>CM037879.1:160087277-161476785 GCA_021292165.1 Shinisaurus crocodilurus
GGTGAGCTAACTTTGTATATATCAGACAATTCTGATGCGGCGGTGCATCCAGGCATGCACTCCTCCACATGTATTCTAAGGTGACACCCGCTTGTGAGGAGGACTGTACATCATGTCCTTGGTATACATTCACATCCTCACTGACCAGAAGCATGGCAAAATGAACTTGATTCATGTACTATAGGATGCCAATGCAGTTACATTGGTACAAGCCACTCTGTGTCACTATCATAGAGAGCCTAGTTGCTGGTACATGTGTGAATAACAAGAAAACTGTCTTCCAACATGGGGAAGTTAATTGAAATGGAGCTAGTTTTAGAATGTGTGAACCCAATCTACCATTATTACACAACATTCTTACTACCATATACTCAGCTAGAGACATGTTACTCCTGTTCTGTTTAATTGGCACTGACTGCTGCTTTGTTTCTGAGCTTCAATTCAAAGTGCTGAACCTTTAAAGCCCTATATGACTTAGGACCTGTTCACGTGTGAGCAGAGTTGGGAGATTTATAATCCTATCTGTGTGCTAACAGACGCCTGAAATTCCACACACAGATCTTCCAGATCTCACCTCCCTACACAGCGTGCAGCGTGTTGTGTCGGTGCCAATTTTGACCAGCCCAGTCTGCCCCTGTAATCAGACTTGCTTCCAGCTTCCCCGTTGCAGATTAATCCATGGAGTCAGGAAACACTCTGTAACACCACAGGTCTATTTCTACCTGTTTATTTACTTAGCAAGTAAAGTTCTACAGAGTATACATTTCCTAGTTACAGTCCGTGTGCAGAGTATAAATGCATAGCAAGCATTACATCCAGTGGAGTAAGTTGAGCTTCACTCCACCTCAGCAAAGACGTTACATTGTTGCAGGAACAAAGCCTTAGCAAGAAGAACCAGAAGAAGAGAGAAAGCAGTCCAGCTTCTCTCTAAGATGGCTTTAGACAGAAAACAAGTTAGCACGTCATCAGAACATACAAACCATGTGACCAGCTCATGTTGTTCTCACAGTCCAGAATCAAGGATTCTAGTAAGACATAACAAAACCTGTTTACAGCCATTCTGTCCCTTCCATGTGTAAACAATGTGCTGCAGCTGGTAAAGTGATACATATCACAACACCTTAAGATTCATATGTTGCTCCCTGCATGCTTCGGGGATCATCTGTCACACTTCTTCAGGTCCCCTGCCCCCATGAAGTATAGGGAGTATCTATCATGTGTAGGGCTTTTTCTGTAGTGGCACCTACCCTGTGGAATACTTTGTCTCTTGAGATCCATCAGGCCAAAACACTCTACTGGTTTTGGTGGCTGGTAAAAACTGGCTTTTAAAAAACCCAGATCAAAACCAATTTGGGCTGCAGTCCTATACATGCATACCTGGGAGTAAGACCCTATTGAACTCAATACTTTTTAAAGTATTGTTCCATTTTTCATTGCTATACTAAAATTATTGCTGTTTGTTGGTTTATTATGTTAAATATATTTGGTTGTTTTTTTTTAATGATTTCGATTGTTAGAAATGGAGTGTGCAATATATTGTCTTTAAATATTCTTACTTTAATATCTGCCTTGATTTCCTTTTTTAAAAATAAAAATAAAAATAAGGCTGAATATAAATATAAATACCAAAAGGTTTTGTGTGTTTTTTTGGCATATAATGTAGCAACTCCATGATCATAGGATGTTGATAGCACAAGTAATTCTTAATAATTTCATCGTCATCAACAGCAGAAATATCTGTTTGCAGAGATTAATCATGTAACTATGTGGGCATATTGTGGAAAGTGAAGCCGCCGGTGTACAAGATCAAGAAGCTAATCAAATGGACAGAGGCACTACATCATTAACCCAGCCAAACTCCCCAGGAATAGCCTCTTGCTCTTGCAAAAATTATAATGAGCTATTAAATGGTCACAAGCATTTATGGCCTTGATTATACATCTCTTCCACAATACCAGTTTTGCTGTCAGGGTGACCTGTTGCACCATGCACTGTGATTGGTTCAATAATGACTCTAAAGGACAAGTGTCACCTATAGAAGTCATCAACTTTGCTTCTGACAGCCCTCTGGGTCTTCTCTAGAGAAAACTCTAGTCAAGCACAGAATAGAAAACTATCACCTTTACAATGAGGAGAAGACACTAACTATACAGAAGCTGCAGAGGGAAGGGTGGGGGAATGTCCAGGAAAGTAAGTAATGCTGGGAGCTTCTCTTCCACTGCTGAACTAGTTCATCTATCCTGTGTTACTTGTTGCTGTTTCTCCTTCACTTAATGGCAGCTGATGCTTGGGCATTCTTTAGAGCTGAGAGTCAAAACAGTACTTTTAGTTCTGTTTTCACGGTTGTTGACATCCACCCATAGACCTGTATGATTTCCAAGCTTGAACATCTTTCTTGCCTGCACGAGCTTTTTGGATCCAGTTCCAGTTCCAGTTGAAAGTGCTGGGCTTGACCTGTACATCTCTATTAACTGCTTAGGACCTCAGGACCTCATAGAACATCTCCTGTTTGTATCGACCTTTGCCTTAAGGTCACAAATAAGATACAAATATTATAGGGAGGGGCCATAACTCAGTGCTAGAGCACCTGCTTTGCATGCACAGGGTCCCAGCTTTGATTCCCCACCATCTCCAGGCAGGCCTGGAAAAATGCCTGCCTGAAACCCTGGTGAGCCACTGCCAGTCAGTATTGGCAATACTGGGTTGGATGGGCAGATGGTCTGACGTGGTATAAGGCAGCACACTATGTTCCTATGAGTATTTATGGCCATACTCATAGTATATTACCCTGGTATCCAGGGATGTTGAAGAGTCCTTGGTTTCGAGTCACGAGTCGAGTCACAAGTCTTTGGACCCAAGTCCGAGTCCAAGTCCTTGGTCCAAAATGGTGACTCATGAGTCACGAGTCACGAGTCACTCCCAAAGCTGACTCCATGAGTCCCTATTAAAATCAATGGGGGTTTTTCCCCAACAAAATAAGGCTACTTCAGATGTGTGGCTTAAATAAATTCTAGGCACAAGTGTGCGTTTTTATTTCAAAGCTCTGCAACTGATTTTGGCAAGAACAGACCAGGCAGAAAAACCCAAAATAACCAGGCAGGCAGAGGAGGCAGGGAACCCCAAAGCAGGCAGGCAGAGGCCTTTGTCTTGGACAATTCAACTGTTGAACTGGTCAAGAAGAGACCAGACAGGCAGAGGAGGCTGGGAACCCCAGACAGGCAGGCAGGCAGGCAGAGGCAGCCAAACCCAAAATGTCTGAAAGGTTGCATTTTAGAAAAATGATTTAAAAAAATAAACTTGCTGTACTTCCTAAAACTTATCCATGTTGCATTTGAGGAACATGATTTTTTCTAAATGTTTGGCCCCCATTCTGGAACTGGTGAGATCTCATTACAATTCCACCCTCACTGAACACCCGCTCCACTGGTGATGAACTTGCTGGAACCAGAAACACACTCAGAGCAGCCACACAGAGTAATCTCAGGTCCTTCTTCTGCCTCTCCCAAGTACGCAACACATCAATCAAAATAAATCTTGACACACTGTTGGGGCTGCACTCCTGGTAGCCGTCCATAGTGGCCAAGCAGCGGCACACCTTGCTTCCATGCGCTCTTCGCCGGCAATCACGCTCCTCTCCACTCCTTCTGGCACAGCTCAGGGATGTTGAAGAGTCCTTGGTCTCGAGTCCCGAGTCGAGTCAGAGGAGGGACTCAGTCCGACTCATGAGTTGAGTCCTCGAGTCCGAGTCCCCATCCCTGCTGGTATCCAAGGATAAAGAGCAGTCTAAAAATACTTTTAATGAAGAAATAAATCCATGGAGGCTCTCCTCCAAGTGTCCACCTCAAACTGAAGTTTGGAGGGCGACCATAAGAGAGAGAGCCTTTTTCGATGGTGCCCCCTGGCTCTGGAATGCTCTTCCAAGGGAAACTCACCTGGCACCTACATTGGTTTCCTTTCAGCACAAGCGAAGACTTCCTTTGTTCTCCCAGTCCTATGAAGATCTTGTTGTTTCAGTCCCTATGGCACTGCTGGTGGTTTTAGCTCCTCTATTTATGGTATAGGCTGCATTTAGGTGCTGTGGTTTGTATTGCATTTTATTGTGTTGGGGCTTTTTTATGCTTAAGATTTATTATTGGAATTTTTAAATTGTATTAGCATTGTATTTTAATTGATTTTGTATGGCACCTAGGAACTTGTTTTATAGGAATCTAGCAAGCATAATAGATAAATCTGACAGAGATCACAGCCTGGAGAAACCTGTGCAAAACCTCTCAAAGGCTGGGCTTTGTTTGTTTTTCAGGCTCCAGAAAACTGGCAATCTCTAAACTAGACCACATTGCACAGGTCAGGGAGCTTTGGGAGCTTATCTGACTAAGCTGTGGGAAGCTCCCTGATCAGAATGAGTTCCTCTTCATAAGCCCTCCCCTTAGTCCATGGGACTGATAACAGGCCTGCCCTAGCCCTGTCCCAGCTCTATTTACTCTCACATGGATTGGGAGGAGGGCTTAAGGAGAGCATATAAAGGGATTATGTGTAAATTTCATCTCATTCAGGTTGGGGAGGTTCCTCAAGCTTGGTCCCACAAGCTGAGGGGGTAGTTCAGCTCCTTTGCTCCCTGAACTATGGTGTCATCCCTGAACAGTGCCCTGTGCTAGTAGCTTAGTAGAAGGCTTGAAAAAGCAGCTTTTGCACACCTTTAACAGAGCTACAATTTGTGTCTAGGACTTGGACAAAAAACATAGGGACACTTTTCATAATCATGTTGTTTGCTTAGCTCATTCCCAAGTGCTTCTTCCCACACGGCACGTGCATTTTTTGGACACGCAAATTAAAACTCAGCCATCTGCCTTGTCTTCCCTGCCTCTTTTTAAAATCCTTTGTCAACCTCTCCATTTTGAATGCTACTGTATACATAAACTTTTTTGATTATTAAATGCGTTCATCAGGAAACATGCCTGATGTGTGCAGAGCTTGCTAAATCCAGCTTTTGAAAGCAGGTTATCCCTTTGTCAGATTTTGCTCTCTCTCTCTCTCTCTCTCTCTCTCTCTCCCTGCCCCCCTCTCAATAGCCTGTCAATCATCTCATAAAATAAAGGTTTATTCTTATTATCAGTGTGGCAAGTTTCAGTTGTCAAAAGCTGGTAGTGGAAAGGTCAAGAGACTAATCACTGATATCCTTTCAACAGCTATCTTCTTTCCTAGTCAGAAGTTCAGCAAGAGATAAAGGTAAAAAAAAGGGAAGGCCACCTTTCAGGTTTATTCCTGATATTCTCTGATATAGCCTGATTCTCCCACTCCCCGGAACACCATGGCAGGCAATGCCACATTGTCCCCTAAAGGATAAGTCGGCTTCGCCGTGATGTTTTGTTCCTATCAAGGAGCATGAGGAATGAAATGAGTGCATGCTTGAATGTGCCTGCCTCTCTGAAAAGAGACTGTTTCCATGGTTCGATGTGTCATCTTTAATATGAAAGGCATCGCAGTTCCGACTCTCATTTCCCTAGTTTTAGGATTTGAGTACTTTTTCTGCTTTCAAATAATTGGGGGACATCCCACCATAGTGGATTTTGTCTGGGGTCCTACAACACAAAAGTGGATATTGGAGTCCCATTTTCAGTTACCAGATTGGAAGTAGAGGTTCTGTTTGGATCCTTATGGGATGATGATTGATAACCAATGGATTGTTGGATATGACTGCCATAGTTACAGTCATATGAAATATTGATTTCTTGCTGTTAATTGTATTTTTCTGTGGACACTACTTCTCTGGCTCTGGTTCAATCTGTATGCATATTGTAATTCCTGGGGTGCTTTCCTGGCTTAACACACTGTAGCAGTTGTGGCTTACAACTCGGCTAGTATTGCCACAGCGGATAAAATGGTCGTGTAAGATTGGACTGGAAGTACATTGGAGTGATGCTGTTTGACATCAGAGGGAGAATTAAGGCATCTGAAGAAGCAAGCTCTTGATTATGAAAGCTCCTGCTGCAATGAATTAAAATTAATGTCCAATCTATACTTAGCTGGCAATGAGGTAAAAGCCTTTCCCCCATGTTTTCTCATGATACTCTGGCACTGTTTGCATACACATATCTAGCCCTGTTTGTTTTGGCACCTCAGCTATATCTGTTGGATTTGCCTTGGGCTTCATTCTAGGGACTGGCTCCAACCCATGGCTTTTGGATACAGTCCTTCCAGTGTGGCTCTGCAAGAGAAGCCAACAGAGTGGCCTAATTGCATGGTTACTTAACATTGCTTTGCTGACAGGGAGAAGGAGCTCATGGGAGAAGGAGCTGTACAATTGGACCTTCTCACATGTTCCTTGTATCTAAATGGTCCACAAGTGGTATGAGAAGAAGACCGATGAGTGGCTTTCCTGCCACTGCTGAGTTTGTGTGAATTGGACCATAGGGCACAACAATTCAGCCAATGTTAAAGTGCTGACATAATGCCTTTGCCCTTTTGGAGCATTGGTGAAGAACTGTTTGTGAACATTCCAAGAGCATTCAAGTCAGTTAGGATATTTTATTTATTTATTTACAGCATTTTTACCCCACTCTTCAGCCAAAAAAGGCTCCCAGAGTGGCTTACAAAGATTAATATTAGACAGCCCCTGCCCTCAGGCTTGCAATCTAAAAGACATGACACAAAAGGAAAAGGGATTGGGAGGGAGGAGGAAGAAAGCAAAAACTCAGGCACCAGTTCGTAGTTACAATTCTTAGTTAAAATTCTTTTCTTAATTTTTTATTCCACCTTTCTACACTGAAGTGTACTCTATATGGAATGGCAGATAGATGGATGGGTCTATAGATGCATAAAGTTATTTCTCAGTTGTTTGTAGTCTCAACATAAACATGTCATTAATATGTTATGGAAATTATTCTTTTCTTTGACAACATCTGTTTGTTGTTAAAATCTTCAATAATTATGTTTCTCCAGAATCACTGACTCTGCCCTTTTTTTGAGTTTGAAGTAAAATGTGTACCATAATCTCTGTTTGTACCACGGCATTACGCTTGAATCCATTTGGACTCATAATGGGAGAGAACTGATCACTAGGGCTGGTCTGAATATTCATCCATTTAGCATTTTAGTAGCAAGTGATGCTTATGAGGGGCTGAAATATTTTCTGAAAATCCTCTAATTCTGGGAATGATAGCTTTTTTGTTTTGTTTTTAGAAAATGTCTTTGTTGTGCTTTCCCCCAATCCTCTGCTGATTCAATGTACTTGTTTTCCTGGATCTTTTTCCTTGGAATAGTCACGTGGGTGATGCCAGCCAATTGTGAATCACATAGGGAACAGGATGATGTCACAACAATACCTAGCTAATCAGAGCTGACTGCGTGGCTATGTCAGTTGGGAGGTATTGACCTCATGTGCAGTGGCTAAAGACAGCTAGCTAGCCAGATTCTTTTTTTTTTTTTTTTTTTTTAATGCAATGGCCCCCAAATTACCAAAATGAAAGGGTGGCTTTTTTGATGCTGCCAAAAATGTTCATGAACAGCACCTCATGATTTTGGCTCAGCGAATCATGTGTTAAATTATCCCCCTGAAATTGATGGGATTCAAAAGAGCTTAACCTTTGCTTGGATCTTGTGTGCCCATTCAATGGAAAATGCAAACAGAACACCAAGCTATTTCAGAAAGCCATTTACCCACAAGCTTAAGACCCTTAGGCTGCCTACAATCCTATACACACTTAGCAAGTCCCATTGAACTCAGTGGGACTTACTTCAGAGCAGACATGTATAGGATTGAATTGTTGGTCTTTAAAGTGCCTCAGGATTATTATTTATTTTTTTGTATTCTAGAAAACAGAACAACAACCCAACTCTACTTTTAAAAAAGATTTAGGAAGCACTGAAGAAATTACTAAACCGTCAGATGTCATTGTTTGTGGGTAAATGGCTTTCTGAAATAGCTTTTTTTTTTTCTCCCATTGAGATTAAGAAGAAAATATTACAGCTAGAAAACAGGGTAGGTGAAATTGATTTCATTTAACAATAACCTTCCAGCCTCGCTTCACGTCTTACTCAAATAACCTTTGTAACTAATTATAGTGGGATCTGAAAATAAAGCACTTCTAGGCTGAGGGGTTTTAGAAGTCATCAAAATTATCCAATGCTCAATGGACCAAAAATTCTATAAATTATTATCTTGCACTCCCTCGCATGTCTGCCTGCAAGTTAACATCTATAGAGTTGTGAGGAGTAAACACACGTATCATCAAATGTTCTATTGATAGTCAGAGGTGTTAATGGTAGCAGAGGAAATCAATCATATCTAAACTCTCTTTCTTCTTTTCTCTTTGAATTAAAAACAAGATAATCAGCATGTAATTTGTTCTTTGGGGTATTTTGTTTCAGCTTGCTGTCCTTGGGGGAAAAATATATGCATGATATACTCTGCTGCACAATCCCCATGTTTTTTGGGGGGTGGGGTGGGATAATTTATTTCTGAATTTTCAATATGTAGAAAAACTTGCAGATCAGGACAGGACAATTTCAGAACAGTTGGCTTGCTTAGTCCATTGCACAGATCCAAAAGGTAAAAATGTAGCCTTTGGGTCAAAGTCCATTCATTCATTATGTCAATAGTAAACCTGGAGTAGTAGGCTCAATGCTGCAGTGGGCCAGATCTTAGGTTGGAACTATATGTTCCTCCCCAACATGGGCTAGGACACTTCTCCCATCTCTCTGCTATAAAGTAGCACATTGGAGAGGACATTCTGTAGGTGAGAGGCCACAGGCAGGTGAAGAAGTGACTAACCCTTACCCAACCACTAATTTCCCCCTGTAAATCATTCCTCTCACCTGCTTTTCCTTTGGCCACATTCCAGATCTTTGTTTCTATCATAAGCACAATCTGTAGGGGAAGTGGGGAGTAGAAAGCAGAGGAAGGGTTCAGTACCCCTCTCCTTGCTGTTTCTCCTTTGCAAATTGCCCCCTTTCAATATTGCTTCACAGTGGAAAGGCTGCAGAAGAAATCTCTAACATGGATGAAATTTGTAGTTCTACCCTAGGGATGTTGGAGAAATCTGCAACAGATTCAAATGAGTTCAGATTTTTATGAATCCAA
Source organism: Shinisaurus crocodilurus (assembly GCA_021292165.1). Classification (NCBI taxonomy): domain Eukaryota; kingdom Metazoa; phylum Chordata; class Lepidosauria; order Squamata; family Shinisauridae; genus Shinisaurus; species Shinisaurus crocodilurus. The sequence continues at coordinate 160,096,357 of CM037879.1, forward strand.
CCCATGGATTCTGCAGTGGACTGGCTTTTCCTGAGTTGCACAGATTCCACGGACTTGCGGACCATTAGTCATGGAAAAATACAAAAAATTAAAAACACCACCAATTTAAAATGTGCATCCCATCCCATAGTTTAAAGCATGAAAATGCACATTTGGGGGAGATTTGCACATTTTGGGAACTGCAAATTTGCACAAGTGCGCACAAATGCAAGTTTGGGAAATTGAAAAAAAAACAAAAACTGATTCCGTCAATGAGTGGACGATGCAACGAAAGATGCCTGACAATCTGTGAAACGTAGACAGAATGGATTTAACAAAATCCATATATCCTAATGAAGACACAACGTAGACGAGGAATATAATCCCAAATCACATATTTATTTTTTATTTATTATATTTATACCAGTAAACAGAAAAAGGATGAACATGTTCTTTTCCTTACATTAATCTACCCTTAACTTTAAAGACTATGCCCTTTGATCCGCTACCAGCACCTTGACAGCACTGCGTGAGCGGAGCATGATCATACAGAGTGCTGGCCACAGAACAGGACGGGGTGCCCATGCCATTGGAAAGACCAGTGGCATGGGCCCCCACTCATGTGTTGTATCATTTACATGTCAGTCCAGCTTTGCGGGGACTGCTCCTGGAATGGCTTAGGTAGGGGTGCTCAAGGATTTCATTTGATCCATCAAGTTCTGAAGTGAGCCAACATGATGATCCCCACTTTCTAGACTAATGTGCAGATGGGAACAAAAGAGACTTTTGGATTTGGCACTTGAGAATATTCTGATACAGTACTTGGCTCAATAAATGACCAAGATGTTTATTTTTAAAAAAAATAAATACATGTTTTAGGATAAAATATACTGAGAAATGCATTTAGAGAGAAAATACATTCAATCAAAATACATATTTAAATATGAATTTTCTTACAGGTCATTTGTAAAAAAAATTCACATTATTAATTCAGAAACTGGATGGAATGGACTTAGGAATTAAAGTCAGGGGTGAAGAACCTGAGACCTGGGGTCCCGATTCAGCCCATCTGGCATCTCAACCTGGCCCTTTAGGATCCAACAGATTCCCAAGCCCCCTTTCCCTTGCTCCACCCCCTTTTCCTGACTACCAATATTATTTCCTGGCTCTTGTGTAGTTCCCCCCCCCTCTAAGGTGAAATGCCTCTATTAAGGCCTAGTTACTGACAATAAGAGCTTCAAGCTAAAATATGGTATTTTATGCCGACCCCTTTTATTTATTTATTTATCATATTTATGCCCCACCTTTTTTCCTGGAAGGAACCCAAGGCGGCTTACATAATCCTCCTCCTCCTCTCCATTTTATCCTCACAACAACCCTGTGAGGTAGGTTAGGCTTAGAGTCAGTGACTGACCCAAAGTCACCCAGTGAGTTTCATGGTCGTGTGGGGACAAGAACCTGGATCTCCCAAGTCCCAGTCCAACACTCTAACCACTACACCACACTCGCTCTCTTTGTCCCTGCCCCATTTGTCTTTGTCGCTGCCACAGTTGCCTTCAGCTCCATCCACCACCAGAATATAGCCCCTGAGAGCTTCTCCAGAATGGAATTTTGCCATCTGCTAGAAATGGAAATAGACTGATTTGTCCATCTTAGGCTGTTGATTCATAGATCATAAGAGCTGGAAGGGGCCTACAAGGCCATCAAGTGCAACTCCCTGCCCAGGCCTGACCCTGCTTAGCTTTCCACACTCAGACAAGCGGAGCCAGCATGAGCCACATGTAATATGTAAGGGGGACCATAGCCCTATGCAGGTGGTTAACCAGTGCAGAAATTAATACATGGAGAAGGGTGCTTGGGATGAAGCCTTCCTACGCACACCCACATCCTCCATGCGTTCAGTGTACCATTTGCAAATATTCTTGACAGCACACCAGCAGTATGTGCTTGTGTGGTGCTTCATGATGCACCACCTCATCATATATATGCCAGAACAGATGGCATCAAAAGTTCCTATGGATCAGGGAATAGGGTCTGAAGTGCATTTACATACTCCTGTAGTCCCAGCTGGGGGCAACAAGGAAATATCATTTGCTCATATCCCACCTTGTGTTTAGATAGGACAGTCTCTTCCATTTGCCTCGAGAGCTACATAACTGATTGCCTGATAGATGCATGAATGCATTCCTAAAGATGAGTGCTGCTGGGGATATCAGGAAACTTGCCCTATATGATTTATTTATTTATTTATTTCCCTGCCCTTCTGCCAAAACATGGCACTCAAGGCTTCTAATGATGAGATCCAAATTAAAAATAAAATCTAATTAATACATACCATAACATAAAAGCAAATAACTTAAAAATAAATTTAAAACAATAAAAGAAATAAGCAGTACCTTGACTGCTCAGCCCAATGAATAAGATCTTTCATAACTGCCCATCTCATATTCTATTTCTTTTGTTATTTTAGCTATTACACTGCTCAGCTTATCTTTTAATTTGGAAACATAAGCTAACATTTCAATACTGTAAACTACTTCTTCTTCTTCTTCTTCTTCTTCTTCTTCTTCTTCTTCTCTTCTTCTTCTTCTTCTTCTTCTTCTTCTTCTTCTTCTCTTCTTCTTCTCCTCCTCCTCCTCCTCCTCCTCCTCCTCCTCCTGACTGTGATTTAGGCCATGATATAACTGGGGTAAGCAAAGTGCAGAGCATTTATAATCTGATCATGGAAATTGATGGATTCCAAAATACCACAGTTCTCTCACCTGCCACTTTGCTGCTCATTTTGAGGTTATACATCTAGGTTGTAAATAAAGAAAAGATGCTGACTGAAGCAGTCCCTTAAAGAAAAATACTGACATATTGCAATCAAGTTCTTTCAATCAAATAAGTGCTTAGTTTTTTTTCTCATCAAGAAACTTCACTGCAGTGGATTACTGGTGTGTGTGTGTGTGTGTGTGAGGGAGGGAGGGAGAGGGAGAGATGATTTACCACATCATACTCAATTGGGGATGTCTTTGCATTTGGCAAAGATGACTCTTTAATCACAATTTCATGAGTAATTTTTGCCATGTGCCCTATATAAACAGGAACCAAACACCCTTTCTTTCTAAGGTTTACAAAAGATGCTTGACCAAAATGAGAAAATCACAAATCGACATGACCTACCACTTACAAGATCCCCAACACTTTGCACGTCTAGGAAAATTACGCCCACATCTACATCCCCAAACACTTATTTGGATTACCCAGAAGCAAACTATTTACCTACTCTTTGCTCCACCAGCAAGAGCCACTAGGCTGGAGGGTTCTAGGGATAGGGTTTTCTCAGTGGTGGCCCCCACACACCTTTGGAATCCCTCCCCAGGAAGATATATATAAGCTCATCACTACTGACTTAAACAATACAAAACAAAACCAAATCCTGGAGACACATTTATTCCAGTCTGCAATGGGGGTGGGCTGAGGTAGTAGGGACCTCATGCAGGCTGTGCATTGCCCACCCCTGGTGTAGACAATGCTGAGCTAAATGGCCCAAGGATCTGAGTCAGTATAAGGCAGCTTCCTATATTACTTTGAAGAAAATGAACTGTTTTAGTTCTCCAGGCTAGAGACTGGATTGCCATCTACCATGGTCTGTGGTGCTACATTGATCAACTGTCCTTGGGATTCTGAGACTGCAGTCAACCTCACCTGTATTTAAAATATCTTCTGTGTGTCTGCGAGCCAAGACAGTCATTACTTTAAATGTGTATCTAGCAGCTATGTATGTTTCATTTCTACTCTAGAGTAGGTGCAGGGGACCCAATCTGTATCTTTAAAGCCCAATACCCCTTATGCGAAGGTCCCAATCTGGACTGGGGCCTGTGCCCACTCTAGAGTAAAAAGAAAGAGGAGACATAGCTACTAGACAGACACACATTTAAAGTAATGTCTTCTTTGGCCCTGAGACTTTACAAAATAGGGCAGTCCTTGATATGATTTCACTCAAGGTGTAATGAGATGAATTTCATCAGAGAAGCAGGATTTGGTGGCAGCCTGTGCACTTGGCAGGCACAATCTAAAATCCACAGGGCTCCAGCTAGTACATGGAGATCCACATACAGAGGTTTACATCCAATGTGAGTCTAACGTAAGTCTCATTCATTTCAATGGTTCTACTCTAAGTGGGACTAACATAGATTTCATAGATCATAGAGTTGGAAGGAGCCTACAAGGCTATCGAGTCCAACCCCCTGCTCAATGCAGGAAACTAGAGGAGGGGTCTCCCATCCAAATAATAACCAGGCCTGACCCTGCTTAGCTTTCCACGCTCAGACAAACTGAGCCAGCATAAGCCACAGGCCTGTATGCATTGGATACAACAACTCAGAGAGTGCTTCCACAATGAGCTCTATGGTATGCTCAGTATTCCTTGACTCAACGAAGAGGAGGGCAGCCCTTGTGGGTTCAGATATCTGATGGTACATTGATGTCCACGTGCATCAAAAAGGCGGCTCTGAAAGGCAGCCTAGAAATAGTTCAAATCAATAAAATAAATAAATAAAATTGCTAGACAGGATTAATCGAGAGGTATTCAAGCATACTTCAGTGCCATTAAAATCAGGTGTATTTTTGAAGCACTGAAGCACCCTATCTCCAGTTTAATGGGCTTTTAAGCACACTTAACTTTTTCTGGGGTTGCTCCCACTGCTTGGAACCAACAGGGCAATCAAGCCTGGGTGCTGAAAACCTCAGCTGAGAATACAAACCACCCTTTGGCTGTTATTTGAGAAAACAATTCTAAACCTCACTATTGGGTTGCTGTGACATATTAATAGAACAGAGATTGCATTTCCCCTTCTGTTCCCCCCTTCTTTTAAATCAATTTACTCAGGTGACAGCTTAGAGTCAGGGAAAAACCGGGTGGAAGGAAAAGTTGTTAAGACAGACCCCAGACTCACAGCGCATGGGATAAACATTTTTCTTCAATATTCGTTCTGACATTTTTCACCTAAGCTTTTCAATCAGTATCCCACTGAGTCTTGGGGATAAATTGATAAAAAATAAATAATATACAATCCCAAGTGAACTGAACTTAACACTGTTGAAATGGAATGGAGTTGGATATATAATTTTAGAAGAAAACACAGAAGGAGTAGTTGTTTTCTATCCAATTTTGCTATCTGTACCTGAGAGAGAAGAGAAGAAAGGGGGGATGCCAAAAGAAAGCAAGGGGAGCTGAAGTAGCCTGGTAAAGCATTTATTTAATTTTCTTTTTTTCCTGCCTTCTTTTATTTGATTAATGTTCAGGTTTCAATCACAGCCTAGGCAGGCTTAGTCTGAAATGAAAAATGGTTGAAATAAATAAGGTCGCTGTGGAATGGGATTTCACTATACAGCCAGTAAGGGAACAAATAGCCTTTATTTGTCAGAGTCCAAAAAAGTGGTATTGAAGAGCAAGTCAGAGCATGACTTTCAAGAGTTGCTCTCATTCAGATATATGCTGCGCTGTGATGATCCATTCTTGAAAATACCCATTGAACAAAATAGCTAATTTTTAGGGGGGTGTGCATCAGTTTCAGATGAATCCCAAATCCTGAGCCAAAGTGGACCACTTGGATGACATCTGCGGTGAAGTGGATTCCTTCCAGTTTGCTCTGAAGTAAACCTGGGTCCTCCCAAAGCTTTGTGAGTTATTTGGAGATTCAGAGGCAAACGGGGACAGAGAGATCGTGTCTACAAAAATGACAGAATTTATCCCCAAGCTTTCTATATAAGGAAAATGCCAGGTTGGGGAGAAAAGGGAGAGTTGGGGGCTGTAGCTTGTGACTTGACGTTGTGTCTCTCACTTCACAGGGGACGGTTTTACCAGGGCTCTTCAATCACAATGCTTTGGGAGAGGGATGTTGACGTAAAACTTGCTTCCAGTCTGTTCTTTGCCCTCTGCTACTTCTCTCTCTCTTCTGAGCAGGAATATTTAAAGAGTTGTGGTAAAGTTTCAGGGGTTTTTGGTTTGTTTCTCTTACTAGTACATTGTTACACCCACCCACCACAGCTCCCCCAGTGCTGCATTATTGGAGCAGAAGGTGCTTCTGAAAGTTAACTTGCCACTGCTGGGATGCCTCAGTCTAATCATTTCTGAGTCAGAGCCACCCTCAACCTGCTGCTATTTCACCCTGCCCTTCCATCTCCCTCCCCTGGATGGGGAGAAATGAGTGTGCTTCGTGTTTTAATGCAAACGTACCTAATTTCACACTTTCAAGCTAATACAATTTTGAAGTTATCCTTCAAAATTTGCACCCTTTCAAATTTTGCAGTGGAGTTCTCCAATCAATATATGCACACAACATGCATATGTTGGGGGAAAGCACACACAAACATGCATATATTCATGAAAATCTTTAAGACTCTGTATATCATACATATTCACCATTAATAAGTATTTATAAACATCTGGTCTTTCCCACTTAGATTAGATGATCCACCTTGGTCAGTTTTGGAATCCTTATGTCTGGATCCTCTCTCCAAATGGATGGCATTAGGGTCTCGCTTCACTAAAACAGACAGGGTGCCTCCTACAATTACGGCAGTTAGAGAGGTGAGGCGTTTTATATCTCGACAATTACAGTTTGACCCATTTTCTCATGCTAAACTGACTTTATGGGGTAATCCAGATTTAAAAATTGGTAAGAAAACGTTCCTGTGGAGGACTTGGGCAGACAGGTTGATTTTTACTTTGGATCAATTAGTGAGTGTGTAGATGATGAGTTTTTGTCATTTTCGGCTTTGCGTACTAAATATAACTTGCCTGCTTCAGCTGAATGGCAATACTTGCAGTTGCAACATTTGTTAGAATCTAGGTTTGATCCGGCTGCTTTTACAGCTTCAGAGCCACCTTTGCTATTGGATTCATTGATTGAAGCTGTCTGAGCAGTTATATTGACCTACGATTCATGTTTATAACAGCACTTATCTTTGGCTGGATAAAATATTCCTAAGAGGACTTTGGAAATAAGCCAAGATTTAGTTCTAGATTCTGGTTTTAGGGCTCAGCCCAAGAATATGTCAAATAATAACAAAGAAGACAATAGTTTTGATTCAGTGGCTCACTGGGTGCAGGGAAGTACACTACAAATGACACATAAGCAACGCTTTCTTCATCTACTTCAATGTCAGGGACATATACATCCCCTTCAGAACTCCTGCAGAGCTTTAAAAATCAAATCACTCATCTCTGAGCATATGCAGAGTCGCTCCCTCACACATAACTGAATAATCATGAACACAGGTTCTACGTGTGTTCATGATTATTCACAGGGGACACAGCTTTTATGCATTCCAGTTGGCTTATGCCTCAATTCCCTCCTTTAAAAAAGAAAGAAAGGCAGGAACAATGTTCTCTTATGTGATGTCACTGTTCACTGTATCCACTTCTCCACTGCAGACAACCCTCTTGCCCATCAGGGAAGAGTGAATTTTGCTATAAAACCTGCAGCTCTCAGGATGAAAGCTATACTTGTACAGTATTTTATTAAAATCTACCGTGCATTTTTCAAGACACAATACTCCTGCATTATGTATCCACTCTTACACACCGGTGTTGAAGGAAAGGACTAGCTTACATCAAAGTACTGCCTTGATGATACTGGGCTGGATCTAGATTTGGCTATGTACAACAAGGCTGGTGGAAGAGAACTTCCTTGCCCCCTCCCCAAGGCATCCCCTCCAGCCCTCCCAACTGTCACATGGTCATGGGACCTTGCCGAATGGGGTAGGCTGTGATGCAAAAGGCTGAGGGAGAAGGGGGGGAACCCTGAAAATCTGGCAGAGGATGGGATGGGAAAGTCCATTTCTGCCAGTCGTGCTGCACCTGTCTAAATTTGGATCTGAGCTGACCCATTTTAGGCAAGTGAAAACATGACTCCCCCCCCCCCCGCTGCATATAAGCTGAAGAGGCAGATTCTGAAGAGGCAGCATGCCTTGAGAATAAATATTCCTTTGGAAAAGCAGTTTCTGTGGAGGAAGCCAGTCTACTGCAAAGCAACATATTATTCACATATATCATATGACTTACTTGATCGCCATCTTGGATTTCATTCCCCAAGTAAAGTTAAACAGAATGGGAAGGGCTGGAAAGTTGTAGATAATTTCACTTCAATTATGTGGTAGACATTTTTAATTTTTCAAGTCAAATTGAAATTAAAAGATAAGGGGAGAGTTATTTTATTTCTTCCATTAAGAAGAACTTAATAATCAATATGTCCCAAATGCAGGGAAAAGAAATTAGAGCTTTTAATCATTGGAATGGAATGCATCAAACTTGTGGGTGTCACATGCATTGGACAGCATTAGCAGCAATCAAATACAATACTTCATGTTTCCACTTGTTAGTATTGAAGAGTACTGTTGGTTTAATAGAAACTGGTAACGCTATAAGTGCTTAGAGTTCTTAGAATATTAGAGGAATAATGGATAATCAGGTGGAAAGCAGTCATGGAACTTTATTTTTATATATGACAACAGCAGCGAGATTATTGTATGCACAAAAGTGGAAATGTTCAATTTTACCTTCAATAGAAGAATGGATGGTGAAGATGCTGGAATTGGCGGAGATGGCTAAACTTAGGTCACTAATTAGAGAAAAGTCAACATCTACATTTATGCCTGAATGGAAACCTCTAATAGACTTTTTGCAGAGATTGGAAAAAATGATTTGTGCATTTGTGGGTTTGATGAATAAGAAGAAAAATTTGGGACAATGGAAAAAAGGGAATTTTGTAATTATACATTGTTACTTATATTTGTTGTGGAGAAAATTGGAAGTCCATTTTGTTTTTTGTTATTTGTTATATGTTTTTGTAGTGTCTGTTCTTGTTTTTAATAAAAAAATGTAAAATGTAAAAAAAAAAGAATTAAAAAATATTAGCTTAAATAATTGGCAATTTTGCAATGGTTCCTACAAGCAAATGTTCACCAGTGCTCCTACTTCCAAAGAATTTGCATACAAATACTCCCAATTTCTAGAAGATATACACCTTCACAATTTGCAACCCACCTAGCCAAACATAACCTATCAGCCATGTATGATGGCCTACTAGAGACTCAACAAACCACTTGTTTTTGCTGCCAACCTATTACTGTAGTACCAGCTTTGCAGGAAGTATAAGAGATTTGTTGAATCCCAACTGGGCCACCTTACATGGCTGGTAAGCTGTGCTTGGCTTGGCAGATCACAGGTTGTATGGCCTGCTTTAGAACATTAAGGAAATACGCTGTGTTATAATAGTGTGCATTTGTTTGGTTTTTAAAAATGGAATCAAAAGTTGCCCAGATATTTCAATTTGCTCCAAAACAAATGTGATTTTAACAAAAGAATAATGAAATGAATTTACAAATGAAAAATGAAATGAATTAAATCTTTAATAATGAAAATGAATGGAACAATGCAGTGAAGAAAAAACTCCTACTATTAATGGACTACTATGTTATTTCAGAACAATGGGCTGAATCTAGTGCTGGCCATCTTTCAATGGAATGGAAACTGCTGGTGGAACAGATTTCCCCTCCACCCTGCAGCCCCCTGTGTGCCCCCAGATATGCTCCAGAGATTTGGGGAATCCTCCAGGGCATATTTGGGGGGGGGCATGAAGGAGGTGCAGGGAGGAGGAAAGCAAGGGGAAGTCCACATGTACAATGTTGGATTTAATTCAATAGTTTCCAGACCTTCTCAAGACCATTATAGAACCAGACAATGTTATTTCAGAACAAGCATCTATATCTATATCTACCTAAAGAAATATCCTGTTCCGGGGGGAGGAGCCTTCGCTGGCTATGGAGCAGTAGCTTTTCTGCCGAGCTCCCGGAAGGATTTGAAAACATCTGCAAATACACAGGAAAGACAAATCGTGAGTTTGAACTCCTTTGCTGTTTACTTTCTGGAAGGTATGCAGATATAGAGCTAACAAAGAAATAACAAGAATAGCTTTCTTTTGATGTGCTTCGCTCTGGATTGTTTATGAGCTCCAGACGGGTGAAAAAGTCCCTACCCCCTCTTTGGAAACGCGATCGGGCGCATCCCTCGGATAACAGTTTGAAAAGGCTAATTAGGATCCTTGACACTAAAGATATTGAATGTTCTTATCAAATTGAGCAACTGGGTCCTGATAAGAAGAAACGAGGTAGTGAAAGTTCCGAGACAGCGAGGGGGAAGGGCGGAAAAATGGCGGATTCAGCTGGCAAATTCCCTGCTGGTGCCAAGCCAAAGGCAACATCTCCAGCCAAGCTTAAAGGGGCAGCACCAGATTGGGAGAAAATTCTATTACAGTTTCAAAGCTCTATGGAAGCAGGCCAGCAGAAACAAATAGAAGCAATTGAGAAATTTCAAAATCTGCATCAAGAGGATATGAAGCACATGCGAAAGACCATAGATCAATTAGGGGTTCAAGTTAAAGAGCTGCAAGTTAGAGTGGATAAGGTGGAAAAACTCCAGGTGAAGGATGAAAAAAGTTTTGAAAAGTATGAAATGAAATTTAATGAGATGGAAATACAGATGATTAACATGCAAGACAGGCAACGTCGTTCCAACATTCGGATCAGAGGCTTCCCCATGGAGATGGGGGAGACTGGATATAAGTTAAGAGGCAGTATTTTGGAATGGATGAATGAAGCTGTCTCTGGAGAAACAATTTTTTGGGATGATATGGACATTGAGATTGTGCATAGAGTGGGAGCATTAAGGCGTGGTATGACATCCAGAGATGTTGTACTGAAATTTGCAAATTTATACAAGAAGGATGTCTTCATGAAAGAGATTAGAAAGAAAGGTCAAGTAGCTTTTAAGGGGGCTACTTTGCAAATCTACAATGATCTTTGTCAGCAAACAATAAAGTGGAGGCGAAGTGTTAAACCGTGTACAGCAGTCTTGATCAGAAAGGGATTACAATACAATTGGGGTTACCCAGTTTTTCTTACTTTTGTGTGGAACAGTAAGAGATACAAGATCTCATCATGTGATCAAGGCATGGGCCTGCTGGGAGAGTTGGGGCTTCATGATGATGCGGAGGGTCCAGAATCGATGGGTCAACTGGAAGAAGAAGGAGCCAGTGGAGGAATTGTATAAGAGGTCATTTCAACACGAGAAGAAAAAAGAAATAGAAAATGTTTTATAAAGAAGTTATCCGGGAGGGAATGAGGGGCTGCTGTTCGGGCTGGTGATGGGTCCTTCCCCCCCCCCCCCTGGGATAGGTGGGTAGGTTTAGGGTGGGGCAAGTTGCCCTGGCTAAGCAGGGGGGATAGTTTAGATGAATGTGGGGGTGGGTTAATGGGGTATGTTATTGTGTTTTATTTTCACTTTTGGGGACCAAAAAAGAAAAAATGATGTTAATAGATGGATTATAAGTTAAGAATTTCAACTTTAAATGTTAAGGGGCTAGGTTCAGTTACTAAGAGAAGGCAAATAGAAGCACTTCTAAAGAAGGATAAGGCAGATATTATATTCTTGCAAGAAACGCACCAGGCAAGGAAAGGAGTCAATGAATTGAAATTGAGGTGGTCTAGAATATATGAGATAGCATGTGGATCATCTAAATCGCGAGGAGTAGCAATTATAATTTCAAAGAATTGTGGTTTTAATGTTTTAAAGGTGAAAAAGGATGATACAGGTAGATATATTATAATGTATGGGACCATGGGAGGGGAAGAATATGTTATTGTTAATGTTTATGCTCCCAATCAAAATCAAGGAGAATTTTATCAACATGTGTTTAAAGAAATGGGTAATTTTCAAAATCAAAGGGTTATTATGGCTGGGGACTTTAACATGGTATTGGATAGAAGAAAAGACAAATCCAATCCGACGAGAGAAGATCAGAGAAATAATCTAACGATCTTGAATAAGTTAATTAGTAAGGAAGGGTTGCTAGATGTTTGGAGAGGGGTCAAGGGGAATGAGGAAAGATATACATTTTACTCATCAGCAAATAAGAATTATTCTAGGATAGATTTTATTTTTGTGTCCAGGACACTGTTTTCAAGGGTCCTGGGCACAGAGATAGGAGTGATAAAAGTTACAGATCATGCTTTGGTTAACATGGATTTGAAGATACATAAGGATTATAGAGAAGCGAAAAGATGGAGATTGAATTGTAATATTTTTCGTTATAAACATTTAACAGAGAAAATAGAGAAGGAATTGAGGGAAATTTGGGAATTTAATCAAACAGAAGAATGTACTGAAGCGATAATATGGGATACAATGAAGAGTGTAATGAGAGGAATAGGATTGAGAGAGGCAATAAATTTGAGGAAACAACAAGAAGTTTTTTATCAAAAGCTAGAGGGGGAGATTAGGCATTTGGAAAAGAAGTATTTAGAGAAGAGAGATAAAAAGATTTTTGCAGAATTACAGGGTAAAAGGAAAGAATTGGAGAATAAAGAACTGGACAGGGTACAAAGGAATTTGATTTACACAAAAAGGGAGTATTTTGAGAATAGTAATAAAAACTCTAAAATGTTGGCTAGATTAGCACAAAAAAAAAAAGAAAAAAGCTTAGTGGGGATGATTAAAGATAAGAGGGGTAAAGAATATAATCTAGTAAAGGATAAATTGAAAATTTTCATGAATATTATACGGAGTTATATAAGGCAGGAAAATGGTCGGAAGCTGAGAGTAGAAGATATATCGAGAAAAATTTAAAAATAAAAATCCAGGATGAAGATAGAGAGAAAATGGAGCAACCATTCACAGAAATTGAAATAGAAAGTGCTATAAATAAATTAAAACAGGGGAAAACGCCAGGACTGGATGGTCTGGGGGCGGAATATTATAAAGTCTTTAAAAAAATGTTAATTCCGAAGTTAAAACGGTTGTTTAATGATATTTTACAGGGGGGAGAGATCCCCCCGTCATGGAAACAGTCCTTGACCATTTTAATCCCGAAACCAAGGAAGGATTTAGCAGAACCAGGTTCTTATAGACCAATATCATTAATTAATCAAGATGCTAAACTATTGACAGCAATTTTAGCTAGAAGAATGAATAGTTTTTTAAATAAGTATATAGGGATAGATCAATGTGGGTTTATTCAAGGAAGACAAATGGCAGATTTAACAAGAAGGGTTCTGAATATAATTTATTTAATAAAGAAAAATAATTTGAAAGCGGGGGTTCTTGCATTGGATATTTTTAAAGCCTTTGATTGTGTGGAATGGCCTGCATTAAAGATGTTAATAAAAACTATGGGGTTTGGAGAAAAATTTATAGGTATTACTAACCAATTATATACTCATAATGTCACGTCGGTAATTGTAAATGATGGAATAACAGAAACTATTAGCCTAGGCCGCGGAACTAGACAGGGTTGTCCCCTTTCCCCAGTATTATTTGTGTTAGTTATGGAATTGTTAGCGAATTCGATAAGACAGGAGAAGAAATTACTGGGGATAGGAATAGAGACCAAATGTAAGATAAACCTTTTTGCAGATGATATCTTGTTAACATTAGAAAGGCCTATAGAAAATTGGGATTGGATAGAGAAACATTTAGATGAATTTAGAGAAGTAACAGGGTTAAAAGTTAATTGGGATAAATCGGAGATAATGACATTTAATTATAGTAAACTGGAGGAAAGGGGATTTAAACAAAGGGGAGTGGATATAAAGATAAAAAATATAATTAAATATTTAGGTATTGATATATTAAAAGATTTGGATAAAATAGGGGAATGTAATTTTAAAAAACTAAAAGATGAAGTTAAAAATCAAATAGAGGATTATAAAAAATTGGGATTATCGTGGTTTGGTAGGATAGCTTTGATTAAAATGAAGATTTTACCGAAGTTTAATTTTTTATTTAGAATGATACCATATAAGATATCAGAGAAAGAAATTAAAGAGTGACAAGTAATGTTAAATAGCTATTGTAATGGGGGGAAAAATCAAGGATTACTAAGAATAGATGGTATAAAGCTCAAAAAATAGGGGGACTTGGTCTCCCTAATTTAAAATGGTATTATATAGCTAATCAACTTAGATATATCATGGATATTATTGTTAGAAAAGATTTTATGTGGTGGGAAATAGAAGCATTTGAATTGGGTAATAGGGTGGATAAATTCTTATTTACAAAACAAGGACATATTATGACAAAAAGATTAGAAAATCCCTTTTTAAAAAATATGTTAGAAATTTGGGGTAGAAATAAGGAAATATTTTTACCAGGTATATCCCCGCTTACTCCAGTGGTGGTTATGGAAGATTTTCCCGAGAATGTTAGACATTTGGAACGAATTTTTAGAGAGAAAAAGGTGATAACTTTAATGATTGGCTGGAAAAAATGGAGACAAGACAGCAAATAATTGATAGGGTTGGGGCAGGAACAATTTCTTGGTTAAATTTAATTCAATTAGTACAATGGGGTAAGAAATGGAAGAGGAGACATGAGCATGAAAGGGATTTCACTGCATTTGAGCAGGTGGTTATGTCTAGAGAACTTGTAGAAGGAAATGCATCAGCTAGGGGTCTTACAAAGATGTTATATAAAATGTTGCAGAAATCAGAAGAGCAAGCAGAAAATCTTAAAATAGTTTGGGATACAGAGTTTGAAGAGGAAATATCAAAGGATGAGTGGAATAAGATTTGGGATAGGCGAATATTGAAAAATATGTCTATAAGAATTAAAGAGAATTTTTATAAGCTAATTTGGAGATGGTATTTGACCCCAGTGAGATTAAATAGAATAGATAATAAATGTTCTCCAATGTGTTGGCGAGGATGTCAGGAATTGGGTACATATGCTCATATGTGGTGGAGTTGTAAAAATGTAATGGATTTTTGGAAAATGATTTTTGAGGAAATATCAGAAATTGTTGGAGTTGATTTAGAGGTATGCCCTAAACTAGCTTTGCTAACAATAACAGAAAAGGTGATCGGTTCTCAACATGTTAAAGAATTAATCATAAATTTGTTAACGGCAGGTAGACTAATGATAGCAAGGAAATGGAAAATCCAGCAAGTTTTCACTATTAATGAATGGTATAAGGAAGTATGGGATATGGCTTTGAATGATATGTTGACTTGTAATATTAAATGCAAAAGGGGTCAATTAAAGAAAAATAATTTTAAGGATATTTGGGGTTTATTTTTGGAATATGTGTTTAAAAGGGGGAAAGGGAGTTTACCCTGTCAAGATTTATTGTATTTTTGGAATAATGAACAATTATAGAGTTATTGGATTGTTTGGTCCCATGGTGATGGGAGCACAATATTAGTTATGTGTGTATGTTATTTTCTTTGTATTGTTTTAAAATTTAATAAAATATTTAAAAAAAAAAAAAAGAAAAGAAATATCCTGTTCCATGTCAAATTATTTCTGTGGTGATTGGTCTGGGAAAGTTCACAAAACCAGGTCATCTCTTGATGCTGTAGTCATTGTGGGATGATTGTGCATGTATTAAATGGCCCAGAGGACTGTGGTGAACTGACATAGGCAATTCTTCCAGTAGTTACTTCATTGAAGCCAGAATTTCATTCAGAATAATAAGAAAAGTGCATTTTGAGCTAAGCATCTAAACCACTACCTCTCCTACCTCATTCTTATGTTGGGATCTGTGATTTTCCAGAATTGGTGTAGCTCATAGTGTAGATTGATGCCTTTATTATAGAATCATAGAAAAGTAGAGTTGGAAGGGGCCTACAAGGCCATCGAGTCCAACCCCCTGCTCAATGCAGGAATCCAGGTCAAAGCATCCCTGACAGATGGTTGTCCAGCTGTACCTTGAATGCCTCCAGAGTGGGGGAGCCCACCACCTCCCTAGGTAGTTCGTTCCATTGTCTTATTGCTCTAACAGTTGGATAAGACAAATAGCTAGAAAATAAACAGCAGCCACAGATACATAGTGGTTGCTTAGTTAGTGATTATTTTTGCTTTTGTACAGATTAATTTTGGAAGAAGTGAATATTTAAGGATTGGCCTTAATTTGATTTGATTGAAACATAAAAACAAATAAATTAAAACACAATTTAAAACACAGCAATAAAAGAAAAAAACAGCATCCAACCAGTTAAAACCCCAGCTTACATACCAAATAGCTGCCTGAATAAAAACATCTTTGCCTTCTGGTGGAAGAACACACAGCATTCATAGAGGGAAAAGGTATATTGGTGCAGGAGTACATATTAGGATGCTTTAGAAATTTGATTTCTTTGGAGCCTGTGTTGAGGCTACCCAATTTGTCCTTCCCTTTACTGAGTCTCAGATTGGAACATTGTTTCATTGTCCAATTTTTATTTCTATATAAAACAAACACATAATATCAAACATATAACAATTAACAAAACAAAATAGACCTCCGATTTTCTTCTACAGCAAATACAAGTAACAATAATTTTTCCTACTCGATAATCCAAATGAGAAATCTCTTTCTTCCCATTGTCCCAAATTCACTTATTATTCCATAAATCCACAAACAAACAAATCATTATTTTCCAGTCTCTGCAAAAAGTCAATTAGAGGTTTCCACTCAATAATAAACGCAGATGTTGTCCTTTCTCTAATTAGTGATGTAAATTTGGCCATCTCTGCCAGCTCCAGCATCTTGACCAACCATTCTTCTATCGTAGGCACTGCTGGACCTTTCCATTTCTGTGCATATAGTAGTCTCGCTGCCGTTGTCATGTATAAAAATAAAGTTCCATATCTTCCTTCTAGCTGACTGTCCATTATTCCCAATAGAAAAGCCTCTGGTTTCAATTGAAAAGTAATCCTTAAAATCTTTTGCATTAATAAATGAATTTCAACCCAAAATCTTTTAGCTTTCTTACATGTCCACCACATATGATAAAAGGTTCCTTCCTGTTGTTCACATTTCCAACATATATCTGATGCACCGCTATACATTCTAGCCAGTTTCTCCGGCGACAAGTACCAACGATACATCATCTTATAAAAATTCTCTTTAAGACTAGAGCATAAAGTAAATTTCAAACCTTTTAACCACATATTTTCCCATTGTGTCATTAATATATTATAGCCAAAATTTTGAGCCCATTTTATCATACATTCCTTCACTTGCTCTTCCTCTGTTTCAAATTTCAACAAAAGCTTATACATTCTTGAAATAAGATGTTCATCATTTAGACATAATTCCCTTTCAAAGTCAGATACACACTGTTCAAAATCATACAACCTTTTATCAACTTTAAACCTTTCTACCATCTGTAAATAGGAGAACCATTGACATGTATGACCTTCTTTTATCAGTTCTTCTCTTGATTTTATTTTACATTCATCTTGTGAAAATTTCAGCAAATCACGATATGTCAACCAACTGTATTTACTTAACATTTCTCTTCTATGATGAGCTTCTTGTGCTGATAGCCACAATGGTACTCTCTGACAAAACCTAGGTTTATATTTATTCCAAATTTTCAAAATGGCACTTCTAACACAGTGATTATTAAATTCTACATTTCTTTAACTTTATCATACCACATGTACCCGTGCCATCCAAATCTCAAATCATATCCCTCTAAATCTAATAATCGACTATTTTTCAACAAAACCCATTCTTTGATCCATACTAAACAACAAGCAGCAAAATATAACTTCAGGTCAGGTAGACCCAACCCCCCTCTTTCTTTTGCATCCTGTAAAATCTTAAACTTAACCCGTGGTTTTTTTCCCTTGCCATACAAATCTAGATATATCCTTCTGCCATTGTTTAAATGATATTTGCGATGTCACAATAGGAATAGTCTGAAACAAAAACAGCATTCTAGGTAATACATTCATCTTAATTGTGGCTATTCTCCCCAATTTGTCCTTTCCTTTACTGAGTCTCAGATTGGAACATTGTTGACCACTGCTTTCACAGTTCTCTGAGTGCAGTAATGTAGCCCTATCTCTTTAAATTGTTGTAAGGAAGGTGCTTTCCTTCAAGAGAGTCCAACACCCTAGGCAGAAGTCACAAAATGACGCCCAGAGGAAGTCTCTTGGAAAGCCCCTAAAAAGGTTAAAACAGCTAGCTATGCTTAGTAACAGGCTCTGAGCCAATCAAAGGCCATGCACGTAGAAAGCAAAGTGGAAAGTCCCTTAGAAGACAACTATAGAGAGCTTGCCTCGCAACAGGTAGATAAGCCAATCAAGATAAGTGCACGTACACATTCTATAATCATGCGCACGCAGCATCCTGTATTGTAAACTGTTTTGATCATGGTATATAAGTGTGTGTGTGACGCTTAGGCGGGGCTGTCTCTTCTTCTTAGAGACAGGGCCAGCGCTACCGCTAGGCCAACTAAGTTGTTGCCTAGGGCGCGTAGCGGAAGAGGGCGCAGAACGCTGCGCTCCTCTTCGCTGCCGGCGCGCTCCTTCCGCCCGCCCCCCCCGCCTCACCGAGAAAGCCAGGTCAGTGCTGGGGATTGCACCCGGAGTAGTGGTGGGGCCGAGCCTGCGCGCCTCCCCCCACCTCGCCTCGCCTCGCTTCGCCTCGCCTCCGCGCTGCCTCCCCCCCCCCCCGACCCCTTCTCCCGCTATGCCCCCCCCCCACGAGAAAAAAAAACAACCTGCCTACTCCCCCCCCCCCCGTCCGGCCTGCTGCTGCGGGGGTGCTCCGCGGCGCGACGGGACCCCGCGCTGTTTTTTGCCCGCGACGAAGGTAGGTGACGGGGGGGGGTTGGGGTGACGGGGGGGTTGGGGGGGGTGGCGATGGCGTGGGGCGCAGCGGCCCAGAGCGAGCGGAGGGCGGAGGCGCAGCGCGGGCGGGGGCGGGCGGGGGAGGCGCGGCGGCGCGGCGGGCAGGAGGCGGTGGGGAGGAGGCCTGGCGGGGGCTGCGCAGCGGCAGCGAAGAGGAGCGCAGGGTTTCGCGCCCTCTTCGGCCGCGCGCCTAGGCGGCCGCCTAGTTGGCCTAGCGGTAGCGCCGGCCCTTCCGACACCTACCTTCTCCGCGCTGTTTCCGGAGCCCCGCCCGCACTCTGTTTTGGTGGGAGGAACCAGGGCAACAGGGCTTAAACAGCCCTGTTGCTCTGGTTTTCCCCGGCCAAAAACAGAGTGCGGGGGTCCCTTTTTGGAGGAGGCGTGGGAAGGTAGGTGGGGGGTGGCAGCGGCAGCGTGCGGGGGGGTCCGGTGGCGGCGGCGGCGGCGGGAGGTTGCAGAGCACGGCTGCTTTCCGGAGCCCCCCCACGGCACGAGAGGGGGGCGCTAAATATAATTTAGCCTAGGGCGCCAAACTGCCCTGTACCGGTCCTGCTTAGAGAGTCAGACCAGCGCTGCAATAAACTTTTGAAGACCCATCCCAGTTGTCTTGCTATTTCTCATTGGAGTCCAAGTCCGGTTGGACAACCTAAAAGGCTATAAAATAGCGCTCACAACAAATATAGAAAATATGGGGTTTCAATCAATGAAAACATAAAATGTTTGCTGTTTCCATCTCTGAATCTATGTAAAACTATGCTTGTTTAGATGTAAGGATACACATAACAAAACAACTAGGGCTGGGCAAGGGTCCCACCTTTGTTGGACCTTTCTTATGAATGACGGTGGTGGAGGGAATTCAAATAACATCTCTCCCCGCCCCAACTTACCGTTGATTACAAGCTAGTCTTATGGCTTTCCCCCTTTTTTAACTTTAAAAAGCCAATCTGGCACCCAGGTGCCACTCAAATTGAAATGGGGCAGCTAATGTCCCTGGGAAGGATGCTTCATGATGCCATAGCATCATTTCCATGTACAGGAGAAGGATAGCTGCCCAATTTCAAAACACAATGCAGCTGGGGCCTAGGGATCGGGGAGAAATTGGCTCAGTTTTCAGATTTAATGTGAACTCCCCTAATTTCACACTTTGGAAGCATAACATGAACTGAAGCTCAGTTATCCTTCAAAATCTGCACTTCCAAATTTTGCAATTTCCCATGGGCTACTGGGTGAACAGAATGCTGGACTAGATGGGCCTTTGGTCTGATTCAGCATGGCTCTTCTTATGTTCTCCAGTCAAAAAAATGCATCCACAAATGAATATATTAAGGGAAACTGCACACAAAAATGCATTTTTTTTGGTGAAAATGAAAATAACATTAAAAATGCATTGTATTAGGAGAATTGCTTGCAAAAAAAGTGTGTAAATAAGGCACAATTGTCTATAAAAATGTATATATTAGGAGAAATGTGCACAAAAATGCATACAAATGTTCATGCGAACTTCTAAAAAAACAGTTTGGGAATGCAGGGATAGCCAGATTTGAATCACATTCCCTTTAGCTTTGCACTTGCAAAATCGAAACACAGCTATGTGTTCAAGACATAATGCACTTCAGTTTGAATTATAATAAGGACAGTGGGCGACCAGATGGTGTGCAGTTTTTTTGCTACAGGAAAGACGGGGGTGGAAAGGAGGAGTATTCTAATCAAAGTACTCACACCTTACCCTACTTGACATACAACACCACTTTAAACAGCAGTGTTCTATTAGAGAAAAGAACTACACTTCTTTGCCATTCAGTGATTTGCATAATTTTAAGGAGCTGAAAATGTCAATGCTATTTTACCATAATTGTTGGAAATGATTAGCGATACCATTTATACACTGCAGAAAAAAAACCCTCCTTCATCTTTTACTCTTTAATATTAATGGGAAATAATTAAATGAGTGAGAACAAACAATAGATGTAAAAATAATGTACAGGCTGAAAGTATGCTACTTATCTATTTTACGATAACTCTGTAGACTTGCCTTCATACCTGACAATGCACTGTTTCGCCCAGTGTTGGTCTGTTTTTCACTATGCATATTTTAATGGAAAGTTGTCAGACATAAGGTGGAAGCAGATGAGTGGGAGTTACGTGGGAGCTGCTTAAAGGTTTATTCCATGAGTCTGCAACAAGCTTCATGGACTAAAACTTGAAGCAGTCCCCACTGTGTGTGGAAAGGATATCTGAAATTTTCAACTGTGTGGTTAAATCTACCATTCCCATCCCTTTGCGGGGATTTGGGAATCTGAAAGGGTGGTAAAGTAGGACTTAACCACAAATTGAAATTATTGATGAATTCTTCTTCACATAGTTATAGGTGCCACATGGTAAGCTGGCTCCATGGTAAAGTGCCATGTGGTAAATGACTAGCATGTGACCCTCAGTTGTCTTAATCTACCTGCACTACAATGGGCAAGCGAATTCCACCATGCATAATAATCGTGCTAACAACAATTAACATTTCTATAGCACGTTCCACACATACAGTACTCTTTGGCCCTTCATCTTGGATCCCACACCCTGTCCTCTTGATCCCAAAGAGGCACCTCCGACTCCTCTGGTGAGCAGAGAGGCTCTGGGGAGCATTTCCCAACTGGCTGCTTGGCCCCAAACTCTCAACACCCAGGAAAAAGTCAGCAACTGCAAGATAGGACAGTGGCCCTTTCAGAAAACCAGATGCAGCACGAGAAGGTGGAGCTCCCAGAAATACTCACCTGGCCTGGCTATAAACCCCACCAGCTGCTCTAAATCAGTGCTGGGGTAACTTATCAGTACTCTAGCTGCCGGGCTGCTCTCTGTGGTCCTGAATTCACTCCAAGTCCAGGGCTGGTACCTGCAGTGCTGATATGAGTCACCTATCTCACCTCAGGCCTCCTCACCTCATCTGTCATCCAGAATAGATGATGGAATCCCAGAGGGAACAGGACACCATCCCACCATTCTCCATGCCTGGCTTACAGATTCATTACAATAGGTCAAACAAAACGGAACACTAGCATAAAATAGCCTTGCTGTACACAAATTCAACCAGCTCTCTTAGTGCTGCAAATGCTTTTTGGAAATGGATTTCCCTCCTTCCCCTTGCTTTTCCAGAAAGTTCTTAAATACAAAGTACCAACTGGGATCCACAACAACATGCTGCAGCATGGAGAGCTGCTTTTCAGTATGTATGTTCAGGTTTTAGAGAGTATGGCAGCTGGACAGACATCTGTCAGGGATGCTTTGACCTGGATTCCTGCACTGAGCAGGGGGTTGGACTCGATGGCCTTGTAGGCCCCTTCCAACTCTACTTTTCTATGATTCTATGATTCTATGAAACAGAGAGAATGATGATATAGACATACCAAAGGTGGGAATTCTGTAACTGTGGAACTACTATGGAAAAGGCACTGACCTTGTAGTCACCAACCTAACTTCTGAAGGCAGCAGCATTTGTAAAGGGGCAAAAAGGTCCATATAGGAGTTAAAAACAAAACAGACTACTAATCAACCAAGAAACAACCAGAAAACTCTGAACATGAAAGTTGAACCTGATTCAACCTGTAAGAAGCTTTGTTGTTTCTCTGAAGGTGAACATTATTATTTATATTACTCTTGCTTATTTATTTATTTATTTATTATTATATTTATACCCCACCTTTTTTTCTGCAAGGAACCCAAGGTGGCTTACATAATCCTCCTCCTCCTCCTCTCCATTTTATCCTCACAACAACCCTGTGGTAGGTTAGGCTGAGAGTCAGTGACTGGTCCAAAGTCACCCAGTGAGTTTCATGGCCGAGCGGGGATTAGAACTCGGATCTCCCGAGTCCCAGTCCAACACTCTCACCACTACACCACACTTGTTTCATTGTCTAGATTTACAGCCCACCTCATCCAAAAGATATATTGGGGCTGCTTTTATTTATTTATTTTTTAAAAAATTGGGTAAATTTTTTATTTGAATTTTAAAATCAAAAAACAAAAACCAAACAAACATAGACTACAAAGACAAAACAACAACATTAAACTAAAATGGACTTCCAATTTTTCCACAACCAAGTATAAGTAACATCAAATATTCTATATTATAATTATAAAGAAATTACTTCCTTTTATCTCTTAAGCAAAAAAAAACCAAAATAAAATCCCCCCCTCTTATTTATCAACCTGACAAATACACAAAGCCTCAAAACCTTACAACACTTTACTCCTAAACATAGATAAAAATCCTTCTACTTAAACAATATTTAATATTTCTACTTATATTTAATGAAAATCTCTATTTCTTTCCCTCTATTTATAAAAACAAACAGCCTAGCTTTTATTTCATTTTTTTAAAATAGTTTCACATTTCCACATTACTTCACATCCCAAATTTTAGCCCACATTTAGTTGGTTCCTTTCCATTATTCATTCTCAATGCTAAGTTTCATCCAGGCTCAATATATTTTTACCAATTACCAATTACTATTCAGATTCTGATTCAATATTAAACCTTATCCTTTTTTTTTTTTTTTTTTTGTCTCAGCAGCTATTCTTTTTCCTAATCCCATCCTTCCCAAGTATGCCCCCTTCAGGGTCAAAGTCAGCACATTAATAAAAAGTACAACAAAACAAACAAAAAACAACCCACCTCCAACTGGAGAAGTTCTCTTTTCTCTTAAAGTAGTTCCTCTCACCAACCCCTCACCAAAGGGGTTGCTTTTAGGGGCTGCTTTTAGGAGCTGTATCTGAGTTTGTATCCCTGCAAGCCTGAACCAGGGCCATGTTGTGTGAGAACACTATGGCCTAACCTTTCAGTGGACAATAATACACAAAAATAAAAATAAAAATAAAAATAAAAATGCATCCATCCATTTCTAACCCCCTGAGAAGACGTTCTGACACTTCTTTCTATTTTTGTCCACCCAGCCCACTGTCTCATGCTATATGAGGCGGAGTATGGGTATCCATTGTTCTTTGATGGCACAATTATCCCCACGACAACTCCCAAGCACATTGTACACAGGATTATCTTTCAGGATCTCATTGTTTGATTAAGATCCTTTAACTCAGGGCAGCAGAGCCCCAGGCCTGGGTGCCAAAACCTGCCCTATGTAGTTCCTCAGATGGCCATGCCCCTTCCCTGGCCCCACCCTCTTTCCCCTAACCATTGATTGTTTGGTTTCCCAGATTTGATGCAGTTCTTTCCCCCATTCTAAAAGGTTGAAATGCTTCTCCTAAGGCCTAGTTACCAGCAATAAGAACATTACATTACATTACGTATAAATAAGTTGGTATTTTGGGCATTATAACCCTGCCCTTTTGCCTTCAGCCCCACCCAGCACTGGAATGTGGCCCCCAAGATCTACTCTGAAATGGGATTTGGCCCTCGGACTGAAAGAGGTTCAACACCCCTGCTTTCAATCTACTTCTTTAAATGGGCAGCCATATTACCTCTCTTCTAATCTTTCTGTAGGATTACATGATCTCACTGAACATAGATTTCATAGACTTAATAGAGTTGGAAGAAGCCTACAAGGCTATCGAGTCCAACCCCCTGCTCAATGCAGGAAACTAGAGGAGGGGTCTCCCATCCAAGTAATAACCAGGCCTGACCCTGCTTAGCTTTCCACACTCAGACAAGCTGAGCCAGCGTGAGCCACAGGCCTGATGTTCTACATTGTTCTGCCTCCCACCACCACCACCACCAATCTGGATCAAATATGGCTGCAATCCTATACACACTTACCTGGGCGTAAATTCCATTGAGCTCAATGGGGCTTCCTTCTGAGTAGACATGTATAGAATTGTACTGCATGGTTTCAGTGCTGAGATGCAGAGTTGTGCCATGGATGTCTATACCAGTTTTCATTCCAATATCTTAATGTTCACAGTCACTGAATTACAACCAAACATACAATCAAACAAACAGAGAATGCTAAACTTGTGAGTTAAACTGGCTCAGACAATAATACAAATATATATTTATCCAATACAGAAAGTTTCTAGCCCTAATGATCAGGGAAAATGTAAATCACACTTGAAAGTGAAATCACACATTGTATAAACATGTTAAAGAGACGCTTCCACTGCCACAAAAAATGGATAGCTGGAAATGTGTGTGTGTGTGTGTGTGTGTGTGTTTAAATCATGTTTTCAAGGCACTCACATTTTTCATTTACTAGACTCATGAATTCTGCAGTTGCTATTGACAGAACTGGAGATAAATTTTTATCTCTTGTGTTTTTGATTTTCCAGACCCAGCACTTTTCTTGGATAAATGTTTTATGTTTGACTTCACATTACAGAAGAGAACTCATCTTACCCATTTCCTTCATCATCTTGCTCTGTGTTTCCCTGCTCCCCTCATCCACATATTTAGTTGTCATGTGGAAGGCATGAAATGCACAACACAGTGACATCAGGATATGTGGGGTAAGTTTTCCTAATTATAGAAGGGGAGGGAGAAAGCTTTACTATTAGTATTAGCATTAGTCAATTAAAATCACTGGGTTGTATCTAGACTTAACCATACGTCGAGTAGACCCACTGGATCCAACCCACTAGGTCAGAGATAGGGAACCTCAGGCCTGGGGGCCAAATTGGGCCCACAATGGTCACGCCCTCTTCCTCTGGCCCAACCTCTTTCCCCCAACCACCAGTGGTTTCCCAGGGTTTGTGTAGCTTTTTTCCCATTCTAAAAGGTTGGGATGCCTCTCTTAAGGCTTAGTTATTGGCAATAAGGGCTTTAAACTACACAATGCTGGTATTTTTTGCATTTTGGCCCCACCCCCTTGGCCATCATCCCTGCCCTCTTTGCTTTCTGCCCCACCCACCTGTGTAATGCAGCCCCCGAGAGCTTCTCCAAAATTGAATTAGGGTTTAGAGGTTCCTCACCCCGGCACTAGGTGCTGTACAAAAATTAAAAAAATAAATAAAACAAGCTCTACCCATAGGCTTACAAACAAACATTACACATACATTAGTAAGGAAAAGGAGTTCAATCAGTAAAAAGATAAAGAGATGTGTCTTTAGGAGGTGCTTGGATCAGGATGTAATAAAGAGGATGGTGACTGGATGTCAGGTGGAAGGGCATACCAATAGTAGGGAGGTGCTAGGGACAAGGGATGCAGATGGAGAATACAGAGGGTAATCTTAGGTTCACCTAGAAGACTGGTAGAGCAAAGGTTCAGAGGTGGGACATCAGCATATAGAGAAAGAAGGGAAGACATGGGGACTGCCAGCTGGGTTGCCAGTGGCGTAGTGGTGAGAGTGTTCGGACTGGGACTCGGGAGATCCGGGTTCTAGTCCCCGCTCGGCCATGAAACTCACTGGGTGACTTTGGGCCAGTCACTGACTCTCAGCCTAACCTACCTCACAGGGTTGTTGTGAGGATAAAATGGAGAGGAGGAGGAGGAGGATTATGTAAGCTGCCTTGGGTTCCTTGCAGGAAAAAAGGCGGGGTATAAATATAATAAATAAATAAATATTTCTTTATTTAACACTGCAATCCTATAGACACTTACCTGGGAGTACATCCCACCGAATCCAATGGGACTTACTTCAGAATAGACAGGCCTAGGGGATAGCGCTGGAAGCCTGGAAGAAGCTCAAGGCAGCCAACAACAATAAGATAAAGACCGAACTTTCTAAAAGTAGCAGAATACAAAAAAAGAGGCAGACACTAAGACAGATCAACAGTAAAAAATGACAATTCAGTGCAGCATGTTCAAACACACATCAAGTCAGGATCTTAAAACGATTCATAATTCCCAAATCTTCCTAAACAGGAAAGTTTTTTTTTTAACTAGCCATCTGGCACCAGGCTCTTAATAAGGGGGCAAAATGAGCTTCCCTTGAGAGGGAATTCCAGAGCCTAAGTGCAGTCACAGTGACATGTGGTTTCACTCTCCTTGTATAGTCTTGGACAAGTTGATATCGTTAGGCCTCAGTTCTCCATCTGTATAGTGACTCATCTCACAGGGACAAAAAAAGATAGTTATTTGACCGTTGCAAGTTCAACCTGATTCCCCCCCCCCCAAAGTGTAGTACTTTGTAGTGCTTCTTAACATGAAGTTTTCTGTTTCATATGAATAGATATTCCCATTCAAACATGTTCCGCTATGGCTCATTAAAGATTACCACCACTTTTTTCTGGCCCTGCTTCTATGCAGTCGCCAGCAGTTTGAAACACGAATATGTCTCCATGTGATACTTCACCGGTTGAATTTCTGTGTGTCAGGCCACTGTTAAAGGTTCAGGATCAGGGGCAGGAAAGAAGGGGGAAAGGCAGTCCATTCTACCATGGAAGTCCACCTCCTGTTTCTGCTGTATGTGTAGATTAGGCATTAATGAAACCTTCAACATGTCCCATCATGCATTGAGTTTTCATATTATCAGCCATGCCACATCATTGAAATGCCGTGTCTTCTATTTCGTATGCCAGCATTTATCTTGACATTTTCAGTATCAAAGTTATATTCTGATTTTTTCACTATGTGATTTGTTTTTGAATTTTCCCTTTTGCATCCTGTTAAATAATATTTGAGACATTCTCTGTATTTAACATGTAGACATGCACAAATATTCCTTAAGTGTAAATCACAAAGTGGCACTCTTATTTTAAACTTTAATCTCCACAAACACCCCCAAAAGCAGTCTTATTCACTGCTTTTTAATTATGCTTTTTCTGTCAGAAGGGAAAAAAATATTGATAACGGTAATATGACAATTCATTACAATTTGCTAATGCCCAGGGCCTAATTAAAAAAAAAATGCTAGTTGAAGGATAGCAAAGGGTTTGAAAACATATCACACAGAAGTTCTTTCCTAATATATTTCCTGCCTATCACAGTTATTATTGCCGGGTGGGCTGACAGGTTAATTATGTACTTGCAGAAGAACTGATACAAAGGATATTACAGTTTCAAAAGCAAACCCTTATAATCATTGTATCTAAACAGGAGATAGCCTCACCTTGAAGAAGGTCTACATTTAGAGAACATTTTAAAGACACCAGCCATGGCTGCTGCTTCCATGGCTAATCATGAAAAGTGTTTGTATTCCATCTTTTCTCCTGGCCCCCTGCAGCCAATGGCCCGTTATGATTAAATCAATGCATGAGGGGCCAATAGGAAAGTGTCCCCTGCCCACAACCCCCTCACCATTGCCAATTCCAGGTTTCAGGGGTTTTGGGCAAAGAGCCTTCTGGTGGGCGCCTTCCGGTGGCTGGGGGGGGGGAGAGGAACCATTTAAATTTCCCACAATGCCCCAGAGTGATGCTACATGGGGGGGGGTGTTGGGGGGAAATTTAAAGTGGCAGTCAGTTCAAGCTGCTGGGTGGCGTTTGGGGTGCCAGGCTGGGAGAAGAATAAAATACAACAGGCCGAAGGCAGATGCTAACTCTCCCCTCCCCAGTGCTGTGTCCCCTGCTTGAAAAAATTGCTTGTCCCCCGTTGCGATCAGGCTTTTAAAAACCTCCATCGGTACCTCCCTAAGCCTCATTGCAGTGGGGGAGGAGGGATGTGTGAGTGTGTGCAAGAGTGTGTGACCGTCTGGAATGTTGTGTGATCGTGTGTATATATATACGAATGTGTGTATGAGTGAATGGAGGCTGGGCAATTAGGTTGGGGCTGCATGCCAGCAGTGGGGTGGTCCCGCCCACTGTGGGCATGCCCCCCCCAATGTGCTTGCCCAGAACCAATTTGGCCCTTGGTTTGGCTCCACCCCCATCCTAAAAGAACTCTTCTATAGTATGGTGAATGTGGGGCACACAAAGCATTTGATCTCCTCCTTGTGTGGCATCTGAGGGCCTTTCAGACCCACTGAAACCAGTGGTACCCACCTAATCTGACAGCCAGGAGATTTGCTTGTTGGACAGGCCAGAGCCACAAATCTGCACTGTACTTGCCGCCCATAGATAGGATGTCACCTCTGCATATCAGACGTCCTGAACACAGGTTGGGAGAGGAACGACATGTGTGCATCCTTCCAAACCTCCTGTGTTTCGCTCCCCCCCCCGATGCACACACTTCTTCCCCTGATCAGTAGGAAGAAGGAAAGAATATTTTTCTGAAGTCTGAGCAGAACTGAGACAAGAGGCAGGAAGAGAGAACCTCTGCAGGAAAAGCCTTCCCACCTTCCACAATAATGCCTAGCATGGCGGACCTGACATGGCATTCCTGGCTGACTTTTAAACCTTCTTTTCTTTGACCCACCAAGTGCTGTTGACCCTTCTGGCCCAACACCCAGCCACATTGGGCGATGGTTAGGGCGACAGGAGATTATGTCAATGGCTCAGAGAAGCGCACACCCTCTCACACGCACCCCTAGGCCGCCGGTTAGCACAAGTCCAGCTCTAACAGGGCTTAATCCTCCTTGGGACTCTTCTTAAGGTCTAGAGCAGCAACATCTCTGTTTCTGAGACAGAGAAGAAACTGTCAGAGGTGAGAGGATGCTGGCCCCATTTGGAGGATGAAGAGGTGGTGCCTTCTAGTACAACCCAGGGCCTTCAAATCAATTCTTCCAGAGTCTGTCTTCTACTAGACAGAGAAAAAGGATATATTGCTGGCTCAGCTTGTCTGAGTGTGGAAAGCTAAGCAGGGTCAGGCCTGGTTATTACTTGGATGGGAGATCCCTCCTCTAGTTTCCTGCATTGAGCAGGGGGTTGGACTCGATAGCCTTGTAGGCTCCTTCCAACTCTATGATCTATGAAATCTATGAAAGCCCTAGACCACCGGCTGGATACCAGTAGAGGGAATGTCCAGTCCATTATTTAACAAAGCATTCATTCTGATTGTTCACACCTCCCCTTCCCCAAAATGAAAAGGGCTATCTAAATGGCAATAAACAGACAATTCATGTAGCAAACAGACAATCCACGCAGGATTTTGGGATGCGTGTTTTCCCCATGCAGTGGTAGAAACACAGGCAGTGTTAAAGAATGACAGGGCGGGACCAATCTTCACACTGTTTCCTTTCTCCTGAAAGTGCCCCACTTTTTGTTCATTGTGAGCTATTCAAGAGCTTAATCTGTACAACGGATGTTGTTGAGAGTGTAATACAATGCCAACTGGAGCATAAATACCCTCTTGTATCCACGCAGGATTTTGGGATGCGTGTTTTCCCCATGCAGTGGCAGAAACACAGGCAGTGTTAAAGAATGACAGGGCGGGACCAATCTTCACACTGTTTCCTTTCTCCTGAAAGTGCCCCACTTTTTGTTCATTGTGAGCTATTCAAGAGCTTAATCTGTACAACGGATGTTGTTGAGAGTGTAATACAATGCCAACTGGAGCATAAATACCCTCTTGTATAATTTCCATGTGCCACAGAAACACTGTAATCCTTCTTCCTTGTAGCTCTACCTAAAAAAAAAACCCCAAAAGACACTAGTAATGTTGACGACTACAGTGATTCGCCAGCAGGCTGAATTCTGTTTATTCTTTGTTAGTGTATTCATGTCCAACGCATGCACCTATTTTATTTATTTTGTCTTATTGTTAGCATCTTGTTCTCAGTTGGAGGAACAAATAGCATACTATTGAGAGATATACAACTTGTAATTTAAACGGTAGCGCTGAAGCATTCGACATAAATAGGCTTGATTTTCAGCGCTGAGGAATTTCATCTAACAAACCTGCGAACCAATTTCACTGCAGCAATGTGGATGTGAATAGAAAATATCGGGGAGGCGGGCAGCGTTCTGTTCACACTGGAGAGAAGAGGCGGCAGTTCTTTATTTGAAACTTATTTGCATAATGGATCCTACAAAGCAATCCAAAGAGCAAAGGTCTAGAAAAGGCTTAATTAGCCTGGTTTTATAGGGAAAAAAGAGACAATTTTGATTATTTCATTTTAAAGCTTTGTCAGATCATATCATCATCCCAAATCCCATAATTTCCTACATCTACAAACAAACGAGAGCCATTCAGAACTATTTAATGGAATAGCACACACACACGCACACACGCTTCTTAAATTCTTTGCCAGCCAGCAATAATACATTATAATTTGTGCCTCTCTGTCTGCAGCATGCAACCAAAAGGGGGCAGCACCCCATCTGTAATTTCTGGATTGTATAAGATGCATTCATGACATTGCTCTCTATAATTCCCTTCCCTCGAAAGTGTGTGCAAGAAACATTAATTACAAATCAGGGTCAGCCATTTTGCATAGAAAAGCAAAGTTGCCTGAGCTTGCTTCACTCCCGTAGGAGGAGAGCTTAGCTAGAATCTTTTGAAATTCGATCTTACAAAACACAGAATGTCACCTAAAAGCAGATTAGTACTGAATAATATTCATTTACACACAGAGGAAGCATCAACCTATTCCTCCCTTTAAGGTGGTTTAAGGTATCCTTGGGATTTAAGTGGTACTACATAAGCATTAACACTGTGGGTTTCGAATGTTACGTATTCCACATTAAATGATTGATCAAGGATGTGATGCTTTTCTCCCCACAATCAGAATAAAATAAGCTACCTTGTAAACGAAACAATTGTGTATTCCTCTTCGCAGGGAAATTAACAGATGAGGGCCCAACAATATGGTGGGCCTGTTTAGATGATGCAAAAATCACCAAACCGTTTCAGGAAAATGGTGATATAGCACATGAATGCACATACGTATGGGCACATTACTCTCTGTCTATGCATGTCTTGAGTGGCCATGGGCCTGGAGAGCAGAAGAGAAGCACACTCTGGCTTCTGCCATCAGCCTGGAGACCGAGGGCCACTGAGAGGCTGCACCCTCAGCTTCCCAGGAATAACACCAAGCCAAGGCTGAGACCAACCTGGCCCATCCATCAGCCAAAGAAGGAGCAGTAGCAGGGAGCTCACATCATCCTGCCTGTCAGCAAGAACATTTGGCTTCAACTGATTGTTTCCCTGTGGCTGCAGAAGTAAAGGGAAAGAACACTCTGCCCCATCCATTGGCCAAAGGAGCAGGAGTCACTAACTGCTATTCAAGCAGGAGCACCAGCAAAGGAAGTCCAGCCTGGCCCAAAGTGAATTTTATTTTATTTATTTATTATATTTATACCCCGCCTTTTTTTCCTGCAAGGAACCCAAGGCAGGCTTACATAATCCTCCTCCTCCTCTCCATTTTATCCTCACAACAACCCTGTGAGGTAGGTTAGGCTGAGAGTCAGTGACTGGCCCAAAGTCACCCAGTGAGTTTCATGGCCGAGCGGGGACTAGAACCTGGATCTCCCGAGTCCCAGTCCAACACCCTAGCCTGCTTATAGCTCATCACCTTGTTCTAGCCTAGAAAAAACTAGGGGTGTTAATCCTACCTTCGGGGGGGTGCTCGCCTTTGCTCGCCTTTTCTCGGTGAGCACCCCCCCCCCAGAAGGCCCGAATCCCTGTGCTGCTCAATCCACATCGCCGGCAGTGTGGGGTCCCGTCGCGTCATTTCTGACTGCCAGGAAGTGACGCGATAGGACCCCGCGCTGCGTTTTTGGCATAAAATCCAGGGCAACCTAGCTTAAAATGGCCGTGATTTGCTATTCGCGGCTGTTTTAAGCTAGGTTGCCCTGGTTTTTATGCCAAAAATGCAGTGTGGGGTCCCATCACGTCACTTCCTGGCAGCCGGAAATGACGCAACCCCGCGCTGCCAGTGCGGCGTGGAGCGATAGGACGAGCAGCGGCCAGGTAAGGCGCGCAAGTCTCTCCCCCCCCCCAAGCAGGCCGCTTTCGGCCCGCTTTCAGCTCCCTCAAGACTCTCGAATACATCCCTAGAAAAAAACAGATCTCTTCCTTTTTTCTTCCACTAGTTTAGGGGGCACAGGGCAGGCTATGGAGTCATGTTATACATAACTCCAACACCTTGCCACTGCTCTGGGCCCACCGGTACTTGCCTCCTGAGGTGCCTGCCTCACTCTGCCTAACTAGGACCAGCCCTGCAAAACACATTTATCTTCCCCCGACCATGCGGAGCTGGGGACGGGGATAATTTTTATGTGTGGGGGAGAAGGTCGGTTAAAGGCCTGGTGCTGTGATTTGCACGCACCAGCGAGGCCTTGGGGGGAGGGCCGGGATGATCTTCGCCGATCTTGATTATTCAATAAATGTGGCCTTAATTTGTACCATACTTACTGTCTTGACTTGTTCTTTCCACCCCTTACTCACATAATTGCCTCTCATGTGAAAACTCCTCTGTGAATTTGCTCTCCTGAAGCGGCACTAGAAACAGAACTGAAGCAGGAAAAAAAAGAAAAGAAAGGCTAATATTGAAAATACTGTGTGTTCCATTTTAAGTTAATCATTTTTGTTCTCTTTTAAATATAGTGCATATTTTCCTAATGCATTCAGGAAAAAAAAATATCCTGCCTTTTCTAGGAAATGTAGATGCAATGTTTGCTATGCCTGTTGCTACCGCTCAGCAACAATTAATACAGGCGACTGTGTGAAGATAGGACTTTCCCCCCTCTTTTTTTACTCCTTACATGTTCTCTTCCTCCTCGCTACTTATTAATCACTTGAAGTGAGAATGCTGTTTATGACATTGCCTCTGATTGAAGATGTCAGGGCTGTCACAAACAAGATGTGAAGATGTCTAGTGGAGGAACAGAATTTTCATGCAAATTGCCCCACATCATAAAAACAGGAAGGCAAAAGCATGGGGGGGGGGGAAGAAAAGGAAAAAGTGGAACAGTCTTTAAAAAAAGAACGTTCTGAATCTATTCTTGTGGGCTCAGCAGGTCTTTTGACTGCTTATTATTATTATTTACTTTGAAAGGAGCCAAGTAGAAGACATGCTCTGAAGGGGGTATCGTTATGATCCTTTGCTGCCTTCTCTGAAGCAGCAATTTTAGTGGCATCTCTGGGCTTTCCAAGAGGCAGCGAAAAACATTGTATACAGGGCTTTTTTGGGGGATCCCGAACTGAATTCCAGCACCTTTCTTTTATATGCATTACATTATCGCCTTCTCCGGAATGTAATCCTCGGTACTTTTCTCGAAAAAAGCATGGTTATCAGATTTTCGTAAATTCTGTAATTCTCTCCAGGTTTTTCTTTTCTTTTTCTTTTTGAGGTTAGAAAGCAACAACTGCATGTTGGGTTGTTTTTTTTTTTAGGTCTCTTAAGCTTTTTTTGGAAGCTTATTCCAAAATTCTAGTATGTATTATTTATTTATTTATTTACAGCATTTGTATACCACTCCATATCTAGACAGATTCCGGAGTGGTGAACAATAAACAGATAAAACAAATAAAAGAATGAAAACAATGCATTAAAAACAGAATAACATTAAAACTGTGGTTGGTCAGTAAGGAAGGCTTCCCGGAACAAAGACGTCTTCAGCAGGCACCAAAAACAACACAGTGTAGGAGCCTTCCTGACCTCCAGAGGCAGGGAGTTCCATAGAAATGGAGCAACCACACTGAAGGCTCTTCTCTTGATGGATTCCAATCGGGCCATAGGTCCATGAGGAAACACCAGGAGAATGTCCTCCAATGATTTCAGTGACCAGGCAGGTTGGTAAGGGAGAAGGCGCTCTCTCAGGTATCCTGGTGCCACATTGTTTAGGGCTTTGTACACTAGTACCAGAACCTTAAACCTGGCCTGGTAGTGAATAGGCAAGGCAGCCAGTAGTAGAACCAAGCTGCTGTACATGACAGTTGTGTAGTGTGTGTGTCTGTGTGTTGCAAGTGGTTTATAGGCTAGTATAGATGTATAGGTCACTTTTACGATTGCACACAGAGCTATGCATGATTAAATTAACTGAAATTATCGAGTGTGTATTGGATTTTGCCCTATGTTTTTGCCAGGTTTGGCCTTAGGTTGGAAATTCCTCTTTTTGAAAGGCTGTCAGATGATAGTCCTCTATTTCAAGGCATCCTCTGTTTGAAGGACTGCCCAGTCCAAATCTGGTATAAAGAGAAAGAACCATAAGAAGCTGGGAGAGCAGGGGCCTTGAAGTTGCCCATCACCAGTTAGCACCTGGACAACAGACAGAACAGGCAGGCACACAGCTCACCTGGTCACAGTCTACTTCACTGTGGTGAGATACATTGTATTTCTATTTAAGTTAAAGTAATTATTTCTAAATGTGTGTGTGTACATATAAATTAGCATATGCAATTTTTGGGTCCTCTTTTTTGCTGATGCATGTCCTCTTTTTTTGATGTTGTTTAGGTGGCTACACTACCTGACCTACACAATTGTGCTCCCTCCCGTCCTCCTTCCCTCCCCCCCCCCACACACCAGGTTAAGCCTTCCACCCTTCCTTTTATGTTGAACACATTAGAGGATCCCCCCCTCTTCTTTTATTCTTCCAAATATCTAGCACACCATAATACAAGTCTGAGTTAGGGTTGGTTGGGTCACACATTGTGCAGCAGCAGCAGGTCTAATTGAAGCCGCTTGCCTTTTCAGAAGTTCTGAGCTCTGTGGCCTTTGCTGAGGTCAGCAGAAGTTTTGCCATTAACTGCACTGGAGCAAAGTATTCTCCCTCGAACACTTGTGTATGGATTTCGGCAGGCAACTTTATATGAAAAAAAGAATGCACACCGTGATTTCCTTTTTTTTTTTTTTTTTTTAAACCATCCTCTTAGACTAGTACTCAATGTACTGCTTTTCTAAGCAAGGTCCAAGGTCTCGGTCTCCTTCCTCACCAGCATTTCTCAGCTGATTTGTCAAAGAGGCAAGGAACGGGTTTTTCATAAAATAAAATAAAATAGTTGATTATGTAAATCTTTCTTAATCTCAGCAATTGCCAGTGCTCCAAACAAGCAATGGAAAAGAGAGCTCTCGATCAGCAATGCTTCAAGCATCAGTTTCTAGCTCTTACTATATTTCATGAGATTGCAGACCTTAATCTTTTCACTGCCAATGGCCAGGAGTATTTCAGTGGGGAGATACTATTCCAAAGGGGATTCCATTCTCTTCTTCTTCTTTTTAATAACAGCAGAACAGCATTGCTGGCTAGAAAACTTATCAAATGTGAAGAGTGATGGAGCAGAAGGAAAAGTAAAGGTGAAGCAATCAGAGTGGCATGTTATGTGCAATATGTTGTTTGCTCATTGCCTACCCTCAAAGGTACCTGTTAAAAAAACACAATCTCTATTTTCTTACTATAGGAAGAATAATGCTTAGCATATACATACCATGCTTTAGGGGATTTAAAGAATGTCATAGATGCCATTGATGCAATCTTACAACTCTGTAAGACAGGTCAACATTATTATCCCCGGAGCCCAAAGTGATGGCTAAGTTGAACATATAATGGCTTCTCTAAGTAGCACTATTTCTTGAGTTCATCTCTGGCCTCTGCATTGAACACATTAGATGCCCTTGGTGGCTCGCCTAAGGTTCCACTATGTTCAGATCAAATATGACATTTGAACTGGGCGATTCTTGCTTTACAGCTCAGTTCCTTATCCACTAGATTTCATAGATTTCATAGATCAGAGAGTTGGAAGGAGCCTACAAGGCTATCGAGTCCAACCCCCTGCTCAATGCAGGAAACTAGAGGAGGGGTCTCCCATCCAAGTAATAACCAGGCCTGACCCTGCTTAGCTTTCCATGCTCAGACAAGCTGAGCCAGCGTAAACCACAGGCCTGTTTTACACTAGCTTAGGAATGGATGGATCTGTCAATGTTGGCCTCACCAAGATTGTTGGTTTTTTGAGGTCAAGCCAGTTCCATCCTGTTTCTGCATGACCATGTATTAAAAAACAAAACTGTACAGAAATTTGTATGCATTTTTGTGATTTACACATTAATGTGCACATTTTGTGCACATTTTAAACACATGCCGAGTAAAGTGTGTTTGTGCACATTTTTTCTTTGCGCATTTTTAAAAAATGTGTGCATGTTGTCAAACACTTTTTTTGTGTTCTGTGGAATGCATTGCAAGGTTGGAAATGTATGGATTTCCAACTGCAAGTTGCGTTCAGGTCCAGGAGCTCAGCACTGGGTAAATCCATTTAAAAACAAAACAAAGGACCCCTTGACAAAGTGAATTTTTCACACATCCCAGATCACATCTAGTGGAATTTGTCCCTCAGTGTGGAGCTTACCTACAAACACTACCTATTTTGGCTGGTGCACATCTGTATCTCTTAACTTGAGAATTGGCTTTCAGAACTTTGCTATTCTGTACCAAAGTTCTGGAACTCTATTAGCTCTAGTCGTGTGTGTGTGTGTGTGTGTGTGTGTGTGTGTGTGTGTGGTCATTTTCCAAGGTACTTATTTGACAGTGCCAAATATTCATAATCAAATATATTCGGTGTGAATGCGGGGCTTGGGGGTGCAAAATGTTCTCTGAACTGACCAATCATTTCACAGTCCCTGTTGGTTGCTTCTCCAACACCATTGCACACACACACACACACACACACACACACACGGAGTTTCTTTTAGTTCCTGGGACTGTGATCTATCCAATCAAGAATTATGTTGTAAATGTTATGAGGTTTCACCACCACCGTGTAGCAAATGTCACAAAGCCAATTCAGAGTTAGTGCTATAGTTCCTGAACCTAGTATATGTGCAAAGACCCATGCAGTTCTGAAAATGTACTATTCTTGTTCCTATTGAACTCAAATGGAATGAGAATGTATTTGCAGATATCCCATCATGAGCATTCTTAAGGAGAAACATTACTTTCATACTTTTTGGTGTACACACCATTGACTGAAAAATGTTATTTTGCTTTGCCTCCTCTTATTATTTTGTACTCATTATGTCAATGTAGCCTTTAGGTCTACTAGAATCCACAGCTGAGTGTGAATCACAACCTTTGTGCTTGTGATTCAGATGTGTGAGTTCTGTTGCGTAAAGCAACACACACTATTTCTTCTTTGGGGGAGGATGGAAAAACTCCTCTGGATATGATACCCCAACTATCTATAATTTACAACTGGCCCCAAGAGTGCCATGAGAACATAGCGGATTAGTCGTATTCCAGGAAACTGCAACTGTGCCAAGGGAATCTGTCTCCCACCCATTGCCTCTTCAAACCTCAAACACTTCCTACTGGCCTTATTAAGCATCAGACTGATAAAGATCCGGCTACTGTGTCGACCACTTATTCCTTTCCTGACTCATTTACCTTTAAGAATTCACCACATACTTTTATTTATTTATTTATTTATTATGTTATATCCCTCCTTTTTTCCTGCAAAGAACCCAAGGTGGCTTACATAACCCTCCTCCTCCTCTCCATTTGATCCTCACAACAACCCTGTGAGGTAGGTTAGGCTGGGAGTCGGTGCCTGGCCCAAAGTCACCCAGTGAGCTTCATACTGGGGAGTAGAACCCAAATCGGCCAAGTCCCAGTCCAGCACTCTAACCACTACACCACATTGGCTCCCTTGGAAGGGCTGTGCCAGCTTCAGAACTAACATTCTCACTGGCTGGTCCAAAATCTGGAAGTGGCAAACAACTTTCTCCAGGCCTAATTGGCCAGGAATTCCAAAGCAAAATTCTACCTCCAAAATTGTCCCTTGGCTATAGGGGTGTGTGTGTCAGAGGTAACCCTACTGTGGCAAAGGCTCTCCATCATATTTCATATCGTGGCTCAGCAAACTTCCAACAATGCAGAGCCACAGTAGAGAAATTGGGATTATTATATTTATTATGTGGTTTCTTTTCACACAGGTCACTTGGTCACAGTCTCCCACACCATAGTGAGATGTATTGCACTTCTATTTAAATTTTAGTAATTATTTCTCAATTTGCATCTATACATATTGATTAGCATATGCAAATGTACAAATCTGTGTCCTCTTTTGTGCTGAACCCATGAGAGGAAGGCAGGTCCAGGCCAACTGGTGTGCCAGATGCCATTTATTTATTTATTTATTTAGTATGTTTCTATACCGCCCAATAGCTGAAGCTCTCTGGGTGGTTCACAACAATTAAACCATAAAATACAACATAAGACACACTATAAAAGTTTAAAACTACAATATAAAATAGAAGTTAAAACCAAAGTAAAACCTAGTAGCAATGTCAAGATTAAAATACAATAACAGATTTAAAACAGAAACTGAAAGACTAAAATGCCTGGGAAAATCCGAAGGTCTTTACCTGGCACTGGAATGAGCACAACATAGGCAACAGGAAAACTTCTCTGGGAAGCTCATTCCACAATTGGGGTGCCACAACAGAAAAGGCCCTCTCTTAGTAGCCACCCACCTCACTTCCTTTGGTGGGAGCTCCCAGAGAAGGACTGCTGAGGATGACCTTAGGGGTCCAGGCATGTATATATGGGAGGAAATGATCCTTCAGGTAACCTGGCCCCAAGCCATTTAGGGCCTTGAATGTCAATACCAGCACTTTGAATCGGGCCCAGACATGGACTGGCAGCCAGTGCAGATGGAAAAGTACTGGCATAATATGATCACATTGGCCAGTCCCTGTTAACAATCTCACTGCCCTATTTTGGACCAGCTAAAGTTTCTGGACCATTTTCAAAGGCAGCCACATTTCAGTAATCCAGACAAGAGGTTATCCAAACATGGATAACACAGTAGCTAGGCTATCCCTGTTCAGATAAGGACGTAGTTGGTATATCAGCCTGAGCTGATAAAAGGTGCTCTGTGCCACCGAGTCCACCTGTGCCTCTAGTGACAATGCTGGATCCAAGAGCACGCCAAATTAGAAACCTGATCCTTTAGGGGAGGTGCAACCCCTCCAGAAAAGATTGAATATAACTCAACTGGGCAGGTGAATCACCCACTAACAGTACCTCCGTCTTGTCTGGATTGAGTCTCAATGTATTGGCCCTCCATTACCATGCCAAGGCACTGATTCACAACAGCCACTGCCACACCTGAATTTGATGAAAAGGAGAGATAGATCTGGGAGTCGTCTGCAGATTTATGACCACCACCACCCAGCCCACTCCTCCAGAGTGGTTTCGTGTAAATGTTGAACAGCATGGGGGCTAGAACTGCCATAGCTGCCAAGGCACAGAGTGGTTTCGTGTAAATGTTGAACAGCATGGGGGCTAGAACCGCCATAGCTGCCAAGGCACAGAGCAATAATCCCCCAGCACCACCTTCTGGAATCAACACTGGATGACAGTGAGAAGATGCAATGGTGGTGGAAAAGGACTCCCTCTTTGACACCCTCACCGCCACAGTGTAAGCTCTGCCCTGTGTTTGGTCAGACTCCGCACAAATTTTCCTCCATCTGCATTCCAGCTGTCTTCCCTCTTGCCCCATGCCCCTGATGTGGATGCTAGATAATGATGCACCTCAAAAATAGGGGTAATAGAGGCCAACATGCTTACAATTCCTCCATGCAACTGGGAGCCCTGGGACAACCAGGGTTCCCAATTATATGGAGGGCCTTGCTTTCATACAGTTGTATGCACATACTATAGCTCTTTTCACAGAAATGTTGAACTAATGAGCCCTATCCTGGTGTCCCTAAAGTGGGAGGGAGCATGCTAGCCCTGCACCGCCATCATTGCATTAATTGCCTTCTACTCGTGGAGGGTGACTGTCTGAAGAGGAGACCCTCTTTTATGCATGAAGGCTCTCCACGTGATTACAAATGCTGATTTTCAACTTGTTTAGTTCCCACTTGCTCAGCCTATTTCCTCTCTCTCTCTCTCTCTCTCTCTCTCTCTCTCTCTCTCTCCTGGATTGTCTCATAAAACATGTTCTATGAACTATGGTAGCAATTCAGGCTTTTGCCTGGACATGACAGGCTGGTGAAATGATAACAATCTTGGATAACTGAGAGATAGGAGATAATGAGATAGACATTTCCATGAGCCATATGGCACACCACTTTCTTCTTCTTCTTCTTTTTAAAAAAGAAATAATCTGTGGATATTATCTGCTCCTCTTGATAAGGACACATTAGACAATAATGTTTGGATACTGCCCCTGGCTGCACGAAACAAAATATGCAAGGTGAAATGAGAAAAGACCATCGCTCCAGCACTTAGATACTATTACACTCATGAATCCAAAAGGAATAGGACACTAATGTGATTTCAAAAGCATTATGTGCTAAGGGCAGCATGTCAAGAAGCAAATGGCACAGGTTCTGCTTGAGAAGAATGGCCTGAAGCAGCTAGGAAACTTAAGGGTTATTTTAGCATGGCAGCCTGCTGACATAGCAAAGGTTATGAACATATAGAACATTGTCTACTTTTTTTTAAAGGTACCTGCATGTATTTTCGTTAGGTCTTCCTCTCTCCCAACTTCCCACCCTTTCAGTTGTTCCAGATTTAACAAAAGGTAGCAGCAAGTCACAGGACAGGAGAGCTGTAACTGTAACTGATTCACCTCACCATGATTAAGGAAGGAATTGTACATCCTGCGAATGTCAGAACCACTGTGAGTAAGAAAGCATCCTAGGGTGACAGGTTTTGGCTGCCATCAAGGAGAGCAAATTGTCAGCTGATTAGGAACACAAGAAATTGCTTTATACAAGGTTGGACTCATTCCCCATGCAACCCACTACTGTCTACGAATGTCACATCATTTGTTACCAGATCCTCTTAATTGGCAATGCCAGGGACGGAACAAGTCCTGTGCTGGAATCAACGCTCCAATTTCCAGAAAATTTTCTTCTCCCGTGAAAGTGGCTTCCATTTTTCTGCCTCATTTTAAAGCACTTTAGGATTTGTTTTGGTGGTATTTTTGAGCTTACCTTATCATTGCGAAGTGGCTAAGGGTGCCCTCTCTGTGCAGGCAATTTTCTTTCTATTTCACATCTCTCCGTTGCTCTGCAGCTTCCCAGGCTGCCTGCATTTCCTGATGTGAAAAAGCCCCCTGAGGGAGGAGTTACGTCATGGCATCTTCCCTTGGGCTTTAATTGAAGTGTGGGAAGCTGGGGAGGCTGCAGACCACCAGAGAGATGATTATAGTAGTGGGCGATCTGCCCACCACTTGACTTGCAGGACACTCAGCGAGCGCTGCCACTATGCCTACCAAGCCAGGCCAAAAGCAAGCACCAGCCGAGATGCTCGCTGGACTTCCGGGTACTCAGTGGTGTGTTTTTTTATGTAGAAAATGGTGGAAGATACGTTAAAAGTGGCAACGAGTTCGCCGGACTTTCACCCCCCGAACGAAATCCTCATACATCCCTACGATTGGACGATGAAAGACAGGACACTCACACACACTCATCAGCAACCTCGTAACAAAGGTAAGTGCAAGAACTTTGCACCCCACCCATGAGAATTTCACCAACATTTTCTTCTCCTTTCAACATTTCCCCCTCAAGAAATTTCTTCTCTATCAAATTGAATATACAGGCCTGCGGCTCACGCTGGCTCAGCTTGTCTGAGTGTGGAAAGCTACGCAGGGTCAGGCCTGGTTATTACTTGGATGGGAGACCCCTCCTCTAGTTTCCTGCATTGAACAGGGGGTTGGACTCGATGGCCTTGTAGGCTCCTTCCAACTCTATGATCTATAAAATCTATGAATGAGAAGAGTCAAACAAAATGCAGAAGATATTTTTTTTTGGCACAATACAAAATTGAGCATGGGACCTTCTGTATGCAAAGCATGCACTCTACTGCTGAGGTATAGGCTAAATTGTCTTGCCAGACAATTTCCGTAACGCATTTCCGTCTATCCCACAGATTTCTCACATTCTCAAATAGACTTCCGAAAAATCTTGACACGATCGCCCTTTCACACATTACCCATGTGAAGGGCAAAGCATGTTAAATGGAGTGGTGGGCTCATGCCTTTAGCCACATCCTTGACATCATGTGGCTCCTCCCAGCCCTGCCCCAATGTCCATGCATTAGCATGGATATTTGAATGTGGGAGCCTTTGTGCATAGACCTCTACCGTGGAATGTTCTCAGAGACCTGGAATCCAGTGTAACCAGGGTTCTAGGACCTGGGGAAGTCTCAATACATAGAATTTTATGCACGAAGGCTATCCCACCTGGAAATGCCATGCTAATAGTATAGCCAGAGCTAATGGTGCAAACCTTGGCTCAGCTTGTCTGAGCGTGGAAAGCTAAGCAGAGTCAGGCCTGGTTATTACTTGGATGGGAGACCCCTCCTCTAGTTTCCTGCATCAAGCAGGGGGTTGGACTCGATGGCCCTGTAGGCCCCTTCCAACTCTAGAATCTATGAAATCTATGAACCTGCAGTCCCTTTCAATACATTTTACTCCTTCATGCAAGTTTTGCCTGAAGGGGGCTAATCTGGTTAATATAACTGAATCTAGGCAACCACACAGGTGTCACAATCTGCTCGGCCTGCGAAGCACTGCAGCTCCCTCTGGTGGCCTGATAGAGAAGGCAGCCTAGTCCACCTTGTGAGTACTTGCAGGGTTAACACCAGACCTATAGGTGCTTGCAGGATTATTGCCAGTCCACTCATGCAGACCAGCTGGGAACCACAGAAGGCTCTATAAATGGTTTCCCTTTCCTGCTTAGCTTTGCCAGAACAACATGAGTTTTTGTGGTGGCTGCCTCTGCCTCTGCCTCTGCCTCTGCCTCTGCCTCTGCCTCTGCCTCTGCCTCTGCCTCTGCCTCTGCCTCTGCCTCTGCCTCTGCCTCTGCCTCTGCCTCTGCCTCTGCCTCTGCCTCTGCCTCTGCCTCTGCCTCTGCCTCTGCCTCTGCCTCTGCCTCTGCCTCTGCTCTGCCTCGCCTCGCCCTGCTGCCTCTGCCTTGCCTCGCTGCCTCTCTGCCTCGCTCTGCTCTCTGCCCTGACCTGCTCTGGCCTCGGCCTCGCTGCCTCGCTGCCTCGTGCCTCGCGCCTCTTCGCCTCTTGCCTCTGCCTCGCTTGCCTCTGCCTCGCTGCCTCGCTGCCTCGCTGCCTCGCTGCCTCGCTGCCTCGCTGCCTCGCTGCCTCGCTGCCTTGCTCTGCCTCGTGCCTCGCCTCTGCCTTGCTTCCTCTGCCTCGCTGCCTCGCTGCCTCTATTTGACCCTCAACTGTTCCTGATTCTGCTTTTGCCTCTGGCCCTACTATGCCTTTGCCTGTGTTTATTTATTTATTTATTTATTACATTTATACCCTGCCTTTTTTCCTGCAAGGAACCCAAGGCAGCTTACATAATCCTCCTCCTCCTCCTCCTCTCTGTTTTTTCCTCACAACAACCCTGTGAGGTAGGTTAGGCTGAGAGTCAGTGACTGGCCCAAAGTCACCCAATGAGTTTCATGGCCGAGCAGGGACTAGAACCCGGATCTCCCGAGTCCCAGTCTGACACTCTAACCA
This sequence comes from Shinisaurus crocodilurus, assembly GCA_021292165.1. Lineage (NCBI taxonomy): Eukaryota > Metazoa > Chordata > Lepidosauria > Squamata > Shinisauridae > Shinisaurus > Shinisaurus crocodilurus. Next base: position 160,140,165 of record CM037879.1, read on the forward strand.
CTATGCCACACTGGCTCTCGACCTATGGATGTGCAAGGATTTTGTTCAAGGGGTAGAAATCTGGTAGACTGGCTGGGTGGGCTTGACCCCACAAACTCCATCTCACTTATCTCTTCCCTGGCTTGACTTGTGTTCTCCCAAGTCGAGCCGTGGAAGTGACTTCTGGGTTCCTGGTGGGCCACTATTTACATAGAAAACACCTTAAGATACACCCAAAGCAGCCACAATTTGCATAATTTGCACAAATTGCAGCCGCTTTTGACATATCTTAAGGCATTTCTTCATAAACAGTGGCCTGCTGGGAACCTGAAGTCTGCCAAGCAGTGCAGCACACACACACTTTCAGCATGGCTCAGCAGGTGCAGCAGTGGTGTCCACTGAGGTGGGTCAGGTCCCGGAGGATCGCCCACCTATAGTTTGACGCTTGGCTGTTCCTGACTCTGCCTTCGCCTCTGGTCCTGCCACACCTTTGCTGGTATTTGACCCTTGGCTGTTCCTAACTCTGCTTTCGCCTCTGGTCTTGCCATACCTAGCCTGTGTTTGACTCCCACCTGTTCCTGACACTGCCTCTGGCCCTTCCTTGCCAGTGTCTGACCCTTGCCTGCATAAAGCCTTGGTTCACCTTCCACCTCCATCACCCCTGGCCCCAGTATTCCAGTTGAGCATACCTTCCGCTTACATCCCAGAGCTGAGAACAGGAAACCTAGATTAAAAATCAGCCTATCTGGGTGGCCACTATCCAGAGCTCTATGTGCCCAAAGAGGCTTCGCTTGCTGGTTATTGCAGATAGAAATTCATTAAAGCATTCATGGAGTTCTTTCCTTTCCCAGGACTGGCAATGGAGAAGCCCTGCTTGTGTTGCACCGGTGAACTGGACCCAGTAAGATGAGATCATTAAAACGAATTCACCTTTATGATTTGGATATAGGTTATCTACCTTATTTCTTTCTTTGATAATACCAGAATACTAAAAAATAGGACAGATGTACAGAAGAATTTAGGAAAAAACTAACAATGCCACAGCATTAAAACAGATCCCTAAAATTCAGATGAGATGTTCTGCCCTCACCCCAAATCACATCCGCCAAATTAATTTGATTCTATGATCTGAAACAGAAATGCCAATTGCCCTTTACAGCATTTTTTAAGGATCAGAAATGCTCAAATACACACACACACACACACACACACTTTCAAATGAATTGAATATTAATACCCACTCATCATTCTGATTAGATGCTGTTCTCTCTCTTTTTTTCTTCTCAGGAGCTCATATCGAGTTGCCAAGGTTAGATTGCTTTATTAAAACAAACAGTTCTATATTCTATATTGGAATAAAGGCAACCGTTATCTGTTCATTCTTTTTTGCAGTAGGAATATTTCAAAGGCCTTCCTTTTCTGTTTGAATTATATTCCCTTTTTGTTTAAGTCAAAAAGAAAGTAAGTTTGGGAGAGTTGGATAAGTCATGATCAGCAAAAATTATAATTCACACACTTTTCTAGTTAATAACCTCTTATGCACTTTAATAATTTAAGCTAATTATCAGTGGGACTGACTTCTGTGTATACTTCAATTATTGCTTTTAGTACATTTTCTCAGTTTCTTTCATGTTGGCAATGCCACATGTCTTCAATGTGTCTCTCGTGCCTGTTATTGCTGCTCTTCTCATATAATAAACTTATTATCTGTGATAATATGACCTTGATACAGCAGAGAGGAGAAAAAAATCTTGAAAGGATAGCTCAATTAAAATCAAATACCTCTGCTTAGGTCTGCATGCCATTACTATTCATAAGACCGGGCAACACGATTCCACCCACCAGTTCTCATGCATCTTGAATACTTATGGTATTCAAAATGAATCATTATGTATGCTGCCATATACCTTGTTGGTTTCAGTCACTTGGTTGACTTGAGATAGAATCTGTTGAACACCAATGGTCTCTTTCAGATATTCAATGAGCATCATGTGGAAGGGGAACAAGATTGCACACACTGGAATAGCAGACCTTTGACCTGCTGCTTCGTTTGAAGGTCCAGATGTTGTTGGACTGCAACTCCCATAGGGTGGCCACTTATTATACAGCACCAAAAAGGAAGGAATGCATTGCCAAAACAGGACAAAAAGGCCACACATTTGCATAAAATTTGCATATGGTAACATATCTAGAGATGCAAATTTAGACATTATTACACTAATTCAAATAAAAGAACAATACATCTAACCATTGAAGGGAAATTGTGACCATATTGCCTGTGTGCCTGCTCAGTCTTCTGTCTAGGCTCTATTAATGGGAAACTTTGAGCTTTTCTGATGAGGCTTTTATTGTGTGTTCACCATTCCCTGCTCACAGTAGTTTATGGGTGGTTTAGATGATGACATTTCAGAGATTTCATTGATTTCATAGATTATAGAGTTGGAAGGAGCCTACAAGGCTGTCGAGTCCAACCCCCTGCTCAATGCAGGAAACTAGAGGAGGGGTCTCCCATCCAAGTAATAATCAGGCCTGACCCTGCTTAGCTTTCCATGCTCAGACAAGCTGAGCCAGCATAAGTCACATCCTCCAGTGTCTCTCCTGTGCTTTTCAACCACTTTCCCGAGTTTTTGGGGGTGTTGTTGTTGTTGCTGTTGTTGAAGAAAACACAGTTTTCCTAATGATGAAACAAATTGCAACTCTCCTCCACCAGAATAGTTGTATCATTCCACTTCGTTCTACTATACCACAGCACTACCTACAGGTTATGTAGCAGAACATACTGAAAGGTAGGAAAGGAAAAACACACACCTGTGTGTAGAGATCTGATCTTAATCCTGCAAATCATCTGGAAGCAGAAGTAGCAGGTTAAGAAAGCCTCATCTAGAAAAGCCCTTCAAGACCCCTGCTCTCTTTTCTTTCTGCTCTCTCTTTTCCTTATCTTTAAATTGGACTTGGACTGGACAGCCCTTCAAATACAGAATGACCATGTAGAGGACTGTCCACTGGCAGCCCTTCAAATGGAAAACTGTCCTCTGTTAAATAGGAGAGATGGCCACCCTAAATTTCTATCAGCCTTAGCCAGCATGGCCAATGGTGAGGGATGGGGGGGGGACAGACTTGCAGTTCAACAACATCTGGAAGGCCACAAGTTGCCCACCCCTGGTCTACATATAGCATATGCACATATAGGTGCTTTGCTCCACATGCCTGTGATCCCTATGTTTTCAGGATCCAGGTTTCTGGATAGTGTTTTACCATACCGCCAATAATGCCATGCACCAAGTCTGCCACATTTTTACCTGTCCTGACACTAGAGTTTCCAATGTTGGGAAGGTAAGAGCTGCAGAGGTACTATGGGAGCCTGGGGGGGTGGTGTATCTGAGGTTGGAAATCCCCTCCTGATTTCTGACCTCTCTGTCTGCCCTCAAAAGGGGAGGTCCAAATTGTCCAGCTTGAGGCTGGCTGGCAGCTGGTTTTGCTTCTGGGAGCGCTGCCAAAAGTCCAGCTGAGATCAGATTAGAAGCTGTGCTGCTTCAGAGGAGTGGAGCAGAGAGAAGCGTAGTTATTCCAAAGTCCAAGGGTCAAGCAGAGGCATCATCAGGGTCCATCCAAAGTTGAGTTCAAGGCAAGATTCAGGAGCAGGAACAAGAGTCAGCCAAGGAGGACATTGTATCCTGATACTGAAGCTTCAGTGAGAGAGCGTTTTTATACTGACTGCTGCCTGAGCATGCCCATCCCACAGCTGGAGCTCCTTAGCAGCAGGCTGATTACAAAAGCTTACAAGGCCGACGTCCTGGTTTGCAGCTGGACACTGTGTTGGGGGGGGGGTGCATTTGTCCCTGCTGTCTCATCCTTCTTCTCTGTCGGGGACTCGGGACCTGCACCATCTCCACCTCCGATTCTGACTCCTCCTGAGCTGGGGAACTCCCACGGGTCATGCCAGAGGGTCCTGCCAGCTCTTCAGCTGCCCGGTCGGCCCCATCTTGAACTCTGCTCCTGAGGAATGTCCAGGGAGCTGGGTGAGTCACACTCATCCTCAGAGGAGGATTCCTGGAGGGGGGTCATGACACAAATGATCCTATGGCCCCTGGGATGCCCTTCCGGGGACCACAGAATGGCCACTTCAGTGGTGTAGCTCTTCTCGTTCATTTTCTAATCACGTCAACACATCTTGATATTACCTCAACCAATCTTACAAATTAGCCCTTAAATTGGACTTTTAGAAAGTATTAATAATTTAAAAGAGGAAATTGTTGGATAAGTACATAGTTTTGAGTTAGGTAATTATATTGTAATTTAATCCAGTCTATGCCAAAGAACTTCTGAATTCTTGTTGTTGTTGTTGCTAGATTATTCTGGATGCTGACACACAACAAATGCTGCTCTTTTAAACAATGTTTTCCAGTTGGTGTTTTTCTTCTTGGGCCCTCCACTTCAGTTTAGATCAGTTTTATTCACCGTGTGGCTCCTACAGGAAAAGAATGAGAAATACTGACCAAAGGGGGGACAAATAATAAGAGCTAGTCTAGCATTGGGGCTATGGATCGGGAAATAAACTCTCACTTCGGCCATGAATTCATCAGGTGGCCTTAGGTAATCTGCCTGTACTCCCCATTTTCACAGTAGCTCGTGCCCGCTAGTGATGGAGACACACATTAAGGGGGTTCAGAAGACCTCTTCATGTATTCAAGCAAGGAACACATATAGGGGGTTCATGGGGACACATGGGCTAAGCCCGTCCCCCATTGAGCCTGGTGAACATGCCCTACCCCACTGTCTGCATATTTGGAATGTGCTGGAGAGAGTTCTGATGTACACATGCAAAGTTCCTCTTCAAGAATGGCGGGGCACCCTGACTGTGCAGAGCAGACGTTCTCTGAATGGACGTACAGCAGTTTCACAGCCGCTGTGTGTGGTGCAGTTGGGGCATGGCTACCCCACGCGATTCCGAGCCCCTCTTCATGTTTTCTATCAATGCACCGAGGTAGTCACCTAAACACCGACAACACTTTCCATCCACCTGTCCCAGCCAATGTGTCTGGTTTAGCCTCATCCTAGCCTGGGGATATTGGAGAAATAATTTGTAATGAATTCAAATGAGTTCAAGAAACAAGATTTCTATTAATCTGATGTGCGGATTCCACAGTGGACTGGCTTTTTCTGAGTCATGCAGATTCTGTGGACCTGAGGACTGTTTTTTCACTTTTGGGGGGGGGATTGGCACTAATTTGCATTAGCACTAATTTGCAAGTATGCATTAGAGCTAACACGCACTTGCGCAAATGCACTGATCTGCATTAACTAATGTGCATGAGCCCTGATGCAAATTAGCGCAAGTAGAATGAAATTCTGATTTAAAAAACCATTGAATTCCATCAATTTGTGGATGATGGAATGAAAGACACCTGACAATCCGTGAAACACAGATGGAATGGATTTAACAAAATCTGCACGTCCCCACCCCAGCCCCACCCTCAACCCTACCTACAGTCACATGGATAGATGGCATGGTGTTGTACAGAGCATATATAAATGCCCTTTGCCTAAGCTGGATCTCAGTAAGATCCGGAAGCTTCTCCGAGATTTGTCAGAGTAGCTCAGGGATAGCACAGCTCCTTTGTTCCCAAGGGTTGGGGGAGCTTCCCTGAGCTGTGCCCTGAACAGTTCCTTGGAGTCTTAAAAATTAGCCTTTTGAGGGTGTTTGCACAGCCCCGTTTGAGTTGTGATTAATGTCCAGGACATGGATGAAAAGCAGAGCAACACTTCAGCTGTCACATCTACTCCAACCCCCAGTGGAATTTTCAATCCCCCCCTTCCCCGGCTTTGTTCTGCAGAAGCTCTTTCCATATCACAATGTGCTTTTGAAACTCCACTCAGTTGCAAAAGAGTTTTGCCACGTAGCTTTTTGAAAAATGCAAGCCCAAGGCTCCCTTGGGATGTGTGCATGGACTAGTCACCCGGTTCTTTGCATTCTGACCGTGGTCCTTTCAGATTGCTCTTGTCAATAGTGGGAAGCCATTCTTAAACATTGGTTCTGCCTCTCTTCTATTTTTTTTTTTTTTAAACTACTCTACTCTAGAGATTTTCTTTGTGGCAGTATCAGTGCAGGGAGCAAGAGTCGCTGCTATGCTATAATGTTTGCTTATGGGAAAAGTAATGTTAAATTCTCTAAAGTCTTTTTAATGAATAATTTCAGCTTTGCTTTGGCAATTATCTGCACGGTTATTTTTAGTGGATTAAGACATGTTTAAGGAAGTTCATTTTCCTTGCTTCTGACCAAAGCAAACTGTATTCAGCTTTTACTATCCACTTTGCAAGACTTGGTTTCATTCTAGAGGAAATGAAATAATTTCTCTCGCACCAGATAGGCAGAGGTTGTGCCGTATTCTTTATTACAAGATGTCCAAGGCAATTGCTTTAGTAGGTCAGCTCTCATAATTACATACAATATTGTGTGGTTAATAAAATGTATGCAAGACATATATAGTCTATGAATATTAACTCCATTCAGCCCCATTTGTCATATTCTTATCTTGTACCTGGGAATGTTGGCACATTTTACATGTTTTCAAAATGAATACAATTAATTTTTGTCTGCATGAAGGCAGATCGCTGTATTAATGAGCAGAGCAGCCACTTCTGTGTCTGGCAGCTGGGCCTTGACCTTGAGATGCCTGCACTCCCTGGGGCTGGATGGCAACTCAGTGTCAGCCTCTGAGACAGAGGGGGGGGCTAACTATGTCCCCCCTAATATTTATTTATTTATTTATTTATTTATTATATTTATACCCCACCTTTTTTCCTGCAAGGAATCCAAGGCGGCTTACATAATCCTCCTCCTCCTCTCCATTTTATCCTCACAACAACCCTGTGAGGTAGGTTAGGCTGAGAGTCCATGACTGGCCCAAAGTCACCCAGTGAGTTTCATGGTCGAGTGGGGACTTGAACCCGGATCTCCCGAGTCCCAGTCCAACACTCTCACCACTACGCCACACTGGCCTGTTTTCCTCTTGCAAGGAACCCAAGGCAGCATACATGATTCTCCTCCTCCTGTTCCTCTTTGACCCTCCCTGTGAGATAGGTTAGGCTGAGAGCCAGTGACTGGCCTAAAGTCACCCAGTGAGCTTCATGACTGAGTGGGGACTTGAACCTGGATCTCCTGAGTCCCAGTCCAACACTCTCACCACTATGCCACACTGGCTCTCGTTGTGTGAGTTAGGGCCAATGGCTGTCTCCCTCGAGGGCCCAGGATCCCTCTGATCCACCTCAAGGTCTCCTGACAAAAGCAGCTCCTCTGTGATGCTTGGCTTGTGGATTATCCTGGTCTTCCTCCATAGGGAACATGACACCCAGGAGAGCTTCAGCATTATTAATGGAGGGTAACATTTGTCTCCCAAAAAATGGCATGGAACTCCTGCCGCTGCTGAAATGGAAGAGGAAGCATCTCCTTTTGGGGCATCATGTCTATGTCAGAGAATATTATTTACTGTTTTTTTTAAAAAAATTAATAAGCACCTCGTGAAATAGATTTCTCTAGGCATTATACAGGAAACTTTTTTTTTTTAAAAAAAATGCCCATAATAATAGCATAACAAAATGCAATAAAAACACAGTAAAAACAGTAACACAACATAAAACCAACAGCATAAAGCATAATGAAGATTTGAAAAAAAAAAATGAAACCACCACCAGATACAAGAGTTAGAACCACAACACAGGGACTAAAATACTAGCACTTGGATCCAGAAGCTTGCAGAATGGGCCTTCCCAGTTCTCTTCTCCCCGCTGTAGTCCCCGCACACTGCTCTACAGTGTATCCCTCTATACACAGGGATTGAAACCCAGACTTTTAAGAGCTAAGCACTCAAAGCTCTGGGTCTGGATGGACAAAGTGGTCAGTTTCAATTTCTCCCACATTCCATTTAAATCTCAATTTCTTTTTTGTCTGAAATATGGAGAACTTTGCAAATCTTGTCAAATTCTGATCAGAAACGAACCAAAACACTATTCTCACCCATCCCTGCTCAAGAAGAGAGTGAGGAAACCACATCTCCTACTGCTTTCCTTTTACAAGGAACCCCAAGTCAGCTCCAAGCATGACCATTACTAAATGTCGTCTTTGTTCTTCACCGGATCACCGCTCACACACCTTAAAGATGCGCAAGAAGGCCGTGTTGTCGGTACCATCAGTAAGCAAGTGGGAGGGTGGGTGCTGGCAAATCAAAGAAAAGCCCTCTGCTGATGGGCCTCGTGAGTGAGTAACTGCAAAAAAGAAGGGTAGGATAGGTGGAGGCACCTTCTTCTCCCTGGCTGCTGTAGGCCTCCAACCAACTCTTCTCCCTTATGCGTGTATCCCACCCTTCTATGCCCATAGAAGGGCTGTACTTCAGTGATAGAGCACATGCCTTGCATGGAAAAATCCATGAGATCTTCAGGTAGATCTCGACAAGACTCCTGTCTGAAACCCTAGAGTACCACTGGAGTCAATGTAGAATGGGTCAATGATACAACTCAGTATGAGGCAGCTTTCCATGTTCCCCATTACCTATCCTCCTCCCATGCTCCTTTGTTGATGACCTGCACTCCCTTTCCCACTCCCCTCCTTGTCATGTTCCTTCAACCTTTTGAGGACATCTTCAGCCACTTCAGGGCCATATCCAGTCAGTGTGCTTGTGCTCTGCAGCTTGGGATGCGAGAGGAGCAGCTCTGACATCCACTGCTCCTTCCGCAGCCATGTCCGTGATCTCCTCTGCCAGCTCCAACATGAGGGGAGCCTCTGCAGTGGCAATTCCATCCTTTACTGCTGTGACTGGAACGGTGCTGATGGGAGGCACAGCTGCCTTAATTCAGTACAGCTGTGCTTGCCCCCTGATTGGCTAGGCTGCATGAGAGACTTGGCAGTCAGCCTTCTATCTGAATGCTTCATCCCTAGATTTGGGTGGAGCCAAAATGGCTGCACCCACCCAATGAGGCAGGGAGTGCAGGGGCACAAGTAATGGACATTCCATGTCCATGATCAAGAGTTTGCAGCTGCAGAAAGGGACATTTGTTTGTTATATGGTTTTACTAAAATTGTGTGTGTGTGTGTGTGTGTTTCATTAGCACCTTTGTTTGAGCCTCATTTAATGAAGGAATGCTTAATTCTTCACAGGCAACAACGAAGCCATCATGTAAGCCTCAAATGATGCGTTGAGCCCAAAATAACTGCAGAGCTTTGCATATCACATTTGTTTAAGGTTATTAACAGGATATGATACTCCACACAAACGCTCACGATAAAGCCAAACATTCACAGAAATTACCCTGAATAGGAGGGAGGTGTGCAGTGCATAGAAGTGACATTTTTGTTTCTATTTAAGGCTATAAGCAGCACCGTTCCGGTGGAAATTTTCCAGCACTCCCACCTTTGTAACCTTTCTTTGTGACTCCAAAAAGCCTCATGTAAACAGTCACTGTCACAGAAATAAATGAAGATTCTGTTCATTTGTAAAGGCCACCAACCAGAGTTGGCAAATCTATTGAAAGCGAGGGACATGATCTCTTCCTTTTGAAAAACCTTCTTTATTGAATTTACAGCTACATGGGTTCTAGTTGTGAAGGATATCAGGTTTCTTGCCATTGCGGGCAGTCCGGGGCCAATTCCCCACCCCCAACCTACTGTGGGCTGCACTCCCAGTGCTGCTCCACCAAAGAGGGGGAAAATCAAGAAAAGGTTGTGGTTTGCATCTATGGAAGCTTAGAATGGACCATTTTAGCTTGAAAACCAGCCTAAATCGGTCTGTTCTAAGCCTCCATAGCTGCTATGGAGGCTTAGAATGGACAATTTTAGCTTTGCCACTGATGATCATCATCTTCTTCTTCTTCTTCTTCTTCTTCTTCTTCTTCTTCTTCTTCTTCTTCTTCTTCTTCTTCTTCTTCTGTTGGGGGAAATAGCCACAGTGGGGACCAATGGGCGTGGTGGCGGCAGGGTCCACGTGTTGCCCATCCCTGTTATGAAGTAAGCAAGGTTAAAAAAAAAAAAGGTACACTTTATAAATGGTTCGGTTTCAGTCACTTACGGACCCATCACTAGAGTCTACACAATTTTTCTTTAGAATTTCCTCCTTTTAAAATTTCCTTTTTGTAAATTTTTATCCTGGAAGACAATCTTACTCGGTCACAAGTGATCGCCTGATGATGATGATGATATATATTTCATTTCATTTGATGTAGAAGAAAACACCTAGTAAGGTCACAACCACAGCTGAACAAAAAAGAATTATTTACATAGTTCTGAAAATGGTAGCTAATGGAGAATAGAGAAGGAACAAGAGTGACCTGCAACAAAACACTGTAATGTGGCAGCATAGTCCTATTCAGTGTAGGGTTGCTCAAGGATTGTGTGCAGTCCACAATCTATCTATTTAATTATTTATTTATTTATTTATTTATTTATTTCATTTATATACCACCCAATGGCTGAAGCTCTCTGGGTGGTTTACAACAATTCACACAAAAATATATATGTATTTTTGTATTTCCCAGGCTAATATGTGGATCAGAATGCAGTTATCTTTCAGATTACAAATCTTTTCCATTTTGTGATACAGTCTGTGGGTCAAAAAACCCATACTTTAATGAATACAAAAATACTCATTTTAGGATGAAATGCATACAAAAATCTAACTATTTAAATTCAATTTTTGTGCAGTTTTTTTAATTTTTTAAAAATGTAAATTGATATGGAAATGAGATGGAACAGACAAATGAATGAACACATGAGAAATGGAGAAGAACCAGGATTAGCATGATCTCTCCATCCATAGTTCAGTATTCCTGCCAGCTGGCTGTGCCTTCATTCAGGATACTCCATTCCATCCCCCCACCTGCCACAGAGAGATTGCATTATGTGGCCATTGGGCATGCACAGTCCTCATTATGCTGTTTTTGCTCTCCCTTTAGGGTTCCCTTTTCTTAGGTTTTATTTGTTTTCTTCTTTTTTTTTCTTTACTCCTGGAACTGTTGGGTTCTCCTGAGCCTGCTGATACCTCCCTCTTGTGCATGCATGGTGCCATTTTGGCTCCATAAGGATCAGCACTCAGAGAACTAAGTTTGCTAACAGTATATAGCAGGGCTCTCCAACCTTGGGTCCCCAGATGTTGCTGGACTACAGCTCCCAGAATCCCTTGCCATTAGCCATGCTGGCTGGGTATGCTGGGAGCTGTAGGCCAGCAACATCTGGGGACCCAAGGTTGGAGAGCCCTGGTATATAGGATTATCATCACTTGTATTGGAATCAAATCTTTAAAAACCTCCCAAATGTGCAGAGAAGGCTGGTGACTCCTATATCCATGGGTCTCCTTATCCATTACATCTCTTTGTTTGAGCTTTATAGGAGCTATCCATGGTGTTCCATGCTGGTGAACATATTTTGAGGATGGAGTTTAGCACCATGGATAGCTCCTATCCGTGGATAGCTGCTATCCAGACTCCCTACTGACACAAGAGCACCAGCTTCCCCTGCAAATGTGGTATAATTCTCATTCTTACACTTGTGTATATATTCCAGTGCTATCTTGATGAAACTGCATTATACCAGGCAAATTTGTTAGTCCATCTGGCCTAGTATTGTTCTACTGTGACTAGCAGCAGCACAGGCCAATCTCTGCCAGCCAAGCTGCATGGGATCATTTGAATTGAAAAGGCCTAAGATTGAACTCAGGATCTTGTGCATGCTCTACAACCCAGAAGTGTGCCTTCCTTTACATTTTTTTTCATTTATAAACTGAAAGGTTCAATCAACCATGGGCACGTTGAAGGGGATCTGGGAATGGACGCTTGAGGAAGTGGAGTAAGAATAATATGCCATATTTCCCCCCCAAGGGATCAAGGAATCAAGTGCAACATCAGGATGCAACAAGCTTGTCTGTTGGGTTATCTTAATTTATAATATTTATATTTTGCCTTTACACAAATGTCTCCAAGGTGATGTGTACAACGATACAATTTTTTTAAAAAATAATAATAAATAAAACTATAAAATCAGTAAAACTATATTAAAATACCAAAACAACATTAAAACCTCTATGGCTTATGTGTATTCCCATCCCCAATGCACAACACAAAACTGGACAGTGGGTAGTAATGGTACAACACTGCATATCATGTCTCTGTATTCAAAGGGATCTGATGCCATCTCACTAGGAGGACTCCAAATGAGAGCGAGTTTTGTGTTGCATTCATCTCCTCTTAAAAACCCATTGACATGGTGATCATTGTCTGAGCGTGGAAAGCTAAGCAGGGTCAAGCCTGGTTATTACTTGGATGGGAGACCCCTCCTCTAGTTTCCTGCATTGAGCAGGGGGTTGGACCCGATGGCCTTATAGGCTCATTCCAACTCTATGATCTATGAAATCCCATCACATCGTAGTTTTGATTTCCATTGATGGCTAGTGCTGTTTGAATAGGAAACTATTATTCCAAGAAGAGGGCACATATGCATTGTTGTAAGCATTCTCATTGTAAGCACATGCGAGGGGTCCCCCCCCTGTTCAATAGCCATGTTTCCCCACCCCATGTTCAGTGACATTGTGAAGGGATAGTACAGTCATGCCTTGGATTGAGAGCATAGTTCGTTCCGGAAACATGCTTGTAATCCAAAACACTCTTATATCAAAACGAAATCCCCTCAAAAAAATTTGTACAGAGATTTTTAATTTAAGCCGTACTACAGTACTTGTATTGCAAGACGTCGCTTGTATATCAAGTAAATAAATAAATAAATAAATATTTAAAAATTTGCTTGTCTTGCAAAATGCTCTCAAACCAAGTTACTTGCAATCCAAGGTATTACTGTATATGTGTAGAGAAATATGTGTGGTAGGGCTCCTCTGTGCAACAGGGAAGCTTGATTGGCCCAGGATTCTCCCGCACATGGAGATGTGCCAGTGTGGTGTAGTGGTGAGAGTGTTGGACTAGGACCCGCTCGGCCATGAAACTCACTGGGTGACTTTGGGCCAGTCACTGACTCTCAGCCTAACCTTCCTCACAGGCTTGTTGTGAGGATAAAATGGAGAGGAGGAGGATTATGTAAGCCGCCTTGGGTTCGTTGCAGAAAAAAAGGCGGGGTATACATATAATAAATAAATAAATAAATAAATAAATAAATAATAAATAAATGTTATATGCCTGTACATCAGTATGCGCATACAGCCCCTTCACACTGCTGCCAAGGGCACATGTGGCAGGGCTGGAGCTAGCTGGTGGAATCCTGCAGCCTCTTCATGCATGCTTTCAGTTCGTGTGAACCCCCCCCCCCCCTTAAGGTGAGTGGTTGCATGATTCATGCTTCAGATGGCCAGGCTATAGTATTACATTTGCTATCATCTCATGAATAACATGGCTGCCAGAATGTACTCTTTTCCCCCCCCAGCTATGAACAACAATAGAAGTGGCTTCGGATTGCATAATTAGTAAGCAATTACCAGGAATACATTTCTGCTGGTACTACATTTTCCTGAGCACCACCAGCAAACTCTTGTCTGAAAATTGGGACAGAATGTTCTTGCTTTCCCCCTGTAGAAATTAAGTAGGGGTGTGGTAGATGTGTGTTTAAATCAGATTTAAGCTGAAGTACAATTGCACCATCGACCGGCATGATGTTACAGATGTGAGATCATCATGCTTTTGCACACGGGTTACAGACTCCCAGTTGGAGAATATTGGATTTGCGGGGCATTCACTGCCTTGGGACATGATGTGGCTTATGTGTTTTAAATTTCATTGTTTTATGATAATATTGTGATATTGTTTTATCCTGTGAGCTACCTTAAGGCTCTTCTGAGCAGAATGGTGGGATATAAATATTACAAGAAATACAAAAATGAAAAAAATTGGGATGTCACCATTGCAGCTATATAGCATCTTTGCTGCTGCTGACTGGCAACTTTATAAGATATGGATATATTAACAGGATCTGAAAGATAAGGTTCCAATCCTTTCTCAATTTTAATGTGTTTTTGGGGGGTGGGGGGAGGAGGGTTGTTTTATTTGGTGGTTTTGGTGGTTTCAATTTCTTCTTGGAATACTGGGATCTACTTGGATGTTTACTTCATGTTTAAATTGTGTAATAATTTTTCAGAGTTTGGGACTTGTAAAAAAAGATTTATTTATATTATTTTAAACATCATTTAAAAATGTTTCTGCAGACAGTGCTATTTGCACTGCTGGTACTTTTGCAGCAGTTTTTCGACATAATTGTGCCAGAGTACCAAGACTGTACAAAATAATAGAAGCAAGGAACTGAATGCGTGAATAGTTTTTGTGAAAAACACAGGAGAACCCTCTTTGGCAAAAGATTGGGACGGAATGGGTCTCAAGCTGGAACTGAGCTGGCTACAGCAATGGTCTTCGTTGCCTCTCAAGCCTTTAAGAGACTCCAGTAGCAATGGGGTTTGTTTAGAGGAATTCTCCACACTTTCAATGAACTGAGGAGAATTCCAGCTGGATTCAAAGACACTGAGTAGAACCATCTAAATATGAATTTGGAAATGATCATTTTAGCAGGAAACTCCCATGACTGTGGTAGATGGGTAAATATACTCCCAGATCTATACAGACTCATCAGGTTCCACACAGTAAACTTGGTTTGCATCTTGTTGGCTTATCTGGCACCCAAGATAATTTGGACAGGAAAGAGGTGATCCCCAGGTTTGGGGTTTTTAGGCCCAAGTGAAACAGGGGAGATCCCCTGGAAGATGTGGGATTATGCAGCACCAGAGTATATGGGACCAACACAAGGATCCTTAGTTTGGAAGTGGATGGTTGAAGCAGGAATCATCTGGATTGCTTGAAAGTTTTTTATATATAATATTAGAACACATTTTACCCCTTTCGCTGGCTTTGGAAAATAGTTTCATTTTGATTACAGTTAATTACACAATAATGTTGGGCACAGAAGTGTAAACCACTTTCACTCTTTAATGTGCTACTAAAGATCACCAGGGTAATCATAGTATGGATTTGTCATTTGTTTTTGTTTTTTTCTTTTCATTTTTTTAAAAAATATTTTTATTTAAATTTTTAAACAATACAAAAAAAAAAATAACATACACAAATAACTAATATAGTGCTCCCATCACCATGGGACCAAATAATACAATGACTCTATAATTGTTCATTATTCCAAGTTTTTTTTTTTTTTTCTTTTCAATTTCACAAAGTGACCTCAGCACAATTCAGCACAATTGTTATTGTTTAAGGCAGTTTTACACAGGACTGATTATTTTCCAGTCATAATCTCTGGAAAGTCCCATATGAGGAAAGGTTACAATGTTTATAGCACTTTAACTTAGAAAAAAGCAAGTAAGGGGAGCAGAAGTATATAAAATTATCCATGTTGTGGTCAAGAAAGTGAGTAGGGAGAAGTTTTTCTCCTCTCCTCTCTCATAATACTAGAACCTGAGGTCACCCAATGAAACTAAATTGTGGAAGATTTAGGAGAGTGTACTTCTTCACATAGCACATAGTTAAACTATGGAATTCACTACCACTAGGTGTAGCAATGTCCACCAATGGACATTGGTGGACATTGGTGGAAATGGATGGCTTTAAAAGTAGGTTAGACAAATTCATGGAGGATAAGGTTAGCAATGCCTACTAGTCCTGATGGCTGTATATTACCTCCAGTACCAGAGGCCTCTGTGAAGGAACAGAATTATCCTCTATCTTTGTATTAATTTCATTTTAGGAGAAGGTTAAGCGTGTGTGTGTGTGTGTGTGTGTGTGTGTATGTGTATATGTATGCTTGTAAATTTCAGCCCAAAGGTTAATAGTTTAGAACAGGGCTCTTCAACCTTGCATGAGTTAGAAATATATATATGTCACACAGGCCTGTGGCTCACGCTGGCTCAGCTTGTCTGAGTGTGGAAAGCTAAGCAGGGTCAAGCCTGGTTATTACTTGGATGGGAGACCCCTCCTCTAGTTTCCTGCATTGAGCAGGGGGTTGGACTCGATGGCCTTGTAGGCCCCTTCCAACTCTATGATCTATGAATCTATGAACATCTGGGGACCCAAGGTTGGAGAGTCCTGGTTTAGAGATTAACAGTTTAGTAGAATGTAGAGGTCAGGAAGTCTGCTTAGGAAGCCAGAAGATGATGAAGTTCAATGAAATGTCAAAGGAAGAGGGAAAGAAAAGTTTTAAACGCAGGAAATAGAAAATTTAGTTTGCAGAAATGAAAAAGTAACTACCCTCCTGATGGGTTGGAGTTGGGGAAAGAAAAAAACTAATAGTAAGAGATAAAAGCATAAGGCAAAAATGGCAGAGGGGCAGAGAGACAGAGAGAAAAAGAGAGAGAGAGACAAGGAAGGAAAGAATGCCAGAGTCCTAGAGGAATGACAGAGTCAGAGCTGCTGGAACTGGAGACCTGATTGAGAGAGCTGGAACAATTACCAAGATATTACTTGGATAAGGGACCTAGATAAAATAAGGACACCATCTAGTTAGGTTAGCTGGATGCGTTTATCCCTGGGTGTTTTATTGCCCTATTGCTCATGTAGGTTTTCTGTGTTGTGCTGTATGTGTTTCCATTCTGTTTTTTATTTTTCCATTCTGTTTTTTATTCCCCCCCCCTATTGACATTTTTCTTCCGTAACATTTTAAACTTGACTATTTGAAACGTTATGGTCTCTTTTCTTTTTGGAATACCCACCCCATGTCTAATTGCCTAGCCCAGTGATGGCGAACCTTTTTGAGTCCGAGTGCCCAAACTGCAACACAAAACCAATGTATTTATTTCAAAGTGCCAACACTGCAATTAAACCTGTATAAATATATGATAAAATAAATAATGAATATAATAAACAATAATTATAATATTAATAATGATAAAAGAGAGGATAATCCTGATGATAAAAATGGTTTGATTGATTAAAAAAAACCATGTAGACCCTTTCCTTACATTTGTCCAATTTTTCAGGCTGTAGAAAGTTTATAGTTCTTATTTATGCTAAAAATGATGAGTGGTTTATAATTCATGTATAAATAATGTTCATAAAGCCCATAGATAAAATTTCCTATATACTACAGTCTGTGGAGCTCCTAAGTCCTAGGACAGGGCAAAACTATAAAAAAATACACCAGAAAACAGAAGTGGGGGGGAGGCACTCAAAGAAGTAAATTCAAACCTTAACAATGCAGTACAGGAGGCTGCGTAGATACCCTCATGAAAGCTAAATCAGTGGAACAACCATCTGACCTGCGGTTTTTCCTCTTCATGTCATCCCAGCACTTCCCACAAAAATGCAACAGGAACAAGGAAAGCAGTTTAGAAAGGTTTTCTGGTAGCTAATGTGGAGGCAAAGCTCCTTGTAAATCCCCCCCCATTATAATTTATGGAACCAGGAGACACGAATGCTACGGCTCGCTCTCTCTCTCCCTCACACACACACACACACACACGCAGGAGAAGGGGGAGGAGAGGTTATCAGCAATACTGTAGAAAGCGCTTCACTCCCAACAATGAGTGCATATGGGGAAAGCTAAGGGCTCCTTCCAGCCTGAAGAGGGAAAGGGTAAAGAAGGACTAAGGTTTTTTTTTTTTTTTTTTGAGTAGCACCTCCCCCAACACACTTTTTATTTTATTGTATCCAAACTTGATAAGCACATGGAGGGAAGTTTGAAAAGCTGCCAGCATTCCCAGTGCCTCTCTCCTCACCAGCCTCTCTCCATGCAATGAATGGAAAGCAATCCCACAATTGCTTTTCTCTTCCCACCCCCATGCCCAGGACTTCCCCTTCATCCACGGGGGCTGCTGCTGCTGCTTTGGAGATCCCCCCCCCGTAAATCCCCTGTGCCGGGAAGGAAGCGGCCCTGAGCGTGCGTGCTTGGGAGTCTTCCCCACCTCAGCCTCCTTTTTCCACCTCGGCTCCAGCGTCCCCTCCCCCCAAGCCGAAGGCGCAGAGAGAGAGAGAGAGAGAGAGAGAGTGAGAGCTTGAGCTTCCCTGCCTTGCTATGACTTCCCGTGGGAGGGAAGAAGCGGTGTGAAGCAAGGCTGCCGCCGTGTTCCGCTCTGCCTTACCCTGCCTTGGACACTTCCTGGCGGCAAAAATGATGCGACGGGACCCAGCGGTCCGGCGTGGCGGTGCAGTTACTTGTCGCTCCTCCTGTTCTGTGTTCCAGTCTATGGCTCACGTGCCCACAGGGAGGTCCCTGCGTGCCGCCTGTGGCACGCATGCCATAGGTTCGCTATCACTGGCCTAGTCCCACTGAACCTAAAGTAATACCTGAGACTCAGAGAGTTTTAAGGCTGGTTTGGTGGAGGCAGCCAGAAGGGGGGGAGAGAAGATTTCCACCTTGTGGCAGCAGAAAAGGGCACAGGAAGTAAGGACAAAAAGGACTGGAGTGGGAGTACACTAATTTGCCTGTTTCCCCTTCCATTGATGGAACAGGGCTTTTGCTGGTCCATGAAAGCCTTTTTGCACCAGGCGCTGGGGAACATGAGCAGACGGGTGCTCTTTTGCACTCCTGTCCTCTTTGCAGGGTTGCCACAGGCAGTTGGTTTGCCACTGTGAAAGCAGAATGCTGGACTAGAGATGCCCTTTGCCCCAGATTTTGTCTCATCCCTAGATATGGACAAATGTGTCACTTTTGCTTTTTCCCACATTTGCTTTAAAAATAAATAAATATATCCCTTGCTCTTTCCATCCTATTTATGAGGAAATTTGAAAATTCTTACCACAAGTAAGAAGACCACAAGACCGAGGTACTGCTGGTGGGGGACAAGGGGAGGTTAGGGGATGTTGACCTGGTGCTGAATGGGGTACATCTACCCCTGAAGGACCAGGTCCGCAGCTTGTGGGTCATTCTAGACTCCCAGCTGTCCATGGAGGCTCAGGTGGCAGCTGTGAGCCGGGCAGCGCTGTATCAACTCCATCTGATACGGCAGCTGCGCCCCTACCTTCCTAATCACCTGCTCCCATCAGTGGTTCATGCCTTGGTCTCCTCTCGCCTAGACTACTGTAATGCGCTCTACGTGGGGTTACCCTTGAAGACGGTTCGGAAGCTGCAGCTGGTACAGAACGCGGCGGCTCGCCTGGTTAAAGGCAGCCACCGGCGGGATCACATCACGCCAGTGCTGAAGGATTTGCACTGGCTACCAGTTGCTTGCCGAGGCGAATTCAAGGTGTTGGTTTTGACCTTTAAAACCCTATACGGCTCTGGTCCAGTTTATCTCAAGGAGCGTCTCCAGCAACACCAAGTGGGCCGCTCAACAAGATCTGCCACGGATGGCCTTCTCCTTGTCCCTTCAGCCAGAGCAGCTAGACTGGTGGGGACGAGGAAGAGGGCCTTTTCTGTGGCGGCCCCCGTACTGTGGAACTCTCTCCCGAGTGACCTCCGCCATGCCCCCTCTCTGATGAGCTTCCGTCGCTCATTAAAAACCTGGTTGTTCAGGCGGGAATATGGGGTGGGTTAAGATTTTAAAATTTTTATATTGTTTTAATGTATTTTATTGTATTTATGTATTTTATTGTGTGTACATCGCCCAGGGTGGCCAGTTGCCGGCCAGATGGGCGATAAATAAATATTAATATTAATAATAATAATAATAATAATAATAATAAGTAAACTGTACAAAAATGTCACACATCTGCACTGGCCTAATTCAACACACATAGCTATTCCCAGGCCCAGCATGGAGAGGACCATGTGGCACCTGCCTGTCATGTAGCTGTTAAAGATGAGGAGCCCATTAGAAGAAAAAAAATGTGGCAGCTGCAATTCAGGACCAAAAACATGATTGAATACGCAAGGATTTAAAGCAGACTTTTAAGACCTATGCACTAAAAGCCCTTTGGCTGGATGTAGGAAACTGTCAGTTTCATTTTCTCCCATATTCATACTTTTTAAATCCCAAGTAGTGATGTGTGAGGAATCTGATAGAGGGGTGAAAATCCAACAGATTTTCAGAATTTGGCCCCATAGATTCTGGTTTGCCATCCCTGTGCTGCTGTCGACTCGCTATGGTGCGGGTCGAGCTGGCTTGTGGACTTCCATCTCTAAGATGGGCCATGGTTTGCACATTTTTTTAAATGCTAAGGAAATTTGCATAAATTTAAGTAATTTGCACACATCGACACCCGAAAAGCACATGATCCTTGTGTGAGTTGTGCAAATCAGCCAATTTTACACAAAGCGCACTAGATCCACGCGCTTTTCAGGTGCCGATTTGTACGAAATGAGCAAAATACTGTGATTTGCACAATTTGTGTAAATTTGCACACATTTCCTTAGCATTTTAAAAAATGTGCAAACTGTGGCCCGTCTTAGAGACGGATGTCCACAGAAACCCACCCAACTTCGGCCCACTTCTGCTCATCAGATTGCAAGGTGGTGTTCATAAAAAACAAACAAACAAATGCATAAAATATATTTCTAAAAAAATATTTTATACATTAGTAAAAACAATATGAAACAACAACAGCAGCAGCAACACCAACAAGGAAGTCTAATGTAGGGTTATGCAATCATCAAAACTTGAATTTGTCAAGGTTCTCCGAATCCCAACTCGAACCTTGTTTCAGCTCATGCCCAGAACAGACTGGGAACTTTGGTGGGGGTTGCAGGGCAGGTTGCATGAAAATTCATGCATATTTTCATGCACATTTTCCCAAATGTACTCATCCATTGTCCACCTTTTTGAAATACACAGGTCTATCCTACTGATTAAAGTTTATTTGCATGCATTTTTCAAAAGAACACATTTTTTCATGTGCATTTTCCAAATGTATGTATTTTTGAACACATTTTTACTTGTCCCATGAATCACATTGCAAACTGAAAATGTATGGATCTCGACTGCAGATTGCATTTTTGTCTGCATTCAGTTCTAAGACGTGCAAGCTGGGTAAATTGCACGTGCAAGAAGAGGAAATGAAGAGGCAAGACACAAAAGTATGGTATCAAATCAGGGCCACATTTATTGAATTAATTGAAGATCTGCAAAAGGAGGAGTATGGTTGCTAAGCTAAACTGGCCCACGGCCACTGGATCATATCTGGGTGAAAACATCCAAGCCAAAAGGCGGTGCTGTTCTTCGCTGCCTCCAAAGCTCTGCACCCAGCAAGTGAGAAGGGGAGACCCCAAAGGCGGCCCAGTCTCCGTCAAGCTGCGTCTCATGGCAACAGCAAGGGAAGCCTTGGGTTATTGCCAGTCACCTGAAAGGTGCCATTGGATGATCACCAAACCCTAACACCACTGCCTATTCCCACACTTCCTGCAAAATGTGACCAATTGGAATGAAACAAAATAAGATTATGTGCAGCCCTGGCTCATAGTGTAGAGTAGGCAAAACACACCCACTGCCTCAGGCCAATCAAAGGCAGCAGGTCAAAATTCTTACTCGGCCCCCAAAAGGATGACAAGCAAAGCTTACACTGCTAACAGGGAGGGAGCTGGAAAACAAAAGCTGCTGAGGGAGGAGGTAGCCAGGTCTTAAATAGTGAACCTGGCTCTCCACCCCAAATGGCCTGATTGGCTTACAGTAGTGGCCTGATTGTGGTCTGCCTCACCATTCCTCCCCCCCCCCCCACAAAATTCTCCCCAGCAACAGCTGAGCGTAGCTGGGGGAAGAGAATTCTAGTAAAAAAAATGAACTGAACAAAATTCTCACTTATTCCTAGTCTAATGCAGGAAGCAGCAGGTGAAAAGCAAATAGAGGATCCAAAATTAAAACCTGTTCGAAAAGCAAACTCTTCAACCAATGGCAAAACACCAGTCAAGAACGAGACAAATGAATGTCCTAGGGCAGGGAGTTCCATATTCTGGGTGCTACAGCAGGAAAGGACCTCTTGTACATCCCCACCAAATATTCCTCAGAGAGTGGCAGAATGCACAGTAGGGCCTCCTCAGATGACTTGAGGCGCAGGCAGATTCATACAGAAGAAGCAGTCATATCATGGTCCTAAGCTATTTTGAGGTGATAATAACCAACATTATGAGTTGCACCTAGCGTGGATCTGTAACTAGTGCAGCTGGTACAATAATGGAGTAGAGTGCTTCCTTGGCCTGGCCCTGATCAAAACTCTTGCAGCAGTATTTTGCACTAGCTTAAGATTCCAGTCTTGCATCCCATCACTGGGGCCAGCCACCTTCCTGATCAAGACCACTTCTGTCTTGTCTTGTGACTTGTCCAGATGTAGTTTCAGATTGTTTGCCCTTCAAGTTCCAGCTTGAAGCTTATTCCATCTCATGTGCACGTCATATTGCGATCTTTTGGGATTTTTTTCTTCTTGCATGAAAATTTGTGCATATTTTTGTGTGTATTTCTCCAAATGTATGTATTTTTGAAATGTCCACATTTGTCTATTAATTAAAGTCTGTGAACATTTTTCAAAAGTATGCATTTTTTTTCATGCACATTTTTCAGATGTACACACGCTGTCGAATGCATGTTTTTGGTCCACGAATCACATTGCAAACTCAGAAATGTACCAACCTGGACTGCAGATTGTGTTCAAGTCTGTGTTTGGTCCAAGAGGTACAAACTGAGTAAATCCTGATCAAAAGCAAACTGAAACAAATTTCTCATACAACCAGCCCATCTTTGACCTCAGGAAAGTGTTTGATACCGTTAGTACATGGCACTTTTCCTGACCGTGAAGAGGTCAACTCAGAACCAAGAGCACTTTGTCAAGAAGGTCTGGATTGGAGATGCTTGTCTGCCCACCAGCCCATTCTGATCTATTTGGCATTTTGTGGGGCAGGAAACCCAAAACCATGTGGGGAGGATTTTCTCATTTTTCTGGATACTTTTAACTCTCTATGGATGTATCAAGCCTACTTTGCTCGAAACACTGACTGAATTTGAGGGGAAATTTTACAGAGCAATGCAGGCCAATGCAGAATTAAATGGGGAATGATAGGATGACATTCTAAAACTCCTTGCTCCAAATTATTCTAAAAGTCATGGTGCAAGAGGTATAATTGGCAGGAAACCAGAGAGCTTGTCAGTCCAGTGCAGTAATTACCCAGTCAAGAGCTTGGAATGAACTCTTACTAGCTTCTGTCTGAGGCCTCTGCTTTCTCAGACAGTTCTGTTCCTTTTTCATTTTAGCACAGATAGAGATTTCTGATTTTTTTGGTAGTATTTCAGTTTTCCAAACAAAGATCATATATATATATATATATATATATATTCCAATGTATAAATATTACTGAGGACCAGCTATTGCCCTCATATTTTATTTGGAAGCAAGATGGATGATTGAGTGCAAAATCTGTTTTACACAGTACAATATAGGGCAGCCAGGAAGTCTCTCTCTCATATATATATATATATATGAATGAAACATGTAAAATGGCATTAAATGTATTTCACTGTGTCACCAACAAGAATTCAGTGGAGCCAGCAGTAATGAATATGCTTTTCTCCCCAGCTCAGTGAGTGTTTCATTTCTGCCTGACAAGATCATCTGACAAGCAGACCCTGTACTGACAATGTTGTATATTTTCAAAGGCATGTAAATTAGGTTGACAGTCTCATAAACATAAATTGGCAAGCATCCCACAGCAATGCTTGTTAAGATGCACTAATGGTATATAATAAATACATAATTCCAGGGCTATTTATAACATGCTGGTGTTATAGTATATGCAGTGCAGAGTTAGGCAGAAGAACATAACATGACCATACATTTCATACACATCAGAGTGTGGTGGCATTTAATGCCTAGGCTATTGCAAAATCACTGAAGGGCTCCTTAGCCCCCACAGTTAGATTGTATCTGTTCTCAAGTATGAAATACATAGAGGTCACATTGGGTTGGTGAACACTTTTGAAATTCCTGTCACACATGTCTTGTTAGGAGCTGATGTGTGTTGAATATTGGAAATGTTCACCATGTTCCATTATTCCTACTGTTTAGTATTTGTAGGACTATGCTCTTAGTTTTGCACCTTCCTTTATAGTCTTTTTTTTTTTTTTTTTGCATTCACCTTCACAAAAACCTGGCATCGTTACTGTTACCATTTTACTAATAGGGAAACAACTGCTGAGAGAGATCACTTTACTAAATTCATTCTAGAAAATCCATGGCAGAAACAGGCCACGAATGCATGTAAGAACATTAGAACATAAGAAGAACCATGGTGGATTAGATCAAGGGTCCACCTAGTCCAGTGTTCTGTTCACACAGTGGCCAACCAGCTGCCCATGGGAAACTCACAAGCAGGACATGAGTGCAACAGCAACTGGTGTACAGAGGCATACTGCCTCTGATACTAGAGGTAGCATATGCCATAGAATAATAGAATTATAGAAAAGTAGAGTTGGAAGGGGCCTACAAGGGCATCGAGTCCAACCCCCTGCTCAAAGCAGGAATCCAGGTCAAAGCATCCCTGACAGATGGCTATCCAGCTGCACCTTGAATGCCTCCAGAGGGGAGAGCCCACCACCTCCCTAGTAGGGATGTAACTGTTCACCCCGCGTGGGTGTAGCGGGCCAAAATCGGCCCTGCTCACGTCCACGCGGGGCTCATGTGGGCCTACGGGCCTACCTTTTCCAGCGGCGGCTCACCTCTCTGCGGCGAGCCGCCCGCGCTGGTCCCGTTGCAGTCACATCCAGCCCCAGAAGTGATGCGACGGGACCCTGCGCAGGCGTGCTGGACCCCCGCGCGATGTATTGCGCCTGCACAGGGTCCCCATCGTGTCACTTCCGGGGCCAGATGTGATGCGATGGGACCAGCGACGGTGTCTTGAGCGGCGCGGAGAACTGCTCCGTGCCGCTCAGAAGATCGAGGCGGGGGGGCTGCCTCCGCAGACTAGGCGAGCCAGTGGAGAGGCGAGCCCCCATTGTCTTATTGGTCTGACAGTCAGGAATTTTTTCCTGATGTTTAGGTGGAATCTGGGTTCCTGTAACTTGAGCCCATTATTCTGTGTCCTGCAAACTGGGATGATCGAGAAGAGATCCTGGCCCTCCTCTGTGTGACAACCCTTCAAGTACTGGAAGAGTGCTATCATAACTCCCCTCAGTCTCCTCTTCTGAAGGCTAAACATGCCCAGTTCTATCAGTCTCTCCTCATAGGGCCTTGTTTCCAGTCCCTTTATCATCTTTGTTGCCCTTCTCTGAACCCTCTCCAGTTCGTCCACATCCTTCTTAAAGTGTGGTGCCCAGAACTGGATGCAGTACTCAAGATGAGGCCTAACCATATAGCTGTCAGGACTAGTAGCCATTGATAGCCTTATCCTCCATGAATTTGTCCAATCTCCTTTTAAAGCCATCCAAATTGGTGACCATCACGACATCTTTTGGAAGTGAATTCTATAGTTTAACTATGCGTGCTGTGTGAAGAAATACTTCTTTTTATCTGTCCTGAATCTCCCACCAATCATCATCATGGGATGACCCTGGGTTCTAGTATTATGAGAGAGGGAGAAAAATGTCTTCCTGTTCACTTTCTTCACATCATGCATAATTTTGTACGCCTCTATGACATGTCTCCTCTTACCATTTTTTTTAAAGCTAAACAGTTCCAGATGTTGTAACCTTTCCTCATAGGGGAGTTTCTCCAGCCCCTTGATCATTTTAGTTGTCCTTTTCTGCACTTTTTCCAACTCCACAAGGTCCTTTTTTAGATGCAGTGACCAGAACTGAACACGGTATTCTAAGTGTGGTCGCACCATAGATTTGTATAAGGGGAGTATGATCTTGGCAGTTCTATTTTCAGTTGCTTTCCTAATTATGCCCAACATGGAATTTGACTTTTTCACAGCTGCCCCACACTGGGTTGACATTTTCATCGAGCTGTCCACCACAACCCCAAGATCTCTTTCTTCGTCAGTCACAGCTAGCTCATCCCATCAGCTTATACTTGAAGTTGGGATTTTTTTGCCCCAACATACATCACTTTAGTTTACTCTTGCTTACATTGAATTGCATTTGCCATTTTGATGCCCATTCTCCCACTTTGGAGAGATCGTTTTGGAGCTCCTCGACCTCGTCGCAATACCTTTTTGTTTTAACCACCCTAAATAATCTGATGGATCCCAGCCCTCTGTTTTTTGATCCATATATCTACATACTGAAATAGAACAAATTATTATTTATTAAATTTCATAGACTGCTTTCTCAAAAGAGAAGACTCAAAGCATCTTAAAACAAACATTAAAACATTAAAAAAAACAATTTTAAAAAGCTAACATAATTAACAATAAAATAACACAACCTGATAAAGCAACCAAATTAAGAAACATGTCATATCCCATCAAATGCCTGGGGACAAAGGAAAGTCTTGACCTGGCTCCAAAAAGATGACAGTGTTGTTGCCAGGCAGACTTTATTAGGGGAGAGCATTCCACAATTAATGGGCCACCACCAAAAAGGTCCTCACCCTTGTTGTCATCCTCCAAACCTGCCTTGGAGGATGCACTCAGAGGAAGGCCTCAGATGATCACAGTATATAGATTCACTTTAGTTAGTGGTAGTCCACCTTTTTGGCAAGTGAACCGCCAGTCAAGGGAAAAGTATAATGAAGTGCCACCTTACTGTGCTTTACAGTGCATATGTAGTTGCCCACACCTTGGTGTAGTTTTGCTTCTAACCTACAGACAGGAGATGGATGAATCTGTCAGTTTCACATTCTCCCACATTTGATTTTTAAATCTAAAGTTCTTTCCATCGTAAATACGAAGAAATTTCTATATATTTGTACATTCTTACCAAAATAAAAATACAGTAATACCTTGGATTGCAAGTAACTTGGTTTGAGAGCGTTTTGCAAGACAAGCAAATTTTTAAATATTTATCTTTTTTTTTAAAACTTGATATACAAGCGACGTCTTGCAATACAAGTACTGTAGTACGGCTTAAATTAAAAATCTCTGTACAATTTTTTTTGGGGGAATTTCGTTTTGATATAAGAGTGTTTTGGATTACAAGCACGTTTCCGGAATGAATTATGCTCTCAATCCAAGGCATGACTGTACCACCCTTCTGCACAGACCAAATTCAATAGGTACAGCCGTTCCCAGCACATATAGGACCATGTTGTACCTGCCTGCCATGTAGCTGTTAAAGATGAAGAGCTGGTCAGAAAAAAAAGAGGTGGCAACACTAATTCAGCACAAACATGGATGAGTACAGAGGGATTCAATCCCAGATGTTTAAGAGCTAAGCACTCAAAGCCTGTGGCTTGGATGGACAAATCTCTCCAGTTTGGTTTCTCCCACATTTAATTTCTTTATCTCAAGTTCCTTCTGCCCCAGATATGAAGAAATTTGTGGTTTTGGGGGTAAATTCTTATGAAAAACAAAGTGAAATGAAGTGTCAAGAGAATTACTCAGAGACAGAGGTAAGCAACGTGGTGCCTGTGGGCAGCAATGTAGTCCTGGACAACATTCTTAGCACACACACCAAGGTGCCCTTCCCTCCCCACCTACTTTATATTAACAAAGTCTTACTAGCAGCTTAGATCACATCAAAACCAAGTTAGGGCCTGCAGGTGCTGCAATCTTCATTTCCCATGAATGCCTCTGGGCCACACTTAGGGCTCAGAGATTACACTTTCCTCTGCAGTGATTATGCTTTCCAGTGTTGGGGTGCAGATCCCACCTCAGCCTTGTGCTCAGTCATTTGGGTAACTTACTTCTCCTTTCTGACTAGCCATGTTTCCCCTGGCGGCTATTTTGTGGTGGTGCCCAGGACAGTTTCTCAAATTGCCAAATGTGCTCTCAGGCACCCAAAAAGGTTGCCGACCCCTGCTCTAAGGGCACAGTTGAACTCAACTTCTGAAGCAGGCCTGTTGTTCATATAAGGCCTCATAGTATTCATGAGAGAAGAAACCCCCAGGAACAGTGTTGTTGTTTTTTAAAAAATAATAATGACAACACAACAATGTATTCAAGTGAGCATTTCTGATTAAAAAACACAGTGATTTAATATGGATCACAGCCCATGCACCCCAACTTTTACGTTTCCTAAAGAAGGAGAACCCTTCCTGTCATCTAGCATTCAGCATTGTCTGTTCGAGCTTCTCTGAGTTTCATTTCGCCATGACAACCACATTTGACAGGCAGAAGCTACTCTGGCAACTTTGTATCATATTTTCTTAAGCATGTAAATTCTGTTGACAGTCTCACAAACCTAAATTGGCAGGCATGGTGTCCCCAAAGAAATGCTTAGTAAAATACACTAATGGAATAGAATAAATATGTTATTTTCAAATTCAAGCAGAAAATGTACAGCATGCATATGATGTTACCTGGCACCTATAAAATAGATCACGTAAATGACAATTAATGGAAACCTATAGGGGAAGCTTTACAGAGTCCCGAAGCTTAGCTTGAGGAAGTGGTAGACATTTGGATGCTTATTACATCCTCACCAGATAAGAATACTTCTTGGATAATGTTCATAATGTCTAGCAAAATCCGAAGTACACTTACTTGGGAGTAAGCCCCATTCTGTTCATTGGAACTTCTTTCAGAGGAAACATGCTTCAAATTGCTGTCAGTCTCTACATTTTCCATTTGTAAGGCACCTGGAGATAATTTTGTCTTCTCCCTGACTACAAACCATTGGTAAAGTACAGACACCAAGGACAGGTCAAGGAGGACAGTTACCTGTTCAGACACTTGCCAAAGCAGCATAAGATACTTTTCCACCGTGCAGATTACATCACATATGATATGATGTGGGTGCTATTGCGCACGTAGAGGTGAAATAACAACTCAGATACAGTTGTAGGGTACAAATTGTGGTAAAAGTAATGGGCCACATTTATTAAATCATCAATTGGAGATCTACGAAGGTGAAAAAGTGCGGATACTAATTACACCAGCTATCAGCCAGTCGCTATTGCTATAGGGCGAAACATCCAGCAAAGAGGGTGACGGCATCACAGTCATCCCCTCCTTGCTTAACACCACACGGTGCTGCAAGGTCTTTCCTGCAGTCAGCCTCGAACGGACCATGGGGTACCTCTCACCTGAAACGTGCCATAGGATGATCACCGAGCCCCTAAAACTGCCTAATCCTGCACTTAACTGCCAATGTGGCCGAACTGAAAATGCCACTAAGCACCCAAATCTTGAAATACAGTGTAGAGTAGGTGAAACACGAACATTGCCCCCGATCAATTAGGACTAGTGATGTATCCGATCGCCTCGTATGAGCTTACCTGTTTCTGGCGGTGGCTCGCCGCAGAGAGGCAAGCCGCCCGTGCCGCTCGCGCCGGTCCCGTTGCATCACTTCCGGCGTGCCAGAAGTGACGTGATGGGACCGGTGTGCCCGGCGGCGGGAGCTCGAGTGGCGTGGAGAATGCTCGGAAGAACGAGGTGGGGGGGCTGCTGCCACGGAGAATCGTGGCAGCGGAGAGGCGAGCCCCCCACAGGTACGTGAACACCACTAATAGGACAATGAGCCAAAATTCCTACTCTGCCCCTGGAAACAGGCAACCAGTGAAACCTACACTGCAAACAGGGATGGGAGGGAGGGAGCCGCTTCAGAAAGGAGGCAGAGAGAGAGGGGTATGAGCCTAATAATGGCTCTACCGCCCCTCCCACTCTGCCCCCTGATTGGGTGATCAAAATCAGACCATTGTGGAATGATCCGTTATTCCCCCGCGCGCAAATTGTTCCCCTCTGCTGCAGCTACGCGTGGCTGGGAGGGGTATTCATGGAGTAATGCCATTTATGGAATACCACGTTCCTTTCATATACAGCCTTATCTATGTGAAGATGCAGAGGGGGTAATTTCTGCTCCTCCACCACATGAAGACAATTGCTACCTGGATAAGAGTTTGAACTGGTCACTTTTCTAGCATTTTACTTTCATGGTATTATATCATGATTTTATCTTGTGAACTGTTTTGGATTTCCTTAGATTGTAAGCCTGCAGGCAGGGACTGTCTTGTTTAATTGATTATATGTAAGCCGCTCTGGGAGCCTTTTTGGCTGAGGAGCAGCATAAAAATATTTCAAATAAATAAATAAATAAATATTTTTTAAAGAAAATGAAAGAAAAGTGGTATATAATTTTTGGGGGGAGGGAATTAAACATCGGCCATATGTCCTATTGTGCCTTGATATTGAGTACTTTGGTACATACCTACTACTTACTGTAGTACATTTATACAACACAGACAGCTTCTAAGAGTCATTGTTATGCCTTAAAAGTCACATGGGAAAGATTAATACATGCTACAACCTCTGCAAAAGATTACAGTTACAGCTGAGCATGTCTCAGAGGTAACATCTATATTCAAATTTAAACTGGTTTTAAACAAGTCATAGCATGCCCGAAGGAACTCTGTGAACTGTAATTATGTTAGAATATTTTAAATATTGCAAACTATTCTCCAATACTGTTCTTCAATTTCATATAGAATATCGTAGCTATTGTAGAAATTTGTAATATGTGGTAAAAACATATACAGTAATACCTTGGATTGCAAGTAACTTGGTTTGAGAGCGTTTTGCAAGACAAGCAAATTTTTAAATATTTATTTAATATTTTTTTTACTTGATATACAAGCGACGTCTTGCAATACAAGTACTGTACTACGGCTTAAATTAAAAATCTCTGTACAAATTTTTTTGGGGGGGATTTCGTTTTGATATAAGAGTGTTTTGGATTACAAGCACGTTTCTGGAACGAATTATGCTCTCAATCCAAGGCATGACTGTATGTCTTTTGTTCAAAGTTGCTTTGAAGATCTATTGGCCAAAATGCATGGTAGGATACACACACACACACACACTGATTGGGATATTTGTTTTTATACATAATAAATAATAACTGGGACATTTATTGAAAAAAATGTGTTGTCACTTGAAAACAGTATACAATATGACCTGCCCACTTGCAAAACAAAACATTAGAAAGTTGATGATGTGATGAAAAAAGCAGATGAAATCTCTTTAAATTGAAGGTCACAGCTTAAAACTGTAACATATGAAGTGATCTTCAGACACAATGGAGGGTTGATGTACACGTTAGGAACATAAGAACATAGAAAGCCACCTTATACTGAGTCAGAGCCTTGGTCTTTCTAGCCCAGTATTGTCAACACTGACTGGCAGCGGCTCTCAAGGGTTTCAGGCAGGATTCTTTCCTAGCCTTACCTGGAAATTCCAGGGATTTAACCTGGCACCATCTGCATGTAAAGCAGGTGCTCTGGTGCTGCTTAAGTGTGAGCTGTACACTGTATTGCCCATGTTAGGCAAATTGCCTTCCACTAGCCACGGCTAGCTGGTGTCAGGGAGAGGTTTGCGCGTGGGGGGTGGGATGGGGAGACGGACCACAATCAGGCCATATGTCATCAGCCAATGGGCTTCTTTGGGGCGGGGAGGCTGGGAACCCCATTTAAGGGCCAGTCTCCCGGCCCTTTGCGTCTTTCATTTTTGGCTCCCTCCCTTCCCGCCCTGTCAGCAGTGTAGGCTCCTCTGGTCGCCCTTCTGGGGGCCGAGTAGGAATTTTGGCCCATTGTCTGAATTGGCCCTAGGCAATGGGTGTGTTTCACCTACTCTACACTGTGAGTCAGGGTAGGAATTTTTTCTTTCGTATTTTTGATTAGATCTGATTGGAATTAGTCAATTGGTCGCATATTGTGGGAAGTGCAGAAATAGGCAGCGCGGTTTAGGGTTCCGGTGAGCATCCAATGGTGGCACCTTTCAAGGTGACTGGTGGTTAACCAAGGCTGCCCTAGCTAATGTTGTGCGGTTTAGCAGACAGGGAGATTGGGCCGCCTTTGGGGTCTACCCTTCTCACCTACACTGGCTGTCATGCAGCACCAATGGGAGGAGACACCAGTAAGGCCCTCTAGCTCCACATGGAGTGCAACTGGAGGGCAGCGAGTCTACCTTCCGCCACTCTGGTTAGGATGCTTTTGCCCAAAAACTTGTTTTCCCAGCCGCACAGCAGGCGTAGTAGATTAGAACTGCACTTCTCCCTTCACAGATCTTTGATTCAATAAATGTGGCCCTGATTTGAAACCATATATTTGTGTCCGTCTCTTCATTATCACCCATTACACACGCAAAGGACACTGAACCAAATGCACCACAGAACGTGCTGACACCACGACTCCAAGAGTTAACAGAACCATTTAAAATATGCTGCTCAAGCTAAACTTGCTAATCTGCATTTAACTAATCCTCCTACTTTATAATGTGACTAAAAATGTCATTCTCCCCCTCACTTGTCGCAAAGGTTTAACAGAGGAGCCTCTGAAATGAGAAATAATAATAATACTTGACTTCGTTATCCCCCCCCCCCAAATGTATGTGCAGCACAATGACAAGTGTGAAGTGTTATAAATAATTGAAACGGAATCTGCATTGTCAAACTAAATGTCATCCTACACACTGGCTCACTTCCTTACTAATTCATCACATTTGAGAAATTCATGTGGGGTCTTTAATATCATATGTCTTGGATTGACAAAGTCCTACTGAAGTAATATTTTACCAACCCAAGAGGGAAAGGGAATGTGGTGAAAACACCAGAGAGGATCCCCCGCCATCTAAAACAAATCTTACTTCTATCTTCTAGAGCAGGGCTCTCCAACCTTGGGTCCCCAGATGTCGCTGGCCTACAGCTCCCAGCATACCCAGCCAGCATGGCTAATGGCAAGGGATTCTGGGAGCTGTAGTCCAGCAACATCTGGGGACCCAAGGTTGGAGAACCCTGCTCTAGAGTAATCTTTCTACAGGCAGCATCATCTGACTTAAAGATCAAACACAGCATGGATGTAAGTCATAAGGAGGCCATGATACCTCCGTATGTAGGTAATCTGGAAATGAAGCATGTGAATTGATTTTTGGACCATTGGGGAGATAAGAGGAATAGCCAACCACTGTGTTACTGAATCTACTCTATTCTCCGGATTAGGGATGGGATGAAATTCCCATGAAGCTGATTGGTGGGAGATTAAGGAGAGAGAAAAGGAAATACTTCTTCACACAGTGCATAGTTAAACTATGGAATTCACTTCCACAAGATGTAGTGATGGTCACCAATTTGGATGGCTTTAAAAGGGGACTGGACTGGACAAATTCATGGAGGAGAAGGCTATCAGTGGCTACTAGTCCTGATTGGCTATATGCTGCCTCCAGTATCAGAGGCAGGATGCCTATGTACACCAGTTGCTGGGGAACATGGGTGGTAGGGTGCTGTTGCACCCATGTCTTGCTTGTGGGATCCTATGGGCAGCTGGATGGCCACTGTGTGAACAGAATGCTGGACTAGTCTGGTTTGATCCAGCATCAGGGCTCTTCTTATGTTCTTACCTTGTTAGGTTCATATTTTAATGCAAATTTACTTAATTTGCACTTCCCAAACCAATCCATGAACTGAAAAGCAGCTGTGCTTTGATATTCACACTTCTATACCTGCCTTACTTCAGACAGCATCTAGAGTAAATTATCTTAATACAGGTTTGTGTGGAAATATGAAGTCCTTTAAGGACAAATTAT
Source organism: Shinisaurus crocodilurus (assembly GCA_021292165.1). Taxonomy (NCBI): domain Eukaryota; kingdom Metazoa; phylum Chordata; class Lepidosauria; order Squamata; family Shinisauridae; genus Shinisaurus; species Shinisaurus crocodilurus. The sequence goes on from CM037879.1 coordinate 160,173,592, forward strand.
GCCTTTCATCAAAAGTATGTAAGCATTTAATATGTACATTTTAAAGAGCAAGTGTGTGTGTGTGTGTGTGTGTGTGTGGTGGGGGTCAGAACCACAGCATGGGGGGTTGCTTAAATCCCATTTCTCATGCAGTGTGCCTGTTGCCAAAATTCACCTTTCCCAACATGGCTATAAGCCCTGAGAGGGAAGCTTTTATTGGGTAATATGTTACTACACATTGGGTGGTCTATTAGGTAGACACGTTTGAGGACTAGTGTTGTATCAATCTGCAAATTCAGAATCACAAATGGAGGCATACTTTCCGTCCTACTGTTTACAACTACCATCCTCATTTGAGGCTGCCTTAACATGAGGAATGGGGGCTGCCTCAAAGGGTGGCAAAGATGGGCACAGGTCGCATTGAAGTGAAGGGGAGCTGCACAACAGTGTGGTTGTACTCTATTATATCTCATATTAATTATTGAGGAAGATGCCTTGGTTAGCTTCAGAACCTGGGACGATTTGTATCCACCCCACTGAAATGTTGCAGCCTCTCTAGACCAAGGAAGGACCTTCTACTTTCCCTCCTAAGGCCCACAACATTCAAACTGCCCCCATAGCCCAATCCTAAGTATGCTACTTGGAAATAAATCCTATTGATTCAAACAAGACCTACTTCCAAGTAAATATGCTTTGGAATTTTTCATACATCCCTACCATGATTGTAGGAATTTACTACCATTCTATTACTCCTTTTGTACTGCATTTGCTCACTTGAACCTCCATTCCTATATTTCTCCATGGGTTACCCCAGCTAGGGATGTGTATGAGAAATTTGTTTCAGTTCGTTTTTGATCAGGCTGTACCCAGTTTGTACCTTCAAGACCGAACACAGACTAGTACACATTCTGAAGTTGTGCTGACCTGTGGGTTTCAGAATGTGGAAACTAGGAACGGTTCATTTTAAAGCAAACCAACCTAATTTGTAGTTGCCAGACAAATAGGCAAAAGAGAACACAGCTATACTTCGGTTTTCACGCTTCTCTCAATTTTGCAATTTCAGTTCTTGGGCTTAAAAAATGCATACAAAAGTGTACATTGGGGGGGGGGGGAAGGCATACCAAAATGCATAAATTAGTGGAAATTGCTTCCAAAAATGCAAGTATTATGAAAAATGTGTAAGAAAATAAATGTGAATCTCTGCATGGTCTTTTTTTTTTTTTTTTAATCAGACTTATGAGAGATCAGGATGAAATAAATTTAGGACTGAAAACCTACCAAACTGACACAGACTAAAATAGACAGATTCTTCCATTCTTGATGGAATGGGCTCTCACTGGTGAATGGCGAGTCACCCAGTTTCTCCTGATCCTGCCCCCCTATCACAAAAGCACCAATGATTAAAACCTCCCCAAGTTTGTAAGACAATTTGTTTTCAATCTGGATTCAACAAAATCCGTACTTCCCTAGAGCAGTGGGATCACAAGCATATTATTGCAAAGCATGGCCCTCTGATTTCAGTGGAACTTTCTCTCATGTAAGTGTACATGAAACTCAACCTTGGGGAGTTTTATAGTTTATGTCAAAATCGCCAAGTCTGTTTTTGAAAAGAAAGAAAAACAACCAAAGCTCACAATCTGATACAGACTCGAGTTGGAACGAGCTTCGAGATGGAATTTGAAGAACTTCAGTGAGCTCGCGTCTTGCTGATTCGCACATCCCTAAATTGTCCACTCATTGATGGAAACATATTATTTTTTAGGGATTTATGAAAATTTAGTTCCTGTTTGCAAATGCACATTTGTGCTAATGCTCATTAGTGCAAGTGCACACGTGCACAAATGCATATTTGCACAAATCTCTCTCTTTCTCTCTCTCACACATACACACTGCAAAGTAAAAAAACACACAAAACAGTCCACAAGTCTATGGAATCTGTGTGACTCGGAAAATCCACTGGGGAATCCACAGGTCGAATTCCTAGAAATCTGAACTCATTTGAATCTGTTGTTGATTTCTCTGGCATCCCTACACATTATATAAAGCAGGGGTGAGGAACATGTGGTCCTCCAGATGTTGTTGGACTGCAACTCCCATCACTCCTAGCTACCATAGCTAATGGTGAGGGATGATGGGAGATGCAGTTCAGCAACATCTGGAGGGCCACACATTCCCCATCCCTCATATAAGATCTTCAATCCTGCATATTTTCCTTCCTTCTTGTTTGAACTATATTGTATATGTTAGTATTAAGCATCACCAATGCAAGGAGATGTTAAAGCTGTAACTCACAACACACTGTTTAACTGCCCTAATAAAAAACTGAACATTCCTGGGGTGTTTTTTAAAAAAAAAAAAAAATCTTACCCAAGGTGACCAACACTAATCAGCTACCTTGATGCAAAAAAGAAGGCTGTAACATGTTTGCAGAGAATTTATAGACTCAAAAGGCTGTAAATTGTCATAGTCCCAATGTGTTTCAGGCCCATATTGCCCTATGCAAAAATATAAATGACAAGGATATCCGTATTTTAAACTTTGCATATAACTAACAACTAACAACTTTGATAGCAAAGGCTTTAATATCATTTTCTGCCTCTGTCTACCATTCTATACAACATTCTTCCCACAAATGCCTGTGCACCTATTATAGTTTTCGGTTTGAATGTGTTGATGTCATTCTCTGGTATCGATTTTCTTTTTATTGCAAAGCCATTTTGAAACAACAAAATTAACAACATTTAAAGCAATCCACAAGGTGGGTCAAAACCCCCCACACAAAACCAACAATCACAATTTGATTTTTAAAAAGAATTTCAACCATTTAACACTGAGAATGTAAAAAAAACCACCCCTAAATTGATTCAATTTATTCCATTTTTTTGGTATGCACTTACATTTTGTATTATGCCTTCTGATAGCCAACTTAGCCCATGAGTGCAAACAGGATTGTAGTCAAAATGAGGTCATTGAGAAACAAGAGGGAGGTATCAAAATGCCTGGTGGAATTCCAAGTTTTGCAGAAGTACAAACAAATATTCAGGAAGACCTAAGGGCTCACATACACCCATAGCCAATGAGGACTGAGCATTGTGAGTAGGTGCAGAATGTGGAGTGCCTTGGAAAATTGGGGTAGAGGGGAAATGGAATGGAGAGTCCTGGAAGAGAGCATGGTTGGCTGGAATATTGAAAAGGAGCACTCCATACTGCAACACTTTGTTACAGACCCTATTTGGTTGTGTGTGTATGTTTTTTCCTTTTCCTTTTCTGTTTTTTTTTCTCTAAAAAGCAAAACTCTATGTCCCATCTTGGGGGAACTGCTGTTTTAGGCCAGTAGCTATTTCCCAAAGTCATATGACAATGCACAAGTTAACTTCTGTTATTCCAAACTGAAAAAGGGAGAGCAAGCTAAGGGTGGGGGGGAAGCAAGTCAATTTCCTATCGCAAGCATCAGTCCCATCTGAAACATGCTTCAGTACGTTTTAAGCTTCATAACATAAGGCTGTCTCAGACATATGAGCAAGCACTCTATTAACAGTTTTGCAAAACGGAGTGCTGAGGTAGGCTGTGATCTACACTTACTCATTTACTTGTATTTCTAAACATTTCAAATTCAAGTGCTCAGGTCCAGACCTTTCTGGTCTCTGAGACAGCAAAAAGTTGTGAAGCATGAAATGACTTGGTTGCAAGGCTGCAATTTTTGCTGAAATGTCATTTATTCTTACATGGTACAAGAACCTACAAGCTATTGATTTATTTGGTGTCCTCTTTAAGAAAATTTTAGCTTGAACTGCATGTTTAATGTGTTCATATTTTGTTTCTTTTTTGCGGGAGGGGGGCTGTCCCATATTTCTTCAGTTACCTGGCAGCCCGCAACAACTGGAGCAGTCACTACAAACAGAATCATTTCAACACTGATTGTTATGTTGTCTGGACCCACCCACTCCCATGAAGAAATGTTGCTCATCTCAACAAAACTCTTCCTTCTTCCCTAAGCATTCCTCAGCTATTTTTCCCAAGCAGGAATCTCCAAATTCTCCTTGCACTTTATATGTTCAAGGCAAAATCCAGTAGCAAATACGTTCTTATGGGCTTTCCCCACTGCATTGCAAGTTTTGTTACCAGTCCTGGGGAAGTATCTAATGCTGGCAATCCACCAGCACTAAACACATTGGACTAACAGGAATGCCCACTAGGGCAACAGGAACCTAGGGCTTGCTAGCACAACCCAGTTGAAATGACCACATCCAAAATGGGACAGGTTTCACTGGTGGACAGACCACAATTGGATACAACCGTAAAACCTGACCTGTAGGGCTTTCTGCACATGTTGGTGGGATCGCACTGCTGTCTCAGCTCATGACCTCATGGCTAAAAAGCAGTAGAGGCTGGCTTTAAAAAAGCATCTGTCACAGTGTGACGTCACGTGGTTGCATAAATGGTACCACACAATCAGCCTGTAATTAAAGAAAGGTTCTGCAACTCATCAGTCACAAACTCACACCCTTATCCAAAACAGGCTAGCTTTCAGAATAACAGTATTCCACAGAGTTGTGTATGTGAGTCTAGCTTTTTCTATTCCATGCTCTGGAACAGATTTTTAGTCCATACATTTACAGAAGTCAAATGTTGCTGGGCATGATGACTTAGAGAGGGAGAAGAAATGTGTTCTGTTCTGTTCACGGGGTAATGTGAACTTGCCTAATATGCACTTCTGAACCAATATGCAAACCAAAAGTCAGGTATACATAAAAATATGCATTTCTCTGAACTTTGCAATGGAGTTCTGCAATAAAAAAATCCATACAAGAATGTGCATATTAAGGGGAAAGTGCCCACAAAAATGCATACATTCACGAAAACAACATCCAAAAATGTACTGTATGAGGGAACTTGCTTGCCTTACACAAAAAATGTGTACAAGGCAAAATTACAAACAAAAATGTATGTATTAGGAGAAATGTGCACAGAAGTGTATATAGGTTTTCATGCAAGCTTTCTTTTCTTTTCTTTCTTTTTTCTTTTTTTAAATATAATTCTAAGTAAATTTTCATGCAAACTTAAAAAAATAAATCTCAAAGTTTGATATGAACCAAAGGCTGGAAAAATGAGAAACTGAGAGGAACCAAAATTGATAGATTCATCCATCTCTAGCCTTTGAAAGGCAGTACCCAATTGTAAACAATGGTAACAGTGAGAGGTGAAAAGGTCAACTCTAGCTGAAGCCTATCTACTACTTTGCATACTTAGTTTACCATTCAGCAGTCTGTAAGTGTCAGTTCCTACAAATAAATTGCTATGACCTTAGCTGTGGTTCACAGTTAGGCCTGTCAGCTTATATATTAATAGGAGGATTCTAAAGGTTGGATTTTGATAGGTCATTTAAGAACATTCTTTTGGCTCTTATTGGCTCAGATTTAGAGGGCATTGGGTTGGCAGATATTGAAGAAAATTGTAGGTCATTGGTCAGAGGGTTCTGACTGAAACTATATAAAAGGGCAGTCACAGCATATAGAAGAGGAGAGTGCTCTGCAGAGGTAGCAACCAAAGAGAAGGTGGAGCCTAGGAACAGACAAGATGAGTTGAGATCATTGAAGGCAGAAGTTAGCAGTTAGCCTGAAGAGGAAGACTCTGCAGGTGGTTCTCCAGCAGCACAGTTTCATGCCAGAGTGACAGCAGCTGACAGTTAGTCTCATGAAGCAAGAAGACTTCAGAGACGGCTGCTATGACATCTTCTTGGCTGTATCCTGGCCCTCAAGCTGAAGTGAGCCTCGAGAATCTGAGGGTTCAATGTGAGGGCTCAGAGTAAGAGACTCTGCGTAACTCTGTATCCTTTCAGTGAGTCCATGATCAGAGGGAGAGCTTCTAGTCTTTTCCTCTGTGTCATTCAAGGAGGGCTAAGAGGAGTGGTGGAGTTATTTGCATGTGAATTTTATTTAGGGAAATCAACTTGGTTAAGGATGGAACAGCTTCCTTAAAGTGACAGGGCACATTTGGGGTGATGTTATCAATAAATTTCAACAGTTACATCTAACCTTATTTAACATACACTATAATAGGTAAATCTTAGGAAGCAAGATATAAGGAAAATATGGAGATGAAAGACAAGTTGGTGTGCCCCTCCATTCCATGTACAAAAGCCAGCTGGGCTGGAAGTTGATTTTTCCCTCTTTTAAGAAGTTCTCGATGTCCACACATCTCATGCCTAAAGCCTAATACCTCAGTGCTGTAATATTGATGCTGCACTACAGGGAAGTTTTATTACATCTGCATACATCAATGATGCCAATTTGGCAGCCTTCATGCTTCAACGGCTACCCTGTAATGCCCTCTTCGGGGGCGATATTCGGTCTCTCTCTCTCTCTCTCTCTCTCTCTTTCCTGCACCACTTAACAGTGGAAGTTTCTCTTAATACCAGCAAGCCACCTCTCAAGATGCTGCTGACTGTACCAGCTCTATACATCACTATTTTTAATGAGGTCTTGAGGCAAAGGGATGTAAGGCATTCATGGGCATAATACAGTATAAGAGTAACAAAAGTGTAATCAATAGAACCACCTTTGTTGTTGGCAAACATTGTGAAAAAATTATCAATGTTAGTACTCGTAGCCAGAGAATGTGGATAACCTGAGTGGCATGCTTCCTTAATGCATTCCAAGTATTTATGGGTTACTTAGAAAGAGAGAGAATCCATAAACAAGGCCATAAGAAAAAAATGCAATTTTATTGATATCCATCTGATTTATGTTTACATGTTCTGATAATAACCCTATTTGTCAGAGAGACCATCATGAATACTAATTTGGAGTTACTGAGTCAAAGCTCAACCAATTGATGTTTTCACTCTATGCATTTTCACAGGAATGCATTTTGAGAGGAAAAAAAATATACCATGGACCTTTAGCTGAAAGAATTTGGCATATTTTTTTCATTGTATATGGAAGTTTTCTAGGGCATAGGAAGCAGACTGGAAGTAGACTGGGGTGGGCAACCTGTGGCTCTCCAAATGTTTTGCCCTACAACTCCCATCATCCCTCACCATTGACTCTGCTAGCTAGGGCTGATGAGAGTTGTAGGCCAAAGATCTCATGAAGTAGACCTTTCTCCAAGGGATGGTCTTACCATCAGGCAGAGAACGACATCTGGGTAGTGAGCAGGTCCCAGGCAGAGTGATGAGCAAGCAATGGTAATACGTTAAAGGACAAACCTGTGTGTGATATGATGGCTTGCTGTCCTTGAGGGTGGTGGAGGACACTGTTGCCAATGCTGAAGTATAATTCAACTTCCAGCCCAGCTGGCTTCTGTACATGGAATGGGGGGGGGGGCACACCAGCTTGCCTTTCATCTCCAGCTGCAAAATGTTTTGGACAGCCCTGCTTCCTCATGTTTTACTTCCTAAGATTTACATCTGGAAGAGATGTTTTTGTAGGTATAACAAGGGATTTATACAGATTGATTCAAAAAGCAGAAGAACAAGATGACCATCTAAAGACAATATGGGATAATGAATTTGAAGAGGTGACCTCGAAGGTGGGCTGGAACAATATATGGGATAGACGGATTGTGAAAGTTATGTCAACTAGGATAAAGGAGAATTTCTATAAAATAATATGGAGATGGTACCTAACTCCAGTAAGATTAAATAGAATAGATAACAATTGCTCCGCACTCTGTTGGAGAGGATGTCAGGAAATAGGTACGTATGCTCATATGTGGTGGAGTTGTAAAAATGTTCTGGAATTTTGGCAAGAGGTTTTTACAGAAATATCGGAAATTATTGGTATTAATCTAGAGGTCTGTCCTAAACTTGCTTTGTTATCAATAACCGATAAAGTCACTTGTGCCCAAAATACGAAGGAACTAATTGTAAACTTGTTCACTGCGGCTAGGTTAATGATAGCGAGGAAATGGAAAGCACATGTTTTTCTAATAACTGATTGGTATAAGGAAGTTTGGGATATAGCCCTAAATGATAAACTAACTTGTAGTATCAAATGCAAAAAGGGACAGTTAAAGAAGAATAATTTTATGGATATATGGAATCAATTATTAGACTATGTATTAATAAAGGGGAAGGGAAGTATGCCTTGTCAGGATATGTTATATTTTTGGAATGTGGAATTTAATTGATCAAGGGGATGGAAGTATATTAGTTGGTCTCTAGGTGGGTGGGGGTGCACCTTACAATTTATTTTAGTTGTATGTTTGTGTTTTACAGTTTTGTATGTAGTTTATAATAATTAAATAAAATTTATTTTAAAAAGAGAGATGTTTATGTTTTTGCTCTTCATTAACACAATCAAGGGTTCTAGTTAGGACTAGATACAAGGTGGGGGAAGAGCTCATTGAGAAGTAATGATAAATAAATCATCACTGGACATTGCAGTAACTTAGGCACCTTCAGTCACATATGTCCTGTTCCAAAATTCAGTTCATGATTCAGCCATTGGCCATCATATAGATTTACAAACTGATACTAAAGTACAAATGCCATAGCCAAAACTACAATTCAACTTTTACATTTTAAATAGGGTACTTACGTGTCAACAGTGCTGCACAGAAACTAGAAATGAAAGGACTCTCTGAGGGCTTGCTATCTATATTAGATGGACAAGCTCAGGGTTAACAGAAGGTCAGGACTTGAAAGAGCAGTTGGGGAGATTTAGTCATAGTAATTGTTCAGGATACTTTTATATCATAGCTCAATGGAAGGTCAGAAATGGAAAGTTCGATTTTAAAAAAAAGTCTGTTTAAAAAAACCCCACCCCAAAACCCCCACCCATTATTCCAACCTATATGTCCCTGGTAGATGTAGAAGTACTTCTGCTTCTTGTTGTTACTTCTGAAGTAGAGGTTACATGTTGGACATACAACAAAATATTGCAGTGTGGAGTGCTCCTGTTCAGGCTTCCTGCCAACCATGCTCTTTTCCATGTACTCTGTAGCAACCCTCTCCCCATTTTCCATTTCCATTTCTCCCCCTTGACAATCAGTCAGCATTCTGTAACCACTAAGCATGTTCAAGCTTCATTAGCAGTTTTTTGTTCCCCCCCCACACACGCTTTAGGGTTCCCACCCCCCGATGTTTTTTAAAAAAAATTCTGCAAAGCTTGGGGTTTCCCCTAGCTTGCTAATACTTCCTTCTTGAGTGTGGGTGGTGCTGTTTTGGTTACCTAAGAATCCACACTCTGATCAAATCAAATGCTTTATTTCCCACCCATAGATCGACCCACACACCCAGATCCAGATCGGATGAAATCGGCTGTCATTGGTTATGTTTGATTACAGTCGATTACATCCTGATCCGGGTGAGGAGCCAGGAAGCTCCTTTTATTTTTTTCCCTTTCTGACTGGAACAGGGAGGGGAGGAGGGGAAGAGGGGAGAATTGTTGGCAGCACCATTACCCAATGGTGCTTCAGAGGAAGTTGCTGTTCTCCAATAGCGACACTGACTGGGGGAGGGCTAAGTGAGATGCATGGTTTGCTTTTATTTCTCTGACCACATGTGTTTTGGATCAGTTTGCTGGGGAGGGGATTGAGTTTGTTCTTGGCTCCTGCTTGCTTGCTTGCTTGCTGCCAGTTGCCACTTGCCTCCTGGCATTGGCGAGAGAAGGGGGTGGGTGTCTCTTTTTGGATTTCTTTTGTTTTATTCCTCAAGTTTATTTCATTTAGGAGTAGCTTCATTTTGAATACAAACAAATCAATTTACTTTTCTTTACTTCTGACCCCAGTTTGGGGAAGGCAGACTGAAGGAGTGTTTGTTTGTCGCCTCATGCTCCTAATTGCTTTAATATATCCTAAGTTTTTTAAATCTTCTATTAGTATTTAGTTTAGGACAATTAAAGTACTTTTTGTTCATACAGTTTGTGGCAGTAAGGGAGTGTTTGACTCTGCTGGCCTTTTGTTCAGGGTGTTATTCCTACCTTTGGGGGGGTGCTCACCTTTGCTCATCTTTTCTCGGCGAGCACCCCCCCCCCAAAGCCCCATGCTGCTTGATTCGCCTCGCCGGCAGCGCGGGGTCCCGTCGCGTCATTTCTGGCTGCCAGGAAGTGACACGATGGGACTCCGCACTGTGTTTTTGGCGTAAAAACCAGGGCAACCTAGCTTAAAATGGCCGCTATTTGCTATTTGCTGGTTTTTACGCCAAAAATGCAGTGCAGAGTCCCGTCTCGTCACTTCCTGGCAGCCGGAAATGATGCGATGGGACCCTGCGCTACTGACATGGCGTGGAACAATGGGACAAGCGGTGGCCAGGTAAGGTGCACGAGTCTTGCCCCCCCCGAGCGGGCCGATTTTGGCCCGCTTTCAGCCCCCTCGAGACTCTCAGATACATCCCTACCTTCTGTTCAGCGTTTTCCTGCCAGTTTTTTCAGATATCATTTCAATTATAATTGTAATTATTTTCATTATCATCATTAGGATCTCTTTTAATTTTGTACAAGTTCCATTTGCAAATCATCCCAACACACAAGCCAGACTCCTGCCTGTGTCCTTTTGAGACCACTTTTGGGGATTGTGTGGTGGTGGGTGCTGCTATTGTTGCTGCTATTTGAGGTAGTTGGGTTTTTTTTTCTTTCTATCTCCTGAGGAGGAGGGTGTGTTTTCTGCAAAAAAAATTTTTTAAAAAAATTTCTAATGCATTTTAAAAAAAAATCCCAAATCCCTGCGGAATAATCATAATCATTACTGTCTATAAAGAGCTTTCTACATGGGGTACACAGCCACAGGTAGAGTCAAGTAAAATTTACCACTGCTCTGAAAACAGAGTAGCAGTGCAATCCTATGCATGTGTACTCAGAAGTAAGTCTTATTACGTTCAATGGGACTTACTCACGGGAAAGTGTGTATTTGGGGGGGTCAGTACAGTAGTGCTTGCTGTGAGGAGCAGTGATCGTGGACGGGAGGGGAAAGATCGCGAAACATCCCCCCCCCCTGAAAAAAAGGTAGGGCTGGCAAACGTGAGCGTGTGGACGCACAAGGATTTTTGTAAATTTCACATCACTACAACATCCACCAGACATTTGTAGGAGAAGGAGGGGAGGTGGTCTGTGGTTCCAGCTGTGGGCAGGGCTAGCCTGTGTGCAGCCCACTCCACATGTTCTTTCAAAGTGTAGAGGGGGTCATGTGAACCCCACTAGGATCAGGGCTAGTCAAGTAGGAGGACTTTCCTATCTGATCAATCCCCAATAAGGGTGGACTTCAACCATGACTCCTATACAACTGAGATTTCTTGAAGCATATATCAATACGAATGGATCGATTTTCAAGAACCACTACCATCCATACGTTCCAACTGACCTCGTCAAGAATTTCTAACTCACAGAGGTTATGAAAACCACAGATGTTCAATTAAATTGACTGGGAAAACATTGCAGAGTGGCACAGAGCATGTTCTCCAGATGAACTTCTTGTTGTCACGGTGCTTCCTCTCTTTGTTTAGATCTGTTTGGAGAGGATTACAGAACTAGATAAATAGTGGAATATCCGCAGGTTGAGTTCTTTCGCTCAGACAGGGCTAATCATCCTTCTACTTAAGGTCTCCCTAAAACTTAGTCTGCAGGCAGCTGAGTTCAACTGTCCTCATAAATTGTCAGATACTCAACTAGAAGTCTTAGCTGAGGTCAGCCACAGGCAGGACTTAATGGAAGTCATGGCTGCTAAGCTGGTTTATCCCTAAAGTTTTAATCTGTCCCCTCCAACATATCAGCAAACTGAAAACTCAAATCCCAAGAGCCGTCTCTTCTTCTACAGAGCTGTGAAGCCCTCAAGGGCTGGTTTTAATGCTCCAGTGAACTGTGCAGTACCTCAACTACTGGCACAGAGTACAGGTCATGAAAGACCCTTGGGCCGTGGGAGCAGGGGAAGCTGTGCAGTCCCTCAGCTTGTCTTACTGCAACTCTCTGTCTCTCTCCCTCTCTCTCTCTTTTTGCCTCCATCAAAATCCTTGGATGTTTTTCCTGAGGAGAAAGTAGCAACCAAACTCACTAAGAAAATTCTTTTAAGGTAATAATAATAATAATAATAATAATAATAATAATAATAATAATAATAATAATAATAATAATAGAAAATGGCAGGATATACTGAAAGCTGCATAGACATGGGCATGCATGAGGTGAGTTTAATAAGCCACATCAACCAGTTTAATGTATGGTGCCCATGTGTCCTCTTTTTCAGAGGGCAGTCATCAACCTGAAGGGCTGGCAGAGAGCTGTCCTATAATTTGAAGTTGTCCTCTATGGGAAGGGCTGTTCAAGGAGCTGCCCATCAACAGTGAGCACCTGGTCAGCAGACTGAGCAAGGCACACAGGTCACCTGGTCACAGTCTTCCATGCTGTAGAGAAATGTACTGTATTTCTATTTAAATTATAAGAATTATCCCCAAATTTGCATTCATACATATAAATTAACATATGCAAATTTTATGCAAATTGCTGCCTCTTTTTTGGTGATGCATGTCCTCTTTGGCAATTCACAAGTGGTCACCCTAGTTTAATGAGTATCACTATTCTTAAGGGTGCTATGAAAATGAAGAACCACTTTGCCTCAGAGTGGAACCTTTTATAGAAGACAACTGGATACTTATGGGGACATTCTGGATGTTTTTGTACACTTTTGAGAGGGGGGGCACTTCAGTACACAGCAGCTGTGACTGATAAAACATTTCTTTCTGGAAATAATTACATAATACTGTGTTTTGCCTAAGTGAAATGCAATGTGATTAGCAAGGCCAGTTTATGTACTCTAGATCAGTGATGTCACTAAATTTCTTCATTATCTAGATTTTCAGGGGTGACTCCAGAAAAAAAAATGTTTGTGGGAATGAAAGGGAAGGAAAGGCCATTATTTGGGAAGCACGGATTTAATCCACGCTGTGGAATTCTCTACTTGTGGGAGTGAATGGGGGAGTAGATTTGTTGTTGTTGGAGGGTGGGAAATACTCAGTACAATTCACTATCCCTTGGAGTCATACCTGTTGGTTTGGAATTCAAATGCTTAGCCATATTAGGAATTGCAGGAATAGAGTGACAGCATATCCCAGATGCTCTTCTCCACTGTGGAATATCAAGCAAGATTTGGTGAGAATTATGCACAGATTTAGTAAGGGTTAGCACGTAGGGGTGGGCGACCTACCCAGCACTCGACTTGTGGCATGCGAGCCGGGGGCTCCCGCTATGCGAGCCGAGTCGAGCGCCAGCTGAGGCACTCGTTGGACTTCCAGGTCGCCAGGTCTACGTTGTTTACTTGAAAAATAGCATAAAATACATTAAAAACGGTCACTCTTTGTGCAAATTACGCAAATTGTAGCCATTTTTAACATATCTTACACCATTTTCTACAGAAACAACGTAGTGCCGGAAACTGGAAGTTGCTTCCCCCGGCTCGGCTCACGAGAACGTGAGTTGAGCCGGGGAAAAGGTAGGGCGAGTGGAGCTCAGGGGGCTGAGCCTGGCGAATTTGTCAGACTTCTACCTCCCAATAGAGCTCCTCACACATCCCTAGTTAGCAGACCTGGTGCCCCCAAACCAGCTGCTTTCTAGGGCCCCATGGAGGATAAATGACCACCCAGAGAGCAACAGGTGATAGGCCAGTGGCCAACAAGCCTGGCATCAGCACTTGGGCTGGCTTGGGAATCCTGAGGCCCACTGAGGCATCCTTTCTTCTTATTTTTAAAAAATGTTTTATAGTCAGGAGGTGGCAGACCAGGTATGTACATGGTTACAAATGCTCATTTTATTCTTACTTTAAAAATAAATGCTCCTTTTCTACAACAAAATGATGTTTATTACCAAGTAAATGTGTTTAGCATCAGGGCAGCAGAAGCAAACTCTGTTTTATTCCTGTAGTTATGATGGTGCTATGATTTAAGCAAATTTAAAATGCAAAACTACACATGCTCAGAATATTTTGCTTTTTTTTAATCAGGGTCGGCAAACAGTGTTTTTGGTTCTGTTTTGTTTTGCTTTTGCTCTAATATATCAGGAATGTAGAAGGGGAGTGAAAAGAGCAGTGTTAACTGAGAGCTTCACAACTAAAATAATACTAAATGCTCATCTAAAGGGGCCATAAGACCATTAAGTCCAGGGTCTAAAATTACCTAGCTGTACCACTGGGTAGAGAAGTTAGCTTCCTGGAACTCACTTCCACCAGTGTAACATGGGATGTCCCATGTTACCCCTTGCTTCCTCTGAAATTGCTTTGAAACTAAGCCAAGTACGAAGCCAGTTGCTTCATAGGACTACGAATTTCTTTAAAATTAACCCCTCATTCTCAATGAAACTCTTGTTGATTTCTGAACTATGTGACTAGATCACCCAGCTAAGCAGCCTTTTCTGAGCCTCTACTATTTGCATCAATTCTCCAGATAGTTCCTTGCAAAATATTTTATGTGGTTGCTGTTTCCTCACCATTTTTAACACCCTCTGTTATTTCCAGGTATGTTTCTTTTGGGAGGGGATGGTTGAGTTAGGAACTACAACTTTCAGGGAACAAAACAAATAAGGCCAATGCTACAATCTGGGGTGGGTGGGTTCACACTTGGCAAACAAACCAGGTTTTTCTTTTCTTTCTTTTCTGAATGTGCTTGTAATTACCAAGCTGATTTCAAATCAAGCCAAGCAGAGTTTGACCATCACTACTCTAGTCTAGATAGGCAGGTTGATGAAAGCGGTGTTCGCCCATGGACTTGGGCTAATAATCAATGATGTGCCAACTAGTGGCTTCCTCCTACCACTATGCATGCAGCCCAGGGAAGACAGTTTTCTCGTAGGGATGGGGGAACAAGTGATGTTCAAGTTTACCAACATTCTTTGAAGATCAGCTCACTGCTCATCTCTCCTCGATTTGCGCTCTTATTCGTGATCGCTGTCGGTTTTGTGCAAATGGGAAAATTGCACAAAATGCACAGCTATCAAATGTGAAAGTTGCACAAAAAAATATATATATCACAAATTAGCACAGATTTCAAAAATTGCACACATTTCCCCCATAGAGTAAAGCATGTGTAAAAGTTGTGCATTTTGTGAAAGTTGTGCATTTTTCAAAATTTGTGCATTTTGGGAAGGTTGCAGTTTGAGAAGGAAGCAGATTTCAAGAAAGTTGCGTATTTTTCCAGTACACATTTTGCAAATGCAAATTTGGGAATTTGTTAACATTTTCAGAGAAAATGCACTCCTGTTCACATTCAGGATTGTGAATGGGGCATTTCTGAGTGATTTGTGAAAGAAATTCTCATACATCCCTACGAGTCAGTAGCATTTTCTCATATCTGGCAGGCAGTTTGACCATGCATTCACACACAACCAGAAATCTAGGGAATGATTGATACAATTTCCTCTCACCATTTGGGAAAATGTCACAGATATCCCACTCCCTTGCTGACAACCAGGAACTGTGGCTAGTTACCATTTGGAAACTGGCCATCTGTGTTGAGTACTCGCCATACATTTTTGCAAGCCTTCCAGATACGATCCATGCTGATGTGTAAGATTAGATGATGAGTTCTATGCCGCATGGACCAGCAGTTACCATTGAACACAGATAAAAAGTTGCACAACAGGAGTCCCTTAGCACAGACAATCACAGCATAAACAAAGAGAGTTGGGGATTAGCAGAAAGCAACTTTGTTTTTCATCCTGACAGTGAGACTGATGTTTGTTGCTGCAACATTCAAACGTGTTGCACTGCTGTTTCCTGAGTTTCTGCTCAGTATGGACAACCAGAGAAGCTGCATCAGCAAAACTAATTCTAGAGTAAGCTGTTCCGTCTGAGTTTATTATTTTTTTTACCTTCAGGCATGAGAGATTAAAGAGTTTATCTCTAGACATTGCAAGCATACTTTTTTCTTTTCTTTCTTTTTTCTTTTTGCCAGAGGAATACTAGTAGCTTCAAGAATAGAAGGAGGGGGGAGGGAGAGAGAGATGGAGAGTGAAACTGAAAAGACTGGCACATTCGCATAGTAATTTATGGCTGGTTGCTACACGAAAACAAAATTCAGCGAACCACTGATTGCACGTTGATGTTCACAAACAATTTGCAAAGAGTAAAAGACACACACACACACAGTCATATTCTTTCCCTTTTCATCTTAGGAATGAGAAGAGAAAGATGAGTTTATCTGGCAGGCACAAACACACCACACCCTCTTTCCCTGACACAATATGAAGAATAACTTTACTTTTGTAATGTAACCCATGACACTTTCCCTGGGATGCTGCAGCTGAAATAGTTGGAAGTTTGTGTGTGTGTTGAAAATTGCAGGCATAGTCCTTGTCTCCAAGAAATATCAGTGGAATTGGGGCTCCCTGCAGCCATGCTTAGCAAGTGCCTGGCCAGCTGGGGAGGACAGTTTGCGCATGCCTCTGGAGAAAGGTGGGGCCAGGGGTGCATTGTGTACAACACATGCAGTGTCATGACATGGCCGACATGAAGAACAGAGCCTGAGAGTATAAAAGACCACTCTATTCCTTGCTTGACCTTGCTTCTTGCTCCTTGATTCTTCCTGGTGCTCGCCCACCTGCCTCTGCTGGTCAGTGCAGGCTTCAGCTATGGGGCTGGATAGGAATTTTTTTACTGGTGTTATGTATTGGGGTGGGGGGTTTGGTCTACCCTGCACTGACCCTGAAGGGGAATGTGGGAAATTGGAGAGGGCAGTGTGCTTGTTAAATAAGTTGGTCACAAAATGGGGTTGTATGGGATACAGATCAACAGGCAATCTCTAGTGAGCACCCAGAAGCAACTCTGTGGTGAATGACAGTTCTCTAGACTTGTTCTTTGGGTTTTGGGTTCTGGGGATGGGAAAAGAACAGCCTTTTGAGGCCTGCCTGTAACACATGCAGAGTCTTAGGGCTTGGGGAATTGTGGGCTAGAAGGACATTCCTCAACAGGAAATGGCCGGCTGGACTCAAGCCATACATTATGGCTTCCATCACAGGGGTGGCTCACCTATAACTTTGCTTTGCTGTAGGAGAAAGTCCTTAAGGGACCCCTGACTCAGTCCATTCCCAGACAGTTTGTAGACATTGTTGCAGACCATTTGGTTGTAAATAGTTCAATAAAATTCAAGTTTACCCCAACACTTGTGCCTAGTCTTTTTCTTCTCCATGGGTGTGCAATTGAATTCATGATGTTTTGTGTTGCTTATTTTTTTAATATGAGGTTTCGATGGAGTTTAATATATAGTGTGTTTGTGTGAAGGATCAGGCTTTAGGACTCCTCCATGCAGACCCTGAATGGTCTGGGAATTGTTTTCCTGTGGTGTGGGATGTATATTTATGTATGTTCACAACCGCATGTCAGGACTAATTGCCTAGATGTGGTGCAAGTCAGGATGGAAAGACCCATATGATTCTCCCCACTCCTCACCAATGTTATTGCAGTATTCACATCAAAGCTGAATGGGATAGTATCATGGGGAACAGCTCCAGCAAGACTCAATATCTGTATGATGCAAGGGACCTGGTGAGGAGAGAAAGACCCCTTCCACTACATTTCTGTTATTATTACCGGCAGGGGCGTGCGGATTCATATACTCTGTTAACAACCCATTCATAAGATGGCAATGCCAGTCTGTGGGAGCAATCTTCCTACTGATAGTTACCAATCTTTTTTATTTATTTTTTAATCTTGCCTTATGGTGATAGCTTCAGATAACTGATCTCAGTCAGTCAGGCGATCACTCGTGACCGAGTAAGATTGTCTTCCAGGATAAATTTTTTTTTTAATTTTTTTTTTACAAAAAGGAGATTTTAAAAGGAGGAAAATTCTAAAGAAAATTGTGTAGACTCTAGCGATGGGTCCATAAGTGACTGTGGAGGCCAATTCTAGATCCACACAGCTTCCCACAGTGAGGACACAGGTTACCAGATAGAAGATGGTCCTGTAAAGGATTCATTTGACATGCTTTTCGCTTAGCACGTTTCTATCTACTGATCTATCAAGCAGTATAGGGGTGGGTGATCTATTGACATCTGACCCTCCTCTGGCTTGGCAGATGCCGCTACTGTGCCCACGGGGGACAGGCCGAAAGTGGATGCACGCTGCACCACTCACCGAACTTTCAGGTTCCCGAGAGGCTGCTGTTTACGTAGAAAATGCCGTCGGATATGTCAAAAGCGGCTGCAATTTGTGCAGATTATGCAAATTGCCACTGCTTTGGGCGTATCTTAAGGCATTTTCTATGTAAACAGCGGCCCACTGGGAACCCAGAAGTCACTTCCCCAGTTCGACTCAGGTGAACAAGAGTCGAGCTGGGGAAGAGGTAAGCGAGACAGAGTTTGGGAGGTCGAGCCAGGTTAGTTCGATGGATTAACACTCCCCGAATGAAATCCTCACACATCCCTAAGAATACTGTCTGAATACAGTATTGTCTGAATACTTCTGATGATTGATGAAAGATGAGACATGGCTGCTTGTCTACTGGACATAACACACATTTCTGTTTCATTTTTGTAAAATTATTTTTTAGTTGTAGTTCACTCATAGATGGATGTGTTGGAATTTGTGACGAGAAGATGTAAACTCTGCAGAGAGAGTTTTTAAGTTGATTGCCCAGTAAAGGGTTAAGATAGACTGTTATAGTCTAGTTAAAGGGCAATGACAGAAACCAAGTTTCTCATAGAATCATAGAGTTGGAAGGGGCCTATAGGACCATCGAGTTCAACCTCCTGCTCAATGCAGGAGAACAGATGTGGTCAGCCCAGGCAGCCACCCATCCAAGCACTGACCCAGTACATACCTGCTTAGCTTCAGCATGTGGCCTGCATTATGTGCTCTCGACACCACCTGCAGGCTAGAGAAGTCTGAGAAGTCAGGAGGCAGGGTTCAGTGGAGCAAAACATTTAGTTGTATCAGGGAGGGAATGCTGGATGTTGCCTAGCAACAAGTTCGAAATTCTATTCCCCCACTCTCTGACAGTTAGACTATTCCTACAGTTAACAGACTTAACTGATGCTTGCTGGTCTTAGCAAGGGATTGACCTGTGTGTTTTCCTTACCTCACAGAATAAGTAACATTTAAGAAACTGAACTTGCAAAGTCTGTAACCATCAAGCTTTATAGTATCTGAGAAATCATATGTTACTGTTGTTTACTTTATAAAGCATCCAGTTAGAAACAAGTCCTGTGTGTGTCAAGTCGGGTGTGTGTGTATGTGTGTGTTTGATTGATTGAGTGAAGTCTGCTGCTGCTATTGTGTTCTGCCATCTATATGAAACTGGCATCTACTGATTCAGAGGTCCTTCTAGACTATTCTCTACGTGACTGACAGTGGCTCTCCAAGGCCTTCAGCAGGCATCTTCTTTTCAGCCCTACCTCAGAAACTTTTTTACTGGAGACCTTTGTGCATGCAAATGTGTGCTATGGCACTGAGCTATGGCCTCTCTACTAGCCTCCTCCTTGTGTTAGGAAATGTCTTCACTGGTGACGAAGGCTGAAATCCTATTAACACTAGTTAACTCAATGGGACTGAGTTGACATGTACATGATTGTGCCGTAAGCAACCTAAGATCATTTAACCCAGTGGTTCCCAAACTAGCAGTTCCAGATGTTGGACTGCAACTCCCATCATCCCTGCTCATTGGCCATGCTAGCTTGGGATGATGGAAGATGTATTCCAACAACTTCTGGGGACCCAAGTTTGGGAACCACTGATAGATAATGCTTGAAATACGTTTTGAAACCAATTGACTGCCTTCAACTATGGGTACACACACCCCATCCACTGCACAAAAGGGGTGGAAGAGATTGTTCAATCATTAGGTCATACACAAGATACCCTGTGTGTAGTGGGGAGACACGGTTAAGCACACAACCCCCTTTTGGTAGAACATATGTGCCCAGGGACTATGTGAACCAGACTTAATACATGAAACAGACTTAAGATACCCAAACTATGTGGCGCAGAAATGGTGACCACCGTAGACATGGCATGTGTAGCTGTCAAGGATAAAAGGAACAATTCTCAGGTGAGACAAAGATTGTACAATTGTTGTCAGGGCAGTTTATTTGCTTAACTCTGGCTTTTGAAGCCTGGGATATGTATCACGTGCTTCCAAATAGCAGGCAGCAAATTAGAAGGCTGTTGTGAAGTAACCCAATAATCCATCCAACCAGCAAAAGTAATTTAACTAAGATGGAGTGAGGGCTTACTATGGAACAATCTATCACTAATGACTGGAACAGGTGCACAAAGTGTCTTAATAAATCAGTAACCTGAAAAGCACATAAATTACTTTGAAGGTTAATGTATTTTCCTCCTTGTTTCCCAAACATCTTGAAGGTATTTTCATGAATATTTCAGACACTGCACCGAAAACCTCTGTAGAATATGCTTGAGGTGCTAGATAAAGGAAGAAGTGGAAATAAAGATACTTACCTAAGTGAAGATCATTACGGACCAATGCCTTGCAGATCTTCCTAGCAGTGAAACCTACTGAACTAGAAACTTTTAAGAGGACTGTCAAGAGTCACATTATTAACTTCATTTAAAATTGGAATGTTCAGATCCTTTCAGGGGTTAGTCTAGAAATATGTTTTCAATGAAAATGTACTGAAGACAAGTTTAAGTGAGGTTCAGCTGAACTCCCCCCCCCCTCTTCCTGGTGCATCCACTGGCATCATGTGGCAGTGTCAGAATTCACACATCTGAGTGTTAACATTTAGCAAATTTTTGACATTCATTTTCAGCATATATCTCCACCATCTTCTCAGTCCACTGCATACATCTGATGAAGTAGGCTGTTTCCTTCAAAACATGAGGCCAAAATAAATTAGTCTCTAAAGGTGCAACCCTATGCATGTTTAGACTGAAAAATGTCCTACAACCCCCAACATTCCCTATCTAGCATGGCTGCCTAGGGAATTCTGGGAATTGGAAGACTTTTTTCTGTCGAAATGTGCGTAGGATTATGCCCCAAGGTGCTCCAGAATTTTTTTCTAGGTTGCGTCAGGAGCAGCTGATTCCTCCTTGAAGCTTGTTGTGACTCACTGCCCACATCAGATTGTGAGCTTTGTGTGTTTTTCAGCACAAAAATTCATGCAAATCTTCATGCACATTTCCTCAAATGTATGCTAATTGAGTGAATTTTTGAAATGTACACATTTTTCTCCCACTGGATAAATGTGTTTGTGTACATTTTTCAAATCTACACATTTGTTCATGTGTGTTTTTCAAATGTATGAATGAATTTTTGTTATTGTGTGAATCACATCACAAGCTTAGAAATGTACAGAGTTCAGACTCTTGATTATTAATTATTAAGTAACCAGCTTTGAGAAATTATACATGCTATAACTTTATAGCCACCAATATATCCAAGAGAAGTATTTGCTTATTAAAGAAGACAGAAAGGAGATAGCTCGGGGCTCAATTTGTTTTAAATGTATACCACACCGATGAAATACTTCTTACAGAGGATACATTACAATTTTCTATATCTCTTCTCTTACTGTTATACCATAAGAAACTTAATAATGGATGAGCAAATTTCTCTTGTTCAGCAAAAGAAAAAGAAAAAAACACCTTTCCTACTTTGCTAAAGTAAACCAAAGTGTTATAGCTGCTAACTTTATTTCATAAAAGTACGAGAAAATATTAGGTAAACCTACTTCTCCATCTAACTTATGTTTGTATTGGGAGTTCGCTAATATTCTTGGGGAATTTACCCTGCCAAATGAACTCTGATTTTTTTTTTAAAGGAATCCAGTTCTCTTTAAGGTTATTTGAGTTGAGCCCTAAATTAGCAGGAGAGTAAAAGTAAACAATAGGCTCTAAACATAATGAAGCCTTCAATAAAACAATCAGATTATCCATCCACAAGAAAAAAAAAGACATTAAAAGAACATTAAGGTTGTGATGCAAAATAATAGAAGCAGGGGGAAAAATAGTTAAGAGCAACACTTACCATATGTTTTACAATGTATTGTCACACTGAAGTAAATTTTAAAAGTAGTTAAGGAGAAACCCTGTTGAGCCTAGGTGCAAAGTGCCATATGGTAATTCTTCTTGCCTAACTTAAAAGCATTCTTTTACAGCACAATTCTGCTTTTTAGTGTCGTTGGATGAATTTCATCCTCTGAACCGTGTATTAAAATAAACCAAGATGGACTTTGCAAACACATGAGGAAATAGATAGAAAACTTCAGTACCCAGATGGAAGGCATACATACCTCTTCCCTTTCTGCTGACGTATTGACAGACTATCAGTGGAGAACATGGAATCTGAGTTGATATTATGATGGAATTAAACCTAGTGGCACCTGATTGTGACAAGGATATGACAAGGTATGAGAACAGAGAACATAACGGAAGAAGAAAGAGCAGACAGTAAGACAGATCAGAGCTCATAGGGATATATAGGTCGCTGTCTTATACTGACTGAGTCAGACTCAGTACAGTAATACCTTGGGTTGCAAGTAACTTGGTTTGAGAGCGTTTTGCAAGACAAGCAAATTTTTAAATATTTATTTTAAAAAATTTTTACTTGATATACAAGCGACATCTTGCAATACAAGTACTGTAGTACGGCTTAAATTAAAAATCTCTGTACAAATTTTTTTGGGGGGATTTCGTTTTGATATAAGAGTGTTTTGGATTACAAGCATGTTTCCGGAACGAATTATGCTCTCAATCCAAGGCATGACTGTAATGTTGATGCTGTCTGGGAGCAATGGCTCTCCAGGGTTTCAGGCCGGAGTCTTTGCTAGCCCTACCTGGTGGGGATTGAACCGGGGACCTTCTGCACGCAAAGCAGGGGCTCTTCCACTGAACTATGGCCCTCTGCAGAGCTAGATTAAGCTTGGCAACAGTTCTTCCATCAAAATTCTATACCGGCCTTCCCTAACCTGATGCCCTCCAGATATTTTGGACTATAACTCCCATCAGCCCCAACCGGCATGGCCAGTGGCCAGGAATGCTTTGAGTTGTAGTCCAAAACTTATGCAGAGCACCAGGTTGGGGATGGCTGCTCTGTATACATTAGAGTGTAAGAATTTCCATGGTGCATCATCAGTATGAAGACAGAGAACATGTTCATTATTCTGTCTTAGCAGTAGTTAGACATATGACCCTGGAAAACCCATGCCCAGGGCATGATGTGGGAATGCCATTTACCAGCTATGGCTGTGACCTCTCCTAGACAGGGATAGTCTGGCCACAGCTATTCATGCTCCAATAACCTTGCAATTGGAATGCATGAGGCTGCCTTTGATTGAAGATGGTCCACAAGCCACTATTAGTGCAGAATACATTTGCGATATTATTTTTTTTTAAAGCTGGGACAGCTCATTGAGACAAAGTCTTGCCAGTTTGCAAAGAGCTGTCTGCCTGCTTCTGAGCCAATATGTTCTAGGTCAGGGATGTTGAACCTCTTTCAGCCCAAGGGCCAAATTCAACTTCAGAAAAGCTCTCGGGGGCCGCATTCCAGTGGTGGGTGGGGCTGAAGGCAAAAGGGGTGGGGCCAACAACAACAACAACAACAACAACACACCAAAAATACCAGCATATTTTAGCTTGAAGTTCTTACTGCCAGTAACAAAGCCTTAGGAGAAGCTTTTCAACCTTTTAGAATGGGGGAAAAACACATGTAAAAACTGGGAAGCCATGAAACGATCGATGGTTGGGGGAAAAGAGGTGGGGCCATGGGAATGGTGTGCGGCCATCTGGGTAATTCCTGAGAGCTGGACTGGGACCCCAGGCAGGCCAGATGTAGCCTACGGGCATGGGGTCTGACACCCCTCTCTTATTAGTTAGTTTCAAAGCTCTTAACAGCTTGGGACCCTGGTATTTTCTGAAGCACCATCTCCCATATGAGCCTTCCTGTGCTGTAAGGTAATCTGCCAAGGTCCTTCTCTGAATGCCAGTCCTGTCAGTAGTGAACTGGTTGACAACTAGAGAGAGGCAGTATGCCTATGTACACCAGTCACTGGAGAACATGGACGGGAGGGTGCTGTTGCACTCATGTCCTGCTTGTGGTTTTCCCATGGGCAGCTGGTTGGCCACTGGACTAGATGGACCCTTGGTCTGATCCAGCATGGCTCAGGCTCTTATGTTCTTAGAGGACCTTCCTGGCTCTTGCACCCCCATTATAGAATATCCTCCCAAAAGAGGTCCACCTAGAAATAACGTTGCTTTCTTTTAGACAAAAGGCAACAATCTTTTTGTTTGTCTTCCTGTTAGGGATGTATGAAAATGTGTTTCAGTTCATTTTTTAAAATCAGGATTTTACCCAGTTCAGACCTGCCAGACAGACCAAACACAAACTCGGAAGCAATCTGCAGTTGAAGTCCATACATTTCTGAGCTTGCCATGTGAATTGCGGAAGCCCCTCCCCAAATACATTCAGCAGCGTGCGTACATTTGAAAAATGGACATGAAAAATGCACACAAATATGCTTTAACCAATGGGAGAAGAATGCATACATTTCAAAAATGCACACAATTGATGCGTACCTTTGGGAAAACATGCAGAAAAATATGCACAGATTTTCACGTGAAGAGGAAAAAAATAAAGCTCGCAATCGGATATGGACTTGAGTCAGAACAAGTTTCAAGAGGGAATTTGGAGAACTTTGCCAAGGTCATGTTTTGCTGATTTGCACATCACTACTTCTTGTCTTGTTGTTTTAAGCTTATTGATTGTTCTATTGGTGCTAGTTCATTTTATCATTGTTCATTTTTTTCTATGTATTACTATTTTATCTTTGGGCTTATGTAAACTATCCTAGAGTCAATTTCAATGAAGGGCAGTATGAAAATATTTTAAATAAAATATATAAAATATAACTTCATGTCCTAAATGCCTCTAATATTACTATCTTAAGCGGTACACAGTGTATCAGTCAGTGACTGGGCTAGATGGACCAATGGTCTGACTCAGTATAAGGCAGCTACTTATGTTCCTAAATCCAGAAGCATCTCCAGACACTTGGCATAACTGAGTTATATTTTGTCAGTCAGTAGGAAATAATGATGGGCAAATTGGTTTGTTTCCAATCCATGTCACTTCTACATGTGTTCCCACATAAATCTGTTCTGATCCATTTCCTCATTAAGCTGTGCGATCTCTAAAAATCGGTGCCAACTTTGGCATTAAAATGCATATTTTTAATGATATTATCTCTCAAAACACACCTTTCTACCAATGCAATTCTATGCATGTCTATTCAGAAGTAAGACCCATTGAGTTCAAATGGGGCTTACTCCCACATAAGTGTGCATAGGATTACACCCTAAATGTGTTTTTTCTCTCCAAATACACATTTTAAAATGTTGATAAAAAGGCGGGGTATAAATATAATAAATAAATAAATAAATAAATAAGTCAGAGCATTTGGTAATGGCACATTTTTAGTGATTTATTTTATATATTTATTCAATTCATGAGACACCACCATAGTCAAAGTTCTCAGGTTGACATACACAATAAATGCAAATATGATAAAAACCAATGGTAAAACACATTAAGGGCTCAATCATGTGGTCCCTGGGAGAGTATCCCGGGGCCATAGGATATTTTGGACTTCCCCCTCCAAGGCCATAGACACTGCTGTGACCTCAGGAGGAGAAATCCGAATTGGAATTCTTTCCCTTTGCAGAAAGCACCATGGCGACTTCCTCATCCTACCTCTGGTGAGTATGCAAATGAGAAGGAAGGGGGCGGGGAGGTGCCAAGGATCCTCAATATCCTGAAGCCTCCCACCTCTTGTCCCCATCCCTAGACACACTCAAAAGCATGTCTAGTGAGAAAAGCTACAGAAAGGAGGACAGAGAGGCAAAAATCGCCCCTGTTGCTCCTTCTGCTCTGCTGGGTGTTTGCCGGCAGAACATTGGATATTCAGAGCATTCTGACATCAGAACGCTCCTTCAGAAAGCATAAGGATGCTCTGCCCAAGAGATCTTTTAATTCAATAATTCAGTATAACTTAAAAGAGGTAAATAACCAAGCAGCTAAAACATGGAGGAAGAGTATTTTAAAATGCAGCATTAAACATATTAAAAACGATGCAAGCAGCAGTTAAAAATACTTTAAAAAGGCCTGGGAGAATAAAAAGGTCTTAGTCTGGCACTGAAAAGTCAACAAAGTAGGTGCTAGGAAGACCTCTTTTGGGAGGGCACTCCACAATTTGGGGGCCACCACAGAAAAGGCTCTCTCACAAGCAGCCACCCACCGAATTCCAGTATGTCGGGAAACTTGGAGCAGGGTTTTAGATGAAGATCTCAGGCAAAAGCCATTGGATAACTAAGTTCCAATCCTCAGATTAGTCTGGGACATGTGGATCAGGTTAGTTTGTAATGGAATTCACAAACTCCTCAAGCAGCATTCCTGGTAGAAATCTTCATTAGAAAATCATCTAAAACTTTTGCACTCAAGGTGACTCCTATAAGACAAGTTGTCATTTTATGCCTAGTATCTGTTAGAAGGTCTCCTTGGGTTTTCATAGCATTTCAGAAGTTTGCTGTGTTCAGAGCCACAGTGGAAGATTACCTCAGTGCTGCTGTTGCAGGCCTTTTCTTTTCCTATTTTCCTCAGAGGGATCACTCCATTTTCACACAACAAATGTCTTCCTCAGATGTGAAGACACAAAACTTTTAGTAGAGCTGCCAGAAACAAACACCACCTATTTTCTTTTATCAATGTGACAAGAGAGTCCCTAACAACTTGGTTTAGTTTCTGGGCTGTCAGCCATAGTATACTATTAACTTCTAGCTAGCTAACCATTAATAATAATCATTGGCTGATGTTTGTCTAGCACCTTTTATCCAGTGGGATTAAAAATGGCTTATCTACTTTGTAAACGTCCTTCATGTTAATGGAGTTCAGCTACCTATGAAATTTGGTTATATTCAGATAGCAGGAAATGTTGTAACTTACTTGGAATTACATGAAGAGGTTAGAGTTTTGTCCCATGGGCAAATGTATCCGTATCATGATTTTTTCATGAATAAAAAATTCGCTCATGTGAATCTATCCCTCTACTCTTTCACTAATAGCTTGAGGGCCAAACTAGATGTTAAGTGGGGAAGTCAATAAGTGAATCTCTCCACATAATTTTCTTCTCCTAAAAGAAGCCATAGTTCGATGATTTGAATTGAGGCCATGAAGTATAAGGAGGGAAACCTAACCCCTTTCTCCCATGCCTTAGTACAAATTGCCCCTTCCCAGAGCTGCTATAACTACACAGGGAAGAACATACAAGTACAGCAGGACCCCTTCTCCCCCAGATTCCAGTAGACAATCAGGGGCCAGGACATTAGGTCTTGGAAGCATGATGCACAAAGTATCATTCACTTCCTTAATGCAATGCACTGTGAGAAGGTCATGGACTCAGGGGGCAAAGCCAGCGCACATGGGGACATAGAGGGTGGGGCCAGTGTACATAGGGCCATGCCCTTATTTAAGCCTGAACATAGTGCTTAACGCCTGAGTAGGGCTTCAGTTTTAAGCACAGCAAATAAGCTATCTACCACACCTTCCTTGGATCAGTCCATCTGGTCTAAAAACCCAACCCAGACATTAGATTCAACCAATATAGATATACTTTCCTAAGCACTGGTCTTGATTAACACATCAAACTGCTCTGTATATAAAAAATAATGTTAATAATTGTATCAAAATTATATTCTACTGGGTTATCTTAAATGCAAAAGGTGTGCCCTTTCCTTTATTTTCTAACAAAGACAAAAGAGGAAGCAGTCCTGTACATCTTGTATTAAAAAATATTAACTACCCTTTAATTTGTACTGGAAGCATCATTAATATTCATTTGTATATAATTGTTTTAATTTTTAGTCATAATTAGTTCAGTAACCAACTGTTTGATTGATGGGGCTCATGTCTTCTCTGTGAAGGAAATAGGTTGTCTTATTTAAAAAAAAAAAAAAAGAGAGAGAGAGGGAAGAAAACTGCCATATATTCATGCATGATATTTTTAGCTGCCTTTAATTACAAGCTAGCTAAATAAGCATGCAAACGGTGTTGTGATTGATAGGATCTTTCTGCTGAAGTGATTGTTTGTCATAAAATGGGAAGGTGCACAAGTCAACTGTGTTCTAAAATAAATTGGACTGGAATCAGCCAGCTCCCCAAATAGCTCCCAGGAAAACCAATTAACACCTGCAAAGTTGGGGGAGAGGAGGGATGGGTGAGAATTTGGGGGGGGGGGCGTTCAGTTTGGTTTTTGATAAGAACTTATCAACAATCACAAACTCTCATAAACTGGAGATATTTTCTGAAAAAAAATTGAATGTGAAAGAAAGTGAAACTGACAGATCAGTCCATTCCTAAGGAAGATCTAGGGGAGGCTTGCACAATCTGTGGTACACCGAGCTCAACACGGTTTACCAGACATATTTTGAGGCCTGCCCAGGCCATTGTTTTCAAGGAAACATACTCCTAGGCAGGGCAGGCTGGTGACTCCTATTTCGGTGGAGCTCCTTTTCCATTATAGGTTTTGCAGGTTCTATTTGGAGCTTCATGGGAGCTATCCATTGTGCTGAACTCCATCCCCCAAACCAAGTTCACCATCATGGAGCACCATGGATAGCTCCTATGAAGCTCCAAATAAAAGCTGAAAAACCTGCCATGGAAAAGGAGCTCCACCGAAATAGGAGTCACCAGCCTGCCCTGCCTAGGAGTCTGTTTCCTTGAAAACAATGGGAATTACTTCTGAGTAGGCATGCAAAGGATCGCACCATCTGTTCCAATATTCTCAGGATGACCTTGAGTAAATCACTATCTAAGCCTAATCTACCTTACCTGAGTGTTGTGAAGATAAAATGAGACAATTCCATGAAACCACACACTGAACTTCTTGACGAAGAACGGCTAGATCAAAATGTGAAGCATAATAATGAGCTGGGTTAAGTTTTATCTCTCTGCATTACAATCTACTTCCACTCCTCTGGATCCACATATGACCAAGAGAAATAGAAGACACATTTTCACTGCTCATGATAAAAATAGACTTAAGTTAGGATTCAGGCACTTCTATCCTGAAACTCTTACTATATTTGTAATTTATTTACAAGACACTATGACTGACTGACAGGACTCACCAGGATGGACCAAGTTGTCACCATCACAAGCGCTACTCAATCAGATCTGTGTTGAGAGGCAGCGCCTGACACAAGCAACCTCACAGCCTCCTGCCCACTCACTGGCTGGGCTGAAAGCAACAGCAAGCGGAGAGAGTAGAGTCAAGTGGGTAGAGCACTTAAGAAACCCTTTGGTATACTTTCAGACTATACTATTAATTGTTCAAAACCTGAGTTAAAGCCAATAGGTAGTATTAAGTTACCCGATGTAGTCACTAAATGGTAATTTTTCTGGTATCCAGAAGTTATAACTTATCTAGGAATACAGGTGCGTAGAGATATTTCTCAAATGATTAAACTGAATTTAAGTGGATTGCTGGCAGAAATATTTCTGGATTTAAAAAGATGAGCATGACTTAATTTATGTATTTGGGGCCAGGTTAATATACTTAAGATGAATGTTTTACCACAGCTAATGTATGTATTGCATAATATTCCTCTATATATTCCCCAAATATATTTTCAAAAATTATATGAAGCATTTCAGAAGTGTATGGAGGGGGGGGGTTCTCCTCCCTAGTTTTCATGTAAGAGGATGCAGTTGTCAGTTAGGAAGGGAGCATTTCATTTCCCAGATCTTGGTATATATCATAAGGCTTATCTGTTACCTCTTACCAATGAATGGAATATATCTTCCCCCCCCCCCCTGTCATTTAACAATAAAAATCTTTTTTTAATTATTCAACAACTTCTCCATGGGTTGTTTTGGAGTCAAACTTCTTGACACCTCTTTTCAGATGGATGGCACTAGGATTTAGGCACATTTAAAAGAAAGAAATGGCTCCACCCACAATTTTGGCAGCTAGAGAAACAGCGTATAAT
The DNA here is from genome assembly GCA_021292165.1 of Shinisaurus crocodilurus. NCBI lineage: Eukaryota > Metazoa > Chordata > Lepidosauria > Squamata > Shinisauridae > Shinisaurus > Shinisaurus crocodilurus. The sequence goes on from CM037879.1 coordinate 160,203,484, forward strand.
GTCTCGTCAGCTGCAGTTTGACCCTTATTCTCATGCTAAATTAATTTTACGGGGAAATCCTAATTTGAAAATAGAGAAGCAGCCTTTTTTGTGGAGGAATTGGGTTGATTGTGGAATTTATACTTTAGATCAGCTAACAGGATTGGTTGATGAGTCTTTACCATTTTCAATGCTGTGAAGTAGATATCACTTATCAACTACTGGCAATATATTCAGTAACAGAACCTTTTGGTGTCTTTATGTAATACCTGTGTAATCCATATCCATCCTGGGCTCTTCTTACGTCTTTGTGTTAGCAAGAAACTGATGCCTGAATGTTCTACTAATGTCTACTGCAATTGCAAGATGCAACTCATGAGTGTTCCAATGGCTCTGTGTTCATGCCTCCTGAGAAATATCACTTGTACATGAATACCTTATTGAGATACACAGAGAACTATATTCATGCAATCAAGACCTTTGTGGCTGAAGATCCCAGCATCTCCAGCTGTTTGCTGTTTCTTTCTTTCTTCACTTTTTTCTTTTAAAAATATATAACACTACATCATCTTGCTTGTGAGACACCAAAATCAGTTCGAATAAAGGGAGTTGATGGTGATGTTGACAATGAAAGAGTAGTGTTATAACTTTAAGGAGAAGATTATTCAAAGGAACAGGTGAACTTTTTATACCCCAGCTCTGTGTTTGCAGAAGCCCCCTTAGAACTGTTGCAAGACTTAGCTAAAGTTTTTTTGCTTCCCTTTAAATTCTTCGGATTCTTCCTGCTTGAGCAGGAATCTCCAGATTTTAGGTAGCATTTATTAACATCCTACATCAGCCTTCCCCAAGGTAGTGCCCTCCAGATGCTTGGGTTATAACACCCATCATCCCCAGCCAGTAGCCAGGGATGATGGGAGTTGTAGTAACAAAACATTTGGAGGGCATCCTGTTGGGGAAGGCTGTCCAAGGGATATACATTAGACATCTGAGAAATTTTTAAAAGTCTTATTCAGAAACTTTTCAATTCCTGTGAAATTCTTTAGCTGTTTCACATCACCCTCAGTAGGAAATTCCATATTTCCCTTGCATTTTGGGTGGAAAATAAGTATTATTTAGGTGCAAATATTTCAATGAAAACATGAAGATCTCACAGGCACTGTTTTCGGTAGAACTTTTTCCCATATCTGACTATCACAAATTAGAGGGAAGGAAGGAAGTAACTTGGACTTCAAGGGTACTTCCAGACAAAGGGCTCCTAGCACTACCAATCAAGAGGCATTGTGCAGCTATTCTATCTTTTCTTTCATAACAGTTTTCTGCAGTAAGGGAAAAAATGGAAGAAAAGGTGGGAAAACATGGGAGGGTTACAAATGAAGTCAGATTCCCCCACTCCTAAAATTCCACAGATGAGGCAGGGTGATGGCTTCATTAACAGCTCAAGTGGAAGCAACCCATGCCAAAAGCCGTAGGACCATTCTGTAACAAAATATGAACACAATTATCCTAGAAATGGTTTTGTCGTGTACCGCTTGTTGTCACCGAACTTGTACAGCCAGGCTCCAAAATATGAGTTTCAAGGAGGCTAGTACTAGAACAAGGTGAGTAGTATCAGCCCCAGATTCTTTTCTGGCTCAGATTTTAATTCAAGCCAGAAAATAATTTCCCTACAACTCCTCTGCCACAAAGCCAGTCCCCTTCCAGTCAATGCATCCACCCACCGATCAATCTGCAACCTCCTGCCCCTTCAACTTTACTTACTGTGCTGGTGCTTACTTACTGCTCCAGAAGCAGTGGCAAGCCATTGGGACAGAGAAGGGAGTATCTCTGTTCTTCTCTCCTCGGTTCCCAGTGCTCTGTCAATATATAAGGGTGCCTACATGCAGTTAGCCCCTGGGAATGTAGTTTAATTGTCCAGAGGTGCAACTCACTATGTTTCCCACTACCTTGGCCTGGTCTGGCATGCTGCCAAGGGATTTGTGGGCTGAAGGGGACAAATTCAGGTAGGCTCACTAATAAGCTGAGCAACTTCCTCAGTTTTTATTCAAGTATCCTATTTTTTCAGCCAGCCCTGACACAAGTCAGCAGTTTCAAGAGGCAAATCATACAAGTAGTCAAGTGTCTTTATTAGCCAAGCATGAGATATGTACAGGAATGATTTTCTTGACTTTGTTATTGATTTATTCTTGTTGAATGAAACAGGGGAGACCATAATCTTGATCTCTGTATGCTATGAATCCCAGAGATAAGTGTATAAACCAAAGTCCTCCAACATATAATTGGGATTTGTTGTGCAGTTTCAGCTTCTGTAGCCCTATGAAGACTGGAACCTCTAGCTCCATCACTTGAAGTTTGCGAGCCCCTTCATGGGTCACATTTTGTGCTCACGAGTCACTTTGCAGGAGGGAAATCCATGAGTCTCATGCCATTTATGAAGGGTATCCACAGTGATAAACCTTATAGCTGCAAACAACAACAACAAGAAGAACATGCCTGATCCTTTTTGAATGCTTGCTTTCATCATTCCACAGGGGAAAGAACTATTTATACATAGGCTCTTCATTACTAAAGCTGTGTACCTGCATTGTCTACCTAGGATTTGGTTCCCTGAGTACAAGATCTTATCTACAGACGTAGGCCCCTAGTTATGATATGCATCACTGTTTGTGTGGATCCAATAGAAGCAAGGTATGAACAAACAGCATACTTTCGGCTGAGCTAATTCCCCCCCCCCCCTGACTTAGCTGTGAATGATGCAGAGTGTAGTAGTCAGTATTGTGTATGCCAATTTTTTGCCAATTTTAGTCCAGTCTGAGCAGCTGGATGAAGCTAACATGCAGCATAAGTGAAGTGCACTATAATCCGTAGGCCTATGTTGAACTGCACGTTGTCATAAATTAACAGACATAAATGCAATGCATCTAATAGCTGTGTCCGGCAGAAGTGTACCACTAAATGTAGTACATAGAAAATCAGTAGATGACTATGATGCATGCAAACAAAAGAAAAGACTAGGTTTATAGTTGCATGGAAAAATAAAATTTGTCATAAAATGTATCCATCTTTCCTTAGGGAAACTCCTCTATGCTCAAAAGAGGTACACATTGGAGAATTACAATAAATATGTTCATATTTTTTGTATACCCAGTGTTCATTGTTGTTTCTTCTGCATAAATGTACCACAAAAGCTCCTGCTGTTCATTGGCCCTCTTCCTCCAACCCTGATCTATCAGTCCATGAATCCTGACGTTTTTGCCTTCTCTTGTTTCCAGTTATATTGGGAATCCTCTAGTGATATTCTTCGGCCACATGCTTTGAATCTGTGCCAGAATGATAACAGCCAATATCACACATTAGGTACCTTTGAAAGCTTGGCAGCTATTGTGTCGGTCTGACCTCTAAGTTATGAGATGGCAAAATGAAGCAGATGTGGATTCGTAAAATGTGTCTTACATTACATACCAAGGTCCTGGAATATCAGGCTGAAGTCATAAAGACATTCTCAGGAAACAAAATATGAGGAGGCTGGCATGCATAATAATGTTAGGGTTCAATGGGGGTCAGAACCTCAAGTGAGAATAGAATCGGGGGGGCAGGTTCTGGAGACAGCAAGTGAAGTGGGGTGGCAGAGACAAGTGGCATAATCCAAGAGAAGCAAAAGGCCAGGTTCCCAAAATGCAATCAAATGGCTAGCATTGTCCAGGCAGGCAAACAGTCAGGCTTCTGAGGTGGTAGCAGCAGTAGTAACAAAATGGTGGTGGTGGTGGTAATGGCAGCAGTGGTTGTACAGAAAGGTAGAGAGAAGAAGCTCAGATTAGCAAGTTCTGAGACTTGGTGGTCAGACTGTAGGGCAAGCTTTATAGCGCCATGTATAACTGCACTGCTTGCTGCATCACATGACCAGGCCTAAGTTAGCTAGTGTGGCCTACATGTTGCCTGGGTAACAAAGTTCAGCCTGCAATTCCTTACGATAGACCTGATGGCACAGGAGGTAAGATACTGAAGTATGCTAGAAGTCCAGGCTTGAGATCCCTGGCATCTTAGAGTATACTGCTATTCCCCACCTTCACCCCATCATGATAGCTTGAGCAGTAAAATCCAGCTTTCACAAAAAGCTGCTTGAATGTTGTAAACAAATGTCATGTTCAAGATGGTTTCCATATTGTGTGAGCTCTCTGTGACTACTGCCCTCCATAGCAGCTGTATCATTTGGGGGGAAAGGTCACTATGTTACCTTGGCATGTTGCTGAATCCCGTCCTTGCAATGTGAAATGCTTGAAAATAGGATCTCTATTAAATAGCTCCCTCACCCCCAAACACCACAAAGTCATGTAGTCAAACTATCAACTGAAAGAGGCTTAGCTGACAAGGATCATTTGCATTTAGAGAACTTCTGCACTTTTGATCTGAGCTCCTGAAGCCATTGGTTCTTCTTGACTGTTCTGCCGTAGGCAGCATTGCCAGACCACCGCTTCAAAAATACGGAACACTCTGAAGCTGAGGTGCCTGGAACAAGAGAGATGACATTCCATAATGCTCTCTGGAGGTATAGTATTCTACGCATTGTGGAGTTTTTTTGCAGTTGTGGCATGGGGGCGATCCTTTCAAAAGGGTCAACTTTAAGAATTCAGAACAACAGCAAATGACAGGAAATACGTCTCAGTCATCATGGAGCAAAGTACATAAGGAGCAATGTTTCACACTGATAGTGCATAGTGATAGGGTTATTCAAAAGGGTAGTATAGCCAACAGCAATTACGGCAGCAACATGGGTAGTTGATGACAAAAACTGTGCTGACCACACATTTGGGGGTGGGGTATGACTATATATTTTAATGGATACATTTGCCCATCTTCAAATAGGCACAACAGGCAGCACGCCAAGATCATGGGTTCCTCCTACTAAGCCCACACTAATTCCCAGCTTCCTTCCAAGTAGTCACTGAAGGTCCATGTTCAATCAGCTTCTACTTAGCCTGAACAGTGGTAAACTGGTAGATTAAGCAAGTCTCCATTATTGTTCCATATGTTGCTTTTTAATGTTCAACAATAGGCCGACTAGGAAACCTTGTTCTCTCTCTTACTACCCTATGGTTTTCTGTATTATTTCAGAGACATTATTTTCTTCGCAGCATGACAGCAATGATTAAGATCAGAAGGAAAAAAGAGATAATTAGATCGAAAATGAGTATCATTTGATGTGAAAAGGGGAATTCATTTTTCCCCCTGCTAGCCTAGATACCCTTAATGGCTCCCAGAGCTGTTACTTTATGTTTCCTGAGATTCATCCTTCTTAAGGCGCATGAGCTTCGGGTGCTTGGTTAATTATTTTTACTAGTTCAGAAAGCCTGAGGTGCACATGGATACACATGTATTCATTCATTTCTATTTATTAGATCCAGGCTTAGATGTTAACCAATTCCCCTTGCATACAAATACCTCCAAACAAACTCAAATTACAACACCATCTAAAGACCCAAGGAGCATATAAACAAACTGCCAGCCTTATGCAAATCCCACCCCCCCAGCCCTGGGGAAATCTGAAGACCAAAAAGTAGCAACATCAGAAGAAGAACAAGTCTTGGCTTATGAGGCAGATTGGATTTTTTGCAGCCAGATAATGAAAAGCCCGATGGTGGGGTGCGGAGGGGGGGGGGACAATAGACCATGGAGGCAAAAAAAGAAAGAAAAAGAAAGAAAGAAGCACACAATTATAAATATTCATCACATGGCTCAGTATCATGCAAGGGGCAGCCGGCAGCACTGAAGTCACACACACTGCAAACTCCACGAAGTAAGAAATCAGATGGGTTGGTGCGTGCTGGGAAACATGCTAAACCACAGCGGAGAGCAAGGTGTGAAGTGGCAAGCATCAGGACATCAGGACTAGTTAGGATGTGAGCTGCTGGGATGCAGTATTACCAGCAGGACTGGATGTACGAATTGTAGATTAAAAACACTTGGAGTCACACTTCAAAGAATTTAAAATGATGTGAGAAACTGAGTGAGAACCACCTATTTCTATATGCTGCATCGTCTTCTCTCTCAATGGGCAGAGGGTCTGCATCTTCCTAGCCCCGGTGCCAACCAGGTGTCTCTTTGGTGCCATCTCTTATTTCAGCATTCAAGATGCTTTGAGCAATGATATTGTCACACAGAGACCCAAATAGCCCCATTGGGCTTTCATTCCCAGCTTTTCTACCATCTCATGTTCTGTTCAGAATAGTTTCTCTTTTTTTAGCTCTGTTTTCTCAGGGTATTTAATTCCTTCTTTCTCGTGGGCAACAAACCCATTATTTGCTTTTATTTCTCCTTCTGGAGCTAATTTCCTTTGCTGCCTTTTATTTATGGTCACATTCCTTCATAAATTATTCTTTTCATCCCTGTCCACTTTTCCTAGAGATTAAAAGGCTGCAATCCTAAACCTATTCACTGGGGAGTAAATCCCACTGAACTCAGGGAGGATTACTCTGTGTAAACACACTTTAAGATCATGTTGTTATTTTAAAAAGTTCAAGGCATTTATCCCCATCAAAAATAAATAAATAAATGCAACATTTTTGCCCTTCCCCACAATATAGGCATTTTTAATTACATAACATACTGATAACTTTGGCTAATTTAGACAATTATTTTACATACGACATAATTTGCAGCTATGAGCGAGTGCACGCACTTCCAAAAAGGAAAGGTTGTGAGAACTGTGCGATGAAGTTGATCAGCATTTCCTTATTGACACACCCAGCAGAACACAAAGCCCTTTCCTCAACTAAGAAGGTATAACTGACCCTGCAAATTCCTCACTCCCTCCCAGTTCCTTAAACTTACTTATGCTTTGTCTCTTAGTTAAATGCACCAATGCACCATCAAGGAACCCTCCTGAAATCATTGCCCAATAATTGTGGTCACCCCCAAATGGAGGCAGTTACACTAGGGGGCCTGATGTGCCAACACATGCTGTGACCCCCATGTTGACATCAAGGCGGCATAGGTACAAGGGCCCTATTTAAGCCCGGCCCCACTTTCCCCTGAACGTACTTGCTATTCGGTCAGACACACACCCAGGGATGTACAAAAATTTTGTTTCAGTTCAGAAATCATCTGAACTTGCCCCGTTCTCAACCCTGAATGCAAACATAAACAGGAGCACATTTAAAAAAAAACAAAAAACCCAAACAAACCTGTGGACTATGAAATGCACATGTTTTCAAATAAATAAATAAATGTACTTTCACACTTTAGGGCAGGGCTCTCCAACCTTGGGTCTCCTGATGTTGCTGGCCTACAGCTCCCAGCATACCCAGCCAGCATGGCTAATGGCAAGGGATTCTGGGAGTTGTAGTCCAGCAACATCTGGGGACCCGAGGTTGGAGAGCCCTACTTTAGGGGAAAAGTGGGCTCTTTTGAGAAATGTGCACTTTCCCTGTTTGAACAAACTGAAAAACAGGTTGCAAACAAAAATGGGAGTGAGCTTAACTGAGCTTTGAAGTGCAGTTTGGGGACTTTTGGTGAGCTCAGACATCCCTGGTTCTCCCTGCCCTATACCCATCCTCCTGTCTGGGGTAGGAGTAACACTCAGTATGTGCAATTGCTGGTTGCAGTTGGGCCAAGTGAGATTTTTTGCCATATGCCAAGACTGGCCGGTGGTGCATGCTTTTTTTCTGCCTACTCCATACTGAATCACCTGGGGATGACTGGCTAGAAGGGGGTGTGGTTGCCTTTTCTAATTAAATCTGGCTGGTCGCAACACAGATGGGTCAGCGGGCCTAGTGTAATAGTGCATGAGTCATGGATGAGCTCCCAGAGGTGCCAACAAGGTGAAAGGGGACCCTTGACTTTCCTGTCAGGGCTGTGGAACTTGGGGTCAGGGAAAGGAACTTCTTTGGGGTACAGATGGATCACACACTTATAGTCATAAGACTTGAGGAGGGGACTGTAGTGTAGTCACATTATAGATCCTCCTCCAGCACTACAGTCTCAGAAGTCTCTGTAGGGCAGACATAGACAATGTGGTGCCCAGACACCTTTTTTGATGCCCACCAAGTTGCCCTCCCCCTCCCACTTTTTTTCTCAGTTAACACATTTCTTACTGGCATCTGGGATTGCTGTGAAATGGGTTTCTGTTGGTGCTGAACACTGTGGGTTCAAAGGAGTGGTTGAATGTGTTGGGGCTCAGGCCCCACCTCTGCCTTGTATTCAGTCTTTTGGGCAGGTTACTTGTCCTTTGCCACAGCTCCCATGGCAGCCATTTTGTGGTAGTAACCAGGACAGTTTCTCAAATTGCCAAATGTGTCCACAGCCCACTAAGTTTGCCTACCCTGCTGTTGGGGTTACAGGAAATAAAGGGGGGGCAGGAAGTAAAGGAGGAGTTAAGAAATCAGGAGAGTAGAAGAACTGTTCTGGGAATATAGACATCAATACAAATCACTGTCTAAAGGGATGTTTTTGTCAGATAATCTTCATAAGGGACACAACAGGGACTGTGACTCAGGAGGGCCTTTCTGAACTCCTAAAGGTGTAGCCAAGGGGTGGGGAAAGCCATTGTGCTGCGTCTCCAGACTCAGAGCTGTGTCCAGCTTGCCCAAATTAGATAACACGAACAGCATTTCCACTGCAGACCTGTAATTTAATAATGTTGCGTGTGCCCCTCCTTTATCCAACTTGTCATTTCTTGCCTCTTTATTTCCGGGTGTAGTGGCAAACTTAAATATACATTTCAGCAGACCTAGAACTCCCTTCTCCTTCACAGCTGAATCTAAGGGTCCCATGCTCTCCAACTTTTGGAGGATGTTCTGTACTTGAGATAGCCAGATTGTTTATATTTTGTGTTTACTCAGCTTACAAAGACAGAATATCATTTGCTTAGAGCTGCTTTCAGGAAACAAATAGCTGGAGAATGAAAATAACAAATGCTCTGCATCGACCCCCTCCACAGGAGCAGTCATAGCGGGGTTCACTCCGCTGTCTTTGTGAGGCGGCCTTCTTCTCCCTGGACTGAGCCCTTAAACCTGAACATTACAAAGTGTTGTTTGATTATTGTGACTCCAAATAGAAAGTGCTAGAGGCAGTGTCTGTGAGAATTGCACTTTGTAACTTATTTATGATTCCCCCACCCCACCCCTCTGTGTTGTAAAGGGCAAGGAATAATGAAATTTAATATTGTTTTCCCATTCATTTATATACTTAATGGCGCTGGAAGAACTTCCCGGCAGGGGCTGAGTGATCCCTATTTACAATGAAACAGAGAACAGGTTAGCAGGTTTGAAATCATATGCCAAGAGTGAAGAAGCATACACATTCTAAATGTGGTGGAACCAGCATGAATTCACCGGTGTGAAGACACTTGCCTCAGAATGCAATGAATGTCAAAACTAATTCCACCACCAGTTAGGAGAGGGGTGGCCAAGACACAGGCCATGGGCTGCATGTGCCCCCTCTGGCCATTGATTTTGTGGGCCTTGATGCCCCCTGCCACTACTAAATTGCTCTGCTGTTTGTTTTTAATCTGTGCTTTTAAATTTTATATTTTATATTGTATTTTATGATTTGAACTGTTGTAAACCGCCCAGAGAGCTTCGGCTATTGGGCGGTATAAAAATGTATTAAATAAATAAATAAAATAAATTTGCTGCAGCAGTGGTGGCAGTGGGGGAAAGGGACCATTTTGCTTTAAAAGAAGGGCACACAGGGAGAATGCACCTTTGTTTGGAAGCAAAATCACATTTGTGCCACCGTGGCAGCAATTTCTGTGTCAAATTTTGCAGTGGCAACAGCAGTGGCAGGGTGCAGCCCCCGGTGGGTTCTGGGGGGGGGGGACACACAATGCATTCCCCAACCCACAGAAGTTGTCCACTCATGCTTTAGAATGTATGTACATCTTTCCCCCCGGCAGAATTATATTTATAAAAATTATAACAAAATATTCATCTAGTCATGACTAGGAGCCTGAAGCTATGCAGAAGTTGGCATGTTTAAGCCCACTGAAATCAACGCGCCCAGGTTTGCCATATTCTGCATAAGATCAGTATATCCTGCCTTTTTCCGTCGTGCAAGGCTTTCCAATTAGATTTTGGAGAGAGGTGCACATACATTTCAGAACACTGAAAAATTGAACCAAATGGAGCCCATTTGGATCAATTTTCTTTCTTTCTGAAATGAATGCAGAGAGTAATGGTACTCACATTTCTTCTACCCATCTATACATGGCCGTAGAGGCCTTACCAGCAGCAGGAGCAGGAGCTGAGTTCAGTTGCTGCTCCTGGTGGCTATTTCCCCCACAGAATGCCCTGAATGTTGTGATGTTTCAAGGTATTCGGGGGGGGGGGGGTAATGTCAGCTTCCAGTGGGGAACATTTCCCCCTCACAATGCCTTGGAATTAGACTTGCCTCCAAGGCCGGGTCGCGCCCCCAACCCGATTCTCCATGGGGGCACCGACCCGACCCGCTCTTCTGAGCGGTGCGGAGAGGTTCTCCGCGCTGCTCGATCGGGCGTCTTCTTCCTCGTCGCGTCACTTCCAAGACGGGAAATGACGCGACGGAACCCTGCATAGGCGCAGAACGCACTACAGAGGTCCAGCGCGCCTGCGCAGGGTTCCGTCGTGTCATTTCCAGTCCCAGAAGTGACGCGACGGGACGAAACAAACTGCGCGGGTGGCTCTCCGCGGAGAGGGCGAGCCGCCCCGAAGACCAAGGTAAGGCCTCGCCGGGTGTGAGTGGGGCCAATTTTGGCCTCGTTTCTGCCCGGCGAGGCTCCATCGCACAACTCTACTTGGAATGACACAATTCCCACGGTATTGTTCATAAATACAATGGCAGCTGCTACTGAAAGGAGCTCTGCTGTCACTGCTGCTTCAGGAGAAAGCACACGCACACACACACACACACACACACACAATACATATATACCACTTCTCATCCAGAAGTGGTTTACAAAAAAATAAAAATAAACAAAAAACAAACAAGACAACACATACACACAGAGAGAATAATATCATGAGGTTGGTTTGCAGGACATGGAATAATGGGCTCAAGTTACAGGAACCCAGATTCCACCTAAACATCAGGAAAAATTTCTTGCCTGTTAGAGCAATAAGACAATGGAACCAACTACCTAGGGAGGTGGTGAGCTCTCCCACTCTGGAGGCATTCAAGGTGCAGCTGGACAGCCATCTGTCAGGGATGCTTTGACCTGGATTCCTGCATTGAGCAGGGGGTTGGACTCGATGGCCTTGTAGGCCCCTTCCAACTCTACTTTTCTATGATTCTATGGTACAAAGTTTGCTCATGGCTGGGTGAAAGCCAAAGCAAATGGTTATATTTTCAGTGACTGCCTAAGACACAACAGCATTGAAGCCTCACATACCTCAAAAGGGAGTTTATTCCACAGTGTGGGTGCCACTGCATACAAGGCCCATCTGCATGTCATCGCGGAACAGAAATCTGTTTAAAAGAAAGAAAAATGACAATAAATGTGAATAATGAAACACATGTGATTTTACAAATGAAATCAGTGTTACTTATATGAACAAGTAACACAATGAAAGCTTGATGGAAATGGATGGCGTTATGAGATGGAAAGATGTTTCTTGCATACCCCTAGTTTTGGAATTTATAAGGTTTCGAATTTATAAGAAATCTGCATTTCTTTATCAATGTCTATTTTGTTCTTGTTAGCTAGCTAGCTTAAAACTTGCAAGTTTTCAAGACAGTTAACTTTTTTTGTGTTGTAATTCCATACAAGTTACTTATCGCACCAATGCAAGTGAAATCTCTGCTGAAATTAATTTTGAGAGCCTGGAAACATATTCTCTCTGTTCACCTGTTTGTAAATGATAAGGCCAATAAACAGCCCTTTAAATAGCTTGGTACGGTGCATAGTTCTCTTAAATTTTATGGTCCTAAGCACACCTATGATAATGCATCCTTTTAATCTAATGCATGCTTCCCACTGTGAAACTCAGTGGGTCATCCCAATTGAGTGCAGTTGGTTTCATATGGAATATGTGCAGAGAAAGAGAATCCAAGCGGTGCTCAAGTTGTAAAATATGTTTGTTGTTGTTTTAAATCTTTCCTGCATTACACATTTTTAAGAACTATCACTGGCCATATTTTAGAACGTGTGACCTAACCTGTGGAAAAGTAGGGGCATACTATTTTAGACAAAGAGAGAGGTTGGGAGATACCAAATGAAGGTGGCAGTGCTTTCCAATTATGGGATATACCACTGGTATAGACAAATCTTCGAAGTGCTTCCTCGGAGTGCTGTTGTCAAATGTCACCGCCTTGAGAGGGGTCTACCTTAAAGGCAGCTTTAAAATGTTTGAAAAATAATTAAAATACAGTAATACCTTGGATTGCAAGCATAATTCATCCCGGAACCGTGCTTGTAATCCAAAACACTCTTATATCAAAGCGAGTCTCTGGCGGGCGTAAGCGGGGCCGATTTCGACCTGCTACGCCCGCTCAAGGCAAGCGGTTACGTCTCTACGACTTGTCTTGCAAGACCTTGCTCGTTTATCAAGTCAAAATTTTTTAAAATTTTTTGCTTGTCTTGCAAAACTCTCTCAGACCAAGTTACTTGCAATCCAAGGTATTACTGTAGTAGTAGTAGTTGTTCTTCTTGTTGTTGTTGTTGTTGTCGTCGTCATCATCATCTATTATTATTATTATTATTATTATTATTATTATTATTTTATTTCTATACTGCCCAATAGCCGAGGCTCTCTGGGTGGTTTACAGCCGTTGAATGGTTTACAATTTGCCATCATTCAGCAAAATGACCAAAAATATATTGAGGAAGGGGGGGAAGGAAGATTTCTGGGGCAGGCTTACAGGTTAGTCTCACACAAAAACAGGATCTGGTAGGCTGTAGAGTCTACAGGAGGATGTGTAGATAAACGTCTGTAGTATAGACCAGGGTAATGTAGGTGGTGTAAGAAAGAAATTGGTTAAGTATATTCTATTGTTTATTTAAAGGGGCACAAGAGTGCCCTTTTAGTTAAGGTGAGTCTCTCTCTCTCTCTCTCTCTCTCTCTCTCTCTCTCTCGCTCACACACACACACACACACACACACACACATTATAATTCTCAAACTTCTACCCCTTACTAAAATGACAGCTGTTAAGCTAGTAACTTGAAACTTGGCATCCGTTATAAACTCAATGAGGTCTACAACTGTGCAAAAAAAATTCAAACCAATCCAATAACAATTGCCACAGGTACAATGAGTTAAATAGCGCTGAAAACAGACACATTTGTACTTTTCTCTCTCTCGGTGTATCATATATTACTTTCAACTTTTGGTGAAAACTACTGGTGTATGCTATTCTAGCTTGTAGCCTTTGGTTTGGTGAAATTCTGAGCAGCAGTTCAAAAGTTATGAAGGTTTTTCTGCTTCATGAAAGCCTATGGCAGCAACTGCTGGCAAAGTTATGTTGGCCATGCTCAGTTTCACTCTGAAGCTAGAATGCTGCCAGTACTCCAGTGTTTTCAGAGAAATTCTATTACAGAGGGCTTCTATGTGCCATGCCTATTCCTTTCGTTATGGAATGTGACCTCACAAGCTGAGGCTACACATTCCTGCACAGATTGGGACCCTAGCATGTGGGATGTAGGGATACTTTAAGCCCCACTTTGCTTCCGCTGAGGTTCCAATCTGGATCAACCCCTCCCCATGCCTCCAATTTACATTTCCAAAATGGCATCCAGTTGTAAGGTAAATTGCAGGCATAGGGCAATACCTGCCACTCTAGGGTCCTGATCCATATGAAGTCCCATGAGCTTACATTTGAGTAAAAAAAAAAAAAAACATGCAAAAAACCTCACTACGTTTTTAAAGTAAACCCTCAGAGAATTTGGGAGGGGTCAGGATGGAATGCACAGGTTGGTGGAGGTGGGAGCAGAAGGATCTAGGGTCTCACACTCTCTTTTTGAAAGCAGAAATGTAGTGCAAGGGCACTGATCCTTGCTCTTACTTTCTGTGTGGTAGGAAAAGGACATGCAAGGATTGTGTCTCACATTAGGGGCGTATTCTGCCCCACTCCCAAGATGGAGTGCCTGGGACCAGCAAAGATGCCCCACATTGTCCTGGTCCTGTACTGCCTTAAGGAGCATCCAGCCTTACCGCTAGAAGAGGGCTCCCTCTCACTGTTCAGCCCATCCTGCCAGCTTCTGATGTAAGCAACAAACTGGCCTGGGTCAGCTCACAGGAGAACTCCTCTGGCAAAACAGTAAGGTTCAGATGCTTCAGGACCAGGACAAAATGGGGCATCTTTACTGGTCTCAGGCACTCCATCCTCCCCATCCAGACTTGGGCCTGAAAGACCAAGGAAAAGGGTGGGTGTATGGAGGGTAAGCTGTAATCAAGCACAATTTCTGACATTGCATGACCTCATCACTGATCACGGGGCACATCAGTTAAGGCATCAACCTTAGCTTCCAATTCCCTGGCTTTGTGGAGCTCGAGCCAAGATGAGAAAGCCTTAACTCTGGTCTTAAACTTGTAGGGTTGGGTGTTGTTGTTTTTTTAATAATTGAATACGTTGTTCCTTGGTACAGCAACACCTGCACTTATTCTGTAACAGGTTTAGGCAGCAATCCTATACCCATTTATGTGGGAGTAAGCCCACATAAGGGTGGGCTTACTAAGTAACCCTTACTAAGTAAGGGTGGCCGGGTGACCGGCCAGATGGGCGATTAATAAATATAAGAAATAAATAAATAAATATTGAACTTAATGCAACTTGCTTCTGTGTAGGCATGTATAAGATTGCACTGTTAATGAGTCTATAATAATGAGGTAGAAGAGTCAGGGTGCTATCAAATAAATGAAATGTATTCATTAATGCATTTACTGCTATGGTCCATCTGTTAGTTTATGCCGCTTATCATATTTATCTAATATAAATAGTTTAAAAAAGGAAGGTCCTCACTGAGATCTAGTCACATGAAACTAGAGGAGCTGTAGCTCAGTGGTACAGCATATGCAAAAGGACCCAGGGCCATGGTCAATCCCTGCCTTTTCCAGGTAGGGCTGGGAAAGAATCCTGCCTGAAACCCTGGAGAGCTGCTGCCAGTCAGCATTGGCATCACTGGGCAAGATGGACCAATGGTCTGATCCAGTAGGAGGCAGTTTTCCATATTCCCAGTGGCTGTAAGTGAGGATGCATGTTCAAGTTTGCCTTAAAAAGCCTTATTCAACCAGTTCAGTGAAGCCAAATGAGCACTGCAGTGCAGCCCAATGAGCACTGCAGTGCAGATTAACTCCATGCAGAGATGGTTGCGCTACCATGCATGAATCTCCCTTACTGGTTCAGGATGAATGAAGGGGGGGGGGGATTGGACATTTCTGGTGCGATGCTTTACTGCTTTAAAGAAAATCTGGGACATAGTTATGAGGCAATACTTGGTGTAGCAACTGAGCATGCACAGTTTGGCAACAGAAAAGATTCTTTCTGATTGTATTTTATATTTTATCATGTTGTACATCGCCCAGAGTGGCTGGTTTGCCGGCCAGATGGGCGATTCATAAATGCAACAAATAAATAAAATAAATTGTCATTTTCAACAAGAACAACAAAAACAACAAATCACTTGCATATGGGTGGCAAAACAGAATATTGGTCTGTTCAGAACAATGGTCTGAGACTCTTTCAAAGTGTTCACTGTACTTGGAAGGGGTGAAAGTCAAGCAATGAATTCAACAACAGCAAGAAGAACAACTTGCATTTGGGTGGCAAAGCAGAATAACAGTCTGTTCGGAACAATTATTTGAACCTCCTTGAAAGAGTTCCCTGTACTTGGAAAGGGTGAAAGATATGCAATGAATTCAATTCAGAGACATCAGTCCTATGGTGAACATGGAATGCTGTCGCAGAGGATGCGAATATATAAACAGCAATTAATCAAACTGGTCAGAGCATCCATCCTCCTGGCCCAAGAGTCGCTGAACTTTAAAGTTCCAGAGGCAGCAGAATAAAAAAAAGAGAGAGAGAGAGGAGAGAATGGAGTAAATCACTATTGCCCTATGCTCTTTACACTTCCTTTGTACAATATGATACTGAGATGGAGTGTGACTATGCTTCTGGCTGTGAACTGCATGAAATCTCATGGCATTTCTAGACAGGAAATGAGTGAAAAAATTTTTAACTAGTTTCCATAAGAATATAAGAAAAAGCTTTACTGGATCGGACTAAAGGTCCACCCAGTCCTGCATCCTGTTTTTCCACAGTGACCAGTTTGATGTTTCCAGGTAGCCCACAGTATGGGATGACCATAAAGGCTGTAGCCTTCTGTTGCCTCCCCCACCCCCACCCCCACAACAACGCTGGTATTCGGTGGCATACAGGCTTCTCAACATGGAGATTCAATCTAGCTATCATAACCAACAGCCATTGATAGGTTTATCCTCCATCAGTTTCTCAAACGAGTTGCCATCACCATGTATTCTATCAATACATTCCATAAATGAATGGTGTGCTGTGTGTGTGTGTGGGGGGGGGGGGGTAGGGAAGTACTTTTGTTTGTCCTGAACCCAGGGCCAATTGACACCAATAGGTGACCTTGCATCCTAGAGTTACAGGAGAAGGAAAACAATGTCTATTTTCTCAACCCACTGCATCATTTATATAAATTTCTGTTATGCTATTGACATCTCCTAACCAGCCTTAGGAGGTGCCCTCCAGATGTTTTGGTCTACGACTCCCAACATTCCCAGTCATTGGCCATGCTGGCTGGGGTATTCTGGGAGTTAATTCCATAACATCTGGAGGGTGCCAGGTTGGGGAAAGCTGGTCTAAACTGTCATAGTTATCATTCTAAAGTCCACCCTCCACACACACACACACACACACACTATGTTTCTTTACTCATCGGGAAAATGCTCCAATTTGGTCATTTGTCTGCACTTTTCTGCATGCCCCTTTTCCAGCTGTACTACAGTATCCTTTTTGAGAAGGAGCACCAAGAGAGCTATACAGGGTGTATCATCGCTTTATGTAAAGGCAAGGCAACATTGTTTGGAAGACTGCCACGATTGCAAAATGAATGAGCTGTTAACATGGAGATTGCAATACAATCATACTGTCAGGTATAGCTAGAGATGGATGAATCTGTCAATTTCGGTTTCTCTCAGTTTCTCATTTTTCCAATCTTACATTCGGCTGAACTTTGAGAATTCTTTTATTTTTAAAGTTTGCATGAAAACGCATCAGCATTTTTTTGCACATTTCTCCGAATACATGTATGTTTTGCCTAATAAACACATTTTGTGCAAGAAATTTTCCTAATATACTGTATTTTTGACTGCTACTTCCACTAATATACACTTTTTTGTATGCATTTTTAAATTGGAGAACCCCATTGCAAACTTCAGAGAAATGCTAATTTTGAAGGATAACTGGGTTTCAGTTCTCATAGCGGTTAAAAAGGGCGATTTTAAGTAAATTTGCATCAACATGCAAACTGCATGGATTTCTACCCCATCCCTAGCTTTAGCCCCTCACCCTCAACCTGCTTGAGAATGCAAGTTGACCATAGGCCATCGTATGTTGCTGTATTCTTGGGTTACACCATCCCACTAGACCCTATAAAAGGAGGAAGGAAGATGCTGCTGGCAGAATGGTCAATAGCGCCAATGATTGGTCCTTGGCTGTGCCTTGAATCTGATCATGCTGTCAGCTGTTCTACCAACCATTGCTCAGTCCTAACCCTTCCTGAATGCATACCTCTTCCAATTCCCACCTGATGTGTGTTTGCCTGTCCTGCCCATTTGTCTCTCTTAACTTTCCTGATTCTACCTAAACCTGATTCTTGGCCCTTGATAAAGCTTGACTACTCATGCCATGGCTTGCCCTGATACACACAACTGCTTCTCCATGCACAGGTGCACTAAACCCATGTTGTCAATGCACCCAGTTTAGTTGTGTGTTTGAGAATGAAACTGCGCCCAGTTTAGTTGTGGCCTGAGAATGAAGATAAAGGGACTGTGTGTGTTTATATGTGTAGGTGTAAGTTGTCTTGAGGATGCCACCAAATGAGTTGCAGTGCCAAGGCCTGAAATGATGCAATGAATAAAGCTGCCCCAGTACGATTCATGCTGGGAATCAAGATTAAATTACCTGCATTATGAACCATCAATTCCCTGGAGCCATTCCAATTATTATTACAGTTGGAATTAAAAAACATATATTAATCAGATTGTTGTGAAATATTAACAATCTTGCTAATGATACACTTTTTTCCACTCCTGTGCCGAAGTTTTGCTGTAATTGTATTATTTTACAAGGCTAAACTCAATTAGGAAAATGTATTAAGCTATGTATTATGTACCTGTTTTAGGGATGAATATATCTCCAGATCTATAAATATTTCACTTTTAGAATAAAGGGTAGCATCATTTGCAGCTCCTTTTTTTGTCACTGTCCTACTTTTCACAGTGTCTTGCTGACAAAAAGTGTGCATGCCTTATCTACCTGATTTTATAACCAATTTTTTTTTAAATAATCTCCACACACCCCTTTTGGGACTAATTAGGATTTTTATAGCAAAGTAATGAGAGAGATTTTCTGTCTCTCCTCCCCCCCTCTCTCTACTGTTTTGCGCCTTGGGTTATTCTTAGGGCTCATACAGTCAGTTTCAATTTACAGAACTGCATGTGTTGCTCTCCTACATTAATAGCGCAAGCAGAACAATAGGGGTTGCAGCATGAATCTTGAGAAGAGTTCATCGTTTTGGTTGTTGAGCAAAAAGAAAAAAAATACCATCGCCACCATCATCATCATCATCATCATCATCATCATCATCATCATCATCTTTTATTTGTATGCCGCTTTTCTACAACAAATGTGCCCAAAGCAGCTTACATGACAAATAAATAACAGTAGATATAATTTTACAAAACATCAAAAAAACATGAAATATAATATTAAAAAAATACAATAAAAATATTTACAGATAACCATAAACAATCCAATAATAATGATACTAAGGTCAAAAAAAGAAGAAAAGCAAAAGCAGTAGCAGCTTTTGTAGCTGGAGTCAGTCAGGCCCCACCCTCCCCGGCCAGGTGTAATAAGCCAGTGAAGCAGGGACAGGTCTTGCAGGACTCACAGCTAGATGGTCTCTAGGCACCTTCAGCAGAAGCAATCCCAATCTTCTTTTAATAGAGGCATGACACATAACAACAATAAGCATATACTGACTGATTAATCTTGATTTGCAGTCTCATTCATTCCACAGGCCACAAATGGATAAGGGTGATTTTATATGACGAAGTACAACACCTGAAGGTAGAACTACCAGCCCTGCTTCAGGTTCTCTCACAGAGGTACTAAAAAGTGGAGGGGGGAAGGCAGACTCTATCAATAGCAAGTTTTATACTTATTTATGGAAAAATCCATAAAAAATACAAATGAATAGTAACCCTTCTTGAACAATGTATCTTTTGCTAGTATAAAATTGTCCAGCATTTGCATTTGCATCCATGGCCATTTACTATGTTGAACCGAAATGGCAAAGAAGAAGCAGGAACACCTTGGTGAGCTCCCAGTGGTGGGCCCTACCTCCCACAACTGTCACCAGAAGGGCTTCTGATGAAGACATATTTCCCTGAGGGGATGGGAGAAGAAAGAGAATAGGCTTGAACTCAGAAGAAGAGAAACTGCAGAAGAGGAGAAAGAAAGAGGAACAAGCCAGCAAAGAACAGCCCAGCCCAGATGGACAATAGATGCAGTGCAAACCTGAATTCAATGATTTATTCTCATCCATCTCAGCAACTGAATCAAGCATCACCATCATGCTTTTTACCTCCTCCCTCCCAGTCCCTTTCCTTGTGTCTCATGTCTTTTTAGATTCTTAGAAGCCACTCTGGGTGTATTTTGACTGAAGAGTGGGATAGAAATGCTTTGAATGAATGAATGAATGAATGAATTGAAATGATATTAACACTTCTTCTTTCTCAAACATCTGACTGATAGGGCAAGAACTCTTCTTCCAGCTGGCACACCTCTTCGTTCTCTGGCTGTTCCAAGTATTAGTACTAATCTCATTTAATCATTACATTTGGTCAGAACATTTGGTTGCAATGTGCTGGTACCAGATGGTGACTCTTCCAATTTACCTAGCTTCTGGATTGCCCCAATAAGGGATGTATGAGAAATTTGTTTCAGTTCATTTTTAATCAGGATTTACCCAGTTCACACCTCCAGTCCAGGTTCAAACATGGAGCCGGACACAATCTGCGATGAAAGCCTGTACATTTCCGACTCCGAGCTTGCAATGTAATTTGAAGACCAGGAAATTGCATTCAGTAGCGTGCATACATTTGAAAAATGTGCATGAAAAAATGTGCACATTTGAAAAAATGCACACAAATACACTTTAATCAATGGGAGAAGAATGAGTACACTCCAATGATGTGCACAATTGGTGCGTACATTTGGAAAAATACACACAGATTTTCATGAGAAAAGAGAAAAAACAAAACTCGCAATTTGATACGGATTCGAGTTGGAACAATCTTCAAGACGGAGTTCGGAGAACTTGGTGAGCTCGAGTTTTGCTGATTCACACATCCCCGAGTATTGTCAAAAGCTGGATTCCATACTTTCTATGGATTGATTTTCCTCCCCTGTTTAATATCAGTTTTACACTGGCACAACTACAGTTACTTTATGTGATTATAAATCTGATTTCCACTAGTTCAGATGCAGAAAACGATACTGCAGGAGTCTCCTGTACTAACCACCAGAGCTACTGGATCTGCTTAAAACAATTCAGCTGCAGGCAAGGTAGAGACTGAAAAATACTTTAACAGGGGGTTTCCCAGAAGACTTCTCTTTCCTGTCCTGCCGCCTCTGAACTTAGTTATAGACTGTATGACATTAGCTGGGTTGGAGGTGCAAATATACCCCAAAGGAATACTCTTATTTATTTTTCATGGGATAATTGCTTAGTTTGAATAATGCATGCTATGGCTAGGTAATGAGTGGAAAAACAATGTCTAAACATGCTCTTCTAGCACTTTCTTATTGTGTCTGTGATTTGACAGTAGAAGCAAATTGAAATTGACTTCATAAGTTAGGATACACTCCCCCTTCTCCCTGTAGATTGAAAATGCCATCCTATTTCTCCACCACAAAATAATAATAATAATAATAATAATAATAATAATAATAATAATAATATCAATATGCAGAAGTCACAGTAACGACTTCAGCTTACTAAGGTCAAGCACTGTATCCAGCACAACTGGATGCTGTGATCAAAAATAACAAAGTGCAAGCTTTTTCTTTTTCTGCAATTTATATAATGTTGAAATGAGAACATTTAATTAAATACTATTTCACATATGCTTAATGCCACACTACATACTATATAAATCCTTCAATAGTTTATCTTCACCTCCAGATCACGTCATGCCTGAAACACTTTGCTAGAAATAATGGCAATAGTAGAGCTGTGCACTGAGCCCCAGCTTTGACTTGGACCCCAATTTGGTTCTTCAGAGAATGGTCCGATTCAGCTCAGACTGATTCAGAGTCCATCCGCTTTGACTCGGTACCAAACCCGAGTCAAGGTCTAGAAATCTGAGGCTTCAAGTGTCCCATTGAGTATCATGGAAAATCCAGCACAGCTGTAACATTTTTTCCCCTCTTGGTCAGAATTAGGTGAAATTTATAGGCATAGTAGCCCTTTAGGAGGAGATCATGCCTGCCAAATGCCATAAAAATAAGTGCCGGGGTTTTGTACTATGCACCCTCATGTTTTGATTCCCCCCCCCCCGCCAATAACTTAAAAAAAAAAAAATCTTGACAGAATTGGATGAAAATCGCAGGGATAGTTTTCCATTCTGAGGGGATCATGCAAATTCAGGAAGATGGCTGCAGGGGTTTTAGTGCAAAAGCTGCCTCAACATTTTGAGGGTCTCCAAAAGAGAATGTGCTCATCCCTCATTCCCTCTAGGTTCCTTGTGGATCATTGTTCTGAAAATGACAGACAGTGTAGAGGAGTCCCTAAGTAAGAAACCTGCAAAGTTAAAGGATAACATGAAGAGGAGGATTATGTAAGCTGCCTTGGGTTCCCTGCAGGAAAAAAGACAGGATATAAATATAAGTAAAATAAATAAATAAAAGCTTTAGCAGGATAGGTGCACTGGTTGATGTGGAAAGGGCGTCTTCTATTTGGGGTGGGAGGATTGATTCACTTCCCCTTCCCTCCCACAATGGTTTTTTGGTCGAGTTGTATAGAAATTGCACATGTTGTAGAGGTGTCCTGAGGCAAGAAACTTTCAAAGTTTCAGAAGGACAGGTGCAGGAGCTAGGGAGTTATGATGATTGAAAACCTGTCTAAGGCTTTTTTTCATAGTGAAGCCTGATGGTGTTGGAAGGATGGCTTCCTCACTGTTCCATCCTTGCCCTCCTGTAAAGCACAGTGATTAGAGCCCTTAGTAAAACATGACCTAGAATTATAAGGTGGACTTGTCGGTCAGGGACCTGTTCTCCATCTCTCCCCTTCTCTCTGCTCATAATCACAAAATTTAGAGAAATGAAACCTAAAGGCACTGGAGACATAAAGTCTCCCATGTCTCTGAAACACGAGTCGCTAATGAAGTCTCATTCTGGAGTAGGTTTGGTTCTGTTGCCCTTGGAGGAAGTCTCCTTTGCCTAGGGAAGCAACAGAATTGGGGCCAAAGTGGCCTGATTCTGCTCAGGCTTCACCTGAATCCAGTGCACATAACTAAATCAATAGTGTGACAACACACACACACACACACACACGAACACGAACACACACACACAGGTAGAGATGGATGATTGTGAGTGAAAAGGTGGGGGGAGAATAATAAGACAGACACAGAGATTTGGTATAAACTTGGGCCTCATTTATTTAAAACAGATTTGCAAAGGATGCGGACAGGGCAGGCTTCCACACTCTACAGGCAACTAACCTGTAATAGTATTGGGCGAGGCATCCTAGTCCTGTCAGGTGGCATCTGTTCACTCGCCACCCCTCAGGTCTACACCATCCTGGTGTAGGGAGGCTTTCCCGTGTCACCCCCTCCTCAAAGGCAATCCATATCCCCACACTGGACTGCAAAACCCTGTGTGAAACCGCTGGAATAGCCAATCACCATAAAGGTGCCTATGGATGCTCACCAACCCTAACCCCAACTAAAATATTCCCACACCTACTTACCTCAATGTGACCAAATCAACCTATCAACCAATTGACCTTTGAAGAGCCACTACCCATCCCCATTTAGAGTGTGAAGTAGGTGAAAGAAACACACAGCCCTCAACCAATCAGGCTGCCTGCCAGTAATTCCTACTCGGCCCCAAAAAGGTGACCAGGCAAGCCCACACTGCATACAGGGAGGGAGGGAGCTAGAAGATCGAAAGAGGGTGACTGTGGGGCTCTGTGAGCTTATATCAGCCTCACCCCTCGCCCGACCTGACATGCGTGCCTACCATGATTTAGGGCCACCTGTTTCTCTTCCTCCCCGCCTGCAATATCCTTCCACGCCCAGACAAGCTCGGTGTGTGTGAAGGAGTATCTATCAATTTTGCTTTCTTTCGATCAGATATGCCACTCTGAGTCTGCTGAAACCAGTTTCATTTTTGGAAATCGAGCTTTTGAAATAAGTTAATATTCTTTAAAGGTGTAAATTATTCCCGTATTAAAAAAAAAAAAAAAAAAAACAGGCAGCAAACATTATAAGGATTTTGGCTTTACATTTCATTTTAGCCTATCAGTGTATGAATACAAAGTCGCTGATGGATTTGGTTATGTGAAATGAATATGTGGAAATGGAATTTAAAACAACAAGAACAACACACAAAACACCTTAATTTTCAGAGATTGATACAATTTCCTATGATTGGTACTATATAATACCCCATTCCAATTTTATCTGACTGCATTTGTGAGTAAAAGATTCCACAACATCAGTGTTCATTTAATTGCCATGGGGAAATAAAATTACAAAGTTTAGTAATCCTATAAAAATGTGCACTGTTACATAAGAACTTCAAAATTTCAGGCTCTCCAAGGTAAAATTATTATACTCCAGAGTCTCGCAAAAGCTTTCTGGATAAAGCAATATAATCAAACTGCAAAAAAGCTGTTACTTGTGGATGAGCTGAAGAGTAGCAAGCAATGGAAATGTAATGGCTATCAGTACAGAATAGGGGAACAAACAGTTCTGGTGGTTTGATGTGCTTTTAAATTGTTGTGCTTGATAAAAGAAAAAAAAAATCTAACATTGCCTGGATGGGTTATTTATATTTTGTTATTCAGATATGTGAACTGTATTTGAATATCCATAAGCCACAGTTTTTAAAATGTGGGTTTTTTAAAAAAAGTTTTAATCATGTCACCTTGGGGTAGGGTGGCCACTTGTGAATTGCCAAAAAGGAGGACATGCATCACCAAAAAAGGGGACACTGAATTGCATAAAATTTGCATATGCTAATTTATGTTTAAATGAAAATTTAAAAATCATTATTATAATTTAAACAGAAATACAGTACATTTCACCATAGTGTGGGAAACTGACCAGTTGACTTGTGTGCCTTGCTCAGTCTGCTGTCCAGGTGCTGTTGATGGGCAACTTCCAGGCCCAGCTCTTCCTCCTTTGGATGGTTCTTTTATCATTAAACTGGACTTAGACTGGACAGCTCTTCAAATAGAGGATACCTTCAAAACAGAGGACCCTTCAAGTAGAGGACTGTCCTCTGCAAAGGAGGACACATGGATACACTACCTTGGGGACTGTAGTTGGGCTAAAAGCCACCTCAGAAATTCATAAATAAATGAACAAATCAAATAAATAATACCTGAGTTTGCATTTCCCCTCCTCTCCTGCAGTCCCTTTTTTCTTTTGTCTCAGGTCTTTTAGGTTATAAGGGACTGAGGGCAGGGACTGTTTTATTACTGGTCTTTGTAAGCCATTCTGGGGAACTTTGGGGGGCTGAAGAGCTGGCAAAAATAAACAAAACACTAGAAGGCATGGCTACTTGCATAACAATCTGTCCACACTTCAAGATCATCTGCCAAAGACCTTATTTGTGTGCCTCCCTCATCTGAGAAAGCTTTTCCAGCAGCGGTGTCACACTTTTGGAAGGCTCCCTCCCCCGAGAAAGCCTGCCTGGTGCCTCCATTATTATTCTTTAGGCAAAAGCATTTAATGCATTTAATGATGACTGTTTTAGGATGCTTTAAGAATTTATCTGCTGCAGCTATTTTGCTTGTGTTGCATTATGTTATGTTAAACTGTATAGATATGTTTGTTTTCATATCTATACATTAACATTTAATAAGATCAAGCATGACATAGGTATGTACGGATTTTGTTAAATCCATTCCATCTGTGTTTTGTGGATTGTCCGGTGTCTTTCATTCCATCATCTTGTCATTGATGGAATTGGATATTTTAAAAAAATGTTTTACAGATGTACAAAACTTTCATTCCCCTTTGCAAAAGCACTTTTGTGCTAATCTTCCCGAAAGTAAAAAAAACAACAAAAAAAAAAAACTGGTCCACAAGTCTGTGGAATTGGCACAACTTGGAAAAAGCCAGTTCACTGCAGAATCCACAGGTCAGATTCATAGATATCTGAACTCATTTGAATCTGTTGCAGATTTCTCCAACATTCCTAATGGCATACACATTTTACATATGTATATATGCACACACACTATTAGACTTTATATTTTCTCCACTAAATGTTATGTCTTGAACCATAGCACAACACTAGCTGCAATGCTCACAAGACATCAGCAGGTCAGGAACAGGATATCCATATGAAATGCATCTTTCATTGTATTTATTTCTCTGCATCCTTTATTTTTTCCTCTACATTCTAACAAATGACGTTATTTCAAAGCTGTACTCAGAATGCTATGGAGTCTTAAAACTCCATTTATGGTGCCGTTGCTTCACAAGTTTAGTGGACCATCTAATCAGTAGCATAAGGCTTTCTGAGCCCAGGAATGTATAGCATACATAAAATAACCAGTTCTCAGCTGGGAATATTTCAATCTTTAGAATCACACATCCTTTTATCACACCCTTTAAAAATTTTTATGCTATGTATATATACACAGGGGGAGAAAATACAAGAGAACTGTATAGTGTTAACCTATTAATTTTTCTTTAAAATTTCTACTTTATGGCTTCAATTTTCAAACTGTGGAGGAAATAAACTTTATTGTCTGGGCAAAGGGCTGAAATGGTTCTTACTTTTCTATAAAGTCTTAAGTCATTCAAAGAGAAAGTTTATTGGTACTTGAGTTACTAAGCAAGCTCGCCAGAGATATGTTGAACTATTAAAACAATGAAGCATTTTTTTCTTCTTTCCCTAAAGAGGCTAGAGAACAATTGATGATGAGATTCATGAGCAGACATCTTTCCAAAATTCTCCACATTGAAATTTCTCCTGGGGTTTTGGAGTTTCAAATTGCCTGGGTCTTGGAACCAATCTATTAGAAATCTTCTATTGGCCTTTAAAAAAAACAAAAATCTTTTCCCAAATGTTGCAAAGACTGCAATTTGCCACAGCTTTGGGTTCCTTCAGGTCTTTCTCTTACTCCTGTATCATACTTTCCCAACTTAGGGTTCTCAGATGTTTGGCTATTCCAGTCATACCCAGCCAGCATGATCAATGGGTAGGGATGATGGGAGTTTATTTATTTATTTATTATTACATTTATATCCCACCTTTATTCCTCTTGCAAGGAACCCAAGGCAGCTTACATAGTCCTCCCCTTCTCCATTTTGTCCTCAAAACTACCCTGTGAGGTAGGTTAGGATGAGAGTCAGTGACTGGCCCAAGTCAGCCAGTGACCTTCATGGCTGAGTGGGGACTAGAACCCAGATCTCCTGAGTCCCAGTCCAGCACTCTAATCACTGCACCACACTGGTTCTCACAGTTGGAGAACTCAAGGTTGAGAAAGGTTGTCCTAAGTTAAGCACATTGATAAAATGTGGATGGAGGTCTCAAAGACCCAGTTTCATCCAACTAAAGGGGTCAAGCAAGGATGTATTCTGGCTCCTGTCTTGTTCAACCTGTATATTAATGACATTGTTGAATCTTTATCACCCCCAAACTCTCATGCGCCAAATATAGCCACAAAGAAAATATCTATTTTACTGGATGCAGATGATGCAGTAATTCGATCATAGACCAAAGTGGGATTAAGGAGGCTGTTAGGGGCATTTTCTAAGTACTGTCAAAATGAACATCTTATAGTTAACCATGATAAGACGAAGGTAATGGTCTTCTCCAGGTGTTATAAACCACACAAATGGTACTTGGATAGACACCTTATATAGCAAGTTAAAGTATTTATACCTGGGAATCATATTTCAGTGCTCTGGAACATGTTCAGCTCAGCGAGATTATGTGATAGAAAAACCTATGAGAAGTACTAGAATGATATTGCATTTCTATTGAATGGGGAGGATTTTATTCCCGTGGCACTTGAGGTTTTCAAAGCTAAGCCTATAGCTCAACTGCTTTTAGGGATCCAAATCTGGTCTGATGCAAATTTAAAATCACTGGGACTGGGAGTAGTGCAGTCCAAATTTCTTAGACAAATCTTTGCAGTACCAAGTTGCTTGCCTAATGCTGCCTTGCAGCTCGAACCTGCTGTTATTTCTATTTACACACATGCTTGGATGAGGACACTTATTTACTGGTTATGGCTATACTCAGCTCCAACGGGCCTGCTTTCCTTAATACAAAAAGACTCCCATCTCAGCAGTTGGTGGAAAGCCATTAACCTGAGGTTAAATTTAGCTGGTTTCTCGGCCCAACAGTTATTGGGCTTAGATCCATCCGAAGTCAAAGAAATACTGAAACAGCGTCTATCAGACACTGAACCACAAAATAGTGTGTCCATAATGAGGAAGCTGAGCCCTCACCTTGGACAGTCCTCCTTGGGTCCCTCTGATAAATTAGCACCATATTTACATCAACTTTTATACCCTAAACATAGAATAGCTTTTTCGAGGGCATGCCTTAACGTGCTTCCCTTGTGGTACTCAAAAGCCAATACAGGAGAATTCCATTTCAAAATCGGGTATGCACTTGTGGAGATGGAAATATCAAGACTGTAGCCCACGTGCTGTTGTTTTGCCCTTGTACAAAAGCTCCCATGAAGAGCTAATCACCCCTTTATTACTGCCCTGTCCAGAGTGCCCAACCAATTATTATGTGAACCTTCTTCTTGAGGACAGCGACAGGTCAGTCACAGTAAAACCCACAAAATTTCTAGCAATTGCTATTAAAGTGAGGGCCGCAATTCTGAGTTTTAAATTGTATAATTTTAGTTTTAATTGTATTTAATGTTCGGAGGGCTGCATTGCAAAATTCTGAGAAGTGTGACTATGAAGGATAACTACATTCCAGTTCGCATATTGATTCAGGAAGTGCAAATTTAGTAATCTCTTATCAAAATGCAAACAAAAAAAATTCTCCCCCATTCTCTGTGCAAATGGTACAGGCCGTCATATCAAGTGTGTGTGTGTGTGTGTGTGTGTGTGTTTGCAGTGTTTTATCAATGCATACAACTGCACATACATATCGGTAAAACACTACAGGAATTATTATTTCCTTTATATAATCATACATACAATCACATCAAGCTTGCTTCTTTTGCAGTGTTTATCAACAACAACAACAGATTTATTTGCATCAAGCCAATGGCCATTGCAATTTTTGACAAAGTTCATACAACAAGTATACATTTACAAGTGTAAAACAAACAGTAAAACAGAGTGAGAACACAAGATGACACATGCTGGGTCAGACCCAAGGCCTATCTACTCCAGCATGCTGTTCCCACAGAACATGAATGCAACAGCCCACCGTAGGACATTGTAACAGCAATCTGATTATGTCCCCAGTACACTATCTCTAATAATGGAGGTAATATATAGTCATCAGGACTAGTAGCCACTGATAGCTTTATTCTACATATGTACAATTACATCAATATTGCTTTTTTGGTTGGTGTTTTATCAATACATAGGTGCGCTTCAGTAAGGTAGAGAGAGAAAATGATGCGGCGCTGTATCAACTCCATCTGATACGACAGCTGCGCCCCTACCTTCCTAATCACCTGCTCCCATCAGCGGTTCATGCCTTGGTCTCCTCTCACCTAGACTACTGTAATGCGCTCTACGTGGGGTTACCCTTGAAGACGGTTCGGAAGCTTCAGCTGGTACAGAACGCGGCGGCTCACCTGATTAAGGGCAGCCGCCGGCGTGATCACATCACGCCATTGCTTAATGAGTTGCACTGGGTACCAGTTGCTTGCTGAGCCGAATTCAAGGTGTTGGTTTTGACCTTTAAAACCCTACACGGCTCCGGCCCAGCTTATCTCAAGGAGCGCCTCCAGCAACATCAAGTAGGCCGCTCAACAAGGTCTGCCACAGACGGCCTTCTCCTTATCCCATCAGCCAGAGCAGCCAGGCTGGTGGGGACTAGGAAGAGGGCCTTCTCTGTGGCGGCCTCCACATTATGGAACTCCCTCCCTAGTGACCTTCGCCATGCCCCCTCCATGATGAGCTTCCGCCGTGCATTAAAAACATGGCTGTTCAGGCAGGAATATGGGGTTAGGTTTTTAATAAGAATTTTTAATATTGTTTTAATTATTATATTTTATTGTGTTGTTTTAATGTATTTTAATTGTACATCGCCCAGTGTGGCCGGGTGACCGGCCAGATGGGCGATTGATAAATATAAGAAATAAAATAAATAAAATAAATGCGAATAAGCCTAAAGAACTGCAAACTGTGGCAAACTGCACATGCTCCAATTCTGAAATTAATTTTCAGAATTCTCCTAGTTAAAATGTAATTCTGAGCAGTGGGATTCAGGACACAGTGAACAAGAAAGGAACGTAAAAGGAGAAATCCATTCATCTCTAGATATGAAATGGTTTGCCTTGTTCATGGGGATTCTCATGTTCACGTACTTTGTAGATTCCAGTGATGCAAATTCAGGAGTGGAAACTGAAACAGGCAAAAGTCAGTGTTGTGATAACAAAATGAATCATCAGAGAATATAAAGCTCTCTCAGGGCCCATTCATTTCAGTTGTTGGCCACACATGAGCAACTTGTGAGTGTGTGAGGCTCCCAAACACTCAAAGCTAGCCAGCATTCAGGAGGAGTTGTTATGGGAGTACCTATTTGGTGACTATCTACATCACTGCTATGATGTGCATAATCATGGCAGAACTTCTTTGGGTTGCGATTGCACATTTGCCGGGAGTGGTAGTGGTTAAATTGTCCTCGTCCAGGAAGCATTTGCCTCGCTAGGCAGATGCTTTTTACATGGTGGACCCTCATTTTTAGAAAAGCTGAGCCCGTTTCCATTCTATTCTTGTTGTTTGTAAATGCGTTTGCTTTCATATATATATATATATATATATATATATATATATGATTCTGTTGTTCTTAACTGTCATATGCTGCCCTGAGCCATGCAAATGCACTCAAAGGGTGGGATATACATTTTCTAAAACAAACAAATCTGTAGTGCCCAGAGTGATAAGGACTTGACCATACAATGATTACTGTTTTCAGTTACCCGTTACGTGCTTTTTAAAATTGAAAACCACCCTGGAATCAGTTTCGACGAAGGGTGGTATATAAATCTATCTACCTATAAAAGAAGGCATAGAAGTACTCTAGTATGAAAAAAGCATCCATTCTCTAAGAAGAAAGTCTAGGGATGCTGGCGAAATCTGCAACTGATTCAAATGAGTTTAGATTTCTATGCATCCAACCTGTGGATTCCGCATCAGTCTAAGTCGCATGGATTCCGTGGACTTATGGAACAATTCTTTATTGGGTGGGATTGCGCAATTTTGTTCATTTGCAAACGCACACTTAGCACAAGTGCACATTTACAAACAAATTAAATTCTTGCACAAAAACCCTGATTCCATCAATGAGAGAATGATGGAGTGAAAGACAACTGACAATCCGTAAAACACAGACAGAACAGATTTAACAAAAATTAGGGATGTGTGCAGAGCTCGCTCGGGGGGGTGGAAGTCTGGCAAACTCGCTGGGCTCAACCCCCAGGGTTCCGCTCGACCTACCTGCTTCCCCGGCTTGACTCGCGTTCTCCCAAGCCGAGCCAGGGAAGCGAGTTCAAGCGACTTCCGGGTTCCTGCCAGAGTGCTTTTTACGAAAAAAGCATATGAAAATGGCATAAGATACATTAAAAATGGCCGTGATTTGCACGTTACACAACTTGTGGCCACTTTTAACACGTCTTATGCCATTTTCTATGTGAAAAGTGCTCCAGCGGGAACCCGGGAGTTCAGCGAGTGGCCTTGGCTGGTGCTCGCTCTTGGCCCAGCTCAGCAGGTGCGGCGGCAGCACTCAACGAGCGCACTGCGGGTCAGGTGGTGGGAGAATGGCCCACCACTAAGCAAAATCCATACATTCCTACTAGAAACTCCTTGTTCTTAATGGCTAAGTATGCCCACTTTAAATAATTTTTAAAAAGCAAAATGAAAGCAAACAATCTGGACTAAAGCTGAAGTCCAAATTTTGCTGTGCATGGAACCACCCCCACTGCCAGATGTGATGTACTGGTCTTCGACAGACCCATGCTGTGGCAGAAAAACTGGCCTCATGGGGTGGCTGTGGCAGAGATGACACCTGCTTTTCAGGCACAAAGGGGCCAGCTCTGTTGACACAACCCTATTAAGTGCTTGCAATGGGATTGCCACTGGTAAGCACTGCAGCAACATCACAGTGGGATGGACTTTCTTATCTCACCTTGTGCCTGTTGCCAATGTAGCTATATTGGCATGATCCACACTGTCCTCTGTTTTGGTAACTCTTTGGTTGGGATGCCGATTGGCAAAGAAGAGGCATCTTTGAAATGTTAGGTTTTACCCCTTAAGGTTTTTCAGTTTTGCTGAGGAAATAGAAAACAACTGAAAAGCAATTTTGCTTCTGTCCCCTAACTTTTTGCAATAAACTACATACAGGTGTAGCACCTCAAAAATCTGAAGGATTTGATTACTTTACGAGTTTGAAAGGTGAGAGAGAGAAGCAAGTTGACCAGAGAGGCAGACAGACAGAAATGAGGAGAAATAATGGATTCTTAATATAGCTTTCAGCTGCTCCCTACCACCACCTGGTCCCTGCCCCAGTGAAAGAACATTACATATAGCTATAGCCATGGACTCAAAATGAGATGGCCTTTAGACCAGACCATTATAACAGATGGTGGAAAGTTGCATGACAGATTTATCGATCAACTAAAATGTTCTTTCAGATTACTAAGCACAGGTCATATAATAGCACTTTGCACCTACTGATGTTACTGTTCATTTCCATTGTAACTTTATTGAATTAAAAGATAGCTGCCCTCTTTCACCGAAAAGGACCAGAATTGATGTTCCTGGATCAAACCAGGTGATATCATACGGTAATAAGTTGTGTACAGCCTCAGGGTTGTAGACAGGGCTAGAAGCCTATGTCTAATTTAGGCTCCAGTCCTATACACATTTACCTGGGGAAAATGGGTATTGAAGAGGGAATGCAGAAGAGTGCAGCTCCAGGTCTTTTTACCACCAAAGTGTCAGTGACACACACACACACACACACGGACCTGGCAAGTGAATGAGGCAATAACAAGGCTTTCAAGAATTGCTATTCTTTGTTATACATTATCATAGAAGAAGTCAGAGAATGGGGAAAATAATCAAGCAGAGGCTGGATACTTCTTTCACTTTCTTTGACAGAGATTCTGCTTCATACTAGCAGGTTAAATGGTAATGCTTCTTTGTAATATTGTTTGCATTTCTAATTAAAACCGAAAGGTTGCATTTCAGCTGGCTGAAGATCTTGTATTAAAGTTCAATGTGTTTATAAGTGGAACCTATGCTGTCAGAAGCACACTTTTTTTTTAAAAAAAAAGTTGCCTTTTAATTTGTCAAATAAAGGTTAGTTGTGTGTCCTTTACACAGGACAGTCCTCTATTTGGAGGCATCCTCTATTTGAAGTCATGTCTAGTCCAAGTCCTGTTTAAAGTAAGGATGTGTGGAGCAGAAAACTGGAGCTTGTCAAGGTTCTGTAAATTCCACCTTGAAGTTCATTCCAATTTGCATCCATATCAGATTGCAACCTTTTTTTTTTTTTTGCATGAAAATCGGTGCATATTTTTGTGTACATTTTTTTTCAAAATGTAAATTTTGTGTACTTTTTTGTAATGTAAATGTATGCATCACAATGGTGTGTATTTTTTAAACATACACATTTTTCTCCCTACTAATTAAACTGTGTTTGTGCATTTTTCATGCACTTTTAAAAACATGCACTCATTTTTCAAACACATTTTTGTTGTTGCACGAATAGCATTACAAACTCGGAAATGTATGGCCTTTGACCGCAGATTGTGCTCGGGTCTGTGTTCGGTTCCACTTCCAGGACATGCAAATTGCCTACATTCTAGTAAAAAAGGAACTGAAATGAATTTCTCATACATAGATTTCATAGATCATATAGTTGGAAGGAGCCTACAAGGCTATCGAGTCCAACCCCCTGCGCTACAGGAGCGGTCTCCCATCCAAGTAATAACCAGGCCTGACCCTGCTTAGCTTTCCACGCTCAGACAAGCTGAGCCAGCGTAAGCCACAGGCCTGTACATCCCTAAAAGAACCATCTGAAGGAAGAGCTGGGTCTCGACGTTGCCCACCAACAGCACCTGGACAGCAGACTGAGCAAGGCCCACAAGTCACCTGGTCACAGTCTCCCATAATACGGTGAGATATACTGTATTTCTATTGAAATTCTAGCAATTAATTAGCATCTGAATTAGCATATGCAAGTTTCATGCAAATCTGTATCCTTCTTTGTCTTCTTTTTTGGTGAGGCATTTCTTTCCCCTCCTCCTTTTTTTCTTTTGGCAATATATAAGTTTATTTATTCACTTATTACATTTCTATACTGCCTAATAGCTGAAGCTCTCTGGGCAGCTCACGACAATTAAAGCCATAAAATACAACATGATAAAATACAATATAAAAGATTACAGTATAAAATCAAAATAAAATGAAAACCAAAATAAAACCTAGCAGCAGTGCAAAGATTTAACATACAGTAACATGTTTAAAAGAACAGAAACGGAAAGACTAAAATGCTCTTAGTAGCTGCCCATCTCACTTCCTTTGGCAGGGGCTCCCAGAAAAGGACCACCGTAGTGCCACTTCCAGTTATATTCTTTTAGCACACAGAGCCCTTCTCTATGCACCAGACAGTGGCTTGTTCTTATTTTTCTAAAAGAAAGCCACTCAGCTGCCATGTCTGCTGCTAGGTATTTCCCTTTCCTACATTTGCCTACATTCCAGAACTGCAGGTTGTCTCACAGAGGCCAGACAGAATCATCTGACTGGCCAGACACTGATTGGCCTTTCCTCTTCTCCATTATATATAATGCAGCCTGGCGTTAGACCTTCTAGGAGCAGAAGAGAACACTTGTATCCTCTCCATAGTACTTTAGTCACAGCTGGAAATGAAAGCCTGAAAGATAAACTTTATGATAGTAACTAATATTACAAATTGTAACACCGCCAGGGTAAATCATAGAAGCCATGGAAAAGAACATACGGCAAGCCTGTTTTTCAGGCACATGACTTATTCATGAGTGTTCCTAATTCAAACTCTTTGTGCATGAATATTCATGGGTTATGCCTGTGTAACTGGATATTGTAAAGAAAACTAGGTTAATTACAACAGAGGCTCTCTGCTGGCATTTGCTCAGTGGTCGCTGGGAACGAGTTGGAAAGCCTTTGCTGAGTCCCAGCTGCAAGTGCTTCATGTGATTCGAAAAACGTGCAGAGGTCAACAAAGCAAATATGTAGCAAGGCTTAGATGGATGCAGATTGCTGGCATCCTCCCAATTGATTTGTAGAATGGACATCATTATGCTACAAATATTACATAATAATTTTACAGGGAGATGGATAATAGGCATTTGTGTGCAGACTGTCCTAGACATGAAGGGATCAAGCGGGCCTTAGAGCTGTATGTCATTAGAAGCTGAGTCAAATCCATCTCCCTGTGGCCTTGGCATGACTTCACAGATGTGGTCTGTCGCTGGATTTTTTTTTTTTAAAAAAAAAAACCTTTGCTGCAAGTATCAACAGAGGTTGACACTCTGAAGATTCACTGACCCAATGTTCTCAATCAACGGCAGAGTTACACAATTAGCAAAGGAAATTTTCTAATCAGTTTCCCATCTGTTCTAAATCCTGATAGGACCTCCCATCTCCCTTGGGGATATTATACGTTTGGCACTGCTTTCTCTTGGAATCAAACTGCAAGACCCCTCCACAGCGATTTGCGCTCCCATGGCCAAAGACTGATAACTATATAAACTCATATAACTATATACTGCATACGAAATTACAAAAGAAATAGCCTTTGGAAGCTGTGGATGTTCTGTATTTCCCCCCCCCCCCTATATTAGAATAAAATCAATTCCTTCTGGAAGTAGGGATGTGTGCGGAGCTCGATTGAAGGGTGGAAGTCCGGTGAACTCACTGGGCTTGATCCCCCCCCCAGCTCCGCTCGCCCTACCTGCTTACCCAGCTTGACTCGCGTTCTCACACGCTGAGCTGGGGAAGCGACTTCTGGGTTCCCGGTGCTATCTTGGTAACATAGAAAATGGCGTAAGATACGTTAAAAATGGCCACGATTTGCGCAAGTTACGCAAATTGCAGCCGCTTTTAACCTATCTTATGCCATTTTCTACATAAACAATGTAGCGCTGTGAACCCGGAAGTCCGGCAAGTACCTCAGCTGGTGCTCACTTTCAGCCCGGCTTGGCAGGTGCAGCAGCAGTGCTCGCTGAATGCACTGCTGAGTTGGGTGGTAGGTGGATCTCCCACACCATCTGGAAGAAGGTAGAAAAAGATTCTGATTCACAAACATACTTACAGGGCTGAATCCCACTAAGTAAGTTTGATAGAAAGATCTTATGCATGTTTACCCAGATGTAAGTCCCACTGTGTTCAATGGGGCTTAGTAAATTCCCAATTAAGTGTGTATAGGACTGCAGCCTTACCTATCATGACTAATGTCCCATTGATTTCAATGGGGCCCATGCTTAATTAATGTAATCTGCATCCAGCCCATTGTTTCAGAATAACAGCGAACAAATGTCTTTTTGTAATTAGCATAAGTATCAGACCTGTTGATAATTAAAGTATCTTTATGGTGTGTTTTATTACAGCACCATCCCATGTGGCTGCCCGTAACCCTCCAAACTCGGAGGATTATGGGCATCCAATGGAAAGTGGGAGGAGCATGGAGGCAAGGATTGCCTCTGTGCTTCCCTCACCTTCCAAAACACTTAGACAGCTGATTCCCGCCTTCTAAGTGTTTTACACTGGCCCACGAGGAGAGGAGCCAGAGGCACTGCCAGGATTCTTTGTAGGATGACGGAGCCTCAATCCTCCGCTCCCCAGCTTCCCAGAATGCCCCTCCAGTGCCGGCTCCAGAGTCGGTCTTCCATCTCTGGAGCCTCACAGCCAGTGTGGAAAGAACCGTGTCGGCCGTGAGGGAGGAAGGAGGGCGCTCCGTGTCACAGTCCCAACTCTGACCTCAGAACACATTTCTGAGGTCAGAGCTCGGGCTCCAACTTTTCCTATGGCCAGCCAGACAGCATATAGGATTGCGCCCTTAGTTATTTAAATGTATGTGACTATTATTTTTGACAGTATTTAAGCAATATATGACTGGCCACCTGATCAAATCTTTTTGGCCAGTCAAATATCTAAACTTTTGTCATTCATTCATTCAAAATATTTTTTGTCCACCATTCAATATTCATTGTCAAGGAAGGTTATCATTACTACTGTCAAAACAAACAAACAAAACAATTATACTTTACACCTAGTAAATTTCACTGCAAA
Source organism: Shinisaurus crocodilurus (assembly GCA_021292165.1). Classification (NCBI taxonomy): domain Eukaryota; kingdom Metazoa; phylum Chordata; class Lepidosauria; order Squamata; family Shinisauridae; genus Shinisaurus; species Shinisaurus crocodilurus. The sequence continues at coordinate 160,240,407 of CM037879.1, forward strand.
AACAAGATACCTACATACTTCTCTAGGATACAAACAGAAAGACAAAGCAATTAGCAATCATGCTGCATGATATATGAGAATTGCCTTAAAGTCATGAATCATTGTGTTTGTCCAGGCTGGCCCAAAACGTTTCATTGCCTGAGGCAAAGGACAAAGAAGTGCCTCTCCCCATTCCATGTTCAAAGCCGAGCAGACTGACAATTGAATCTTACTTCAGCATTCCTGTTGGCACAGTATTTGCCACTACTCCTGAACACAGCAGGCTAGATTAGGGAGCTCAGGAGAGAGCAGCACATAGCTCCAGCTCCTCCTCCTCCTCCTCCTCCTCCTCTTCTTCTTCTTCTTCATCATCATCATCATCATCATCATCATCATATTTATATACCACCTTTTTTCCCTCTTGCAAGGAACCCAAGGTGGTGAACATGTTCCTCCTCCTCCATTTTACCCTCACAACAACCCTGTGAGGTAGGTTAGGCTGAGAGTCATTGATTGGCCCAAAGTCACCCAGGGAAGATCATGGCCAAGTGGGGGCTAGAAGCTGGATTTCCCGAGTCCCAGTCCAACACCCTAACCACTACACCACACTGGCTCTTGACACTACTCACTCACCAGTTTGTCTGGTGGCTACCTCACTCTGTCTAAAGGAGGGGTGGGCAACTTCTGAGGGTATGGGGGCCAATTTCTCCCCCCCTGGAACCCACCAGGGGCCACAAACACACACACCAAAATCACAGCTGAATTTTGGCATTGATTTGGTGGCAAGAAAAAAGCCACGTTTTCCATTTAAAACAAGGCACGTAGGAAATGTTTCAATGCAAAATTGCACACCCGGAAGCTGTAGTGTGGCAGTGATTTGGGGTGGAGGGGGTGCAAAAACAAGCAAGGAGCCATATGTGGTCCACCCCTGATAAAGGCAGGGCCAACCTTTCACCACAAAAGAACAATAAATGGTATCCCCTTTTAGAGGGGGTGCCATTTTATAGAACTTTGAATTCCATCCAACATTGTGTGAGTGGACTTCTGCTTATTCAATAGGACTTTCCCTTTCTCTCTTTCCCCTTGCAACATCCCGTGCCCTCCAAAATCTGTAGGGGGAGGGGGATTTGCACTCCTCCCTGTTTCACTGACAGAAGTCTTTTGTCAGCAGAGGGACATTCATTGGATATCACCCCTTAAAAGCAGATACATACTACTACTTTTGTCAAGGGTGTGTTTGGAACATGGCAAACATCATTCTATGCAGTCTAAGTTATTCTGTTTTTATGACAAAGAATATGAATCCATCCATTTATTGTTCACGTTAATATACCATTTAATAAAATCATTGCCAAGGGAGGCTAAAAGGTCTTACATTTGCACATTATTTTCTGGTACCTGAAAACCGATAATGATGCTATGAAAGCATAGGCTGCATCGCTAATTTATGTTTGTTTTGTCAGATTTAAAGAGAAATGGGAAGAGCTATAATCAAAGAAGGAGGAGGAGGAGGAGGAGGAGGAGGAGAGAGAGAGAGAGAGAGAGAGAGAGAGAATACTCAGTGGGTTGCCCTTCTGTTCCAGGAAGGAGTCTTTTTGTGAATACAAGGGTCTTCCATAGTAGAGGCCTCCATTACTGGAAAGGAGGAAAATTCCCCCTCCCTCTACAGCCCCTTTACCACCTCTTATGATATTCTGGACGGTTTCCTAACTCTCCAGAACATAGTTTTGAGGACACAGAGGGAAAGGGGAAGCAGTAAAAATGCCTCCCCCTTTTCACTGATGGGGTGCCAGGAGAACTTTTTCCATTAGTGGAACTCACCTCAACCCAGTATAATCTACACAACTCAGTATCTATGCAGCTTAGATCCAACTAAATATCTATACAAGATATTTGGTTCCATCCAGTGCTGTGTGATTGGATTCTGCTCATAGGCTTCCTTTTATTTTATTTATTTATTTATTTATTTATTTATTATATTTATACCCCACCTTTTTTCCTGCAAGGAACCCAAGGCGGCTTACATAATCCTCCTCCTCCTCTCCACTTTATCCTCACAACAACCCTGTGAGGTAGGTTAGGCTGAGAGTCCGTGACTGGCCCAAAGTCACCCAGTGAGTTTCATGGCCAAGTGGGGACTAGAACCTGGATCTCCCAAATCCCAGTCCAACACTCTCACCACTACGCCACACTGGCTCTCAGTTTTCCTCTCCTCCACCCCCTGCACCTCCTAAGTCTGCTCTGGAGGTGCCCTCAACCATCCAGAGCAGATTTTGGGGTGCACAGTGAGCTGTGTGAGGAGGGGGAAATCTGTCCCACCAATAACATTTATTCCAGCAGATGGACTTGGTTTATTTATTTATTTATTATATTTATGAATTGTCCATCTGGCTAGACATCCGGCCACTCTGAGCGATGTACAGTCCAATAAAATACAAGGGGGGGGGAAACACACACACAGAGTATAAAACACAATTAAAATCAGTACAAAACTTAAAAATGGGTGGTTGGATTGCACCCATCTTTGTGTATATTTCCTATAGCATATTGCAATAAACAATACATGTCGTACAATTCTTAACTTATTTATCTGTACACTAAAAACCTGTATGAAAGAGTTAGTGAAGCTGCACAGTAATTGATGCTACACACTGACACTTAGTTACTACAGTGATTATTATGTCCACTGCATAGTGAATTTGCCACCTGGACCCTTGTTTCATATCTTCAGACGAACACAGGTGATGTCAGGGTGAATATCTGAAATTTGATTTGCATTTACATGTTGACAAACTTGGTGAATGTTCAAATTCTCAGAGATATGCCAGCGACTATTGACAACCATAGCTCAGTAGTAGAACATGCTCTTTAAATGCAAATTGCAGATACAACCCCTGGCAACTTCAGGTAGAGCTGGGGAAGAGTCCTGTTTGAAACCCCGGAGAGCTGCTGCCAATCAGTGTAGACAACACTGAGCTAGATGGACCAAGGGTCGGACTCAGTGCAAGGCTGCTTCCTATGTTTGTTCCTCAATCTGTGCTGCATGTCTCAAATGTGTAGAAATTTATCTCTATTTCCAGGTATTCACAAAATCCATCTGGGATTGTCTGCATTCAGATGTGAGTGCCAATACTCACATTTTGGACATTTCCTGTAACATATAAGTATAAAACTCAATGGCAGAAAGATTTAAAGTGCTGATTCTTCCTTGTTTATTGATGTGGTGCAGTACTTCCCTTTCTGAGTGGTTTTACTGAAATGAGGGGTAACACTCATATGAAACAAAGCACTACTGTGCCCTAGAGTCAAGTTCATAAGTCGCTCTTTGCTTGATTGGGTACCAGTTTTAAAACCAATTAGGATACTTACTTTAAAATATTTAACTAGGAGTTCAAAACTGAAGCAGTCGCAAAAAGCCTTATTGTGTCACTCTTTTTATTACGATTTCTCTATAGTCTCTTGTTCTAGATTTGAACAGTCAAAACACAGCTCAAATTTGTGTTGTTGGCAAAAGTAGTATGAGTTCTTCAGCAACATATGGCAAATCTATAAATGCTTATAAATAAACCATGCTGCATCAAAGTTATTAATAACTGATCAAGCCTAGACAAAGCCTTTAGCGGAACACAGCCTGGTGAGAGTGCAAAATACTCAGGAGATGTGTGCAGAAAGGGAATATTATCACCAACCAAGGGAGTCAGGAGAAGGCTATGTGGAGCCAGCTGTCTCTCATTGTCCTTAGGAGCTTTGCATCTCCCTTCACAGATTGCTGTCATAATGGACAAGAGTGATGCTGTACAAATTGAGCAACATGACTCATGGGAGTGGTGATGGAATCAAGGTTGACAGATGCTAGCTACCTCCCATTAGAGGATCCCGATGTACTCCATGATAGAAGTTTATAAAATAATGCATGGTGTGGAGAGAGAGTATTTTTCTCCCTCTCTCATAACAGAAAAACCTGGTCTCATAAATTGATTGGCAGTAGATTCAAGACAAAGGAAAAGAAAGTACTTCTTCACACAATATGTACTTAACTGATGGAGTTCATGGCCACAACATGTGATGATGGCCACTAGCTTAGATATCTTTCGAAGTGGGTAAAATGTTCATGAAGGATAAGATTATCATTGGCTACCAGCTGTGATGGCAATGTGGAATCTCCATGTTCAGAGACAGTATGCCAATGAATACCAATTGCTGTAGAGCACCAACAGAAGAGGGCTATTTATTTATTTATTTATTTATTTATTATATTTATGAATCGTCCATCTGGCCAGACATCCGGTCACTCTGAGTGATGTACAGTCCAATAAAATACAGGGGACACACACACACACACACACACAGTATAAAACACAATTAAAAACAGTACAAAACTTAAAAATCTTAAAAATCCTAACCCACCCCATATTCCCACCTGAAAAGCCACGTTTTTAATGCCCGGCGGAAGCTAATCAAGGAAGGGGCATGGCGGAGGTCACTGGGGAGAGAGTTCCATAAATTGGGAACTGCCACAGAAAAGGCCCTCCTCCTAGTCCCCACCAGCCTGGTTTCTCTGGCCCTTCATACAGGTTCTCAAAGGCATGATTGGCACTGTGAGAAGCAGGTTAGTGGACAAAATGGACTTTTGGCCTGATGCCACAGGACCTTCTCATGTTCTACACAAAGGGGTGTATCCAATGAGTTGTACCTAATGTTAGTCTAACTTCATTCCCATTGATTCCAATGGATCTACTCTAATTAGTATTAATATTGGATGCAACCCATTTAGAAAAATTCTGATTTTATGGTGTTGGGTTTTTTTGTTTTTTTTAAACCATAATGAATAATGCCTATGACTTGTAGGATGAAAACGTATAAAGGTGTAGTCACCAAATTTAGTCAAAAGTAACATTCAAGGCAAATGAGGGGTCCTGCTCAGACTATAGAAAGTAGAATTTCAATTCACCCCCCCCCAAAAAAAAACCACAGAAGTGTGTGCTGCACAGCACATCTCTAGAACTGATTACAGAACTTCTTGGAACCCATATGGTGAAAGTTGGGATGCTTCTGAAATTCTCTTCATCTGGGATTTGAATTACTTGCCTTATTTTCAGTTTAGAACAGATGCATTAAGAATAATCCATTGTTGTTCTTGGATTTCTCTTTTTTGTACAAAGCGCTGTATATGTGCAGGTAGCTGCTGATCTCAGTTCCTTCCATTCATTCATGTCTCATCCCACCACCACCACCACATCACTGATATGCATGTGCACATTAATAAAAGTCTCAGAGAAAGGAATATTAATGTGATCATATGTTTGCACCAAGATACTCTATGTGCATTTTTTTGTTTTTGTTTTTTACAAACATATGGACTTGTTTGCATTGAAAAAAGGACAACCTTTTTTTTGATGTGACACATGGTTATGTCAGGATACTTTTTCTTCAGTATTTTATCAATGCACAGCAGTGCATATGTGCAACAGAAAACACTACACACACACAAAATGGTGGTGTGATCAAATTAATGATTGCATCAAGATTTCTTTTATTTCTTTTATTTCTTTTTTTCATTGTGCATCAGTAATGGAGAGCGGGGAAGTAAATGAACTGAAAGAACTGAAAGCTGTGGCAAACTCTAAGCTCCAGTTCTGAAGTTAATTTTAAACATTTTAAAATTTAATCTGGAATTCATGATAAGCGTAACGGACATACAGAACAATAACGGAGTGAATCAATAGAACAATAAAGGAATGAAACAGTAGGATCATCTCATCCCTAGGTGTAGGAAGATCATCCATCTTCCTGCCAAACACTACAGCAGACATGGAAGAACTGTTATAAAGAAGTGATGGGCTGTTTTGAGTAACATAGGCCAACAAAACAAAATAAGGACAGCAAAAGTTGCAAATTCAAACAACCAACAAATGCTAAAAAGCACACAACTGTTTTAATTAAACCATGAACTTGTACTGCGTTTGGTCTGGGGCAGAGTTCCATGGGAATTCAGCATCAAATTGACTTGCTGAGGATCATGTGAATAAATGAAGCTGCCTTATGCCGAGTTAGACCAATGGTCCACCTAGCTCAGTGTTGCTAATTTGGGTTGCCAACAGGATTCCAGGGTCTCCGGCAAAGCTTTCTCAGCCCCTTCTACTAAGGCCTTTTATACTGAAGACGTCAGGATTTCAACACCGAACCTTCTTCATGCCAAGCATGTCCTCTACAAGTGAGCTATGTCCCCCACCCACCTTAGGTTTGTTGTGCTTTTTCTTATATTTATATTTTGAAGTGTAAATACTTATATTTTGAAGTGTAGGAGCTCATCATGACAACCCCTCTCAGTATGCCCCCAAGGAGAGCCTCAAAATGTAGGCAGTTGTGTCAATCCATTTTACAAATCCCAGAGAGCAGCGGTACATAGCATAATAACCGAATTATCAGGATTAGCTTACAGTCATATGATAATGAGTTGGCAAAGAGTGGTGTAGTGGTTAGCCTGATAGACTTTGGCCTGGGTTCACATCCCTGATCAGCCATCAAGTTTAGTGGGTGACTTTGGGCCAGTCGCTGTCTGAACCTTGCCAGCCTACCAAACAATGAGCTCATGTGCCAGGCCAGATCTGTCCTGTAACATACACACACCGAAGCTTACAGCACGGGCAGATGCAACTCTGGCTGTGAAAATAGAACCAGAGCAGCACTCCCTGATTTCCTGCTCCACTACACCACTGCTCGCTGATACTGACAGAAAATATGGTTTCATAGATTGCCTCCCCCCCCCCCCCGGTCTCTAGAACCACCTTCCCCAACCTGAATCCTTTCAGATGTTTTGGACTGCAAAACAGCATTCCTGGCCATTGGCCATACTGGCTGCATCTGATGGGAGTTGAAGTTCAAAACGTCTGGAGAGCACTAGGTTTGGGAAACTATACTATACTAGGTTGGGGAAAGTTTACTATAACTTTAAACTATTCTGTATTTCAAATTGAGACAGCACCATTTTCAATTATATTTCAATGTTCAACTTTTCAGATGCCTGTGATTCCCATAGCACCACACTATCCCTACCACCACTTTCATCCATAGCAAAATTATGTTATTTATAAATGTATATACTACTTAGCATATCTAAAAGTTATCTCTAAGCAGTTTACAAAATCAAAAATTAAAATACATCGCAATAAATACAAAAACTCATCAGTTAAAATGTTTAACAGCGCAATCCTATGAGGCTGCCCGTAACCCTCTGAACCCCGAGGATTACGGGCATCCTATTGAGGGTGGGAGGTGCACAGCAGACAGGATTGCTGCCGCGCTCCCCTCACCCTTTATTGCGTGGGTAAGACGGGAAATGAAGAGACGAGACAGTAATTATGGTTTCAAATCGGGGCCACATTTATTAAATTCGAAGATCTGCAACGGGAGAAGTGCAGGATTAACTAAAAGCAGCCCAAAGGCCAGTGGAGCATATCAGGGCGAAAGCATCCCAAACCCGAGGGTGGAGCCATCAAGTTTAGTGGGTGACTTTGGGCCAGTCGCTGTCTGAACCTTGCCAGCCTACCAAACAATGAGCTCATTTGCCAGTCTTGAATTCCACACACTTGGTGCCGGGGGATCTACCCAGTGTCACCGCCCCACGGCGCCGCAGGACAACCGATGTGGGTGAGAAGGGTAGACACCAAAGGTGGCCCTATCTCCCACATATGGAGCTGCAAGACATCAACATCGGGGAGCCTCGGGTTATCGCCAATCACCTTCAAAGGTGCCATGGGATGCACACCGAAACCCTAACCCCCACTGCCTATTCTCCGTACTTACCGCCTAACCTAACACCAAATGCGACCGAATTAAGTAAAGTAACCCAAAACAACAAACCCACCACCAAGTCCACAGTGTAGAGTAGGTGAAACACGCACACTGCCGTGAGCCAATTGAGGCAATGAGCCAAAATTCCTACTCGGCCCCGGAAGAGGTGACCAGAGGAGCCTACACTGCTTCATCAGGAGTGGAGGGAGGGAGCTGCAAAGAAAGAGGCAGTGGGTGGGGTCCACTGTGCATAAATATTGCCTCAGGGCCCCACCCCATGTGCCGAGAATTGGCGGGCAAACAATTTGCCCATGCCCTGTGATTGGAGGGCACAAATCACCCCATTCTGGTCTCATCCTCCACTCCACTCCCTGCACAAAATTCTCACACACACACACAAAGCGTGGGGGGGGGAGAAAAACATATAGAAGGCCGATTGCAGCTATCTACATGTTTTACCTCTCCTGGCAAGGAGGAGAGACTGAGGCACCGCCTGGATTTCTCAGAATCCGGCAGAGCCTCACTTCCCCCCTCCCCACCCCCAGGAATGTCCCCCCATGGGGGAACCGAACATGGTCTTCCATGTTTGGTTGCCTGCTGGTGTGGAAAGAACTGCACCGGCTATGAGGTGGGGGGGGGGAGGGCGCCCCACAGCTCTGTGACCTTGGAAAGGATTTCTGAGGTCACAGCACCTTCCAGGCCTAACCATGTCCCCCCTAAAACATTTAAACCCGAAACTAAGAACACAATAAGTACTAAACCAAAATTAAAACTGTAATCTGTCATGTTTCGAGGGGCAGTGGAGAACTACCAATCTGCACCTAAAATTTTTATTTCAAATAGATTTATTAGTGTTCTATTTAGCTTTAATACAGCAGACAAGAACGGACTTATGCAAATGTACTTAAAGTTATATTTCTTGAAATCTACTTGTACAGTTGAAATGATTCCTGTTTATTCCCCCATGACAATTAGCATGGCATTTAAGCATTGCAAATAAGCATCAAAAGTTAATAATTCAAGTATGATACATTAAATGTCAAATGACTTACAAGTGTTTCTTAAAATGACTGAGTATGTATGAAATATTAAGCAGGCTGAAGACACTGTTTGTTTGTTTTTAAAAAGCAAAGTCCTGTATCTTGCAGCTGGAGCCTGTCTACATTATGAGGGTGTGTGCAGTATAAAGAGCCCCCATTGAGACCCTGAGAGTGGCTTTGGATGTGTGAGTAATTTGCAGACAAAAAAAAAAAAAAAAAAAAAACCCAAACGTGTTCGACAACATGCATACATTTGAAAACTGTGCGTGAAAAAATTTGCACTTTTGAAAAATGTGCATGATCTCATTAAGCAATGGGAGAAAAATGCCGTTAATCAATGGGAGAAAAATGTGTACATTTCAAAATTGCACACAACTGATGTGTACATTGGGGGAAATGCACACAAAAATATCCACAAATTTTCATGTGAAAAGAAACAATCAAAGTTTGCAATCGGAATAAAAAATGGATACAAGTCAGAACGACCTTCAAGGGGAAATCTAGAAAAATTTGCGCTTGGGTTTTGCTGATTCACACAGGTCACCTGCTTCTACACTAGTTGTATTGCATTTCTGTTTAAATTATAGTAATTATTTCTACATTTGTATCTATACATATAAATCAGCATATGCACATTTTATGCAAATCTGTACCCTCTTTTTTTGGTGATGCATAAGTGGCCACCCTAGTAACAGCCAATTCAGATTCTTCAGGGTATACATTTCATTAGGACTACTTGCACATTTTATTTCATGTCTGTTTTTCATTCATTTCACCTTTTCCACCCCTTATTGAACATCCTGGTATTCAGCAAATTAGATTCTTCCTTAACTCGAGACTGACAGATCCATGAAGCAATAAAAGTATTATGTTTTAAGGCTACAGGCCTACCCAGAAGCCCTCTGTGTTCACATAGTGTGTGCACACTATGTGATCCCTGGGATCATCACTATGACTGACTGATCCAGGAAGAATTGCCTTCATTATCAGTTGGCTTCTTTTGCCTTCAGTGACATTGGCATGTATCAAAACGTGATTGGCTACACAGCATTGTGATGTAATCCTGTTCACAACATGATTCCCAATTTAGTGGGATCACCCATGTGATGAAAAGGAGAGTAACGAGAAGAAAAAATGCTGCTAAAGCAGGAGCTTAGCTTATAGGGAAAACTGTGTCATTGAAAAGAACTGAAAAGGACAACATTCTCATAATGTTGGTATATTCAAAGAAATATACCAATATCCCCCACTCCCCTCAGAAGGACTACCTAGCACTCACATTGAAATGCCTCTAGTGAAGTTGAGGATCAGTGACATCATCAACCCCCCACACCATTGAAGGCAATGTGAAGCAAGGCATAGCACTGCCTGCATTCCTACCTCCAGAGATCATTTTGTCCAAACTGAAATCCAGATTTCAGTCGGAGCACAATTCTCTTCTCCTTTTTGGCAATGTAATATTTCAGTCCAACAGCCCTCAAATCACTTAAAGAAACAGAGACAGACAGACACAACATGCAAGTCCTTTTTCACTTATATGCTGTTCTTTACTGTGTTACCAGAAGTACTGAAATACAAAACATACAGCACCACCCTGTACCATACACACAGTTTCAGACATAAAAATCACACATAGAGCTGGAAGAATGAGTGATGTTCAAGCTCATCGAAGTTCTCTGTTGTCCAACTTAATACTCATCTCGCCTTGTTTTCATTCTCAAACATGAGCATCTTTGTTTCAAACTTGAAAAGTGCATATTTTTGAAATGAAAAATGCTCACTTTTCCAAGCACCCCACACCTTCAAATGTGCACTTCTCTCATAGACTAAAGGATGAAAATGAAATTTTGGGGAGAAATGCACATTTTTTGAAATGCACACTTGCAAATGTGAACACAAGTTTGGGAAAATGCAAAATTTTCCCGAGAATTACATTCCTGCTTGCATTTGCATTTGCAAACAGGACATGTTCACATGATTTGTGAACAGGAAAGAAATGCTCGTACATCCCTAAGAGCATTGCATTGCTCCGTTCTTATGCTGAAATGAAAGAAAGAGATGGAAACAATGAGGATAGGGCTGTCAGGGGCTACTAGGACAACAGCCAAGTATGCAACCTCCATTTTTGGGAGGAAATATGCTTCTGAATACTGGATGCTAGGGGCTCACAGCAGGAGATGTACATCACTCTTCATGCCCTGATTGTGAACCTCTCTGAGACATTTGCCTGGCCATTGTCTGCAGCTGACAGGGTGCTGAGCTAAATGGGTCATTGATCTGACCCAGCATGGTAATGTTTATGGTCTTAAAATAGAAATGCCTTACTGCTTCAGGCTACAATTTCCAGAAAATATTTTAGGGTGGAGAAGGGAATCTGTCCATTTCAACTGTTATCCCACCCAACATTTTCTGCATTCATCATCATCATCATCATCATCATCATCATCATCATCATCGATAGTTTTGCAGTAAGAGTTCATCATATATCTTTTGCATATAGTAGCCTGTGCTGATTTAAACAAAGGTATGCATGAGAGATTACCCTTGCTTGATATGCACAATGTATCCAGGTCATTTCAGGTTCCTGATGTAGTTAATTTCAGTTACAAATATAATAAACAAAATGCTTGTTTGCTGTAAAATGTCATAAGGAACTGCTTGTGTGCATTTCGTTCTTTCAGCATCTATGATTTATGTGATGGAAGTCAGAGGCATGCTGAGAGAAGTGAAGCCCAGGAGTTGAAACAAATATGAAGTCGAAAGTACTACAAAGGACTTTGCGTTCCTAGTTGCTTGGGGAAATGTGTGTGTGTGTGTGTGTGTGTTTTGTTGTTATACTGTCAAGGAGGTGAAGACAGAATGGTTTTGTCTCATGTTGAAGCTTTGATTTCCTCTTAACTTCCTTAGCTGTGTTTCCTTGATCTGACAAATGTGGTTGAGAATGCAATGATAATCTAATCATGCACACAGTTGAAGTGACTTAACATTCATTCAGGCATATTTCTTCTTCATGCCCTGATTTGGCGAAATTTGAAGCAATGGTTAAACAGAAATCTGACGCTCATAAGATACCATCAAAGTTGCACATTCAGTGATGCCACTGCTTTTCATAATTGGCTCATTGGTTGAAAATTGTCTGTAAGTTATGCTCATCTTTGGATCAATGTATTACAAATTCGCTCTGAAGTTTGGGATTGCTTGTGAGAATGTGAGCTTTGGAACATGTGCAGTCTGCATCTAAACAATGCCATTTCTATGCATGCACTGAATTAGTTGTTTAATCCTTGAATGATCAGGTGTGTCTACTGCTGCTTTCCTTATTTTTGTCACTGCCTCAGCTCTGGTTCCACAAGGAGGAGGAGGAGGAAGACTTTGCAGGTCCATCTTCTTCTCTCCTCCATATACCAGTGATAGGAAAGTAAACATCACATCATGCAGGCAGGTCACATGAAAACAACCAATCAGGAAGGGAGGACATAACATGGTGACACACAATGTCATGTAGCAGCACTACACGATTCCAAACTATAGCTCCCATTATGCACTTTGATATTGCGCATGTGCAAAAACTCATATATACAGAGATTTTGTATTAAAGGAGAGCTCTCGTCTGAACTCATGTGTACAAATTTGTTACTTTCCGAGTAAGTAACAAACTCACATGAGGTATGTTTGCCCATCATTAGTTGCACATGCTTAATGTTAAGGAACTGTTGCATTGGAGCTGGAATGAATAACTTTTGTTTGATTCCAGAGTCCAGAGTCTCTTTATATACTCATGGGGTTGTTGACTATGTAAACATTTCTGTTCATTTGTTTGCTTCAATAGAGAGAGCAAGACTGGATGTTCCCCTGAATATATTTTTATTCCATTGAATTGAATGAGACTTTAAAAGCCCACTGGGCTAGGAATGGATTATACAAATGTAAGAAAGAAGAGCAGGAAAGATTATTGGGGCAACCCTTGAAGGATATGTACATATCAGTGCTACTGAGCCCATAGGATCTATTATTTATGGAATATGAGAATGAGACTCAGTCGTCAAATCGAAAATATGATGAATCTGTTTCATTAATTCACAAGATGTTGTTTGAATTTACAGAGCACTGGCTCACCATCAGTGGCTCATGCTCTTTGGAATCAGCCACTGAGGTCATCTGAGTAACTGAGACTGAGAAAGTGTGACCACCCCAACTCAAGGCCATGGAGTTTCATCATTTATATTACTTTTCTTCTGTTTAAGAGAAAATGCTAACAGTCTGGCCTTGTAGGGACTTTGCTTTTGCAAGAGAGGCCATTAAGAAAAGTTATGTGTTCAGGAAAGAGAACACCTTCACTAGCAATGTGGAGTTCCAAACCTCTGTATGTCAACATTTATTGCAAAGAGGATTTGGATCTATTCAAGATTCCTTAAAACAAGTACCACTGTTAGATACAAAGCATGGAGGTTGGAAATGCAGGATAGGGCCTTCTCACTGGTGGCACCTAGGTTTTGTTAATCTTTGTGCTCTGAGACTTGGCTCACCTTCTCCGTAGGTGGGTTTAGGCATCGGGCCAAAACTATACAATTGATATGGACATTTAATCAGGGCACTCTTTGATGGTCTTTAGTTTTAGTGGATGATCTAAGCTTTTGTTTTTGGTGGTTGTTATTTGGCTATTTTATTGATTTAGAATTGTGGTTTTATCAGTATTCCGTGATCTAATTATTGTAGTATTGTAGCTGTCGCAGTTGGGATGGACTGGTGGGATTTAAATATTTTCAGAAATCAATAAATAACCCATCCCTCTGCAGGTGAACATATGAGGTTATATTCCTGAGGCTGGAATATTTATTTATTTAATTATAATCTGCCTTTTCACCAGAAATGGCAGGCACTGAAGGCAGCTAGATAGATAGACTGTATTTCTAACAGGCAAATCCTCTTCCCCATCATAATTGCCAGCAGTTAGGAACCAATGTGGTATAGTAGACTTGTATTGGATAAACTGGTTCAAGGATTAATCTTACTTGATCTTTTTCACAGTTTAAGACATAATCCATTATTATAGCAGATCTTTGCTTCCTAAGAGCCATCTGTGCCTGTTTGATAAAACTCATTATCTACGTACTTGATTGTATGAACTTTTTAGCACTCAGGCCTCTGGAGATATTGATAAAAGACTGGATAGGCACTCATTTTTCCTAACTCTTTCATCATGTCACATTTATAGATTCTTCATTATGAGATTTTTATATCTATATATTGATCATATATCTGACATGCATTTATAAAGGTCCAAGTCTTCTTTCCCAATTCTATTCAGTATCAAAAATTATTCACAATTTGCTTTTGGTCCAATTTTCCTGTTTGGCGTTGTGTTTGGGGTTGTTTGTAGCACAATAACCTCCCTTGAATATTGAAAATACAAAAGTCCATTCTGTCCTGTTCTACATTATTAATCTGTGATTTAAAACCCCCCAAATATCTGCATATTAATTAAATATCACATTTAAATAATATTTTAAACATCTCTCAGAATATGAATTTCCTCTTCAAATATACATTTTACAGCATTTCCCCCCTCATAATACACACACACACACACACACACACACACACACACACAGAGTCCAAAGGGGTGCTTATGCCTCCACCGATTCTCTTCTGCCCCACCAACTGAGTTACACAAGCAGCCCCCACCGCTTATGCAATGGTGATTTTGCACTCCAGGGGTAACCCAAAAGGAGCAGAAATGCTCATTTCTGGAAGGAGACAGGTTGGTGGAGTTCACATAAGGTATTTATGCCAACCTGCCTCCTTCCAGAAATGAGCATTTCCACGAATTTTGGGGCTTCCCTTAGGAAGTGCTAAATCTCCCTTGCATAAGCAGTGGGATCCACTTGCACAACGCAATTGGGGACCCACCCACCACTTGTGGAAGAGAATTGGCAGGGCAGAAAAGAATTGGTGGGGACATAAGCACCTTGTTGGGTTCTGCTCTGTATAACCAAAACCTATGCCAGAAAGTGCAAAATGCAGTGGATAACTAAGTTCTGATCTGATCTGCACATTCGTCTTGGAGGTGTGGAGTAGGTCAGTTTGTATTGCAATTTGCAAAGACTGGATTCCTCAAGCATCCCTATGCAGGACACACTGTTACGACAGATCACTTTGGGTGTTAGATTCCCTTATAGAAGAGAGACTATCCCCACACTCTCACGAAAGGTTTGGGATCTTTGGCTAGGGTAAAGACATGCGCTGCTGGGTGGAGTATGTGCTTTGCTCTTTAACACTAAACATAGACACACACACACTGACATCAGAAACAAAAGAGTTGTTTATTAAAGATGAAATATAGAGGAGGTACTTGTTGGTACAGTGATTTCAGGCAGCAAAATATCCTTATGCTGTGGCTCAAACACACTCTGTATTCTGGAGAGGAAAGAGTCCGTGTTTGCCCTAGTAGACTAGATAGAAAGGGGGTAGAAGAAAGGCTTCCGTCTAGAAGGATAGTAGAAGAAAGAAGTCCCGGTTACTACCTTGTCTGCTGATGGCTCCCTGCACTGGATTCTCAGCTGTAGCCCCGTGGTGGTGGGGTGATCAAGAGGTCTGTGTCCTAAGCAAGCTCTGGCGACTTATAGATGACTCTCTCGACCCTCTCCTGACACACCTCCATTACCAAAAGCCTCTGTTCTTATACCTTTCTCCTGCATTCTTTGATGGCGCAAAAGCAGCAGAGGTGGTTTCTGTCTCCCTGCTGTTCTTAATCCCCACTAATCACCCTATCCCTTGTGTGCTGATGGCCCCTGATGGGTGACATAAGGAAAACCTTTTGTGGGTTTGCCTTACCTGATGAGCTTAAATTTCTTATTTCTTAATAGAAGTTGAGTCCTTCTATTGGGGAGGGGGGGAGCCATCCTTGCAGGGCTATTTTTAGTTCTTTTCAGTAGAGTTTCTCCCTTGTGCCTTTAGGTGATGCATGTTAATCTAATCAGTGCAAGACTCTCGGCCACTGCCTACTCATTCATCAGGCTCTCAATCAGTCTCCATTCAAACCTTCACTTGTATCCTGTGCGCCAGTCTGGCAGCTGTTCATTTCCCACAAAACCAAGCTTACCCAGCTCCTGGTCTTCTTCGTGAGCCATAGTCATAACCAAATGATTATAACTATATCCACTCATAATAACACATCCACATTCTGAGTTTAAAAACCCCCCATTTGACTTCCATCCAGGGAAGAAAGATAAAACAAACACAGTGTGATGCATAGATATCTCCCTTGACAATTGAAGCATCAGGATGAATGTTAGTCTGCTTCATGTTCAGGATACACTTAGCCATGTTCAGGGTACTCTTGGCCCTTTTAACATTACCTTTAAAATTGTTTTAGTATTGTTGTTTTTAAAGATGGTGTGATTTGTATTTGTTTTTATGATGCCGTTTTTATTGTTATGATCTGTGATACACTGCCTTGGTGGGGATTTTTGGGCTGTTGATTTTTTTTACAGAAAGGTGGTATAAAAACGTTAAAGGTCAATAAATAAAAATAAATGCATACATTTCAAATTAGAACAGCAATTTGGCCACTGCATTTGTTCCCAAAGGGGCTAGGAAAGCCTAACATGCTGAAATGCAATTATCTCTTTGAGCACTGAGATATCTCAATGAAACTTGATATGCACATTAGAACACACTTCTTTATTTGAAGTTTGAGCACATGCTTGATCCACATACATGGAGGGAGGGGGGAGAGAAAATATATAAAATGCATGATAATGCAATATGTAAATCAAGTCATTTGAAATATTATGTTTTACTAGTATAACTTATCTCACAATAGTTCGTAAGATATGTACAGTAATATTAATACTAATGTGATTTCTTGGAGCACAATCCTAAGAACTTAGAGCCTCTGTGTATCCTATGCTCTGCTGACTACAACCAGGCAGAGTGGGAGGAGCAATAGAGGCTTTTACAACCTCCCATCTCAACATTTTCTTTATTAGTAGTGCCAGATGAGCACTGCCTCTGAGACTGTCCAACTCACTCACTCACCTGGGGGCAAGGCCAGGAGGTGGAGAGGCTTGTGTATGTGGCATTTCCACAACCTCTGTGTTCCCTCCCCTCTCCCTGGTATGCCACCTTTCCTGATCTCTTCTGAGGATACTGTTGCATCCTTGGAAGATAAGCCACTGCAGTGCTTTCCACCGCAGCTGGGAGGGATGGGTGGAGAATCCCCAGTTGGATTTCCCCTCCTGAGGTTGTAGCTGTGTCTTTGGCCTCAGGAAGGGAAATCCTCTATATCCTATATCTTGGTTACACTCTCCCAGGGACCATAGGATTGCTCTGCAAAGCCTTTGCATGCGTAAAGGAGAAATAACGACTCAGACACAGTTGTAGGGTACAAATTGTGGTAAAAGTATTGGGCCACATTTATTAAATCATCAACAGGAGATCTACGAAGGGGGAAAAAGTGTGTGTACTAATTACACTGGCTATCAGCCGGTCACCATTGCTATAGGGTGAAACATCCAGCAAGGAGGGTGATGGCATTCAAGTCATCCCCTCCTTGCTTAACACCACACAGTGCTGGAAGGTCTTTCCTGCAGTCAGCCTCGACTGGCCCGTGAGGTACTGCCAGGTGAGGTAGGAAGACCTCAGAGACATGCCTTATCTCCCCAAACCGAGCCATGAGGCATCGGTGGTGGGAGCCTCGGGCATGCCTCTCACCTGAAAGGTGCCATAGGATGATCACCGAGCCCCTAAAACTGCCTCATCCCGCACTTAACCGCCAATGTGACCGAATTGAAAATGCCACTAAGCACCCAAACCCTGAAATACAGTGTAGAGTAGGCGAAACACGAACATTGCCCCCGGCCAATTAGTACAATGAACCAAAATTCCTACTCGGCCCCTCGGCAACAGGCGACCAGTAAAACCTACACTGCAAACAGGGATGGGAGGGAGGGAGCCGCGTTCGAAAGGAGGCAGGAGGAGAGGCGTGCAAGCCTAATAACAGCTCTACTGCCCCTCCTACTCTGCCTCTTGATTGGAAAATCAATATCAGACCATTGTGGTCCGATCCGTCATTCCCCCGCGCGCATATTGTTCCCCCCCCGCCACAGCTACGCATGGCTGGGAGGGGCAATTATCCAAAGAGCCTCAAAAGAGCTTACACAATAAAACTGCCCTCCCTCCCAGAAAAGAGCCCTCAATCCCCTGGTGAATCAATTGAAAACTTTATTTTTATACATGACAACGGCAGCGAGACTACTATATGCACAGAAATTGAAAGGTCCAACAGTGCCTACGACAGAAGAATGGTTGGTCAAGATGCTGGAGCTGGCAGAGACGGCCAAACTCACATCATTAATCAGAGAAAGGACAACATCCACGTTTCTTGTTGAGCGGAAACCTCTAATTGACTTTTTGCAGAAACTGGAAAATAATGATTTGTTTGTTTGTGGTTTATGGAATAATAATTTGGGACAATGGGAAGAAAGAGATTTCTCATTCTGATTATTGAGTAAGAAAAATTATTGTTACCTATATTGGCTGTAGAAGAAAATCGGAGGTCTGTTTTGTTTTGTTAATTGTTATATGTTTGATATTATGTGTTTGTTTTATATAGAAATAAAATTTAAAAGTTTATTAAAAAAAGAAAGAAAACTTTATGGAAACAACTCCCAAATTATTATAAAATCATTCATAAAACAACTATATGATCTTGACGGTGACATTAGTATCAATATGTGACAATGAACTAAAGAAAAGTTAAACATATTAACTTAAAGTTAAAAGTTAAACCTGGTTGAAATGAAAACTAGGAACGTAAAATAAACTTGTTAATTACTTCTGAAGCAGTCTTAGACACAGACAAAACATGTCCTTTGATTTTCTACACCAAAAATTATGAAAATGAGCACATGTAATTATATTTTTCAGTAAGTTTTTTTTTAAAATTAGCTGACTTACTTAGCTACTAAAATATAAGTCCTATTTTAATAATTTGTCTCCCAGTATGAACTCTCAACATACTTTGATATACGGATATTAAAAACGGTCACATCCTTGGCATAAAGTAAAGTTCTAATAAATTAAAGGGTGGCTGAAAAATCTCATATTACAGCCTGTAATGAAAGCAGAGGTGCCAATTTAAATCTGCTATAGCAAATATGTTATTTTTACAGAAAATGAAAAATGTACTGTATGAATAGATATAGATGCTGGCAATAAACCTGTCTGAACTTAGGGTCTTTAATATTGCTCTGATACACTTCTTTCCATTAAGAAGAAGGGACTTTGACCTGGAAATTATGAAAGGGATTAAGATATGCATCAGTAGAAAGATTTATGTCTCATGTTGACAAATTATTCATTAAAGTTTTATGTAACTTGCCCACTGGGATTATTAAATAAGATTATTGTGGCAGTTCCTATCAATGTATTCATCTTGATTGGTGAGAGTCACAATGAGGTTTTGGACTGTTAATCTAAAATGCTGGAATAATTGGGTGTGGGAGAAGAGATCCTTTTCCACTTGGTCAATTTGGTTTTAATCTCTTTATTATCTTGCTTGGTCCTCATGTAGACAATAACATATTTCAATATGCTGAATACAAGTGACTTTGGATGAGTTAATTTTGTACAGCTGGAATATGGATTATATTGTATTTGTCTATCTAAACCAGGGGTGAGAAACAGTAATCCCAAAGGCTGCATGCAGCCCCCACTGCCCTCTGGTGTAGCCCCTGAGTCCTCCCCACCAATACAGCCATGTTTCCCAGCAGCCAAAATAGAAAAAAAGAAAATAAAAAATATAATCACTGGTTTGCCATTGAAAATCAACTGCTACAGAATGCTACAGTTAGGGATGTGTGAGGAATCCGATACAGGGGTGAAAATCCAATGAATTTACTGGATTCGACTCCCCAGATACTGGTTTGCCACCCTGTGCTGGTGCTGACTCGCTTTGATGCAAGTCGAGCCAGCTCACAGATTGACGTCTCTAAGACAGGCCACGGTTTACACATTAAAAAAATAATGCTAAGGAAATTTGCGCAACTGGCACTATTTGTGCAATTTGCGTAACTTTATGCAAATTGCATAAATCATGGTGTTTTGCACAAAACAGCACCCGAAAAGCACATGGATCTAGTGCCATTTGCGCATATTTTATTTATTTAGCGCAATTTTATGCAAATCATACTAAATCAATGTGCTTTTTGGGTGCTGATTTGCACAAAACATGCAAAATACTGTGATTTACACAATTTGTGTGAACTTACTCAAATTGCATAGTTACATACATGTGCAAATAGCACCATTTGCGCAAATTTGCTTAACATTTTTTTAAAAAATCACAAACTGCAACCTGTCTTAGAGATGGAAGTTCACAGAAAAACCTCTGACTCAGCCTGCTTCCAATCATTGGATCAGGAGTGAGCAGGAAGTCTGTTGAGCCCAAACAAGCCAGACTTCCCAGCGTCAGCACATCCCTAGAATGATCAAACTGAGCTTGTTTTCAAGCTAAATTTGGTCATTGTAGCATTCCGTAGCAGTTTGCTGCTGAAAATTAGTGGCATGTCAGTGATTTTGTTTTTGTCACCTCCCCACAGAATTCTGCGGGTTGCAGTGGCAGGAGTGCAGTCCATCGTAGTGGGAGACGGGGAGCAAAAATGGCCCCAGGACATCCCAAAGTTCCTCACTTAGTTGATCTAAACCAGCTTGCCCCAACCTGATCCCCTCCAGATGTTTTTGTCCCACAACTCCCAGTATTACTGACCATTGTAATGCTAAGGAAAGTTGAAGTCCAAAACATATGGAGGGCACCAAGTTGGGGAAGGCTGATCTCAACCACCTCCAAAAATTGCCTTCTCAGATACAGTCAAATACTGTGATTCAAATACTGTGACATGCTGACTTGCCTTCACACACCCAAAATGAACACGTGGCCGAGAGAGTAATGTGGGAACACAAAGGTATTGCATTATGTTGATTGATCTGCATCATAACTACTAGGTAAAGTAGTAGATATTGTCTAGGTTTAGTAATAAAACAGCCAACATTCATATAAACAACAAACTACATATAAACTACCAGCATAACACATCTGGCCAAGACTAGGGGTGGGTGGTCCACCCAGCTCTCGACTCGTGGCACACGAGTTGAGCACTGTCGCTGTGCAAGCCAAGCTGAGCCAAGCCGAGTGCGAGTGCCAGCTGAGGCACTCGCCAGACATCTGGGTCCCCGGCGCTACACTGTTTACACAGAAAATAGCGTAAGATACATTAAAAATGGCCGTGATTTACGCAAGTTACGCAAATCGCGGCTGTTTTTAATGTATCTTATGCCATTTTCTATGTAAACAACATAGTGCTGGAACCTGGAAGTCGCTTCCCCAGCTTGGCTTTCAAGAACGCGAGTTGAGATGGGGAGAAAGGTAGGGTGAGCGGAGCTCAGGGGGTCAAGCCCGGCGAGTTTGCAAGGCTTCCACCACCCAATTGAGCTCCGCACACATCTCTAGCCAAGACAGAACTAAAAGACACAATTGCAGCAACAACCCAGAACCGTCCGGTAAAACATAATCAGGGAAAAGCCAGAGAAAACAAATAAATCTTCAGGACCTTCCTAAAAGTCTGTGATGTTGGGCCTCAAAAAGCTGCTGATGCACCTGAGATCCACCCAAGATTTCTGAAATATCAACATGCAACAACTAATACTGGATGTCAGTTGTTTTTAAATGAATGATGCCTAAGCTCTGAGGCACACATTGCTTTGCTGGTGAGTGATTTCTATGTTGCTATTGTGTCATCTCTGTGTTATGGAATCCAGGCCTTGCATATTTTCTGTCAGCAGAGTCCATGGTGCTAAGTGGTGGCTCCGGGTGGCTCTGGGTGGTAGTTATATGGAGTTATGAGTCTACCGCTGGAGATTCACACGGGACCTTGTCCTTGGTGGTGGCAAACAAAGCTCCAAGGTCTCACTCCTATAATACCTCTGACTCCAGCAGGATGATATATTTTCTGTGTCCTGGTGCAGAATCTTGACAGAAAGTTGTAGAATCCCATTACATAAGGAAAAAGGCTGGTCAGGGTGGCTGGTAAATAATTACATCAAATTTCTGTGGCTCATTATTGTCCATGAGCAAGGAGCTGGAAATAATGGCTCAAGGGGAGTAGTGATGCTGCCAAATTTCATAATTCGTTGCTTCACAGGTCAAAATTCATCCGTTCATCATGCTTACCTTTGTAGCAAGCCTGGATCGATGTATTATGAATTTGCTATTAAGTTCAGAATTGATTGCAATCTTCAGAGCATGTGCAGTAAAGTAGTACACAGATTCCTTCTTCAAAATCTTCAGTCATCCTACCACCTAGACACTCAAAAGCATAAATGAAGGAGTCTCCTTAGCTGCTTCCCTCATTGCTGCCACCACAGCTCTGACTTTGCGAGGAAGAGGAGGAGAAGGAGCAGGACTCTGTGGGTTTCATCTTCATACTGGTGATCAGTGATGGTGAGTAAACATCCCATGACAGGCAGGCCACATGAAAACAACCAACCAGAAAGGGGACATAACACAGTGGCACATGATGTTATGCCATACTACACAATTCCAACCTACAGCTCCCATGGTGCACTTTGATATTGCGCGTGTGCAAAGACTTGTATACATGGAATGAGGGTTTGTATTAAAGGAGAACTCTCATCCAAGCTCACATAGACAAACCAAGACAGGTCTCAGGATGGGATCAAGGGATTCTTAGGGACCCCAGGCAAGACATCCTGCAACGGGAGTCCTCAGCCTGCCCCATCTACCTCTGTGAGAGTAGAGCTTGCTGTGGAATCTCAATCCTCCTCCTCTACAGAGGTCCTCCCTGAACTTGGGTCAGCCAGGAGCCTGGCCGCTATCAACCCTTTCTCAATTTTCTGTACAATGCTAAATCTTGCTATACATTATTACTAGCCTTTTTATCATCATCATCATCATCATCATCATCATCATCATCTACAACAACAACAACAACAACAAATTATCTCCAGTTATTAGAAATACCCAAATAGGCTTCCTCTACTTCATTTCCAGCTTTTTGCTGAAATCACAGAATACTCACATTAGACAGAGATAAAGCATTTAACCAGCTTGAACCTAAATATGTATCCTCAGTACAGCCAGGTATGGGCTTTGAAGGAAAATTTACAAAAGCAGACTGGAGCACTAAATGCTTGACCCGAAGCAGCAATAAAGATGAGCAGAGATAAAACAGATATCCTCAGCCTACTGAGTTGATTGAGGTATTCTCTTTTCCCTTGCCAGTGACACTCAGAACATTTTTCATAGCAAATCTCAATTCACACCGCATCCAGCCACAGGCTTTCGCATTCTTTCAGGTGCTAACAAAAACTGACAAAAGATTGTCATTGGCTTTCTACGTGCAACATCAACACAATCACATTACTCTTGTGAACCAAACTTAAGCTTCTGTTATTATCTCTCGATAGATAGATATATCCTGGAAAAGTATGCATGATAGAACTTCAGTTATTTGAATATGAAGACGTCAAGTCTCCCGATTATACAAAACAGACTATGGAGATAGCCATGTCTTTGGATATCGCCACTTCTGTATATTTTGAATTCTGCTTTTGTTTTGCTCCCTTGCTGCCAGGTCCTTCTGTCCATCTGCCATCTCTGACTCCCTCCTTCCACTGGCATCCTCTCTAGGCTAACCCATTTCTGTCCTATTTTGTTAGCCCGCCCCCATCCTCAGGCTCTGCATTTGCCTTCCACCACCAAACTAATGGTCTCTACCTCTATGAGGAGATGGTGGCGCTACTTTAATCTGGTAAAGCCATGTTGACTGTGCCCCATGTTGAACCATATCAACATCCTCTCCTCTTTCAGCAACAGGAAAATATGCACATCCTTCAATTTGCAAAAAAATAATAAAATAAAACGGTATTGTACTGCAGGTACATCTTATCTCCTTATGCTAAATCCAGATTCACCACTCTGGAATCTGTCTAGATGTGGAGCAGTGTATACATGTTGTAAATAAAATAAATAAATCAGCAATTGCTCTTCAAATCCCGCAGTATGGCCATTGCTTCCCTGCCCTGTGACAAGGTAGCAGTCACTATTTTTTAAGTTTGGAAGGATAAGTACATCAATGCACTGGAATAAGCTCAATTAATTGCAGCCTGATGGGAGCCTACACATAGTTATGGCACTGCTCTATAATTTACTTAGTTTAATGGTTAATCCAGCCCTGGAAAGCATTATCTACAATCAGATTGACAGTGATCCATTAACCACTGCTTTCTTGTTGTGGCTTTTCCATCAATTTATTTATTTATTTATTTGTTATATTTATACCCTGCCTTTTTTCCTGCAAGGAACCCAAGGTGGCTTACATAATCCTCCTCCTCCTCTCCATTTTATCCTCACAACAACCCTGTGAGGTAGGTTGGGCTGAGAGTCAGTGACTGGCCCAAAGTCACCCAGTGAGTTTCATGGCCGAGCGGGGACTAGAACCTGCATCTCCTGAGTCCCGGTCCAACACTCTAACCACTACGCCACACTACACCATACTGGCTCTCAACCTGCCCAAATCCAGACAACAGTCCAGACAAGGTAAGCAGAGCAAAGCTGCTAGGGACACATCGCTGACAAAACTGTTGACCTACCTATCAGTAGTCTCTTCCTCCTTCCTCAAGTAAAGCTGCTGGGAGGAAACAAGTTAGGATGCAGCTGAGTTTTTAAAATAAAGTTGACAATCCTCCAAGAACAGGTGCAAGAGGGCAGAGATAGGCAAGGATCCTAACAGTCCCTACATGTTAAGAACATAAGAAGAGCCCTGCTGGATCAGACCCAGGGTCCATCTAGTCCAGTATTCTGTTCACACAGTGGCCAGCCAGCTGCCCATGGGATTTCACAAGCAGGACATGAGTGCAACAGTACCTTCCCACCCATGTTCCCCAGCAACTGGAGTATACAGGCATGATGAGGAAGCAACCAGATTTGGCTTCTGCTGCTTGATGTAATATTCAGATAATAGGTGATGAAAACCTGCTGTAAGCATCAGTTGCTCTGCCACAAAGCAATAATGTTAAAAACTGCTCCAGACTCAACAGTTCCCAACTCCTTAGCATTTCCCTTTTAATTTCAGTTTGCACTTCCAAGAAGTGAACACATTTTGGAATCAGCTAGTCAGTCAGTCTTCCCTATCCATTGATTACTTCTGAGGATGTTGAAGAGTCCTTGGTCTCGAGTCACGAGTCGAGTCACGAGTCTTTGAACCTGAGTCTCGAGTCCGAGTCCGAGGTCCAAAATGGTGACTCACGAGTCCCAAGTCACTCCCAAAACTGACTCCACGAGTCCCTATTAAAATCAATGGGTTTTTTTCCCAACAAAATAAGGCTACTTCAGATTTGTGCCTAGAATTTATTTAAGCCACACGTGTGCCTTTTTATTTCAAAACTCTGCAACTGATTTTGGCAAGAACAGACCAGGTCACCAGGCAGACAAACCCAAAATAACCAGGCAGGCAGTGGAGGCAGGGAACCCCAAAGCAGGCAGGCAGAGGCCTTTGTCTTGGACAATTCAAACTGTGGAACTGGTCAAGAAGAGACCAGGCAAGCAGAGAAGGCAGGGAACCCCAAACAGGCAGGCAGAGGCAGCCAAACCCAAAATGTCTGAAAGGTTGCATTTTAGGAAAATGATTTTAAAAAATAAACTTACTGTACTTCTTAAAACTTATCCATGTTGCATTTGAGGAACATGATTTTTTCTAAATGTTTGGCCCCCATTCTGGAACAATGAGGTCACTATTCCACCCTCACCGAACACCCACTCTACTGGCCAAAGAGAGTCAGTAGTGAAAATGCCCAAAGAGAGAGGAGAGAGAGAACCCACACGCACTGGCTTTAGAAAAGCCCCTTCCCCTTTAGATATTTTACAGTCTTTCCCTGGAGAAAGAAGCTGCCTGGATTACTAAATTCAGGAAGGGCGATCTGAGGATTGCCAGGTGTGATAGCAACAAGGCAAAATGCCAGTCTTTGGGCTCAACAGAAAGGGTTTCTCCAAGTATGGGAAAGAGGCTTACAAATCCCATCTTGGGAGCGGAGGGGAGTGGTCTTTAGAAGCCACTGTTCCCACAATATTTATTTGGCACATAGACAACAGTTTCCCTGGTAGTTCAAGAAAATAAAGGCATCTCTGCATGACAGCTTTTTGAACTGGTTTAGGCTGCAATCCTTGATACATTTACCTGAAAGTAAAGCCCTACTGAAAACAGTGGGGCTTGTTTCTGAGCAGACATGTGTAGGGTTGCACACTGCAAAATCATACTTTCCCCACCATAGTTCTGTGAGGGAGTGGGATCTTTCTCTGCAGCCTCAATAAACTAAAGTTCCCAATATTTGGAGCAGCAGGGCAGGGCAGGGAGGGGAGAGAAAGAGGAAGCCATAGCCCATGAGAGTTAAACAGGTATAAACACAAATACAGGTTTGTCGTGCAGATCTGCCCTAAGTGATACAAAAATAAGTGCTTTCCCACCCCACCCCCCGCTCTGTTGGATCATTTACTATTGATGTGGGAAGACGCAAGCTTTTCAGTTACACAGAACTCTTCATCACTCATAATTCTTTATTTGTTCTTTGTTGTTGCTCATGGCTGCATCTCAAGTTCAAGCTGTGCAAGTGCAACACCAGGGTTTTAAGAGCGGGGAAAAAAGCACTGCCAGCAAAGTTTAGTTTTGAAAAAATTACAATTGTAAGGGATCAAGCTTGCTGGAAATTCACCCCCTCTCTGCCCCTGAACCTAAGAAGAGCCATGCTGGATCAGACCAAGGATCCATCTAGTCCAGCATTCTGTTTACACAGTGGCCAACCAGCAGCTGCCTGTGAGAAAACCACAAGCGGGACATGAGTGCAACAGCACCCTCCCGCTTGTGTTCCCCAGCAACTTTCCTGCTCAAACTCCAGCCCAGCCCAGCCCAGCCCCACAGCGAACCCACGGGGGGGGGGGGGAAAGGAGTGCTGCCTAGCTTTGTTGCCTCCTCTCTTCCTGCCTGGCTCTCCGTTCTCTGCTTCACCGCTCTCTGCCTGCCTCGCTGCTCTCTGCCTGGCTCCACCTAGTGGAGTAACATTTAAGTGGTTCCCCCGCACTGAGGTGGTACAGCAACAAAAAGGAACCTACTAGAAACAGGGACTTGGAACTTTGGTTCCAAGTCCCGAGTCGAGTCCCAAGTCACATTAAAAATATACAGACTCGAGTAGGACTTGAGTCAGAAGGAGGACTCAATCGGACTCGTGAGTTGAGTCCTCGAGTCCGAGTCCCCATCCCTGCTGAGTATAGAGGCTCTGATTAGGGATACTTGAGAATTCAGTCTTTGTGCATTGCATTCCTGTCCAAAATGACCTGATCAACACCTCTTGGACTAAGGTATGAATCAGGATGCTATGACAGTTTTTAGCCATTTAAATGCACATCAAAATGCACATTTAAATAATATTTTGAGAGAAAAATGCACATTTAAATGCACATTTGGACAGGTGTCTGATTTTATTTTATATTTTTAAAGTCAGATTAATATGGAAATAGAATGGAATGGGATTATGACTTAAAACATGCAGAAACATGAACTGGAAATAAACAAATTTGCTCAGATCTACACAGAGAGCTTTCTTGACCTCAAGGTCTTCCCCATTCATTTCAACAGAGAAGGCCCATGCATGAATCTCTTTGTGCTCATTGATCTGCTGTCTTCATCAAAATGGAAGGACCATCTGAGCACATAAGAAGAGCTCTGCCTGCACACCGAAGCACATACAAAGCTACAGATCAGTCTCATGGGTAGGTGCCTTTTGTTTGGTAGGATGTCCATCACTGGATCCCACCACCATAGGTAACTATCAGCCAGTCTCCACCGTGCCCTTCTGGGCAAGGTCCTAGATCGAGTGGTAGTGACTCTGCTCCAGGCTTTTTTTTGGATGAAACTGACTATTTGGATCCTTTCTAATCAGGGTTCAGGCTGGTTTTTGGGAATGAAACAGCCTTGGTGGGTGATCTACACTGGGAACTAGATAGGGGAGTACATCCCTGTTGGTTCTTCTGCAACTCTGAGCAGAATCCAGTGCCATTGACCAATATATCTTTGTTTGGTCAGTATGGGACTTGGAGGCACTGTGTTGCAGTGGTTCTGTTCTTGCCTGGCAGAGTGCTTTCAGAAGGTGGTGCTGGGGGATTATTGCTTGTTCCCATGGTCTCCAGCCTGTACAGTCCCTGAGGGCTCTATTTTATTCTCTATGCTGTGTAACATCTACATGTAGCTGCTGGGAGAGGTCATCTAGAGTTTTGGAGTTGTGTCTCATCACTATGCTGATGATGCCCAGCTCTATCTCTCTTTGTCAATTGATGCCAAGGCAGACAAGCAGGCTGTGGAAGTACTGAATGGTTGCCTGGACAAGTCATGGATTGGATGTGGGTTAACAAGCTGAGGTATAGTTCAGACAAGACGGAGGTACTGTTGGTCAGTAGGAAAGCTAAACTAGGATTGGAGGTACAGCCTGCTCTGGATGGGGTGGCAATCCCTCTGAAGGATCAGGTTCACAACTTGTGGATTCTTCCCAACCCAGCATTGCTGCTGGAGGGTCAGATACCTTGTATGGCCACAAGTGCCTCTACTCAGTTTTAACAGGTTTGCCACTTGTGCCCCTTCCTGGAGAAGGTAGATCTGGCCACACTGATACATACCTTAATCACCTCCCATTTAGATTATTGTAATACACTCTAGGTGGGGCTGTCCCTGAAGAGCGAAGCATTATTGTAGGTAGGACTTAAAATTCTTCAGCTACAGCTCCAATATGAGGGTGTTTTCCTCTACGAAAGTTACTTCCAGTTCCAGCATCATTCTGGTGCTGTCCAAAAGATAAGGAAGCAAGAGCATTCATTCTAACTTTTGGCCTGGCCTACTTCATGCTTTTGAATCTGGCCCATGCCGTGAAAATGGCCTTTTGCCTTCTCTAACTTTCAGTGTCTAATCAGCCAGTTGTTATGATATAATGGCTCTCCCTGCAAAGAAAGTGTTGGAGAATTCAGCACAGGGAAGATGGGATCCCGAGACAAGTAATCCAAAAAGCCTTATTAAAAGACCAAGGCTTTTGTAGCGCTGGCAAATTGCATAGTAACCCCAAGAGGCTCAATTTAACAACAGCAATCATCAGCCAGTTAGCACAGCCTTTTTCTCGGAACTTCTCTGGGAGCTTTTCCCCTCTTTTCTTCAGCAAAATCTCTTCCGCTTTGGAGCCTTTGAGCTTAACAAGTTCTGCTCAGCATGCCTATGGAATTTACAAAGATGTTTTTTCTGTCCGTGCCACACTAGCCTCCATCTTCACCTTTGTTACAAGAAAAAAGCAAACAAACCTGAGGCATAAGTTATTTGGCTTGTGAACAACACAAGGAAAGAGGCTTGCCAAATTAATGATGTAGCTCCCAAGGATTTCCTTGAAAAATATATAGACGCTTTAGGCTGGAGTCATAGGTGTTGGCTATTAAGTCACTTTTCAGTCTCATATAGCTCCCTTTGCTTGGAATAAAATGAGTTTAGAATGGGTAGGCAACCTTTGTGGGCCCATGGACACATCTGGCAATTTGTTGAGAAATGGTCCTGGGCACCACCACGAAATGGCTGCCAAGGTGTTATGAGTAGATATAATAATAACCATCTGGTTATGAGTGTGGCTCACAAAGAAGGCCATAGCAGGCCCCAAGAGCAGGTTGGGTAAGCTTGGGTTCCTAGAAATGATTAGCTAAGCCCTTCACTGGACTGGCCAGGTGAGAGAAAAGATGCAAATGAAGGTTTGAATGGAGAGTGATTGGGACCCTGATGCATGAATGGGCAATGGCTGAAGTCTTGCACTGATCAGATTAACACACATGGCCTAAAGGCGCAGGAGAGACTTTCCTGAAAAGAAACGAAGAATAGCTCTACAAAAGGATGGCTTCCACCCAATAGTAGGATTCAACCAGAAACTTAAGTTCATCAAGTAAGAAGAAACCACAAAAGGTCTTCCCTATTACACCCATCAAGGTCCCCAGCCTCACACAAAAGATAAGATACCCTCAGCAATGGGCACACAAAAGGAACTCAAGATGGCAAGCACTCAACAGGGTGATTAACAGTGATTACGAACATCAGGGAAACAAAGGAGACCCTTGCCCCTCTCATGTAGCAAGGAACTCAGGGAAAGGTATAAAAAATGAGGTTTTAGTAATGGGAAGGTGTGTTGGGAGAGAGTCAAGAGCGCCGTCGTAAGCCATCTAAGCACACAGGCGTGTTTGGGACACAGACCTCTTGCTCACCTCCTGTAGGGATGTTACTTTTGGCTTGCGCGGGTGTGTGTGGGACCGAACTTGGTCCGGCTCGCGCCCGTGCGAGGCTCGTGCGGGCCTACGGGCCTACCTGTTCCCTCGGCGGCTTGCCTCTCCGTCGCGAGCCACCCGCGCCACCCGCGCTGGTCCTGTCGCATCACATCTGGCCCCAGAAGTGACGCAACGGGACCCTGCGCAGGCGCGCTGGACCCCCGTGTGCCGTATTGCGCCTGCGCAGGGTCCCCGTCGCGTCACTTCCGGGGCCGGATGTGACGCGATGGGACCAGCGCCGGCGGCTCGAGTGGCGTGGAGAACTGCTCCGTGCCGCTCTGAAGATCGAGGCGGGGAGGCTGCTCCCGCAGAGAGGCGAGCCGCGGAGAGCCACGAGCCCACCACAGGTTCGTGTAACTTCCCTAACCTCCTGCCTCCACGGGACTATGGTTGGGAATCCACTGCAGGGACCACCAACAGACATGGTAGTAACCAGAACGTCTTCCTCTAACTATCCCTTTTAGATGGAAGCCTTTCTTCCACCCCTTTCTATCTATAGGCTATTAGGGCAAAACAGGGACTCTTTTCTATCAGAATTATAGAGTGTGCTTGAGGATAACGTAAGTGTGTTTTGCTGCCTGAAATCATTGGGTTTAGTGTGGGGTCTCTGAGCCCCAAAACACTACACAGCTCCTTTAAATCCATAGAATCTCTCTCTCTCTCTCTCTCTCTCTCACACACACACACACACACACACATACACACAACACAGAAGGCAAAGTAGGAGAGGGCACCTTGTCAGGTGCCATGTTGCCTACCTCTGTTTCACAATATCATGACCAACCTCTTCAGTGTGTGGGAGCGGTCGAGTGGCCTTGGGATCCCTCAGCCTGGTTCTCCCACCACCTTGACTGAAGAACCTGTCAGACACCCCTCTGCTTAGAAAAGAAGGGATTGTGCTCATATACTTCTGCAGTGACCCAGAAGTCTTTGAGGGAATTTGTTTCTCTCCCAAGTCAGGTCAAATATGGCACCTCACAGTTCTGATTTGAGACAGATGAGGGGTGGAAGCAGGGTGGGCTTGAGTATGGCTTGCAGGCTGCCAATTGGATATCTCTGTTTTGGAATAGTTGCACTTTTCCTAGGGGTGAGGGAGAAAATTTGTTAAGTTCACATTTTAATGCAAACTTATCTAATTTTGCACTTTTGAACCCATATGCCAACTGAAACGCAGTGATCCTTCAAAATGCACGTTTCTATGAATTTTGCAGTGGAGTTCTCCCATCAAAAATGCACACAAAATCTGTATATTAGGGAGAGATGGATGCAAAAATGACTACTTTATGAAAATGATGCTTAAAAATGAATTATATCAGGAAACCTGCTTGGAAAAATGTGTATCATAGGCAAAGCCAGTGTGGCGTAGTGGCGAGAGTGTTGGACCGGGACTCGGGAGATCCGGGTTCTATTCCCTGCTTGGCCATGAAACTCACTGGGTGACTTTGGGCCAGTCGTTGACTCTCAGCCTAACCTACCTCACAGGGTTGTTGTGAGGATAAAATGGAGAGGAGGAGGATTATGTAAGCCGCCTTGGGTCCCTTGGAGGAAAAAAGGCAAGGTATAAATGTAATAAATAAATAAATAAATAAAATCACATACAAAAATACATGTATTAGGAGAAATGCACACAAAAATGCATATGAATTTTCATGTGAACTTAAAAACAAAAATTCTCAAAGTTCAGGCCGAACCAAACTGAAGACTGGGGAAATGAGAAATGGAGAAAAATGAAATCGACAGATTCATCCATCCCTTGTTTTCTCTGCCCCCCCTTCCCCTTTGTTTATGCTTAGACAAGTCGTTAAGGGCACAATACTCCGGGGGGATGCCATGACCCTCCGAACTCAGAGGATTATGGGCATCCTATGCAGGGCAGGAGGAGCGTGGAGGCAAAGGTTATCATTGGCTCCAAGGCCGGGTCGCGCCCCGGACCCGATCTTCCGCAGGGGCGCCGACCCGATCTTCTGAGCGGCGTGGAGAGGTTCTCCGCGCCGCTTGATCGGGCGTCTTCTGCCCCGTCTGTCACTTCCGAGACCGGAAATGACGCGATGGGACCCTGCGCAGGCGCAGAACGCGCCACAGGGGTCCAACGCGCCTGCGCAGGGTTCCGTCGCGTCATTTCCGGTCCCGGAAGTGACGGGACGGGATGGACCACGTGGGTGGCTCACCGTGGAGAGGGCGAGCTGCCCCGAAGAACAAGGTAAGACCTCGCCGGGCATGAGCGGGGCCAATTTCGGCCTCGTTTCTGCCCGGCGAGGCTCGATCATACAAGTATAGCAAAGGTTGCTTCCCTGCTCCTCGCGCTCTGCAAAGCACTTAGGCGACCAATTTCGGCCATCTAATTGCGGCAGTTTGGAGTGGGAGGGAAGGAGGCTGTGTGGTCGCCAAGTCATATCAGTGGCACCAGGTCTCCTGCTCTCCTCTCATCTCCTCTCCCCACCCACTACCCACCCCCAAAAGCCCTTTTCCAAGGTCACTCTTACAACCTCAGAGAAGCAGCAAGCATGGTCTTTCCAAACCAGCTGCGATGGGGGGGGGGAGCTGAGCGCAAATCCACAGCTACGAGGCCGGAGCGATTTTCCAACCTCATAGATGGGACTTTGAAAAATCCTATGGCCATCTAGACCCTGTCTAGTGGCCATAGGATTGCGCTGTTAGCAGATCAACAAGCTTTGCCACTTCATGTGGCATACTGGGCAATTTTTGAAAATTGGACATTTCATCTCTCCCCTATCCATTTTTTTTTTAAATTGGACATTTCATCTCTCACCCATCCTACCCCACCACCCCCTGCCAAAAAAACAAAACAAAACCCCACGAAGTTTTTTCTGCCCTGTTTTATGAGTTAGGTGTGTTCAAAAGCTTAGGTTGTTTGCCACGAATAAAAGACAAAACTGAAACAACCCTGAAAGCAATCCCACAAAGGGCACAGCAGGTGGGCCACAAAGCCATCCACTTGCCTCACTGTTGCAGGACTTTGATAAACCCTCTAATCTTTTAAGCAGAAGGAACTATTCTTGCCAATTGCCAGCCTCTCATCTAGCTGCTTTTTAACATCATTAAAGTACCCAAGGTATCCCCCCCCCCCCCCAGTCTGCCAGACACAGTGTTATCGAGACATCTTATGCCGTTGCCTGTCTGGATTTAAATGCAGTGAAATATCACCTTGTAGCTTTGTCCTAACCCCCCACTTTCCCCCACTCCAAAACCCAAGGAACCCCAGGGCATATGCAGTTCAGGAGAGGCTGAGGCATACGATGCACACTCAGGATTGAAGGCAGAAGCTACCTTATTTTACTAGCAAAATCAATCCAGGAGTACAAAAGTAATACACTCCCAGACGTGAGGATGAGAGACCTTCCTCCAGGCTATGGATTATATAGCTCATGTATTTGGGTTACATTAGCATTTCTCACTACACAGTCTGGATTTCAGTCACATCTTCCAACAGTGTGATAGCACAAAAATGGAGAGTCTTCAGAGACAGAAAGCTTGTTCCAGTGTGGCGTTTTCTTCCTTCCTTGTTGCTGGACGAGGGGTTTGAAGCATTCACATTTTCTTCACCCTCCTGCTTCATTTGGCCAGTCAGCTTGTCATTATATGGAGTAGATTAACCTGATTACTTCACCAAGTGGCGGTTGGTGAGTTCATTTCTGCCATTACTTGAAGAACATAACACTGGAAGCTGCCTTATACTGAGTCATACCCACTGGCTTGAAGCAGCTCTCCAGGATTTCAGTCAGAATACAGGGGTGGGTGAGAGTTTTGTTTCAGTTCAGTTTGGATAAGATTTTACCCAGATTTGCAAAGTTCTCCATCTTGGGGACAAAAAGATCTTGAGATTTAAAGAATTCGAATGTGGGAGAAGCTGACAGATTTGTCCATCCTGGCCCAGGGCTGAGTGCTTAGCTGTTAGGAATCTGGCTTTGAATCCTTGAACCATGCTGATGCTTACTTAGGGTTGCCACCTCTTTTTTCTCATAGGCTCCTCATCTTTAACAGCTACATGGTAGGCAGGTACATCATGGTCCTCACCATGCTGGCAATAGCCGCACCTATCGCCTTGGCTTGTGCAAATCAGTGATAATTTTGTTTGTTTTTGACAAGAATTTACCAAAATTTGCAACATTCTTCATATTTAGGAGAGAAGGAAATTGAGATTTTAAAAATTCAGATGGGGGGGAAAAGTGGACCCGACAGATTCACGCATTCCTAGTCAGGAATCTTTCACTGCCCTACCTGGAGATGCCAGGGACTGATGGGACCTTCTGCATGCAAAGCTTGTGCTCTACCACTGAGCCACAGCTTTTCCCCTGCTGGTTCAGATCAAAGGTCCATCTAGTTCAGGGTCCTGTTTCTGACAGTGTCCAGAAGAACAAGCAAGCAAACAGACACAGGTGGGAACTGTTGTTGCCATGCCGTGCTTATGGGCTTCTACCTGCTTTGTTTGTCCCCATCCTCTTTTGTTGTTTGTCCCCAGCAATGGGTATTCTAATGGTGCAGGTTCTATTTTGTTCCATTGAGTTATCATGGCTAATAGCCTATGTATGTCTGATATGTATGTTTGTCTAGTCCTTTCAAAAATTCATCTAAGGTATTGATCTTCAGGATATCTCATGGCAGTGAATTCGATACATGAATCATTATTTATTAAAACTATACATCACTTTTGTGCCCACAAGGGCCCTCAAAATGATGTACACTTAAAAATAACTGTCAAGAAGTACTTACTTTTGTCTGTCCTGAGCCTACTGCCAGTCCAATTTCATTAGATGACCACACACACATGCACGCGCTTGCACACACACACACACGCACACGCACGCGCACACGCACACGCACACACACACACACACACACACACGTTCTAGGGCAGTGATGGTGAACCTTTGTGAGCCCAAGTGCCCAAACTGCAACACAAAACCAACTTATTGATTTCAAAGTGCCAACACTGCAATTAAACCTGAATACCGAGGTTTTGGTTTTAGAAAAACAACTCATACAGTTGTCCGAACTAATTAACATCTTTTGTCTTAAAAGAAAAACACAGTAACAGAGTTTTCAATGATACAAACAGTTTTTTGTTGGGGAAAAAATCAACTCAAAAAATTATTATAGTACTACATTGTACACATAGCCTGAAGGGAATTTATACAAACTTTTTAAATAATTAGGCACATGCATTTTTGGATAAGGGATTCTCAACTTGTAATATGATTATATGCCAGACTGAAATTGTATGGGGCAAGCTTTACCCCGGGTCCTTTCCCTGCTTCTACAGGTGTCGGATTAGTAAAAGTAAAAGTCAGTCTGTACTAGGATGAGCAAGATAAACAAGAAAAGTAAACATGCTTAACACATTTTAAACACTTTATGTCTTGGACTGCAAACACTGCATTAGGTAAAAGTTTGCATTGGGCATGCTTTTGCACAATTAATGTGATTTTTGCTATTGCATGCATGCTGATAATTTGTCAAACCTTGGCTCATACTCCGTTAGTTTGAGAGCAACACATGCAGCACTCAGGTCAACTGTTAGGGCTTTACATCCAAGCCAGGCTCTGTGCATCATTCTTCAAAATCTTTTAAATGTGATAACAATGTAGAAAAGAATTCTGTAACAGGAATTCTAGAATAAAATCATTCTGTTCCACACTGTGAGAAAGAACAAGATCATTAGTGTTTTGCAGAAGGGGACAGTCTTTTCGCGATCTGGTGACCAATGGCTCGAGTGCCCACAGAGAGGTCCCTGCATGCCAGCTGTGGCACCCGTGCCATAGGTTTGCCATCACTGTTCTAGGGTCATAAGGGAATTATTTTCCTCTATTCACTCTCTCAACACCATGTATGGACAGCACCATGCATACTTTTAGCAAGGCGATGCGGCAAACTGGCTGAAGCACAAAAGGGAAGCTGTGAAAAATTAGCTTGCCCTTTGCAAGGATTGCTGGGATATGAGGGAGAATTCTTAGGAAGCCATCGCAAGAGGCATCAGCAATATGAATTTCAAATGCATGCTGCTTTCAACAAGAATCAGGATAGGTCCCTGATATGGTCAGTCTATGATACCCATAAATACAGAGTCACTGGAGCCCTGGTCACAGGCTAGCCAAAAAAGGAACAAGGAACACCAGGACCACACTTCTAGCCCCTCCCCTAATCTCACACTTGAATGCTCCTGGATCCACCCCTCTGATCTCAGCACATTTGGTGAAGGTCAAAAGGGGGAGCCGGCTAAACCCATGTAGTTTCCTCCATGCAATAGGGAACCCTTTAATTTTAAAAATGAAAGGCAGTAAAACTAAAAAAGTTTTGAGATCTTTTCAATTTTAAAATTTGGGTCTTCAAAACTTTGGTTGGTAAGTTTCCAAAATGTTAAGTACATACATTTCATAGGTTTTTTTGGTTATTTTTTCAGTATCCAGGTAGTTCACCTCAGTACTCAAAACAAAATTAAGAGGAAGACTCACGAAGAAAGTGCATGTTTACATCTGCGTACCACAAGCTTCGCCTACTAAATGTTGTGCAACAAAATAAATAAATAAATAAATAAATATAGATCAGAGCCTCAGGAATTGCTGAGCCATTAAAACAGTTTACACAGCATCATAGATAATTACAATTATCCACCTCTTAGGGATATTGGAACTGCCAATTTTCCTGCAAAGGAAAATAAATAAATAATTCAGAGCAGATGTTGACAACTCAGACTGGTTTAGTAGGGAGCTTTAGGCAGGGCTGTCAGCAGTAAATGTGAAAATGCTGATAGAACTAGAAAAATTCTTGTGGTGTGTTTGTGTTTTTTAAAGTAGGAAAAATGTGCTTACTAGCAGGCGATTCATCTTAGAAGACAAAAAGAAAGAGGAAAAGCCTGTCAGGTCAGTTTGGATAATTAAAAATCTTGGTTTGGGACCAGGGAAACAGTGTATGGGACCATATTTGATCACTAATACAGAAAGGCAAAGACATTTGTGACCAGTCTTTAAATATATATGTTCTTCTTCCTCTCTCTTTAATGTAACACAGACCCACACAACTTGTGTCCTGTGCTGTATTCAGGCAAAGTGGTGCCCTTAGCCACAATTCATCCTCCCAGCTACCTCCCTTCCATCTTCCCTTGGCCTAGGAGAGAAACCCTGCTATAGCCCTCGAGTAGTGTCCTTCTCTACTGCATATAGCCCTGTTTTGTCCAGTTGCTAATGCATTTCTGGACCTTGTGTTCATAAAGGTTCAACTCAGAGCACATGACCAGTCAAGGAAAATGAGCTGCACCCTGTCAGGTGTTTGTTTTTGTTTGCATTGTTTTTGCTGTCCTGGGCAGGCAACAGAAAGTTTATCAACACTTCTGGGCTACCAGATGTTGCTGGTGGACTGCGTTTCCTTTGGTGGACCACAGGTTTTGCAGTCCTGATATATAGTATGGGATAACCAGAAAAGAGTGAAAGACGTTATCATGTAAAATAAATGGATCTATTATAAAATCACAGATATAATACTAATAAATGACTTTGTCTAGCATTTTCGCCTTCAATGTTGTGACTGCCAAGGAAAGCCTTTCGATTGCACCCACCCACCAAGAGCACATGATATTCCTTTGAACAACTATAATTCTATTGATATTGAAGCTCTTGTTTCAACAAACACTGTGATTTTGTAACTATTGTATAAGCAATATCCCCAACCACTAGATGGTGCTGTCCCATATCCTTAATGCTTAGCTCAGACTGTTGTTCTGTATTGTATTGTATTCTTGTTTTTACTGGCGCAGAAGCTAGGAATCATGAGAACTACACTAAAGCTACAATCCTTACCCACTTAACTGGGGGGCCCATTGAACTTAATGGATCTTACTTCTGAGCAGACATGTATGGGCTTCTCCTGTTAGCAGATGTTCTGTAGGTTGCTCCCTATCCATTATGGTTCAGTGAGTATTTGCTTATTTAATGTCTGGAACTGATACATTTATTTCACAAGACCTGTTCAAAGTGAAAACATTTGCAATGATTCTCTTCTTTCAGCATTTCCAGACTAAGTTATGGCATCCTAAGGCCTGATCCTATGAGCTGCAATGGCATGCAATGGCATGCCATGTGGTGAGCAGGATGTAGCACTAGTGCCCTACTGGTTTAACAGTGCTGCACTAGCAAAACTTACATAGTAGGGGGCCACAAAATCCTTACATGGTGTCTGGTGTGGGGGGAGCCATGGACGGTCAACATCTGAGATTCCACTCCACAGTATGGAATACCTACAACAAAACTTGCTAGGCAAGTGCTTCCAGACATGTGATTTATTGCAGTAACTTCTTCCAGATGGATTGAAGATGAGAAGCATGATCAATATGTCCTGCTTGCCTAACGTAGCACGCCACTGCACCAACAGAGGTCTGCCTCTCTTTAGGCTCTTCAACAGATAATCAGGATACTCGTGTATATGGATAATCCCATTGTACTAATAAATCAAGATTAAGTCAGCATTGTTGATTTTAAGATGGTTAAGCCAAATGATCCTGTTTCAAAGAACACAAACAATATTTCCACTGTTTGGGGCATTAAAAAGAAAACATATTATTTATTTATTTATTTATTTATTTATTATATTTTTAAATCGCCCATCTGGCCAGCCACCCAGGGTGATGTACAACAGGATAAAATACAATAAACATAATTAAAACACCATTAAAACAAACACAATTAAAACAATATAAAAGTTTTTTTAAAAAATCCTAACCCACCCCATATTCCCGCCTGAAAAGCCATGTTTTTAAAGCCCGGCGGAAGTTCATCAAGGAGGGGGCATGTGGCAAAGGTCACTGGGGAGGGAGTTCCATAACTTGGGGGCCACCACAGAAAAGGCCCTCTTCCTAGTCCCCACCAGCCTGGCTGCTCCGGCTGATGGGACAAGGAGAAGGCTGTCCGTGGCAGACCATGGTATACCCCAAAACAACGAAGGCTGCAGTTGATAATTAGTAATCAATAAACAAGAGTGCCACAAAGCACAGAACTGCACAGAAATAAAGTGTATATTCTTGAAAATATTTCACTATTGCCCCTCTGAGGGGCAATAGTGAAATATTTTCAAGAATATACACTTTATTTCTGTGCAGTTCTGTGCTTTGTGGCACTCTTGTTTATTGATTAGACCATGGTATACTCCATATATTGCACTCAGAACATGGTAGAATCATAGAATCATAGAAAACTGGAGTTGGAAGGGGCCTACAAGGCCATCTAGTCCAACCCCCTGCTCAATGCAGGAATCCAGGTCAAAGCATCCCTGACAGATGGCTGTCCAGCTGCACCTTGAATGCCTCCAGATTGGGACAGCCCACTTCCCTAGGTAGTTGGTTCCATTGTCTTATTGCTCTAACAGTCAGGAATTTTTTCCTGATGTTTAGGTGGAATCTAGGTTCCTGTAATTGAGCCCATTATCCCATGTCCTGCAAACTGGGATGATCGAGAAGAGATCCTGGCCCTCCTCTTTGTGACAACCCTTTAAGAACTGGAAGAGTGCTATCATATCTCCCCTCAGTCTCCTCTTCTGAAGGCTAAACATGCCCAGTTCCCTCAGTCTCTCTCTCCTCATAGGACCTTGTTTCCAGTCCCTTTATCATCCTTGTTGCCCTCCTCTGAACCCTCTCCAGTCTGTCTACATCCTTCTTAAAGTGTGGTGCCCAGAACTAGACGCAGTACTCAAGATGAAGCCTAACCAGTGCTGAGTAAAGGGGAATTATCACTTCACGCGATTTGGAAGCTATACTTCTATTAATGCAGCCCAAAATAGCATTTGCCTTCTTTGCAGCCACATCACATTGCTGGCTCATATTCAGTTTGTGATCTATAACAGTTCCAAGATCCTTCTCACGTAGTATTGTTGAGCCAAGTGTTCCCCATTCTGTAACTCTGCATTTGGTTTCCTCTCCCTAGGTGCAGCACTTGGCATTTATCCCTATTAGATTTCATTCTGTTGTTTTTGGCCCAGCGCTCCAGCCTATCGAGATCTCTTTGAATTTTGTTTCTGTCTTCCAGAGTATTAGCTGTTCCACCCAACTTTGTGTCATCTGCAAATTTGATAAGCATTCCCTGCACCTCCTCATCCAAGTCATTAAATGTTGAAGAGCACTGGGCCCAGGACCAAGCCCTGCAGTACCCCGCTCGTTACAGTCTCCCCAGTTTGAGAAGGAACCATTGATAAGCACTCTTTGAGTCCGATTCTGTAGCCAATTGTGGATCCACCTGATTCCATCTAGCTCACTTTTAGCTAGCTTGCTAATCAGGATATCATGAGGCACTTTGTCAAAAGCTTTGCTGAAGTCCAGATATATGATGTCCACCGCATTCCCACAGTCCACAAGGGAGGTTACTCGATCAAAAAATGAGATCAGGTTAGTCTGGCAGGATTTGTTCTTGACAAATCCATGCTGGCTTCTAGTAATCACTGCATTGTTTTCAAGGTGCTTGCAGACTGTATACTCCATATACTTAAGTTGCAAGAGAGGCTCTTTTTCTAGTGTGGCACTTAGGCTGTGGGACTCTGTCCGTTGTCACTTTCAGTTCGCTCTAGGGTGGCCACTTACACATCACCCAACAAAAGAGGGCAAAAGAGGACACAGATTTGGATAAAAAATTGCATATGCTATACAGTCATGCCTTGGATTGAGAGCATAATTCGTTCTGGTAACGTGCTTGTAATCCAAAACACTCTTATATCAAAACGAAATCCCCCCCAAAAAAATTGTACAGAGATTTTTAATTTAAGCCATACTACAGCACTTGTATTGCAAGACGTCGCTTGTATATCAAGTCAATTTTTTAAAAAATAAATATTTAAAAATTTGCTTGTCTTGCAAAACACTCTCAAACCAAGTTACTTGCAATCCAAGGTATTACTGTATTTATAGATGCAGATGTAGGAACAAGGACAGTAATTTAAATAGAAATACAATACATCTCATGATACTGGAGAAGATTGCGACCAGGTGACGGATGTGCCTGCAGCCTGCTGAGTCTGGTATCCAGGTGCTGACTGCGGATGGGCTACTTCAGTGTCCCTGCTAGCTCTCCCTTCTGATGGTTCTTTATCTGGACCTGGACCGGGCAGCCCTTCAAATAGAGGGTGCCTTCAAATGGAGGACTATTAAATACGACACATGGCGGCCACCCTAGTTGGCTCCGTCTCTTTTAAGCTTAGGGCAAGCTGTTAATTCAGACCATATATACTTATCAGACCACAGAGAGTACTTGTGTCAGACCATATCGGGTGCAATCCTATGCATGTTTAGACATGAAAAAAGTCCTACAACAGTGCTGGCTGGGGCATGCTGGGAGTTGTAGGCCAAAAAACATCTGGGAACCCAAGGCTGGAGAACACTGCTATAATGCCTTACTAGGGGTAGAAGTAGTAGAATGGATGACATACAGTGATATGGTTATCATTTGATAAGGTTCTCTCTCCTCCCTTAGTGGATGATTGAAGTAGAGCTGTAGTCACCAGGTTTCACCTCAAGTAAAATATTGAGGTGAATGTGTACGCCTCTGCTCCAGTTATAGATAGATAGATAGATGAGAACTTTCAAAGGGAGAGTTCTACTAAGGCTAGCAACATCTCAAAGGGAAGAATGGCAATCACATTGGATTATAAAAGGTAACAATAACAACATGTTAGGCTGAAAACTAAATGCACTTGCCGTTATTCTACGGCAATTTCTAAGAACAGATGAAAAAATGAGGCTGAAACATAGCCAGCCCTTTTTGTGACATCTGGAAAATGAACACATGAATAAAAAGAGGAATGCCCCTCTGCCCTTCCACATATGGGTGAAGCTGACCTATTGCCCCAGTGCACAAGAAAAGAGAAAACTTCTGTCACAGTATGCCAGGATGCATAGTTAATTGGCTTCATATTTCTGGTGCTTTAAAATGATGCACAGGCAGTTATGAAGCTGACATCTTTTAAAAACTCGACCCACACATCCATGTTGCGCATGTTTAAAAAATTCATTGTGCGTACGAGAGGGAGAAACTTCTTAAGGAACTGATTGTCGATTCTGTTGTGTTTCTCAAAGTCATTACATGGACATAAAGATCTGTCATTACAGAGCCAATTATAGGAAAGAGGTTGCAAATTGCAACAAAGTCAACGGTTCTTCCAACTCAACACTGTCGCAGAGATTGAGCAGTCATTTATATCAATGTAAGCTGCCTACAAAAACAGTAACAAATCGGTCCAGTGGCATTTTACTACCATTTTGTTCTGGTATTGATCCTTTAAAAAAAAAAAAAAAAAGGTGCAAGACAACAATGAGAGAAATCAGGAGTTTAAATAGGTGTATTGTGTTTACGATATGACAGATAAGCTCCAAAAGATGAGCTCCAGAGAGGGGATCTGACAAACTTTGCGAGGAGGGAGATTCCTGAATGCATGTCGAATACTGTGGTCCTGTAATTCTGTATTGCTCTTCCTATACTTTTACTATTGCTGAGGCACTGCTATTCTGCAAACTGCTGGAAGCGTAATTAACACCCTGGTTCCACATGGCACTTAATTCGCAAGTGAAGACGGTAATAATAGGTCACATCCCGGAATGGGTTGAACTGGGGCCACAGTCATTTAATACAAACAGGATCTGCTGCTAGGGGTGTCTCATGGTATTTTGCATGTTTCATGCAAAGCAGCACCCAAAAAGCACATGGCTCTACTGTCATTTGTGCAAATCTGCTGATTTTATGCAAATCATGCTAGATCCATACGCTTTTCGGGTGCTGATTTGTACAAAACATGCAAAATGCTGTGATTTATGCAGTTTGCAAAATGTTGCACAAATTGTGTTAAGTTATGCAAATAATGCCATTTGTGCAAATTTCCCCAGCATGTTTTTTTTTAAAAAAAACGCACAACCAGCAGGCAGTCTTAGAGATGGAAGTCTGCGGAAAAAACCCTGACTCGGCCTGGTTCGGATAATCAGATTGTAAGTCCACAGGAAGTCTGTTGAGCTCAAACAAGCTAGACTTCCCAGGACCAACACATACCTAAGCCCCAGAGCAATCTGCTAAGCCTAGACTGAAATGTGGGGGGAGCCAAAATTGCAAACGGGCCAAGGAGAAGGTGCTGCATGCTGACATAGCCCTTGCAGACCCACTACATGTGTCAGCACATTGAACATGCAGACACATAGGTGCAGACCATGCCCCCTGTCTCCTCCTGACCTGGATGCAATCACATTGCCACACCAGTCGCAAGCGCCAGCCTGGAAGAGCGGCTGTAGTGTTATATTCCCTATTGTACTTGCACGATGCCTGTCCTCATGCACAAGATTGAGCCTCTTGGAGG
This sequence comes from Shinisaurus crocodilurus, assembly GCA_021292165.1. Classification (NCBI taxonomy): domain Eukaryota; kingdom Metazoa; phylum Chordata; class Lepidosauria; order Squamata; family Shinisauridae; genus Shinisaurus; species Shinisaurus crocodilurus. The sequence goes on from CM037879.1 coordinate 160,283,958, forward strand.
AAAAGGTGGGATATAAATGTAACCAACAAACAAATAAGCAGATAAATGAAGACGCATTTGGTGGAATGGGATTTGCTTTCTATAAACTGTGTTTAGGATTTCTCTCTTCAATCAGCAAAAGTTTATTTGATATTGTGGCTCGTGATGTGTTCTGTTTCTTTAAGAGGCAAACCAGTGCAAGCAGACCATGTGAGTGAACTGGAAGAAACATACTCACTTTTGCACCAGGATCCTGTATGAGTGGTTGGGCCTGCACATTATCTGCGTGACATGGGAAAAGCCATTCTGCTGCAGCAGGGGCCAGAACAATCCTAGGCCCAGATGGACCAGTAACCAGAGACAATTCTCAGCTAAGCAGCACTTATCTCCCCCCACACCCCCCCCTCCAATCCAAGGATTTCTGCCCAGGAGCCCCCCCCCCCCCCGGGATATGTAATTATAAATATAAAACATTGAATTTTTTGAAGAATTCTGATACGTGAGACTATTCCCACATATGCAATAGTTTAAAGGAATTTAAAATAGTTTAAAGTGGCTTCCTCCTGGCTCCAGTATTTGATACTTTAATTATTCTCAGTCCTCACCATTTCTTTGTTCTGTTTAATTATTTGCTCACTTGCATGAATCCAGAATGAAAAATGATTCTTTAAAAATTCAGATCGAGCCCCAATTTGCCAAATCATGCACTGCTTCCCTGGGGAACGTGGATTTGGGAGAGGCTACGAACAGGTGGGCGGGATGGAAGGACCTGCGGTAGCACACATTGAGCTGCTCAAAGGATCCTTGGCCACAGGTAGGGAGGCCAGAGAAAGCTGCAACAGATTCAAATGAGCTTGGATTTCTACAAATCTGACCTGCAGATGCCGCAGCGGATCAGCTTTTCCAAAGTTACACAGATTCCATGGGCTTGTGGACTAGTTTTTCACTTCGGGGGGGGGTGTGCGTGCAAATTTGCATTAGCACCAATGCACATTAGTTGCGCGCTTTCGCAAATGTGCTAATCTATTCCCATTTATTCCCCTTTTTAATTATCACTACTGTACCTCCGGACTGATTCATTTGGCTGCTTTTCTCTTACTGTATTATATTATATTGTGTTTGTATTTTTATATTGATGATACTTTTGGTTTTAAGATGATTGTTTTTATTCATAGATTTTCATAGATCATAGAGTTGGAAGGAGCCTACAAGACTATCGAGTCCAACCCCCTGCTCAATGCAGGAAACTAGAGGAGGGGTTTCCCATCCAAGTAATAACCAGGCCTGACCCTGCTTAGCTTTCCACGCTCAGACAAGCTGAGCCAGCCGTAAGCCACAGGCCTGTTATTCTGTTTGTTTTTTCTTGTAAACCACCTTGTATTAAATAAATAAATGCAGATTAGCCCAAGCAGAACTAAATTGTTTAAAAAATAAAAATAAAAATCCGATTCCGTCAATCAGTGGCTGATGGAACGAAAGGCACCCAGCAATCTGCTAAACACAGACAGAATGGATTTAAGACAATCTATTTATCCCTAGCCACAAGTGTTCCAGTTGCTTCTCCCCAAAGCAGATGAAGAGTGGGAGAAGGAAAGGACCAAAAATGATCGTGCACACATACTAAGCCAGGGTTCATCAGCAGTGCCCCGGCTTCACCTTCTCTCAGCAGTGGCAACTTGGAACGGCCAAGGGGATGTGGGACTTGCTGCTGCTCAGGCTGCTTCTGAGTGGCTAGGACAGGTCCCTGGAAAGCCGCTGTGCCACCGTGACCAGTTTAAAAAGTAGTGTTCCATTGTGGTGACAAGGCGGTGCAGGTGCCCTCCAGGGCCACCTCTCCCACAGTGCCTTGCTTTGTGGAAATATTACCTTTGCAGTGGCAAAATAAATTTATACAGGCATGTGGGGGAAAGGATGGAGCAGCAGATCTGCCCACCAAGTTCATGGCCCTGATGTCTGGCTGGGAAAGCCCAGGAGGAGAGGGGCACAATCAGGGATGCTCCTTGACCGTTGACACTGGAGCGCTAAGCTAGGGCAGACATAATTACCCACACAGATCTCTATTCTGTCAGATGTCAAATATCAAAGGATCCCAGACATCAAGCAGCAGCTGTCAAATATCCATATAAAAATACTGGATATTAAATGCCAGTACTGTGGACCTTCCCCATGCATTGCTCAGCACTGTTGCAAGCTGGTTTGGGTGGGTTAGAAAGCAATCGCCCTGAACCAGAGAATGGTTAATGTTGCTGCACTTGTGGATCTTCCTTTCCTTTCTCCATGCTGAACAGACAACTAGTGGAAGGATGCACCGTCTGGCATAACTATAGATTTCATAGATCATACAGTTGGAAGGGACCTACAAGGCCATCGAGTCCAACCCCCTGCTCAATGCAGGAAACTAGAGGAGGGGTCTCCCATCCAAGTAATAACCAGGCCTGACCCTGCTTAGCTTTCCATGCTCAGACAAGCTGAGCCAGTGTGAGCCACAGGCCTGTTTTCCCTTATCAAATTGGAAGGAAGACACAAGGAGCTTGAAATGTGCAGAAAATAATGTTCATTATTTTCTTTGTACTGTATTAACATAAAGCAATGGAAAGGCGATGATGATGATGATTTTGATATCTGCTGAATTAAAAGCACTCCTAAAACATTGCAAATACAATATGGACTTAAATGGGTCATTATAAATCCCTCTGGGCTCCCAGATTCTAGGGGAGGAAAAAGTGAAGGGAGCTAGAAATGATATAAATAAATAAATAAATAAATAAATAAATAAATCCCTTGCTTTGCAGCCTATATATATATATATATATATATATATCCATCCAGACAAGATTCATTACTAAAAAGGCAATTTTATATATAAACCAGATTTCTCCTGCCCCGAAGCCATAAAATTATTCACTGATCTCCCACTGTGCTTCCATTCAATTAGAGTTAAATGTTGAACTTTATGTTGTATATCTAGCATCGATAGTTTCAAAGTGCATACTACAACTTGCAGGGGTTTTTTTGTGGGGGTGGGGAGGGGAGATCTAATAAAATGGTTTTTAAAAGGGTATTGAATGTTTCATAAATATACAAGGAGCCACATTTGTTATACTCCACAATTAGATGCAGAAGCTTTAAGCTTGAATATCAATGCATAATTTCCACTGACTTAAAAATTGATCTGCCAGAGTCACACACCCTCTAGCAGGCTTTTAATTAAATGAACCTCACTCACCTTTTCCCACTAAATTCTTTAGATTCATTTTCTATTACAATTGAATGCATTTTCCAGCAAAGTTTTAAAACTGTAAAATAACATTTACTAATCAACGTGCTTAATAATGTATAGAAAGCTATTGAGCATAGATCGATGCTGGTTATTTTTTCAGTATATAAAACTTAGTATACCTTTCCATCTGCCAGTTACTGCACACAAGAGCCATAGTCGAGCATATCGTCCTCTCTCTGAGTAAACATGGATGACCAATAATCCAGATATAAGTTACTGCAGTATGCATATGACCACTTGGTAAGCTGGCCTTCTAGAATAGGGCTGGGCAGAAGCTATACAGTATCTTCAAATGTTTTGGACTTCAACTCCCAGAAGCCCCTGCCAGCATGGCCATTGGTTAGGAATGCTGGGAGTTGACATCTAAAACATCTGGAGATCCATCTTCTGCCCACCCCTGATGTATAATAACACATAGAATCATAGAGCTGGAATGGGCCTTGGAGGTCATCTGGTCCAACCCACTGCTCAATGCAGGATCCTCAGTGGAGGATACAACTGCAGCAACCCTGACAGATGGCTGCCCAGTCTCTGCTTAAGCTTCTCCAGTGAAAGAGCACCCACCACCTACCTCAGGAAATTTGTTCCACTTTCAAACAGCTCTTGCCTTTAGGAAGTTCCTCCTAATGTTTAGCCAAAATCTTCTTCCCTACCATGGCTCTAGTTCCACCCCCCTGGAGCAACAGATAACAACTCTGCTCTCTCTTCTGCACTGTTGCTTTCAGATATTTGAAGACTGCTACCATCTCTCTGCTTAATCTTCTCTTCTCCATGTTGCCAGACAGTGAAGAGAATTTTACCACATCCCTGAATTTCTCGTCAGGTGTGGATTTTGGTAGAATTCTCAACAGCACTTGGAACGGAAGAATGTTATGCAGAGCTCACCTACCCTAGAGGGAGCTCTTTCACCCACGGGAAGCTTAGTTGACTGATTCTGTCATGTTGCCAAGTGAAGATAATGTTACCATATATCATGTGCAAACGTGTGGTAAAATATGTGTTTGAATTAGGGTGGCCAGATGCAAAAGAGGACAAGGCTCATGCAGCTTTAATAATTGTGCGGAAGAGGTGATTTCAGCAGGATTTCTACACTACTGTTAAAGGTGCAGGAACTCTGACCTCTTCCCCAGCTGGCTGGCCACCCTAGCACAAATGGTTTAATGCCCTAGGCAGCAGGGGTGGGCAAAACACAGCCCACAGGCCTCAAGCGTCCCCCTGGCCTCAAGTGCAGACCCTGACACACACACACACACACACACACACACACACACCAATACAGGCCTGTGGCTTATGCTGGCTCAGCTTGTCTGAGCGTGGAAAGCTAAGCAGGGTCAAGCCTGGTTATTACTTGGATGGGAGACCTCTCCTCTAGTTTCCTGCATTGAGCAGGGGGTTGGACTCGATAGCCTTGTAGGCTCCTTCCAACTCTATGATCTATGAAATCTATGAACTTGCAAAAAATCTAAAAGGAGAGAGAAACACTGTGAACAATTTGCCACCAAATTTCAGCAGCATTCCATGACTAAGGCCTAAAATGGCCAAATTTAACTTTGAAGCCTTGGCCTTTGGGGGGCATTTTGTACTTCAGTGCTAAGAGGACCATTTTATTCTCTCGGGCCCTGGCTGACTTCTTGTTGCTTTGGCTCTCTAGGATTTATTATTTGCATCATTCTTCTGGCCTTTTTATTTTGTTTTATGTCTATTATTTATGTGTGTATTCCATTTGATGTATTAATGATTAGGGATATTCCAGGGCTTCATCCAGTCCACTTTTGAAGTAAACCAACCTGATACAGTACACACTTCCCAGGCTAATGCACAACTCAGAACACAGCGATTCTTCCGTTTTCACACTTCTCTGAATTTTGTGATACAGGTCTTGGCTCAAAAATGTACCAAAATGTGTATAAAAATGTGTACAAAAATGCATATTTGTGTGTGTTTTCAAGTTATGCATTGATATAGACAGGGGATATACTAGACTGAAGAATGAACACTTGTGAAACTGACATAGCCTGGAAATAGACTGATTCTTACATCCCTATAAAAAGCAATGCTTTTTATTTATTTTTTAATATTTTATCTTGCGAGCTGCAGAAAAGCAGCCTATAAAAAACAAACAAACATGATGCAGATGTCTGACTTAGCAAGAGACTGCATACACATTGTGGTAAGTAATCATGTGGTGAATGATTGGGTGTTGTAGTGGAGGGGCTTATAGTTCAGCAGTGGAGCAAATGTGTTGCATGCAGAAGGTTCTAGGCTTAATTCATGGAATTTCCACTTAAAAAAAAAAAAAAAACCTAGGTTACCGAGCTGGGAAAGACCTCTGCTAACTGCTTGAAGAGTTTTAGCCAGTCAGGGTACACAGTACTGGGCCATATGGACCCATGGTCTGTCTCAGTATATGGCAGTATCTTATGTAGTCACACCCTCCATAATGACTTGAAGCAAAGCAATTTACAGCAGCCTAGTAGGAGATGACTCAGAACATTTTGTAACACCTTCTAAGGCAACATTATTTTGAATGAGCAAAAGTAAGCGCCGTTAACAATCTCGACAGGCAAAAGGCTATCGCTCATCATTCCAGTCACAGAAAACATCTGTAAGAGCCTGGATAATCCAAAACAGCCCCCGCATATCAATATATAACGAACAGGTCAAGCTTGGTTCAACTATTGCAGCAAATTGTAGATGTAGAGACACACATCTAAATGAGAGGAATGGAATAAATCCAGCTGGCTTGGAAGAGATCGACCAGGCCTGTACTCATGACAGGAATGGATAATCAACACCTGATCCTAAAAGCATTTCCTTGGAAGCAAGTCACATTGATTTTAGCAGACAGTATTTCCTACAATTGCCTACAACTGCAGCCAAAGCTGAAAGCTGCAGAAGCAGCAACTATTTAATGGAGAAAAATTTGGCGGGCATGCCACAAACATGTCTCACTGTGGATGGTCATAGCTTCTTTCCCTAGCCTTCCAAGAGTCCAATGTGTTTATCACACACACCAACTGTATCTATTTAATATGTACAGTACCAGTTTTCTCACTATGTGTACATCTTTCTGATGTGTTCTGAATTTGTACCAAATCCCTAAACCAGCTTGCCAAATGTAGCAATTTGGCAAGCAGAATGCAGCTTTTCTTATTCTGAGGACTGGATCTCACAACACTTTTGCTAGTATGAGCTGAATTTTGAAATTCTAAACATTTTAGTCTTTTGGAAGGGAGATACTGGGTACAAGTTTGTGAGATCTTGGATTGCAATCTGCTCCCATGTTAAGGTTTGTTTTGTTTTTTTTTAAATCCCACTGGGCTGGATCCAGACTAAGCCAAATGAACTTTGGTCCCACTGAAATCAATGAGACACGTTAGTCATGACTGACAGTGGGACTTATGGAACACAAGTCCCATTGATTTCAGTGGGATCTAAGGTTAACTTACTTAGTCTGGATTCAAACTGCTGATTTCAATGGGAGAGGGTTAAACATGTGATTAAGGGTGCAATCCTATATAGTTACCTAGGAGTAAGTTCAATTGAATTCAGTGGGATTTACTTCTGAGTAGACGTGCATAGGATTGCACCCTGTAGCTCTCTTGCTGAAATTGATGGGACTTAAAAGTGTTTCCTTTTGGTTGGATCCATGCTCATAATGTGTGAAGATTTAAGATTATTGTTTTTATCCTGTTTCTCTTTATCCAGGGAGCCTTTTGGCTGATGGGCGGTGAACAAATATACTAAATAAATAAATAAATAAATAAGATAGAATATATTTCTAGATAGTAAAATATCTGCAAAATTAATTGTATGTTGCAGTTAATATTTCAAATATTTGCAAAAAAAAAGCACAGGTGTAGGAAAATAAGCTTTTTAAAAACACATGTACACACACTGGCAAATGCCAGTTCCTCGGGAGATCTGGTTCTAGTCCCTGCTCAGCCATGAAACTCACTGGATGACTTTGGGCCAGTCACTGGCTCTCAGCCTAACCTACCTCACAGGGTTGTTGTGTGGATAAAATGGAGAGGAGGAGGACTATGTAAGCTGCCTTGGGTTCTTTTGCAGGAAAAAAGGTGGGGTATAAATATAATAAAAAATAAATATAGTCCATTGCCCCCATATTTCAGTTTGTAAGGGGGTAAGTTGTGCAGGTTGGTGTTTGCAGCCAAATATTCTCCTTACATAACACCCCTCAGGTTGTAGCCCAGGTCTCCATTGAATGCACTCAGATGTATTATGCTTTTAAAGGTTTTAAAACTGAAAACAAATAACACAAAATAAGATCTTAAGACAATGAATGCCCATCTTTCCTGCTTCCTTTTGTTTCTGGTGGAAATGCTGCTTCCCAGTCACAGGAAAGCTACAGTGTTGGATTTCTCTGTTATCTTTTTAAAAAAATATTTTTTTTAAATAGCCAGCTTCTCACTTCTACCCTGAGGAAGAAAGAAAAAAAGAGGGGTGTCTAAAAGAACTAGAAAGTGGCCCTTGCATGTGATTCTAGAAATTATACTCTAAGGCAAAGGTGGGCAACTTGTGGCCTTCCAGATGTTTTGGCCTACAGCTCCCATGAGACCTGGCTGGCATAGCCAATGGAGAGGAATAATGGGAGTTGTAGGCCCAAACATCTGGATAGCCACAAGTTGCCCACCCCTTCTGTAAAGGGCCAGCAACAAACTGGTCCAGGATGTTACTTGTTCTATTCTAACATTGCTTTGGATTGGCTCACAACACCTTACAACAAATCTCACCATATTTCACAAGTTCTGGCCACCCATAGGGATGTACATGTACCTCTTGAGGTGCTTGCCAGGTGCTCGGCGAGCACCCCCGCCGCTCGATACCTTTTGCAGTGGCAACGAGGCTCCCAGCGGACTTTCTGGAGCCTGGAAGTGACGGGACGGGTCCCGGTGCTTTGCCAGGAAGTAACGCAACGGGACCCCGGTGCTTCGTTTTTCACGTAAATACCATAGAAAACCACCTTAAAACGGCCGTGAATAGCAAATCCCAGCCATTTTATGGTGGTTTTCTATGGTATTTATGTGAAAAACACAGTGCCAGGGACCCAGAAGTACCTCTCCCCGCCTCCTCTCCGGGGAGATGTGCCGAGCCGGGGAAAAGGCAAGTTCCGTGGGGCTCGGGGGGGGGGCAAGCAGGGTAAGTTTGCCCCGCTTCCACCCCCCAACAAGTCACGCGTACTTCTCTAGCATAAACACTCAGACAAAAATTTCAGAAAGGTGCCATGAATGACATGAATCCTCACTTCAGAACAAGGGTCTAAGACCAATATAAGGAAGAGTTTCCTTAAATGTGACATAGTTGTGTTAGGCTGCAATGGAAAACACACATCAAGTTTCCTTGATTGCACTAGTGGGACTTATCTTTGGAAATAATATCCATTGTATTCAATAGAATTAACTTCTGAGTACATACCTTTAGGACTAGAGCAGGGATGGGCAACTTGTAGCCCTCCAGATGTTTTAGTGTACAACTCTCAGCAGCCCTAGCCAGCATAACCAATGGTGAGAGATGATGGGAGTTGTAGGTCAAAAGTCCTGAAAGAAGTTGCCCACCCCTGGAACATTTCCTTCCCCTTTCCTTCAGATCTAACTGGTGTTAGAGCTGAGGGTTATGTGTTGGAGTGAGTTACTGTGTGTTGGGGGTTAGGTTAGTTGGGTGATTCGTGTCTTGTCTGTCTGGAGTTTTGAGAGAAATCAGTGCTTGTCTGAAGAGTGAAAGTATTTAGAGTTATAGGGACTTAGGTTAATTACAAAGTGTTTGGTGTAGGCAGGTTTAAAGTTATTTTCTGGAACTAAGATTTTGAGAATTAAAATAAACTTATTTTTATTTTGTTTGCTACCCAAATCCTACGTGTCAGCTTGGCATTATTACACGCACACACACCTTTGTACCCACAGTATCATAAATTTAAAATAGATCCTTAATAACCTGTATTAATCTTTTCCCTCATTAGTAGGGGAAAGGTTTCATTTGACCCTCCCCTCAAGTTTTTAAGTGTTGGTGCTTAGCCTGAGAAGGGTTTATGTGGCCAGGTCCTAAAGTGTAGGGGCCGTGCGGTCGCATAAAGATATCAGGAACCTGGAAATTAAATTCAGGCACTACTTGTGTTGTCTTTGTTTTCCACCTTTGTTTAGAAGGCAACATTTTTTTTAAAAAAAAACAACAATCTCTCTCTCTTTGCCTAAAACCCAGACAGGCATACAAAGCATTTTTGGTTCCAAATTATTTTGGAATGAACTTAACAAATTGCAACTGCAGCCTGAGATGTTAACTGACAGCTGTTTGAGCAGGAATGCTAATTGCTTTCATACTAAATTAGCCATTGCTGAAATTAAGCAGCACCACAGCAAAACAATTACAGCAGGCCTAGTTTAAGGGGACGTTGGCTGATTCAGACAGCAGCTCCCTACAGCAGCATTACTGGCAAAGCAGCAGTAGAAAAACTTGGAACACACACGCATAGGGTTAAATTACATGTTGCATTAATCACATAGTGTCCAGCTGCCCCCCTCATTTTGCTTTTATACAAAATGAGTGTGCAGGGCCCCAATCCAGATCATTACCACTGTTCATGAAGAGGGGAGGTATAAATCCTGAAATTCATCCTCCCCCTACTTGGGGGTTAAAATGGGGTTGGGGGGGAGCCTCCATTGGCACCAATGGAGGTTTTCTTTTTTTAACCCCTGCATTGGGGGGGGGAGTGGCTGGGGGGAGACTTTAACCTCCTCATCTCACATGTCATATAGTCCTGATTCATATTGGGGACCTGCAGAGTTACTCTGAAGTAAAAACAAAACACCAAACCTAAGAAGAAGGGTAGCTGCACACATATAATTAATGTAAAGTGTAGCGAGTGTGGTGTGGTGCTTTGAGTGTTGGACTGGGACTCAGGGACACCTGGAGAAGACCATTACCTTCGTTTTATCATGGTTAACTATAAGATGTTCTTTTTGACAGTACTCAGAAAATGCCCCTAACAGCCTCCTTAATCCCACTTTGGTCTATGATCGAATTCTTTGTGGCTATATTTGGCGCATGAGAGTTTGGGGGTGATAAAGATTCAACAATGTCATTAATATACAGGTTGAACAAGACAGGAGCCAGAATACATCCTTGCTTGACCCCTTTAGTTGGATGAAACTGGGTCTGTGAGACCTCCATCCATAGTGTTTTATCAATGTGCTTAACTTAGGACAACCTTTCTCAATCTTGGGTTCTCCAACTGTGAGAACCAGTGTGGTGCAGTGATTAGAGTGCTGGACTGGGACTCAGGAGATCTGGGTTCTAGTCCCCACTCAGCCATGAAGGTCACTGGCTGACTTGGGCCAGTCACTGACTCTCATCCTAACCTACCTCACAGGGTAGTTTTGAGGATGAAATGGAGAAGGGGAGGACCATGTAAGCTGCCTTGGGTTCCTTGCAAGAGGAATAAAGGTGGGATATAAATGTAATGAAATAAATAAATTACTCCCTATTGGGGGAGGGCACGGGGCTGGCGAAGCTGAGCTGGCCAGGTGCCACCTTTACACACTGCAAGTCATCCTGATTCTGGTGGTGTGTGGTATGCAGGTAAGCACTACCCAAATCCCTTCCTTTCATGTGTTGCCTGCTGCTCCAGTCAAGATGGTGAGTGGCGCATGAAGGAGGTAAAGCGCACTTGGCCAGCACTTGCAGAGTTTTTTGCAAGCACCAGCCCAGGGTGAGGCCGCTGCTTCCCCCAGGAAATCCCCTTATCTCCAATCTGTGATGATAGGTAACAAGGGGATTCCCCTTTGCTCAGAGTTCGTAAGAGGATTTCATAGATTTCATAGATCATAGAGTTGGAAGGAGCCTACAAGGCTATCGAGTCCAACCCCCTGCTCAATGCAGGAAACTAGAGGAGGGGTCTCCCATCCAAGTAACAACCAGGCCTGACCCTGCTTAGCTTTCCACACTCAGACAAGCTGAGCCAGCATAAGCCACAGACCTGTATACCCCTTGTGATTGGTGATAGCAAGGGGATTTCCCCATTGGGAGGGGGTGCAGCATGCAGGAGGGCCCCCCTGCTACCTCTGATCATGGATTGGGGATAATAAGAGGATTCCTCTTCTCACTTCCTCTCCAAGCCCCCAGTAGCCTCTAGGCTGGGGCTGGGGCTGGGGCTTGGGGCTGGGGCAGAAGGAGCTCAAGGCTCTATGAGCCAGATGAGGAACCTCTGCAGGCTGCATTAGGTCCACAGGCTGGAGGTTCCCCACCCCTGATGTCAGCAGTTCTGAGACAAACTGAGAATGGAGCCTCAGATACTCCAGCAACAAGTGGCAGCTTTATTTTCTCAATCATATTGTCAACCGTCAACATTCTCCCATGTAGACTCAGGCCAAACTTCCATTTCCCAGAGACCTTAGAAGCCCGAGTCAATTCAGTTTAAGAAAACAGTTGTGAGAGAACTTTCTTTTACGCAATTGGGCCAGGACCAGAACGTATATGTGGGGACACAATTCCCATTGCTGGAATAGTATTTGGGCTCCCTGAGGGTTCAAAGACTGGGCATTTTAAGGTTTTTTACCCCCCCCCCCTTATCGGCTTGAGTTGATGTGGGGGTGCAATAATTTACTGGGAAGTAAGGCCCATTCAACACAGTGGGACTTCTTTGTAAGGATACATGCATAGGATTTTGCTGTGAAAGTGTGAAATACTTCTCTCTCACAAAATGTTTGAAAACAATTCTCCTTACAAGTGTGACTAGGGCCAAAATTCATGGGACGGGAGTTTTCAAATTCAAAATACCAAAATGGTTTGGACAAAATGGAGATAACTGTCTATAAAGATTTACTTGGATGATGGGTAACCTTCAGATGGAAGGGATGTCAGTGCATCTTACTTCTTTCAGAGAGGAATTCTTCTCACCATATCCCTTGTAATTATTTCAGTCATATTTGGTATGGCTACTTCCAAGTTCAGCCTATGTTTTCAGAGCTTGCCACCAGCAGAATTCAAAGTCAATGTAGTGTTAAATAATTTGTTTTAAGGAAGATTATCAGGAAGTCAGAAAAGTATAATAATCAGGGGATTTATTTGTAATGAAATATTTAATGAAAAAGCAATCACATAATGCCTGAATGATTTCGAGTTAGGTTGCAATGCGATAAGCTTCTTAATAAGCATTACGGCAATATGACATTGTAAAGGCATGGTAAGAAATAGGCACATATGACATACCTTATTCTTCTATTGACCTCTGAGGACATTGTAAAATTGACATTGCCTATTCTTTTGTTGATTGTTGAGGAGTCTAGTGTAGCCTCGGGGGTAATGGAGAAGAATAAACCACGGGTTGGATCCAGAGTGCCCCTTTCACAAATGTAAGTGCTTATTCTTCTTGAGATCCAGTTGAGGGTGGCTCCCACTGGAAGAAGAAAGGGAAAAGAGATTTTTGCCAATTTTTCCCCTTTCACTGCCATAAAACCTACCTATATTGTTCCAGGGAGTCCCACAACCCTTCAGAGCTGATTTTCAGGGGGCACAAGAACTGCTGAGGAAAGGAGGAATCAGTGAAAATTACCCCCTCCCTCCAGCAGGAGCATGCCACGAAGAAGAGTTCTGTTCACAGAAACTTTGGATCGAACAATCCCATATAAATATAGGCTGGAAGTCTACTGGAGTTGTCCTCATATTGGTTCATTCTCTTACCAGCTGCTGGGATCACTGTGGAATGGGTTTCTGTTGGTGCTGAAAACTGTGGGTTCCAAGGCGTTGTTTAGTGCGTTGGGGCTCAGTCCCCAGCTCTGCCTTGTACTCAGCCTTTTGGGCAAGCTACTTGGCCTTTGCCACGCCACCCATGGCAGCCATGTTGTAGTGGTGCCCAGGAGGGTTTCTCAAATTGTGAAATGTGCCCACAGCCCCAAAAGTTTGCCTACCCCAAAGTAGTGTAACACTAACCCTAGTGTACATACATTTTTCATTGCCCTACATTGGAAAAAGCTTTGCCTCTGCCTTCCCATTTTCGGGAGGCTTAGTTTTCATCTAAATTTCAATAGCAAAGCAATTTGCAAGTGGTTTGTGTTTTTCTTTTTGTTTTTTTTTTAAACCCTTACACTTCCCATACGCAGCCCAAGGTACTTAACACATTCAAATAAGCAGTCTGGATGGGCAAGTCTCAGCAAATTGCTGAGCCCTCAGACCAGACTTCCTTTTCATTTTTTTCCCCCCCCCCAATAGTGACACCTAGCTACACAAAGCTGGGAAATGGATCTTGCAAAGGAGATAAAACCTCCAAGCTAGTTGGAAGTGATAATAATCTATCATATACTTACAAGTGGAGATGCACTTCCATATTCAAGGAGCAGTGATTTCATTTGCAGGCAAGAGTGGGTAGGAACATAATGAAACCGTTTTCAGTTTTGCCTTACTGTGTCTTGTGTGTAAATATCTCAGTAAAGGTTTGCAAACAAAAATTAGTGCATTGTGTAGATACGCCTTCAGGCTGGAATACTAAACCGTTGCATAGAAAGATAAAATTAACAGCCTTGTATCATCATCATCATCATCATCATCATTCTCATCATCATGTATTAGTCTTTTATGATGTGTAAAGGGATTTTAGTTTGCAAAAAAACCCCTCCCCCCCCTTTCTCATAGCGATCACATGAGAGCCAGGACATTATTATCCCTATTTTGCAGAAAGGAAACTGAAGCTAAGTGATAGTGTCTGACACTATTAAAAATACACCACACACTATTAAAAATACACCACCCCCAACAAACAGGGTTCCCAAATGCTGCTTCCCTTCTAACACGAAAGCAAGAATGGAAAGGCAGTTGCAGGATGAGATTTGTTGGCTTGAAGCTAATTCCCCACTAATTCCCTCCTGTGGGGCTGGCCATAATAGGAGCCACAATCTGCCACATAAGTCAGGTGGCAGATCAGGAAGGATGGGAGATCACATCCCCCCATCTGACACTGGAAAGGCCACCTGTCACTGCTGCCCATACCTCCACAACCATGGCTGGCAGTCTGCCCCACTATCTAACTACTGCTGTCCATAAGCCAGACAAGCCTGTCTACTATGGAATGCTGCCACCGCCACATTTACTGCTACAGCAAATAAAGCTACATTTTAAATAGTATTTGCTGCAACAGTAAAGTATCCAGCAGCACTCCTACCAGGTTCTCTGGGGCGTCCAGCCCATGCCTCATTCTGTGTAAGGGGTCCTTTCTCAGAACAAGGTATTGTGGGCAAGGTGGCCCCAAGACTGCCTGCTCTGCCACTGCTTTGCTATGATGATGGCAAATGCCTTTAAAGGTTAAATATAAACCCTATTTGCCACCAGCATGGCAAAGCAGTGTTGGCGCAGGTGCACACTAGGATCACCTCGCCCACAATGCCTCACTCTGAGGAAGGGTGCATTGTAAATTGAACACACCTGCTTTAACCTGTCATCCTGCAAACCAATCAGAAAATCAGGTTCCACTTACTATGTTTTAAAGATGTAAACTTCTCTTAGAAAATACAAGACACAGATTCAAAGGCTTAAAAAACAAACAACCCCCCCCCCTCCATTTTGAGTTCGGGAGGTTGTATCTGATGCCTGATAAATAGCTTGATTCTTTTTTGATGTAGAAAAAGTTGCTAAAGATTATTATTATTATTATTATTATTATTATTATTATTATTATTATTGGCATGTGAAATGGTCACAGTGCTGTTCAGTTATTATCAAGTCTGTTATCATCCATGTTACGCAACAGGTTAATAAAGGCAGATAATCACTGTGTGGGTTAATTCAGGTCATAGAAGGCACAAAAGAATTTGCAGGCAAAAAAAAAAAAGCATTTGGAGAGCTTGGATTCACGCTGTGTAAATAAATAATCCCTTATCCTCATAAATCACTGAAGTAAGTTCACTCAAGGGAACCAAGGGGGGATGATAATGGGATTGGGCAATAAACTAATCTAGTAATGTTGCTCTGACGTGAGGCTAGAGACATGACAAGGCTTTTGTGCTATGTTCTCATTTCAAGCAGAAACCTGGAGAGGAATCAAGCTTTTATCTCAGCAAACCTTTAAATTTGGGGGAAGAAGAGAGGGGATTTCAACATCCGAACATGCAATACCCCTCTCTTTGTTTCCAAAGCTTATACTTTGAGCAATAAATACTGGCTTTGTCTTGTATCCAATACTCAGAACTTGCTGACCATTGTATTCATTTTAGGGTCTTGTTATTTTAATATCTGCCATCCCATGTTTTATATTGATTATACATCAGCTGTTGCAAGCTGGACCTTGCAATTTCTTGGGCTTGCTTAATAAGTAAAATAACCCAGTTCTCTTTTGAATTCAGTTTTCACCTGTCCTTGACTACAATTTTAAGGAATAATATGGGTTTGTTTTTGTTTTGTTTTTTAAAAAGGTATCTCCATGCCCAGCTATTAAAATAGTGTGTTTAAACAAGGGATGTACTGTATGAAGAATTCATTTCAGTTCAACTTCATTTCAGGATCAGAAATCAACCGGTTTGCACTTTCCGGAACCAAACACATTCTGCAGATCTGAACTTGCAGTTCAATTTGTGGAACCAAAAAAAAGTGTCAGCAAAATGTGTACATTTGGAAAATGTACATGAAAAATGGGCACAAACACACTTTAATCAGGGGGAGATAAATGCATACATTTTTTTAAAAAAATGCTCATAATTGGATGTGTATGTTTGGGGAAATGCACATGAAAATACATTTTTTAATGCAAAAAAAAACAAAAAACAAAGCTCACCATCTGATGTGGTTATTGTCAGAATGAGCTTTGTGGTGGAATTTGGAGAAACTTGACAAGTTTGATTTTTTCTGAAAATGCAGACACTGTAACTTCACCATGAAGTCATTCCTTTCCCTCCCCTATTCCCACCCCCAAACCTGCTTTTTGTAACATTGATCTTACCTGATTTTTATTTTCATTTAATTTATTACACTTCTATAATGCCCAATAGCCAAAGCTCTCTGGGCAGTTTCCAAAGATTAAAAACATTAAAAAATACAATATTGTGCATAATATAAAAAACAGTTTAGCTGCAAACATATAAACAGACAGCAGACACACATATCCAAATGATATCCCATGACCTGCTTAAAAACCCATCATATGCTGTCAAATGCCTGGGATTAGAGGAAGGTCTTAACCTGGTGCTGAAAAGATAACAGTGTAGGCACCAGGCTGGCCTCACGGGGAGTTCTTTCCATAATTGGGGGGGGGGGGCGCCACTGAGAAGGCCCTCTCCCTTGTTGCCAGCTTCTGAGCCTTCCTTGGAGGAGGCACTTGGAGGAGGGCCTTAGATGATGAGTGCAGTGTACGGGCAGGTTCATGCCGGGAGAGGCACTGTATCAGATATTGCGATCCTGAGCCATGTAAAGCTTTATAGGTCAAATCTAGCATCTTCAATTGGACTCGGAAACATACAGGCAGCCAGTGCAAGTGAGCCAGAATCAGTGTTAAATGTTTGGACCTTCTGGTCCCCGTTATCAATCTGGCCACAGCATTTTACATAAGCTGCAGCTTCTGAACTGTCTTCAAGGGCAGCCCCACAAAGAGCGTATTGCAGTAATCTATCTTGGACGTTACCAGAGCATAGGTGACTGAAGCTAGGTTATCCTGTCCAGATAGTGGCATAGCTGGGCCACCAACTGAAGTTGGTAGAGGGCACTCCATAACATATAAAAAGGGGGGGATATGTTAAAAATCCTGACTAAAACATAAAGCAGAAACTTAAAAGTCAAGAGAAATATATGTAAAATAAACTGAATTTATAATATCAAGATATGCAGAATTATATTTTAAAAGAATTATATATATAAAAATATAACAAAATAAAAAAGAGATAAAAGCCCTCTTGTTTGAAAAAAACATTCAAGATCTTCTTCAGCCTATGAGGAGCTATTATTTACATGTCTATTAAGTTTTCTGGCTTTTACATGTTTTATATTTTGTTATATTTTTATATATATAATTCTTTTAAAATATAATTCTGCATATCTTGATATTATAAATTCAGTTTATTTTACATATATTTCTCTTGACTTTTAAGAGGGCACTCCATGCCACTGAGACCACCTGAGCCTCAAGTGACAAAGATGGCTTCAGGAGAACCCCCAAGCTACAAACCTGCTCATTGAGGGGGAGTGCAACCCCATCCAGAACAGGTTGAACACCCTTTATCTGGTAAGAAGAACCACCCACTGACAGTATTTTGGCCTTGTCTAGATTGAGCTTCAATTTATTAGCCCTCCCTCATCCAGTCCATTGTCACAGCCAAGCACCAATCTAGCACATCTGCAGCCTCACCTGTCATCACCAGCACTCTCCAAAACTCCAGATGACCCCACTCAGTGGTTTCATGTAGATGTTGCATGGGGGACAAAACCAACCCCTGTGGAACCCCATACTGAGGAATCATTGTTTGTGATCTTTTGGTTGGCCTTATAAAGGCATTACATTAATATGGATTTTGGTATTTTTCTTATGATCAAACCTTTAAATTTGAGGAAGGGGAGAGGGGATTTTAACATGCTAACAAGCAATACCTCTCTCTTCATTTCCAAGGCATGTACCTTTGCTTTTTATGTGACTTGGAATCATAAAGAGAACATGTGATGATGATGATGATGATGATGATGATGATGATGTCGTCATCATCATTATTATTATTATTATTATTATTATTATTATTATTGGGCACTCTCTATGTGCATAACACTTTACAAAGAATAGGTCTGACAGGTCCCTACCCAAGAGACTTACAATCTAGAATAGATTAAGTGGAGCAACAGAGGAAGGGGGGGAACAACGGCAGGGCAGGGGTAAACAGTAGATGAATATGTTATTATTTCAATGACACATACTTTGGCTTAGTTACAAAGGGTATTGGGAAGACTACAGGAATCTTCCAAAGTCTTCATGGAGTTTTGAGGAGAGATGCACTTTAATGCAAATTTACCATATTCGCACTTCCAGATTCTGCACATAAACCAGAACACAGTTATATGGAAATATGCAGTTTTCAAAATTTTGCAATGCAGCTCACAATTTTTTTAAAAGAAATATTTCTTAATAAAATATTAAGAAATATTTTAAGAAATATGCTAGGGGAAATTGCACACAGATATGCATATATTAGGGGAAAGGGAGCACAAAAAATGATTATCTCAGGAAAAATCACAGGGCAAAATGTGTATATTTGTAAAAGCGTGTACAAAATGTGTATATTAGGATAAATGTGCAGACCTTTTAAGGGGAAACTGATAGAAACAGGTCAGAATGAAGTTAATGTTGGAAAACTGAGCAACTGAGTAGAATCAAACTTGACAGATTTGTCCATCCCTAGCCAGAAACGGACAGGAAGCCAGTGCAATGATATAAGCAGGGCTGTCACATAGACAAAGCAAAGGAGAGGTGAATAATTTGGTAGCAGAGTGCTGGGTAGACATAACTTGATGAATGTTAGACAATGGAAGATCAGAGAGAAGCACACTTCAGTAGTCAAGATGAAAGATGACTAGGGCATGTGAACTAGAATTTTTGCTGAGGGGGCAAAGGGGAAGGGATGCATTTTTGTAATGTTGTGAAGATATCAAGTATTGTGATTTGAGATAATCATTTTTTGTAAATGAATTGTAAATTGGAGAGATCTTAAATTAAACTACACAAATTGTGAACATATTGTCTTTGTCTGCATAATGCACAGCACATGGCCTGCAGGAGCTATGAAGCATGCTATTAACTCCATAACTCATGCCTGGATGCATTATTCTTAACTTAGCGTTAGTAACTGAGAGTAAAATTCGAGCTCCATTTCATAACTGAAGATGTTTTTCAAGTGGCTCTCATAAACCAGGATGATACATTGGCAGCACATAGACAAAATGAATCTGATACGTTGGATTTATGGCCAGTTCTCTTCATATTATATTTCCATGTACCAACCTATCACAGAGCTGAATTACATTTGTCTTCTGAAAAAGAAAAGTAATTTTCATCATGATAATATTACACTTCAGTGCAATATAGTTCAGTATGCTTCTATAGAGTATATAATAAACTGCCTCTCAATGTGCCTTTTATTTACCATGAGGGATACTATGAAAATACTTCATAGCATGCTTCAGTGGGTGGTTCTTCTTACCAGATAAAGGGTGTTCAACCTGTTCTAGATGGGGTTGCACTCCCCCTCAATGAGCATGTTTGTAGCTTGGGGGTTCTCCTGAAGCCATCTTTGTCACTTGAGGCTCAGGTGGTCTCAGTGGCATGGAGTGCCCTCTTAAATGTCAAGAGAAATATATGTAAAATAAACTGAATTTATAATATCAAGATATGCAGAATTGCAATCTTGATATTATCTCAGGAAAAATCACTGAGAAATACAATACTAAACAACTGTGTCTGTTTAATCTGTCCACTCTGGAGGCATTCAAGGTAAAGCTGGACGGCCATCTGTCAGGGATGCTTTGACCTGGATTCCTGCATTGAGCAGGGGGTTGGACTCGATGGCCTTGTAGGCCCCTTCCAACTCTACTTTTCTATGATTCTATGATTCTATGATTTTATCTGTATTATTAATTTTCTTTGATCGGGGCTTTAAAGCTTCCAGTTTACATTCCTGCTTTGACAAAACAGGAAGTCTTCTTTGGCAAAACAGGAAGTTTACTTTGGTGAAGTAGGACGTTCATTCCTATATCTTTATAACTTTCATTTCTCATGGTCTCTTTTCCCTTCAGTCTCTAATGCGAGATTTTCCAGTATCCCTCATGGTAAATAAAAGGCACATTGAGAGGCAGTTTATTATATACTCTAGAAGTTCAAAACAATTCAATCCCCACATGAGTCATTGTGTAGATGTATAATACACACACATAACTAAACTGAACTATATTGCACTGAAGTGTAATATTATCATGATGAAAATTACTTTTCTTTTTCAGAAGACAAATGTAATTCAGCTCTGTGATAGGTTGGTACATGGAAATATAATATGAAGAGAACTGGCCATAAATCCAACGTATCAGATTCATTTTGTCTATGTGCTGCCAATGTATCATCCTGGTTTATGAGAGCCACTTGAAAAACATCTTCAGTTATGAAATGGAGCTCGAATTTTACTCTCAGTTACTAACGCTAAGTTAAGAATAATGCATCCAGGCATGAGTTATGGAGTTAATAGCATGCTTCATAGCTCCTGCAGGCCATGTGCTGTGCATTATGCAGACAAAGACAATATGTTCACAATTTGTGTAGTTTAATTTAAAATCTCTCCAATTTACAAGCAAATTATGAAGAAAATTAGCAATCACTTTCAAGTTTGCCTGAGAAAGCTGAAATCATTTGTACTTGAACACATCATTAAATTAGCCATGATTGGGTACAAAATGAAGGGAGAAGGGCTGATGTTAGAAAGTGCCACCAAAAACAATACAGCAACCAGGTGATGGCCAGCTGGCTAAGCTCCCACTTAATTTTTCCAGAAGAGAACATAACCATCTGTCACTGCTGGCCACACTCTTTGTCCAGATTAAAGAATGAGGGTCCTAATGGTGTTGATGCTTTTTCAATGAGTAAGGAAAATTGTCTATGCATATGAACACCAATCATTTCATGACATGGCATGTATAACATGAAAAGGTAGTAGGAAAAGTGTGTGTGTGTGTGTGCGTGCGTGCACACGGACGCACACACACACACACACACACACATGGCAAATATAAAGTGGGGGAGTCTGAGAAATGTTTTGACATGCATTATTTAAATGCAGAATGGGTACCTTCAGCAGTTCTGGGAGTGATTCCTCCCCCCATGCCCAGAACCCACTGGGGGTGGCTGCATCCCCTCCTCGCTACTGCTGCCTGCCACCAAATTTCTGTGGAAAACCTTTTTGCTGCTGCCGTGTTGCTAATTTTTTTTTTGTGGTGGGGCACTGGAGACCAGAAAATAAAATAAAAAATGGTGTCTGTGTGTGTTACCCACCCCCTGTTTAAATGTAAGATCAGGGCATATGTACAGAAGAATAAGTTAGAAGGAAGCCTCTGATAGGGATGTGTGACCCTGGAAAAACTCATCCCATTTGAACTCGAGGGACTTTCACGGCCTCTCCAACCTGATGATCAGAAGTCAATGGAGTTGGACAAGACAAGGTTGCCCATTATCACCTTTGTTGTTTATTCTTGTGCTTGAAATATTGAACAGAGATATAAGACAAGATGATAGAATTGGAGGCATAAAAATTAAAAAAGAGTCTTATAAGCTGAGAGCTTTCGCAGATGATTTGGTGTTAACTTTGGAAGATCCTCTGAAAGGAATAGAAACGTTAATGGTTAAATTGAAGGAGTTTGGTGCTGTAGCTGGTTTTAAGGTTAATAAACTAAAGACAAAGATATTAACAAAAAATATGAAAATTCAAGATCAAATAAAATTGTCAAATAAATCAGGTTTTAAGGTTGAAAAGAAAGTAAAGTATTTAGGTATCACATTAACAAATAAGAATTGTATGTTGTTTCAAAATAATTATGTAAAGTCTTGGAATGAAATGAAAAAAGATTTAGAACGATGGGATAAAGCTCAATTGTCACTTTTGGGGAGAATAGCCACAATCAAGATGAATGTATTACCTAGAATGTTGTTTTTGTTTCAGACTATTCCTATTGTGACATCGCAAACCTCACTTTAAGAAGGACATAGACAAACTGGAGAGGGTTCAGAGGAGGGCAACAAGGATGATAAAGGGACTGGAAACAAGGCCCTATGAGGAGAGACTGAAAGAACTGTGCATGTTTAGCCTTCAGAAGAGGAGACTGAGGGGAGATATGATTGCACTCTTCCAGTATTTGAAGGGATGTCACACAGAGGAGGGCAAAGATCTCTTCTCGGTCATCCCAGTTTGCAGGACACGGAATAATGGGCTCAAGTTACAGGAACCTAGATTCCACCTAAACATCAGGAAAAATTTCCTGACTGTCAGAGCAATAAGACAATGGAATCAACTACCTAGGGAGGTTGTGGGCTCTCCCACTCTGGAGGCATTCAAGGTGCAGCTGGACAGACATCTGTCAGAGATGCTTTGACCTAGATTCCTGCATTGAGCAGGGGGTTGGACTCGATGGCCTTGTAGGCCCCTTCCAACTCTACTTTTCTATGATTCTATGATTCTATGATTTAAACAATGGCAGAAGGATATATCTAGATTTGTATGGCAAGGGAAAAAGCCACGGGTTAAGTTTAAGATTTTACAGGATGCAAAAGAAAGAGGGGGGTTGGGGCTACCTGACCTGAAGTTATATTTTGCTGCTTGTTGTTTAGTATGGATCAAAGAATGGGTTTTGTTGAAAAATAGTCGATTATTAGATTTAGAGGGATATGATTTGAGATTTGGATGGCATGGGTACATGTGGTATGATAAAGTTAAAGTGAATGTAGAATTTAATAATCACTGTGTTAGAAGTGCCATTTTGAAAATTTGGAATAAATATAAACCTAGGTTTTGTCAGAGAGTACCATTGTGGCTATCAGCACAAGAAGCTCATCATAGAAGAGAAATGTTAAGTAAATACAGTTGGTTGACATATCGTGATTTGCTGAATTTTTCACAAGATGAATGTAAAATAAAATCAAGAGAAGAACTGATAAAAGAAGGTCATACATGTCAATGGTTCTCATATTTACAGATGGTAGAAAGGTTTAAAGTTGATAAAAGGTTGTATGATTTTGAACAGAGGGTATCTGACTTTGAAAGGGAATTATGTTTAAATGATGAACATCTTATTTCAAGAATGTATAAGCTTTTGTTGAAATTTGAAACTGAGGAAGAGCAAGTGAAGGAATGTATGATAAAATGGGCTCAAAATTTTGGTTATAATATACTAATGACACAATGGGAAAATATGTGGTTAAAAGGTTTGAAATTTACTTTATGCTCTAGTCTTAAAGAGAATTTTTATAAGATGATGTATCGTTGGTACTTGTCGCCGGAGAAATTGGCTAGAATGTATAGCGGTGCATCAGATATATGTTGGAAATGTGAACAACAGGAAGGAACCTTTTATCATATGTGGTGGACATGAAAGAAAGCTACAAGTTTTTGGGTTGAAATTCATTTATTAATGCAAAAGATTTTAAGGATTACTTTTCAATTGAAACCAGAGGCTTTTCTATTGGGAATAATGGACAGTCAGCTAGAAGGAAGATATGGAACTTTATTTTTATACATGACAACGGCAGCGAGACTACTATATGCACAGAAGTGGAAAGGTCCAGCAGTGCCTACGATAGAAGAATGGTTGGTCAAGATGCTGGAGCTGGCAGAGATGGCCAAACTTACATCACTAATTAGAGAAAGGACAACATCTGCATTTATTATTGAGTGGAAACCTCTAATTGACTTTTTGCAGAGACTGGAAAATAATGATTTGTTTGTTTGTGGATTTATGGAATAATAAGTGAATCTGGGACAATGGGAAGAAAGAGATTTCTCATTTGGATTATCGAGTAAGAAAAATTATTGTTACCTGTATTTGCTAGTAGAAGAAAAATCGGAGGTCTATTTTGTTTTGTTAATTGTTATATGTTTGATATTATGTGTCTGTTTTATATAGAAATAAAATTGGACAATCCAAAGAAGTCAATGGAGTTGGGCTATTTTTTACAGATTCCTGGAATGGGTTGAAGACAGTTGCCCACATTGGGAGATGAGAACTCTTTTGCATCTGTAAAGAATTTCTGATTAGCCATTAAGAAACCTCTGCTGCAGTTCAACTCTTAATGTTATGCTAATTTAACTTGTTGAGCTGGGGGAGAATGATCTAGAGGTGTAATCAAACCTGAGGGGGCGCCTTGCCCCCACCTCGACTCTCCGCGGCGGCGCCCCCCACCTCGATCTTCTGAGCAGCGCGGAGCAGTTCTTCGCACCGTTCGAGCTGCCCTCTCCGGTCCGGTCGCATCACTTCCGGCACCAGAAATGATGTGATGGGACCCTGCGCAGGTGCAGTATGTGGCATGGGGGTCCAGCGCGCCTGCGCAGGGTCCCGTCGCATCATTTCCGGTGCCGGAAGTGACAGGACCGGAGCGGGCGGCGTGTGCAGCTCGCCACGGAGAGGCAAGCCGCCCCAGAGAAGAAGTAAGGCTGTGCGAGCCTCGCATGAGCGGGGCCAATTTCGGCCCACTATGCCCGCACGAGGCGAATCGGTACATGCCTGAGATCTACCCTCCAGATCTTTACCAACACCCCAAACAACCTCCTCATGCTATTTCTACCACTCTTCATGCTATTTCTACCACTATATCCAGGATTTTTCAGAGTAGTTAATCACAATATTTTTATATGTTGCATTTCCTCCCACCATATATATTTCAGTGTGTGTGTGTGTGTGTGTGAGAGAGAGAGAGAGAGAGAGAGTTGGCAGAGTGTTTGATGGGTGGGAGCTTTGTTTTGCATGGGGGCTACTCTGATGTAAGTCTGTTCACTCTATGGGTGTTAAACCTGTGCAAGGGCAGATCATTCCCTGGTCCCTGACTGTGGGGCTTCTCCACTCTCTCTTCAGAGCCGGCTTTTTTATTTGGCAAGTTCAGGAGGAGGAAGAAGGTTGTGTTGGGGGCAAGTTTGCCAGAGAGAGATGCATTTGCGTAAATGTGTGTATCTGGGGGGAGAGCTTGCAGAAGTTGGGGGCTTGTTGTCTCCTCTCTTGCTGGATGCCTCCTCTGATGTAAGTCTGTGTTCTCTCTATGGGTGTTACTCTTGTGTGGGGATGTGCAAGGCTGGAAAAGAAAACTCATTTCCTTTGAGCTCCATGTGGACTTTCACTGCCTTTCCTACTGACCCTTCCAAGAACTCTTAGATTTTAAGCTAAAGAGCTCTGCTTGCAAATAGCTTAACTCAGAGGAACTCATAGATTTCATAGATCATAGAGTTGGAAGGAGCCTACAAGGCCATCGAGTCCAACCCCCTGCTCAATGCAGGAAACTAGAGAAGGGGTCTCCCATCCAAGTAATAACCAGGCCTGACCCTGCTTAGCTTTCCACACTCAGACAAGCTGAGCCAGGGTAAGCCACAGGCCTGTATTCTGTGCAGCTGTGCCCCCTGCTCTAAGAGGCTGGTGAGTTGAAGAAATAAAGTCCAAGATGAAGGCTGCAATCCTATATCCACTTACCTGGGGAAAAGCTGCATTGCACACAGTGGGACTAGGGTCTTACTTCTGAGTAAACATGTATAGGCTTGCACTGCTGCTGACTATTAGCCCAAAATCATATGAAATCATGAAGATCTGTGCTAGATCAAAAAAAAAAATTGATCGGGGATCAGATCTATGATGGTTGTTCAACATTTCAGAATGAAACTGCTGATTTGGGGGGTTCCTTTCTTAATCCATTACCCATTACAGCTCCCTTTCAAATAGACTGTGACAGTTTGGCTTTTATATACTTGCAGGGCAGAAAAGAGGCACCCTCTGCCTATTGAGCTGAATTGTGACAGAAACCTGGCCAGCCAGCTAAAGAATGCCCTTTTGTTATGCAGCCATTAAAACACAGGACAGAGGAGTATCCAATCAGTGGCACAAG
The DNA here is from genome assembly GCA_021292165.1 of Shinisaurus crocodilurus. Classification (NCBI taxonomy): domain Eukaryota; kingdom Metazoa; phylum Chordata; class Lepidosauria; order Squamata; family Shinisauridae; genus Shinisaurus; species Shinisaurus crocodilurus. The sequence goes on from CM037879.1 coordinate 160,309,805, forward strand.
GTTGCCTTGAATTAAGAGAACAAAGGCGGGTGAAGCGGTACCTGTTGTTTGCAAGGTTCTCAAACTGATTGAGAAAGGAGCCCCAGCCAGGGCTCAGCTCCTTCGCCTCAGCAGGGCAGGAGGTGCATCCATTGTGATTTCCACCTCTCTGTCTTCCTGTTTGTACATTTCCCTCTAGATGGGCCTCTGAGCCATCATGAGAGGTTGCACTGCCAGGGGCTGGGCCAGGGCTGGGGAGGCCACCGGATACTGCAGATTCCAGCCTCTCCTCTCCCCTATTCCACCTCCCTGAATTCACTATTGCAAGCTTTGGAAACAGCTGCCATGGTTCTTCCATGGAAGGAGTAAGGGATCGGAATGCAAAGTCCCCCTCCCGAGGTCATAGGACTGTCTACAGCCTAGGGAGAGGGACTCTGAAATATCCTATGGACCCTGGGATGCTCTCCCAGGGACCATAGGATTGCTCTGTTAATAATTGTCTGGAAATTCCAATACATTACAGATCACTTAAAAAAATATGTGCTTCATTTATTTATCATATTTGTTAAGTGCCTCATCTAATAGATTTCTTTTGGCATTGTATAGTTCAATTTATACTAAAATAATAAATGTTAATAAAATAAAAACAATAGAACAAAATAATAGTAGTAGTAGTAGTAGTAATAATAACAACAACAACAACAACAATAATAACAACAACCCACACAGCATAAAAGCAATAGACATATACTGACACAGTATAAACTATGAATACAAAACCCTTTACAGGTTAAGGTTAAAGTAACACAAAGATAAAAAAATGTTGGATAGGATCCACCCTAGTTATTTCATGAATGGAAGGAGCTTCCATTCATGGAAGGAGAGTTGCACCCATGAAAGGTAGGGTTGTTCAACATTTCAGAATAAAACTGCTGATTTGGGGGGTTAAGAAATCCAATCTTTGTGAATCCCAGTACAAATTGACCTGATCTAACACACACACACACACTAATGTGTAGATTGGAACTTGGTTACCCACTGGCTTTTGCACTTTCTAAATGTTCCTAAGCAGTTCTTTGCTCAAAGAACGTATCAAAATGCATTTAAAACTGCATATTTTGAAAATAGTAACAAGAATTCTAAAATGTTAGCTAGATCCACACACAAAAAACAGGGAAAAATATAGTTGGAATAATAAAGGATAAAAAAGGGAAAGGGCATAATTTGATGAAGGAAAAATTAAAAAATTTTCAAGAATTTTATTCAGAATTATATAAAGCAGGAATAGGTGAGGAAGATAGGATTAAAGAATATATTGAAAAACATATGAAAATGAGAATACAAGAAGAAGATAGAGAGATGATGGAGCAAGCATTCTCAGATTTGGAGATAGATTTTGCTATAAATAAATTAAAAGAGGGCAAGACCCCAGGAGTAGATGGATCAGGGGTGGAATATTACAAGGTTTTTAAACATATGTTAATTCCAAGGTTGAATTCATTATATAATAATATAATGGAAGGGGGAGAAATCCCCCCTTCATGGAAACAATCTATGATTATAGTAATTCCAAAACCAGGAAAGGATTTAACAGAACCAGATTCATATAGACCCATTTCGTTAATAAATCAAGATGCAAAATTATTTACTGCAATACTAGCGAGACGAATGAATAGGTTTATGAGTAAATATGTAGGGATGGACCAATGTGGATTTATTGCAGGTCGACAAATGGCCGACTTAACTAGAAGAGTATTAAATATAATATATAGTATAAAGAAAAATAATGTTAAAGCGGGTGTATTAGCATTAGATATTTTCAAGGCTTTTGATTGCGTGGAATGGCCTACGTTAAAAATGATAATTAAAAAATATGGGGTTTGGAGCAAGATTTAAAGGAGTAATTAATCAATTATATGCCCATAATATTACAAATGTAGTGGTAAATGATGGTATTACCGAACAAATTTCCTTAGACCGAGGGACTAGACAAGGATGTCCCCTTTCCCCTATTTTGTTTGCATTAGTGATGGAAATATTAGCAAATGTAGTAAGAGAAGATAGAAATATTAATAGGGATGGGGGTTGGAGATCAAATAAAAATAAATTTATTTGCAGATGATACTTTATTAACAATTAAAAACCCAATTGAAACAATGGATAGGTTGGAGAACCACTTGAAAGAATTTGGAGAAATAACTGGGCTACAGATGAATTGGGGTAAATCCAAGATTTTATTGTTTAATTATAGTAAAAAAGAGGAGAGTGAAATGTTGAAGAAAAAATATAACATTAAAATTACAAATGTAATTAAATATTTAGGAATAGAAATTACACAAGATATTGATAAAGTAGGAGAACAAAACTTTACAAAGTTAAAGATAGAGGTTAAAAATAAAATAGAGGAGTATTAAAAAATTGGACTTTCTTGGTTTGGTGGAATAGCATTGGTAAAAATGAAGATATTGCCTAAAATAAACTTTTTGTTTAGGATGTTACCAGTAAAGATTACAGAAAAAGAAATTAAAGATTGGCAATCAATTATTAATGAATATTGTAATGGAAGGAAAAGATCAAGGATTAATAAATATAGTTGGTATAAAGCGCAAAAAATAGGTGGTTTAGGTCTTCCTAACATAAAGTGGTATTATTTAGCCAACCAAGTAAGACATATTTTGGACATTATAGCAGGGGAAGACAAAATGTGGTTGGAATTAGAATCACGAGAATTAGGAAACATGATGGTGAATATATTATTTAAGAAAAAATATAAATAATATTATAAAAGGACTAGAAAATCCCTTTTTGAGGAGTATGTTAGAGAGTTGGAATAGCACGAGGAAAATTTTTACACCAGAGGTATCCCCATTAACTCCGGTAGTGGTCATGCAGGACTTTCCAGAAAATGTAAGACATCTAGAAGCTATATTAAGGAGAAAAAAGGTGATTAAATTAATGGATTGGGTGGAAAAATTGAAGACTAGAGAACATATAATAGAAATAGTAGGAAGAGAGAGAATATCATGGTTAAATTCAATGAAATTGGAACTGTGGTTAAAGAAGTGGAGGATAAGAATGGACAGCGAAAGAGAACTAACCAATTTTGAAAAGATAGTTTTGACTAGAGAAGCTATAGAAGGTAATGTTTCAACAAGAGGCACAACAAAGGCTTTATATACGATGTTACAAAAAGAAGAAGAGCATAAAGATTCTCTTAAAGTGTTATGGGATAATGAATTTGATGAGGAAATATCGAAACAAAGTTGGAAAAATATTTGGGATAGACGTATTGTAAGAGTTATGTCAACTAGGATAAAAGAGAATTTTTATAAAGTGGTATGGAGATGGTATTTAACTCCAGTAAGATTAAATCGGATAGATAAAAATTGCTCCGCATTGTGTTGGAGAGGATGTAATGTAAAAGGTACATATGCCCACATGTGGTGGAGCTTTAAAAATGTTCTGGAATTTTGGCAGAAAGTATTTGCAGAAATATCAGAAATAATTGGAATGGAATTAGAAGTCTGCCCAAAATTAGCATTGTTAACAATTACAGAAAAGTTAGTTTGTTCAAAAAATACAAAAGAATTGATTGTGAATTTGTTAACAGCAGCAAAATTAATGATAGCTAGGAATTGGAAGGTCCAACATGTGTTTTCAATTAATGAATGGTATGCAGAGGTATGGGATATCGCGTTAAATGATAAATTAACTTGTAATATTAAGTGTCAAAAAGGACAATTGGAGAAAGACACCTTTGTGAACATTTGGGGTACATTTTTGGATTATGTGTTGGTAAAGGGGAGGGGGAACAAACCTTGTCAAGATTTGTTATATTTTTGGAATATAGAATAATATCTTGTATATATAAAAAAAAAATAAAAAAAAAATTGGGCTGAGAAATATAACTTGGTCCCAAGAGGTGGGGGGGTGCACAATGTTTATGTTGTATTTTTGTTGTTGTTGTTGTATTCATTAGTAGTTGTAAGATGTGAAAAATTAAAAATTTAAATAAATGTAATCCAAACAAAACAAAAACAAAACAAAACAAAAAATATTAAAAAAAAAAACCCTGCATATTTTCAGAGAAAACATTTTAGAAATATGCTCTTTAATGTGAAATTTTATGCAGATTTGAAGGGGAAAAAAGCACAGATTAATATGCAAGAGGAATGTGAACAGATGTGAAAGTGGCAGGAGTAGAAATAGACCAATCTACCCTTCTTTAATGGAAAGAGCATTCAGTGACTGATGTTTCCTTCCCAAGCCTGACCCACATGTTCATATCTTAATGGGACAGGGAAGGAAGTGTCCCTCCATTTAAGGCAGTTTGATCCCAAGGAGCCTTCCCCCAGCAGAATGTACTGATTTGTTTATTTTAAGGATGGGTGAGTCTGTCAGATTCACTTTCTTCAGCATCCTTTTTTTGAAAAATAAAAAAAAATCCCAAGTTCTTTCTCTTCTGAACATGAACTTCGTGAATTTGAGTGAATTCCTATAAAACATGAACTGAGATGAAATTCTCACCAAGCTGCATCAGACAAATACAATATTTATTTATTTGTTACATTTATATCCCACCTTTTTTCCTCTTTCAAGGATCCCAAGGCGGCTTACATAATCATCCTCCTTCTCTCCATGTTATCCTCACAACAACCCTGGGAGGTAGGTTAGGCTGAGAGTCAGTGACTGGCCCAAAGTTACCCAGTGAGCTTCATGGCCACGTGGGAACTAAAACCTGGCTCACCTGAGTCCCAAGTCCAATACTACCACTATACCACATTGGATCTCAATATGTACAGCAACTTCTAGCATGGAGAGAACCATGATGTACCTGCATGCCATGTAGCTGTTAAAGATGAGAAGCCTGTTTAGAAGGGGGGGGAGGCATTGGCAATCCCAATTAAGCACTTACATGGTTGAATATACAGGGATTCAGACCCAGACTTTTAAGAGTAAAGTACACAATGCCTAGATGAATAACCCTATCCATTTTGGTTTTGCTCACATTCTGTGTTGTTGTTGTTTTTAATTTCATGTTCTTTTTGTCCCAAATATGGATAATTTTGGTAAATTCATGTTACAATCGAACTGAAATGAATTTCTTTCCCCATCCTGTTAATTCAATTCATACACTTGCTCACTATCATTTATTCATGTAGAATATGTGGGGATTGTTCTTTCACTCAATGAGTGCTTGAGGCGATGTACAAAAATGTATTTACATAGCTATCCCATGACACATGTTCTCTGGATTTATTTATTTTATTTATTTATTATATTTATACCCCGCCTTTTTTCCTGAAAGGAACCCAAGGCGGCTTACATAAGCCTCCTCCTCCTCTCCACTTTATCCTCACAACAACCCTGTGAGGTAGGTTAGGCTGAGAGTCAGTGACTGGCCCAAAGTCACCCAGTGAGGTTTCATGGCTGAGCGGGGACTAGAAGCTGGGATCTCCCGAGTCCCAGTCCAACACTCCAACCACTACGCCACACTGGCTCTCACTGGCTCTGGATGGCTCACAGACTGATACAGCATTAAAATACAACTAGGGATGGATGAGAATTTCGAGGGGGGGAGGAAGAGCGGAGTGAAATCGCCCCGCTCTTCCCCCCCCCGAGCTCAGCGAGGCTTACCTGACCCCGGCTTGTCCCAAGTTCCCATGGGGAAAGGAGCTTCCAGGTCCCCGGCCTGTCATTTCCGGGTCCCTGGTGCTGCGTTTTTTCCCGTAAATACCAAGGTAAACTTCCTTAAAATGGCCACGAATAGCAAATCGTGGCCGTTTTAAGGTAATTTACCTAGGTATTTACAGAAAAAACGCAGCACCAGGGACCCGGAAATGACGCGCCACAGACCCGGAAGTTCGCTGAGCGCCACAGCTGCTGGGCGCTGCACACCGCAGGATGAGCGGGGTGGTGGTGGTGTAAGTGGCCATCCCTAAATACAACATAAAGAAGCAACAAACAAACAAGAAAAATGCATTAATACTAAAACACAATTGACACACATGCTTTCTACTGACAAGTCCAGACTATGAGACATACAGGTTTTAAATTTTATATTTTATATTGGATTTTATGATTTTAACTGTTGTAAACCGCCCAGAGAGCTTTGGCTATTGGGCAGGTATAAAAATGTAATAAATAAATAAATAAATAAAAGGTTTGGGTAAATAAAAAGGTGTTCACCTGGCACTGAAAAGACCATAAAGATGGTGCCACATGAACCTTTCTGGAAGGCTGTTCTCTAGCCAGGGTGCCACTACTGAAAAGCCATCGACTTAGTGGTCACCTGCCTCAGTTCATTTTATCTTGTAGTGAGATCTATCGGCAGAATGGGGAGGGAGGCAATTTTTGCAGATTTCCGCTCTGGATCCACAAGCCTCTTAGCCTCCCTCCCAGGACCGGTGCAGGGCAGTTTGGCGCCCCAGGCGAAAAAATATTTAGCGCCCCCCCCTCTCCAAAGCAAAAAAACAAAAAACCCTGCGCCGCCACCACCAACCTACCTTCCCCCCCCCGCCCTGGCTGCGGCGGCTGCGGCGGCTGCTGCTGCTGCGACAAAGCGGTAGGTGACGGGGGGGTGACGGGGGGGTTGGGGGGTGGCGATGGCGGTGGGAGGCGCAGCGGCGAGCGAGCGAGCGGGTGGGCGGAGGTTCGGCGGCGGCGGCTGCTGCTGCTGCTGCTGCGACGAAGCGGTAGGTGACGGGGGGGTGACGGGGGGGTTGGGGGGGTGGCGATGGCGGTGGGAGGCGCAGCGGCGGGCGAGCGAGCGGGTGGGCGGAGGCGCGGCGGCGGCAGGCAGGAGGGTGGGGAGGGGAGGCCTGGCGGGGACGGCGCAGCGGCAGCGAAGAGGAGCGCAGCGTTTCGCGCCCTCTTCAGCCACGCGCCCTCTTCAGCCGCGCGCCCTAGGCAACCGCCTAGTTGGCCTAGCGGTAGCGCCGGCCCTGCTCCCTCCTCACCCACAGCAAAGTAGGAGAGTTTGACAGGCTCAGAGGAAATGAAATAAAAATTATTTTAAAGCGAACTTAAGGAGGAATGGGAGGTGGAAATGTCTCTATCATTCCTCTCACCCTGCCTGGCTCTTGCCCTTCCCATCCACCCCCATTTCACTCATAGTTCGTTTCCCTAGCAGCTAGCCTAGCCCCCACCTCCACTTGCTACTGGCTTCCTTGATTAAGGAAGGTGTCTGGAGTTGCATTGATCCCCCTTGGCACCACAACGTGGCCTACCCTTGATTTAGAGAGAGACTCATTCCCAATGGACAGCAGCAGTAGCAGCAGCTCTTCCTGTCTACTGAGGGGCCAATACCAGGAGAGCTGACTAACGGCCAGGCCCAAATACTCCTAAAGGCTGGAAGCTCCAGTTATCTAAGGTGTTCTAAAAGTTAATAAAAGTGTTCAGAACTAGTGTCATTCTTTAGTGCGACTATACAAGTATTGTTCTGTTGTGTGGTCAGCACATAGTAAAGGAGACAAGAGTAAATAGCATTTTGTGCATGTAAAGGGAGAAATAAAGAGTCAAGACACAAGATATGGTTTAAATTAGGGCCACATTTATTGAATAATCAAAGATCTGCGAAGGGAAGAAGTGCGGGTACTAACTAAACCGGCCATTGGCCAGTAGAGATGTTTACGGGCAAAAACATCCAACCCCAAGGGGTGGTGCTGCAACTTGCCACCCCCCAGTTTTGCGCCACCATGGTGCAGGGAGGCCTTCCCACTATCACTACCTCACGGGGCCAGCAACAGGGAGCCTCAGGTCTCGCCAGTCACCTAAAAGGTGCCACTGGATGATCACCAAACCCTACCCAACTGCCTATTCCCGCACTTACCACCACAGAGAGAGCCAACCTCTGCTTAGTCTCCTCTCCCCCACCTGCCAGGAATAAATTCCAGCAGGGCCCTTCGCAGATCCATAAGGAACAAATTCCCAGCATCGGGAAAATGCACCTCGTCCAGCCAGTACAGCTCCCTCCGGGCCAAGGCTATCATGGGATGAGGAATCACAAAACCTATCCCTCCAAGGCCCCTGCATATTTATCTGTTGACTTTCCTGCCCACTCTGTTCAAGGCTCTGGGGTCTGCACCGCCCCACCAACAAAAGCGCAGCAAAATATGAGACCAGAGAATCTGGACTCCCAGCCAACACTGCCGTATAAATGCAAGGTCCACAGATGCTTGCAAAATCAAGGCGTTGCCCATGAGCAAGCCCAAATCTACAGTCCCCACCAGACCAAGGCTATTGTGGGATAGGAATAACAAAACCTATCCTCTAAGGCCCCTGGGAACTTCTCTGTCTACCGTTCATAGACCAGAGAATATGAACGCCCAGCCAACACTGCTGTATAATTGCAAGGTTCGCAAACACTTGCAAAATCGAAGCCTTGCCCTGTGGAGCAAGCCTAAGTCATTTCCTCCCAAACGCTCACCTTCCCCCCCCCACAAAATTCTCCCCGCCCACAGCTACACGTGGTTGGGGGAAGAGAAATCTCTACACTGGAGAAATCCTAGTGATTGTACTTTTACCCCATCCCACCTCACAATGCTAAAGGCTCTGCCATATTGCTTTGTTGTCTTGTTGTTTCAATGGGCTTGCTCATATCATCTGGGTTGTTGTTGTTGTTATTATTATTATTATTATTATTATTATTATTATTATTATTTATAACTAGTTTCTTCTTCAACTTGGTGAAAACACAGCTGGAAAATATCATCCAGTGACAGAAACCTGGCTTACCCTCGTAATTTAGATCTGTAATGGAGGCACATGCTATGTGTCAACCAAACCTCATTGGAAGGATCTTTTAATATAGGAGAACTTCCAACTTTTACCCCCAAATTGCATTGGGCAATTCAAGTGTATTAATACATTATCCTATGGTACCTACTTGAGGTTGACCTCTCTTTTTTGCCAGTGGAGGAAGTCATCTGCATACATTTATGTAGCCAGTGTGGTGTAGTGATTAGAGTGTTGGACTAGGACTCAGGAGATCAGGGGGTTCTAGTCACCACTCAACCAGGAAGTTGACTGGGTGACTTTGGGTCAGTCACTGACTCTTAGCCTAACCTACCTCATAAAATGGAAAGGAGCAGGAGGATTATGTAAGCCGCATTGGTTTCTTTGGAGGAAAAAAAAAGTGGGATATAAATAAATCAGAAAGAAAGAAAGAAAGAAAATTTATTATTCTATACCCCCTGTAAAAGATTTTACCAAAGAATCCTGGGAATTAGCAATCCCTCACTCACCACAAAGAACTACAATTTCCCAGGGTTCCCCTTCACTAACAAAAGGGTGTGACTGTTAAACTAAATAAAGTCTGTAGTGTTTAGATATGGGTGACACAAGAGTAAAATGTCACTGAAGAGGAATGAGATTATAAATTACTTTTGGTGTCAGTTCACTGTTCTGCTTTTGCCTGTAGAAATCCTGCAATGCAAGAACCAGCTGTTTGTGCATAGGTTAATTGTGCACAGCATAGGTAAATTGTCAGATCTAGAAAAATAAAGAATAATAGGTTGCTGTGAGTGAGAGAGCTTTGGTGGCAAGATGGCTGTTTGTTGGCTGCTAATTGTCAGTATTTAAAAAGCAAAAGTACTAGGAAAACCACTCAAAAATCCAGAGAAAATAAAGGCAAAACACTGCAGCTTTATCTGCCAGAATGCTCATTTGTATGCAAGAGCCAAGTCACTGAAATATGCTACAGTGCTTCCTAGTTAGAGGGTGTCTTCATTGATAAGCAAATTGTGCATAATCTGAGCCTTGCTAGTTAAAATCAGCATGCTCACTTCATTATCAGAGGGAACCATGAAGTGCGCGATCTCTCTGAAATGGGGCTAAGAGGTAAAGGGGAACAGTAACTACCATGTTTATTGCAGCATGGCCTGGGGTTATGGGATACAGTGACAGGCACCTCTGGGATTATGAGTGCATGTAAAGAACCCCACCGGTCTTGATCTCACCATTCCCCTATTTCCCTTTTATTCAGCTTTGCCTCTTGGCAAAAGCTGTTTACACGACCACACAACCATAGGTTCTCCTCCTGGGTACCTTTATAGCTTTCAGGAAGGCCATCCCCCACTTCCATAAAAGACAAGGCAAGCTGTGATTTGAGTGTCTGCTATTTTACCCATGTGAGTAAACTCAAAAGAACCCCTAGAATGCTGCAATCTTAACTAACAAACAAACAAACAAAACAAGCAACAACAACAACAACAACAAGAAGACAAAACAGTTTGCCAACCCAGATGAAAGAAAGAAAGAAAGAATCTCCATTGAGCCGTTCTGAACCTGAATGGAGCAAATGCGTGAGGAGAGGGAGTGATCCAGCCCTGTCCTCTCTGTCATTGCATTTGCCACCCTCTGCTTGTGGAGGGGGACAGTCTGAAGAGGAGAGCAAGAATGCTGGAAAATCAGGGTTCTTGCTTGCACGGAGATTCCCTGTGGTCTGCTGCTGAAGGTTCTTGTTGTTGTTGTTTTTAATTGGCTGGTGCTACTTATTTCTTTGATTGTTGTGCTTTCAATGTGTTTTCCAGTTATTTCTTTTTATGCTATTTTTCATTAAATTGTGTTTTAATTTGTTTTTTGGGGTCCCATCACCCCTGTCTATTGGGCATGCTGGTGGGGGATGATGGGAACTGTAGTGCAAAGACATCTGGGCCCCCAAGTGCCAGCCCGGCTCCTCCACAACATCAGCAACCAAACTCGTGTTAAAGAAATGGCGAAAGCCTTTATTATAGCAGGACACAAACACAGGCACCTCACCGGAGCACAAGGATCAGAGTCCTTCATGAGCCCACATTCTAATGAATGCAGATAATCCAAACAGGAGCCCGAAACAGGGTCTTAAAATCCAGCAATATAATCCAAGACAGGGTCCCAAGGCACGGGATTCAAGGAATGTAGTAGTTCGGGGTTCAGGATGTTCCAATCAAAGAAGTGTCCAGGATCAGCAATGATGTACCCACAAAGCTCTTTGGCATGTGCACCAACTTTTATGTGGGGATGGGGTGACTAGAGTTCCTCACTTGTTAATCCAGCTCTATGTGAAAATTTAGCTTGGAGTTAAGAACTCCACCTGACTGGTTATCCTTCTTGTCTTTTCAGCTGCCTGCGTTGCCTGGGAGACAGCCTTGTGCATGCCCCTTCCTTGGCCACGTCTGCCCCCTGGCCTCTTAGGCTCTTAGCAAAGAGTGCTCCTCAGACTGGGGTGATCCGGGTACCTTTTCCCAGGCTAGCTCTGTCTGTACTTGATAAGGAATAGCTGCCTCCCCATGACCGCAGTCTACTGTGAAACCAGGCAGATATGGATTCCCAGCACCCTTACGGCACAAGCCTTGACTAGGCCCTAAATCAGATTCTTCTATCTCTGAATCAGACTCTTCCTCTGAGATCCGCAGCATCAGGGGAAGGCATGACACCAAGGTTGGGAAAGGCTGATCTAGGTTGTTCCATCTTTGCACCAAATGAGGACAGAAAGTCATGCAGGGAACCTTCCCTGGTGGCTGTTTTGCTTCTCCACAACTGGCCCCATCGGAAATTAAGCAGATTGTGATGGAAGGGAGTGCCTTCTCAGTGGTGGCACCTTCACTGCAGATTGTATATACTTTTCCTAAGGGATTTCACCCAGTGCCAAATCAGTTTGGGTTTAATCTTGGTTTTCGGAACCAGTTGAAAATCTTTTTATAGTTTTAGTAGTTTTGTGAGCTGACTTTAGTATACTTGTTGCAGACATAACCAACAGTGTGTCATCAAGCAGCAGCATGTACGTGGGCCTTCTTGGTAGCACCACTGATCCTCAGGAATGCTCTTCCACATGTGGCCCAGGAGGCGGAAACTGTGGCAAGCTTTAGATGCCTCTTGAAAATGCACCTGTTTGCTCAGTCTTTCCCAGACATATAATCTCACTGCTCTGTTTTACTGTTTTGTACTGTTTTTTAATGAATTTATTATTATTTTTACATTGGTTTTTATTAGTAGTGCACGATTCGCCTTGCATGGGCGTTGCGGGCCAAAATCGGCCCCGCACACGTCCGTGTGAGGCTCGCGAGGGCCTACCTTACTCTGACAGCAGCTCGCCTCTCTGTGGCGAGCCACCCGTGCCGCCCCACCGGTCCTGTCACATCACTTCCAGCACTGGAAATGACGCGACGGGACCCTGCGCAGGCTGCGCTGGACACCCGCGCCACATATTGCGCCTGTGTAGGGTCCCATCACGTCATTTCCGGTGGCTCGAGCGGCACAGAGAACTTCTCCGTGCCGCTCAGAAGATTGAGGCGTGGGACCACCGCTGCGGAGAGTCGAGGCGGTGGTGAGGCGGCCCCCCCGACAGGATTTGTGGACATCTCTAGTTTTTATATTGTATTTTATGTATTGTTATGTAAATCACTTAGACATCTTATGATATCAAGCAGTATATAAGTAGTTTAAATAAATACATATGTGAATCAATCAATTAATTAATTTTATCATTACATTTATATTCCACCTTTTTTTCCTTCAAGGAACCCAAGGTGGCTTATATGTTCCTCCTCTTTTCCATTTTTAGCCTCACAACAACCCTATGAGGTAGGTTAGGCTGAGAGTAATAGAAAAATGTTTAACAGCGCGATCCTATGGCCCTCTAAACAGCATCTAGAGGGCCATAGGATTTTTCAGAGTCCCAGCTCAGACATCAGAAAATTGCTCCAACATCAGAGCAAGGATTCCTGGGCTCAGAGTCACCCCCCGCCTCTCAGCCAACATGGAAAGAACCTCACTGGCTGCTTCCAGTGGGCAGGGAGGGGAGGAAACTGGTGTTGCCCAGATACAATGCATCCTGGCAGCGCCTCAGCCTCTTTCCCACCCGCTCTGAAATGTAGCAGTTCGACAGCTGAAATTGGCTTTCTAGCTGCTTTGCAGGGCAGGAGGAACATGGAGCAGAAGGTTGCCTCCACACTCCTCCTGCCCTGCACAGGATGCCCATAACCCTCTGAGTTCGGAGGGCTACGGGTATCCTCATAGGATTGTGCCCTAAATAATCTATATATATAAAAGAAAGTGTCCTGACTGACTGACTGACTGACTCATCAACGCCCTGCTCAAACCGTTTAATCTAGGAACGTGAAATTTTGAAGGGACATTGCTTTTATGATGTAGACCCCCACTAAGGAAGGATTTGGGGAAATTCCGTCCCTAAGGGGGTGAAAAAAGGGGGCAAAATCACCCCTCTCTCATATCTGCAGTTCTGCAAATAGGCCTCACCACATAATTGCTGCAGGAGCCAACTTGCTGCAGGAGCCAATAGCAGCAGTTATGCAAATAGCCTATACGACACTTAGAATGTTCGTATGAATTCCTGCAGGGGCCAATAGGAGTGGGAATGCAAATCTCCCCTAGGCCATTTAGAATGTTCTCTGAGGGGGTGAAAAGGGAGGGAAACTTTTTAAATGACTGACTGTTGTTTGGGGGGCATCATCGCATAGGCTCCATCACGTTTAGACGGATCTACCCCAAACTTGGCATGCTCACTCTTCATCACCTGTAGACTCTCAGGATTAACCTGATTTTTCTTTACGAACAGATATTTCTGTCACAAAAGATTTCTGCTGCCAGCACCCAGCCTAAGCGTTACACTTTCAGTCAGAGACACTGCATCTTTTCCATACATGTTTCTTTTAAAAACAATTATACCAAATCCTAAAATCCACGCTGAGTGAAGCCATGGGCAACAGCTAGTATATATAAAAGAAGAAGTACTGACTGACTGACTGACTGACTGACTCATCAAGGCCCAGCTCAAACTGTTTAATCTAGGAATGTGAAATTTTGAAGGAACATTGCTTTTATAACGTAGACACCCACTAAGGAAGGATTTTTGGAAATTCTGTCCCTAGGGGGGGGGAATCACCCCACTCTCATATCTCCTTTGGGCAAAACAACAGGGGAGTAGTTATGCAAATCAGCCTCACCTCATAATTGCTGTAGGAGCCAATAGGAGCAGTGATGCAAATAGCCCATATGACACCTAGAATGTTCGTATGAATTCCTGCAGGGACCAATAGGAGTGGGAATGCAAATCTCCCCAAGGCCATTTTGAATGTTCTCTAAGGGGGTGAAAAGGGAGGGAAACTTTTTAAATGACTGACTGACTGACTGAATGACTGTTGTGTGTGGGGTGTCCCAAATCCTAAAATCCATGCGAGCGAAGCTGCGGGCAACAGCTAGTTTAAAATAAATAAACCACAAATTCCTTTCTCCTGGAGCCTTGCCTAAGTTTGAACTTAAGGTCTCAATCCTAGGCACATTTACTCAGGAGCCAGTTGCTTCTGAGTTAACATGCATTCATCTCAAGTGCTGAACAGAGCCTATGCACAATTCTAGAGACCCTAATTTCTCTCCCCACCATGCATTCACTGAGCATCTATGCTGTGATTTAGCCACAGGCTTTTAAGTATATGTACCACTATTAAATGAAACTGAACTTCAAGCAAGCATCCCCTGGCTTTTAGGAGTTATCTTGAGAAAATGTATGTCAAAATTGTCGCATTGTAGCAATGGGGAAATGGGTATTCTAGAAAATCAAAATGATGTGAACATTTCTGACATGCACGCAGCCTGTGAACTTCTCAGCTTTGGCTACTTATTCACCTACTAAAAATAGAAAACTAGAAAGAAGAACACTAATAGCAATACAGCACCCCTTGTGTTCAAGGTAAAGAAAGCTGTCATATGCTGGGAATCTATCTGTGTACCAGTGCATTTGTCCCTTCAATTTCATTTAGTTCTTTTCAGTATGTACCCAACTCACCTTTCCCTTGCTTGTTCCTGTTCTGCTCTTTGTGTGAGTGCAGTAGGCATGCACAAAATTCAGAGCAGGAATAATATATATAAGACAAGCCACAGTCAAGATCAGACTAGAGTAAGAACATCATAGGCTTGAAGGTAGGACCAACTTCTTGCTAGGGATGGAGCAGAAATTTGTTTGGCTGGCCTTTTAATGCAAACATACCTAATTTTTCCACTTTTGAACCAATATGTGAACCAAAACTCAGTTTTCCCGAGAAATTCACACATCTCTGAAAGTTGCAATGGAGTTCTCCAACCAACCCAATGTATATTAGAGGAAATTGCACACAAAAAAATGCATATATTTGTGAAAATAACATTAAAAATGCATTATGTTAGGAAAATTGCTTGCAAAAAAAGTGTATGCTAGGCAAAATTGTGTACCAAATGCATGCATTAGGAGATGTGCCCACAAACATGCACACACATTTCCACACGCACTTTAAAAGAAAGAAAGAAAAGCTCAAAGTTTAGGATGAACTGAATATAAGATTGGGAAAACGACAAACTGAGAGAAAATGAAATTGACAGATTTGTCCATCCATACTTCTTCCAGGAAGGTATACCTTAATGCCATTAGATCTGAACCTGCCCTCTGGGAGAACCAGAGAACAATTCTTGGGGCCCCTCCATTTGATAGCCCTATCATGCCCACCCAGACATCTCTTTTCTAGGCATAACATGCCCAGTTCCTTCAACCTTCCGTCATAGGACTTGTTTGTCATACCCGAATAATTCCTGAAGAAGATTGTGACATTGTTCACCTTTATTCACATAGGTACAGCTGATCTAATGCCTGAGTAGGAAATCAAGGTGTAACAGAGTAAAGAAATGTGCTGCATTTATGGAAAACGTATGAGCTCAAAGAAGACTAGAAAAATCACTGGAGGGAGGGGGGAGTAATTCTAATAAATGGCAGTGTGATTCCTAGATTATATACACTGAATGATATAAAGAGTCTAACTGCTCTGAAAACACCAACTAAAAAGAATTATTAAATCTCAAGCAGTAACAGTGTGCATGCTCCCAGCTGCAGCCTGCAATGCCCAGTCAGGAGTATTATAATGCTTAATTAATTGAAGGAAAACGCTTCACACGCAGTGAAATCACACATCTTCCTGGAGTTGCTTTACATTCTACGCAGTAGGCACTGCAATTTTAGGCATTTCTCCTTCAGTGAATTAAAGCATCATACAATTTTCTCTTCTTGTGTTCAGCGTATTTTCTGTATCTGGAGTGCATATATTTAAAGGGGATTTGGGGGGGGGTGGTTGCCTTTGATAAGCTGTGTTTTGTTTTGCATAAACTGTGTTGGAATTTCCAACCTGGGAAATTAGATCCCCAAGACTGAATTAGCCCCTTGATAAGAGAAATGAAAGGTGAAGGAAGTTCAAAAAGCAAATGTGAATTGGGCAGTGCCTGATTCCAAACATATGCCTGAGTAAGGCTTGGTCCACACATAGACACAGATCATTTGAATTCTCCATGCTTGATTACTGTGTATGTCAGGGGTGGGGGACCAGAGGCCTGTGGGCCAAATCTGGCCCTCTAAGATTCCCCAGATGTCCATGCACCTCTTTTGGCCACTCTCCCTTCCCCCTGACTTTTGATCATTTGGGGATTGCCAGCTTTTGTATGTCCCCCCCCCCCATTCTAAAAGGTTGAAAAGCCTCTCCTAAGGCTTAGTTACTGACTGTCTTAAGCTAAAATATGCAGATATTTTTGGTATCTTGGCCCTGCCCTTTTTTCCTTTGGCCCTGCCCACCACTGGAATGCAGCCCCTGAGAGCTTCCAATGGAATTTGATCCTTGGGCTGAAAGAGATTCCCCGCCCCTAGTGTATGTAAGGCCTGGGAATTGAATGTGTGAACAAGGGATGCATCATGGATGTTGTAAAATCTATTCCATCTACATTTTATTTATTTATTTATTTATTATATTTATGGATCTCCCATCTGGCCAGACATCCAGCCACTATGAGTGATGTACAGTCCAATAAAATACAAGGTGGGGGGAACACACACACAGTATAAAACACAATTAAAAACAGAACAAAACTTAAAAATCCTAACCCACCCCATATTCCCGCCTGAAAAGCCACGTTTTTAATGCACGGTGGAAGCTAATCAAGGAAGGGGCATGGCGGAGGTCACTGGGGAGAGAGTTCCATAAATTGGGGGCTGCCACAGAAAAGGCCCTGCTCCTAGTCCCCACCAGCCTGGTTTCTCTGGGTTGGTGCCTGTGATGCCTCCTGTTCCATGCCCTATGTTATGCCTCCTCACCTGATCCATCGCCCAGAGCAGATGGCAGAGTTACTGATGGAGCATGACACATTTCAATCTTTTAGAGTAAGGGGGAAAACTGCAAAAGCTGGGAAATCACTGAACAAGTGGTGGGGGGGAGGAAGTGGGAGCAGGGGGAGGGTGTGTGTCCAACTGATGAAACTTGGACGACTGGATTGGGATCCCTAGGGTGGATTTGGCTCATGTGACTGAGGTTCAACACTGCTAAAATAAGATGATCACTTCTGAAATGGTACCCTCTCATTACCTTTTTGCTTCTAAATTAAAGAGCATTTGGTGCCCAGTCCTATCTGCTGTCCTAGTGACCTTTATCATACTTATGCTTAATATTCGTTTTAGACCCCCACCCATGCCAAATATTCTTTTCTTGGTGTAAAATATGGATCCCCTGGAAATATCTCTGACAGGAATTTATCATCCCTTCCCCCCCACACACACCTCCCTCAGATCACTCAACATTTTGAAGGCTAGAGAGGAAAGGAAAGTGACTTTTAAAACGCCACCTTTGCTAAAAGCTACATTTGTTTCGGATGAAATGTGTCATCTATCTCCCATGTGGCGCTGCCCTGTCTGATTTGTCTTGTCGCATTCCTTCGCCTATCATGTGTCACATTATGGAAGGTCGACCCACTTTAGCTAACAATAAGATACACATAAGGAGAGCGGCGGTAGACTTCTTCGTGGATATTCAGGCTCTGCACTTCACCCCTCAGCCTTGAAATGAAGAGCAAATGCCACCAAACTGTCTTGCAGTAGCTAGCAATCCATAGAAGAGGAAAGTAAATTGCCAAATTCTCTAAGGACAATAGTCTGGAGAACTGATGGAAGTTAATTTAGGGACTTCTGATACTTTCCTTGCCAGGCTCAAACTCTTATTAAAGCTAAATAGCAGGCCATGAACTCTGGGCATGCACAAGATATTCTTCAAGTAACCTACAACATTGGGACTGTAAATCCAATATTGCAATAGTCTTGGGAAGAGGGAAAAAGAGATCTTATTCACTGTTCCTTGGAATTCAGTGAGCTTACACCAGTGTAACAGAGGTCAGAATCAGGCCAATGGCTTCATTTGGGAGAAGGGATGTATAGAACCGGGCATGCAGCCGGTGCTCAGTAAACAGGAAATAAGAAGAGTAAAGAAACAATCAAGTGATACTCAAGACAGAAAGAAATCACTCTTAGAAGGTCTCATTAAGAGGACAGCTTGTTGTGAGTAGATGTCAAGAGGATTCAGTTTCCTCATTCCATCTATACAGAGATGTTTAGCTTAATGCTGCCATGTTGCCAAGCAGACAACGTAGGTTCTTTGCTTTACCACTTACATGCTGCATTTAAACTTCTGTCAAGCTATATGCGTGTCACCAACAGCTGCCCATCAATTAAATGGCCCTGTTTAGAACTGTGCAATGACAGTGTGCCAGATATGGGCTGGAGAGGAGTATTGTCTCAGAGGTAGGGATGGACGAATTTATCAATTTCGGTTTCTCTACGTTTCTCATTGTTCCAATCTTAAATTGGTTCATCTCAAACTCTGAGAGTCTTCCCCCAAGCTTAAGTTTGGTTCATCTCAAAGTTCAGGTTTTTTTTTTTTTTAAAGTTCTCATGGAAACCTGTACACAGTTTTGTAGAAATTTCTCCTTAGAAGTGCATTTTTGTATGCAATTGTGCCAATGCACATTTTTTTGCAAACAATTTCCCTATTATAATACATTTTTATGTGCACATTTTCCGATATGAAATGAATATTGGAATTTTTGTATGCATTTAAAAGATAATAATAATAATTGAAGAATCCCATTGCAAAATTTGGAGAAGTATGGATTTTGAAGGATGATGCAGTTGGGGGTTTGTCTGTTGGCTCAGAAGTTTGAAATTAGGTAAGCATGCATTAAAATGCAAAGCAAATGAATTCTGCTCCCGGCTAGGGATGTACAAGAATTTCATTTCTTTTCATTTAAGATCAGATTTTGCCCCGTTCGAACACTGAAACACAAATGCAAGTAAATGCATACTTTAGGGGGGGGGGGGGAAATTGCACTTTAAAATGTGCATTTTGGAAATTCTCCAGCAGTTTCTCAGGGCTGGGGCTCGACATTAGTAGTGGCAGCAGCACGTCTCCCCCCCACTTTCCCCTAATGGTTTTCTTTCTGCTGCCACTGCAGGTAACTGGCAGCAACTGTGTTGGCAGCCTTACTACCATTTTTCATTCTGCAGAACAATGCTGCAGAACTAGTGCCATTCCACGGATTGTGGATGGAAAATAGCGGCCACCACATAGTAGATTAAAAAGAAGATTCTGCAAGATGGCCTTCTTTTTCTAGGGGCTTGAGAAAAAGTAACACCTTAGAAACGTTCTCAGGAAAAATGTCCTCTGAGAAATGTGGACCTAGCTTTCTCTCGATCAGGACGTATGGGCACATTTCTACTAGCAAATCCAGCAGAAGCTAGTTGCAACAAGGCCTTCTGAAGGTAATACACATTATTTTTATTTATTTTATTTATTATATTTATTTATTTATTTCCTTCAAGGAACCCAAGGCGGCTTACATAATCCTCCTCCTCCTCCTCCTCCTCCTCTCCATTTTATCCTCACAACAACCCTGTGAGGTAGGTTAGACTGAGAGTCAGTGACTGGCCCAAAGTCACCCAGTGAGTTTCATGGCCGAGCAGGGACTAGAACCCGGATCTCCCGAGTCCCAGTCCAACACTCTCACCACTACGCCACACTGGCTCTCTTAACTGCCACTGTGGGCAGTATCCAATGCTGCCCATCCACAAGCGGGGCCCACCACTGCTTCCATTCTCTGTGTAGATTCCCTTCTACAAGGGATTCCCTTCTACAAGGGGCGCCCACTGTTTGCAGAATGGAGATTTCGTACTTCCAGGGACAAGCCCCAAAATGAGTGGAAACACTCATTTTTGGAATGGGGCAGGTCACCAGAGCTCCCTTATGTGGTACCCATTGGATACAGCCCTATGTCCCATTCCATAGCTTTCAATAGGACTTAGGCTGCAATCCTATGCATGTTTATGTGTAAGTTATAGTCTTTTAAACATTTTTATTGTAAGCCATCTAAGGGAAGGGAAAGCAGGGAGGGAATTGCTCTAAAAGGCAGGGTGCAAACATAGTAATTAACTAAATAAATATTGAATACAGGAAGACATGTGTCCAGATAAACATGCATAGGATTGTGCTGTACATCATCACTGATTTTTACTGGTTTGTGCATTATAAGGGAATGTTGATAAATAATAGCTGCAAGAACATAAAAAAAGCCCTGTGTAATCCATACAATCCAGCATCCTGTTTTCAACAATGAGAAACCAAATGCTTTGGGGCAGTATACAAGCAAGCTATTCAAGCAACAGCCTTCATTCATTCTGTGCCTCCCACAATAACTGGTATTGGGAGGCATACTACCTCTGAACATGAAATTTCCATTCATGGAAATGGGGTTATGGTTAATTGTTGCAAATAGACGTTGTCCATGAATCTATCTAACCCTTCTGAAAGCTGTCTATCGTATCAGCCATCACCACACCTTTGCAGCAAATTCCATTTGCCAATTATATGTCTTAAGCTTTATAACAGGGGGTGGGCAACTTTGTGGCCATCCAGATGTTTTGGCCTACAGCTCTCATGATCCCTCACCACTGGCTATACTAGTTTGGGCTGATGGGTGTTGTAGGCCAAAACATCTAGAGCAGGGCTCTCCAACCTTGGGTCCCAAGATGTTGCTGGACTACAGCTCCCAGAATCCCTTGCCATTAGTCATGCTGGCTGGGTATGCTGGGAGCTGTAGGCCAGCAACATCTGGGGACCCAAGGTTGGAGAGCCCTGATCTAGAGGGCCTTAAGTTGCCCACCCTGGCTTTATAAGTTCATTATGTGCTAATTATGTGATTTTATGCAATAAAACACGTTGGGAATAAAAATGCATAAATGAATACATAGGACAAATGAATGAACAAATAAAAATGGGACATTGGACTCTTAATTTGCAGCAGGCCATGGCTGTCGACATGTATGGATGGGATAAAAAGAAAGTATCATTGCACGTTTTTCCAGTTTTGAGTGTCATTCAGCTGACAGGGCCATCAGGAATAATATGACATTGCTCAGCTCCCATGTCCATTATTGAATAAAAACATCTTTAAAACATCTTAAAAACATCTTTAAAACATCCTAAAATTCCGCCGGATAGGCCTGCCGGAAGAGTTCAGTCTTTATGGCTTTTTTAAAGTCCAAAAGACTGACAAGTTGACGTATCTCCTCCGGCAGGCCATTCCATAATCTGGGAGCAGCAGAAGAGA
Source organism: Shinisaurus crocodilurus (assembly GCA_021292165.1). Classification (NCBI taxonomy): domain Eukaryota; kingdom Metazoa; phylum Chordata; class Lepidosauria; order Squamata; family Shinisauridae; genus Shinisaurus; species Shinisaurus crocodilurus. The sequence continues at coordinate 160,331,222 of CM037879.1, forward strand.
AGGTCCTCTGGGTAATGCTAGTCAGCCTAGTTTTGGCTGACTGAAGCAGATTCTTCCCAGAGGACCTAAGTGTGCAGGGTGGATTGTACGGGAGAAGGCGATCCCGTAGGTAGCCTGGACGCAAACCATGTAGGGCTTTAAAGGTAATAACCAACACTTTATACTTCGCCCGGAAACTGATTGGCAGCCAGTGGAGTGCTTTTAAAACTGGTGTGATATGGGCGCCCCTAGGTGTACCAGCAACCAGTCTGGCTGCCATATTTTGCACTAATTGAAGTTTCCGGACTAGGTATAAAGGTAGCCCTATGTACAGCGCATTACAGAAGTTGAGCCTCGAAGTTACCAGTGTGTGCACTACCATCTTTAGGTCTTCCAACTCTAGGAAGGGGCGCAGCTGGCGTATCAGCCGAAGCTGATAATAGGCACTTCTGGATTCCTGCATTGAGCAGGGGGTTGGACTCGATGGCCTTGTAGGCCCCTTCCAACTCTACTTTTCTATGATTCTATGATTCTATGATTCTAGCCGTCGCATCTATCTGGGATGTCATTTGGAGCGACGGATCCAGGAGCACCCCTAAGCTGCGAACACAGTCTTTCAGGGGGAGTGTAACCCCATCCAGAACTGGTTGACATACCTCCAAACCCAGGTTGTGGCCTTTGACAGCAAGCACCTCCGTCTTGTCTGGATTCAATTTCAGTTTGTTTTCCCTCATCCAGCCCATTACTGCCTCCAGGCATTTATTCAGAGGAGACACACTATCCTTAGCTGATGCTGTTGACGAAGGCATAGAGAAATATATTTGGGTGTCATCAGCATACTGATAGCACCCCGCCCCATGCCTCCGGATGATCCACCTGCATCTGTCTTTAGGGATATACCAATGTTGTAAACTCCATTCTGTCTATGTTTTGTGGATTGTCAGGTGTCTTTTGTTCCATTGTCCAGTCATTGGCAGAATTGGATTTTGCTAGATGCGTTCATGCGCATTTGTGCAAATTCAGGGATGTGCAAATTTGCACTCCCAAAAATGTGCAAATCCCCCAAGAATATGCATTTTCTTGCTTTAGCCTATGGGGGAAATGCATATTTTTGGTTGGTTTGTTTTATTTTATGTATTTTTCTATGACTGAATTTGCATAACCGTATGGAATTTTTTTTAAAAAAATGGTCCACAAGTCTGCAGAATCTGAAAAATTCAGGAAAAGCCAATATGCTGCAGAATCCACAGGTCAGAGTCTCAGAAATTCAAACTAATTTGAGTCTGTTGTGGTCATAGGGGTGGGTGATCTGCCAGGACCCATCCCATTTCCAGGTCGGTGAACACCAGTGCTGCACCCACCAAGCCTGGCCGAAAGCTACCGAGCACCATTTGCCAGACTTTTCGGTTCCTGGTGGGCTGCTGTTTACATAGAAAATGTCTTAAGATACATCAAAAGCGGCCACAATTTGTGCAAATTACTCAAATTGCAGCCACTTTAGGTGTATCTTAAGGCATTTTCTACATAAACAGTGGCCTGCCAGGAACCTGGAAGTCGCTTCCCTGGCTCGAACTTGGGAGAATGCGAGTCAAGCTGGGGAAGGAGGATGGAGTTCATGGGGTCGAGTCTGGATAGTCCGCCGGATTTCCACCCCTGAACAAAATCCTTGCACATCCCAAGTTGTGGATTTCTCTGACATCCCTATGCAGCCCAACACAGCAATCAGGTAGGCTGGCAGGATTGACACCAGTTGTCTGGACTGTGTTTGATGGTAATATTTTATGCACAGGAGCTGTCCTTGAACCGGAAACAACAGCTTGCAGTGAAACAGGGAATCGTTAAGGAAAGAGTTTTTTTTAAAAAATCCATACGCTTCAAAAGGTTGTTGAGGAAAGAAGCTGTGAATCCTGGCCTAATCTGCCTTGAATGGTCTAGTGAGCAAGATAAAAAAGCAGTGCATGAAAAAGTTCACGTGCCAAGCCTCTTTTGGACACCATTTTTCAATATTTCCTCCAGGAAAGACTGACAGGCTTGCTGGGTACAAAATCATTAAGCCGAGAGAAGGGTGGGCAGATGGCTCCATCAGGAAAAGGCATTTGTGATCATGGTCTGCCTGTGCATTCAATGGCAACTAACAGAGGGGGAGGGAGGGAGGGAGGGATGTTTGAGGAAAATGGGCTCCACGCAAAGCTGAGGATGTACGAGCTGTCAAATATTCATAGCTGACTTTCAAGTTTAGTAACTCTCTTTATTAGCATCCACTTTTCTCTTTCCATGTATCACTGGAAGTTAGGGTAAGCTCTGGGGGCCTTCTGGATGTTTCAGCAGGTTCAATATGCACTTGTTGATAATGGATGATAGATTTAAGAATTGGCAATGCAAACAGAAAGAGGTTCTGGCAATATTTGTTGCCCTCTCTCTCTCCTTTACCAGCCAACCACTCTGTACAATCTCCTCTCCGCTTTTTCAGTATAACAAGTGATCTCCCATCTTGTCTGCCATCTGGATTATGCAGGGTCAGTGCACTGATCAGCAGTATTAGTGTGTCCATGAAGAAGACTATGGGCCGCAGAGGTAAGCCCATTCTAGACAAAAAGTAAACTACATTCCTGGTGGTGACGAGGGAGCATCTTCCAAATCTTAGACCTGAGGCCTCCACTGCTGAGATATCTCCTCACCATCCACCCCTCACCAGAATAAATTTAGTTTTGGGGGATGGTGGTGTGAAAAGGTGATGGTGCCTAGCCTATTTCAAATTGGGTCCAAAGTTTGTGGGATTTGGGCCCGATGCAGAGTGGGCACAGGGGTTCCAAATTGGGGAGCTCATTTCTGAACCCCACAATTCATTAACACTTCTAAACCTGTTGCATGGTGCCACAAGTTAAAGAGGCATTGCCAGCATGAGCTTATGCAGACCTCGTTCCATGGGTCTGGATATGGCATGGTCCTGAGCTCAGTAAACTTAAGGCACAACTATCTCCTCCCCAACAGCGGATGATATGCATACTGTAGTGTGCTGTAGAATGACATATTTCCCTCTGTTTCCAATGTACAGGCTGTGAGTGCCATTGCCTATCTAGCTAAAATAGCACCAGCCGCACAGAACCCAGAAGTATCAGCAGACTTGGAGAAATAACCCCATGGTGTGTAGAAGTATAAAAAAAGTTTAGGGGGGGGGAAACCCAAGGTAGGGGGAATCTCCAAAACAGCCCAATGAGGGCTCAATGGCCATGGAATGCTAATATTGTTGCAGAAACATACCAGAAAACTGGGTAGGAGGAGAAATAGAATGGAGTATCATGCAGAGGGCATGGCTGGCTGACTGGAACAATGAACAGAAGTTCTCCACACTGCAACATTTTGTTGCAGCAGCTCCCACATCTTATCTGATATGTTGGATTTGACTTGTAGTTGCTTATGGCACACTTGCAGAAATGCAAGTAGCAGCAGGAAAACATGAGTGAGAAAGAATAACTCTTTAAAAACATGTTGTTGGAACAAAAAGTACCGCTCAGTCCAAAATTTGATAAATGATTCTAATTATTGCAGGGAGATTTCTTCTTCTTCTTTGTTTGTTTGGAAGATATCTAATGCTGTCCACATTTTCTATTCTGCCCCACACACCTCCAATTTCCATCATTTGACATTTTTTACTGTATAACACCTCCCCCCCCAACACTCTCTCACTCACAAGTTTGGGACCAATTACTTCTCTTGTTTTCTTAAAGAGATCATCAGAGCACATTGTTACAATGAAAGCAGTGGGGGCAGGGGAGAACTCAATTTGCTTTAGTAACATGAGAGAGCAGCATTCTAATTGAATCTCATCCCACACTTGGAAAAGCTAACACTGAAAAATAATAATCTAAACGATGAAAAAGAAATGTCGTATTGTGATGGCAAATGCAATGAATTCTAAGTTAAATCTTGCTTCAATGACAAGGCAGATACGTTTTAGAAGGTACTTGACATATTTCCTAATCATCTGCTCCCTTCAGTGGTTCATGCCTTGGTCTCCTCTCGCCTAGACTACTGTAATGCGCTCTACGTGGGGTTACCCTTGAAGACGGTTCGGAAGCTACAGCTGGTACAGAACGCGGCGGCTCGCCTGGTTAAAGGCAGCCGCCGGTGGGATCACATCACGCCAGTGCTCAAGGAGCTACACTGGCTACCAGTTGCTTGCCGAGCTGAATTCAAGGTGTTGGCCTTGACCTTTAAAACCCTATACGGCTCCGGTCCAGTCTATCTCAAGGAGCGTCTCCAGCAACACCAAGTGGGCCGCTCAACAAGATCTGCCACAGACGGCCTTCTCCTTGTCCCTTCAGCCAGAGCAGCTAGACTGGTCGGGACGAGGAAGAGGGCCTTCTCTGTGGCAGCCCCCGTACTATGGAACTCTCTCCCAAGTGACCTCCGCCATGCCCCCTCTCTGCTGAGCTTCCACCGCTCATTAAAAACTTGGTTATTCAGGCGGGAATATGGGGTGGGCTAAGATTTTAAAATTTTATACTGTTTTAATGTATTTTAATGGGGGAAAATGTTTTAATGTATTTTGTTCTGTTTTATTTTCTGTACATCGCCCAGGGTGGCTGGTTGGCCGGCCAGATGGGCGATAGATAAATGCAAATAATAAATAAATAAATAATAAATTTGTTGTTGATCATTCTTTTAATCTCTTTTAATCTGCAGTGGAAAGCTACAAACTCATGAAGACAGTGTAGAGTTAACAAACATTTTTGTTAAGATTTGTTTTTTTAATGAAGCAGGTCTAGACCCCAAGTCCTGGGGTCTACAAGTCCCTCAGAATGTAAGAATTGACGGTCACAACACAACTGACGTTATCTGAATACTCCACCAAATCCAGCTTCCCCCCAACCCTGTATGGTTGTACAGTTAAAAATAAACCTGAGACTGTGGTTTCAGGCTGTGAACAGAGGGTGAAAGGAAGGGCCAAACCTCTCCAGATCCAAATTTGGGAGTTAGAAGGTGAAATTCGCTCACCATTGCTCATATCCAGCAGTGCTCATATCCAGCAGCTGCAAGTGGATGGCCACCATTTAGGAACGTAGGAAGTTGCCTATGTACTGAGTCAGAACCTTGGTCTATCTAGCTCAGAACGATTGACACTGACTGGTAGTGGCTCTCCGGGGTTTCAGACAGGAGTCTTTCCTAGCCCTACCTGGAGAAGCCGGGGATTGAACCTTGGACCTTCTGCATGCAAAGCTGCCACCTGATTAAAGAAATCTTGCTAGATTAATCAGATGAGCTTTAGAATCGTAGAATCATAGAAAAGTAGAGTTGGAAGGGGCCTACAAGGCCATCGAGTCCAACCCCCTGCTCAAAGCAGGAATCCAGGTCAAAGCATCCCTGACAGATGGCTGTCCAGCTGCACCTTGAATGCCTCCAGACTGGGAGAGCCCACCACCTCCCAAGGTAGTTGGTTCCATTGTCTTATTGCTCTAACAGTCAGGAAATTTTTTCCTGATGTTTAGGAGGAATCTGGGTTCCTGTAACTTGAGCCCATTATTCCGTGTCCTGCAAACTGGGATGATCGAGAAGAGATCCTGGCCCTCCTCTGTGTGACAACCCTTCAAGTACTGGAAGAGTGCGATCATATCTCCCCTCAGTCTCCTCTTCTGAAGGCTAAACATGCCCAGTTCTATCAGTCTCTCCTCATAGGGCCTTGTTTCCAGTCCCTTTATCATCTTTGTTGCCCTCCTCTGAACCTCTCCAGTTTGTCTACATCCTTATCAAAGTGTGGTGCCCAGAACTGGACGCAGTACTCAAGATGAGGCCTAACCAGTGCTGAGTAAAGGGGAATTATCACTTTCCACGATTTGGAAGCTATACTTCTATGAATGCAGCCCAATATAGCATTTGCCTTCTTTGCAGCCACATCGCATTGCAGGCTCATATTCAGTTTGTGATCTACAACAATTCCAAGATCCTTCTCACTTGTAGTATTGTTGAGCCAAGTTTAGCTTAGTAATTGATTAATTAATGGGTTAATTCTGCATAAATTTGCTGTAAAGGGAACCCCCCCCCCTTTTGAGATGGTATATGCATATTTCTTAGCAGGCTTAATCTTAGGTCAAAGTATACAAGCAGTTTGTACAAATGTACTTTGCACTGATGCAGCTAGAGTGATGTTTCTCTCCCCTTTTTACTCTAAAGTTAGTGCAGGGGACATGATCAGGATTAATCAGACACTAGCATTAATCCCCACCACCACCACCACTGTAGTCCTGAACTGGATGGGTGTGTGTGTGCACACCTGTAAGTTAAATTGCCCCAAATTGATCCTTTTTTTCCTCAATTGGACAATTTTTGGCAATGCAGATAGCAGGAGTGCCCCCCCCCCAATATGGATTGGAACCACAGTGGGGGTAAAGAGGTAACAGCCCCCTACCCCTCATGCTAGGGTGCTCATCTCTAGGGATGTAACCGCTCGCCTCGAGTGGGTGTAGCAGGCTGAAATCGGCCCTGCTCACGCCCACCGGAGGCGAGCGGGCCTTACCGGGTTCCGGTCTCCGGTAGCCGCCCACGTCGGTCCCATTGCGTCACTTCCGGCCAGCCAGGACCGTCGCGGCAGGCGTGGGCGGCGCGGAGAATTTCTTCACGCTGCTGAGAATTGAGCTGCAGGGGGCCCCCACCATGGAGAGGTGAGGCGAAGCGAGGTGGGGTGGGGGAGCCCAGGTATGTGAACACCCCTAATTGGATCCCCTGCCGTTACTTTTGAGTAAAAAATAGAGTAACATGTAGTCTGATCCTTGGAAGAGCCATTCCTTGTCTCTCATCAATGGGTTCATAATTAATGTCACCAAATGCATGGGCTTGTAATTAATGTATGAGCGCAATTCAAAGTTCTAGTTTTGAGCTTTAAAGGCCTTTGTGGCTTGGGATCAGGATAGTTGATCTGCCTGCCATCTGCAGTTTTGTTGAGTGCTCATATTTGAATATATATATATATATATATATACTGATCTATCACGTTGCATTTTTCAAGTTGTATAAAAAAAAATGTTAATCTATAAATCTTACCAATCCATCAAATAACAGCAGAATCTTTGGCATGTTAAACTTCTGGCATGTTTATTAACTAGGGTTGCAATATTTAGGCTGTCGTAGGGATGTTGGAGAAATCTGCAATGGACTCAAATGAGTTTGAATTTCTAAGAATCCAACCCACAGATTCTGCAACAGAATGGCTTTTCCCGAGTCGTGCAGGTTTTGCAGACTTGTGGACCATTTTTTTTTAATTTTTCCATAATTTAATGCAACTTTAGTCATAGAAAAATATGAAAAATTAAGTGTGGAGAAACGAGCCTTTGGGGGTACACACACCTCATGTGTGAACTGGCTGGGGTGGGGTGTGCACAGTTAGCGTGTAGAGAAAAGAGTTTTTAGGGTTCCTGTATGCATGCATGCAGGAACAAACACACACACACACACACACACACACACACGCCTCCTCATGAGTAAACCAGGTGGGGGCTGGGAGGAGGCAAAAGGTGATGGAACATAAGATGGGGCCTGGCGTCTAGAAGTCTGGAGGAGCCAGGCTGAAGGCATTCACATGCAGATAGTTCAAGCCATGACTCACAGTTCCCTTTCCCCCTGCATGGCCAGGTGAAATTCAAATTGATTGGCTGAAGGCAGGAAAGCTACAGAAAGGGGGAGGGAGAAGAGCTTTTTCCCCACGTGTAAGGCTTTGTTCTTGGTCAGTCTTGGTCAGTCCTTTTTGGTAGCGTGCTGGCATGGCAGCGCGCCAGCGAGGGGCCCGAGCCTTTAGGGGCCCCCCCCCTCAAGAACCGACCCCAGACAGCCTCTGGTAAAATTGGCTGGTTTGAAGGACTGGTGAAAGCAAGCCTTGTAGGGGTTTACCCATCTTGGACCTTCGGGTAGGTGTGGTAATTCTCCATCGGGCAGCAAGGCTGTGCTGGATCTAACCCTTTGAAGAAGACACCCTCAGGTAACAGGTGTGTGCTTGAGAGAGTTTAAGGAATCAGGTCTTTATTGTTTTATAGCTTTACTGTGTACTAAAGTGTCTCTCTATTTTGTGTGCTTCTCTTATTGCTGAACTCTGTTGGTTCAGTATCTAAATCCAGGTTACAGAATTGAAGGCGAGTCCCTGAACAGAGATTCAAGTAGGGTTGCAGACAGCTGAGGCTGGCAACCTGGTACCTTGATATCTCTGGGGGTCTTGGTTCCTTTGCCAGCAGGCAAGGGTGGGGTAGTGGCGGGTCAGCCAGACCCCCCTTCTGGGCCACATGGTGGCAAGTGCTGGGTTTTCCTTTGAAGGAGGAAAGGGCGGAGGTCTGGCAGCCAGCCCCCCCTCTTCCTCCACATTAAGAAAAACCACCAACCAAACATGTGCATTTCTCCCATAGGCTAAAAATGTGAAAATGCACATTTGGGGTGGGTATGGGTTTGCATATTTGAGGGGGATTTGCACATTTTCAGGAGTGCGGATTTGCAGAAATGCATATGAATGTAAAATCTGATTCCGCCAATGAGCAAATGACGGAGTTACAATCCACAAAATGTAGACGGAATGGATTTCACAATGTCTGTACATCCCTAACCTAGGCACACTGATCTGAGAGTAAGTCCCATTGAAAACACTGTGACTTACTCCCAGATCAGTGTGGCTAGGAATCACAGCCTAAATGTAGAGATGGTGGAAAATTCTGTTCAGTTCGCATTTTGGTGCAAACTTACCAAATTCACACTTCCCGACACAATATGCAAATGGGAATGCAGTTATCCTTTGGTATTTGCATGTCTCTACTTTTTGTGATGTAGTTCTCTGAACCAAAAATGCCTACAAAATGTGTATATTAAGGAAAAGTGCACAGGAAAATTGTTTATACCAGGGGAATGTGCACAAGAAAATTGTGTATATTCATGAAAACACATTAAAAATTATTTAAGGGGAAATGTTAGGCAAAGTGCATACAAAATGCATATATTAAGAGAAATACATATGACAATGCATACAGATTTCTTTGCAGATGATGATGATGATGATGATGATTTTGAAGCACACTGATGTGGAAATGGGATGAAACAAATGGAAGGTTGGAAAAATGAGAAGCGGAGAGAATCCAAAATAGACAGATCCATCTATCCCTATGAATCCCTACCTCAGGGGTATGGTGAGCTTGTGGGAATGAAAGATATCCACTGAGATAGCCACTTGCCTAAGAATGATTCTTTCAACATTGTTCTGTAAAATAATAAGGCACTGCACTGTGCTGTGATTCGGCTGCACTCTGCAGATATCTCTACTTCTGGGAAGATTGATGGGAAGCAGAAATCTTTTAACACTGAATGAATAATGTCCTGCAGTTGGAATCACTGCTCATATGGGACCTCCATTTGCACTAATTGACATAACTATCACAGTCCCCCACACACGCGTCTAAGTATAGACAAAGGAAGCCGCTGCTTTTCCATCTCCACTACACTTTGCATTACAGAATTGTTCAATCAATTCCCTTCAGTAAAAGCTGACCAATTTCCCACTTCTAGCCTGGGCTCATCAATATTCCCCCCAGCATGCCAGCCTTTGAAGAACTTCAGCACATTTTTTAGTTCCTTTCTCATCTTCTCAGCTCTATTTAAATGCCATGAACTTTACCTGGGTGAGACCACCTCACATCAGTTCCAGTTTCATCACCCTTCCACTCTTCCCTCTGACTCACTTGCAGACAGAAAGGAAGTTTAGAACGAGACACACACACACACACACACAAGTGGAAGCCTGATACAGTGTTCAAGTAGACTGGCAATGTAAGGTGAACCTCAAAAAAAATTCCTATTTATTTATTAATGCCTGTTATTAACCATTGTTATTCCTGGCACATTTCTCAGCAATAATGTAAGGATCACTGCACTTTGTTTGGATTGTTAGAATTGGCGCTTCCATGCTGTTATATATTTTTTCTTATTCACAAAGACCCAGCTTGTGACCTACCAGACTGAAAGCAGCCCATCAGCTGGCATGGCGGCTCACCAGGAGCTCAGGGCACCAACTGACTGTTTTTGTCATAGCACATGGCCAGGCCTGTGTGGATTTTGTTAAATCTCGTCTTCCATCTGTGTTTCACGGATTGTCAGGCATCTTTCATTCTGTCATTCACTCATTGATGGAATCGGATTTTTAAAAAAAATCCAGAATGTCATTCTACATGTGCAAATGCGTTAATCCACATTAGTTAATGTGCATTAGCACAAATTCTGAACCCGCCCAAAAAGTGAAAAACTGGTCTGCAAGTGCACAGAATCCACATGACTCAGAAAAAAACCCCATTCCACTGTGGAATCCTCAAGTTGGATGCATAGAAATCCAAACTCATTTGAATTCATTGCGAATTCTGACATCCCTATCATGGCTGGCGTTTTAGCTGATGGCCACAAGTTGAACATGCCTAGACATAGACACATCAAACCTTCCGAATTGCTATAGCTAGGTGAATACCCTAAGACTGAATGTCTGACTCTGTCCAGAGTCAATAACTGAAGGAGATCATTGGGCTGCTAGCTAAAGAAAGAACCTCTCACAATGTATTTGCTACTCTTCTGATGGATGTGCAACCTGTTGGTTTCTTTCAATGGAGACCTGCACAACTTGTGACCTAGCAACCCAAACTCATCCAATATTCTGGACCCCCAGATGCTTGACAGCTGCCCTCTTGTTTTTCAATCCCATGCATGATGCTGCAAAAAACAGGAGATTTGTCGAGCTACTGGTGGACCCTACACATGCAGGAGCCCTAACATCCTTTTGGATGATGTCATGAGACATCAGGAGAATCAATTAGGATTTTGTTGGTGCTTAATTTGACTAGAGAGCTTGCTCTTCAGTATATGTCTAAATGTGCTGCCTATCATAAATGTAAAATGGCAGAGCTAAAAAGAGTAAACTACAAGATTGTCAATGAAAAAATAAGGGAGAACATTCCATCCAAATCTCTCAGCCTCTTGGTCTCATTCCTGTTCTGAAGTAAATGTTGTCATATAAGAGGCATACCCTGAAGTAGATTAGTAGTTCCATTACAGAGATAATTGGAGAAACTGGGATCAAAATAAACAAGAACTGAGAAATAAAACATTTTTTTTTAGATTTTGCTTTCTTTGCACATGTGTTTTGAAGTATGGGAGAAATGAGAAGTGGGGAGAGAAGGAGAGAGTGTAAAGCAAATGATGAAAAATTCAAAAGAAAGCCCCATGCTGTGGGCCAGATTTGCTGAACTTGACTCAGAGAGGTGTAAATTATATTGCCACACCCAGAATGGCAAGGAAGATTCATGCATCGTAAGTTGAGTTAAATGGTGGAGTTTCTCAGGCAAAAGCTGAGGAGAAACTCATCTTCCCCTAGCCTCAACTATTGCCATCTAAGCAGTTTGAACTTGAAGCAACCTTTGCAGTTTCAATACGTTCCCTTGTACTTTAAAAGAAGATAGACCTTAAAGCTTAGTGTGACTTCACTTTTTCCACAGAAAGTGAAATGGAGACAGAGGAGGTGTGAGAAATTTGCATGTCTTCCTGTTTCCTGCCTGAATAATTGCTGAAGTAGGAACATGTTCATCTCCCTCACTTGAGGAAACATTTTTCTGTGGGTTACCACAGAAGCTCCAATAAACCAATGCTTGACCAACATTAATAGTGCTTGCTAGCACAAGTTTCCCAGGGAAGCTGTCGTGCTACCAAGTGCCATTGATGTTGCACAAGCCCTGGTTTCCAATAGCCTAATATCAATAGCACTAGCGATAGCACATGAATGGATCCTTCCCACTGTTACCAATGCAGCTGCATGCGCTACTCACTCCAAAGGGGAACATGTGGAGGAGTCCAGTGTTAACACGTGGGCAGGATTGTAGCAGTAAGAAGTAAGTAGCAGCCTACAGACTGGTACATTAGCAGTCATCATCAAAATTATTAGCAGTGCCATTTTATCAACCAAAAACAAAAGGAGGACAATCCAGAAATGTTAAGTGAAGTGTCAGGTTTTAAATATATGAGTGATTCACTACAGGATAAATTTCATCATGAATAATATGAAAACAAAGCAATTACCTTGTGATTCCATTTCCCATAATGATGGATAGACTTTAACAGTTATGGATGTCTATAATTATTGGGGCTGAAGCTTTCCCTGAATAAAACTTGGAAGAGCCTTCCTACGTGAAATTAAAATGCTCCTCTTTCTTGGGTGTGTGTGTGTGGGTGTGTTTTGGCGCATCATTAAATGTGTCGAATGCTGTGTTCTTACCTGGGGAATTATGCAAGGCTTGTAATATTTATAAAGCGAACAGCTACTCATCTCAGGGCCATTTCTGTTGTATGTATTATTTATTTCCTGATCTTCCCCCCTCCTGTGCCAACGTATCTTTAAGAACTGTGATTAATAAAACATACCAGTTTGAACACTGTGGGCCCAATTCCCAAATATAGTTATTCAGGCCATTTCTATGCAAATGTCACAGGAGAGAGTTGGCATCACCAAAAATTAAAACAACAACAGCAACAACCCAACAACATTAGTCTGGGCAACATCCCTTTATATGAAGTATATGTTTTTGATGAATTTATTTCTCCACCTACTCTTGTAACTAACAGCCTAAGGGATTTTGACATTCCAGCACTGAAAGATGCTTCAATTAAAAAGACATTATACCTGCCATTTCTAATAAGGAACACACACAAACTATCCCACTCCCTACACTCAATGTTTTCTCTGTGTTATTGGGTTCTAAACAACATTATTTTATTATTCATCTATACACAGAAAAAGAAGTCGAAGTAAAAAGATATTACAAAACTTTATTTTTATTTATTTAACTTTTATATTGTGCATTTTCTGCCACTGAAATGGCATCCAAAGTGGTGTGCAGTCATTATAAAATCCATAACACTATACAGAAAAACAGTGGGTTATATCCAATGTTAGTCCTACTTAGAGTAGACACATTGAAATGGATAGGACATAAGTTAGACTAACACTGGATACAACCCAGTTAAGAATTCAATGGGGCTTACTCCCAAGTATGTGTGTATAAGATTGCAGCTTCAAACATCTAAAAACCAGTAACACTGAGCTAAAATCTACCCCTTTCCAAAAGTAGTCACAACTAATAAAATGCAGCATAAACCCCAGCAGCAAAACTTAGTTCCCAGATTACTACCTGGTGTCGAGGTTTCCTAAGAAGCCACACCTTAAAACACTGCCAGCAAGAAAGCAGCCAAATATGCTTCCATTTGCAGAACGTATCACAGGATGGGGGCCAACCAGGAGAAGGCTAGTTCCAAATCCCTACAATTCTCACAGCCCTTGACAATGGGACAAAGAGGAGCACATCTCCCACATTTCTGACTGTGGGGTGTGATACATATGCAACCTAATGCTAAAATCCAATACACCTTTAGCTGGAAGCAAGCCCCATTGGATTTAATGAGGTTTACTTCTGAGTAGACACACATAAGATTGCACAGCAAATCCTTTTCAAAGGCAAATCCACAGCCTAAGCAGGCGAAAGGCATCCCTAGTCAAGGCTGCCACTTATTGATTTATGTCATTTTGAGACAGGCTAATCGCCAAAAGCTCTCTGGGAGGTTCACAACTTGGGAATCAAGCACCAACACAAGTAGTATTCTTCCCCAAGCAAGGCAGCTTGTTCTTTAGGGGACGTGTAACACCAGCCAGCACATGTAAAATGAACAAACCTTTTGTCCATTCAAGATATCATTGGGCAGAAATGTATCTGAAGAACATTTGTGGTGCTTATTTTCTTTTGCATTCCTCATAACTAGGAAAGGACAAACATAGTGGTGCAGTGAGGGCTGGATCTTGGGGCCAAAGTCCAGGGCCCCACAGCCCAGCCTCCCCATAACCACCCAGAGAGTGACAGGTGATGGGTGCCATGGCAACCAGGCCCTGGGGTAAGCACTTTGGTTGGCATGGGCACCCTGGAAACCGCTGGGGCTGACATGGCTCTCACTGAAGCCTTCTTTTTTCTTTTTCTTCTTAAAAATATTTTATAGTCAGTGTGGTGGTCTAGCCATGCACATGGTTACAGATGCTCATTTTATTATTTTTACTTTAAAAATATATTCTCCTTTTCTATACTAGAATGGTGCCTATTCCCAAGTAAATGTGTTTAACTAGCAGCCGTAGGGATGGGTGCCCAGCCTGGCACGCGACTCGCGGGACGCTCGACGAGCGCTCCCGCCATGCGAGCCGAGCTTCTGGCGAGCACCAGGCAGCTGAGGCGCTCGCTGGACTTCCGGGTCCCTCAGCTCTACATTGTTTACATAGAAAATGGCCTAATTTGTGCAAATTTGGCCTGTAATTTGTGCAAATTAGGTCGTTTTCTACATAAACAACCTAGCGCCGGAACCCAGAAGTCACTTTCCCCAGCTCGGCTTGCTAGAATGTGAGTCGAGCTGCGGAAAAGGTAGGGTGAGCAGAGCTTGGGGGGCCAAGCCCGGCGAGTTTGCCAGACTTCCACCCCCCCCAATCGAGCTCCACACACATAGATTCATAGATCATAGAGTTGGAAAGGGCCTACAAGGCCATCTAGTCCAACCTGCTGCTCAATGCAGGAAACTAGAGGAGGGGTCTCCCATCCAAGTAATAACCATCCCTACTAGCAGGTAGCAGAAGTAAACTCCATGGTATTCCTGTAGTCATGATGGTGCTAAAATGCAAAACTGCACATGATGAGAGTATTTCTTTTCTGTTTGTTTGTTTGTTTGTTTGTTTTATCAGGGTTGGCAAAGATACATCAGGTAGAGAATTAAAACAGAGGTGGAGGTCATTAGTTCCTTCTCCACATCCTCAGAAAGATGTTTTAAGCATCTAACCCAAGTTTCTATTGTAAATAGCTAGGGATCAAATAAAATAATGCATGCACAGCATTGCTTTAGTAGATGGGACAAGGACTCCCATCATGGTGCAGCTAGGTACAGGGCCCCACAGCCCAAGGGGGTCCCAAATGAAGATGGCCATCAGGCCTGGTATCAGCACCTCTCAGCCATCATGAGCATGCTAGGGCCCACTGGGGTTGGTGCTGGTCACCGTAGCATCTTTTATTTCTTCTTATTTAAAAAAACAAACAAACCACATTTTGTAGTCAGAGGGTGGCAGCCTAGGCATGTACATAGTTATAGATGCTTGCTCTATTATTTTTACATATACACAATCCTTTTCTACAACAAAATGGTGCTTATTCCCAAGTAAATGTGTTTAGCGATCAGGGCAGCAGAAGCAAACTCCATTATATTCCTGTAGTCCTGATGGTGCTAAAATGCAAAATGGCACTTGCTCAGGGTATATCTTTGTTTGTTTGTTTTATCAAGGTTGTCAAACAGTTGTCATTTGCTCAAATGTTTTAGGAATATAGAAGCAGTTGAAAAGCATAAAAGTACAGTGTTGCAGGACGGGGGCAGAGAAGAGAAATGTACATGCTTCCCAACTGAAATAATACCAATGGCTACCTAAAGCCTCCACTCCCATAAGACCATGAGATCCAGGTTCTAAAACTGTATAGCTGCAGAAGTGTATGCGTGTGTAATCAACAGGATTTGTGCTCTTAACTGTCACAAATACAATCCATCTAGTGTCCCGCTGGGTTTGCAGGGTTCCGACATGTAACTTCTTAATTTTTTTCAGCTTGTTCAAATTCTGAGCCCCTCCCTCTCAGCCAAACTACTTCAAGCATTGTATCTGTTTACTCAATCCATTTCCATCTGACAGCTACAAAAAGGGAATTTCTCAGAGGGAAAAGAGAAGCCTTGAACTTGTCAGAATCCACCTATGGCCTTGTTCACTCAGAGCAGTGTATCTTATGCTTCCATGAGGGGCATTCATTCTTCTTCTTCCACTACTTAGCTAGAAGGGAGAGAAGAATACCACATGGAGTTTATTTGAAGGAAAGCAAGCAATAGTGGGGAAAGCTGTTCCAGAGTTATTATTCTAGAGTTACAACTATCCAGGCCTGTGGCTTATGCTGGCTCAGCTTGTCTGAGCGTGAAAGCTAAGCAAGGTCAAGCCTGGTTGTTACTTGGATGGGAGACCCCTCCTCAAGTTTTCTGCATTGAGCAGGGGGTTGGACTCGATAGCCTTGTAGGCTCCTTCCAACTCTATAATCTATGAATCTATGAACAACCTGTAAGCTACTGCTACCCTCAGAATTTCCAGTGCCTAATTAAAAAAATAATAATCTTGTATATCAGCTCCAGATGTATATAAGATATGAATGTGAAAACTGAGGCACTTTTAATAGAGATCATACAGTTCCTTCTCTAAAGGATTGTTCCAACTCAGGCCTGCACAATTTGTGATTAACCAAGCTGAACACAAACCTACCAGTCATCTATTGTAACTGCTCAGGCATTTGGAATCCAAGAGAGGCACACACCCAGTATCCCATACCCCTCTTAGGCTATCATACAAAACCAGTGAGCTGCAGTTGGCTTGGTGAGTCACCAGTTCTGCAGGCCTGTTCCAACATTTAAAGCAAGTCTCTTGATGGTACATGCACTCCAACTTTCTGAATTAGAAGACACCTGAATAAAGAGATATTCAAAGGCAATCATAGAAAATCAGTCAACTGTTTGCTTAATGAATTTCTTCATTCTTGAAACCTGATTGTACAAATTATATTCCTCATTTCAGGCAATAGAAACATGCCAGGTGACCCCATGTATGTGATTAAAATCAGGTGGGTGATGTTCAGCATTCAAATGAGATTCTCAAACTGATTCAGCCATCCGAGCACTATATGCAGACATGATGCAGGAAGAAAAAGTAAGATAAATAATTTTATTGTTTTGAAATTGTGTTCCGCCTGCAATACAAATGTTCAGTGTGTTAGGAATAGATGTATTTTAGAGCACTATGAGTAACCTGTGTTGAGTACTTGTGTTATACCATGACCTACCATTGTCTAATGCAGGGGTGAGCAACTTATGGCCCTCCAGATGTGTTGGCTATGCTGACTAGGGCTGATGGAACATGGAAGTTGTAGGCCAAACCATCTGGAGGGCCACAAGTTGCCCACCCCTTGTGTAATCAGTTCCTTTTCATGAACAATATGCACTTCCCCACATTTTTATCCGGAGTGCACTGTATGATAAAAACATTAATAAAATCCCAGAAAACACTATATTAGAACATTACTTGCATGGGATGGGGGCTCCTCTGTTGTAACAAAGTTTGATATCATATGGATATTCATGCTATGTAGTTGAATTAATTTTGTTTCCATGTTTAGATCTATTTTGATTACGGACATAAAGTTGTTTATCCTGTACTGTCACATTGACATTTATTACTATGATCAGTTCCATGGGAAGCTATAGTAATTTTTTGTGGGCAATAGCATGCCACAGGATTCATAGCACTTAGTAAGCCGTAATTGTACCTGGAGCTATGTGAATAGCTGATTTTGTCATTTAGGGATTGGTGGATCTGTGAATCTCAATCTCAATCGCAATTTTCAACCAGCAAGCTTGTTTTGCCCCCATTCCATACAAGTTGTTTTGCTCCACACAGAAATCTGTATATATATATATTTGCACATTTTTCAAATGCATGCATTTGTTTGTGTGCTTTTTTCAAATACACACATTTTTGTATATATGGCCCCATTGACTAAAGCATTGACTATAGATAGCTGGGGGATTCTGGGAGTTGTAGCCCAATGCATCTGTGGGGCGCCTGGTTGGAGAAGGTTGGACTAAAGCATACTGGTGCACCTTTTAGAAATGTGCATTTTGTACATTTTTCAAATGCGGGCATGTTTTTTCTTTCATGGAATACATTGCCACCCCAGAAATGTACAGTTTTCTGATTGCAAATTGCATCAGATTGCAAATTGCACCCACTCGGTACCAGGATATGTGAATGAGATACATTCATAAAACAACCTCAAAACGAATTTCTCACCCAACCCTAGGAGATCCGGGTTCTAGTCCCCACTTGTCCATGAAACTCACTGGGTGACTTTGGGCCAGTCACTGACTCTCAGCCTAACCGACCTCACAGGGTTGTTGTGAGGATAAAACGGAGAGGAGGAGGAGGATTATGTAAGTCGCCTTGGGTTCCTTGCAGGAAAAAAGGCGGGGTATAAATAAATAAATAAATAAATAAAATCTTGTTCAACTGCTAACAATGCACACTAGAGTTTTTGTTAATAAACAATTTTCAAGTATTTTAGAAGGGGGAGCATTCTGGTTTTTTTTTTAAAGAAAATGAATTTGGATACCTTGCTGTAAGTTCAAAGGTTTTGCAGATGCACCTTAGGGAATATTCCATTGGCTTTGTTACATCCCAAACCTTATAATTTGACATACATTTTATGGATATACATATGAAATATTAAAAATGTACATGCTTGTATTTCATACTATGCCTGAATGCATAAGCCTCTACTGCAGGGGTAGGCAATCCAGATGTTTTGGACTACAGCCCCCATAATTCCTGACCATTGGTTATGCTAGCTGGAGCTGATGGGAGTTGTAGTCCAAAACATCTCGAGGGCACCAAGTTACCTATTCTTGCTCTACTGTTAGATGAAACCTGAGCACACATGAGGAACTCAGCTTATACAGTGCAATACACTTCTGGAATCTGGACAACTGCTTGAGGAAGAGAATGGTCTTGGCAATTAGAGGTTAGCCACTTCTGGGTTTTGAAAAAAAAATAACATTATTGAAGTCAAAAGAAATTTAATTAGTGATGGGTGACCTTACCCCCTACGGAATTCATTAATTTCTTGGAAAGTGACAAATGTACTTGTCTAATCTTGAATGAGAGTTCTCCATCAATTCTGTATATACAGGTTTTTGCACATTATCAAAGTGCAGTCATGGGAGCTGTAGTTTGGAATCACGTAATGCATTATGATGTCATGCATCACTACATTATGTTCCACTTCTTGATTGGTTGTTTCCACATGGCCTACTGCATGTTGTGTGTTCACCATCATTGACTGATGGACCTGGAAATAGCTGCTGTGAGAGCCAGGGCACCGAAAGCAATAGCAGCAGTAGATCATGCACCTTCTCCAGCAGGAAGCAGGAGGACGCCTCGCTCAAAAACTCAGGCAGGCAAGCTTGAGACTGAGGGAAGTATGAGAAATTCATTTCAGTTCATTTTTGATCAGGATTTACCCAGTTTGCATTTCCAGGATTGAACACGGACTCAGACACCATCTGCTGTTGGTCTGTACATTTCGGAGCTTGCAATGTGATTTGCGGAGCAAACAAAATGTGTCTGACAGCATACGTACATTTCAGAAATGTGCATGAAAAAAATTGTACTTTTGAAAAGTGCACATAAACACACTTTAATCAATGGGAGAAGAATGCATACATTTCAAAGATGTGCAGAATTGATGCATACATTTGGAAAGTATATATGAAAATATATGCAAACGTTCATGCGAAAGGAAAAGAAAGCAAAGCTCACACTCTGATGTGGGCATAAGACGGAATGAGCTGAGAGGTGGAATTCAGATAACTTCAGTGAACTTGATCTTTGCTTGTAAGCACGTCCCTAGCTCAGACTGCTTCAAGTAAGTGATGACTGAGGAGGGGAGTGTTAGGTAGGACAATGGAGAATTATTGGGGTGGGATTTCTGTGTACTTCTTTTATTTCTGAGTGAGCAGTGTGAGTATAAATACATATGCCAAAAACTCAGACTCAGTTTTGGAATGAATAAGGAACTGTAGTGAAATTCATCAAATAGACATCCAGGTGCGCTACACAGGTGGGCATTACAAACCGATGAGTTTTGATCAACAAGCGGACTAATTACCAGTTTTGGCAGCATCATTAATTTTAATGCATGTTTGTTTGCAATGAAGTTACGGGGCGTGGCTCAGTAGTAAAATATATGCTTTGGATGCAGAAGGTTCCAGGTTCCACTCCTGGCATCTCCAGGTAGGGCAGGGAAAGACCACGCTCTGAAACCCTGGAGAGCCACTACCGGTCAGGGTAGACAATATTGAGCTAGACGTTCTGACTTAGTATAGTCAGATACAATGTTAATATGCAACCTCTAAATATGAAATACATCATTTTATAGTAATCCCATAATTACTGGAAAAAAGAATAATTTAGTGCTTTGGGGTCTTCTATTTCTCATATCAGTTGGTGCCATAATTGCCATGGGGAAAATAGCTCATGAAATCACGAGTTACTGTTCACAGAGGGTGAAGAAACTCACAAAGCAATGATATGTTATAATTTTAGTTTACCAGATGTTACAGGGAAGAGAAGAGGGGGTGGCTGTGACACAGAGATGCTTTTTTCAGAAGTGGTTACACAATCTCCATAATGTTTATTTCAGAATGGAGGATTTAACATAGATGCAGGGAAGCTGTGGGCATCCAGATTTTGTTAGACTTCAGTAGCCATCAGTCACAACCAGGATGGCCAATGGTCAGGGATGATGTAAGTTGTAGTCCAACAACATCTGGAGGACAAAAACTTCCCCTTTCCTGATTTAATGCCTTAGGTCCACATCACATACCCTCAACCCAACCATGCCCAACTCCTTTCAGGAATGTCCCTTCTCTTTCATGCATTATAAAACCTAGGATGGATTATCGTGTAATTATTCAGTGTACTCTGGAATACCCATTAAGGATCAGGGAACAGCTAAGTCAGGGGTGCTGAAACTCTTCCAGCCCATTTTGGAGAATCTCTCAGGAGCCATATTCCAGTGGTGGGTGGGGCCAAAGGCAAAAGGGCCAGGGCAAAAGGGCAGGGCCAAAATACTAAAAAATACCAGCATATGTTAGGCCTGTGGCTCACGCTGGATCAGCTTGTCTGAGCGTGGAAAGCTAAGCGGGGTCAGGCCTGGTGATTACTTGGATGGGAGACCCCCTCCTCTAGTTTCCTGCACTGAGCAGGGGGTTGGACTCGATGGCCTTGTAGGCCCCTTCCAACTCTATGATCTATGAAATCTATAAAGTTCTTACTGCCAGACAGTAACTAAGTCTTAGGAGAGGCATTCCTGAGCTAAGTCATAAACATGGCACTACAGAAATCATCTATGGTGAACCAACTTTTGTGCACATCCGAGCGAGAACAATTCTGTCAAATCTCTGGCCTAAAAACATTTGGTCATCTGGGAACATCCACTACATTTCTTGTGGGAAGGGGGAGGCTGACCTTTACCTGAGTCTTACCTACCTTTCTCTTGTACTATTTTGTTAACTTCTACTCAGGTTGGAATTGTATTTGTATTGCTTCAAATGATATGGCATGAAGAAGGGGGAAAAATGATGCTTAGCAGAGTTTTCAAAGTTAAGGAATGTATAAGAAAAACAATTTGAGATATTTCTTCTATCTGATATAGTGTTGCCTGTGAATAGTTGCTCAGCTGCTCTAACATGCATGCACTAACATAACTTTATTGAACAAACTGCAGTTATCTGTATCACCCCCTCCATGTTCTGCTGATGGAAGCCGTTCCATGAGCAGGAGAACTTCATTGGATACTATCCAGTGTACCCTTTCCCTACCTAAATAAATTCTTCTACATAATATTACTGATGTCACCAAAGTTCACAATTAACTATCTGGTTTTCTATACAGATTTGTTGAGAGCAGGGCTCTCCAACCTTGGGTCCCCAGATGTTGCTGGACTGCAGCTGCCAGAATCCTTTGCCATTAGCCATGCTGGCTGGGTATGCTGGGAGCTGTAGGCCAGCAACATCTGGGGACCCAAGGTTGGAGAGCCCTGATCTAGAGTGTAATGTTTGGGCTGTATTGCAAATAGAGTCTAATTTCTTCTTCTCTGAGATCATTAACCAAGATTCCATGTATGGGTGGGCAGTGCTCAGCAGACCAGTCACCCAAAGCCTGCTGCTTTGGTACATGTAGAACATCTTCAGTGTTAAGCGCCAACTCAGTTAAAACTTGTTGAATGCTATGAACTGCATGATCAGAGAACCTGACAAAGCAGCCTTTGGTTTGGGGAGTATCTTATCGCTTTGACTTGACTCTCTTGATTTTTTTTTTGCACCCATTTTATCTGGTTGTTGTTGTCCCTATCCAAATCTGAAACCTTCTCTTGTTCCTACATGTATTTGTGTGTGTGTGGGGGAGTTGAATCTCCAATACACAACTGTATTCAGGGGCCAATACTAAAAAGAAGAAGAAAAAAGAACAAAGAAGAAGAAAAAAGGCAGATGAGGTTTTTTTAAATATTTACAACAAAAACTCATAAATATATTTCTTTTTAATTTTAGGACTCTGGTTTTTATTTTGTTATTGTTGTTTCATTATATAAACCTGTCTGCAGGTTTTAAATAAATAATAAATAAATAAATAAATAAGCAAGCAAGCTGACTCAGAACTGAGCTGAGGAGAGCTCACCAATCACCCATTAACATACAACAGCTATATTGGGTTGCTATTTCACATACCCCACCACTCACATAATAATTTAAGTCAGCCTTCCCCAACCAAGTGTCCTCAAGATGTGTTGCCTACTGCTCCCATCATCCCCAGGCAGCATGGCCAATGATGGGAGCCATAGTCCAACACATCTGGAATTCACCTGTTTCAGCAGGAAGGCTGTTAAGTAGAATCATAGATCATAGAGTTGGAAGGGGCCTACAAGGCCATCGAGTCCAACCCCCTGCTCAGTGCAGGAATCCAGGTCATAGCATCCCTGACAGATGATTGTCCAGTTGCACCTTGAATGCCTCCAGACTGGGAGAGCCCACCACCTCCATAGGTAGTTGATTCCATTGTCTTATTGCTCTATGGATGCCTCTCTCTTGCAGAATATTGTCCTTTGTTTTGTGCTGATGTTGCATTTTATCTTCCATTTCATTTCCTTCTCGGTTACCTGTCATTTTGGACTGCAGAATTTCATTCTCTCCCCTTCGTCCATAGCAAATGATTGCTTGATGGCGTTGAGAGGAGAGAAATGTCTACAGGTTGCACAGTCTGTGCTATGATCATGGAGATCATGGATCTCTTACCTTCTGCTACCCTCACTGGAGTTGTTGCACTGGAGGAAGTAAACTTAACTACCTGCTCTTGTTTCTCTAAAATCAGAGCGCTGTTCACACAAATAGCATGCATGCATTTCAGTGAACACAAAGTAGCAGGAAGTGGGATTGCACATGCTAGCTCCCCTGATCTCTGTTAGCTGAAGGATAGAGTCTACGTGTTATGCCAACATTCAGGTAAATGTGTGGAGGGGAGAGGTGGAGACAGCACACACAATTCTGCCCTCCCCCCAGTGATTGTTGTCAGTGAATGTATGAAGTGTCCAGTTTGTCATGTTATAGAGTCCTTGACACTGTTATTCATCCATATAGTTTCATTGTCTACTTGATCTTGCCATCCATGGGCTGGATCCAGAGGTCTCATGAGTAAAATCCTAAGAACCAAAGAAGAGCCATGCTGGATCAGACAAAGGCGTATCTAGTTAAGCATTCTGTTTGCACAATGGCCAACCAGATGACCCTGGGAAGCCCACAAGTGGGACATAAGTGCAACAGCACCCTCCTACTCATGTTCAAGAGCAGCTGATATTGAGAGACATATTACCTCTGATACCGGAGGCAATATATAGCCTTTTCCTCAATGAATTTGTCTTATTCATGTAGGATCACGGTATCTATGGTGATTAGTCATGATTGTGGCCATCACTTTTCTTTGACCCTTTTTGCCAGTCACAACAACACAGGGTTTGTTTTTTTTTGTTTCCCAAATCCTAGTTTGTGATAGGTGAAGTGGGAGCAAGTGAGTGAGCTGCTTCTCACTGCCTGATGGCTCCCACTGCAGCTGGGTGGAGCTAAACAACCCAGAGATAATCTGCCCTCATGTCCAAACAAGAACAAACCATGGGATTACAATTCTGGATTGTCTCTTCACCAGCAACCCAGAATTCTGGATACAGACAATCCACAACCCAGGAATGGAGTATTCCCAGGTTGGTTGTTTAGCTGAGTGGGAGTGAGTGAGTGGGCAGGAGCCAGCCCACTCACTCTCACTCATTCATGACTACCCATAGTTTAAACAACCCACGGGTAGTTGTGACATGCAAACCAGACCAAACTTTGACCAAATTTTGAATTCCAAAGTTTAGCAAACAGCTGTGTGAAGAAGTACTTTCTTTTATTTGTCTTGAATCTCCCGCCATTCAGCTTCATGGGATGACCCCTGAGTTCTAGCATTAAGGGAGAAGGAGACAAACGTATCCCTATTCACTTTCTTCACACCACACATAATTTTGTAGCCTTATCTTCCATGAATTTGTCCAATCCCCTTTTAAAGTCATCTAGATTGGTGGCCATCACTACATATTGTGGAAGTGAATTCCATAATTTAACTATGTGTGCTGTGTGAAGAAGTACTTCTTTTTATCTGTCCTGAATATCCCACCAATCAGCTTCATGGGATGACCCTGGGTTCTAGTATTATGAGAGAGGGAGGAAAACGTTTCCCTATCTACTTTCTTCACACCATTAATAATTTTGTATTACCTGGACCTTGTCTTCCCTTGCTCACCTTTTTTCCAAGTTAAACAGTCCCAGATGGTATAACCTTTCCTCATAGGGGAGCTGCCACACAGCCCCTTGATCATTTTGGTTGCTCTTTGCTACACTTATTCCTGCTCTACAATATCCTTTCTGAGGTGCAGTGACCAGAACTATACACAGCATTCCAGTGTATATCTATTCATAGATTTGAATATGGGGATGATGATATTGGCTAGAGGTGCTCACTGGCCACAAGATTTGGCTCTGACCTTGATTCATTGCTTCAGAAAATGGTTCAAATTCAGCTCAGACCAATTCGGAGTCTGTCCACTTTGACTTGGTACTGAACCCAAGTTGAGGATCTGAAATCTGAGGCATTGTGCCTCCTATTGACTATTATGGGACATTTTGAAAATGGTTATAACTTTTTTTTCTTGGTTAGAATTGGTTGACAATTGCCGGTGTAGTAGTGATTTTTTCAGGGAAGGGAATGACTTTTTCCCCTTCCCTCCCACTGTGTTTTGTGGGAAATTTGTATGAAAATGGAAGAATTCATAGAGGTGTCCGCAGACAAGAAACCTGCCAAGTTTCTGTAGGATAGGTGCAGGGGCTATGGAATTATGATGCCTGAAAACCAGTCGGAGGCTTTTTAAAATAGTGAAGCATGGAAGATGGATTCACTGCCTAAACTCCACAACACAAAAACAGTAACACAGACTGAGAAAGTAAAGCAACAGAAAAGATAAGGCTATCAAAGATAGATTTTTCATGGAAGTAAAAAAGTCTGAGAGTAGGATTGGTTTAATAATTCCTTCAATAATTCTTCACACACTGAGTTTTGTTGGGTGGCTACTCATTAGCAGGCCTTTTCTACAGTGGCCCCCAAATTGTGGAATGCCCTCCCTAAAAAGGTTCACCTGAAACCTATTTTGTTGACTTTTCAGCACCAGGCAAAGACCTTTAAAAAAAAAAAATATTCTCCCAAGTCTTTTAAAAGTATTTTAACTGCTGCTTGCTTTGTTTTTAATATATTTAATGCTGCATTTTAAATTAATCTCTCCATGTTTTTAGCTGCTCAGTTATTTATCCCTTTTAAATGCTGTATTTTTGTTGCTGCTTTTAAAAAATAATACTTTTTAACATGTTTTGTTATGTGCTTCTTTCATTGGTTTTAATTTCACTTTTATTATGTACATCATCCTGAGAGCTTCAGCTGTAGGACAACTCATCAACTGAAGAAATGAAATGAAATGAAATGAAGGGGAAAGGAAAGGCTTTTGAAATCATGAGCAAACAAACAGAACTTGAAGCCACTGCACCCTACTACTGAACACAGAACTTCAGACTTCCTTCCTACGTGCTTAGTACAGAACAACTTAGCAACAGAGAAAAGGAAGCTGGGAGAAACAGTTTTATCTGACTCAATCCATCCCCCAAGGACAGTGACTGGAAAGCCCCTGATAAAACATGCCCTAGCATTAGAAGGTGGACCTGTCAGTCCCTTCCTCTCCCCATCATGGTACAGAGAAACAAAGCCAAAATATGCTATTTTTGGAGGCAGTCTGCCTGCCTTTCCAAAACCAAATCACAAACATAGCTTTGCAAAGAGTCCAGCTTTGCTTCTGGTTGTTTTGGAAGAAAGACTGCTTTGCATTCAGAAGCACCATAAACAGTCCAAAGGGACCCAGATGTGGCTCAGGCTTAAGTTGAATCTCATGTACATGCTGGGTTGGATCCAGGAACTGCCTTCTGCCAAGAGGAAGGGATCCTCCATGAGAGGGATGGATCCACTCACAGAAGGTCCTTCCACCCAATTTTGGGAGTCCCCTCCCCCCACACCGCAAACCCCCTCCCCACAGCAGGGTCCCCTGACTCTGTGTAGCTGAGAGGGGGCTGTTGGAGCTGCCATGGGAAGGAGAGGGTGGGAAATTCCACTTGCATCAGTGCAGTTGATCCAGCATAAATTTGGTTCCAAACTCCCTAATGTTGGCAGTATCCCCTGCCCCCAATTTATTTTATAATTATTCCTAACATGGAATTTGCCTTTTTCACAGCAGCCCCACACTGAGTCAACATTTTTATAGAGCTGGCCACCACAACCCCAAGAACTCTTTCTTGATTGGTTGTTACCAGCTCAGATCCCATCAGCATATATGTGAATGTAGGGGGGGGTTGCCCCAATGTGCATCACTTCGTAGGGATGGGCGACCCGCCCGGCACTTGACTCGCAGCACGCGAGCGCCAGCTGAGGTGCTCGCCAGTGTTCCGGGATCCCAGATCTACGTTATTTATGTAGAAAACGGCCAAATTTGTGCAAATTTGGCCATAATTTGCGGAAATTTGGCAATTTTCTATGTAAACAACGCAGCACTGGAACCCAGAAGTTGCTTTCCCTGGCTTGCCTTGTGAGAACACGTCGAGCCAGGGAAAAGGTAGGGCGAGCGCCGAGCGGAGCTCCAGGGGTCTAGCCCGGCGAATTAGCCAGACTTCCACCCCCCCAATCAGGCTCCATGCACATCTTTAAATTATTTGACACTTCCTCATATTGAGCCACATTTTCCATTTTAAAGCCCTAGTATAGAGACATCCTTTTGGAGCTCTTTGCAATCCCTTTTTGGTTTAACCACCCTAAATAATTGGGTGTTGTCAGCAAACTTGGCCACATCACTGCTCACCCCTAATGCCACATGCTGGAGTCATGCTAATGGAACCTCCAACTTATGGGGCAGGGAGGTTATTTTCTCATATACCCCTTTCCCACTGTGCCCCCCCCCCAAATTTGCTCCAGCAGGTTAGAGGATCCTCCAGAACAGTGTGAGAGATGGTAGGAGACTGAACGGGGAATCAGTGAAAATCTCTCCCTCCCTCCTTCTATGAGCAGTATCATCCACTGGAATGTCAGCTCATTCTGTGAATGGAAGGAGCCATTTTGGATCTAAACCATTATGCTTGAAGTCAGAATGATCTGTGTTGGAGGAGGGTTTCCTGGGAATGGTGCAAAACTTTTTTTATTGAAGATTACAGTTGCTGGAACACAACCACTTAGAATGGGCAATGTGGCGCTGAAGTTACACAGAGACTCACGCACAGAAACTACAACTTCCATGATGCACTGACCCAAAAGCTACAAGATTGGTGTAAAATGATTTTTTTTTAATCTGATAGCAGAAGTGCTAGGTAAAATGGAATAAGAAATTGCTTTCATTAAAATTGTATTTTCTATCTACTCCCTACTATTACAATCACAGCTTCTTTTCACCGTACACAGTCTGCAAAATTATTTTTTACATTGGAAGAGACTTTTGAACTCCTTTAAACAGGGAAGACAAAGGTGATTGAATAATGGAAATCCATTGAAAAACACTCAACATCAACTATATTTTATGTGATCTATTGTTCACAGGAGGCAGACACACATCAATTGGTTTTATTGTTACACTAGAACGTAATGCCCTTTGTTCCAAATATAAAAGTTAATTGGTTGGTAACTCACTTTGATGACATGTTTGGGGCACTTGTGGGACATATTTTTTCTAAACTGTCATGTTTTAAATAGATTGTGCCTTGCAAGACTTACATAAAATTGTCATTAGAACTTTGTAGAATTCACCTCACTATGTGTAGGTTCAAATGTTTCCATCACTATAATAATGTATATATATTATAGACAGAGCAAAGTAAACAGGAAAAACCTAGGGGGGAAAAGACTGATAAGAATGGAACAATTATTTTACAGCTAGAGAGCAGAGCCATATGAATGAACGGTTTATTTCGGTCACAGACCAGCACAATAGAGCAGAGCCACAATTCTGGAGGTGTTTTTCATCTTTGTATTTAAAACAGGCTATCTCCACCACCACCACCACCTCAGTGCTCAGCTGTAAACCTCCTCTTCCTGAGGACAACCAGTAAAATGTCTGAGCTAATGCTTTTGGTCAGATGTTTGTTGTATACATTCCATAGTTTGTATAGACCAGACTACAACAGTTGACTAGAAGTTGGCAGGATGTAGCAAAGGATTTCATCAGATGGTTCAAATTTGGGTACATATATACTGCATATAGGCCTAGTCACCCAAGAAAGCAAATGTGTAAGCAGAAGCATTTTAAAGCAGAGACTCCAAAGGTTTTACATGTCACAGATTCTAGACTAAAATGAGATGGGGATGATCGTTTTCCTCAGTTCCAGGTCAATTCCTAGTTCACAGTTTCTTTGTTTATATTCAGATTTATAGGGTGCTTTTCTGCCCCAAAGACCCCTGCCCCCCCCACCACGTGATATACAGCAAATAATAAATAGACCAGTGCAATGATACAGCAAGGGTAATCATTAAAGAACCCTCATCCTCACCATGCACAGAGCAAATGATGCAAGATCACAGGGACACTGGGCTGGTTCCAGACTTAGTCATACTTACAGCAAACCCACTGAAATCAATGAGACTGCAGTTTGCCATGAAAAACTTAAGTCCCATTTATTTTCCATGGGTCTTGTCTAAATAGGATTAAGAATAGATTCACCCTGTGCAAACACCTGATCACATCTATGACAGCAAAGTCATGGGATGAAGAGGATGTGAAGCATGTGCCAAACTCAGTTCGAGAGTACCTTTCCCCCTTGTGCCATAATGTATTAGGTGTCTTTTCTTCCATGGGTGGGGACACAACAGTAGATATATTCAACCTTCTCTTGTACTCTTACAGTTCTGGATCAAGATCAAGGACCAGGTCTAACTTTCCTACCTTGCTCATTTTGTTTGTGTTTTGTATAGTTCAAATCATTTTAATTAGCTCGCAGTCTACATCGATTTTACTAACACCCATCTGCCTGTGTTTTCTTCTGTACTGTGTATTTTGATCTCAAACTGGTTATAATTTTTTTTTTAAATGGTCAGAAAAACTAATACTATATTGCATATGTGATCAATACCATTTCAATTATACTTTTCACCCTCTGAGAATAACAAATAATTAAAAAAAGAATTCTCTTCCCCAGACCCTGTGCAGCTTGGAACAGGGAAAATTTTGCATGTGGGGGGGAGAAGGCGGGTTGAGGGGTCTATAGCATGCCTATCATCATACTCCTGCGAGGACCTTGTGGGAAGGGTGCCAGGGATAATATTAGTCCTAGCAGCCACTCCCTCTTCCTCTTTCTATTGCTGCTGCTGATTACCAAGGAGGTCACTCATGGATCTGGTTGCGAGGACACATGGTGCCTGAGCATCTCTGCATTCACCTCCCGGTTACTCTTCGAGGCAGCAGCTGCATTCATGAGGCCTCTTCAGCTGGTTTGGTTGCGTGCAGGGGAGCCTGGGTGTAAGTTGCTGCGAGGCTGTGTTCATGCACCTCCCAGGCTTCACCCGAAGAGCAGTCTTTTCCTCCCTGCTTGTGCACAGCAGCTGCTGGCAGGGCCGTTGTTTGTGCACTTGTCTTCTGGCGCAGATGGGGGCATCTCCCCGCCACTTCCTCCGGCAAGCCTTTTGTCTTCCCCTTCACCCCCTTAATTGTTGGGTGGTGCTAGGGAGAGTGCAGGAGTGTGTGAAGTGCTGGAGTGAGAGAGTTGAGAAATTATATTAGCATTATTTTGTTTTGCTTTTTAAATTTTATTTACTTTTCAAAACAAAATATAACAAAATACAATAACACAAAAAAATAACTTAAACTACATACAATAAATCATAAAGTGCACCCCCCCACACACACACCCTCCTAGGGACCAATTTATATACTTCCATCCCCTTGATCAAATGAATTCCAAATTCCAAAAATATAACATATCCTGACAAGGCAAACTCCCCTTCCTGCGGGCAGGGACTGTCTTGTTAATTGCTGTAAACTGCCCAGAAAGCTTCGGCTATTGGGCGATATAAAAATGAAATAAATAAATAAATAATAATAAATTAATACATAGTCTAATAATTGATTCCATATATCCATAAAATTATTCTTTAACTGTCCTTTTTTGCATTTGATACTACAAATTAGTTTGTGGTTTAGGGCTATATCCCAAACTTCCTTATACCAATCAGTTATTAGGAAAACATGTTGTACTTTCCATTTTCTCGCTATCACTAGCCTAGCCGCAGTTAACAAGTTTACAATTAGTTCCTTCGTATTTTGGTCGCAAATAAGTTTCTCCATTATTGATAACAATGCTATTTTTGGACAGACCTCTAAGTTAATACCAATAATTTCCAATATTTCTGTAAAAACCTCTCACCAAAAAACCAGTACATTTTTACAACTCCACCACATATGAGCATATATTAGCATTGTTAAGAGATTACAGTATTTTTCCATGTATAAGACTACTTTTTCCTAAAATCGCTAGACTAAAAATTGAGGGTCATCTCTTATACACGGAAGTAAGCCGAGGAGAGAACCGCGCGGTTGCAAAACTGCCCAGTGGGGGGGCGTCTTATACATGGGGGCGTCTTATAGACGGAAAAATACGGTAGCTAGTGAGTGCAGGGATTGATATTGGGAACAGTTGTTGAGGGAGGATTGGTACTAGGATAAGATAGTACATTGTTTAGGATTAACTGAAATTTACACATGACACTTATTTCCAGAACTTGTTGTATTTTAAAATAAACTTTTCTTTGTTATTTGAAACAGCCTGTGTGGGAAGCTGTGCTTATGGTACTGCTCAAAGAGGCATAAGGTAGAGATGAGACATCCCAAAGTCAGTGAGAGAGGTGTAAAGGTAAGGGTTGGGGGGGGGAACCCAACCTTTCATAAGCACACCCAGAGATCCCAAAAAGGAGGGCAAGTTTGAGGCCCTATTGAGGTGTAGGGTGTGACAGGTGGTGGCAGCATGGGATTCAACCATAGTAAGAAGTGCCCATAGTAAAGCACCAGGTTTGAATCACAGTAAGGTGTTGTGACAGGACAACAGAGAAATAAACAAGACTGAATAAGTTTCTGTGTTCATGGTGTGAGGCAAAAGTCTGTACTAAAGATATATTAGAATACATCCCTATGAGTAAGGCACACTGGCTCGTTTGTATAAAGAGTGTTGAAACAAAGCAAAAGAGATAATAATAATAATAAGACAATATGGCAGAAATTTGGGCAATGAAGAAAGACACTCTTATTGAGAAATGTAAACAATTGAAGTTACAATATGAGGGGGAAACTGTGGAGGAATTAAAAGTGATGTTAATTAGATATACAGCACAAGAACCTGAGGCAATATTTGGAAGAAATCCTAATCCAGGTGCAGCATATCCCAGTTATTTAGAAATCCTGAGGGAACAAAACAGAACGAGAATCTTAAAAATGGAAGCTAAAGAAAAAGAGAGTGTTTTAGTGATGGAACAAAGAGAGATCGCCAATTAGAGGCAGAAAAGTTGAGAATACTGGCTGAGGAAAGAGAAAAAGGGATGGAACAAAGAGAGAAAGAGATGCAGTTGGAGGCAGAAAGATTGTTATTAGAACGAGAAAAATAAAGATCTGAGGAGGGATGGAAGGCAGAACAAACTGAAATCTCAAACACAAGAAAAAATCCCCCTCATGATTTTGCCAGTTATGTTCCTGGGGAAGACTCAGAGATTTTCTTGCCCAATTTCAAAAGAACTGCTCAGGGTTGGGGAATGCCTAAGAGTGAGTTCATGAAGTTTCTACCCAGTTTAATAAAGCAGAACTGGCTGAGGTATTTCACAATTTTACCTCAGAAGAGCCAATAACATATGACCTGTATAAGGAGGCTGTGTATAGAAGGTTCAGGCTTGGTGCTGAACACTTCAGAAAATTGTTTAAATACTGTCAGTCAGTGGCAGCCAGGAAAGTCATATGTAGATTTGGGGGCTAAACTCGCTAATTTGTAGGATAAATGGATGAACAGTATAAAAGCTGACATGAAGGGAAAAATCAAAGAAGCCATGATTTTGGATCAGTTTTTGTTTAAAATTTCCTCAGAGCTCAAGCTAATAGTGAAAGATAAAGGGATCCAGACTGTTGGTGAAGCAGCAGAGCTGGCAGACCTGTTAGCCTTGAACCGTGGGAGAGGGGCAGATAGAATGCTTGGAGAAAACCGTTATACACCAACTGTCAGGAAAGAGGACAAAATGGTGGCAAATAAGAAGAATATAAAAGTCATGCAACAAAGTCCACATGTGGGGGATAAAGTTCATTTCAAACCCCTCTTTAATAAAGATTTTGGTCAGGTGTGTTTTTGCTGTGGCAAGACAGCATACACAGTATAATTCTGAGAATGTTTCAAAAAGCAGCGTTCCCTCCTTAGTAAAATCTGTCAATGTGGTGGGACAAGTGACAGAAGCCACTCAGAAAACTCCATTCTCTGAGGAAATGAAAGAGCAATACATTTGGGAGAATGAGCTGTTTTACAGGGTGTGTAAAGGGAGAGATAAAATGTTTGAGTGTATTAAACAACTGATTGTGCCTCCGAAATTCAGAGACCAACTGTTATTGGTAGCTCATGACGTTCCATGTGCTGGTCACTTGGGCATTAAAAAGACCAAGAAACAATTGATAGCACATTATTACTGGCCTGGAATTTTGCAGTAGGTGATTAAACACTGTTTGTCTTGCCCTATATGTCAGAAAATAGGCAAAAGTGGGACAAAGACTAAGGCACCTCTGAAACCATGACTATCATAGGCCAAGCATTTTACCATGTAGGAATGGGTTTTAATCGGACCACTCTCAAAAACCTCCAAGCATGGAGTAGGTTTGTCTTTGTGGTGGTTAATTATGCCACAAGACATCCTGTAGCAGAAGTCATGCTAAGGATTTGTATGGGAGTAGGTTTTACATATGAAATTTTAACAGATCAAAATAGTGTGTTTATGGGGGAAGTGATTCAGTGCTTGTGGAGGTGTTGTGGAATTAAACATCTGAAAAGCACCACTTACCGCCCTGCCACTAATGGTTTGACAGAAAGGTTCAATGGAGGTCTGGAAGGGATGATCAAAGCTTACATTCAAGATCATCCTAATGACTGGGATGACTGGCTGAGTTGCTTTCTGTTTGCATGCTGAGAAGTACCCCAGGAATCCACAGATTTTTCTCCAGTTGAATTGATGTTTGGAAGAACAGTACAAAGACCGTTTGTAATACGTGATAAGCTAGACACCCGGACATATGCAATCTCTGTAGGGTCACAGAAGAAACACTAAGCATATGTGAACATATTTAAACCCTATAGAACCGAAGAGCACAGAATTTTACATCTGGCTTTACTTCGGGAGAATAGTGAGCTTGATGTACCTGACTTGGTACAAGGGAGCAAGCAAGAAGGAGGGCTTGAGGTCTGGGGTTGTGGGCATGGCACACTGATGGGAAAATGTGACATCAAATCTGCCTTTCAGCTGCTCCCTGTTCATCCTGGCGACTTTGATCTGCTGGGGTTCTGCTTCCAAGGCCAATACTTTATCGACAGAGCCATGCCAATGGGTTGCTCCATCTCCTATTCAGCTTTCAAGTATTTTAGTTCTTTTTAAGATTGGCTCTTGTGAGACAGAACCAGGCTTGATCAGGTCATTCATTATTTGGATGATTTTTATTTTACCAGTCCACATGGGTCAGACCGATGTGCGCATTTGATGGGAAAGTTTCAGGAATTGGCAGATGATTTGGGAGTCCCACTTTCCCAGGAGAAAAAGGAGGGCCCTTCCAACACCCTAATTGTTCTGGGTGTCGAAGTGGACTAAGTTCAGCAGTGCAGATAACTCCCAAGTGACAAACTGCTGACCCTCCAGAAATTAATTCTCTGGACTTTCCAGTCTTGTAAGACTACCCTGCACAAGTTGCAGGAACTGTTGAGACTTCCCAATTTTACCTGCTGGGTTGTTGTACCTGGTCAGGCCTTCCTTAGGTGTTTGTGCAATGCCATGCAGGGGCTTAAGAAGCCTCATCATAGGATCTATGTTTT
Source organism: Shinisaurus crocodilurus (assembly GCA_021292165.1). Taxonomy (NCBI): domain Eukaryota; kingdom Metazoa; phylum Chordata; class Lepidosauria; order Squamata; family Shinisauridae; genus Shinisaurus; species Shinisaurus crocodilurus. Next base: position 160,365,611 of record CM037879.1, read on the forward strand.
GGCTGCCATGCAGAATGATTTGTCTGTTTGGCTGACCTTTAAAGAGTTTTGTTCTCATAAGAGGCACCAAGGCTGGCCATCTTTTTGCCACAGGGATGGTTCTCCACTGACAAAGTTTCAGTTTTGGGCCGTGGCTATGTCGACCTTGAAGGCATTGGGCCTGGCAGACATACAGTCTTGCATGCACTTCTTCTGGATTGGTGCAGCCTCCACTGTTGCTGCTTTGGGTTTCCCTGTGGATAAGGTACAGGTAGTAGGTCGTTGACACTCTCGAACATATTGATCCTACATGTAGCAATTGCCAGAGTGACTTGTGCTCACCTTTCCTCTCTTTCCAGATCTTCGGAGTGGCAGAAGGCCTGTGTGGGTGCTCATGTGCAGGCACAGTTTTCTGGGCTTAATGGAGAGCTTCCATGTCAGGCCTTGGGTCTCAGCTCAGGGTCAGCTGAGTAGCTGACATCCAGTGGTTGGGTCAGCACGGTATGCAGTGGCAGAGCCTCCTGCCCACATTGTTCTGGTCTGGCATGGTGTGCCTACCCCCTCAAATACTGGTGTTGCATCTGGGGGGAAATGACCTGGGTTTGCTGAAAGGAAAGGGATTTTATTTATTTATTTATTACATTTATACCCCGCCTTTTTTCCTACAAGGAACTCAAGGCAGCTTACATAATCCTCCTCCTCCTCTCCATTTTATCCTCACAACAACCCTGTAAGGTAGGTTAGGCTGAGAGGCAGTGACTGGCCCAAAGTCACCCAGTGAGTTTCATGGCTGAGCAGGGACTAGAACCCGGATCTCCCGAGTCCCAGTCCAACACTCTAACCACTACGCCACACTGGCTCTGCAAGCGTTAGCAGACTTTGCAGTTATACAGCAGTTTTGGCTGGGTGTTTGTATCCTGTGGTCCAATTCTTTACTGCACTTCTAGTGGAGGGGTGGAGCAGACCCCAAAGGTTTGAACAGGGTGGGTAAGAAAGTGAACAGAGAAGTGGGCAGAGGTCTTGGGATTGGCGATGACGTAGTCACTCACCCTGCAATATCCTTTGCCCGGAGGGAGCTGTTTCGGCTGGATGGTGTTCATCTGTCTGATGCAGGGTGTTCTTGTTGTTGTCAGATCTGCGAAGGGCCCTGCTGGATTTCATTCTGAGCAAGTGGGGGATAAGAGACTAAGCAAAGGCTTATCCCTCACTGTGGCAGGTAAGTGTGGGAATATTCAATGGGGTTAGGGTTGGTGAGCATCCGATGGCACCTTTCAGGTGACTGGCAATTCCCAAAGTTCTCTGCTCAGGGTTTTGCAGCCCAGCTGGGGAGATATGGATCACCTTTGAGGCTGACTCACCTCGCCCACTCAGGGTTTTGCAGCTCCATGAGGAGGTGACATTGGGAAAGCCTCCCAACACCAGGATGGTGTAAAACTGAGGAGTGGTGATTGACAGGCGCTGCCCCTCGGGGGATGGATACATCTCCTTAAAGACCTCTGCTGGCCAGTGGCCGGTATAGTTAGGGTTATAGTTATAGTCACACTTCCTTCCCCTTCGCAGATCTTTATTATTCAATAAATGTGGCCCCAATTTTCACTGTCTCGACTCGTTATTTCCACCTCTACACACACAATGATGAGTCACACTACTGTGATGTCTGCATAGCCAACATATTAACTTCGGTGGAAACAGGATAATTCACAGGGCAGCCAAGAACAGATAAGGGTCTTCTGGATAAGCACTGAAAGACTGAAAGTAATTCCAAGGGAGGCCAGTGCTATTGCTGAGATGGGAGCTTTATTTCTCCTAGGTCAATCCAGTGCCTTTACCACATTCATTCTTGCTTGACACAGACTTTCAAATGCACGCATCGGCATTGCCACACAGTGGCTTGGTAACTTCTTTCCCATGGAGTGTTCTCATGCCACTGGGCTGTGTGTTTGGATTAAGGAACCATATAGGTAGGGCAATCATGTTGACTTTTCCCAACCCAACTGGGAGGGAAAGTGCTGATAGGGTGAGCAAGGCCCATGTGATTAACCTGCATGCAGAAGGTTACTTAATAGCTGCACACTCCTCAGTGGCATAAGATGACACCATAGGGAAGTGATTCCCATGCTCCTGTTTATGTAAAGGGGGCACAGTTTTTCTGACTGAGAAATTCCTTCTCACACACATTCAAGAGCTCTGGTTAGGCAGGTGCAAATTTTGCCTGAGTAATGTCTCTACTCTTCTTGAATGTTCTTGTTCCCTTCAATTATTCCTTAGATATTTATTCTCCTAAGGATGTATTCCTGAATTTGCTATGAAATTTTGCTTTAGGTGAAGTGTTAGGTCTAGTTCTGATGTACATCCAGTTATCCTGCATGTATGATGACTCATTTATTGCAATTTCCAGGACAGCATTGGGCATACATTGTCCTATTTCATGAATTGAACTGCCCCAATATTTCTGCACATGGAGAAGGCCATGGAGCTGTATCTGTACATTGGAAGTACCTGCAGAGCTTTGGACTAAGGGTAAGGTATATAGGATCATGGTGCAAGAACATGAGGCTTCATATATTATGGAAAAGATAAACAGCTCAATGAAAGAATGTTGAAGTATGGAAACCGTGCAAGATATTCTCTGCATCTGAGTGGATGGATTCACAGTGGAAATGGCAATGGGATATATATAGGAACATAGGAAACTGTCTTATACAGAGTCAGACCATTGGTCCATCTAGCCCAGTATTGTCAACACTGACTGGCAGTGTCTCTCCATGGTTTCAGGCAGGATCCTTTTCCAGCCCTACCTGGAAATGCCAGGGATTGAACCTGGGACCTTCTGCATGCAAAGCAGGTGTTCTACCACTGAGACCAGATTTGGTAGCTCATGTTTCTGATTATGCCATGACCATATTGTTCCAGAACAGTAGCCATGATGGTCTGTTGTAGCAAACTACCTAACAGATTGAACCCTTTTCTGAAAGGGTAGGGGTTTGCCTCGCTCTGTATCCTTTAGGGCTGGTTGATTACTAGCGACTAGAGGTATGCGCACTGACCACAATTTGGTGCTTCAAAAAATGGCCTGCTTCTGCTCAAGCAGATTGGGATTTGGTCTAATTTGACTTGGTACCAAACCCTAGCCCAGGTTTGGAAAACTAAGGCTTCATGCTTCCCAGTAACTATCATGGGAAATAAAATTTAAAAATGTCTATAACTTTTTTTTCTCTTGTTCAGAATTGGATGAATGTTGCTGGCATAGTAGCCCCTTGGAAAGGGCTTATACCTGCCAAGTGTCAGAAAAATAGGTGCAGGGGTTTTGTGCTTCATCCAGATCTGATGCACCTTCCTCCTAGTGAGAGAATCTTGCTAAATTCAGTTGATTATCTAAATTCAATTGATTAGCTATTTCTGCCTTTTGGGTGGAGTGGGGTGCTTTACCTTTTAATATCTCCTTGTAAAACAGATTGTGCACCCACTAATCCAAAGGCTTTCACTGTCTGCTTTCCTGTAGAGGCCCTTGCCTGCGAAAGCTCCTCCTGGCACAATCAGCTGCTTAGTATGTAAGGTGGTCTTTGAAATCCATGCTATTTAATGTGATACAGTCTTGAACTAATGACAGTAAAAATGCAAGGAGTTATCCTTCCCCAATGCATACCATTAGACACACATTATGCAAGGGTAGTTTTCCATGCAAGTGAGGGATGCTTATAGACTCAGAGAGGTCCTGTGCTAGGATACTCTTGGGTGCAGAGGATGTATAGGAAGGAGAGTGGAAAGTGTAGTGGGGGAGTTTCATAGATTTCATAGATCATAGAGTTGGAAGGGGCCTACAAAGCCATCAAGTCCAACCCCCTGCTCAATGCAGGAAACTAGAGATGGGGTCTCCCATCCAAGTAATAACCAGGTCTGACCCTGCTTAGCTTTCCACACTCAGACAAGCTGAGCCAGCATAAGCCACAGGCCTGTCAATCTACTTTGCTATTTGATATGACACCAGAATGGATTTTAAAAGGGGGCATTGTTCAATAACGGATTTAATTTTCTATTTTAAAAAAGACATCATGCCTTAATTTATTTGAAACTTTGAGATTGGGAATAGTCTGACAAACATGCATTACACTTGCATCTAACCTTATAAGAAATAGCAGTTTATAAGAACAGTAATCAAATGTGACAAGACTGAGTGATAGTATTTTTATCTGTGCGCTAACAAAATACCTTGACTTTTATTTTCAGTGTGTAAAATACATATAAGAAAACTTCTTGCTAACTTTTAAGGCTTAATACCTCTCTCTCTCTCTCTCTCTCTCTCTCTATATATATATATATATGCTATTGGCAACGAATCCTCTATAACATCCTCTGTGAAATTCTAGTATATTTTTACACACATCCTACTGCCCTCTGGATTCCTTAGTTTCCTTTATTGATTTTTGTAGTCCTTGGGGCTGGCATGGTTGAAACAAGCTGCACTGTAATTTTTCATTTTGGACCAGCTTTTATTACTTTACCCAACTCTCTGGCTCAGTTATTGCATTTGTGCATCATTTTGAAATTTACGTCCCTCTTTAATTACATTTTTATTTTTCTTCTTAGGATTATGCCAACAATACAGCCTTGGAGAGGATTTTAGAGGATACACTTTAGTTTTCTTCCAGATATCCCCTTCCCCCAGCTGACTAACAAACAGTGCAATCCTGTGCATGTCTACTCAAAAGCAGGTCCCATTTAGTTCAATGGGATTTACTCTCAGGCAACTGTGCATAGGATTGCAGCCTAACTGAATTTGTATTATTTTCCTTGTTTCTTTTGATCCAGTAGCACTGGATGAAGCAGGAATTATTTCTGTAGATGTAGATTACTTGTCTTTCCATGATAATGGTGCTCCCCCAGTCCACATCTTGTGGTCGGGGGTGATTTTTCCCCTTCAGAGGAAACAAGAGTGAGGCACCAGTGCAATTGTGCACAGGAGGAAGATGGGGCCAATGGCTTTCAACTGTCTTCAAAGGCAGGGACTGTCCTCTCCCTACCAGTCCCAGTGTTTTCCTCTTGAGCAGCAGCCCTGCCTACCAGGACTTATCTCATGGGATTAGCCACTTTCCTGATGGGATTGACTAGGATTTGTGGGAGGAGGAGTGTTCCTGCAATTGGCATCTGGGGAGCATGTTTTTAAAAATCTATTTCATGGCTACAATAATTCTTGGGGGATCCCATTGTGCACCTCTCCCATCCCCCAATTGGCCTCTATTCAGGCATTCTTACTCGTACAGCAAACATGGAAGTAGTGAGAGCACTCTGGCCCCACCCCTCTCCCTCATCACATCCATCATCCTCTACTTGTAGGGGACAACATCTGAAGAAGAGAGCTGCATCTGAGAGCTTCCTGTATGCATGGAGTCTCTCCATGTGAGCCAGAACAATGGAAAATCAACATTCTGGGTCATGTGGAGAGCCTCCATGGATACAGGAAGCTCTCCTCTTCAGACACCATCCATGAGTAGAGGCCTATGGCAACATGCAAGGAGGTGGGTAGGGCTGGAGTGCTCTCCCTCCTCTCATGCTTGATGTACCCAGGTCAGAGAATGCCTGAATAGGGCTATATTCTTCATCTGTTCTCAGTGTTTATCAGCTGGGCAATGGAAAGGGGGCACATCATGTGATGGGCTGCACATAACATCTGGGTTGCCCATATGTGGCTAAAAGTGCAAACAGAATGCAATTACCAATAAAATTAAAATGATTTGCTAGGTATTCATATTGAGTGTGTGTGTGTGTGTGTGTGTGCATGTATCACAAATTACTTAAGATTCCCTCAGCTGAGAGTCTCAGCTTCTAGCCTATAAAGGTGCTAATTAGTCATTTCTGTGTGCAATTAGCATCATTGCAGTGGTTGGAAAAGAGCCAGCATGGTCTCATAAATTCCAGCAGCCCACATGTAGAGCCACTGGCTCACATCAATGGCCCCATTTCACAAGCTCCTGGTGCTCACAACGTGGTGGCCACTGGCAAGTGAGAACCAGTCCAATCATCTGTGAGTCCTAAACCATAGTAACAGTTGCCTGTGTTTTTATATGCTCAAGCATCAGCAGCAGAGAGCAGATGGGGAAATCACACACTTTCCAATGCAAAAGAGAAAAGTGCCGTGCGTGAGAACAGCTTTTCATTATCTCTTCAATGGCCAGGATCCAAAGGAGCATGAAACTAGTTATGTGAGCCCACAGAGATTTTAAATTCCCCACCCTCAAAAATAACAGCATACTTTCCCCATCCCACATAGGAATATAGAAAACTGCCTTATGCGACTCAGGCCATTGGTCCATCTAGCCCAGTATTATCAACACTGATTGGCTCTCCAGGGTTTCAAGCAGGAGTTTTTCCAACCGTACCTGGACATACCAAAGATTGAACCTGGGACCTTCTGCATGGAAAGCAGATGCTCTGCCACTGAGCTATGGCCCCTCCCATGACAAGCTGCTTTGAATGGATGGGAATTTCAAAAGTAGTTTGTGATCTATTCATATGTTCGAAGAAAGAGTGAAAAATTCCTTGCAATGAATAACAGTGCAATCATATACATGTCTACCCAGAGTTCAGTGGGGCTTACTCCCAGGTAAGTGGGTACAGAATTGAAACTTAGGTGAGATCTTTGGATCTTGGCCCATATACTCAATTTCTGGAACCTTTGCCCAAAATATACCCTTCCAAGAGTGGTGTTAGGCTATTTTTCTCCAAAAGCATGCATTGCGTCATAAAGATGTGACTTATTGCTTGTTTGTTCCATGTTGATATAATTAAATCGGAAAGGTGATGATTACTTTTGAACATCTGTCTTTCGCTTTGAGATTCTTCACACTCTGTTGATTAGGTTATGCTTTGTATTATTTCAATGTCCACGACTGTCAAGAGAAATGGGAGAGCGCTCATATGAAGTGGTGAACTGAAGTCAGAAGCAGTACTTCATTCTTATTTTTTTATTTTTAAAAATGGTAATAGACTGTGACAGCTCCAGCTTGGAATGAATCATTTTCTGTGGTTCTGAAGAGCTGGATTTGTTGCAAACTGGAAAGTTGCCCATTTTTCTTTCATTTGCAAAATAAAGATGGCAAGAAGGTCTTTATTTACTAACCTATGCTGCAATCATATGCCTACTTACCTGGGAATAGGCACCACTGGACTCAATGGTACTTAATTCTGAATAGACATGTAAATAGACATTATACTGATGGTTAATGTCAGTAAAATGGCTCTTACTCTTTTATAAACGTCAGTGTCTTAGTTGTCAGAGAAAAAAATACATGCCAATGGCTAACAATATTAATCAACAATGTAGAACAAACTAATGTTGTAATTTTCGCTCTGTACATGTTACCTCTGAAGAGCCCCTAGCACTAGGCCATGAACTCCCCACCACCACCCCTGTTTTTTGATCTAGACTAGGGAATCAACTTCAGCCAAGATAATCCAGTTGAGGTCTTCCTGAGTGGTAGTATGTTTCTATATCCCAAAGGTGGGCCCTCCACATGTTTTGTCCTACAACTCCCATCAGCCCTAGATAGCATAGCCATTAGGGATCATGGGAGTTGTAGGACAAAACATGTGGAGGGCATAATACCATGCATGTTATTTACTTATTTGAACAATTATATTCTGTCCATTGCCTAGTAATGGATTTTGTCTTGGCTAATAAACAAAATATTAAAATAGTTAAACATCTTCATTTCTCCCACTTGCCTAAAAGCACCTGTCCGCAGCTCTGACAGTCTGACACCCTGTTAGCACCAATGCTCACCAGCTTGGGAGTGATGGTGCTAAGGACCTCCTTGATGATGCACACTTGGTAGTACTGGGGGTGAAGAGTAAGGAGCAGCAGAACCCTGATTTGGTGTTTGGAATATCAATGGTAGTGCCCATCTGGGGTGAGGGAGGAAACTGCCTCCACTTAAAGTTTTATTAAATAGTTATATGCAGATCAGACAGATCATTAACAGTTCATTCATGTTCACAGAATGGAACTTTCCCATCTTCCCCTTCCCTTGCCTCGGTAACCCCCAATGCCTCCCCAAAATGTGCTCCAATGAATTGCGGGATCTTTGGGAATGGTGTGGTGCAGTGGGATATGGTATGGGGTGCTGCAGGTAGAGGGGTGGAAATTAACCCCTACTTATTTATTTTAAAAATTGTTAATGGAGGAGCAGCTTAGGATCCAAGCCATGGTACTCAACTTTAACATGCATGTATTCTGCATACATGAATACGTTAACACGTATGTATTCTGAATTCTGAAGATCATCAGCAGAGGCCATTTCCACCTGCCCGCCATCAAGAGTGGTTAGGCTGGTGAGTACAAGGGAGAGGGACTTCTCAGTGATGGCCCCACATCTCTGGAATCCGCTTCCATTGGAGGTTCATCAGACCCTTTCAGCTAGGCTCTGAAAAACTATTTGTTTTTTCTAGATTTTCACAGTCTGTGGGATGCAGTATTTATTTAAATGTATTTAATGTATTTATTTATTTATTTATTTATTTAATTTTTATACCGCCCAATAGCCGAAGCTCTCTGGGCGGTTTACAACAATTAACAATACAGTCCCTGCCCACAGGCTTACAATCTAAAAAGACACGACACACAAGGAAAAAGGAATGGGGAGGGAAGAAGGAGGAATATTACTTATGTAATTCTCTGTGTCTCAAGAAGCTCCAGCCTCCTTCTTCTTCCCCACAGGGCTGTAGATGTCGGTTAGCCCTGTGGGGAGGGGGGGCAGTCCAACTGGAGCAGGCCCTGATGTTCCCTCGGCCTGCTCCAGCCTCCGTCGTTCCTTCTTCCCCACAGGGCTGTAGATGTCAGTTAGCCCTGTGGGGGGGGGGCAGTCTAACTGGAGCAGGCCCTGATGTTCCCTCAGCCTGCTCCAGCCTCCCTCGTTCCTTCTTCCCCACAGGGCTGTAGATGTCAGTTAGCCCTGTGGGGGGGCAGTCCAACTGGAGCAGGCCCTGATGTTCCCTCGGCCTGCTCCAGCCTCCGTCGTTCCTTCTTCCCCACAGGGCTGTAGATGTCAGTTAGCCCTGTGGGGGGGGGGCAGTCCAACTGGAGCAGGCCCTGATGTTCCCTCAGCCTGCTCCAGCCTCCCTCGTTCCTTCTTCCCCACAGGGCTGTAGATGTCAGTTAGCCCTGTGGGGGGGGCAGTCTAACTGGAGCAGGCCCTGATGTTCCCTCAGCCTGCTCCAGCCTCCGTCGTTCCTTCTTCCCCACAGGGCTGTAGATGTCAGTTAGCCCTGTGGGGGGGGGCAGTCCAACTGGAGCAGGCCCTGATGTTCCCTCAGCCTGCTCCAGCCTCCGTCGTTTTATGTATCTAATGTATTTCTAGGCTGCCTTTCAGGGCAGGAGTCATCCCAAGGTGACTTACGGGGGGGGGGGGAACCCTAAGAGCAATAAAATAGCAAAAACTCATAAAATTAACAAACCCCAGCAACACAATTGCAGCTACAAGTCAGAACAGTCCCGGAAAACATAATCAGGGAAAGTCCAGAGTTAACAAGTAAGTCTTCAGGGCTTTCTAAAAGCTTGCAAGGATGGGGCCTGACAGACCCCCAATGGCAACTCATTCCAGAGGTGTGGGCCACTGCAAAAAATGTGCCCTTTCATGTACTTGCCTAGTTGACAGCTCTCAAAGATGGTCAAGTGAGAAGGGACCCCGTTGCTGATCTTTTTAAAATTTTCTTCCCCAAATAATTATAATTGGTTATCAAAATCATTTTACCACTCCAGTCAAACTATAACACATTCAGATTATAAGCAGAGAAATATTGATACTGTGAGAATATATCTATAATAGTATTATACAAAAATCAAATATGAACCTTATAATATAATATTTGAACAACATTAAATCATGCCCAGCATTATATAAGAATTAATATTATCCTGGATCTTGGCATTCCAAAAGGAAATAAACAGACTTCATTTTTCTATTAACTTATTTTCCTGTTGTTTTTTCTTCCTTAACTCTATGTATGTTAGTTAATTAAAAATATACAATGTCCCATAACCTATTAATCCACTTACCATTTGATGGAGGGCTAGCTTTCCTCCAATTATAAGCAATAGTCTTATGAGCTGCTGTTAAAATATGCACAACCATTTCAACATCTTCCTACAGTTCCAAGCCCTTAATATAACAGAGTAAAATCACCAGTCTGATGGTATATCATATCCTGCCATATCTTTACAGTACTTTCTTTCATGATTAATATCCAATAACTTCTGATTTTTAGGTAAGAGCAAAAGTTAGGAATAATATCTTTCGCCAAGCCACATCTCCAACACTTATCACTCAAACGGCATTGATTCTACTCAGCCTCAGAGGAGTCAAGTACAACCTACAAATCATCTTGAAAAAACACTCTTTCAAGATTCAAACATAATGTGATTTTAGCTCTTTCATTCCATACCCATTTCCATATTTCTGCTGATATTTTCCTAGAGTGGTCTTTTTCCTTCTTTACCTGAATTTGATTTTTAGATTATTCAATTTTAACAATCATTTTATAAATACTATTCAATATTTCCTGTGATTTACTGGAGTGAATCATTAGACAGTATCCAACTGTATCATTCTGCTAGCACAAATGACGTTGTGCTAGCTTAAACTAGGTTCCAAATTATGCGCAAGAGAAAATCCAACTAAACTTACATTTGTGCAAGTATGGTTGCACAAGTGGTTGTGCGTAAGGCTTGCACAACTTGTGCAACTGGTTGCACAAGCATAAAGCTAAGCAGGGTCAGGCCTGGTTATTACTTGGATGGGAGACCCCTCCTCTAGTTTCCTGCATTGAACAGGGGTTGGACTCGATGGCCTTGTAGGCCCCTTCCAACTCTATATCTATGATATGATAACTGCTTGCACAATTGAAAGATTTGGCGGAGCTCTGCTAGCAATATTTTAGTTTGCAGAATGACACTGTTGGATGCTGCCCAATATTTCAAATTCAGAGCTATCTCTCAGAGAGCCATATTCCCAAAAGAACTGGTTAACAATATCTCTCACTTGCAAGTTTTAAACAAATGAGAGTTGGATTTGCTGCATTTCTCGTTCAATTTGATAAGATTTAATTAACCCATTCATCAATAATTTCTTAAATTCTATCAATCCTGTCTCCTCCCAGAATTTCATATTTTCCAATAAATCCATTATATCTAATAATTCATTATATCAACAATAGCAAAGGGTGATCAGCCTAGACTTAACCTTCTCTTAAACTTTGCTAGACTGAAAATATGGTACTAATATATGGATTTATTTTGGTAACTGCTAAGCCTTCCTTACTGCAATACCAGAGAGTTTGTGTTGATAGTACCACTTTATACACTTTATACTAATTCCCCATCTATTGATGACTGTTAGGGATGTGTGCGGAGGCAGCAAGGCTTGATTGGGGAGTGGAAGTGGGTGGGGTTTTCTTGCCCAGAAATAGTTCAATATTAGCATTTCCCATTTTATAATTCTAGAATTACTCACTTGCAAAGTAATATTTAAAAATAAAAAACAAAATACATGGTAATACATTCATCTTGATTATTGACATCCTTTGCAACCAAGAAATTGTTCGCTGCTCCCATCTTATTAGTTCTAATTTAATTTCTTGTAATTTACTCATGTTACTTCTTCCAAATCATGAATAATTCAAATCCAACAATATTGAATAGAGGTTCCCTCCAGGGAATTGAATATTTCCTTGCAATTTCATATTTTACTGAGTCTTGTAAGTTAAATCCTAACTCTTTCATTTTAGTTAAATGGATTTTGTATCCTGATATTTGACCAAATTCTGTGACAAGTTTTAAAACCTTTCCAAAACTAGCACAATATCATCTGCATACAGATATATTTCAATTGGATATTTCCCCTATTTTAATCTGGATATTCCAGAATTGGATCGAATAGCCTCTGCTAGAGGTTCAATTGAAATAACAAATAATAAGGCTATCAATGGCTACTAGTTCTGATTGGCTATATGCTACTTCCAGTGTCGGAGGCAGGAATCAGGATGCTTATGTCGGGCTATGTACACCTGTTGCTGGGAAACATGGATGGGACGGTACTGTTGCACTCATGTCTTGCTTGTGGGATCCTGTGGGCAGTTGGTTGGCCACTGTGTGAACAGAATGCTAGACTAGATGTACCCTTGGTCTGATCCAGCATGGCTCTTCTTATGTTATTAATGGTGATAACAGGCATCCTTGATGTTGTGCCTCTTTTAAGCTGAAAAGCATCTGATTTTACTCCATTAAGAAAAAAATGATGCTATGGGGTTTACATATATCAATTTAATCCAGGTAGAAAATTCTTTTTCCATTCCCAGTTTCAACAAAACCTGGTGGTTCCATTCCACCCTGTCAAAAGCATTTTCTGCATCAAGAAATAACAGACCACAGGGATTTCCCTGATTTCTGATCTTAAAACATTGCATTTAAGAGTTTTTGAATATTGGTTGATCATTTTTGACCCTTGATAAAAACCTGTTTGGTCTTCCTTAATATACCTAGTGATGATATTATTCAATCCATTGGCTAGTATGTTGGTCAAAATTTTGAAATCTTGATTAAGTAAATATATAGGTTGGAATGATTCTGGTTTAGAATTATCTTTGCCTTACTTCACGATAACTATTATCTTGGCCTCCTCTCACATTTAGGAAAAGTGTTCTCTACAATTCAGAATTTCATTTAATGTATTTAATAAAGGTGTTATTAAAGAATTAAAAACACACACCACACATTTATTCTCCCACAAACCCATCTGGGCCAGGGGCTTTGTTTCTTATTTTCATTTCTTCACTGTATAAGAAAGTTCTTCCATAGTAACAACTTGTTTTTATAGTAGTTTGATTGAACATTTGTTTATTACTTCTCTGTTGTATTCTGTATAGTTTTATGTTGCTTTTATCTTGTACATTGCTTTGGTAGAGTCCTACCCTTACAGGCAACTGTCAGACCATGTGCCTCATCCAAAGGGGAGGGGGCACACTATATACCACTGCTCCCATCCTAAACAAATGACATGACACAGTAAATGTCACCACTATTTCACTTTATTCACTCTTGTTACATCACAGGATCAGCCAGTTAGGTCATTGTAGCATCAGGATGAATGCCTATGAAGTGATACTAGTAAGTAGCTGCAGGATCAGGATGAACACCTATGGAATGGTGTAAGGCACTGATAAATAGCTGCAGGATTAGGAGGAATGCCTACTGAGTGATAAGTAGCTGGAGGTCCAGGATGATCTACGACTGTGTTAGTTGTAAAATGGAAGTCTTTTCTTGTCCATTCTTTCTTTTATTTCTTGGCTCCTTTGGTATGAGATGGGAGGTTTGGCTCATGCATGCCCCAACCAAAAGTCTGTGTCTACCTAAGCTGGAGTTGTGTAACGGTTCCTGAAGGCAATCCTGATGAAGAGGCAGCTGTGCAGGATAGGGATTAATTCATCTTTGGAGCCTCAACTTGACAGGCGGTGCAGTATAGGGATTAATTCATCTTTGGAGCCTCAACTTGACAGGCTCTCAGAGGCATTCTTGCTGTTCCTAACATACAGTCACCTGTTTCTCCTTCTGTAATTCTGTTCATCTCAGTCAGCTTTCTCCTTGTTGTTTTTTTGCTCCTTTTGACTCTGTCCCTTTAAGTCCGTACTAGAGAGCCAATCAGTGCCTTTCCTTTCCTACTGCCCCTTTTGGTACTTTCTGGTCAGTGGAGGCTGGTGGCTCCAATGTCAATGGGGCTGTGTATCCACTCCAGATTTTACTGTGAACTTTTAAGGAGCTATCCAATGTGCCGAACCTATTTTGGGATAGGGTTCAGCACCAAGGATAGTTCCTTTAAAGTTCATACTAAAATACAGAGTGGATATGCAGCCCTGCTGACTTTGGAGCCACCATCCTCCACTGTTTGTGCTCTTTTTTATTTTGCTCACCTCTGCTTTGATTCACCTCTGCTTCTGTGCTTCCAGCATTCACCCTTTTATCATCTGCTTCTGTCCCACATCCTCCTTCTCCCACAGAGTCCTTGGGCCATTTAAAGAGCTCTTGTCCTGATTCTCCTTCCCACTGCTCAACTAGTCTCAGCTGTATCTTGTTTCTGTTGCTAGGTGATTGGCAAAACATGGGGGATTTTAGGTGACCCCAAGCAGCTTCTCACAGTGGCCTACAAAATTATTTTATAAATAAATAAATAAATAAATAAATAGCTTTTATTTATTATTTACATTTATTTATCGCCCATCTGGCCGGCAAACCGGCCACCCTGGGTGATGTACATAAGATAAAAACAGGATAAAATACATTTAAAACAGTATAAAATTTTAAAATCTTAGCCCACCCCATATTCCCACCTGAACAGCCAAGTTTTTAGTGAGCGGCGGAAGCTCAGCAGAGAGGGGACATGGCGGAGGTCACTCGGGAGAGAGTTCCACAGTACGGGGGCTGCCACAGAAAAGGCCCTCTTCCTAGTCCCCACCAGTCTAGCTGCTCTGGCTGAAGGGACAAGGAGAAGGCTGTCTGTGGCAGATCTTGTTGAGTGGCCTACTTGGTGTTGCTGGAGACGCTCCTTGAGATAGACTGGACCGGAGCCGTATAGGGTTTTAAAGGTCAAAACCAACACCTTGAATTCGGCTCGGCAAGCAACTGGTAGCCAGTGCAGCTCCTTGAGCACTGGCGTGATGTGATCACGCCGGTGGCTGCCTTTAACCAGGCGAGCCGCCGCGTTCTGTACCAGCTGTAGCTTCCGAACCGTCTTCAAGGGTAACCCCACGTAGAGTGCATTACAGTAGTCTAGGCGAGAGGAGACCAAGGCATGAACCACTGATGGGAGCAGGTGATTAGGAAGGTAGGGGCGCAACTGCCGTATCACATCCTTTCATGTGAAGGATGGATGAACCAGGTGCTCAAGGATATTGGCAAACAATAACAATCACATGGACATTTTCCTAGCTGCCTTGATCATGGATGTTACTGCTCATCCAGATATTCATGCATTTGAGCACATAACTGAGCCATACACACCTGGCAAGAAATGCAGTGTCTGATCCTTGTTTAAAGTCATTATTTCCTGGCACATATAATAATGATTATTTCAGAAAGCCTGCAAGACTGATCACTCCCCCACCCAAACCATTTCCTGTATTACTATTTTCCCAGAAAGGGCTTCTATCGTATGCCTCTTGCTGATAAATGGGTATCGTATTAAGATTTTGAGCAGCAATGTTTACTGCTACTTTCAATAAGCTGGCTTCTGTGGCTTACAGCCAAATCTCTTTATTGAAATATACATTGAGATAGCAGTGGCACTAATGCTCACCTCAAGGTAAAGTTATGTTAAGATATAATTAACCATTTTATAGCAGATCATAATTGTTTTTCCTTGCAGGGAGAAAAATATTTTGATTTCCTCCATAATTATAGGAAAGCAGCACAGTTAGCAATGTCAGTGAGCTTAGGGATTTCAATCAAACAGAAAATACTTGCAGTTAACTATATTTTATCCCTTTGGCATTTTAATGATTAGTGGCAATCAAGAGTTCTCTTATGAGGGAATTATGAAAATAATCAATGATCAGACACACAACCTGTGGAAATGTGTGTCACCATAATCTATTGCCTGTTCTCTGTGACTGCTTTCTTTTGAAGATGTTAACACTATGATTTCGAATATATGAGAAGAAAGTGAGCAGCTATGCCAGCGGTTTTGCTACTTGAGGTGAAAGAGGGACTGGGACAGATTGGGGATTCTGTTGTTGTACTGCCCACCCTGTTGCCCAATGATTTTCTTACCTTAGCTGATGGAGGTGGTCTTGGGTGTGCTGTTCAGGTCCCCCAGAATGTTGGTTCTTGGGGATGTCAACATTCATGCTGAGGGCACCATATAAGGGCAGCTCAGGATTTCATGGCCTCCGTGACAACCATGGTACCATCCCAACATGTCATTGGCCCAACACATGTAGCAGGGCATACTCTAGACTTGTCCGTCCCCCCCCCAGCTGGACATGGAGATGGTGATCTGAAGATGCGGAACTTTGAATCAGTCCCTTTGTCATGCTCAGATAATTACCTGCAGAGGTTAGAGTTATGGCAGTTTTTCCCCTCTGCAAGGGTGGGGACCTATTAAGATTGTCTGTCCCTGGAGGCTAATGGATCTGGGTGGTTCCCAGAGGGCTCAGGGAGGCAGGCTCACTGATATGGCTGACTCCTCTGTTGGAATTCTGGTCTATCTGTGGAATGCAGAAATGTCCTGGCCAGTTGACATGATTGTTCTTGAGCACTCTTCTCTGGAGTAGAGCTTGTACAGCTCCATGGTATACCCCACAAATGAGAGTGATGAAACACCTGCAGGACAAATGCTGGCATCTTACCTCTTGGCAAAGTCAGAAAGAAACACACACAAAAAGTGAGAATTTGAGAAGATGCCCACATTTTCTCCCACTTTAGGCCTATGCAGAGCTCCTCTATGGCATCCAACACACATAAAGGACACAAGGTTGGGAGAAGTTTGCTTGATAGGCAGGAACCCTGGTAAGACAGGATTCCTGATTGGTTCAGGGTTTGTAAGCACATTCAGCCAAAGGTGCTTACAACCCCCCTTCAGATCATGGCACTAAAGCAGGGATGGGCAATATGCAGTCTGCAGGCTCCATATGGCCCACCATGGCTGTTTTTGTGCCGTTGATTGATGGATTTGATTTGATTTGTACTCTGCCTTTCTACCAAGAAAAATGACACTCAAGGCAACTTATAGTCATAAATAAAACTTGACTAAAACAATAATAAAGCAAATGCATTAAAACACAATTAAATACACAAACAATAACAGAATAAAAACAGCATCCAACCCAGCAGACCCTCTTACACTCCAAAGGCCTTCTTGAGTACAGAGGTCTTCATCTGCCTTTGGAAAGCCAGCAGAGAGGGCCCAACCTAGCCTCCCGCAACAGGGACTTCAACTGAATCATGCACATGTGAGTATTCTGGCAACAGGATACTGCTGGCAAGGTCCGCTCTCATGTCACCACCAAACATGCCTCTGAAGGAAGTGGTATCAAAAGAAGAGCCTCTCCAGAAGATCTTAAGATTCCGGGGGGCTCAAATAGGAGAAGGCAATTTTTCAGGTAGCCTGGTCCCAAGCTGAATTTGCTGCTGTGGTGACAGCAGGGCTGTATGGCTGCTGTAAAATCTGTTTGGTCTATGTTTTGCGGTTTGTCAGGTACCTTTAATTCCATTGTCCACTCATTGACAGAATTGGATTGTGCAAAAATGTGTTCATGAGCATTTGTGCAAATTCGGAGTTGTGCAAATTTGCACTCCTGAATATGCGCAAATCCCACTAAAATATGCAAATCACCCCAAAATGTGGATTTTCACACTTTAGCCTATGGGGGAAATGCACATTTTTGGTCTATTTTATGTATTTTTCTACAAATAACTTTGTGCAAAATTACATAATTTAAAAGGGGGGGGGTCTGCAAGCCTGCAGAATCCAAGCAACTCAGGAAAAGCCTGCTGCAGTATCCACAGGTCGGATTCTTAGAAATTCGAACACATTTGAGGCTGTTGAGGATTTATCTGACATCCCTAGGTGAGAGTGGCAACAAAAAGTAGCAATCTTGCAAGGAAACAAGGCATGCAGGGAATTTGCGCCTTGTTTGCCAGGCAGATTTGCGCTCCTGAAATACTTCCAGGAAAATGATTCTGCTCGCAAACAAAGTGAACGCTCCCTGCACACCTTGTTTCCTTGCAAAATTGCCTGGTTTTATGCTGTTGTGGCAGCAATCTCAGCAGCAGCAGTGGCAATTTTGGCAGAAGGGGGGCAATGCAACCCACTAACACAGAGAAGTTCCCCTTGGGGACTTTAGGAGCAGGGCTTATGTGCATGTTCCCACCACAGCTTAAGCCTTTCATGAGCAGGCTAATTCTGCATAGGTTCTATAACACTGAAATGTTGTTAAATTGTCCTGAATTACACATGAGTCCTGGGCATCCATGAGAATTTCTAAGTGCACAGTAGGAAATTAGCCCACAAAATCTTAAGCAGAAGTGGTTATTTTCCTTGTTTCTGGAGCTGAACAAAGGAAATCAAAATTATACACAAATGCAGAATAAATGTTTGGTATTTGCATGCAAATGGAACAACGAAGTATCCCACTTTGATGCTAAGATCTGCACATTCCTTTACAATGAGAATGCATGGCTATTTTGAAATAGAGCAGAGGAACTCTTTAAAAAAACTAATTATAGATTTGGAAAGGGAGAAAAAGGACTGAGGCTTCAACTGGGAAAGCACGTGCAAATGAACAAACTATGTCATTTCCAAATAACCAATTCTTGTAGGAAATAATGAGCTATTGGCTAAGAGAGAAAAAAGAGAGGAACCGGTAATGCAGTTCCAGCATATGAGCCAGTACAGTACAATACAGTTTAATTTTATTACTTGACATTGATATGAAACATTTGCATCTCACAGCCGATAGAATGAATATGTTGCATTCTCAGAATGGAAATATTTGCTCACTGCTTGTATTTCAAATGGGATGTGCCTGTGTGATTTCCTCAGATACGGAAAAAGCCAAGAAGAAAAATAATTATTCTGCGGTGAAAACACTCAGGTGGGTGGTTATGCAGATGTGTGAGTGTTTCCAGAAATTGGAATCCATTTATCCTTTTATCTGTGGGGGAAAATAACCAAAACCTGTAGACACACAGACCTTGTAAGAGTGGTTAGCTTTTTGGCTATACGTGAGCACTGTGGTTCTTGACATGGAGAAAGCCTATGCTGAAATTTGCATTCTGTGGCTACAATCAAATGTCACGAGAGTGGACTTCTTCTGCTCATGCAATGGGACTCACCCTTGCTGTCCTCCTCCCTGCACCCCCCTTTCTGTGACCCCAAATCTACTCTGGAGTGTCCCTTAACCCTCTGGACTACTTTTGGGGTGTGCAAGGGGTTGCAGGGGGGGAGCGGAAATCCTTTCTGCTAGCAGTTTCCATTCCATCAGTGAGTGGCCAGCATTGGATACAACCTGTGACAAGATTCCAATAGGCTACTCCAGGTGCACCCAAAGGCTTGGGCATGCCCAGTGGAATTATTTTACTCTTTTTTCTTTGAACAGCAGAACCACCACCCCTCCATGCTATATACAAAGTTGATTTGAAACTTGCCTGAGTTTTCTCAGCTGCATGAGACAGCAAGAAACAACAACAAGCCAACACTATGGGTGGGCAGAATGTGTTTTGTGGATCCAGGCCTATGCTTCTATATTTTGACTTAAATGTCTACTGCATGCATAGGGTTTGGAATGGGTTACAAATTACAATGAGAAAGAAGAAGAAAAACCTCCCATAAAATGTCCAAATAGAAATGAAGGATTGTCTAATGGTATCCTTCCAAGACTTCCATGAATGCTGGGGTAGTGGCCACTTTAAATTGGACACGGAAACACACTGGCAACCACATGAGCAGACTGCCTAGCCTCCACCAATATCCAGGAGGCTGCATTCTGCATCAGTTGAATTCTCTGAACCATCTTTAAAGGCAGCCCCACAGTTAGGGGTGGGCAATCTGCCCAGCACCCAACTCACGGCACACTTGGTGAGCGCTGCCGCCACGCGAGCCAAGCCGGGCTGAAAGCAAGCACCAACTGAGGCGCTCACTGAACTTCTGGGTTCCCGGTGCTATGTTATTTACGTAAAAAATGGTGTAAGATATGTTAAAAGCAGCTGCAATTTGCTTAACTTGCGCAAATCGTGGTCATTTTTAACATATCTTGCACCATTTTCTACACAAACAACGTAGCACCCAGAACCCAGAAATTGCTTCCCCAGCTCGGCTCACAGGAATGCGAGTCGAGCCAGAGAAGCAGGTAAGGCGAGCGGAGCTCGGGGGGGTCAAGCCCGGAGAGTTCATTGGACTTCCACCCCCCAATCGAACTCCACACACATCCCTGTTAGTCCAGCATGGATGCCACCAGAGCATGAATAACCAAGACAAGATCCTCTTTCTCCATATAGGGCCACAGTTGGCTTACTCTTCCCCAGTTAGTGCCAGTCTGGGAGCACTCCTGAACTGCACACTTGGTTCTTCAGACAGAGTGCAGACCAATCTAAGACCAAATGTATTCCTCTATCCAGATTGGTTGGCCTCCCTGCCCAGAGTAGCTCCATCATGTCTGGATTAAGTTTCAGCTTGTTTGCCCTCATGATCATCCATCCCAAAACCATGTCTAGAGACCAGTTTAGACCTTCAACATTCAATATACCTCAAATTACTTACCATGAATGTAAAAGGGTGAGGCCAGCAATGGGGTGAGATGCCTGGAGAGGAGCCAGCAATGTGGCTGTCCTTCCTTTCTGCCCATTGAGCCTCTTAACACATAACCCTTGAAGGGGGCTCTTATCAAAAACATATGGCTATTTTTTATGGCAATGTCCGATAATGCTTGTTATTAGTGAGTAGAGGCAGGAGCCTAAATAAAGAGAAGGTTGATGATTTTTAAATTATCGATATAAATGAATCACCAGGCGCCTCCACTTGAAGAACTATACTCAAAAGCAGAAGTCCAATTGCTGGCATGCATGGCATACATGTTTTCACATTAAAGAGTTTCAGACTTCATTTGCACAGCCTGCAAGAAAACTAATTAAGTCAAATATAGTTCCAACTGCATCTTCTGATCAGTAAACAAAATTGAGGACTACAAATTGGAGGGTAGGCTTCAGGGTAATAGACACTTACCAAAAGAAAAAGAGAAAAGGACCAAAGCAAGAAGAAGAAAAATAGCAGTGCTTCAAGCAATACGGCAATTAACTAGAAAAATGATTTACTGACTCATAAATCACCCTCCATTTTCTCACTGGAGTATATATTGACTGTTGATTTGCTTCACCCTTCCTTTTGGTAGAGTTTTAAATACCATTTTTCATGCTTCAAGTTTAAAGACTTGATCTTTTGGACTAACAGACCTCCTTCAGATATCCCGCATTGTAGCATTTTTAACAGCATGAATGGCCTTTAAGGAAAATCATAGAGCTGTGACAGTAGAAGGCATCAGAGGCTCATCTGATCCAGGCAAGGCAGCATCTCTTATACCCAAACACTTCTAAAAGATTATAGTGCCAGGAGCTTGCTTGGATATGTGAACAGTGTGAGCTGAGGGACTATGCATGACCTCTCTGTTGATTTTTGCCTGTGTGCCACATACTGATGAGGCGGTTGTGTGAATGTTGATGGAATAGGCATGTGTGAGGAATCTGCCCTGTCAAGTTTTACCCCTGAAATCCCCCAATCCACGCCACCTGGGAATGGACCTGGATGTACTTTGCAGTCAGAAATCTGTGATGTCTTCCAGAATTGTAATGTCTTCTGTGACACAGGGAAACATGGTCCAATAAAAGGCACACATGTGAAAAGTGTGCGCAAAGAAAAATGCCTACATTTCAAAAATATATACACACATTCTTTAGTCAATGGTAGGCCGTGTACCCAAAAATGCATACATTTTGAAAAAATGTGCACAAAAAAGAGCACATTTTGAAAAATACACCCCAAAATCTGTATAAATGTTCTCCTTTAAAAAACAGCAACATCTGCATGGAACTGTCACAGAATGGAATGAAGGTGGGGGGGAAGTGGACCTCCATAGAATCGGACTTGTCAGATCTGTACATCCCAGTGGGGAATGCGCTGGAAAGCTGATCCATGCCGAGTTTAGCATGTGCCATTGGTATTCACATGACCACCCAGAAGTTATCACAGCAAGATGCCTCCTGTTCATAAACACTAAATTACCCAACACTAACAAAGGGCAAATCTGTCAGTTTCGTTTTCTCCCACATCTGATTTTTTTAAAAACAACAACAACAACACCTCAAATCCTTTCTCTCCCAAATATGAAGAAATGTGCAAATTGTGGTAAAATCATATCAAATATGAACTGAAATGAAATTCTCACGCATCTGCACCAGCCAAATTCAGTACGTACAGGCTATTCCCAGCATGGAGAGGACCATGTTGTACCTGCCTGCCATGTAGCTGTTAGAGAGGAGGATCCTGTCAGAAAAGAAGAGGTTTTGATTTGTTTTTTAGCTTGAATTTCCCTTCTTCTCAACCCCGAATGCCAACAGGACCAACGGGTTTTTTTTTGGGGGGGGGGAAGCTCACACATCATTGAGCTTGCATTTTCAAAATGCATACTTCAGAAAAATATGCACCTTAAAAATGAGCATTTTTTAAAAAAAAATAAATACACAGTTTCACACTTTGTGAAGTGCACATTTGGCTGCACACTTTAAAAAAAATGCATACAGAAATACAGACTGCTCCCATTCAAAGGAAAAGCAAAACATATTGCCATCAAAACTGGAAATGAGGTGGTCCAAGCTTCAAGGTGGAGCTCAGAGAATCTTGGTGAACTTGAGCATCACTGATTCTCCTATCCCTATGAATCAAATCCATGTTGGGAACTGGACCTTGGCATCATCTGTTTGCACGTTTCTCACCCAAATGACCACTAGGGGCATTGGAAGTAGAGCAGACAGGGATACCTTCTTTCCTTACTCTATGACCTCTACTTCCTGCTGCCTTTGTTATGTAGATTGATATTCTTGGGGGATCTTTGTTCTGTGATCACTCTTACTTCCTGTTCTCTACCTGAGCAGTTATGCTGCTGCTCTCCCGATGCATTCAACCTGAGCACATGACTTTCTAGACAGAATTAAGTGTTAGGTTTTCCTATGCAAATGTACCTTTCTTCAGCCTTTTAAGGCTTTGTTTTTATACTAAGCTACAGCCTCTGCCTGAATCATTTGACCCTTGAAACTCGGACACACCAAACATGGGATTAAAGGCCCATGGGACAATTCTAATGTGCTAACAGAGAACTTCTAACGAGGCTCTCCCAAATATACCCCAACAATCCAGACATTTAAGAGAAAAACATTCAAAGCCCTGGGCATAGATGGACACATCTTTTAAGTTTAAGTTTCTCCCACATTTGATTTTTTTTAACATCTCGAGTTCTTTTTGTCCTGATATTTATTATAGGGGTGGGTGATCCGCCCACCAGCTCAGCAGGTGCTGCTGCCATGCCTGCTGAGCTGGGCTGAAAGTGAGCACCAGCCGAGGCGCTTGCCAAACTTCCGGGTTCCCAGCGCTACGTTGTTTATGTAGAAAATGGTGTATAACTTGCATAAATTGGCATAACTTGCGCAAATCACGGCCATTTTTAATGTATCTTATGCCATTTTCTACGTAAACAACGTAGCACGGGGAACCCAGAAGTCGCTTCCCCAGCTCGGCTTGTGAGAGCGCAAGTCGAGCCAACGAAGCAGGTAGGGTGAGCACAGCTTAGGGTGTCAAGCCTGGTGAGTTTGCCAGACTTCCACCCCCCCAATCGAGCTCCGCACACATCCCTAAGAGAACGTTCTTAATTCTGGTAAATTCTTATCACAACCAAATGGAAACAAAATTTCCACCCATTCCTACCCTCCCTCCAAAATCTGTCCTGTGACTAGTGAAAGTGTGTGTTAGCCACACATGCACTAATTAGGAGCCATTTCCCAAGATTTGGGGAAGGAGAGGGAGAATTGTTTCCTAAACACACTATTTTTTAATAAGTCTAAGGTAGAGAATCAAGGCTTGCATCAGCGAGCAAATCCTCCAAGTGGTTCGGGATGTTCTAAAATAGGTTATACATGTTGAATAGGAGGGCAGATGGTCTGAAAGCACTAATGAATGCTGTTGCCGTACAATATAAAAATACAAAAGTGAAGTGGATCACAATATAATATAGGGCTGGGAACAATAGCCTTTGACAATAATACAGAAGATCATTTCATATACTACCGAGAACAATTATAGGACGTCACTTCTTTTTTCATTTAAAACAAAAGACCTGCAAAAAGCCCCCTCATTAGGAAGAGAGTTGAGAAAAGAGATGCTGCTCCAAATGTCAGCTGTTCAACCGAGGCTTATTATATTATTTAATGTTATCATTACTTTGTTTATTTTTGCCTTGGTTCAATCATTTGTTGGCTAGGCAAGGTTTTAATGGTTATGCAAGCACATTCTCTGCAAATTAATCCTACTGTCATTTCCCACACTACACAAGGAGGTCAGGAACTAGTATTAAGCTGCCAACTTTAATGATGTCCTATCCTTACAATAATGATAGATTCCAATTTAAGAGAGGAAAAAATATTACTTAAATCATTTAAAGTGTACACACACACATTTACTTCAAGAGAGCAACCCTACAGTGCTCTGAGGTTGAAGTGCTCTGACATTTCCAAGGCCTTTTAGGGATGGGCGACCCGCCCCATACTTGACTCGCGGTGCGTGAGCTGAGCTGAGTGCAAGTGCCAGCTGAGGTGCTTGCCAGACTTCCAGGTCCCCGACGCTACATTGTTTACATAGAAAACGCCCTAATTTGTTCAAATTATGGCCTAATTTGCCCAAATTATGGCCTAATCTGCACAAATTAGGCCATAATTTGTGCAGATTAGGCTGTAATTTGAGCAAATTAGGCCGTTTTCTATGTAAACAACATACCGGTAGTGCCATGAACCCAGAAGTTGCTTCCCTGGCTTGGCTCACAAGAACGCGAGTCGAGTCAGGGAAAAGGTAGGGCGAGCAGAGCTCGGCGGATCAAACCCGGTGAGTTCGCGGGACTTCCATCTCCCAATTGAGCTCTGCGCACATCCCAAGCCTGGGCTCCTGCCAGCATAATGGAATGGAGGAGTGGCATTCATCAGTATCCGTCCCTTATTTGAGCTATTTTCCCCATTGCTCACAAGAGGAGGGAAATCAGTTAGATCCATAGCTGGTCTAAATGTGACCCCAAGTTAAGGGCAGGGTTGAGGACTGGGAGGGCTTTTTGGATCTTTTAGATCCAAATCTCCACCCTCTCACCCCACATGCCTGATCCTCCCCCTTCCCCCTTCTCCAACATCAGAAGGATGAGGGGCATGGATCTTCCTGTGGAAGCACAGAAGGGGATGCAAGGTCATATATCCCCCTCTGAGGTCAGAGCTCTGTCTCTGACCTGAGAGGGGGAGATCCAATCTTTCCTATGACCCCTGAGACACCATCCCAGAACCAAAGGAATGCACGTTTAATTATTTAGGTAGTATTTCCCAAATGCTTTTCATAATTCATTCATTGAGGTATGATTTAAAAAACCCAATAAAATACATAAAATAAACAAGAATCAAATAATAGTTTTTAATAATTCTAATAATTAATATAATTGTAATTCTTATTCTTATTTCCATAACACCAGCTATGTAAACAGAACTTTACAACAGGTCTGACAAGTTCCTACACCAGGGGGCTTACAATCTAAAAATGGACACAAGAGAAACGACAGAAGAAGTGGAAAGAAATCAAGTCAGGGGAAAACAAAATTCACAATTTTTTCAGTTACAAGTCCTTTGGCTTAATTACAGTAGGGTATTGGGACTAGAGGATGTTTCCAAAGGCTTCCTGGAAAAGTCGAGTTTTGAACAAGAATTTGAAGAGATGTCTACTTCCAGAGGCATTCTGGGAGGCAGTTCTGGGCCTTAGAGGCACCAAGGAAGAAAGAGACCTTTGGAAAGCTGGAGATAGTGGAGCGGGAGGAGCGAAGTTCATAGGCAGGAAGATATTATTACTAAATAATCACACTAAATCCAGCCAATCTAGTCCATTTACAGTATCTATATATCCAGGTCATTCACCTTCAGTCTGACATCAATACCTTGGAAGTTTCTGGAGCAGATTATACAGTGTTTGATCTGTAGGGACCTTGACACTAATGCAGCCATCACTGGAAGCCAGCATGGATTTGTCAAGAACAAGTCCTGCCAGACTAATCTTATTTTAGTTTCCAATTGGGTAACATCTTTAGTAGATCATGGAACATAATATATCTTGATTTTAGCAAGGCATTTGACAAAGTGCACCATGATATTCTGATTTGCAAGCTAGTTAAGTGTGGGCTGCATGACACTACTACCACCCACTGGATCCACAACTGGCTGGAGAGCCATATTCAAAGAATGCTCATGAATGGTTCTCATCAAACTGGATAGAGGTATCAAGTGGGGTTCCACAGGGCTGTACTCTTAAAAAAAAAAAATTATTAATGACCCGGAGGAAGAAGAGGGGAGGGAAATTTAATGCTAATTAAATTTGCAGATGACACAAAATTGGGTGGGGTAGCTAATGTGTTAGAAGACAGAAACAAAATTCAAAATGATCTTGATAGGTTAGAAAACTTGGCAGAAAATAACAGAATGAAATTTAGCAGAGACAAGTGCAAAGTTCTTCATTTAGGAAAAAATAAATCAAATGAACAGGCATAAGATGGGGGAAACCTAATTTGGCAATAGTACATGTGAAAAGGATCTTGGAGTTGTAGCTGATCACAAGCTGAATATGAGTCAGCAGTGTGATATGGCTGCAAGAAAGACAAATGCAATTTTAGGTTTCATCGACAGAAGTATAGATTCAAAATCATGGGAAGTAATAGTTCCACTCTTCTCTGCGCTGGTCAGACCTCACCTTAAATACTGTATTCAGTTCTGGACACCACACTTTAAGAAGGATTCAGATGAACTGGAACAAGTTCAGAGAAGGGCAACAAAGAAGATGAGGGAATTAGAACCCAAGTTTGAAGGAAATGGAATGGGTACATTTAGCCTTGAGAAAAGAAGATTGAGGGGAGATATGATAGCACTTTTCAAGTACCTACAGCAGGAGTGGACAACATGCAGATCAAGGGCCACGTTTGGCCCCCACAGACCACCAGCGTGGCTCCCCCCCAAAAAAAAATCATGGGGGGGACACACCCAAAAGAAATCTAAAAAAATAATAATAAGTGAACAAAATGGAGTCTGGAGCTGCTACGGAGCACCAAAATGGTCAAAATTATCTTGCAAACGAGCTAATTTGTTCCTTTATTTTTATTTTTATCCCTTTATCCCTGTTTTTATCCCTTTATTTTTATTTGGGGGGGCTGTGCAGGGATCCAGGGGTGGAAATGGCTCCCAGACCTCCTGAAGTTGCCTACCAGAGGAACAGAGGAAGTCTGCAATTTGTCGTTTATCATCCAAGATTTTGGTTGAACATCAGGAAAAAAATCCTAATGGTCAGAGCAGTCAGACAATGTAACCAACTGCCTAGGGAGTTTGGTGGGCTCTCTGATGCTGGATATATTCAAGCAGGGACTGGGCAGCCATCTGTCAGGGATGCTTTAAACTGGATTCCTGCACTGAGAAAAGGGTCGGATTCAGTGGCCTAAATGGCCCCCTCCAACTCTATGATTCTATTATTTATGTATATTTTCTGCCAGTATTTCTGCCAGTATTGCCACAGAGTAGGCCTTTAAATAGGCTCTAGCCTATGTTCGATCGGATTCACCCCAAGTTATACGCCAACGTCATTCTAGTTGTCGTCTCACACGTTTCATCACCACTAGGGATATACACTTTGCTCGTGCGGGCATGAGTGGGGCCCGAACTCGGCCCGCTCATGCCCGCACGAGCCAAGTGCAGGCCTACCTTCTGCTGGGGCGGCTCGCCTCTTCACGGAGAGCCACCCGTGCCGCTCGCGCTGTTCCCCTGTCGTGTCACATCTGGCCCCAGAAGTGACGGGACGGGACCCTGCGCAGGTGCGCTGGACCCCCCCCCCCGTGCCGTATTGCGCCTGCGCAGGGTGACATCACGTCACTTCCAGGGCCGGATGTGACGCGATGGGGGAACAGAGATGCTGGCGCGAGTGGCGCTCTGCGCCGCTCTGCAAAACGAGCACGGGCACGGGGGGGGGGGGCGGCTGGCAGAGAACCGGGCCGGCGGTCCGCTCGAGCCAGCCCCAAGGTACGTGTTACACCACTAATCACCACCAGCTCCCTAGAAAACCAGGGTGCTGGTGTGGCTCCACAGTGAGAGAGGATGCTCAGGTCTCAGGAGCGATTGTGTCCACCACCCTGGTCATTTTGCTATTCCAGAGACTGGCCAGGGCTTCGACAGAATCACCCGCAGAGGCAACAGAAAAAATCCCCAAGAGCCATCAGGAAACCATTCGGATCCATCTGCCTCCTGGGGCAGACCATCTTAATCGGCCCCCCACCCCTGCAGAGGTCAAACACTTCTATGGCAACAACATACGAAGTTTCATTATTTTGCCTCGTTTCCCAGTTTGAGTGAGTGCTTGACAAGATCAATCCATCAGTTCCCTAGTTTAGCAAGCTGACACTATGCTAAATGGCAAAGCAAGGGAACATCTTTGGGCAACCATTGATTTTACAAGCATTCTGAGGGTGTCTCTTATTTTTAAGATAAGCTTGTAAAACATTTTACCTGTACGCATAAAATGCAATGAGTATGGATGCAACAAGCTTGTAGCATAGCATATACAGGTATTGTCTGCAAGCAGCTGGAATTGGCTGAGGCTCTCTGATGAATATACACTTAGCAGCAAACAAGGGTTTACCACTAGATATTATGTGGACTACTTCATACATTATGCAGAAACACTAGGGCTGGCCCATTCATTCATTCATTCATTCATTCATCCATCCATCCATCCATCCATCCATTCCATTTCTATACCGTCCAATAGCTGAAGCTCCACGGCTAGTTTACATAGATAAATACCTTAAAAACACACTTTAAAAACTATTTACATACAAACATGACAACAGAAAGAACACACAGAGACACACATATATATCTAAAACATTTTTAAACTGTCAACAATAAGAAAAATCCAGGACCTGATTAAAACCTCATCATATGCTGACAAATAGGGATGTGTACGGAGCTTGATTGGGGGGTGGAAGTCCTGCGAACTTGCCAGACTCAACCCCTGAGCTCTGCTCGCCCTACCTGCTCCCCCAGCTCAACTCGCATTCTCATGAGCCGATCCAGGGAAGCGATTTCCAAGTTCGTAGCGCTATGTTGTTTACGTAGAAAATGGCATAAGATGTTAAAAACAATCACGATTTGTGCAAGTTATGCAAATTGCAGCTGCTTTTAATGTATCTTACGCCATTTTTATAGATTCATAGATCATAGAGTTGGAAGGGGCCTACAAGGCCATCGAGTCCAACCCCCTGCTCAGAGCCAGTGTGGCATAGTGGTGAGAGTGTCGGACTGGGACTCAGGAGATCCAGGTTCTAGTCCCCCCTCGGCCATGAAACTCACTGGGTGACTTTGGGCCAGTCACTGACTCTCAGCCTAACCTACCTCACAGGGTTGTTGTGAGGGTAAAATGGAGAAGAGGAGGAGGATAATGTAAGCCGCCTTGGGTTCCTTGCAAGAAAAAAGGCAGGGTATAAATATAATAAATAAATAAATAAATAAATAAAGGAAACTAGAGGAGGGGTCTCCCATCCAAGTAATAACCAGGCCTGACCCTGCTTAGTTCTCCACGCTCAGACAAGCTGAGCCAGCGTGAGCCACAGGCCTGTAATAAACAACGTAGCGCCAGGAACCCGGAAGTCCAACGAGCGCCTCGGCTGGTGCTTGCTTTCAGCCCAGCTTGGCAGGCATGGTGGCAGCACTCACCGAGCAGACTGCGAGTCGGGTGGTGGGCGGATCACCCACCCCTACCCAAATAGGGGTGTACCTCCTACCTTGGGGGGGTGCTCACCTCGCCTTTTCTCGGTGAGCAGCCCCCCCTGAAGGCCCAAATCTTGGCGCCGCTCAAGCCGCCACGCCAGCAGCACAGGGTCTTGTCGCGTCATTTCCGGCTGTCCGGAAGTGATGCGACAGGACCCTGCACCACGTTTTTGGCATAAAAACCAGGGCAACATAGCTTGAAACGGACACGAATAGCAAATCGCGGCTGTTTCAAGCTATGTTGCCCTGGTTTTTACGCCAAAAGCGTGGCGCAGGGTCCCGTCGCATCATTTCCCGGTGCGGCATGGAGCGGTGGGACAAGCGGCAGGAAGGTAAGGCGCACGAGTCTCGGGGGGGGTTAAGTGGGGCCAATTTTGGGGCTCATTTCAGCCCCCTGAGACTCACGAATATTCATGGTTACATCCCTACCAAATGCCTGAGAGAAGAGGAAGGGCTTAACCTGGCACTGAAAAGGTAACAATGTTGGCTCCAGGCGGGCCTCATCAGGGAGATAATTTCATAATTGGGACCCTCTCCCTTGTTACCACCTTCCAAGCCTCTCTCGAAGGAAGAACCTGGAGAAGTGCCTTAGATGATGAACATAGTGTGCAGGCAGGTTCATGCTGGGACAGCACTCCAGGCATTGTGGCCCTGAGCCATGTAAGGTTTTATAGGTCAAAACCAGCAGCTTGAATCAGGCTCAGAAACATACAGTGCAAGTGGGCCAGAATATTTTGCTACCTGACATAAAGAACAATATGGTGCCCCTTCCCTTCTATGTACAAAAGCTGACTGGACTCACAGTTGAATCTTTATTCAAGACTAGCAGTGGGATAGTATCATCCTTCACACCTGAAGGCAGCAGGCTAGCTTAAGAGGCACAGGGCAGGCTGCTTGACACACAGCTCTCTCTTCTAGCACCTTGCTGCTGCCTCCTAGCATCTGCCACCTGAGGCAACTGCTTCACTCTGTCTAATGGTAGGGCTGGCCCTAATCAGGTTGATTCCCCCTAAAAATGTATACCAAATGAAATTCTTGAGCATGTCTAATCTTATCTTCATTTAAACTCATCGTTATTTATCAGTCCTATTATTTTAAAATGTGTACAATTAAATCAAAGGCTCTTTAGTCTGGCTCTGAACATGTGGGCTGTAAAATGTGTTTCCACATTGTTTTTCGTATAACCTTTTTATCCAGTGTATCTGAGTGAACAGCATCCTGGCACATTTTTTTTTAATACTGCCATGTCTAGATAAATTTGTCCTATTGACATTTTGCTTGGGGCAATAGCAATTCATGTTTCTTTGTTGCAGTCTCCCTCACATTACCACAGGCCTTACTCATGCTTCCAGCACATTTTTAATATAGCAGCCGTGTGTGTGTGTGTGTGTGTGTGTGTGTGATGCTACCCTGAGCTAGATGATATGAAGAAACAAGCACCACTGCAAAATATAAAGAAAATGAGAAAACAGACACTGGGCAGAAGGATGCTTCCTTAGGGAGTATAAAGGGGACAAGAACTAACCCATTTATACATGAATACTGGAAGCTTTGATAGCAGTTAAGCATTTAATTTCTCTAAATGTAATGCTTATGGGGGGGGGGGGAACCCTGTCTTACAGAACATTCCCAAATATATTACTTGGAAGTAGAGCTATAAGCTTTAATCGATTAATCAGTGAGAATAAACAATTAAAGATTATCTGTGCAATCACATTCCAACAGACTAAGGATGCAATGTTATGCAGGGCCGGCGCTACCGCTAGGCCAACTAGGCTGTTGCCTAGGGCGCGTAGCGGAAGAGGGCGCAGAACGCTGCGCTCCTCTTCGCTGCCGGCGCGCTCCTGCCCTGCCCGCCCGCCCGCCTCACCGAGAAAGCCAGGTCAGTGCGGGGGATTGCGCCCGGAGTAGTGGTGGGGCCGAGCCTGGGCACCTCCCCCCCACCTTGCCTCGCCTCCGCGCCGCCTCCCCCCCACCTCGCCTCGTCTCGCCTCTGCGCTGCCTCCCCCCCGCGCCGCCTCCCCCCCACCTTGCCTCGCTTTGCCTCCGCGCTGCCTCCCCCCGACACCTACCTTCTCCGCGCTGTTTCTGGAGCCCCGCCCGCGCTCTGTTATGGCGGGAGGAACCAGGGCAACAGGGCTTAAACAGCCCTGTTGCTCTGGTTTCCCCCGGCCAAAAACAGAGCGCGGGGGGTCCCTTTTCGGAGGAGGCGTGGGAAGGTAGGTGGGGGGCAGCAGCAGCAGCGTGCGGGGGGGGTGTCCGGTGGCGGCAGCGGTGGGAGGTTGCAGAGCAGGGCTGCTTTCCGGAGCCCCCCCACGGCATGAGAGGGGGGGCGCTAAATATAATTTAGCCTAGGGCGCCAAACTGCCCTGCACCGGTCCTGATGTTATGCATGTTTAGACAGAAACCAGTCCTACAGCTCCCAGCATTCCCCAACCAGCATTGCTGGCTGGAGAATGCTGGGAGTTGTAGCATTCCCCCCCCTTTCTAAACATGCATAGCATTGCACCCTAACACTATAGTGTCCTTTATGGTTTTTAAGCAGGGATAGAAAATCTATTTTCAGTCTGTGTCACTTTGGCATGTGTTACTAGGTGACAATTTCAGTTCAGTTTGGCTTGGATGAGAATTTACCAAAATTCACAAAGTTTTCCATATTCTGAGACAAAAAGAACTTGAGATTTTTTAAAACAATGAATGTGTGGGAAACTGTAACTGGCAGATCCATCCATCCAGGCCCTGGACTCAACTCTTAAAAGTCTGGGACTGAATCCTTGTGTATTCAACCATGTTTGTGCTGTTGCCCCTTCTTTTTTTCTGACAGGCTCCTCATCTTTAATAGTTATATGGCAAGCCAGGTACATTATGGTCCTCTCCATATGAATAGCTGTACCTATTGAATTTGATTGGCACAAATGGGTGAGAATTTCATTTCAGTGTTTCATAAGAATTCACCAAAATTTGCAAAGTTCATATTTGGGAGTGAAAGAACTTGAGTTGGTTTTTTTTAATGAATGCAGGAGAAAGTGAAATGGGCAAGGTCATCCATCCCTATAATTTTACTCATAACTGCATTCCGTAATGTTCCTATATTAAACTGTGAATTCTTAAAAAAGAAAATTCTCCCCAAAATACTATTTTAATAATGTTTAAATCTCAGAATACATATTTAAATGCATACTTTGATACATTTAAACTGCTGAGAACTGGATCACAACATTAAGAGGAGTGCAAAATCCAGTGGATAGCAAAGTTCCAATTTGTACATTAGTCCAACAGGTGCAGATATAAAAATGTGCAAAGATTGAATTCCTCAAGCATTCCTCAAGCATCTGTTTTTAAGCACCCTGTTTTTCTGACTTCTCTTCCCCTGGGCCACCATCTCTACAATCCAGTTGGTTGGCCCTTTAGGAATCCTAGTATCATAAACAATTTTCCATTGACAGTGGGAAAGAAACTGAGAAGTGAATTGCTGAAGAAAAATGCATCAGCAAAGTCTCTCTCTCTCTTTCTTTCTTCAGGTATTGTCCATGCCCTCCATTTCCCAGAGGAGGAGAAGGCCCTAAAAACATCAAACATGTACTTTTCAAAACAATCCTTGTTACCCATTTTACAGAATTCGCACCTTCCCACTAGTTCTGTTCAGCATTCTTTAGTTTCCTAACTGGGGGAAGTGACCAGATAGACCATGGGTTAAGAAAAAGGTATTCTGAGAACAGCACAGCTGCCATTAAGGAAGCTTTGGTTTTT
The DNA here is from genome assembly GCA_021292165.1 of Shinisaurus crocodilurus. Classification (NCBI taxonomy): domain Eukaryota; kingdom Metazoa; phylum Chordata; class Lepidosauria; order Squamata; family Shinisauridae; genus Shinisaurus; species Shinisaurus crocodilurus. Next base: position 160,398,966 of record CM037879.1, read on the forward strand.
ATTTCGCCAACCTTGTAAGGTGCATTGGACTATAGTTGGTTTGTATTCAACTAGCCGCACATATTCTAATTATAATAGTTTTTGAATAAAATCAATGCAACTTTTTTTCTTTTTCTAAAGACAACTTGTTCTTCTACCTATACTTCGCACACATTTTCAAGAGCTTAATAATGGTTGGGAATAATACCAGGGGAGGAGAGAGAAAGAACAAAATGGAATAACTTGCACTGCCAAGCTGCTTAAGTTCATACTTCCTCAGACTGCTTGAAGCCCTTGAGCTGGTATAGCAAGGCATGGGTGAATCTATTTCCAGTCCATGTCAGTCCAATGTGTTTGCTTGCTTTTAATCTATAATTCTGTTATGTTACATCTCCACATTGATATGTAATTTTAAAGGGAATCCTTTTGAAATACATATTTAAATAGGTATTTCAATATATATTTCAGTGTGCGGTTTCTCTCCAAAAATGCATTTTTGGAGATGTGTATCAGTTTAAGCTGTTGAGAACTACATCCCAGCATTTGGAACAGTTAAGGGATGGACAAATCTGTCAAACTCGATTCTGCTCCCATTACACTTATCCTGTTTTATTTCTGCATCGGTTTGTGATTTTCCCCCTTAAAGGTCTGCACAACATTTGAACATATTTTCACGTACATTTCCCCTCAAATATGCATTTTTGTACACTCTTTCCTAAAAGTACACTTTTTTCCATGTGATTTCCCCTAATATAATGCATTTCTGTGTGTACTTCCCCTAATATATGCATTTTGGTATGCATTTTTTTTGATATGCAAACACTGCAAATTTCAGAAAACTGCTAATATTGCCCTATAACTAAATTACAGTCCACGAGTACATTCAGGAATTATGAAATTGGTCGGTTTGCATTAAAATGCAAACCTAATGAACTTCTCACCTATCCTAAGGAACAGTGCAAAATTGGGTGAATAACTTAAGCCCTGACCTACCCATTAGTCCCAGAGGTGTGGTTCAGGTTATTTCATTTTGGAATTCACAACCAAAAAAAATCCCCTCAAGAATCCCTGACTGCGGCATTACAACAGGGAAAACAAGGTTCATCTTTCTTCTTATTCCTCTCTTGTTCCTTGAATGTTCCTCCTCTGTGGTGCTTGCTGAGGAGAGGACAGTTAAGTGTGAATTATTGTGACAGCTGTAGATCTATCTCTTCTTCAAGTCATAGGACCTCTCTTCAGGTCAAAACACGGCAACCTTCCTTTTAACACAGTGAGGTGTTTGAAAATTGCAGGCTTAGAGGCTGGTTTTCTTTCTAATTGTGTTTGAAAACATTCCACAAAATGTTTCTTCATGGATTTTGTGGCAGCCAGGTTTCCATTCGTCACATACAAAAGTGGGGTGGGTGGGTGAGAGAGCTCCTTAATGGATGTACATCTTGTCTAGGCTTTGCTAAATGGTGTAGCCATTTTGCTGGCTGAAATGTATTTTCAGGCAGGCAGCAACTCAATTAACAAGAATAATAAAGTTGGTTGGTCATCTCTCAGTGAACACAGCCCATTTAAAAGACCTACAGCTATTATACAGCCTCTGTGGTTGTCCACCAGCCATTGATCACTTTGGAACAACCCTTTGCATGCTAATTGCTTAGTGGGGGGACGACACAGAATCCTCACATCAACCAAACATACTCTCCTTTAATTCAAGCCTGGACAAATAGAACATGCATTCTTTGACAATGTAATCTCAAGAAAATATGCAGCCAGCAGACTGTACATTATTCATATATACCTGAAGGGATCTGCAAAATGCAAGACCAGTAAAGAGCACAGATTTACACCTGCCCACCCTTAAAATGGTTTGCTTGGGTTGCAATGCCATCCTGATAAATAATGCAGACCGCCTGCAGTCATCCGGTTGCGCCTTGACAACTGAGAAGCTCGAAGGCAACTCTGTCACTCTTGGCCTTTTCAGGGTAGGGTGTTTGTGTGCTGGCAGGCAGAGAAGTAGGCGAACCTTCAGATTACCCTCCATTGGAAGAATAAATAACCATCAGGCGGCAAATGAACTGCCATTCAAATGGTAGACAGCCAATAGGAAACCAGCTGGGTGTTCTGCATTGAGCAACTAATAGACCAAATATAATAGTTGCTCACTACCATCTCTCCTTGGCCAACTGCTTAGATATACTCAGGAAATGGTGTTATCAAAACTAAATGCAGGCCTTCCAGGCTGTATTTTATTCATTCTTGCCACTCTTTGCATTTGGTGCCCATACCCCATCACCAATTATTTATTTATTTATTATATTTATACCCTGCCTTTTTTCCTGCAAGGAACCCAAGGCGGCTTACATAATCCTCCTCCTCCTCTCCATTTTATCCTCACAACAACCCTGTGAGGTAGGTTAGGCTGAGAGTCAGTGACTGGCCCAAAGTCACCCAGTGAGTTTCATGGCCGAGCGGGGACTAGAACCCAGATCTCCCGAGTCCCAGTATGTCTTTCTTCTACCTGTTATCTCCTGCATATTGCCAGTGGTGCAGCTAGGGCTGAGCCTTGGGGCCAAAGTCCAGGGCCATGAAATCCAAGGGTCCCCAAAGGACCATCCAGAGAATGGCAGGTGATGAGGCCATTAAGACAGTAAGAGCAAACTTGATTTGGTTCCTGTAATCATGATGGTGAATTTACAATGCAAAACTACACATGCTCAGACAATCTCTTTTCCTTTTTTAACAGGGTAGACAAGCAGTCTTGCTGTTATTGTTGTAGAAGCAATTCTAAAGCATGGAATGGCTGTGTGTGTGTATGTGTGTGTGTGTGTGTGTGTGTGTAAGAGAAATGTTAGTTGTGTGCTTCACAACTAGGGTGTCACTTGTGAATCACCAAAAAAGAGGATGAAAGAGCAGACTAATTTGCATATGCTAATTTATATGTATTGATATAAGTTTAGAAATAATTATTATAAATAGAAATACAGTACATCTCGCCCTAGTGTGGGGGACTTTGACCAGGTGATTTGTGTGCCTGCTTGCTCTCAGTCTGCTGTCCAGGTGCTGTTGATGGGCGGAGCAACTTCCAGGCCCAGCTCTTCCTTCTGATGGTTCTTTATCTTTACACCAGACTTGGACTGGACTGGATAGCCCTTCAAGTACAGGACTATCCTCTGTAAAAGAAAACATGTGGCCACCCTATAAACTGAAGTAATATGTACAGCCATCTAAATGCCGCCACCCCCCCTCCAAGACCATTAAGTCCAGGGTCTAAAAGTACCTAGCTGCACCACTGCCCTCTGTCCTTGCTGCTGCTTATGTATACCTGGAGCTCTGTTATCATCAGCCATTGTACAGTTGTGACTACGCACAAGTGAGCATATCCTTCAACTTGTCCACCTGCAAACTTGTCCTTCAACTAATCCATGGAATGCTGCAGGATTTGTGATCCGATCCCATTTTTTGTTCAGGGTTGTTTGTGTCTTGTCCCTAGACCTGGTGTTTGAAGAGATGGAAACCTTTGGACGAGGTGTCTTTGAGAGGAGTGAAAGTGTTTGTCTGTGTGTCTGTGTGGGTGGGAGCTTATATTGCATTGCTGTAGTGATAATCTAATCAGTCAATTTCTGGTCCATGTCCAGGTTCACTTCACACCCAAGACTGTTCTGTCCAATTTTCCTATTAGTCCACACAAAAAATCCACACACAAATTTGCATTTAGATACACATTTTAAACATTTCCCCCTCAAAATATGCATTTTGAACAGTGCAATCCTATACATGCCTACTCAGAAGTAAACGTCATGGACTTCAATGAGACTTACACCTAGGTAAGTGCATATAGGATGGCAACCTAAACATATTTTCTTTCAGAATACACATTTCAAAACACATTTTGATGGATTTTTGAGCCAAGAAGACTGCTTTGAAAGGGTTCTACCCTTTAAGGTGGCCTAAATATAATTTTAAATAAATAAATAGATTGGCACAGAGTGCAAAAGCCAGTGGTTAACTAATTACAACACATATATTAGTCTGTGATTTATGGATCAGCTCAGTTTGTATCAGAATTCACACAGGTCACCTTCTTCAAGCCTCCCTGGCTGTTTGCCATGTAGCTGACCATTGTGTATTTGGCCATGGTGTGTGTGTGTGTGTGTGTGTGTGTGTGCAGGTGGTTGCGACAACACAGTCCTTTCACTCTAGGCCCAGTCACATAAATTCTTCTCAGGCTAAGCACAAACACCTAAAAGCCTGAGGGGAGGGTCAAATGAAACCCTTTCCCTACCTATGAGGGAAAAGCACAATAAAGTTTATAAAGTTTCTAATGCTGACATACACCAGGGAACTGAATTGTGAGGTTATGCCACAGTGGTCCTATGCAGTTGTATCATTTTTAAATTATAAATTAAATTCTGTATAATTTTTAAATGCACAGGTTTTGGGAGGTCACATTGTACCAGCCCAAGAAGGGGCCCAGATCTTGGCATCATCATGGGTAGGATGCTAGCTCCTTTATCCCTTCTACATCATGCCTGATTTCTACCTACTTGTGAAAAAACACAAGGACTTGTGCAACTTAATCTCCCTCTCACCGTAGTCCCTTAGTACAGCGCTGAAGTGCAAAACTCGAAGCTGCCAGTGTGCTGGTGAAAGGTATTAACTAAAAACAAAGGTTGGCCCACGATTATGAAGGGATGGTACGGTCCTGCTCACATATTCCTTAATGGGGGATAGGACTGGACTACTAACCTTACAATAACACAACTTGAAGGCCCACTAAGAATGAGGCTCTGGCTTGATTGAGGTCAGTAATGCTGCTTGTGCCTTGCCTGCAGGCGAGGCTGGTGACTCCTGTGTCAGTGGGGCTCCTTGTCCACTGCATCTTTTTGTTTGAGCTTTATGGGAGTTATTCTTCCCTGGGAAAATAATGCAACTTAATAGATACTATTCACTGACTACTTAGTTATCCTCCTGAGAGTGATTTTACACTGAGCAGAGAGCAGGTAAGTATGCCTGAAGAACAATAAGTAGATGTGAATGGGTAATTAAGTGCCCAGAAACCACTATTTTATAGTAGATAAGATGGAAATAGCATCTTTAGTTGAGAGATAGGCTTTACCTCCAATATTTAAAATCAAAGTAATGGGTTGTCCAAGCACCTTTCGAGCATTATTCTTTTGTGAAAGACACCTAAACAGCTGGAGAACAGATGATACATGCTTATTAATCATTGCCATTGTTATTCTGCTCCCTCCTCTCTTTCTCTGGATTGTTAAAACAACAATAGAATCAGATGCCTTTTCCTGATCAACCAGAAGAATGTCTGGGAAATATTACTTTAAAACTATTTCAAGAAGAAAGGGCACAGCCTTAATAAGCAGGCAGCACGAAATCTTGGTGGGTGGAAGAAAGTGGGTTGTGTGAATAGATCAACAGAATGTGTTTTCTTTGGGATCACTTACTGAGCAAACTTACTTAAGAGAATAGTTATTTGTACTCTAGCTATATTGTTTGTTTTTACCCTTTACCTTCTAACAGAGCATTATGGTCTCCCATTTCTCTATCTCAAGAATGCATCCAAACTTAACAAAGGCCTCTGAGGAGACTGTTCGATAGAATTTGGCTGTTTTATCTTTGACAACCAGTGTGAATCCATTATATGGACTGTCACATGGCTGAGGGGCTGTCACATGGCCTGGGGTGACACTCTACTTCCATGGGGGCAGCGGGGTGAATAGTACAAATTACACATAGAGCTGAGGGGGTGACGTTGATAGTTCTGCTTGCAATGCCCATAATCTACTGGTAGAAAAACGGAGTAGTTCAGCATAATATTTTAACACACGAAGAAAGCAATGCTATGGCTTCTCGACAGCGTCTGAGGGGCCCATAGCATAGCATGCTGCGGATCTCCCTTTCCAAGGCTGTAGACAGAGCTACAACCTCAGATGGAGAGATCTGAACATGGATTCCCCAGCCAATACATATGAACCAGAGCTATTGTACTGTTAGCTCTGTTCATGTTTGCACATTACGATTTTATGGTTTGCAATATATTGTTATACATTTTGACTTTTAATATGTTTTGAGTCACCTTGCAATGGGTAACCCTGAAAGGAGGCATATAAATATAGAAATGAATACATAAGCACCACGAAAGTAACCACTGAAGGAAAAGCTGTAAGATAATTATTGCCTTCATCTCATTACACTGATATCTGCGTGATAGGTTTCCTCCACATGACAAAATGTTAATATTACCGCAACGCGGCTTTGAAAAAGTAATAATTCTGAGTCAGTGGTAGCTAGACCTGGCTGTGTGGGATAGCTGGAGATTCTTTTCTGGCTTGGATTTTAATGCAAGAGAAGAATTTTGAGGCACTTCTTTGGAATGAGTTTATGAGCTCCCAAAGCTTGTATCCAAACCAATTTTGGTGCACTTTACTGGCATCCCTGTTGCCAACCCATCATAGCTAGAGTGTGTGCTGACATCACCTAAATATGTTGACCAAAATCACAATACTATCTAATAACCCTATTCCTAAAGAGAGAAACACTGGTATCCCCAGTTTCCCAGCGTAGATACCACCTGAAGTAATAAGATACAACAATCTGTCATGACTCGTCATGTGAAAACTCCTGAAAGAAATTTCACATGTTCCATCAGGTTATAAAGTGCAATCCAAAATTATCGGTGAAAAATGTAATTTTTACCTTGGGAAGACCTTCTCCTTTAGTAGCCCCCGTATGCTAAGAGAACATGCTCTGAATTCTTGTCCTGATGGAACCAGGCAGGAAAGAAAAAGGAAATTGTGCCATGGCCATCCCCCTGGAATGCCCTCTTAAATGGAGCTTGCCAGGCTAGCTCTCTTCTTGCTTTCCATAAATTTATCATGGTTTTTAATTATTATTCCAGGCAAAATTATATAAAGCACCTATAAAAGCCTGCTGGGAAGGATCCCAGAAGAAAGAGGGAAGCAGACAGGCAAAGATCAGCCCCCCCTGCTCCAGCAGAACTTTTCCTTTTTTTCCACACAGGGACATTACTGCCAACCACCCTGTGGGAAGGATTCCAGAAGCAGGCAAAGATCACTTTAGGCTGCTGCTCCAGCTGAACTTTCTCTCCTTTCCCCTACAGGACTTTCCACCATCAACTGCTCTGTGGGACAGAGCCTTCTGGATTAGTTATATTGTTTTATAATTATTTTGATTAATCATTTTGATTAATGTATTGTTTTACTCCTTTTCTATTACAGCTTTTGCAGCTTTTATTTGGAGCTTCGTAGGAGCTATCCATGGTGCTCCCTGGTGGTGAACCTATTTTGGGGATGGAGTTCAGCTCCATGGAGAGCTCCTATGAAGTTCCAAATAAAACCTGCAATGGAAAAGGAGCCCCACCGAAATAGGAGTCAGCAACCTCCCCTGCTTGTAAGTCACTTTGGTAGAATCCTAAAAGGCAGGATGTAAATAATTGTATATTGTACAGCCAAGCCTGTATAGCCAAGCCTACCCAGAACCATTTTCCACATCATATTGACCTGTGTTTTGCTTCACTTTCCCCCTTTTATTTCATGGGCTTGGTAAGATCACAGCAGCACTTCTGCCCCAGACATTATCCCATTATTTTGTTGTACCTGGACAGAGGCATTATGATTTGGTAAACAACCATTTTCTTGGACAGAAGGAAGGGTTTATAATTAGCAGTTAGTGAGTTGATACAGATGATCATTTAACACACATCTGCACCAGGTGAATGATTTTTAAAATCCTCTCGATCGCTTAGCAGGGTGATACAGATGTCAACCAGCTTGCCAAACGGTTACATGCATACTGTGGAAATTACAATTTGGTAGTTGTTTCTCTGTATCTGTCTTAGAACCCCTGGCAACTGCAGAAGATATACCATGCATGTGACCAATGGATAGACCATTTCATGTGTCCACCCACCATTTGATACTCCTAATCCAAAATTTGTATAACACTGAATAAATATACCTGCTAGCAAAGATCCTATAATATGCTTCTGTGCTTAAGTACAAGAGATGCACTGGAATAATTTGGGTTTGTTATTCCTATTGCATCTTTTTAAAAACTCTTGAATTCCTCTCAAATTATTATTGTAAAATGACATATCTTCAATGGCAGCAACTGACTTTAGAAATGTACTCTTTCTGCAATTAAGCTATTCAAACATTACATTAAATTCTGGATTTCTCAACAGTCACACATTCCTCTTTGATTATTGAGGAGCTTGCCTTTGTAACCAGGTGAAGCATTTTCCAAAACAAGGGACCTTGAATGTTTGTTTGGTATATCAATTTTGTTAGTAATTCACTTTCCTTTTTACTTACAAGGACTCTCCCCTCAGGAAGAAAGATGAAGGAGAAATTAACTTTGAATTTACCACCCACTCTTGTCACATTGTAAGATGTCAAGTTTATATGCTTTCCTTCAGTTCCTTCCAGTGAGTCCCAGAACAGCAGAGGATATTAGAAGAAATAGAGATCCTTACTTGTTCCATATATATATATATATATATATATATATATTCCCTTGGACTATTTTTTAAAAATATATAAACTGTCTCCTATGAGGTATCCTAAGATTAATCTTTCCCTAGTTATACTGCAAAGTTGGTTTGTCATTATTATCTTGCTATTCAGTTATTGTTGATGGAGTTCATGTGATTTCTTAGAGACGCTAACTGGTTAGCCTATATTAGATATTGAGGGTTTTGAGCAACATAAACAATGATGTTGAAAACAAAAACTGAGGGTACTCACACATTATACTGAATGTGTGTTCATACTCTAAGTGCATTCATGAAGGTGGTTGTGAGAAGGTAGCCCTGTTTCTTATTTAGATAAAATGGTGATGTGCTAATGTGAAAAATATTGTTTCCCCTCTGAAAGATTGCTGGATTCTTTTGAAGCCCTAGAAACACATGCTAGAGAACTCCATGGGTGCAAATTGTTTGTTAATCAAGGTATATTCCCCCTGAACCACTTTTTGTATTTGACTTTAAGTGAACAAGAAAAGAAATGTTGATTCTAAATGAAACAGACACAATAATCTACTAGCATAGATTCTTTTGAAAATATTGGCTCTTGGCAAACATGGCGGTTGACTGCCTTCCTGCATTTGGCCTCGGGATATCCATCCTAGGCAGGGAGTTTGAAATGAAACCAGACATCAGGCTTGGATTTAATAAATAAAGGAGCCAAGCAGGTCACACTTCAGTTCAGGACAGTATAATTACCTCCTACAGGATAGTAACCATAGCAGTCACCCACTCTATCAAATCAGGAATCTACAGGCTATGCTGTTCTTAATTATTATTCATATCCTTCCTCCAATAACCCATCATCGTAGCCTTGTAGCATGCTTTACTGTAAAGACTACAGGTATTAATAGAGAGGCACATATACAGGGGCTGCATTCCAGAAAAACCAGATCCATGCAAGAGGAGCACTACATACAAAGCCCCTGCATTCACTCACATTTTCATCAGAGCATCTCCTGCTGCCTTAGAGACAAACTGCTATTCCATTTTTTAAAAGTCTAATGTCCTATGACATATAATTTCTATGTGGTGGGGTTGGGGGAGGAGAATATGCACTCAGCTTATTCCTTTGTATCTTGGCTAATGGAAGCGATGCAATATGACACTGGGAAAATATTGGCCATCAATTCCCAATCCCAACCCGCCCAACCCCCGCCCCAATATTTTCATCTACTTAAATGTGCATTTTGACATTACATGACGGCTGATTTCATATGTATTTTTCTTACAGTGGTTACTGATTTTGAATGCTGGGAGTTATAGGATCCCCCCCCCCCTCTGTCTACATATGCATTGGACTGTGCCCTAGGTTAGTCACACTTTAGTCCGGCAGTGCAGAACCTCAGGCCACAGAGCACCAAGGCCCCTTACCATGGTTCCATCCCCTTTTCCCATCCACCAATTGTTTGGTCATTTCCCGGCTTTTGTGCAGTCCCCCACCCTTTCTAAAAGGTTGAAATGTCTCTCCTAAGACTTAGTTACTGCCAGTAAGAGCTTTAAGCTACAATATGCTGGTATATATATATATATATATATATATATATATATTTGGCCCAGCCCCTTTTGCTTTTGCCAACACACCTCCTTTCGCCCTTGGTCCCATCCACCACTGGGATGCTGGCCCCAAGAGCTTCTCTGAAATGGAATTTGGCCCCAGGGCTGAAAGAGGTTCAACACCTCTGCTTGAGTTCCATTGAAATCCATGTGATAGCCATGGTTTCTCCATAACTATGGATATGCCATAACATAACTATTTCATTCTATTGACTTGGATCATAGATTCCCTTCCACTGGGAGAAGCATCTCGCATAACGTGGAGTTCAGCTCATGAGCTGCTCCCAGTGGTGGAAGAGGGGAGATTACATTTGCCAATTCTGCCTTCCCCCTGCAACTCCCCCAAGCCACCCAAAAATCTGCTCTGGATGGTGAGGACTCTCTGGAAAAGTTTGTGAGCAGGGGAGATGGAGGTAGAAGAGGGAATTGATGACAGTTGCCTCCTCCCTTCCACCAGCAGGATCCTCCACTGGACTGAAAGCCATTTATTTCAATGGAACTAAAGCATGACTAACTTATTCTGGATCCAACCCAGTTAGAAGGACAACTTTCAATATGAAAATCAGCACCCTCAACCTGAACTCACTCCTAAATTAAAAGAGATGATAGATGATAGATAGACAGACAGACAGGATGTGCACAGACCCCCTGCTCAGATCCTGCTTTGGCACAGAAAATGACCTGCTTCTGCTCAGGCATGTTCAGAGTCACCTCGCTTTGACTCAGTACAGAGGTTTGAAAATGCAGTGCCTCATGCTTTTCATTGAGTATTACAGAAAATTTAAAATTAGGGTATAACATTTCCCCCTTGGTCAGAATCAGATGTTATTTGCAGGCATAGCAGTCCATCAAGAGGGGATTATGCCTGCCAAATGTCAGAGACAGAGATGCAGGTGTTTTCTGTAATACGCCTTTATATTCATTTTGATATTCTTTTAGAGAGAACTGCTGATAACTTTTTTTTATTTCTAGGCAGAATGATGATAATTGCGATGAAAATTGCGATGAAAATTGCACTGCGATGAAAATTGCACTGATAATTGCTCTTAATCATGCCTGCCAAATCTCACAATGACAGACACAGTGTGTGTGTGTGTGTGTGTGTGTGTGTACAAGAGCAGCCTTTACATTTTGAGAGGGACATGCTCATCCCCCTATGTTTCCTGTGGACCATTGCTCTGAGAATTACTTGTGTCATAGAGGTGTCCCTAAGGAATAATCCTGCCATATTTCAGAAGGATAGGTGCAGTGGTTCATGTGGAAGGTGTGCTCTCCAATTCCTTTTGCAGGGGAAGTGATTTCCTTACCCTTCTCCGCCACCCATATATTTTTGGGAAATTAGTATCAAAATGGCACAGTTTCTAAAGGTGTTGCCAAGCAAGAAATATGCCAGGTTTCAGAAGGATAGGTGCAGGGATTACAGAGTTATGATGCTTAAAAACCAGTTTAACGCTTTTTCATAGTGATGCCTGGTGGCATTGGCAGGATGGCCATCTCATGCTCCCATCCTTGCCTTCCCCCAAATTACAGTGATTGCAATCCCTGGGAAAATGAGCTTTTCTGCACAAGGCTGTTAATCAGCTATTAATTGGCTGTTGATCACCTGTATCCCCTTTATATTCCATTGCAGAATTGAGATCCAAGCACTACACAAAGACCGTTTCCTTTCCTTCTTTTCCACTACATATCCTCTAGGTGGCACTGTGGTATAACAGAATAGCACAAATACACAAGTGAAAAAAGCAGGTTCTTTCACTGGAGGGTCATGTTGTCATCTAAAGAACCCATAAACAACCATGAGTAGGGAATGATGAGTGCACAATAAATGCCTCATGTAGAAAATTCCAATGTGTCAGTCACCAAGCTTCGATCCCTTCTCCTCCCTCCCACTGCAGCATTTAGAGAAGTGAAACCAAATAAGAACAGCACTATTTTGTATTTATTTTGGCAGACAGGAAGTTGGCACAATGCAGGCATGTATCCCAAACATGTGTTGCTGATGAAGCCTCATTCTGAGCTGGGATTCAGTTCTCTTGGCTTCATAGCGAATTTTTCTTCAACTTGGGGACCAACAGGATTGGAATGAAGCTGCCCGCTTCTGCTGCCCATCTCTGCTTCTGTTTCGTGTTCATCTGAATCTGTTGCACACCCATTATGATAGATAGATAGATTGATAAATGATAGATAGATAGATAGATAGATGATAGACCATGTTGTCTAGAGAAAAAATCATAATCATGCCATCTACATTTTTTTTCCTATTTCTGTAAATAACATAAATTGTGATTTTCTTTCCCATTTTGGGAAGTTAAAAGTAGGGCTAAGAATTCTACAAGATTCCGTAGAGTGACTACTTTTTAAACACACTTTCAGAGTTACAAGCTGCAGATAATTTTCAGACAGTAAGAATTATTTGTGAGAATTTTATGCCAGGGTGTGTGTGTATTGTGTTTGAAAGAGATAGAGAAGAGACAGAAAGGCAGACAAACAGCCTGACGGCATGCTTTGCCTATTGACTGATGGGATTCCACAGTGTTTCATTCCAGTAAGCAGTGGTGGCCTATAGCAGAATTCCCCCCCCCTCGATTCTGGGGGGAAATGGCACATTTTTGAAGGGTTCTGTGATTTCTTCCATTTGCACAAAATGAAATTCGTACACTTTGGAGGGGGGATCTTGAATTTTGCACAAAAGTTGCAATTTTTAAAAAATTATTGGCGATCTTGCACAAATGCCATGACCACAAGTCCTGCCTGCCCGCTATATAGCCCCGCAGAGGCATATTCCCTCTTGTAAATATCCTTGCCAGTTTTCATCCACTCCACACATGCTACTTCATTTGGCCCAGCAAAAACTTATCTGGTACTTATCAAAGAACTTGTTGATTTCATCCTCCTCTTCTGCACTTCCCAAGCAAAGGGGCGGGCAGGGAGGGGATGGACAAATATGGAATATACCTCTGCTGGGCTAAACGAAGTAGTGTGCAGAGAGGATGAAACTGACAAGTATATTTACAAGAGGGGAATATGCCTCTCTGGGGCTATATAGTGGACAGGCGGACTTGCGACCATGTGCACTTTCACAAGATGGCCAATAAAAAATATTTTTAAAAATTATGACACCATTTGTGCAAAATTCAAGATCCCCCTCCCATAATTGTGCATATTGCCACCACTAAACACACACACACACACACACACACACACACACACTGGAATCCTCATATTCATTCGATATGCTACAGATCGAGTTGATGCCAGTGGGAAGGAAATGAAATGAAATCTGCAGGGCTGAACTGGAAAAATCCATTGAGTTTTCAACCCCCAAATGGAATTCTCATTAGTGGTGGGTGATCCTCCCACCACCCAACTCGAGCTGTGCTCAGCGAGTGCTGCCGCTGCACCTGCTGAGAAGGGCTGAAAGCAAGCGCCAGCCGAGACACTCACTGGACTTCCGGGTTCCCTCTGGAACTCTTTTTACATAGAAAATGGTGTGAGATATGTTAAAAGCGGCCACGATTTGCATAACCTGTGCAAATTGTGGCCGTTTTTAACGTATCTTATGCCATTTTCTACGTAAAAAGGGCTCTGGAGGGAACCTGGAAGTCGCTTCCCTGGCTCGGCTTGGGAGAAGGCAAGTTGAGCCAGGGAAGCAGGTAGGTTGAGTGGAGCTCAGGGGGTCGAGCCCGGCGAGTTCACCAGACTTCCACCCCCCAAACGAGATCCACACACATCCCTAAATTCATACATCCCTACATAGTCAGATTTCTTCTGTGCATGAGATACACACAATCAGCAATGGATCATGATAATAATCTCTTTGGGAAGAGATACTTGTTGTATAGTCAAGGGCTCTCCTGGGTGCGGGGGCAGGGATAGTTTTGGCTAGAATTGGGGAGGGAGTCAGTGGATGGGGCTTGTGAATTTTACTAAGAGGTCCCTATCACCCCCTCCCCATCCCCAATAATTCAAGCACTGACGAGCATAATAATATAATGTTAAGTGTCTCTTAAGTAGTTCAGGAAAGAAAGGATAAACCCATAGACCCATAAAACTGTAATTTTTCATATTCTTCCTGGTTCCTGCCGTAGCATCCACATAAAACACAACATTTTAAAATTGTATAGAAACATTATTTTTTAATGTCTTCATCAGTGGTTATCTCCAGATATCCTTGCTTAATGTATTGTGTTTATCTTTTTTACAAACATGGTAATCTTTAAATCATCCAAAGCTGAATATTAATTCTGATTTTAATGGTACTACTCTGCAATGAGGGAGATGAAACCAGCATTTCACACACACACACACACACACACACACTGTAAATTGGCATCTGAAAAAGATCTTGTTGACAACTTATTTTGGCACTTCACGCTGTCTGCCACATTCACACAATTTTCCAGAGTTATTGTTGAAAAGCTAGGTCAAAATTAACACTATCCTAAAACAAAGTATTCTCTCTGCTAATTAGATCTGACAGTCACTTACTCAGTTACTAAGCAACCTGTTGGGATTCATTTCTGCCTGTTGAAGTGTTATAATATAGCACATGGGATAATATACATCTGACATGAAATGTACCTGGATTTCTCTAAACAGGGGGTGGGAGAAACACCAACTAAAAAACTAATCATCCCCAGATATCATATGTCTGTTTAATGGTACAATCAAGCCAGTTATCCATTCCAGAGGGGGCTTGTTTTTCACTTTCTTGGGAGAATGTTGGCAAGTGGAAGGAAGGGAGGAAGGAAGGAAGGAAGGAAGGAAGGAAGGAAGGACTCAGAGGGAAGAAGGACTCAGAGGGAGGAAGGAGGAGGGAGGACATCCACAGCTGTGTGTGCAGGAAGACTTTCCAGACACCGCAGCCTCCTCCTACCACATGTTAGAAGAGGATTGTGACTTCCGGTTTAAGATGGCAAAGTTATTGGCTCACCATCTGTGCCTCTCCTGATTTTCAGCTTTTAACATCCATTTAAGACCATTGTATCTTCGTATTTTGCATTTGTTTTGGTTTAGTTTCTGTTCCATTTGTGTATTTGTCAACCACGCTTTGAAGGAGTATTTCATCATGGCTACACTGAAAGGGAAGAAAGGCACTGAAATGCTGCCTACTCCACAGCAGCCTCCACAAGCCAAGGTTTCCAAGGTGGAGCAAGGAGGGGAAGATACTGTTGCTGTGTTGAAAAACATGTCACTGCAGTTATCTCAGCAGTCCAAGAAGCTGGAACAGTTGCAGCTGATTCAGGATTCTATCAAAATGCCCCAGGGATCTGTTGATTCTATTGATGGTCACCTTAAACTGATGGAATCCAAAGTTACTACTTTGGAAGATTGAGTTACAGCTCACAAGACTACAATGGTCACTTCCCACAACATAATATCTGCCCCTGCTTCTCTTTTGGAAAATGGAAACTTTTTCTCAGAGAGCTAATTTGTGCGCATCCTTGGATTTCAGGAACAGCCTACTCAGCCTACACAGGACCGGTAGGCAGGGTTCATTGCTACGTTTCTGTGTGAGTTATTGCCATTGCCATCAGATTTTCAGCTTGATATTGAATGAGCTTATCATGTTTCTGGTTCTGCACATGGGTTGATATTAGGACCTGTTATTGTACAGTTTTCACAAGGTTCAACTAAAGAATATCTCTTCCACACAGCCAGGTGTGCAGATAAAGTTCATCGTTATTATACTCTTATTGCAGAAGGCAGTGTGTGAGTTACAGCAGTCCTGCAAGGTAGCCCAGTGTTGTTATTCCCATTTTGCAGTGGGATGGTTAAAGTAGCGCAAATCAACTCTGCAACGTAGTCCAGCCTTGTTAGCCAGTCTCCTGCTGTGTTGGTGTTTTAGGGAAATGCAGATGGGGCTGTGAAGGTGTTTGTAGCTGCCGTGCAATTTATTAAGGGCTAGAGAGGGTTGTTGTGATGTATATAGATTTAAGACAACCTGCCATTTTTACCTCTTGTCCAAGAGGTCCAAGTGGAGGCTCTCCACATCTCTCTCCGTTAGTGTAGGCCTTGGTGCTGAGACAGGGTGCCAAGCAGCTCCTCAAAAATTAGTGTTGTTTCATGTACTGTAGTAATTTTAAAAAATCCTGTTATAAAGGTACCTGAATCTATTGTGCCTGTGAATTAACTGGGGTGGAGCTTGATAGGGGAATAGGTTCAAGTTTGGTTAGGGTTAGGAAATGCGACTTCTAACACCTGATCGGTGGTAAAAGTAACCATACAGAAACCCTGTTTTAAAGTAGTAACAGCAATCTTAAATAATGAGCTATAAATACTATATATTGTTGTGTATTTTTTTAACTTTCCTGGTACTTCCGATCTGTTTTTTCTCACACCTAATGACCATGAGTGCAGTTTAATGGTGTCAGCGGAAGTGAACAGAGGGATTGCCCAGTGCTAAGGGCTGATCCCCCACATATCGTGTTAGCAGTGGGATTGCCCTAGAGTAGAGGCGCCCACCCTAAAACCAGGTTCACCACGGTGCTGTTCAATTCTCAGGAACTTCTACTACTCCAGTGTTCTCCAACCTTGGCTGGCTGGGGCATGCTGGGAGTTGTAGGCCAAAAACATCTGGGGACCCAAGGTTGGAGAACACTGTACTATTCCGTGCAGCCTTCTAAACGTCATGGAATGTGATGCTAAGCAACAAAACACACACAGAAGGAAAAGGCACAGGCGTGTTGCAGTGACGTGCACTATGCATGCGAATTACAACCACAAACTGCTGTGCACTGCAGTTTTACCCACTACCACCACACAGAAAAATTATTGTGTATGCCCATGCTACAAGGCCTTAACTGTGGCCCCTGTTAACCCCCTGCTTCTGCCAAAACTGTTTTAAACTGTATATGAGAAACATTAAGGAGAAAGAGGAGAAAAAAGTAAATCAGTGGTGGTGCTTTTTGCTTTTTTAACCTAAGTGGAGGAAATTGTGTGGATTGGATTTGCTTATTATAGAAGCTAATTGGGCTTGCTTTGCGGTGTTCCACACAAGGTAAGAAAAAATAAGGAAAACCAGGAAAGGTATAAATTGAATGATTTTGCATTGCTAGATGATTTTGTCACAGTGTGCATATGTGTATCTGCATGTGTGTGTGTGTGTGCACGCGTGCATGCACATGTGAGCCCTGAGCCCTGAACCCGCATGGCATGTGGCCTTTGGGGCTGAAAAAGTTGTGTACCCCTGGAGTCAATCCACTGAATCTAATGGGGCTTACATGCCTGAGATCAGGCAGTACTAGGTGATCAATTATTATGCTTTTCTGAATCACAAGATGCTGCAATTGCAGTAACTTAGGAGTCCAGCTGGAGCAGCGGAGAATTCATACCAAAGCTCTTCCCTTTCATTAATTCAGCAGTGTTTTCCCAATTGTTTATGATCCCCCATTTGTTCTGATCAATCATTCTCACAGCTTGAATGACATCTAATTTAGAAAGGGGACAGAACCATAGTAGGTGAACAGAGCACTGTCATATTTTTGTGTGTGCTTTTATTAGGGTTGTTTAAATAACTTATAGCTTTTTTTTCAGCATGGTATAGCATAGACACGGCAGTAAACACACACACACACACACACACACACCAGCCACCCGGTTTTATTTAATGTCTCTGGAACATAAATCTCACCACCCACTTCACTTGTCCTGTGCCAATTAATTATTGTAACTTAACACTGTGTTCCAACATAATATAGAAAACAAACTAAAGCTAACCAAATTATCTTTCATTGGCATAACTTGCAGTTTTACTATTCTCTTCCAATAAACAGCCAAGTGCAAAAATGGCCACAGATTGACAACTACAGCCAGCAGTAAGATAAAGGACTCATTTGCATGATCTGTGTTAAAAACAGGATCCCTGGGAAATGAAAACATGCACCTAACATTACATCAGACTGCTTCATAGAAGACTGAGGTCCAGATCTATCTCTTTGGCAATGCTCTTTATTTCAGTTCATTTACGGCAAGGGGACATGCAGTCCTTCGCTATGGTGATTGATGATTTGGTTGAGGTAGGCCAGTTCTGGGCCATTGCCCTAATGTCACTTTTGATAAATTGTCTTTCGTGCCTCTGTTTCTCTGCTGTCCAGAGTGTAGTGAGCAGTTTTTTCCAGCATGATTTGGCTCTCAAGGAGAAGAAAGTGAGTCTGAATGCATTCCATTTATGTCCACTGCTCTTGCTGATTACCAAACGGTACCCTTGTGACAACGAGAGAAGTCAGCAGTGATGGCATGGAACTACTTCCCCATCAGAACAAAAATCTAATGCAAAAAATGGCAGGCGCATAATAACTTCATTTGTTGCTGCTCATGAACTTTTCCTTACTGGGTCTGCTAAATTACTTCTAAAAAGTAATTATGGGATCACAGTTTTAATTATACTATAGTAAGTACTTTCCCTTGAAGATGTGGTGCTGGCCACTAGTGTAAATGGCTTTTGAACACATTGGATTAATTAAGGCTTTCATCCAATAAAATTTTTAGTTTATTAATCATTGTCTTCATTTTAACAAATTAATCAATTAATACAATTTAAACAAGGCTGCATTTTACCAAAATCTCCCCATAGGCACCTTTTTGATATATTGGAGGAAGTGTAAGGAAGATTGGTCTTTTACAATTCAATAAGCAAAAGTTTCCTCTTCTTATAGATGGAAGTGTGTCATCATGAGTATTTTCTTTTTCATTCTCTGTTTACTAACACACGAGTCCAGAACCAAAATAGCCTCAAAAATAAACAAGTGTGCCCTTAACTGCATCCACCACCACTGAAAATTGGTCCTTTCTAATTAATCAACTAATGATGTAGTTGACTAGTCTACAGATTAAGCTGATTAAAGCTTGAAGTGCTAAGATTAAATATAATTTATAAGTCAATCAGTGATTTTTGAAGCCACCCACAATGTGATCAGCAGATATGTAGGGCAGAAGCAGGTAGCGGGGGGCAAAGGTCCAATCTAACATGTATCAAGTAGTTGCCACTGCATGGGGCAAAAAAAGATCATACTGAAAAGCTACAATCTAAACCCAGTGCAGGGGAGCTTAGAGTCAATTGACCAGCTTAGGCTGTGGATGGCAATGCAAGAAAAAGTCCTTGCACACAGAACATTAGCTTGTCAGCCTAGGCTGAACCCTTCTTCTTAACATGCTATCTTTCTACATACAGGGAGTTTAATTTCATTGGGGAATACTCAAGGTTGCAACCCACTCCTTGGCTGCACAGACTCACAGGGTGCAGTCATGGAAAAGCTTTGACATCTGATTTTGCTGAATATATGTATATATGACTGGCTTTCACTTTCTCACATCTAACATGCTGTGAGTTGCTGGTCCCATCTGAAAACCAATCTCAAAAAGAGAAAGAAATGGAAACTGTCCTTTTTTTCTTTCCTGGACATGGAGGAAGTGAGAAGCATCTACTATTCAGTGCAACAGCTAAACAAACACCAAATTCAGCTACCGGCATGCACAACCTTCCTGAATTTAAAGCAGCCTTCCCAAATCTGCTGTCCTCCAGCTGTTTTGTACTACAACCCCCATAATCCCCAACCATTGGCTGTGATGGTTGGGGTTGATGGGCATTGTAGTCCAAAGCATCTGGAAGACATTATGCTGGGAGGAAGCTGATTTTAAAAGAAAACAAAAGTCTGGGAGATGCTTCAGCCAGAGGTGATACTCATCTATTCTTCAGAACTCCCCGTCCTCTTTCCATGAAGACCCAGCAGAAAGTAGATAAAAAAGCATCCTGGTTCTATCCCATCCCCTTCTCCCAAAATAAACTATTGTAATTTTGTTCTCTTTAGAATCATGCCAAACATCCAACAATTTGTTGTGTCAGACAGCAAAATCTAATCAAGCTCTTTATGAATCATTACTTCCTTTGATCATATTTAATTGGGGTTACCAGGATTAATCAGCAAAATCCCTGCTCCAAATATGTAGTCAATCAATATCATCAATGAATGTCATATCACATGTTTGCTTGGCATGACCTATTTCCCATCTAAGCTCATTGATTGTTAATAATTATACACTTTTCCTTTAAATATTTATTGATGTTGTTTTAATTAACTGTTCCATTACTTAGTACAGAATTGATTCTAGGCTGAATGGCCTACAATTACATCAGTCATTCATGGAGCTTTTAAGTACTTATTCCTCTGTTCCAGGGAACCCTAGGGTTCCTCAAAAGCTTAGCAGAGGTTCCTGAATGAAAATATCAGTAATAGCTGACAAGCTTCCCTTGACAATAGATTCTACTCCATGACCGATCTGTAGCCATGGATAGCCATTGCAGTAGAGGTGTGTGTTCTACATCAGTGTCTCCATAAGTGCAGGGCAGCAACAAGGCTCAGTGGGCTTGGCCAGTGCCCCACATGAACTGAATGTGTGCCCCCTCTGAAGGTGCTGGGTTTCTGTGGCAGATGAGTCAGTGGGAAAAGTTTCCCCTAAGGATAGGAAAATTGGAGAGCACTGTTCTAGGTCTTCTTCAAGACATAGCTTTATACATAACAGCAGCAGGTTAGGACATCTTCTCTTTGGCTCCTTCCCATGCCACCCTAGAGACATATGTGTTGATAGGGCCAGTGACTGAGTCCCTTCCTATGCAAACAACATCCAGCTAGGAGGGTGATGTGTGTGGAACTACACATTCTCCTCCTTGCTCTCTTCCTTCAGGTTGTTCCTTAAAATAGCCTTTCCTAGACCACTTTACCTCGAGCTTACATGCATTTCTACCTCCACCTGACTGCCCTCTGCTCTTTATGAGTACTCATCCCCAGTGCTCATCACTTCACATCCTGATTCTTCCTTACCTCTGTAGTGACAATCTCCTTATAAGGCCTTTAAGTGGTGCTTAGAATGTTCCTGGGATGTTACTCTGTCTAAGTATGATGTTCAAATCTGGCTTTGAAGAGTTTTCCATTCCGTTTTAACATGGAGCAATAAGGCACTATCAGACTTGCAGCCCAGTCTTAGCTATGATTACTCAACGTAGGAATGTATGACAAATTCATTTCAGTTTGTTTTTGATCAAGATTTACCTAGTTCGCACTTTCCAGACCGAAGACAGACTCGGAAGCAATCTACGGTTGAAGTCTGTACATTTCCAAGCTTTGCAGTGTGATTCATGGATCGAAAACAAAATGCGTTTGCCAGCATGCGTACATTGGAAAAATGTGCATGAAAAAATTGCATACTTTTGAAAAATGTGCACAAATATACTTTACTCAATGGAAGAAGAAAGCATACATTTCAAAGATGTGCACAATTTATGTGTTCATTTGGGGAAATGCACGTGGAAAAATTCATGGATTTTCATGCAAAAAGAAAAAAAAGCAAAGCTCGCAATCTGACATAGACTCAAGTTGGAATGAGCTTTGAGATGGAATTTGGAACTTTTGCTGATTCCTTGTCTCAAGGAATTATGTATAGGATTACAATTTTAATCAGGTTGTGAGACAAGGCCATGACTGTGCAATGCAATGCTTTGAATTACACAAAGGCACACCAGGATGAAGCATAGGAACATAGGAAGCTGCCCTATATAAAGTCAAACCATTGGTACATCTAGCTCAGTATTGCCTACATCATGGGTGAGCAACTTGTGGCCCTAGAGATGTTTTGCCCTGTAACCCCCATGATCCCACACCATCAGCTATGCTGGCTAGGGCTGATGGGAATTGTAGGCCAAAACATCTGGAAACCCCACTTTACCTTGCCTACACTAAATGGTGACAACTCTTTCAGACATTAGTCTTTTCCAGCCCTACCTGGAGATGCCAGAGATTGAACCTGAGACCTCTTTGCATGAAATGGATATGCTCTACTACTGAGCTATGGCCCATCTCAAGGCCCAGTCCTTTGGTGCAGTCCTCTGAGTTAGGGATGGGTGAGAAATTCATTCTGTTGAGAATTTCATACAAATTTACCAGATTTGCACCTCCCAAGCCAAGCCAAGCCAAGCCAAGCCAAGAGCCAAGACAGAAGGACAGAGTCATGTGCTTAAATCTGCACTTTTCTGAGCTCAGTGATGCAGTTTGTCAGGAAAAAAATGGGCACAAAAATGTGCATGTTACTGGTAAATGCCCACAAAATGTGTACATTGGAGACAAGTGTGCACAAAACTGCATTACATCAATGAAAAAGTACTTGGAAAAATGCATATATTTGAAAAGTACACACAGAAATGCATATATTTGGGAGAAATGCACACACAAAATTTGCAAATTTCTGTTTGAACTTTAAAAATAAAACATCACTAATCATACATGGAAATGGGATAGAACAAGCTTAAGCCTGAAAATCCAAGAACTAAATCAACAGATCCATCCCTCATCTGAGCCACCAACCAGAGTCAACCCGTAGGAATCAACTGCTAAGATTCCCTTGACGGGCTCTGTGTAAGGTACAACTGCACTCCAAATGAGACCAAATCCCAGTTCTACTGCTATTGTTAGAACAGTCATTTATGCTACAGTGCATTGGCTGTCTCCTGCCCTTACCACAGCAGATGATCTACATGGCACAGGATGAAGAGAGCCCATGCTCCCTCTTCATCCCCTAGATGTGGTATCATATAGGCTTTTATGATACCGAGAGCAGTACCAAAGTACCGCAGTCAAATGTGAAGGGAATGATGGTGGTGGGTTTTCCATGCAAGAGATGCAGAGGCAGCTGGGCTGGCCCAATTTCCAGGAAATGGATCAGAATTTAGATGCAGCCATGTCAATCCATAGAAGTAGGCTGCCACGGCAGCTAAAGCCAATTAATTGGATGATGTTGTTACTCGGGTACTTTAAACATGGATATTTCTACCTTGCTGTCTTGAATCTTCTGTTGTAATAGCAAAAGGGATTTCACCAGCTCCATATCAAATGGGAAAGGCAATATAAATGTGGCAACAGGAAGTTAGGCAGAAAAAGGTGGTGAGTCTGCCAAAGCAAATATCAACAGCATTTTTCATGCACTAAATTCACTTCTTCTTGCAAGGTTGGATTACAGACATATCCACTGATTTGCTTTTAAATGCTCTGAGTAAAATGGGAATATAAAGAATTACCTTAACCAGCCTATAATGTACAGTCATATAATTTATATATAATTAGGAAATTACCCCCATTTTACCTTGTCGGTCGTGTTTTGTTGCTGTTTTTATTATTATTATTATCAATTCAGTATTCATGTGCAATATAATGTTGATGCATCACTTGGTGATAACATAAGATAGGAATAATTTAGTGCTTTTTCAAAAGACAATATAAATGTCTTTTGAAATTTGTTCTTGATTTTATCTGCTTATGTTTCTAAGACAAAAAGGAAATTTGAATCCAAGCTGTGCAGAACGTTAAAAAAAATGTGAACATTTTCAGGCCAAAATAGAATCTAACGTATTTTATGCTGTTTTCTACATAAAAAACAAAGCGCCGCTTACGCAAATCATGACCATTTGTAGGTTGTTTTGCCTGTTTTTTTACATAAAATACGTAGTGCCGGGGACCCGGAAGTGCAGCGCTGGGGACCCAGAACTTCCTTTCCCCAGCTCGTCTCACGAGGATGTGAGCTGAGCAAGAGAAAGGTAAGGTGCGCAGAGCTTGGGGGGGGTTGAGCAGGGTGAGTTTGCCCCGCTTCCACCCCGCCAATCAAGCTCCATGCACATCCCTACAGTACCAGGATGACCTGGCTCACCCAGAACAGCCCCAGGAAATCCTAGGGAGATAGCCCACGGGGCGAGCTGGGACAGGGGCCAGTAGCCCTCCACAGCCCCCCACACAAAAGGGGCTATCCACGGGCAAATGTGCGGGAAAGGGGGGGGTTAGTCACAGTCGCGGCAAAGTCATTCCCAACACACGCACCCTTAATCAAACCAATCAGCTGTCTTCGCTCAGATGCGATGTAGCGTCTCCAAACCATGGGCCACGTGTCGACCACGATCAGGCACGAGGATCCGCAGCTCTCCAGATGTTCCCTCTTTCTCCGCATCCGTGAAAAAAAGAGGCTAAGGGTGGGGCAGCCAGGCCTAATATCAAACCTTTAGCCTTATTGGTGGGTGAGATCACTCCATGGTGGTCTCACTCTCCTCCCCCCCCACGCACAAAATTCTCCCCACCCACAGCTAAGTGTGCTTGGGGGAAGGGAATTCTAGTTCTATGTTAAAGGGGAAACACCTACTGAGGTTTGTATATAGTGTGCCTGGAGTGTATGATTGACAGCTAGAATGGATGGAATGTTCAGATGCAGCTTGCGTGTGATTGGCTGGGGAAGAAGTGTCTGGATTTTAAAAAGAGAATTGGTGAGTTAGTCAGGTAGGCAGTGATTTAGGGAGTTAGAGAGCAAGAGTTGGACTTGAAGAAGGGAAATGGGTGGTAGAGAGATAGGAGATTTGAGAAATTAGTCTGTTAGAAGTGTGAAAAGTGCTATATCTAGATAAATATTTAATTCCCTGTATTTGCCTGAAACCCATTTTTGACCCCTGAATCCCTTATGTTCCCTGACCCTGATTTCCTACCTGTTTTCCCAAAATAAATCTTGTTCTTTTTGCGAGAAAACAGCCTGTTTTCCATTTATAATTATACATAAGGTTTTGGTTAACCACACGCACCTCGCAAGGGACACAGGCTACTGAGGGGTTTGGTGGCAGCATACCTGAAGGGAAAAAACTACAATAAGTGGGATAAATAAGTGGGAAAGAACAGCCTCTATTAAGTTTGCCAGGCTGGGTGGCACGAAAGCCCCGGCAGTGGTAGCCATCCCAATAGTGATAGGCACTGGCTACCTGGGAGGTGCACCTGGGTGGCAGGACAGATCCTGAGGTGAAACAGTTGTCCTAGGTCACTAGGATATATCAATCAATCAATCAATCAATATGGTGAGGAGTGGTTGTCGCACAAGCTATCTTAGGGAGAAGAGTGTTCACCCCAGATTAACAGAATATGCCAACCACTATTAATTATTTATTTGGTCTGACTATGTAATTGGGAAGCACATGTGCATGCTGGTTTCTTAATGCAACCACCCAGACTAATCACACATTATAAAGGAACACATTTTTTCTGAGTTGATTATTCTTTGGTATTGTTAATACACACATGTGAAATAGGTAACCTGTGAAGCCGCCCTTAGTAGAGAACCACTAGCTTCCAAAATTATCTGCAGGTGAGGCGGCAACATCCCACCTGGATATAGAGTGAGGGGTGGTTGTCGCGCTTGGCATGCCAAAGTAGGTTCAATTTCCAACATCCCCAGGTAGGGCTGGGAAAACCCTTCCCTGAAACCACACTGCCAGTCAGTGTTCACAATATTGAGTTAGATGAACTGATGATCTGACTCAGTATAAGGCAGTGTCCTAGGAGCGATCCCAGCCAAGTAGCCAATCATAAGTGAATAGAATGGCATCAGGACACTAGATAGCCAACTAGATTGGGCTGCATAACAACATTGTGAAGCCAATTCGGAGTGAAAGCGATACTTCCTGCTCTCACTCTTCACAGCATCTCCTTTGGAAAAAACAAACAAACATTGAAATGGAGAGGATATGAAAGCCTTAATGAAAAGGACAACACCTTTTGGCTCCGCACTAGTTAAAAATGTCCTGTAAGAAATACAGATTTCATATAAGCCTCTCTTCTGTATCCACAATTTTGCATGCACAAAAATGCATTGATTTAAGAAATGCATCGAATTAGGAAAATTGCTTGCCAAAAAAGTGTATATTAGGCAAAATGCATGAATTGAGAGAAATGTGCATGATAATACTTAGGAATTTTCATGTGAACTTAAAAAAAAAAAACTTGAAGTTCAGGACAAACCAAACTTAATATTGGAGAAGTTTGAGATTGCCTACCCCTGCTCTACAATAGACTATGGAGAGGAGCGTGCTATTTTTTGCTATTTTCATTGGCAGTCACACATTTAGGAAAATTAGCACAAGGTCTATTTTGAACCCAAGGCTTTGGAGTTACATTTGGCATTTGGGTTTGTTTGTTTGTTTGTTTGTTTATTTATTTATTTATTATATTTATACCCCGCCTTTTTTCCTGCAAGGAACCCAAGGCAGCTTACATAATCCTCTTCCTCCTCTCCATTTTATCCTCACAACAACCCTGTGAGGTAGGTTAGGCTGAGAGTCCGTGACTGGCCCAAAGTCACCCAGTGAGTTTCATGGCTGAGTGGGGACTAGAACCCGGATCTCCCGAATCCCAGTCCAACACTCTCACCACTACGCCACACTGGCGTATGACACACTAGCCCTATTCAGGTATTCAAGAAAGGGGCTAAAGGCAACACATGAGGAGAAGGAGCGCTCTAGGCCCACCTCTTTCTTCCATTGTGTTTGTGGCTCTGTCCTCATGGAGGGTGAGTGTCTGAAGGAGCCTCTATCCATCTATGTAGGCTCTCCATGCGATTGAGAACCCTGATTTTCCAGCATTCTCCATCACGTGAAGAGCCTCTGTGGATAAAGGAGGTTCTCCTCTTCAGACACTCGCCCTCCACAAGTAGAGGTCAATGAACGCAACAGAGGGGAGGGGCGCAGCTAGAGTGCTCCTTATGGTCTTTTAACCCCTTTCTTAAATGCCTGAATAGTTCTACTGTAGGCCTTGAACTCATAAACTACCTTACAAGTGGGGTGCCATCCCATGCACATGTACCTGACAGTAAACCACAATGAACATCGTGGGCATGGAATTGTGCTGTTAATATATTGATTTCAGACTCACTACCCCTGTGTAGGGTCTATTAAGCAAAGTGAATTAGCTCCAAAAGGTCAAATTTTATTTATATACAAAATAATATACTAGACAGGCCTGGGGGGTTGTTTTTCGTGCACCACTAAAAGGCAAACGTGCATAGATGCTGGGCACAATGAGCTTGATTTTCATGACAATGCCAACATCTGGTGAGCTCTCCATGCACCATGCCTTCCAATTGACAATGTCATCTGGAAAAGGAATGTATTTTCAGCAGCTTTAGTGGAAACCCAAGGTACTGATATATGAAAATAAGGCAGTGAAATTCCTGGTTTTCCCCCGACCCACCCTCCTCCCTATTGCTCACTTCTTTAGACATTTCAGTTTTCAGTTTTATATTGAGGGAATAAATTGCCCAAACATGGAATATCATTACCTTGCTATTTGTTCTAATATACATAAATGCACACACAGAGACTCATCTGAACTTTGCTTTGTATTGGTTTGAGAATATGTACTCTTTAAAAAAAATAAATAAGTGTGTGTGTGTGTGTGTGTGTGTAGCCATATGTCACCCTGAACACAACACATATTCTTTGAATAAATCCTATAGATCAGGCCTGTACAACTTGTGACCCACTGAGTCTCTTGTTTTTTGCTGTGTGCCTTGGCAGCCACAATACACAGCTGGTGGGCTGTATCTTTGGCATTCTGATGTAAGCCTGGAGTGTTGCAAACCTGGAGACATTCTGCATAAAACAGGATTGCCATCAGCTGTGGCAGCCACTTCCTCATCACCCCCAAAGAGGATTTGCATCACCAAAATAAGCAGACAGAAGAGTACACAAATTTGCACATGCTAATTAATATGTATAGATGCAATTTAGAAATATTATTTATATATTATATTTATATTATTACATATATATCTCACCTTTTTTCCTCTTGCAAGGAACCCGAGGCAGCTTATGTCCTCCTCCTCTCCATTTTATCCTCACAATAACCCTGTGAGGTAGGTTAGGCTGTGAGTCAGTGACTGGCCTAAGGTCACTGAGTGGGCTTCATGGACAAGTGGAGACTAGAACCTGGATCTCCTGAATCCCAGTCCAGTGCTCTAACCACTACACAACACTGGTGTAAATTAAATTTATAATTAATTTTTTAAAAAGGGCCAAGGACAAGGAACCCTGAACCAAAAAAATGAGACAGGGTCCAGCATAAATATTTGCCATAAACTGCAGTATATCCTATCCATATTTCCGCTTCCTCCATCAACCCCACAGCCTTTCTTCCTTGTGTTCATTCCTTCTCCTATTCTCTCTCTCTCTCTCTGTCTCTGTCTCTCTCTCTCTCTCTCTCTCTCTCACACACACACACACACATCTTCCTCCCTTATTTGCTGCTGGATTGCTGCCTGAATGAGCCTCAGAGCCAGCAGATGCAGGGTCTGGGAAGAGCCACCTCTATACATCTTCTTTAGCCTTCTCTTAATAATCAACTGGAAGTTGCTGGAAGGCCCTTGCACTCCTTTCCTTTCTGGTCTTGGTTGGAATTTTTAGTTCAGTAAGGAGAGAGAAAGATAGAGGGAGACGGGAGAGAGAACTGCAGCTCCTGGAATGTAGTGTGCTCTGCTCCAACCTTATCTAAAATCCATAGTCATAGAAATGGTAGAGGAGAGCAAAACGTTTTGTCTTGCAAACCACCAAGAGAGCTTTGGCTAGTGGGCAATTATAGTGATGTAATAAATATATATAATCAATAAATAAAATAAAATAAAAACATAAGAGCAAAAAACAAACAGCACAGTCACATGCACAGAGTCGCTCTGGAATCCCAGAATGTTAGAGGACACACTTGGAACCGTGCAGAACTCATATGGTTTTGAGTTAAAATAGAAGACTATCTGGGACAGAAGAGGACTCCTGGCCATGATAGTGCTACAGCTGGGGTGCTAGGGATGTATGAAAAATTAGTTTCAGTTCATTTTTTATCAGGATTTGTCCAGTTCACACCTCCCAGACCAAACATAGACTTGAGCGCAATCTGCGGTTGAATTGCATACATTTCCGGGCTTGCAATGTGATTTGTAGACCAAAAAAAGTGTGTTCGACAGCATATGTACATTTGAAAAATGTGCATGAAAAAGTGTGTACTTTTGAATAATGTACACGTCACAAATGCACTTTAATCAATGGGAAAAGAATGTGTACATTTCAAAGAGGAGCACAATTGATGTGCACATGTGGAAAAATGCACACAAAAATGCACGCGGGTTTTCTGCAAAAAGAAAAAAAAACAAAGCTCGCAATCTGATATGGACACGAGATGGAATGATCTTCAAGGTGGATCTGGAGAATGTCAATGAGCTTTGGTTTTGTTTGC
Organism: Shinisaurus crocodilurus; assembly: GCA_021292165.1. Lineage (NCBI taxonomy): Eukaryota > Metazoa > Chordata > Lepidosauria > Squamata > Shinisauridae > Shinisaurus > Shinisaurus crocodilurus. The sequence continues at coordinate 160,428,123 of CM037879.1, forward strand.
ATGCACATCCCGGGGTGGCCTGTGGAGGCTGCCATGCCCCCCGCCCAGCAGAATTGGTCTTATTTTCACTAATACAAACATTTTTGTGTGTACTTTGCCTAAGATACACATTTTTATATGCATTTTCAAATACCAAAGGATACCAGCATTTCAGTTCACGTATTGCTTCAGTGAGTGTGAATCAGCTAGGTTCCCATTAAAATGCAAACCTAACAAATTTCTCCCCCATTCCTACCAACTTCACAGGGTGTTATGAGGATGATGATGATGATGATGATGATGATGATGATCATCATCATCATCATCATCATCATCATCATCATCATCATCATCTTTTATTTGTATACCGCTTTCCCACAGAATTGTGCCCAAAGCAGCTCACAACATAACAGATGAATAACAAGAAATATAATTTTCAAGATATCAAAGAACAATAATACTATAGAAACAATGACAAATAACCATAACATTGGCAGATAAATACAAAGTAGAAATATCAGTGCATACAATATCCAGTAAAACAGGATGAGGATAAATAGTCCCATGTACATTCTCCATACTTTCTTGGAGGTAGGCCTGTATGAAAAAGTAGGGTGCCCACTTATGAGTCGGCAAAAAAGAGGACAGAAGAGGACAGAGACTTACATAAAATTAACATATGCTAAAAACATATGTATAGATGCGAATTTAGAAATAATTATGATAATTTAAATAGAAATATACTACATCTCACCATAGGGTGGAAGACTGTGACCAGGTGACTTGTGTGCCCACTTGCTCAGTGTGCTGTCCAGGTGCTTTCAATGGGCAATTCAAGGCCCAGCTCTTCCTTCAGATAATACTTTAACTTTATACCGGATCTGGACTGGACAGCCCTTCAAATAGAGGATGCCTTCAAAATAGAAGACAATCCTCTCCCAGCCTTCAAATAAAGGACTAACTTCTGTACAAGAGGACACATGGCTACCCAATGCAAAAGTGATAGTAAAACAACTGTATGAAATTCATGAAGTCCCGAATATTCATCGGTGCCAGTGAATATATCTTAGTATTCAACATATGACCCCATAGTAATTTTTATTTAAGGCACAAAATTGCTTATGTAGTAGCTAGCCACCACTGTAATTTTCTGTTTGTGCTTTGCATAGCATTGCTTTTGAAAATTATGCACGCCTCCTAGAAGATTTAAAAGTAAGTAAAGTGACCCATTTACATCTGCTCTGCATCTACAACAGATTACCTAAGTTGTCACTAATATTAATTTGTTTGTCACTTTGCTGAAGATGACCCTTAGAATATTAAATTCACTTTTTTTTTTTTAGTTTTGATCCCCATGATTAGCATGTTTAGAGTGATTTGAAAGGAATGCATAATAATTTGCAACCATTAGCATGTGAGAAATGAGATTTGCTTTGTGATTGACAAAGAAGACACTGAATACGCCAGGATTTATCAAACACATTCATCAATCCAGATGACTCGTTTGACTGATTTAGTGTACCTCAATCATTATGATTCAGAGAAAGTAAAACAAGAAACAAACAATTAAAAAAAATCCTCCTTTTTTAAGAATGTGGTTGCATGATACTTGGATACATCCTGTTCAATAATGAAAAACCTCTTCTATCATTGATAAACGAAGGATTTATTCATGAAACTTCCAGTAGCATTAATGAGAGATTGCCTTGCATTGATTAGAGAATAAATTTATGTACTATGGACAGTCACGCATAGGAATGTAATTTCTTTTTTAGCTGCAGATGCTGAGGATTGAAATGAGCAGAAACAGTGCCAGTATGCCTTTGAGGCAGTATGCCTATATGTACACCAATTGCTGGGGAACATGGATGGGAAGGTGCTGTTGCACACATGTCCTGCTTGTGGGATCCCGTGGGCAGCTGGCTGGCCACTGTGTGAACAGAATGCTGGACTAGATGGGCCCTTTGTCCGATCCAGCATGGCTCTTCTTATATTCTCTCATGGCATATTCAGGCAGGGGTCACAGGGCCATTGTCAATACCACAGCTCTTGCTGATATGCGTAGGTGGCTGGTAGAAAGCCATCTACTGCCTGCCTGCTTGCCAATAGCAGTGGCTCACAGGGACAGGGCAGTGAACAGAGCTTCAGGCCTGCATCTGAAGTCACCACCACTGCCATAATAACTGTACCTGTCCCACCCCCAACATGCATACAGTGGGGGAGAGCCAGCCTAATCAGCACCATGGTGCAAGTTCAGCACAGGACCAGAACTCTGCTCAACACCTCTGCCAAATGTCCAGATGACTTCCCCTCAGCTGTTTCATGTATGACAATCTCATATCTGGCCTTTCTCATACTTAGAGTAGACCCATGGAAATCAATGGGACTTACATTGGTCCTAATTGTCTCAAATCTCCCTGATTTCAATAGGGCTACTCTAGATATTACTAAATCTGGATCCAACTGAACCATTCTGATGCAGTGCCATTCCCCTATGTTCCCAGCTCTTTAGGAAATGGATGGAATTCCATCATTCAACTGGAAAGGTTCATAAAGGATAGATAGATTTATCCAGTTGAATGCATGCACTACTCATAAGCACCAGCTTTTGGAAGAATGTTACTGATTGAAGCAAGGGAGTAACTCAGGCTAGGGAAAAACAATGTCAGAAGACTGGGGTTACATTTGTGCCGGTGATTATATCAGCACTTGGTTTAGCAAGCTGGGACCTGCAACAAAATGTTGCAGTATGGCATGTCCCTATCATGGGTTCCAGCCAACTAGCCATGAACTCCTCCATTAAGCTCCATTCTATTCTCCCCTCCCCCTGGTTTTTCATCCCCCCACCATTTATTTATTTATTTATTTATTTATTATATTTATGAATTGCCCATATGGCTAGACATCCGGCCACTCTGAGCGATGTACAGTCCAATAAAATAAAACACAAGAGTGGGGGGAACACACACACAGTATAAAACACAAATAAAAACAGTTCAAAACTTAAAAATCCTAACCCACCCCATATTCCCGCCTGAAAAGTCACGTTTTTAATGCCCGGCGGAAGCTAATCAAGGAAGAGGCATGGCGGAGGTCACTGGGAGAGAGTTCCATAAATTGGGGGCTGCCACAGAAAAGGCCCTCCCCCTAGTCCCCACCAGCCTGGTTTCTCTGGCTGATGGGACAGGGAGAAGGCCATCCGTGGCAGATCTTGTTGAGCGGCCTACTTGATGTTGCTGGAGGCGCTCCTTGAGATATACTGGGCCGGAGCCGTAACAGTATGTCAGCAGTCCATGCTCACTGAGCATGCTCAGTTCTCACTGGGTTGTTTTCTGGAAAAACACACACCCCTCAGTCCTCCCCCCCCCCGGCTTTTTCTACTGCTGCAAACCCTGAAGTTCCCCTGAGCCTGCTGATATACCTCCCTTTTGTGCAGGCCTGATGCTATTTGGGCTACATACAGAGCAGCACTTGGAGAATTCACTACTAGTTGATATATATATATATATATATATATATGATTAAAATGTGTCGGAGTAGGCACACTGTGAATTTACCTGGATACACAGAGAGAGAATTCTCACGAATCAGGTATTTGAGAAGGGGCTTTCAGATAATAGGGTAAAAATCCCAGGGAGATTTAAGCTATGGCGTCTGCAGAGGATACAGTAAAAATGATGATGATGATGATGATGATGATGATGATGATGATGATGATTTAATAGATCATAAAGTTGGAAGGAGCCTACAAGGCCATCGAGTCCAACACCCTGCTCAAAGCAGGAAACTAGAGGAAGGGTCTCCCATCCAAGTAATAACCAGGCCTGACCCTGCTTAGCTTTCCACGACAAGCTGAGCCAGCGTGAGCCACAGGCCTGTATATAGAATGAGTCTAAGCTGGTACAGCCACCAAATTTTTAAAAAGATATTTAAGTCTCCATGTAGAATATTAAATAATTAAAAATGATATATACTAACTTGTTCATTCCCCAATTTTTTTTTTAAAAAAAGCCTTCTAAGTTCTCATTCCCCACTCAAACTGTGAGAAAGCAGAAGTCAGCAACTGCTTATCCTGTTTTAAAAGCAAGTGAGGGATAGTGGGCTAGCTTCTCAACTCCCATCCCCTTAAATGTAGGACACAGGACGCTGCCACAAATGCCACTTTTGCCTCTAGGCTGGCAAGCAGAAGACCTCAAGGTCCTGGATTTGGTCCAGGGGGCTCCAGTTGCTGACCCCTATTGTTAAATCATAATCTATGCAGTCAACCTTTGATAATGCCTAAATTAAAATCAAACAAAAACCTTAGTGTGCTACCTCATAACCACCATCACCACCTGTCTCTTTACTGCCACCATTTCCCCCTAAATCATCTACACAGTAACACGAAGAGCCAGCGTGGCGTAGTGGTTAGAGTGTTGGACTGGGACTCAGGAGATCCGGGTTCTAGTCCCTGCTCGGCCATGAAACTCACTGGATGACTTTGGGCCAGTCACGGACTCTCAGCCTAACCTACCTCACAGGGTTGTTGTGAGAATAAAGTGGAGAGGAGGAGGATTATGTAAGCCGCCTTGGGTTCCTTGCAGGAAAAAAGGAGGGGTATAAATATAATAATAAATAAAATAAAAACACCCATCACCCACCACGAATCTGGTAAACATCATGCAAAAGCAAGCACAATACTTTGGTGATTAATCTCTCTCTCTCTCTCTCTCTCTCTCTCTCTTTCTCTCTCTCTCATACACACACACACACACACACACACACACTGTAGAGCAGGGCTTGATGATGATGATGATGATTAGAAGACAGATACTATATGCTAAAATTTATCCATTTAAAATATAAAAAGCAGATGCTTGATAACTTTTGTGGTAGCCCTTCAAATCCCTTTTGTGAGCTAGAGGGCTTAATTGTTATTCAAAATACACTTCATATTAACATCCACAAGAGTCCTCTCTTAGGTCACTATAACCTCTGAGAGGGGAAAAATGAAAAATAGTGCTTTTGAATAAAGGCTCTATGCTGTCAATTGAGCTATGTTGTTGCTCCATCTCTTTTATATATCTGTAGGATGGCTCAGTGGGAGAGCACCTGCTTTGCATGCAGAAGCTCCCAGGTTCAATCCCCAGCTACTCCAGGTACGGGTAAGATCCCTGCCCAGAACCCTGGGGAGTCGCTGCCAGTCAGTGTCGACAATACTGGGCTAGATGGACCAATGGTTTCACTCAGTATAAGGCAGCTTCCTGTGTTCCACCCACTATAGCTAGCACAACACTGCCCACCAACAACAGAAAATCAGCCACATCATCAGTCATTCCAAATGGCTCTTATATGCCACACATTTATCTCTGGCAAAGGAAGGTGAAAGATGATGTAAGAAGAGTGTCAGGATATATAACTCCATTCTAGGAATGTCCAGAAAGAAGGAACATCCCTTGACCTCATTCTGTGATCTCACAAGCAAAAGCCTGGTATTCTGGGCCAATCATTGCTTGTAAAATAAAAACCTTCTCCTCTCGCAGGTGTAGCCTTTGGCCTTGAACAAAGAATTGTGATGGGGACTGAAAAAGCTTAGGGGAATATTTAATGACAACATTCATCTCCAAGATAAATTCTTCCTTTAACCTTGGCCATAGAGTTAGGATGTGGCTGTTTAGCAAAATACTGGTCTGCAAGGAAGGAACGATAGGTTTCATTCCAGAGCTGTTGCTGAAACAGAAACCTGTATGTATGTATACAGTGCTTTTTTTCTGGAGAAAAGGGTACCGGAACTCTTGGATTACATTTCCTCGGGAGTAGATGGCGATTAAATTGTAATGCAATTAATAGAAGAAAAGGTGCTGGAACTCAGTTCCGGTGAGTTCCACCAGAAAAAAAGCCCTGTATATATATATATATATATATATAGAGAGAGAGAGAGAGAGAGAGAGAGAGAGGAGGTGAGAGAAGCGATGATAAGAGATGGGCAAAAGTGAGTGTATCATATGTGCCAGCCATGAATACAAGTGCCACCTACCATTTTTCATCTCCTTTACCCCCATGAATGTGGTAGCTGGGCTGCTTACTGGTGCATGGCATCAGGACCATATCACACCTGTCTTGAAAGAGTTGCACTAGTTGACAGTTGCTTTCTGGGTGCAATTCTAGGTGTTGGTTTTATCCTTTAAAGCCTTAAATGGTTTAGGGCCTGGCTTATTTAAGGAACCGCCTGTCTCGTTATGAACCTGCGCGGGGATGAAGATCTGCAGGAGAGGTCCCTTTGAGGGTGTCATTACCTGCAGAGGCCTGTAGGCACTTTTTCCCCTCTAGGAGAATGTGTGTTAGGAAAGGGAAAGAGAGGATAATGTGAAGTAGGTTGTGCATGCTTGTGCAAACTAAGGAGTTGTGGGGTAGGATATGTAGGGGGGATAGAAATAATTGGGAAGATCCTTAGATCCTTGCCCAATTGATCCTATATTTCAATTTGAAAGGACTTTTCTAAATGGTCCCTTGCCCAGTTTGTCTCTATCCAATTTGAAAGGTATCTTAGATACCCTTGCCAATTATAATGAATGCACAATTTGAAGGTACTCTGATACCCTTGTCCAATTTTAATAAGGTTTATTTTCCTTTTTCAGTTCAAGTATTTTGCTTTTCTGGTTTTTCTTGGCTTGTTGTATCTAGCTAATGATTTTTCAAGTCATTTGTCCTTGGTAGTGAAAGGCACTAGACTTCAATTAGTCAACAAAATACATTTTAAGCTTATATTTATTTATTTTAGGGAGAAATTAAGTTAAAACTAATACACACACTAGACACCCTTAATTACACATACAGAAAGTGTGAAGGATCACCAACAGGATCCTTTGCGTGAGTTCGGCGCTTAACGGGTTAACCGGCTCTGAATTACAGCCCGTACGAGCGCTGGCAATCACCTACGAGGCTTTTGCGCACAAGAGGAAAACCGCAGCACTTTGAATGACCAAATAAGGCTTTTATTTGTTTACACAAAACACAGAGCGGAACTAACAGCTTTCCAGGAATACTACAACAGCAACACAACCTTAGCTGACCCCTGGGTTTCTCAATGAACAGGCTTAGGCTAGCGGAGTGAATCTAGTCAGTTACCTCAGACCAAAGACTCTGCGTCTAGTCGATGTCAGCCTGGCTCTGGGTCGGCCGATTCGTGGATGAGAAAGGCGTACTCGGCTGCCGCTTGGAAGGTGGCCCCGAAATACCCGTGGTTCCCAACAACCCTAACCCGGAAGGGAGAGGGGTTTTCTACCCCTGAGTTCCCGCTCTCCCCGCCCTCCAGGTCATGTGGGGGCTTATGCCTGCCCCTTCGTTCCAGGTGGGCTTATTCCTGCCCAGGAAGAAGGTGACGTACTAGCACTTTGCAGCTCTTTGAGACTGCCCTGATAGCTTGATGATCCTTGATGGTCCTTCCTTGGGTTTGTGGATCTCCACCGAGACTCTCCTTTGTTTGGGGATGATGGTCTGTCTGCTACTTCTCCGATGACTTCATCCCCCCTTCCTTGCCCCCTCCCTTGGGCAAAAACCGTGTGTGTGTGTGTGTGTGTGTGTGAACCTGTGTAGGGCTTTCTCCACAGAAAGATTAATAGAAAATGCATAAAAGAAGATTTAAGACTTATAAATATTTTGCCGGCAAAGGACTACTTCCCTCGAGAATTTCGTAGGCAATGCAGTGAATCTCACTGTCACCTTAGCCTCAGAAATAGTAGACCTCAAAGCCAAGGTAAGGTCAGATATGTCCTCTGCCCATTATCCTAAAATTCACACCCATTACTATTATGAAAACCTTAATGTTCAAAGCTTGCTGATTAGTCCCTTATTGGTGGTCCAGCCCTCTTGGAAGACCCTTCCCCTATTCTTAAGGTCCCTCCTATTATGCGTAATTGTGGCGTGAGGCGGACGTGATGTTTACATGATGTTTAAATCTCATGTTCTAAAGGAATACCCCAAATTTCTTAATATATTCTCAGCAGTTTTTACTGTATGCCTCTTTCTTCATGGGGCAAAACCCACAGCCACTTCTCGTCAAGTTCCTCTTTACATGAACTTGTACCTGTTTCTAAATCACAGCTAATCTTCAAACATTTACTCCAATTTACAAACCCCAACATAGTTCAGGAATTTAATAAATACAAGTATCCCTCTTAGTAAAGCCACTATGATGGGCCTTTATAACTGTAGCCTTTATAAGCAGTTACAGGTCTTTAGCTTCAAGGCCCAATTGTTGGGAACATATGAAAGGACTTTCTCCTGTGTTGCCCCCAAACTATGGAATGCACTCCTTCAAGAACTGTGATTAGCCCCCACATTCTTGGCTTACTGTGAAGACACATTTTTGTTTAAATTTAGCCCTTTAAATTATGTAGTTTTAATTTTTAAAGCGTTTTTTTAGGGCAAATTTTTCAAAATTAATGTACACATTTTCCGAACACATTTTTTTGTTCCACAAAACACGTTACAAGCTCAGAAATGTACAGACGTTGACTGCAGATTGCATTCAGGTCCATAACTAGGTCTGTGAGGTGCAAACTGGGTACATTCTGGTCAAAAATGAACTGAAACAAGTGTCTCATTCATCCTAGGCCTATCCCAACAGCAGAGTGAGAATTTGTTGCCCAAAAGGAGTGCAAATGCTGGGGCACAAAACAGATTGCCGCCAGCATTACTGTAAGCCGAAAGAAGATGCAGTAAAAGACATACAAATGAGAATGGCTATGAAAGATGTTTTCATACTGGCCTTTTGAATTTGTTACTGCCAGGGAAAGCATCTGGAGGCTGCTGTGTTCACACTTGCTCCTGTTTCAGCTGCTGAGATCCCTCCTATCAATTATTGCAAAAATGCCTCTTATTTGAAAAGTGCTAATTGAACATGGTGGGAAACAGCAGCCCAGGGGAACACACTGGATCAGACAGGTGGGAGGCGGTGAACAGTCTGAAATCAAGGGAAATGCAAACATACTATGAAATGTATAAAACGTAAAGGAAGAAAAATGTGGAGACGCAGGGAGGAGGAAATGAAGTGGAAAAAAGAGAATAACAATGAAATCGATGCGTACAGGCTACCAAAATTAATATGCTTAGAGTTTCTTTTCTCAGCCTACAATAATTATTAGGAACAATATGCCTGAGCAACATTTTTTTGGAAGCAACCCTATACAAAATGTAAATATGCCAATTACTATGTTACTTTAAATGTATTTTAAATTTCTCTTTTGCTCCCCCACAGTAGTATATTGGCACATACAAGACTTTCAGTTGAAGAAGATTATTATTATTATTATTATTATTATTATTATTATTATTATTATTATATTGCAGAGGAGCTGAAGAGCTGGATGAATTCTTTGCAGCTGTCTTCACTGTATTTATTTATTTTATTTTTATTTATTTTATTTTATTTATACCCCACCTTTTTTCCTGCAAGGAACCCAAGGCGGCTTACATAATCCTCCTCCTCCTCCTCCTCTCCATTTTATCCTCACAACAACCCTGTGAGGTAGGTTAGGCTGAGAGTCAGTGACGGGCCCAAAGTCACCCAGTGAGTTTCATGGCCAAGCGGGGATTAGAACCCAGATCTCCCGAGTCCCAGTCCAACACTCTCACCACTACCATAGCTGAACTAATTTTTTTCGGGAAAGGAGTCTGAGGAATTGAGACAAATAGCAGTGGCAAGAGATCAGGGCCGGCGCTACCGCTAGGCAGACCCAGGCGGCTGCCTAGGGCGCGTGGCGGAAGAGGGCGCAAACTCTGCACCCCTTCCTCGCCTCAGGCGCGCTCCTGCCCTGCCTGCCGCCTCCGCCGCTCCTCCCCGCCTGCTTGCCGGCCGCTGCCGCCGCCGCAGCAACCGCCCCCCGCGCGCGCGCCCGCCCGCCAACCATCTACCTACCTTCGTCCCATCGCGTCGGAGGAGGAGGCGGCGGCAGCAGCAGCCAGCAGCGGTGGGCGGTGGGAAGGTAGGTGGTTGGCGGACGGGCGCGCGGTCGCGCACGCGCGCGGGGGGTGTTGCAAAGCAGGGCTGCTTTGCTCCGGAGGCCCCCCCCACGGCACGAGGGGGGGCGCCTAATATAATTTGGCCTAGGGCGCCAAACAGCCCTGCACCGTTCCTGCAAGAGATGAAGTGCTAGACCTTATTGGTGGCAGGGAAACAGCAATCCTGGCTGCACTGGGATCACAGGGAGGAGAAGGGGGAGGCTAAAGCCTCTTCCCCTGGGCCAGTGACACTGATTGGGTTCATTGTCCTGGTGCCGGAACAGCAGTCTTTCCCCTTCAGCCCAGCTGATCAGCTGAGCAGTGGGGAAAGTAGGCAGGGCTCTCCAGGAAGGAGAGCGGAAGGTTGCATGTCAGCCACCCCTGGTGTATGGGTTCAGCTAGTGTGAATTTGATATGTTCTCATAAAAATGTGAACTGAATTTCTTCCTCATTCCTTGTCAGTACGTAGTTTCCCCATATTGCATGGTGGGAGACATGTGCTAGGGTGGGAAGTGTAAGAGTCATGCTTTGAAGCATGGGCTATCCCGCAGTGGGTCCCTCCTTCCCTTCTTAGTTGTCTGGGCTGCTCTGTCCTTCCATCCCCAAGCAAGTCCTTGCAACAGTGGAGTGAAGGTTCCTCTTCAGTATTTGTTGGAGATGGGAAAACTCTCCTAAGTTTGCCTTGGTATTAACTCAGAAATGATATGGAACCATCCCCCCACTCATTTTTCTGAGCCAATCCAAGACTGCAAAAATAAGAAGGACATAACAAGTCTTTGACATCATCTCACTAGCAGTTTCAGAAGAACAGCGTCTAACATTCAGCCACCAGGGGCTTTGAGTTCAGTCTATAAAGAAAGGAAAACACATTTTTATGGACAGTGTCAGCTATATGAATTGGTTTTGGAAAGTTTTTGTCAATCACTTTATTGAGGAATAATTAATTGGTAAGTGTGAAGAAAATATTGTGGCCTGGGAATTGAGATAGCAGATATACGTATATGTGTAGGATTCAAATCAGTATTTTTTAAAATTGTTATTCTATTTAGGATTGTCATTTATGACAGGGGTTTGAGGAGAATTGTTTAGTCTTCCTCCTTTTAAAGTTTTGCATACAAGAGCCAAAGCCTATTAGTGAGTATTTGTTTGTGTGTGTTTTTTTAACATATTGTAGTTGAATTTTGGATGTACTGACTTCTAATTTTTTTTAATTTTTTCAAGATGTGTTAAGAAGTTATTAGGCCAGTGATGGAGACTTTTGTGTTGAAATGCATTTGACTTACATTATAGCTTATTTTACAGTATCAGGCAGCCTAATAGGGTTTTTATTATTTTTGTGGCATTATATGTAATTATTAGTTTATGTAATTAAAGGTTCCTGTGCAGTGCCCACCACCTCCATACTTAATTCTGTTTCTAGTTTAATAGGTTTTTGTTAAGGAATATATTTTGTGCCTTTTGTTCTTTGCATATGAAAATATAATAAACCTATCACAGTGGGGAGTATCCCAGCTTTTAAAATGATTAAAAAAACACAAAATAATAGCCTATTCAATAAAACATGACCATATACTTCTGCCAGCCTCTGTTTCCATTCACCCAATAGAGTCGGCAGGTTAGCCTGCTTTACCTCAGGGGTGGGCAACTTGTGGCTCCCCAGATGTTTTGGATTAGGCTGACAATGTATGAATTGCTGAAAGAAGAGAAATGCACCATATAAAAACAGGACAAAAGAAGACACTAATTGGCATAAAATGTGCATATGCTAATTTATGCTCATTGGTGCCAATTTAGAAATAATTATTATAATTTTTAAAGGAATACATTACATCGTGCCATAGGGTAGAAGACTTTGATCAGGTGACCTCTGTGCCTGCCTGCTCAGTTTTCTGTCCAGGTGCTGTTGATGGGCAATTTCAAGGCCTGGCTTTTTCTTCTGGTGGTTCTTTATCATTAAACTGGACTTGGACTGAACAGCCCTTCAAATAGAGGATGCCTTCAAAACCGAGGAAACCTTTCAAACAGAGAGTACTGTCCTCTGTAAAAGAGGACACATGGCCACCCTATTTTGGCCTACAACTCCCATCAACCCTAGCCAGCATAACCAATGGTGAAGGATGATGGGAGGACTACAAGTTGCTTTAGATCAGGGCTCTCCAACCTTGGGTCACCAGATGTTGCTGGACTACAGCTCCCAGAATTCCTTGCCATTAGCCATTCTGGCTGGGTATGTTGGGAGGTGTAGGCAAGCAACAACTGGGGACCCAAGGTTGGAGAACCCTGCTTTAGACAGTGGTAAGTGTGATACCCATGGAATCCATCTTACAATGGACTCCTTCACATCACACTTGTCCAAAGGGATTCCACTCTTGTTGTTATACACATCACTACATAGTGGAAAGAACTGAGTTACTGTAACTACCCCAGCGAGTCAGTGGTTTGCAATTATTTGCCTTTCATGAAATTAAAACTCTTAGTAATTAGTTCAGCAAGCCCCCCCCCCTTCCCTAAAGTTCTTTGAATGGACAGAACAGAAAAGTGTGATCACCTGTGCTTGAGGGTTGCAGTGAAAGATTTATGTAGGTTAGAAATGATTCGGTACATAATTAGAAATAAGTAAATCTTCCATTCTTATTGGTAAGCCTTTGATATGTATTAAAATGCAGTCCCTTGTAAATAAAAAAGAGAGCAAAATAATGTAACATTTTTATTTCTCCTCTCTGCTGAATGCATGTATTATTATTATTATTATTATTATTATTATTATTATTATTATTATTTCCCGATAGAATGACAAGAGCTGTCTGCAGTTTTTTTTTAATGCCATTCTTTGGCTTCACACATTGTTTGTTTGTTTAGAACATTTCTTTGCTGCTCTTGAGCAAAAAGCTCTCAGAGTGGCTTCCATAAAAAATTAAAAATGCCATAAAACCAGGTACAAAAGCACAAAAAAAGAGAAAAAGAACAAAGAGTGCAGCCGAGCAAATACTATTTTGGGGTAAAAACATAACAAAGCAAAACTTTGATTTGCAATTCTGATTCATGTCAATATAGCAAAGTTGGCCAATAGCCTTGCTTATACTAAGCAATGTGCATAAGGAAGGTGTGTGACAAATCTCAATGTTGCATCCTGTCTCTATTACTTTCCCCCCCAAGTATGGTCCTCCTTTGAGATAACTGGGACAAGAGTAAAGAATAAAGAGAATAGCTTCTGAATACCTTGTGCAAATTGCCAGTGATGGAAGGCTTGGTAAATTGGACTGGGAGGAAGCGAGAGGTTTGCTGCTTCAGATCTAGCACACTCCCTTACATCTTGGTCCTGCCTCTTCCTCAAAATGAGCAGAAACAGGAACTCAGCCATACAACACCAACCCCACTCAAGCCTGTCATTTTCTAGCTTGAGCATGTCTGCTGCTGTGGTAACAGGAACCCTAAATGGCCTGGGGCCATGTTACTGGAAGGATCACCCCTTCCCACATATACCTGTCCGACCTAAGACCATCTTCAGAGGCCCTTCTTCAGTTGCCCACAACAAAAGATGTGAGGCAGATGACTACTAAGGAAAGGGCCTTTTCAGTGGTGATGCCCCAGCTGTGGAATGCCCTCCCTAGAGAGGCTCACCTGATGCCTAAGTTGTGGGTATCTTTGTCCCATGTGAAGACCTTTTTATTTCCCCAGGCTTTTTAGTTTTAAAATCCTGTTTTAGTGCTTTTTAGTCCTTGGGTACGACTGTTGCTGGTTTTATTTCAACCTGATATATTTGTTTTGCATTTTTTTAATATTCTCTTTGCGTGCCCAGGGAATGTATTGTCAGTGGGCAGTATAAAAATGCTGTTCTTCATCAGCATCAACATGTCTGGCAGACCTGGCATCAGGGGTCGGCATGGGGGGGCAGCAGCTGAGGGGCCAGTGGCACAGAAGGGCCCATCCCTGCCCCTGAGCCTGCTGCAACAGCTGCTGCCATACTCCACTTCTTGGCTCAGCAACCTGGCTGGCAATAGGAAGTGCTGGGCCTGAGCCTGCAGGCCCCGCAGTGCCCCATTCTCGGTTTTGTTTTGCTTTTTAACTTACATTTTGAGCAGCAGTGACCTGAACCACTCAGACTCTGCCTTTGGGGAGGACACAGCCAATGAGGCCACAGGGCGGTCTTTCCATCCCTCCTATGCCCTCAATGGCTGAGCCCCGCCCCAAAAAAATCAGCATCCAATTGCTGCTCAAAATGTAAATTAAAAAGGGAAATAGTTGTGCACCGTGGGGCATCCAGACTTGGTCAGTTAGGTCCTGTGGCACTTTGCTAGTGGGCTGGCCATGTGAGAAGGAGGAGACAGAGTCACCCTGCCCCCACTGCTGCCCCCGCCAGGTAAAAAAGCTCAGAAGGAAGGTTAGCTGGCAGGGTAGGTGGGTGATAAGAGTGCAGTGGGATTGTGAGGGTGGATCCGGTGGGAGGGCTGGCAGCCGGCTTGGGCACCCAGTGGGCAAGGGACTTTGATGGGCAGTCGAAGGACTTGGCCATCAAAGCTTTGGCTTTGGTGGTGATGGCAGTAGTGGCGGTAGACAGAGGGCTTTGGTGGGGGGGGCAGGCTTGATGGCAGGGGGCTTTGGCAGCAGAGGGCTGGCAGAGGGCTTTGGTGGGCAGTGCGGCAGGGGACTTCAGCAGTGGGGGGCGGCAGGCGGCAGCAGGGGGCCCATCACCAGCAATATGCCAATGGCCCCCTGGACTCTGGCACCAGCCCCGATGCCTGGCTCTCTCTCTGGCAACTGTCTCCATGGAACACTGCACCCATTGGGCCAAGCAAATCCACATGATGTGGTTGCCATGGGAACTGCTGGGGCCAACGCATCTGAGCCATCTCCATGGGAGCAGCTTACATATGGTGCTGCAGTCCCTGCTGGGTTTGGTGGGACAGTAGAGGGGCCACCTGTGGAGACTGAGGTGGAAGAGAAGTCTGAAAGGTGGATCAAAGGCATCCTCTAAGGATGGGCCCCAGGCTTTTGTGGGTTCCAAGCAAGTGGGAAAGAAGAAATGCATCACCAAAAAGAGAAAAAAGAGAAAACCAATTTGCGTGCATGCGTGTGTGTGTGTGTGTGTGTAGAGAGAGAGAGAGATGCAAATATTTATTTATTTATTTATTTATAAATACCATCATGCAGAAGACTGTGACCACTGACCAGGTGATCTCTGCACCTCCTGCTCAGTCTGCTGACTGTGGATGGGCAACAATACTTCTCATGCTTATCTTTAAACCAGAATTGAACAGGACAGCCTTTCAAATCGAGTATGTCTTCAAAGAGAGAATGATCTCCTGGAAGTCCTTCAAATAGAGGACTGCAATCTGTGTAAGAGGACACATGGCCACCCACCCACGCAGTGGGGCCCCATTTGTGCACATATACAGAGAGAGAGAGAGAGAGAGAGAGAGAGAGAGAGAGGCATGGCTGGGCAGGTGCACTGGTTGTAGCTTACTCCTCTACTCTTCACTACTCCCAGCTCCGTCACTCATCCTCTCCACACATTTTGTTTTCAGGGCAAATCTGCCAGTGGTGAGGAGGGACACTGTTGCCTTTCATCATCTCACTCACTCAGTCACTCACACTCACCCACTCAGCCTCTCTCTCTCTCTCTCTCTCTGGACCTAGTGGGATGGTGATGGACAGCCACAATAAGGAACGTAGGAAGATCAGACTATTTGTCCATCTGGCTCAGCAGGTCTTAGGCAGAGTGTCTTTCCAATTACTTGCTACCTGATCCTTTTTCACTGGAGATGTCAGGCACTGAACCTGGGGCCTTCTGCATACCAAATATGTGCTTTAGCACTGAGCTATGGTTCCTCCATAGAAGAAGCACCAGGTGCCACTATCACCATTCCATTGGGCTCAGGGAGGGGGAGAAAGATTCATAGATTCATAGATCATAGAGTTGGAAGGAGCCTACAAGGCTATCGAGTCCAACCCCCTGCTCAATGCAGGAAATTAGAGGAGGGGTCTCCCATCCAAGTAACAACCAGGCTTGACCCTGCTTAGCTTTCCACGCTCAGACAAGCTGAGCCAGCGTGAGCCAGAGAGCCAGCAAATGGCAGCAGCGGCAACTGCTTCTGTTCTTTGTCTTCCTTGCCAACCCAAAAAGGGAAGCAAGCACAGGCAACATTGAAGACAAGAGTGAGGCGAGGAAAGAGAAGGAGCAGCAGGAACAGGTGGCATCCAACAGCAACTTGGGGTAGTTAGTCTGCTTCCTGCCAAGGCAAAGGCCTTGGCATGATTCCCTGATGCCAGATCTGTCTTTCCCTCTTCCCTGTGCCTTCCATCCCATCATAAATTATCCCAGTTCCCCATGTGTCTATATTTATTTCCAGGCTCAGGGTTCTGCATGGAAACTACTTTAGGGCAATTACTGTCATTACAGAAATATGAGACATAAGGTATGCATTTTTTTTCAAGTAGGGATGTGTGAGGAATCCGCTTGGGGGGTAAAAATCTGGTGGATTTGCCCAGCTTGGTCCTCTGGATTCTGGCCCATCTACCCAGTGCTGGCTCCGACTCGCTCTGACGCAAGTCAAGCCAGCATGCGTTGTCTGCTTTTAAAGTGGGCTGTGATTTGCTTCTTCTTCTTTTCTTTTTTTTAAGGCAGAGACATTTGTACAAAACACAGCCACAATTTACACAAAATATGGCCGCAATTTGCACAATTTATGTAAAATACAGCCGCAATCTGTGCAAATTGTGGCCGTATTTTGCACAAATTGTGACCATATTTTACACAAATTCCCCCACCTTTAAGAAAGGCAAATTGTGGCCTGCTTTAAAAGTGGAAGCCACCACCACCACCACCACCCCTCAGTTCGGCCCACTTTCGGCTCTCAAGTTGGAGAGATGTGCTGAAGTGTGCCGAGTGCAAGCAGTGTCACCCATCCCTATTTTCAAGAAGGGAGTAACAAGGGGTGTTCATCTGAACACCTCTCAAACATTCTGGGGAACTGTGGTTGCACCAGTGAGCCATGCTTCCTGCCACACTAGCCAGGCGCTCATTATTGAGTGTCAGGAGGGGTCCTGGGATGGGATAGCATACAGATGGATTCATGTAGAGCTCTCATCTGAGGGGGGATCTTGGGCCAATTCGGCTCCTCCCTTGTATGGAGAAGACCTACACCAGAGGTGCAGAAACTCCTTCAGCCCGAGGGCAAAATTCCATTCCAGAGAAGCTCTTGGAGGGGGGCACATTCCAGTGGCAGGCAGGACCAAAGGCAAAAAGAGCAGAGACAAAATTCAAAAAATGCCAGCATATTTTATGTTAAAGCTCTTACTGCCAGTAACTAAGCCTAATTAGAGTCATTTCAACCTTTTAGAATGGGGCGGGGTGTGTGGAAAGCTGCACAAAAGCCAGGAATTGGTGATCAGTGGTTGGGGAAATGGATGTGGCCAGGGGAAGGGGACACGGCCATCTAGTAACCCCTGGAGGTCTGGATTTGGGCCCCGGGCGTGAGGCTCTTCACCCCTGCCCTACACACACATGTTGTTGGCATAAACAAAGGTCCCCCTCTCATGCGGACTGAATACATGGGCAGCAGGTGGCATGGCCAGCAGCATGCACATCACTATCGGAAGGCAGGGCTAGTCCATGTTTCGCTGCCTACAACTCCTATGCATATTCTTTTAATCTGTGACAGGGTTCATCTGATCCCCTCCCCTATAGACATTTGAAAATGAGACAAAGCCTGATGCAAACCTAGCCTGGTAGCAGTCTGCAATTGGCCGAGCATTTGTAATGTCCTGGAATGTTCATGAACACTCTAACTGCTAAGGGGGAAGCTGTGACCACAAAGGGTCTATCAGCAAATACGGGATTCTATCAGCTGGGTGGTAGGAAAGGGTGCAGAGAGATGAGAAGGGTTGTCCTTGCAAAATGCCTTCTGCTTCCATGGGGGGATTTGGTTTTTATCACATTCTGATAGCGGGCATCATGAAAGAAAAACTGAATGGTTAACTTTCAGAAAGTCTCTGTGTGTGTGTGTGCGTGTGTGCTGCTCCATAAACCAGTTAGAATAATCCTTACTGTCAATTTTCACGGGGTTCCAGTTATGTGGTAATATTTCCGTGAGAAGGTAAATCAAATGTTAAGAAGATACACTCAAGTGCACTTCATTTACATTTGGCACAGTTTGCTCTTGCTTTTCTAGAGGAAGTTATCAGCCTGTTTGTGATAGGGTTTTAAGAAGTGCTTTACAAAGGCTTTGGGATATAAATGAGAGTTATTTCCTCTGTTGTCAGAGAATATTGATCCCTATGTGAAATTGCTTGCAATTATCTTGTCCCAACATGTGGAAGGAAATAGGGTTTGCAGATTCTTTGGCTGTGGCTACATTGCATGGTAGACACATGTGGTTTAGCAAATGGCTGTTTAATGATAATACCTCATTATTCGACATTATGAGGGGAGCCTTTAATTTAAGCAGACAGAACAAACATGTTTTCCTTCTGAAATCTAAAGTCACACAGGGCCTTGACTGTGAGGTAAATGGTGGGGGGGGGGTCATACTAGGGATCAGTGAAAATTTAGTTTCAGTTCAGTTTTTATAAGAATTTTACCAAACATTTTCCATGTTCAGGACAAAAAAGAACTTGAGATTTTAAAAAAAGTCAAATGTGAAACTGAAACTGACAGGGATGTAAGAGAATTTCATTCATGTTCACAAATCATGTGAACTTGTCCCATTTGAGAGCCAGTGTGGTGTAGTGGTTAGAGTGTTGGACTGGGACTCGGGAGATCCGGGTTCTAGTCCCCACTCGGCCATGAAGCTCACTGGGTGACTTTGGGTCAGTCACTGACTCTCAGCCTAACCTACCTCGCAGGGTCGTTGTGAGGATAAAATGGAGAGGAGGAGGAGGATTATGTAAGCCGCCTTGGGTTCCTTGCAGGAAAAAAGGTGGGATATAAATATAATACATATACCGTAAATAAAATTTGCAAACCTGAGTGCTAGCACAAGCGTGGTTGCCTTTTTTTTAGATATGTTGGTAAATTGCCAAATTTGCGATCGCATTCTAAACATTTTTTAATGTGCATTTTGAAATGCATTTTAAACACACACACACACGCACACACACACACTTTCTTGCTTTAGGAAATGGAGGAAATAGTGCACTTTTGAAAACTACACATGAAAATTTGCACTTTTCCCATTTGAAGCGCACACATTTCCCATTCAAACAAGCACAAAAACAAGTCAAAAATCAAAATGGAAATGAGCCGAACCGAGCTTCAAAGTGATTTTTGGAGAATTTAGATGATCTCAAAAATTAATGGTTTTCCAATCCATATTCAGGCCCAGGGCTTTGAGTGCTTTGCTCCTACAACTACAGGTACATTCCTTCCTGTATATTCAACGGAGGGACTCGTAGGGATGTGTGAGGAATTCATTTGGGGGGTGGAAATCTTGCAAATTGGCTGGGCTTGACCCCCCAAACTCTGTCCCGCTTACCTCCTTCCCTGGCTCAACTCATGTTCTCCTGAGTCGAGCCAGGGAAGCAATTTCCGGGTTCCCGGCAGGCCACTTTTTACGTAGAAAATGCCATAAGATATGCCACAAGCGGCTTCCATTTGCATAGCTTGCAAAAATTGCAGCCACTTTTAACATATCTTATGGCATTTTCTACATAAATAGCGGCCCACTGGGAACTTGGAAGTCTGCCGAGCAGCTCGGTGAGCATTCGGGGTGTGTGTGTGTTTCAGCCCGGTTCAGCAGGCGCAGCAGCGGTGTCCGCCGAGCTAACGGAGGGGCAGGTTGCTGCAGGATCACCCACCACTACATGTGAGTACTTAATTAGGATTGCCTCCTCTTTTTTTCTGAGAGGCTCCTTATCTTTAATCGTTCTATGGCAGGCAAGTACAACATGGCCCTCTCTATGCTGGAAATAGCTGTACCTATTGAATTTGTCTGGTGCAGATGGGATGGGAATTTTATTTCAGTTCATTTTGATAAGAATTTAACAAAATTCACAAAGTTTGTATTTGGAAGAGCAAAACCTTAAAAAATTGAAAGTGCGGAGAAAGTGAAACTCACAGATTTGCCCATCCTCAAATCAGATGCCCTCTTCCCAGTTATGTCCAGAAGTCAATGTGTAAAGCTAGTCCAAAAAGTATTCAGAGGAAAACAAGCAGAAGAGAAAGTGGTTTAGCTGCACCAATGCTCACACCACTGTCTGTGCGAATGTATATTCATATATCTCCACGCATCCAAAGTTGAAGTACATATCAAGTTTTTAAAAACAAAAGTGATGTCTCCCTTTTCTCATAGCCTGTAGGGAAACCTACTTAGATCAGTCTCTGGAGGCTTTTATATTCTAGATAGCATATATTAAATATACATATGTTTGCCTGTGCAAAGGAGTAACTTGTTTGCCTGATTATGGATATATATAAAAAATAAAAAATAAAATACAGTGTACCTCAGTTTATTCAGCATACTTAACTTATCTGAAATAACACACCCACTCCTCTTGCTTAATTCCTTTGCTAGATCATAAGACCAAGCCCCAATAATCATGATCCAGCTGTAGCACAGTCCCACTGATTTCAACAGGAGAGTTAGGGCCAAACCAGATATTAGGCACAAATGCGTATTTTTAAATACTGGCTGGTATTTAATTTATGAAAAACCTTCTTCAGAGGCAATTAAGGGCAGAAAAGTGGTGGTGGCATCAAAAATAGATGAGAGGAGATGTCTAATACAATTATTAATGATCAGTGTTGGAATAATATGTGTCAAGAAGACACCAAATATTCTGTGGATGTTGGAGCTGAAGACATTTTAAAAAAGATATTATACTTATGGTATCTTATAGTTTCCTAATGCATTTTGGAGATGTAGACAAAATTATACAAAATTTAAACACATTTGGTGAAACCATAAAAACATAACAAAGTTTTGTACTGAGCTGGTCAATACAATTGATAAGATCACAGGCTACAAATGAACTCTGGACCCCATAGTTATTATATTTATTAGGGTGTGAATGAATGAGTTACTTAATAGGTACAGAGAAAAAATAGGGGGACTCACTTCCTGGTTCCAACTTTCATGTATGTTTGGCCAAACCTTTAATGTAAGTCTTTGGATCAGTTTTTAATGCTGGAGTTTTCTTTATTTTTATTCCATGATAAATTTTATTGTTCAAGCCAAAGGCCATGACAAATACCTGCAGAAACAAATCAATACAATAATACATAAGTAAGATTTCAAACCCTGCATGACATCACACACTGCTATTGCTATTTTTAAATTAATAATAGTGGTTATTTATGAGTTTTAATGCTTTAATATTGCACACCGCTCTGAAAATCTCTGGACTAAAGAGTGGCTTATGTTGTTGTCATTGTTGTCATCTGGAAGAGCTTTTTCATGTGACTAAAGGCTTCCTTGGTGTAGGTTCTGTCACACAGCATAAACCTTCAAGGACCTGCAGTGACCAATTTGCAGGACATTTTGCTGATAAAGTTACCCATATATCTGTTCCAGCCTAGCTGCCTTAGTTGTGGCAGAGTCAGAGTTGGATCGGACTAGTGCACCATCTAGTCATTTTTCACCTTGTACAACCTGAGGACATTGACAAACTGCTTGGAGGACTACCACCATCTGGCTAGACCTTTGCCCATCCTGGCTTCTGAAATCAGTCAGGGCTGGGTATTTGGACCTCAGGAGTGGGTTAATGCCTCCTTGATGGCTGGTGTGGTCACCACTGCATTGAAGGAAATAATGGTGAGGCCCCTGTGAAAAACATATGTTTAGGTGCTATGGATTTTGAATAACTGCCACCCAGTGTCTTATTTGCCATTCTTTAGCAAGGTGTTGGAGGGAATGGTGGCTTCTCAACTCCAGGCAGCAGTGCTGGATGATACTAATTATTTAGATCCATTCCACATTGACAACTGGGGTGCATCAGGCCCCATTATTTAGAAGCCCTTAAGACACACTTGTTTGCTCTGGTCTTTTTAAAAATAGGGCATAGGCTTTATGGGCTGCTGAACTGACATGGTTTTAGGTGCTGCTGTTTACATATCTACAGGTGTTTTGTATTTTACTGGACAGCATGTTTTAGTTTTTTGCTGGTTTTATTAATGGTTGATTTCAGATGTTTATTGTTGTATTATTGTGATGTGTGTTTATATAAATTTTTGGAAGCCACCATGAGAGGATTTCCCCCTTAAAGGTGGAGTAACAACAACAACAACAATAACAACAACAATCATAATAATGTACAGTGGTCTTGGAAAATATAACTAGGATTATATTATCATTATTTTAAATGGCTTTTCCAGAGAATGAAGAAAAAACCCATTTTGCATTCTAAAACAATTCCCATTTTTTTGTAATCTTTCATTAAAGAGGAACTGTACTTGCTAATTAACTACATACTAGCACGTCAAAGTACTATTAACAAAAGCTGAAAGTTAATGGTGGTTCATTATTCCCCCAGCTATCAAATTCTATCCCCTAGGGAATATTTAACTAGAAGCAACCATTTAAACTTTGCCTGCTTGAATGTTATTAATTCATACCCAATAAGTAATTCTAGTAGATATACAAGCTGCATGAGAATTTGAAAATACCTATGGGCTCTGGACAGTTCATAATGAAATCAAGGGACAGTGTTCACATCCCTTTGAGCAATATTGAATATCTCTTGCTCAACCTTCACTAGAAGTGCTGGAAAAGCTTACCAGACTTGCACCCAGACACAAGGTTCATGGGCTCAAAATGTTGGCCTCAAAGAAGAAGTGTGCATGGCAACCTTCAAATTCTTCTTTGGCACAGATTAAAATATTCAGACTGAGTATTATTCCATATTACCACCCTTTCACCCATGCCTAAACCCCTAAAACAGGGCTCTCTAACCGTGGGTCCCCAAATGTTGCTGGCCTACAGCTCCCAACATACCCAACCAGCATGGCTAATGGCAAGGGATTCTGGGAGCTGTAGTCCAGCAACATCTGGGGACCCAAGGTTGGAGAGCCCTGCCCTAAAATGACAGCTTCACTAAGCCAAGACAAAACTCACCCTGGAGAAGAACCATACTGGCTTTGTGAAACTAACTTTTGACACCCAGGGATCAGACATCTGGGAGGCTTATAAGCAATACTTGACTGCCAAGGGGGGAGAGAGGCTAATTGAGCTGGACAGGAGCTACGCTGACTCAGCTTGTCTGAGTGTGGAAAGCTAAGCAGGGTCAGGCCTGGTTATTACTTGGATGGGAGACCCCTCCTCTAGTTTCCTGCATTGAGCAGGGGGTTGGACTCGATAGCCTTGTAGGCTCCTTCTAACTCTATGATCTATGAAATCTATGATCTATGAGCCATTTCACAATTTCGTGGCATGTTATGGACCAGCTATGCCCTGTTCCATGAGTGGATGGGGAAACAAGCAACATAGTGTGCCCCCACTCTCTCCCTTCTGCCTTAGGGCTTTATCTTAAATTGTTATTTTCCCTCCCAATTTTAACCAATCAGGTGGGTACTTTCTTGTTCACCTTTACCTTAAATTCTTCTGCTGCCTGAGAAAACATCCTGACTCCTATAATTTAACTGAAATGGGAGTGCTGATCCCATTAGTGACAGATCATTTATGGTGGAGAGGATAGGGATTTGAGCCCCTTACTGCCTAAGCCATTGACCGCATTCTTTGTGTGTAGGGAAGGGTGAGAATCCTGTTTCATTTTGTTTGTTTGTTTGTTTGTTTGTTTAATAGAACAATTTCCAAAAATTGGCAAATTTCTTCATATTTGGAATGGAAAGAACTTGGAATTAAAAAAAACAACAACAATTGAATGTGGAGAAACCAGAACTGAACATTCATCCAACCAGTCCCAGGGCTTTGAGTGCTTAGCATTCAACCATGTTAGTGGTACTTAATTAGGGTTGCCACCTCTTTTTTCGGACAGTCTCCTCATCTAATGGCAGGAATATAAAAATATGATTCTCTCCATGCACCAGCTGGACTTGGTCAGTGCAGATGGGTGAGAATTTCATTTTGGTTCCTTTTTAAAAATCATGAATTACCAAAAAAATTCTGAAATATCTACATATTTGAGATGGAAAGAACTTAACACTGGGTGGGGAAAAAAATCCAAATTCAGAAAGTGAAACTGACACATTCGTACATCCCTATTGTGCATATGTGGAAATGCATACATGCATATATATTCCTGTTCATGCCTTTTCCAGATCCAATTCAGAGTCAGAGTTGAATTTCTCTCCAAATTGCTATGGATATATTCACAAATTTAAAGTTGTTTAAGCCTGTCCCGTTTTCTAGGAAACCATAGAAACCCTCATTTGTTGATTAGAAATAGGTTTCTTTGACAGGCAGTTCAAAGAAAACTCTCCAAGCCCAACTTCCCAGGAGCCTTTGTGGGTGCCATGAGAGTACAAGAGGTATGAACCCACCATAACTTTGTAGTTTAGACAAAGCCTTAAAAATCTTCATCATTTGAAGCTGAACTTGCCTTGTATGAAGTTATCTCTCCTTTATCTTTTTCACTGCTCTGGACCATACCTCCATTATGGTTGCCGTATTAATCTCTGGCAACTTCTAACACACACCAAAGGGATTCCCCCCTACCATTAATTTTATAAAACTATGTAGAATGATAAGATAAATGTTAAAAGATAAAAGAAAGGGAGTTCAACATTAATTCCACTTATGCTTTGGTAATGCTCTTTTGGACCGAGTTCCATGTACCCCACTGATGAAAAATTCTAGTCTCCATATTTCTGTTACTAGAATTAAATAGCTTAAAATTGGGGGGGGGGGATTTGAAAATATTATATATTTCCTAATTAAGGGCATGCTGCTCCTGTTGTTGCTGAGGCCAGCTGGTGTTTGCATTTGACATCTGTCAACTATATGGCTTTTCCTGCTGTTTTTGGCAACACGTTGGTTCACATTGACATATTACAAATGAGCTGGGAGGGCCACAACTCAGAGAGCCCTGTAAGGTGTGTGCAAACAGTGTCTTCTTTGCATCTAGCAGCAATTTCCCATGTTATAGTGTTAACAAACTACTTTTGAAACTTCCCACCGTTCATCAGTGGCTTGTCAAATTATGCTTGTCAAATTATGCATTAGTTGTAAGTAGTTGTAAGGGGGCGGGGTTGGGGAGGGAGGGGGATGATATGCACAATACCCTGGAATAACAGTTATGGTCACATACAATATATGGTCGCTTCACATCTAGCTTAAATGTTCAAGGAAGGAAGGAAGAAAAAGGAAGAAGGAAGGAAGGAAGGAAGGAAGGAGAAGAGAGAGAGAGATAAAGGAAGGAAGGAAGGGAAAGAAAGAAAGAAAAATAAAAGGAAAGAAAGAGAAAGAAAGAAAGAAAGAAAGAAAGAAGAAAAGCTTTGCACACTGCTGTCATATATCAGTTGTGGAAGAGATGTATCAAATAAATGTAGCTTTCCTGGAGGGAAAACAGGTGTAAATCAGTTAAAATGTTTGTCTGGGAACTGGCAGTTTATCACCTAGGTGATGATCCCTTTATATTTTTTCTTTGCTCTGTGAAACATAAAACAATTTGGCATGACAGAATGACAAAATGCTGCTTCTCCCAACTGAAATCTTTAGCCTCTCTGCGATTATGACTCAGATATATTTTACATTTGAGATTAGCATCCACAAATCCCAAATCCCAACATTGAGGCATTAAATAGTTGTTTGTACATTTGGCAAGGGAAGCTTTCCATGAAGTCTCTCTTTTAAAAGCAAAACAAAGTACAACAACCTGTACAAAACACAAACGATTCCTATTTTAAAAGGGACTGGTATTAATATTATCCAGGATGGTTCACAGTTTACATTTGCATGGAACACATCAGGGGAACTGAGTCGTTTTCTAATCCAGCCTCTTGATTGGTACTGCCTATCTTTTTAAAGGGGCCAAACTGGAAGTCAGTTTTGCTGAAAATAGCAATGGGTATTTGATCTGTAAGCTGTAACACACACATCTTCTAGTTAAATGAGGATGGTGTATCAATGTGGTGCTCTGAGAATCAGTGTTAATACTCATAGGCTTAGTATTATGGCCGTTCTACATAGTCAGAATAAGCATTGTCATACACAGCATCTTTAGAGGCAATCCCCATGTTCCCAAAAAGCATGTGATACAGTCCTCCTGGAGCTGCACCGTGTGAGGATGTAGGTGGAGGATCCATATTTGAAAGTTCCTCCTGTTGTTTTTTTAAAACCACTTGGAGTTGGAGAGGAATCCTATGGGACTGACGACCTTTGGACAAAAGGCTCCAAGATCAGAAGCCTCCGCCCATCCCAAGCCCTGCTGTCAAGAGCCAGGCAGGGTGGGAGGAATGATGGAGGTATTTTCATCTCCTGTTCTCCCTTGTTTTGCTAATTTGAGCTAGATGGGCCTCTCATCACATCTAGCTTCCTTACCTTACTCTGGGCAGAGATGATGATGGTGAAGCTCGTGGATCCAGCAGATCCACATCTCTCCCCTCGCAGCCCACCATCATGCCCCCTCCCTCCCTGCCTGTTCCTCTTCAGAGGTCACTATTGTGACCCTCAGAAGAGAAGCCACTTTCCACTCAAATTTATTACCCCAGGTCATAGCTGTGTCTATGGCCTCAGGGATGGGGTCCCTCATATCATATAGTCCTTGAGATGCCATCCCAGAGACCAAAGGATTGCTCTCTCTCTCTCTCTCTCTCTCTCTCTCTCTCTCTCTCTCACACACACACACACACACACACACACACACACCACACCACTCCAAGAATAAACTATGGCATCAGGGAGAAGGCTAGGCTAGAACCTTCATCTATGATAAGATAGCTTTCCCCACGTTTTTGATAATTCAGGTGCATGCAATGGCAAACTGCACTGTATACTGGTGGGATGAATCGTAAGTGTACCCCTCACACAATGACCGTGTGTGAAGAGTAGGAAATATCCACAGTTAGAAAGGGACATTTTGGTGCAGATATTCTTGGGCACAAAGACCTTATTTCTCTTTTTTTTCTATTCTGATCAGTCCCAGACAAAACAGGTTAAAATAAATATTTTAACGGATAGCCTAATGGAAAATGGACAAGGGGCACTTGCATAACATTGAGGGAGATAAGTCTTGCATTATTTCACCTTTTAGTCAAGGAAAAAAGAGCAGTTCAAGCTTTATCACAGAATGGAATTCAAGCCTGCTGCCATCTGGTTTCTCCTCTCCCAGAGTGGCCATCTATTTGCAGACTTTCCACCTGGCTGCAGCAGAAGTAGAGGCAAAACACCATGTGCCGTTGTTTCTCCTTCTCCCCTTGAACTGTCTCCCTTGGGGGCCCATTGGGATCTGCTTTGGCTCCTTCTCTCCCAGAAGCATCTCCCTCTGGTCTCATTTCACCTGGTCATGAAATATTTATATAACTTGATGAAGAATCTGTGCCTGAATTTACTTCCTGTTCCTCCCCCCCCCCGCACACACCTGGGACGAAGTCCCTTTGAACACCATGGGATTTACTTCTGATTTAACATGCGTAACAGCCTTCCCCAGCCTAGTACCCTGTAGACACTTTGGCTAATGGTCAGGAATCCCAAGAGTTGTAGTACAAAAGTTCTGGAGGACACCAGAGTGAGGAAGACTGATGTATAGGATGGTCAGACTCCACATCTAGGTGCTCATAAATGGATAGAGTTATCTTACTTCAAGCCCCAACTTTGAAAAACTCTGAGCAGTCAAACAATGTTATATATATATATATATATATATATATATCTGTAGCAGAATAAAACTTCCCTTTTATGAGCCCATTCTTCAAAAAGAGTTTGGCCAAAATGCCATTGTGACATTCCGCAGCAATGAAAAGCGATCTATCTTTGCTTTGCACCTTCAGCAGGCATCGTGTCCGTTCATTATTTCCTCCCAAACAGAATCTTCTGGAGCGCTACTTTTGAAAGTCCCCTTTATCTTCATTAAAGTGTCATGCAAGTTGACAAAACTTTGTCATTGAATTCCAGCAGTTCTATGAGGCTAACAAGTTCTGAAAGTTTTCAGAGTGGAGCAATATTTGTAGAGAATCCGGAACACAGTAAATGATTCCTCAGCCAGTTTCTCAAGGGTATCTTTATGGCTGTGTTGCTCTGAAATTGAGAAAAATCAAAGGAGACTGCTGGAGTGGCTCGTTGTCCCCCGTCGCTTCCCAGAAGGAGTATTTTGTTCCAGGTGGCAAAAAGAGCAAATTATGGATTACAAAATGAAGACTTATAGGTCACATGACCTCTTTGAAAATAATGCTCACTTATGACTCAGAAGTCAGAACTGACTTATCTTTATTTTATTTTTATTTTATTTTTATTTATTATATTTATCAATCGCCCATCTGGCCGGTCGCCCGGCCACCCTGGGCGATGTACAATTAAAATACAGTAAACACAATAAAATATAATAATTAAAACAATATAAAAATTCTCATTAAAAACCTAACCCACCCCATATTCCCGCCTGAACAGCCATGTTTTTAATGCACGGCGGAAGCTCATCACGGAGGGGGCATGGCGAAGGTCACTAGGGAGGGAGTTCCATAATGTGGGGGCCGCCACAGAGAAGGCCCTCTTCCTAGTCCCCACCAGCCTGGCTGCTCTGGCTGATGGGATAAGGAGAAGGCCGTCCGTGGCAGACCTTGTTGAGCGGCCTACTTGATCTTTTCTCCTCTCCCTGCATTTGCACAGTTAAATCATGTGTAACTAAGGGTGGGGAGCTTTATGTAAGTACACCTAAAAAAAAAAAAGATTCCTGGGAGAACAGAGCTACGAGGGGGCCAATAGATCAGCAGATTACTAAAAAAAAACAAAACCAGAACACAGCCATGTGTATGGCTTCATTAACCTACAGATGTCGATGCACACAATTAATCAGACAAGCATTTACCCAATTGCCAAGGCCAAGAAATCCTTCTAGAAAAGCTTCAGTTATTTCATCCTCAACAGCACTGCTGTATCACCTTTCTTTTAAGAAGTACCTTACTTATTTATCTTTTTAAAAGAAATAAACTTTGCCTCCTTATTCAGAGTTTCCAAACTCTATTGCCCTTTGCTTTCATATAGAGCTTTTCTACATGAGGCATTTATCGTGTGCTCATCCTTCCTTACTCATGGTTGTTTATAAGTTCTTCAGATGATGTCTTGACCCTCCACTTTTGCTTCTGTTTTTTAGAGCACTGGGGGGGGGGGTTTATACTCAGAAAAATGGAGCATTATTTGTGAAAGAAATGAAAGAAAACATATTTTCCTACTTGTGTAATTGTGTTATTCTGCTATAGCACAGCACCACCTAGAGGTTATGTAGTTGGAAAGCAGGAAAATAAAAGCTCTTTGTAACAGCTGGGTATGTTTAGCCTGTAGAATAGATGATTAAGAGGCAATATGATTGCCGTCTTCAGATATTTGAAGAGCTGTCACATACATGATGGAGCAAATAGGGGTGTTCACGTACCTGGGGGGGTCTGCCCTGCCTCGCCTTGCTGCAGCGGGCCCCCCCCCTTAGCTCGATTCTCAGCGGCATGGAGCAATTCTCTACGCTGCTCGAGCCGCCCGCACCGGCCGTGACAGTCCCATCGCTGCGTATTTTCTGTAGAAACCAGGGCAACAGGACTGTTTTAAGGGGGACCGGGACCCGGTAAGGCCCGCTTGCCTCGGGTGGGCATGAGCGGGGCCGATTTCAGCCTGCTACGTCTGCTTGAGGCGAGCGGGTACATCCCTAGGAGCAAATTCCATTTTTGTTGCTACAGAGGGCAGGACATGACCCAATGGGTTCAAATTACAAGTAGAAAAAAGATTTAGACTAAACATTAGGAAGAACTTCCTGATCGTATGAACTGTTTGGCAATAGAACAGACGGCCTCAGAAGGTGGTGGCTTTCCTTCATTAGAGGCCTACTAGAGCTTTCTGAAGCATAGGCTGGATGGCCTCCTATCAGGGCTGGATGGCCACCTATTAGTGATGGTGTAGTAATCCTGTAGTAATGAATGTTCTGCATCTGCACAGGGTTGGACTAGATGACCTTTGAGGCACCTTACAACTCTATGACTGTATGTGAGGACATCAGGGGGGCAGGGCTAGTGGTATGTGTGATATCAGGGGATGCTCAGTGGCACAGCTCCACTACCTGTATCTTGTATATGATAACACCTGAATAGGACTCATGGGTATGGTCCATACATGTGAACAAACTATTAATGAGATCAAGAACCTGGAAAAAAAGCATGATCTCCAATCGCACAATCCTATATAGATACAAGTTAGGGATGTGTCAATCAGCAAAACTCAAGCTTTCCAAAGTTCTCCAAATTCCATCTCAAAGCTTGTTCTGACTGGAGTCTGTATCAGATTACAAACTGTCTTTTTTTCCCTTTTGCATGAACAGCCTTGTTTATTTTCATGCTTCCCCCACCCCTTGCATTTCTCTCTGGAGGTCAGGCAGGCTCTGACATTGTATCGCTTTTGGTGCCTGCTGAAGACAACCTTGTTCCAGGAAGTCTTCCTTACTGGCCAGCCACAGTTTTAATGATACCTTGTTTTCTACATATTGTCTGTTGGAGGATATGGAAAGGAGTCGGTCCTATCCTGGTTAGGATGAAGCAGAGTTTTCCCCCTTATGCACAGCCTGGTTATTGAAACTGGTTATCACAACATGGGTTGCTAAACCCTTGCTAAAAGGCTCTTAAAAGGAACAGATTGTCCATACAAGGTTTAAAACCAATAAAGACATTTATTAGTTTTACTTACAGTCCGTTTATTCATATATGCAAGATCCATATAGGCAAATTAAAGTCTTCAGTGTTAAGAGTCCGCTTCATTGCAGATCACTGGCTGGAAGCCAGCTCAGACTGTGTGTCCTTCAGGTTGGAGAGGGAGAGAGAGAGAGAGGGAGGGAGAGAGAGAGAGAGAGAGAGAGAGCGAGAGAGAGCGAGAGAGAGAGCTGGCCACAGAGAGGCCGGAAGTAGGGAGGAGGGGTTACAAAACATGCACCCTGGGGATTGTTCAATTAACCCTTTCCTCCCACTGTAACTAGTGGTTACATTACCTCGTTGATTTAAGCAGGCAATATTACAATTTCTATCATTGTCTTTATTCTTTATCCATTTTTATCATTTAATTGTTCACCACTCTGAAATCTGCTTAGATTTGGAGCAGGATACAAATACTGTAAATAAATAAATAAATATTTTTTCCATATGTACACATCAATTGTGCACATTTTTTAAACGTACTCATTTTGAAAGGTACTCATTTTTGAAATGTACCGTACTCATTTTGAAGTGTACAGTACTCATTTTTTAAATATCCACATGCTGTCAAACACATTTTGGGGTGGGGGTCCATGAAGCATATTGCAAGGACATAAATTTATGGATTCTGACCACAGATTTTGTCTGAGTCTGTTCAGTCTGGAAGGTGCAAAGTGAGTAAAATCCTGATCAAAAATGAACTGAAACAAATTTCTCATGCATCCCTAACAGGGATGTCAGGACTGAACATACTAGTGAATGCAGGTTTTGGGTTGGGGCTTGCCACCATGATCCTATTCCCCTCACAGTACATTTAAACATGCGAATAGGCCATAGGGAGTTTCCCTTTGAATCAATGAATCCTCTGGTCAGTCGGTTATTTGGCTCATATGCCATTTTTACTGAAGTTCCTTTTAATATGGTAAAAACATTCCAGAAAATAAAATGGAATTTCATACCAAGTTAGCTGTGTTGAGAATTTTGGTTAGATATTTATGAATTGAAGGCAACAGAACAGCATAAATAGCAGGCCTGTGTTATCCAGCTGTTGTCATTTGCAGTTCTTCAGAATGTTATAGGATTTTCCCTTTTGAAACTATGTCTTGAGATGACAGTATTGAAGGAAAATTGTAATGAGTATGTTTGATAGGTTGTTTTAACTCACAGAGATATTTACTTTGGATAACTGCAGAACTTTCCTTCACAGCATAATATCAAATTTGCTCTATATGTAGCTGTTGCGTGGGAGTTGGTTGAGCACATAGATGTGCAATCTTCCTCACTAGCTACATAGATTGTACAGCAAATACCAGGTTTCCACAATTCTCCCTGGACACAAACATTATCCTTCCCCCCCCCCTTTTATTAATATCAACATCAATTTGTGAAGAAGTCTGCCAGCCACTTCCATCTGCCCATATCCACCACTGATCACCAGTTTAAGCTTTCTCAATTTAGGGAGGGAAATGAAATTATTTTTCATTGCCTTATGCCCAAGCTACTGGCAGACATATCCACAGTTCCATCTGCTCTTTGCCCCCAGTTTAATCCCACCCAGATTTATATTTTCAGGATTCTCATTTTTTAAAAAAGAAAAGGACTTATGTAAGCAATGCAACGTGTGTCATCCAGCAGCACATCTTAACCACTCACTCTCACACACACACACACACACACACACACATACTGTGCATATACAGTATGTATGTTCAGAATATCATCTGTCTGGAGTGCCTGAATATTGCTAATGTGGTCAATGTGTGTGTGTGTGTGTGTGTGTGTGTGTGTGTGTGTTTGCTTACAAACAGGAATGTCAGAGCCTCTAAATCATTGAACTGACAGTACACTCTGTAGTTTATTCAGAGCTGGGCTGGAGGCAACAAAATAAGATGTCGACACATACATCTTCCAATTGTCACCTTGCATCACATTGCATTTTTCGAACAGTACAGAATGGTGACAGTTCCTCCCGTAGTTGAAGACTGCAATTGCCGTTTCATTACAATCTCGATTTTCCCCCCTTTGCCTTCCATCCCTTTTCTCAAGCCCATCCAAACCACTTCATTTTGTTTTTAAATTGGTAGGCTATTTCTGAGGCCAATATATCGAATCCCCCCCCCGCCCAAGAAACCTGAAATAAACTGAATAGTAAGTTCAGTTTTGATTTTCTTATACACCATTCATGAAGTTTAACATGTGCTATTTTCTGAGCCCCAGTCAGTAATGAATAAAAATGATCCACCAACACCCCCTACCCCAAAGACAAACATACCAAAACAAATTAAACCATCTTTGCTGTAGTATTCTAGGACAGATCTGTTGCCTGGGAACACTGTCAAGATTATTACAACTGCTTGTTTATTATTATTTTAACTAGGGAACATAAAGCTTCGAGATCTCAGTACAGGATGGCAAAGGAATCCTGGGAGATTGAGGCTAAAACTAGCTGTTACAAGGAATATATTATTATTACCACCACAAATAGCAGTCCAATATAGATTTCATAGATCATAGAGTTGGAAGGAGCCTACAAGGCTATCGAGTCCAACCCCCTGCTCAGTGCAGGAAACTAGAGGAGGGGTCTCCCATCCAAGTAACAACCAGGCCTGACCCTGCTTAGCTTTCCACGCTCAGACAAGCTGAGCCAGCGTGAGCCACTCAAGCATGCCTCTCCCCTGATAACATCTTTCTAGTTCTACAAAACTTACGATGTGATATCATCATGCTTTGAGTTTTGCACCAGAGGCTGCTGCTTGTGGAGGGACAAAGAATTAGAAGCATGATGACATGTGATTTGTATTAATAGAACATTACCAGGGGGGGGGAGGGAGAGAGAGAGAGAGAGAGAGAGAGAGAGACCTGCTTGTTTGAGCAAAAGCTCCTCATCCTTTGCAATGTCCAGTTTCAACCTGATTTCATCATTATTTGACACAAAAGCAAAAACTAGTTTTTTCCCTGCAGGCAAACACATAAAAAATGTAACTCAACAGCTAGGGAAGTTTGTCACTGGAATCACCCCACTACCGTCTGCTAGCCCATTACAAAGTAGGGCTGTGGGAATCAGCAAACCTGAGTTTGCCATGGTTCTCCTAGTTCCATCTTGAAGCTCAGTCTGACTTATGTCCATATCAGATTGCAAGGTCTTTATCTTCTCATGTGAAAATCATGAAACTCTTGGCTGCATACTTGGGTATGGACTTGGGGGCACGTTTAAAAGTATGCTATTGTCTCCCATTAATTAAAGTATCTTTGTGCACATTTTTTTAAAAGTATACAATTTTCTTTTTGTATTTTTCTAATGTATGCAAAGCTAAGCAGGGTCAAGCCTGGTTTTTACTTGGATGGGAGACCCCTCCTCTAGTTTCCTGCATTGAGCAGGGGGTTGGACTCGATAGCCTTGTAGGCTCCTTCCAACTCTACTGAAATCTATGCATTTTTGAACACATTTTTTTCTCCTGTGAACAACATCACAAGCTTAGGAATGGATGAGCTTTGACCATGGATTACGTTTGCATTCAGGAAACAAATTTCTCATGCATCCCAATTATGAAGGACAGATAATGATCACACAATACACTAAAATTACATCATAAGTCAATAATTGTTTGCCTGTAATCAGACCAGGGTCTGTTGAGTCTATCATTCTTCCTCCAAAATTAGGGATGCTCTGAATGTCCGCTCTAATTCACCTATCTTGTCTTTCAAGTTTATACCATTAGAATAAAACTAGGGCTACAAGCTTTAATTGGTTGATTCAGTCAGGTGATCCATGAAAGATTTACTTAATTAATCAGTGGGGACTAATTATAATCAATCAGGACAAATTGTATTGGCGATGATCAAAGCTAAGGGCACATTTGCATATCCGGGTGTGTGTGTGGAATTTTGATTATTGGTGTATTATTTTGGTGTATTACTATAACAGCAAATTAAAAAAATTGAAATGCCAAAGGTG
This sequence comes from Shinisaurus crocodilurus, assembly GCA_021292165.1. Taxonomy (NCBI): domain Eukaryota; kingdom Metazoa; phylum Chordata; class Lepidosauria; order Squamata; family Shinisauridae; genus Shinisaurus; species Shinisaurus crocodilurus. The sequence goes on from CM037879.1 coordinate 160,462,811, forward strand.
ACTTTTCCATTTAACAATATAGGGTAGCTTTTGTTAATTACATGGGGATTTAGCTTACATTTCCTTAACTATGTAAAGGCAGCCCCAGTTTGGGTAGCATGCACATTTAAACACAAGCAAACAATTAATTGGTTAATTGGTGTGAGGGGCCCAGGGGTGAACAAATATACCGGTAATAAATAAATAAACAACAAAAGAAGGAGCCTGGCCAAGAGGAGGCTGAATGGGAAGGGCCATGATGGGCTAGCACGGACTAGAAAGAGACAAAAGGAAGGGGTTCAAGGAATATGATGCATCCAATGCAGGGAGAAGTGGATCAAAGAAGAAGGAAGGGCGGGGCTCAGAGGGAGAGGGGATGGTTAGAGGCAGAACGTGCGGAGCACATGTGAAGGGTCAGTTTGGAACAAGAGTGCTGTGATTGCCAAAATTCTCCAGGCACCACCTTGACTCTTAGTTCAACTCATTTCCCATGTTCGATTGCACCTTCTTCTTTTTTTTGTTTGCTTGTTTCATTCAAATGGGGAATGTGCACATTTTGAATGCGAAAAATACACATTTTCTAAGAAGTGCACCAAAATGGGCACCTTTTCCCATTTTTTAAAATGTGTATTTTTTTTTTAATGCAAATGACGTTTGGGATTTTGCAAACATTTTCAGAGAACATGCTCTCTTGTGCCAGTTCAGGATCAGCACTGCAAATGGGACATTTGTTCAGGTCCACATGGTCTGCAGACATAAATGAAATTTTCATACATCCCTAGAGTGGGGGCCACAGTTAGATAAATGTTATTAGCAGAAGAGGTGAACAGAGGCCAAAGGTATTCAGGTCTGAGCGGACACTTGGAGGTGACACAAGTAGCTAAACTACAGCCCTTCTTTCCTGAAGGAAAGCCAGTATGGACCAAGGTAAAGCCAAAGCAGTCTGGCTGCAGATAGACCAGAGATTGAGGGGGCAAGAATCTGAACAGCTAATGACTGAGTATGGGGAAAGAGTCCATGGAACTGAGATGAAACAACCAGCTTCAACATACCAGCTACTACTATCTGTAACCCACCACAATAAAGAAGTATAAGTTCTTGCCAAGTTCTGTGTCCATAGGTGTCTGGAGAATTATGGATCCATATGATGTGGAATACCCCCCCTTCCACTTGTGCCCATGGGCAATGCCCAAAATGTTTTATTGGTCTAAAGGTCAATGATTAATCAACTAAAACATTTCAGAACCGCTTCCCCCAACCTGCTGCCCATAGCTGACTAGGGGACAATGGTAGATATGCTCCAACACATATGCTCCAACCAGCCCTGCTGAGAGGACTCCCTCGTGAAGGCTCCTCCTCCCTCAGCTGTCACAAGCAGCAGCCATTCCAGCATGCTGTGCAGAGGGAGATGAGAGGGAGTGCAGGGCCATTCCACCAGCCCTGCCAGAAGTATTAATTAATCTTCTCTTCTTCTCTCCCCATTCCTTTTTCCTTGTGTGTCGTGTCTTTTTAGATTGTAAGCCCGCGGGCAGGGACTGTCTTGTTAATTGATTATATGTAAGCCGTTCTTGGAGCCTTTTTGCCTGAAGAGTAGCATAAAAAATGTTTCAAATAAATAAATAAATAAATAAACACATCTGGAGGGCACCAGTTAGGGAAGGCTGTTTTAAGGAGTTGCTGAGAAATCCCCTTCTTGAACTGACTTAGGGATGTATGAGTAATTTGTTTCAGTTCATTTTTGATCAGCATTTTTCCAGTTCACACCTTCCAAACCAAACATGGACTCAGACACAATCTGTGGTCAATATCTGTACATTTCCAAGCTTGCAGTGTGATTCACAGAGCAAAAATAAAAAATAAAAAATTGCATTCAACAGGAAACACTGTTTCCTATGTGACACTGGAAACTCGTTCTTTTCGGGCTTCAGTTTTTTTAAAAAAATTACACAAGTCATGGCCCGTTGCAAAAATGGAAGTCCACGTTGCGACGACCACCCCTCCCCCTATACCCAGGTGGATGTTGCTACTTCACCTAGTGACCAAAGGCACCTTTCTCTCCTCAGGATCTGCCGTGCCACCCAGGTGCACCTCCCAGTCCCAGATAGCCAGTGCCTATCATCACACTGCTATTGGAATGGCTACCACCGCCGGGGCTTTCGTGCCACCCAGCTTGGCAAACTTAATATATGCTGTTCTTTCCTGTTATTTTATCCCACCTATTGTGGGTTTTTTCCCCTTCAGATATGCTGCCACCAAACCCCTCAGTAGCGTGTGTCCCTTACGAGGCACGTGGGGTTAACCAAAGCCTTATCTATAATTATAAATGGCAAACAGGCTGTTTAGACACAAAAAGAACAAGATTTATTTTGGGAACACAGGTAGGAAATCAGGGTCATGGAACATAAGGGATTCAGGGGTCAAATATGGGTTTCAGGCAAATACAGGTAATATCTATCTAGATATAGCACTTTTCACTCTTCTAACAGACTAATCTCTCAAACCTTCCTATCACTCTACCTCCCAACTCGCTCCTTCCACGACCACCCCCCTCTCTCTGTCTAACTGCCTCTAACTGCCCCCCTCTCTCTTTTAAAATCCAGTCACTCCTTCCCCAGCCAATCACACGCAAGCTGCATCTGAACATTCCATTCACTGTCAATCCTACACCCCAGGCACACTATATACAAACCTCAGTAGGTATTTGCCCTTTACATAGAACCAGAATCGTCACCCACGTGCTAGCTCAATTCGTGTCAGATCATGTCAGTGGCAGTGTGGGGTTGACAGAACGGAATCCATTGACCCGAGTCGATATCTTGGATTTTTCACCCCCTTATCAGATTCCTCACATATCCCTAATTTGAACACTGCACATGAAAAAAAGCATACTTTAGAAAAATGTGCATTAGTGCACATCAATGGGAGAAGAATGCATACATTTCAAAGATGCACACAATTGATGCATACATTGGGGAAAAAAATAAATACGGATTTTCACTGAAAAAGATAAAAAATGAAGCTTGCAATCTGATACGGACTCAAGTTGGAACAGGCTTCGAGTTGTAATTTAGAGAACTTCAGCAAGCTCAAGTTTTGCTGATTCGTACATCCCTAGTGTGAATTTATTTTTTTTAATGATGCTTCAGTAACTTTTGATTGATTCTCATTAGTGTCACTGTGCTCCTTGTCAATGTGTGTCATATCACCACTCTGGGGACCTAGAACATTTAGAACATCATCCCAAAGGGATGACTTTTCCCAAGCTGTTTCCTCTTCAAGATGTCAGTTTATTAGCTGCACTACATCCACTATTATCATTACCATTATCATTATTAGCAAGAGCAGTCCAATGCCACTGTAGTCCAACTGATTCAGCAACATTTGCTCCAGATCATGGCACCTCTTAAAATTAATTCAAACGTCGATTTGGTGGCACATTTTTAAGCCATATGTGGCTCTGCGGTGCCTCCTTCCCCAGAGCAATGAAGAGACAGCATCAGAGCTCTTTTTTGCCAGGCTGTTCTAAGCTGTGTGCTCAACTAAGAGATTCCTTGCCTCCCTGGTGAGTATTAGGCTTAGTAGTAGGAAGGAAGCTTTCCAAGAGAGGCTTTGAAAATGCTTGGATGCACACACATAGTTCTGCAGAGTAGAACTGAGGATCCAAATGAGCAAGAGGGGATCCAAGTGAGCATTAGGATAATGTGAAGAGAGGGAGCATGGCCATTTCAATCTGCTCATGCCTATGGTCACAGACAGAAATTGGAAGGCAACACTGAGACCTCCTTTACCAAAACATCACATACTGTGTTATCGATCAGGCCTGCCTTTCCTCCTGTAACCTAACAAGCCACCAGCCCTGCATTGTAGCCTGTGAATTGCTGAACAGCCTTCAACCCCACCTTCCTATTATTTATTTATTTATTTTTGCAGTCCCAGGCAGGCAGCATCAAATAGGAGGTTTATCAAGCCTCTGTGTGCCGAAGGTAGCTTTGTGTGTGTTCCTTGAAGAACAGCTTCTTCTCTTGGCACATGGGAAGTTGTTTTTGAAACCGACTGAATATTTCAAAAGCAGTTTGAGATATAGCATAGGGGTCTGTGGTTCAAAGACAAAAAGTGAATATGATTGGGTATGTGCCCACTGGGCTAATGCAGAGTAGATCTTTAGATCCTCCAATCCCCAAGATGAGAATAATTCATGACCACAACAATTCATGACCACATAATTCACACCAGTTGCTGGGGAACATGAGTAGGTCCCGTTGCACTCATGTCCTACTTGTGGATTTCCCATGGGCAGCTGGTTGGCCACTGTGAACAGAATGCTGCACTAGATGGAGCTTTGGCCTGATCTACCATGGCTCTTCTTATGTTCTTATGACAACAACCTCAGAAGTTCAGGGAGGTAAAATATCTCAAAGGTTTACAAGATGAAACCCTAAGACAGGGTTGGGGAACCTGCTGTGGCTCTACAGATGTTATTGGACTCTGATTCCCATCAGCCCCAGCCAGCATGACCAATAGTCAGAAATGATGGGATTTGAAGTTCAACAACATCTGGAGAGCTATAGATTGCTCTCCCCTGCCTTATGAGATGGATATTTGGGAATGCTAGAAGCACAAATTATTTCCTGGGATTTCCTGAGGATTCTAAAACAGATGCAAACATAACTGCTAATCTGATAAAAGTTAGGCTCCAGGGAAAAGAAAAAGAGGTGGAGAAAAAAACCCAATTATTTTTTTCTCCAGTATAATCTTATATTGCAAATCATTTTCCTACATTTCCAGAGACCACCACCATTGATTCCAGGTTCAGTGGATTTTGCGACCCTTTAGAAATGAGAAAATCTGAAAGAAGACTGGCATCTGCCTTGTGTATGTAGAATTTGTTTTCTGATTGCAACACTGTGGAGTTGCCAGGTAGCATCTGCATCCCCACTTGAAACTATCCTTAGGGGATTGAGGATTTACGAGGCAATTCATCCAGGTATTGTTATTATTCACATAATGTACCTGCCTCATTTAGCCGAACACATGCAAATGGGATTTGAAAACAAAAACTGACATGGCTAGAACACTGATAGAAGACAAGCTCTAAACACTTCAGGGAGCTGATCAAAATCCTCCCTTTGACTGTGGTGGGCTTTGTATCATGTTGTACTATCAAAGGAATTTCAAAGACAAAAGCTGCCCCACAATGGCATGTGGATGTGTGTGACCTCTTTCACAGAAACTGGGGGATTCAAGTATTTTATCTTTAACCGCCTTTTACACCACTTGGGCAACATGGTAATGAAAGACAATCATTAGAGTTCAACTTTTAAACCAACTGAAAGCAATTCTATACTGTCTGAACAATATAAATGCGGGATTGGTGCAAATAAGCAGAGACGGGCAAAGCTGCCAATTTTGCTTTCTCATTGATAAATTTCAAGTTCTTTCTCTCCAAATATGAAGTACTCTGTGAATTTTGGTAAGTTCTTTTCAGAAATGAACTGAAATGACATTATCATCCAACTGCACTGGCCAAATTCAGTAGGTACAGCTATTCCCAGCCTGGAGGGGACCGTGATATACCTGCTTGCCATGTAGCTGTTAAAGATGAGGAACCTGTTAGAAAAAAGAGGTGGCAACCTCAGTTCAGCACTGTGAAGGAATGCCATGAACATATCCATTTATGTGGTGTAATGTTCAGTTCTGTAAATACTCTGTGTGGCCTCTGAGAGGCTGTAATGTATCTGTGTTGGCCTGAGGCCTAGTGTTGTTGCTGTGCTGAAATCCTGTTTTAGTAATAGCTGCTTCATGACATTCTGAAGGGGGAGAGGGAGATGATCACTTACAATATTTTCAATGGGCCTGGATCAGGTAAATTCAATTTGATTGGCTGGAGATTCTAGCTAGGTGGAAAAGATCAGGTGAGAAACGACAGCTGACAGAGATTCAGGCAGTTGGCTACTGGAAAGTGAGGGAGAAGGTCTGCTGGTTGGTGGGTGGTGTTATAGAAGGAGTAGGAGAAAGCTAAGTAGAAAGTGAATACCGAAGGCCTGAATATTAAATTATTTCTTCTCTTTGGGATAACCATACATGCAGTGGGGGCTGGTGGCTCCAATGTTGGCAGGGCTGTGTATCCGCTCCAGATTTTATTCTGAACTTTTAAGAACTTATCCATGGTGCTGAACGTATTTTAGGGATAGGGTTCAGCACCATGGATAGCTCAAAAGTTCAGATTAAAATCTGGAGCAGATACACACACCCTTTGACATTGGAGCCACCAGTCTCCATCGCAACATGGCTGGTAAAGATCAAGAGTAGGGAGCAGGTGGCTCTGTTATGTCAGGAGGCTGACATAAGCTCTATGATCTTCTAGAAGAAGGTTACACAAGGAGGAAATAAAAACCCAGACAAATGGTCCAAGCAGCCAGTAATACAACAGGAGCAGCTTTGGAGATCAAAGGAAGACTGTACCCAAGAGCTGGACATGGTTATGAGTATATTTGGCTGGGGTGGAGGTTTAGGGAATTTGGCCTGAGGTAAAACAAGTACAGCGGAGCGGAGAGCCTTCCTCTGCTGTCCGATGGGTCCCATCGCATCACTTCCGGCGCGGAGGAAGTGACGCGACGGGACCCTGTTCCATCGCGCTGGACCCCCGCCTGTGCTCTGTTTTTGGCAGGGGAAACCAGGGCAACAGGGCTGTTTAAGCCCTGTTGCCCTGGTTCCTCCTGCCAAAACAGAGCACAGGCGGGGGTCCAGCGTGCCGGAGCAGTGGCTCCGGCGTAGGCGGCGTAGGCGGCGTGCAGGACCAGGTAGACGGGGGGGGGGGTCCGGCGGGGGGGTGTCCAATTTAAAAACAAAATGAAGTGGTTTGGATGGGCTTTAGAAAAGGGATGGAAGGCAAAGGGGGTGGGGGCTCCAGCGGCGGCGGCAGGGGGGCGTGCGTGGGGTGGTTTCTCCAGCGGCGGCTCGAGCAGCACGAGCGGCACGAGCGGCACGGAGAACGCTCTGCGCCGCTCTGAAGAGCGAGATCAGGCCACCTCCAGCCGGCTCTAGGCTCGGCTCCACCACTATAGTATGCATGCTCTCAAACACATTTTTGGGAGTCCATCAATCACACTGCAAACTTGGAAATGTGCTGCAGAGTTTGACCCCAGATTGTGCCCAAGTCTGTGTTCAATCCAGAATGTGTGAACTGGGTAAATCCTGTTTAAAGATAAACTGAAACAAATTTCCCACATCGCTACTTATGAACAAAATATCCCTTTAATAAATCAACTTCTTCAATACTTCATCTTGTCTCTAGCATTGGTGCCCATCTCATGCTTAAGCTGCCCATGTTGATGTCCATCTTATACCAAGCTACATGGAGAAGCTAATGCTTCTCTTACCCATATGTTTTGGCAATGTCCAGTAGTTTCCTGTTTTGGGGAGGAGATCATAGTATGGATAAACTTTATACTGGAATGCTCTTTAATATTTACTGATGCACATGTTCTCTTAAATTATTTACCTGTTGCTTGGAAGTTAATGCAAGGTCAACGTAAATGAATGTGCACCCTTTTGACAGCTAAAATACTGATATTACAACACTGGAAAGATTTTTATAGGGGTGTACACGTACCTTTTGTGGTGCTCGCCGGATGCTCAGCGAGCACCTCCGCCATGTGATACTGCTCGGTGGATTTTCTGGGGACCCAGAAGTGACATGACAGGTCCTGGCGCTGTGCCAGGAAGTGATGCAATGGGACCCAGGCGCTGCGTTTTTCACTTAAATACCATAGAAAACCACCTTAAACGGCTGCGATTTGCTATTTGCGGCCGTTTTAAGATGGTTTTCTATGGTACTTACGTGAAAAATGCAGCGCCGGGGTCCCATCGCGTCACTTCCTGGCACAGCGCCAGAACCCGTCACGTCACTTCTGGGTCCCCGGCGCTGTGTTTTTCACATGTACCATAGAAAACCACCTTAAAACAGCTGTGAATAGCAAATTGCAGCCGTTTTAAGGTGGTTTTCTATGGTACTTATGTGAAAAATGCAGCACTGGGGATCCGGAACTACCTCTCCCCGGCTCCTTTCCGGGGAGATTTGCTGAGCCAGGGAAAGGTAAGTTCCGCGGGGCTCGGGGGGGTCGAGCGGGGCGAGTTTGCCCTCACTTCCACCCCCGATCGAGATCCGCGCACATCCCTAAAAGATAAATGCCCACTTCCTTTAACACAATGGATTTTGAGGACCTAATGATGCCTTCAATATTTGAGTGAGTAGTACTTAGACACCACCTGCAGATGGATAAATATATGGATATTTGGTCCGCCTTTTCTGAAGCTTATGCATAACTGTTTCTATTGATAGCTGTATTATCACATACTTACATATACTTATGGACATACATGTCATACACACCTATTGTAAGTGATTTATTTCATTTTCTGTAGGAAAATTGTTTTGGGTTTTTTTCTTTTATATGGTTTTGTTTGTTTTGCTGAAATTCACATTAAAAAAATTAATAATAAAAGAATGCCAAGCTACTTGAACGTTTTAAAGTTTTCTAAGAGAATTGGTAGCAGCAGAAAAAAGGTCAGCTTATAGAACTCTTGAGTTACACTGTCAGGGAGTTCTTAGGCCCTGAAATATAAGCATTTGCTAAAAATAAGAAACCCCAGAGGTTGGATTGCCCATTGAAAAAGCAATTTCTTCATAGGTGGTAGCGGTGCTGGGGAGAGAAAATCCCCCATAAGCACTAACAGGGTTGAATACACAGGGATTCAAACCCATACTTTTAAGATCTTAAGATTTTAAGATTCATCAAAGCCCTGGGCCTGGATGAATGAATATGTTTGTTTAGGTTTTTCCCAGAATGTTTACATCTGAAGTTCTTTCCCCCCATAAATATGGAGAACTTTGTAAATTTTGGTAAATCCTTATCAAACCCAGACTGAAACTAAATTCTCACCCATCCTTCCAAATGAAATATGAGCTCTGTAGCCCAGAATCTGCCAGCACCACCTCAACCATACAAACGAACTAGACAGCCTCATAGAGCAACAGAATGCAAGGGGGAAGTGGAGTGGCTGGTCCCAGCCTCTTGTGGGCTCCAACTTAGTACTTCCTAGATTCAAATGTGTCCCAAACATCTCTCCTAGACACCACCTTTTTATTAGTTTTAAAAAAGCAGACAAGAAGGATTAATTTAGAATTAAATAACATTTACTACTGTTTCAATATACCAGTAATGCTATCAGAAGGTTAACGATTGGTAAGACAGTGGTTACAGGAAAAGGTTTCAAAATGTTGCAGAAATGGATAAATCCCAAGTTAAGTGACATGGTAACCCAAAATGAGTAAAGATCCAACAAATCCTATGCTTTTTTAGAGAGAAAAAGTCCTACAACTCCCACCATCCCTATGGGGAAATAAGGGGGAAATGGTCTAAGTAAGATTGCAAAGGCTAGCAGTGCTTCCAGATGAGACTTTTATTGTGAAATCGCAATGCCTCATTCATGGAATTTTACATGGGGTTCAGATAATGTCATCTTCCGTTTTCAATCCTCCTATGTTTTACTAGTGGTGGTGATTCTTCTTCTTCTTCTTCTTCTTCTTCTTCTTCTTCTTCTTCTTCTTCTTCTTCTTCTTCTTCTTCTTCTTCTTCTTCTTCTTCTTCTTCTTCTCCTCCTCCTCCTCCTCCTCCTCCTCCTCCTTCTCCTCCTCCTCACCACAGAAAATCTGTTGAGGAGGAAAAGATGGAATAGCAGCTGAATGTGTTCTGAGTGGTAGTGTTAGGAGCTGGTCAACTGGAATTACCCTTCTGTAAGCCAGGAACAGATAAACATTTGAAGCTCCAATGGCAGCTTTCCTCCTGGAGCAAATAGCAGCTGCCCAATCCAGGTCAGGACTCTGACAGTGGCAAAGGATTAAAGCCTCCCTCCCCTTGGTCCAGATTCCACCCACACCTGCCTTTTAATAAAGAAAAAGTACAAACATTCAAGGGCCAATCACATGATTAATCACTTATCTAGTTTATTTATTTATTACAAATATTTATATGTATTTTTAGGATACAAATCTTACCATAATGAAATGAAATAATAAAATCGCAACAAACAATGTTAACATTTTAAAATATATATGTATCAGAAGTCTTCCCACAGGAGAGTTGATGGAAGATGGCTCACGGGGAGGGGATGCATTAGTCCAGCTGGGTCAGGCCCTGAGGTCTTCATCACCTGCATCTCTCCCTGTAGCACCAGTGAGATCTAAAGGGGAAATTTAAATTGGAGTATATGGCTGTATGCCTCAAATTAATAAAGCAACAGTGAGGTAAGCACTTTGGGGATTATGTAACATCCTAAAAGGTCCATCCAAATGATTTGAACTAGGCATTATACAGGACAGGATGGTTCAGAAGAGTGGTTTGTGAATAATGCAGCTTACAGAATTTACCATGCCACAAACCACCTGTTCTTCTTCTCCCCCATCACTTTCATTTCTACCATCTGTAAACAAACTTGCTGCAAAGAAGAAGAAGGAAGGGGAAACAAACACACACAAAGAAATGAGTAGGAGAAAAAAAATGGCAATGTTAATGCTCCTGCCCGAGCTAGTGGCACCAGCAGCTGCACATATATGGGGGCAAGGAAAGCATATGGTCTCCTCTGAGCTCCTGTCAGCTTGCCAGAGCAGAAGAACTCCAAGCGGGGGTCAATCTTGCATCATTCAAGAGCTGCAGAACAGGGCGTGACGGAACACCACAGAATGCCAATGAGGGCACTTGCAGTCACCAGGAAACATAAGATAGAGCTGTGTGCCTTGTCTCAGACAAGACATCGCCATGAAGTGATGGAGCTGGCCCCTTTCCAATGTTTACTCTGAGCGCATCATTTTTCAGAACTGTAGGAAGAATTGTCATCCTTCCAACACAGCATACACCAAGGATAATATGTTGAGTGCCTGCAACGGTTTGCCTGGCCAAGAAGTAAATTAGAGTCTACACAATACGCACAAGTAATTTCCACCCCCCCAACAGCAATTTCACTGAAAGGTCTAGTCTAATTTGCTAAAATAATGCCTAAATCTGTGCTTTCATCTTCCAAAATGGTTTCCAAAGAACCCCACTCAAATTATTTTTATTTCATTTTATAATTTTGCATTCTTTCTCCTTCGCTTTTTTGCTTTTGTCCTTTTCTTCCTCTTGCCCACTCTTTTTTCTTTCTTCGCGCCTTAGATAGATGTAAACATTCTTTTTTTGTGAGTGCATTGTACTACCATATAGGTAAAATAAGTAATAAATAAATAAATAACTACACAGGCAGGTAAATAAGAAAACCAGAAATGGATTTCAGAAATCAATTGCCTTCTTCTTTGTGACATTCATTAGCTACCACAATTTTCTTTTAAAGTTCATATATCATTTGCGTGCGCAAAAGAGGAAATAAGAGTCAAGACACAGAATGATGGTGAAATTATGGGCCACATTTTGATTCGAGGATCTGGGAAGGGACGAGTGCGGGTGCTAGCTAAACCGGCTCTCGGCCAGTATACCCTTCAATGGGCGAAGCATCCCAATTGGAGGTGTGGCGCTGTAACTCGCCACTCCCCAATTTTACACCGTGCGGTGTCGGAAGGCCTCCTCCATGTCACCGCACGGGGCCATGAAACGCCATGCGGGTGAGAGGAATTGGCCTCAAAGGCGGACCCTATCTCCCTGGCCGTGCCGTGAAACGGGGCTCAGGTGAGGCTAAGGTATCGCCAGTCACCTGAAAGGTGCCGTGGGATGATCACCGAACCTCACCCCACTGCCTAAAACCCGCACTTACCACCAATGTGACCAAATCAGGGAGACTACGCAAAACAAAAAAGCACCCAACCCAAGAACACAGTGTAGAGTAGGCGAAACACGCACACCACCACCAGGCCAATCAGCAATGGTGAGCCAAAATTCCTACTCGGCCCCGTCAACCGGCGACCAGAAATCCCACACTGTGAATTGGGAGGGAGGGGGGAGCTGCTTTGAGAAAAGAGGCAGAGGGTGGAGCGACGCTGCCTAATAAAGGCCTCCGTCGCTCCTCCCCCCGCCTTGAGCCCATAGGTGGTTTCAAAATTATACAGCCTCACCTCTCATTCCTCTACGCATGCAAATAGTCCTCCCACCAACAGCTACGCGTTGGTGGGGGAAGGGGATTCTCTTCTCTACATTGGTCTATATCATGTGAAGAGACCTCTCCCAACCTTCCTTCCCTATAGCCTACACACAAGCAGCAGCTGGGAGAACACACTTTGCATACAGAAGGTCCCAGTTTCAATTCCTGGCATCCACAGGGAGTACTGGGAAAGACCCGTGTATGAAACTCTAGAGGGCCACTGCTGGTCTGTGTTGACAGAACTGAGCCAAATGGTCTGAATGAGTATAAGGGCAGCTTCCTGTGATCTGGGAAATAAGTGAGGAGCAAGTCTGAGCACAGAGACATTGCTCCAGCCATCCTTCTGACTTCCCTTGACCAATCTTTCCCATCTGTATAGCTCCACCACATCTCCCTGAAGCAGATACGTGTGTGTGTGTGTGTGTGTGTGTGTAGGCCAGTGCTTCTCAATTATTTTCTGTCATGCCCCCCCTAGGAAGAAGAAAACATTTCGCGCCCCCGCGCGACTGTAAATAGTATCATTTGTCTATAAAATTGTTATAAGTACACCTCTGCATAACACTGTATCCTTATTAACGTATAAGAGAATAAAAAAAGAAAGAAATGTGGATCAATTTACAACAAAGAATAGCTTTATTAACTGTAGCAGAAAAGATTTAAAGGGTCTAAAAGTCACACGGGCGGGTTTGGCCAATCAGGCAAGCCCCCCTTTACGGAGCCTCACGCCCCCCCAGGGGGGCCCGCCCCACTATTTGAGAAGCACTGGTGTAGGCTGAGTTCCTTTCACCCCATTTTGTGGTTCACCCAGTTTGGGGGGACACTTCAGGCAAGCCTCTTAAATGTGGTGGTGGTGGTGGTGGGGTTCAGCTCAGAGTGATTTGTGCCATTTGAGCAGGGAAGAAAGAGCTTACCATGGTGTGCCCCCCCCCACTTTTCACCTCTTTCCATTTCATTTACTGTTTAAAAGTTGCCTATTTATTTATTTATTTACATTTATTAATCGCCCATCTGGCCACCCTCAAGGAAGAGGACAAAAGATAGCACCTATTTGCATAACATCTGCATATGCTAATTTATATGTATGGCTGAAAATGTAGAAATAATGATTACAATTTCAATAGCATAGTCTCCAATTGCCCCGAAAATGCCAGGACCGTCAAGAAAACCCTTAAGCCATCACGGCTTCTCACTTTGTCACACAGAGTCCCAAATTCCCCTGCCTCCCACAACTGCAAGCTACTTAAAGGGGCCGTGGGCAAAATTGCAGCTAAACTGGCAGTTTTAGCTTAGCTGCAATTTTGCCCATGACCCCATTAAGATAGCTCTGCTTAGGCTCAAACAGACACTGCTAAGCTGGGAGGGCCAGGCGAGGGTGTGTGTGTGTGTGTGTGTGTGTGTCTGTGCACGTGCGCATTACGCAGGCCACCCTGGGCGATGTACAAAATAAAATACATTTAACAAGATAAAATACATTTAAAACAAGATAAAATACATTTAAAACTCACTGGGTGACTTTGGGCCAGTCACTGACTCTCAGCCTAACCTACCTCACAGGGTTGTTGTGAGGATAAAATGGAGAGGAGGAGGAGGAGGATTATGTAAGCTGCCTTGGGTTCCTTGCAGGAAAAAAGGCGGGGTATAAATATAATAAATAAATAAAATAAATAAAACAAGATTAATTTTTTAAAAAAATCTTAACCCACCCCATATTCCCACCTGAACAGCCAGGTTTTTAATGAGCGGCGGAAGCTCAGCAGAGAGGGGGCATGGCGGAGGTCTCTCGGGAGAGAGTTCCACAGTACGGGGGCCGCCACAGAAAAGGCCCTCTTCCTCGTCCCCACCAGTCTAGCTCTTCTGGCTGAAGGGACAAGGAGGAGGCCGTCTGTGGCCGTCTGTTGTGATGGCAGCTTTAGTGGTAGGGTGACCATGTGTTACAGAGGACAGTCTTCTATTTGAAAAGCTGCCAGAGGGCTGTCCTCTATTTTGAAGGCATCTTCTGTTTGAAGGGCAGCCCGGTCCAAGTCCGGTACAAAGATAAAGAACCATCAGAAGGAAGAGCTGGGCCTTCAAGTTGCCCATCATCATCACCTGGACAGGAGACTGAGCAAGGCAAACAGGTGACCTGGTCACAGCCTTCCACCTATGGTGAGATGTACTGTATTTCTATTCCATACCCTCCAACATTTCACAGATGAAAATAGGGACACACATGTGGATTTGTAAGAAGTACGGTTAAGCAACATGAAGGTGTGATCAAGAGGGCAGGCCTGTGGCTCACGTTGGCTCAGCTTGTCTGAGCGTGGAAAGCTAAGCAGGGTCAGGCCTGGTTATTACTTGGATGGGAGACCCCTCCTCTAGTTTCCTGCATTGAGCAGGGGGTTGGACTCAATGACCTTGGAGGCCCCTTCCGATTCTATGATCCTATGGCCAGGCAACATGAGGGCATGGCCAAAGGTATGGCCAGACAACCAAACGGCATGGTCAAGTACAAAAGTTATTAGAGGAAACACACAAAATCGTATATATTATAATTATTATATTATATATTATTTTGTAATATTTTATTAGTGGCTTTTGTAATTTTTTTTAAACCTTACTTAAACCCTTAATTGTTGATATCTGGTGTTTTGGGGGGGGGGCAGTGCTTTGCAGGGCAATCCCTTTCTTTTTGTTTTACAATTGTCAGGATTGGCACAAATGAAGCTTACCCACCCCACACCCCCAAACATGGAGCTTCAGAGAGAAGGGGAAGTTTCTTGCATTTCCTTCTGACACTGTAAACTCACCTGTTAGAGGCAAAGAGTCAACTGTGTTAGGAAATAAAATCTTTGGCAATATAAAGAAAGGAATCATGTGATGAATTTCCTCATTCATCTCTCCGTAGGTCCAGGCCTTCACCCAGCTAATCCCTTTCCCACAGCAACGTGCAGCAGAAGCAGCAGGTGGAGCATGCGCAAGTGCACAGACACACACACACACACACACACACACACACACCCTTGCCTGGCCCTCCCAGCTTAGCAGTGTCTGTTTGAGCCTAAGCAGAGCTATCTTAATGGGGTCATGGGCAAAATTGCAGCTAAGCTAAAACTGCCAGCTTAGCTGCAATTTTGCCCACGGCCCCTTTAAGTAGCTTGCAGTTGTGGGAGGCAGGGGAATTTGGGACTCTGTGTGACAAAGTGAGAAGCCGTGATGGCTTAAGGGTTTTCTTGACGGTCCTGGCATTTTCGGGGCAATTGGAGACTATGCTATTGAAATTGTAATAATTATTTCTACATTTTCAGCTATACATATAAATTAGCATATGCAGATGTTATGCAAATAGGTGCTAATCTTTTGTCCTCTTCCTTGATGATGCATTTCCTCTTTTGGGGTGATTCATAAGTAGCCACCCTATTCTGCAGCATGGCAACAAGAGTAGAGCTCTGCCCGATATTAACTTTTCTTCCCACCGGCATTCTGGATATGACACTAGTGTGTCCATTTTGTGTAGCTGCAGAAATGGCACTGAAATGTCTGCCCTCAATTCGCCCCCTGCAAGTGCATATATGTACCCATACACATGTGCACACACCAGGGCCGGTGCTACCGCTAGGCCAACTAGGCGGTTGCCTAGGGCGCGTAGCGGAAGAGGGCGCAGAACGCTGCGCTCCT
This sequence comes from Shinisaurus crocodilurus, assembly GCA_021292165.1. Lineage (NCBI taxonomy): Eukaryota > Metazoa > Chordata > Lepidosauria > Squamata > Shinisauridae > Shinisaurus > Shinisaurus crocodilurus. The sequence continues at coordinate 160,478,570 of CM037879.1, forward strand.
CTTCGCTGCCGGCGCGCTCATGCCCTGCCCGCCCGCCCTCCTCTCCGAGAAAGCCAGGTAAGTGCGCCCGGAGTAGTGGTGGGGCCGAGCCTGGGTGCCTCCCCCCTACCTTGCCTCGCCTCCGCGCCGCCTCCCCCCGCCTCGCCTTGCCTCTGCGCTGCCTCCCCCCCCGCTGCCGCCTCCCCCCACCTCGCCTCGCCTCGCTTCGCCTCTGCGCCACCTCCCCCCCACCTCGCTTCGGCCTCTACGCCGCCTCCCCCCCCGCGCCACCTCCCCCCCGCGCCACCTCCCCCCCTCGCTTCACTTCAACTCTCCTCCGCGCCGCCTCCCCCCCCCGACACCTACCTTCTCCATGCTGCTTCCGGAGCCCCGCCCGCGCTCTGTTTTGGCGGGAAGTACCAGGGCAACAGGGCTTAAACAGCCCTGTTGCTCTGGTTTCCCCCGGCGAAAAACAGAGCGTGGGGGTCCCTTTTCGGAGGAGGCGTCGGACTGGGAAGGTAGGTGGGGGGGCGGCAGCGGCAGCGTGCGGGGGGGCTCCAGTGGAGGTTGCAGAGCAGGGCTGCTTTCCGGAGCCCCCCCCACGGCACGAGGGGGGGCGCAAATATAATGTAGCCTAGGGCGCCAAACTGCCCTGCACTGGTCCTGGCACACACTCACACAAGTACTCATTCCACTGACTGAAAGCTAGAAAAGCACAAACACTTAGCAGAACATTATGTTGCTTCCCCTTACAGAGTTCCAGCCTCAATAATAGCTTGTATTGCACAAAGGGGAAAAAGATTATAATGAAAAATCCATAGTGAGTCTTGTGTTTTGTAAGTTAGCTGCATGCAAATTAAAATTTGGGGGAAGAAAGCAGAAATAGAACACAAAATGAGATGTATTTTGTTTTTCATTGGTGCTGTGTATTCTTAGTGGGCTTTTTTCATGTGCATTTTTTATGATTACGTTTGCTCATTATAAGCACAGAAGCACATCTCCCTTTGTGATAGATAATAACAACTTTCTTTTCCTTCCCTGCTGAAAACTGCTTGAATTGGATTAACATTAGAGCAAAGCAAACTTTTTACTATTTCCATTTCTGAAATTCAAAATTACAGGAGACTCAAGTTGGGAAGTGCCAGCATTAGGATTTTCATGTGGCTATATTATTCTATTTGCATTCACAATTACCGTCTTCCATTTTAAATGCAGTCAAAATACTCGTATTGTTCCATTATTCTTTATTAACCAGTATTTTTCAGAATGAATTAGAAAAGTTATCAGAAATGATTTGCTTTCACCCAGATCCGAAATAATTTTGCCCCACTCAAGAAAAGTTTAGAAACTCTAACACAGGCTTCCTCAACCTGGTAGTCTTAGATTTTTTGGACTACAACTCCCAGAATTCCTGACCATTAGCCATGCTGGCTGGGCCTGATGGGAACTGAAGTCCAAAAAATCTGGAGGACATCAGGTCAGGGAAGTCTGCACCGACATCATCCTCTCCCTCCTCTCCCATGGATAGGTGAGTATCCAAATTGGGGGGAGAGTGTATCTATGTCAGCCTCCCCCCAACCTGATGCCCTCCAGATGTTTTGGATTTCAACTTCCATTAGTCCCAGTCAGCAAAGCCAAAGGTCAGGTATGCTGGGGTTGTGGTTCAAACCATCTGGAGGGCACCAGGCTGGGGAAGGCTGGTCTATATTGTTCCAACCCAAGTTCCAACCCAACGGACTAGCCCTTGCTGGATTGGAGACCTTGTGAGCAAATAAAATCTATGGGATTAGCCTCCATTAGGATTAAGGTTGTTAAAAAAATAGTGCAAAGCCAAAATAGGGTAGTGGGGGGCATGTTTCACCCCCAAAATGGCAACTTCCATGGAATGCACACAGCCCTTTGGAAATTGTTTGCATCCAGGGCCGGTGCTACCATTAGGCCAACTAGGCAGCTGCCTAGGGCGCAGGGCTAAAGGGGGGGGGCGCCAGAAACGCCTTGGAAAAAAAATACAGCGCTCTCAAGTGGGAAGGGGGGGCGCTAAATATCTGATCTTGCCTAGGGCACCAAACCACCTTGCACCGGCCCTGTTTGCATCCCTCTACAAAAGGATGTGAAGCTGCAAGGAACCAGGTATCAGGGGCGGGGCTGGGGCTGTGAATACACCCCCTTTGCCACAAGGAGGCAACATTCATATCCCCATCTGCATCGCATTACTTGCAATGGGATGCACGTTTGGATGTACAACTGCATCCATGTTCTGTCCTAACTAATCATGCATGATGTCCAGAGCTGGACCAAATCAAGAGCTGGCAGGCAGTGAAACCACCAGCATAGTGTAGCAAGACAGGGAGCACTGCCCAATTTCCTCTGTCCCCCTTCATTCTGAGTGAATACTTCATTTTCCCTCAGTGATGTTGTGATTTAGCCAAATCTGATTGGCTACCTGGTGCTGTAATATCATCATGTTCAATACATGGTCCCTGAGTGGCTGGGATCAGAGATCTTTCATGTTTTTGTTTTTGTTTTTTGTGTTGAAAGGAACCAAAACAGCTGATTTGTGAGTAATTTTGTGAAAGAGTGATAGGCTGGGTTTTCTTCAAGTCACATTTTCAGATTTGGATGTTGTCCATCCATAATCCATTACTTTCAACAGGATTTACTTTCAAATAGGATGTACATTTTTTCATAGCTATTCATAGTTTTCTAGGTCTTCTTTCCCTGATAGGCTGGATTCATTCTGTGATCACTAGTGCTGCACTGATTTTTTGTGATGTTTGATTTTCAATGTGAAAACTGCTGTTCTGGAGGTGAGAAAAGGTCCATGAAAAATCCTGCACCTTCCATTAGTTTTCTTTTCTTTTTTTCATGCCTGTTTGCAGCCATTGTTCTCCGATCTTCTGCTGCTTCAGTGACATTTTCTTTACTTGAAAGAACATTGTCCACACTCCTTTTTTAGCCGTATTGTTGTGAGCTGGTGCATATGCTAATACACATTAAAGACTCTACTTTGAACACACACACACACCTTGCTGTGTGGTGATGTGCATATATAGTGCAGCAAGAGCTTTGGCAATTGGGTGGTATAGAAATGTGTTAAATAAATAATGAATGAATGAATGAATGCCTGGTTCTAAAATAATGGCAGAATTATAATACTTACATTTTTAAAAAACACACACACCTAGTTGCTGTGTGCTAATCCGCCTTTAAAGAATGTTCAGGTCTATTGCAATATGCTAATGCATATAAACACCCGGCTTAAAAAATCTGAAAATCTACCCACACACACACTTTCATGATATCGTGACACTTCCCAATGAGTGGCCCTCCAAAGCACAAAAAGTGTGTGTGGGGGGGGACTTTTTGAGGGGAGTGAAATGTTTGTCAAACTTGCTCCCTGGAAACATGAGAAAGAGGTGGGTATCTCCGCCCACACCTCATAGTGCTGTATTGTATTTTATTTTTCATGTTATTATCATGCCCCTTAATTAACTTTGCAAATCACACATACCCATGGAGTGCCAGTCATCCCATTGCTTACAGCATTAATATAAAAAAAGGGGGGGGGAAGGAAAACCATAGTGGTATTGAAAATCTGAAATGCATTCCTTTCACGTTGCTAGTCATTTCTCATAAGCTTAAAAAGTTATAGTTAGGTGTTTTTTATTTTTATTTTTCATTTTTTTGTTTCCTTCCTTTTAACCAATTTCACAATCCAATGATCCAGCCTCACACTTATCTCATGGCTCAGCACCTTAGACATAAACTCCTAATGTGGCACTCTGTCAAACGGTTACTGATAATCTAACCACTATATGTAATATCCCTGGCCTTCTCTGGGCTGTAATATCTGCAAAGAATTACAAGGCAGTGAAGCATGGCTCTCCTTTCCCTGATACTACACTGGTTGTCCCTGGTCAAGCTGTGCTTTTCAAAACCCTTCCTTATTAGATCCCTTCGAATAGTTTCCAAAACTTCCTTTCTACTAAAATTCGGTCAATACAATTGAACCATAATATCTTGAAATCCCTTTCCTCTCGTTTGCAGCTTCCTCCTAATTGCTTCCATTAGGTGCAAACCACAACACACCAGACCTTAATCTCTTCACAGCCCCCTTATCCTCCAAGCAGCTTTTCACCTGTTACACATCAAAAGGCTTCCTTTCCTCTCCTGGTGTCACTCTTATTTGGCCTCATTCCTGTACTTTCCAGTTTTCCATCTTTTAACTTGGCAAATTCATTATAGTCAAATGGTCCACAGCACCACCAGGGCAGCAGGCAAGTAGGGCATCAAAGGATTCCTGCATGCTTAAGTTGGTATGGTGCACAAGGGTTGGTGGTGGAATGGCCAGGGTGTGCAGGACAATTTGACTCTTTCCAAGTAAAATTCCACCTTTCCCCCCTCTACTCAAATGCCATGTTTATGAAGTGCTTTGAAAGTATGAGATATGCTATGTAATTGCTAAGCATTTAGTGGTGTGGTGGTGGTGGTGGTGGTGTGATGATGATGATCAGCATCAGCATCAGCATCAGCATCAGCATCAGCATCATGACTAGCACTAGGATGGAACTAACAGATTGACTGGGTTCAGACAACATGATAACCCACACTCAAGGGCTGAGTATGGGTTGAGTGTGGGTTGTCATGGAACCGTGGGTCGTTGTTGAAAACATGGGTTATCATGTTGTCTGAACCCAGCTGAGATAACAAACCATGGTGAACAACCCACAGTTCACAACCCAACAACAAAACATAGGTTCTCTTCATAGGTTATTCATGGTTAACAAGCCATGGCTTGTTAGCACAGCTGGGTTCAGACAACCCAATAACCCACGGTTCAGCAACAATCCACACTCAACCCATACTCAATGCTTGAGTCTGGGTTATCATGTTGTCTAAACCCAGTCACTGTGTCTTATCTTCCTTTATTCTGCAATGGTTGTTCCCTTTCCCAATATTTCTTGTGGCAGACAGCAGAGCAGACTATATGCTTCATGGTGGAGAGCGGGGACAGCTCAGTTGTAGAGCACATGCTTTGTATGCAGAAGGTCCCAAGTTTAATCCTTGGCATCTCCACTTCAATGGATCAGGTAACAAGCTATGGGGAAGACTCTCTGCCTGAGTTCCTGGTAGTTAGAGTAGACCAGGGGTGTCAACCCTCAGCCCCACAATCCCAATCTGGCCCTCTGGGGATCACAGTCTGATCCTCTGGGAGTCCTCACATGGCCATGCCCCCTTCCCCTAGCCCCACCCCATTTCCCTCACCTGCCAACCATTTGGTGCTTTCCCAGGTTTTGTGCATCCTCCCCGCCCCATTCTGAAAGGTTGGGATGCCTCTCTGAAGGCTTCGTTACTGGCAGTAAGTGCTTTAAGCTACAATATACTGGCATTTTTGGCCCCATACCTTTTGCCTTTGGTCCTGCTGGGGGAGATGCCTTTTGCCTTTGCCCACCCCACATAATGCAGCCCCTGAGAGCTTCTCTGGAACTAGATTTGGCCCTTGGGCTGAAAGCAATTTGACACCCTCGGAGTAGACCACATCCAGGTAGGAGTAGGACACATAGTTTGACCTCACATAAGGCACCTTCCTAGGTAAGTGAATATTTGTGGAACGTTTGAGTGTGGAGACTCCTGGTTCAGTGTAGGATTGGGTTGGGTAGTCTTCAGGTTCCATCATGTACTAAGGGTCAATGTGAGAATTACAGAAATGCAACAGTAGGTACCATGCTGTTTTGGTAAACAAGCTGCCATTCACTGAATCTGAAAGAAAAATGTGTATGTTTATAGATGTGAACCAGTTTTGTTGAGCCAAATATAGAGTGAGAGTCCAAACTTAGAAGTCTGTTGAATCTGGCCTTCAGCTAGTCAGCCCTTGGTTGTTAGATAATGTTTACATTGTTTAAGTGGATAAAGTTCTGGGCATTTGGCCATGTTTTCTTTCATTCAAGTCTTCCCCCCCCCATCTCCTTCTCCCCCCCTCTCTTTTCTTCAATTTTCTCTTATATATCTTCATACACTTTCTTACATTTCTTACATTTACTTAATATAGGTTATATGTACTTAATATACTTAATATAGGGGTACAAGCAGATTAAATACCTTCTAAAATACCCACTTCTTTTTGACTAGTGTATGTATTTAATAACTGAGTAGGAACCAGAAGCAGCAATCATTTTGTCCTCTTCACTGGAAAACAAAAAGTTCTTTTCTGATTTTTTGTTTTTGTTTTGTTTGGGGGTTGTGATTGTTGCTGTTTGCTTTTCCTATACCATTTTTATTATATTTGGGAGGTCATTTTTTGGTGGGGGATGTTCACGCTATGTGGGATATTTGATTTTGATTTTGGCTTTGATTTTCAATTTTATTTTTTAACTTTTTTTACTTTAGAGTTTTTGTAAGGGTTAGTATAATGAATATTAATTTGAATTTTTTAAAAAAGAATTGGACTGAAATGTATGATTTATATATGTTGTATCATTTAAAAATAGGTAACTTCTGTAAAACTGGTAAGATCTGTATGTCTGGAGGGGTGAGCAATAGGTTTTCTTTTTCTATGTTTAATGTAACTTCATGGAATGTCAAGGGACTGTGGAATTTAAATAAGCAGAAGAGAATGCTCTCTAAGCTAAAAGAGCTTAACACTGATGCAGCTTCTTTTTTTCTTTTTTTACAAGAAACCCATTGATGGCTGCAGATAAACGTTTGTTGAGAAAAGATTGGGTCAAGGTGGTCTATGTAACAAATACTTCAACTCGGTTTAAGGGGTTGCTATTTTAATTCATAAGCAACTCTTCTTTCCAGTACAACAGGTGCTTATTGATCTTGATGGTCACTTTTTGATTCTGGTTGGGAAATATATTGATAAAGTAATTTCCAAGATTAATGTGCATGAGCCTAATAATGATTCTCCAGTTATGTTTCATGAATGTTTTAGCAAATTGGTTGATATTGTTTATGATTATTTGATTGTGGGTAGGGACCTTAATGAGATTTTAGATCCTTTCCTGCTCCCAAGAGGTAAACAGTGGTGAGATTTACACTTCAGGCCTATATGGCTGAACTTGGTTTGATTGATGCTTGGAGAATTTTGCATCCTGACGAGAGAGACTACACCTTCATTACACCTGTCCATCATAACTGCTTTCAATTAGATTATTTCTTGGTTTCTACATCTTTGCTACCGTATTTTCCGGCGTATAAGGCGACTGGGCGTATAAGACGACCCCCAACTTTTCCAGTTAGCGAGCGAGATCTGAGACCCCCCCCGCCGCTGCCGGAACCCCACCACCTACCTTCTCCGTGCCGCCCCCATGCCCGCCCCCGCGCCGCCGCCGCCGGAACCCCACCACCTACCTTCTCCACGCCGCCCCCATGCCCGCCCCCACGCCGCCGCCACCGCCGGAACCCCACCACCTACCGGTACCTTCTCCGAGCCCGCCCCCCGCCCCCGCACTGCCAGAACCCCACCACCTACCTTCTCTGCGCCGCTTCCGGAGCCCCGCCCGCGCTCTGTTTTGGCGGGAGGAACCAGGGCAACAGGGCTTAAACAGCCCTGTTGCCCTGGTTTCCCCCGGCCAAAAACAGAGCGCGGGGGTTCCGTCGCGTCACTTCCTCTTTGGAGGAGGCGGCGGCCAGGGCGGGGGGAAGGTAGGTGGGGGCCCGGCAGCGGTGGCAGTGGCGGTGGCAGTGGCGGCAGCAGCGGCGGCGGCGGCGGCGGCGGGGGGGGACCCGGCGTATAAGACGACCTGGCATATAAGACGACCCCTGACTTTTGAACAGATTTTCGAGGGTTAAAAAGTCGTCTTATACGCCGGAAAATACGGTATGTCAAACAGATGTTTCTAAAATTGATATGCTGGTAGTCTCAGACCATGCCCCAGTCTACTTGGAGTTGCAATTTTTAACTTCCCTCTCTCCTGCGTAGCTAGGAGCGGGGAGAATATTGCAGGGAGGAGGGGAGGAGACTTGAGGGGCTGGATCGCATGCATGGCATGTGTTATTGCATAGGCTTGTAAGGGGTGGGGCTTACAGGGTGATATTAGCCCTGGGGATCTGGCTCTCGGCCTCTTTTGCTTTCGGGCTCCCTCCCTGTGAGCAGTGTAAGTTTTGCTGGGCACTTCTTTGGGGCTGAATAGGAATTTTGGCTCATTGCCCAAACTGGCTGTGGGTCAATGGGTGTGTTTTGCCTACTGTACACTGTAAACAGGGCATGGGGCTTCTTGAAGTGGTCATTTTAATTGGTTTTGTTAATTTGGTCACATTTTGGCAGATAAGTGCAGGTATATTCAGTGAAGTTAGGATTGGTGAGCATCCGGTGGCACCTTTTAGGTGATTGGCAATACCTGAGGGCTCTCTGCTCAGGGCTTTGTGGCTGACACACCATACCCACTCAGAGTTTTGCGGCTCCGGGAGAGGATGACAGGAGAAGGCCTCCCAACGCCAGGATAGTGTGGAACTGAGGGGTGGCGATATCACAGACACCACCACTCCGGGATCAGATGCCTTGCCCTAAGTGTCTATTGGCTGAGGCTGGTATAGTTAGTAGCCTGCGGTAGTTTTCCCCTTTAAAGATCTGTTTTATAATAAAATGTGGCCCAAGTTTATACCAAACATCTTCTTGTCTTGACTCTTTATTCCCCCACCCCTTTTTAACTCATAATAATCAGATTTGCCAAGGCTTCCTGGTCTCTGGCACTTTAATGTTTCTCTTTTTAATGATGAACTGTTTAAAAATCAGCTGAGTTACTCGAGTATTTTCAAATTAATGAGGGTACTGTTGATTCTTCTGCCATTGAATGGGAGGCCAGTAAAGCTTTTATACTGGACTGAATTATTGTCTATGCCCTGAATAAGATTTTTTTTTTTTAAGAAATGCAACAAATATCTCTAAATAAGCAGCTGAAATCTTTTATAACCCAGTTTGCCATTTGCCAACTGCACAACTTTATCAGGAGCTGCAGAACATTAGTTGAATAATATCCTTTCACAGCGGGTGGAATTTCCTTTAACCTGTTTACCGCAGGAATATAGGGGAAATGGTTAACATCGTGGTAAGATCCTGGTACATCATCTTAAACAGCAAAAACATCGAAATGACATTTCAGCTATTAAAGATGAGAGTGATGTGATAAACACCTCTCCTATAGATATAAACTGACAACTTTTAAGGTTTTATTCTGATTTGTATAGTACAGGTAGTGAAACATCAGAGCAGGACATGGGCACTTCTTTTTCTCATGTTGATCTTCCATGTTTAGATTCCTCACAATGGCAGTTTCTCTCAGCCCCTTTGCATATTGAAAAGATTATCACCTGATCCAGATGGGTTTCCCACTGAATGGTATAAAACATTTTCCAGCTTGATGGTTCTAAAGCTTCATCATCTTTAAAATCATATTTTTGAATCAGACTTCCTTTCATCATTGTTAAATGATGCTTATAGAATCATAGAATCATAGAAAAGTAGAGTTGGAAGGGGCCTGCAAGGCCATCGAGTCCAACCCCCTGCTCAATGCAGGAATCCAGGTCAAAGCATCTCTGACAGATGTCTGTCCAGTTGCACCTTGAATGCCTCCAGAGTGGGAGAGCCCACAACCTCCCTAGGTAGTTGATTCCATTGTCTTATTGTTCTGACAGTCAGGAAATTTTTCCTGATGTTTAGGTGGAATCTAGGTTCCTGTAACTTGAGCCCATTATTCCGTGTCCTGCAAACTGGGATGATAGAGAAGAGATCCTGGCCCTCCTCTGTGTGACATCCCTTCAAATACTGGAAGAGTGCGATCATATCTCCCCTCAGTCTCCTCTTCTGAAGGCTAAACATACCCAGTTCTTTCAGTCTCTCCTCGTAGGGCCTTGTTTCCAGTCCCTTTATCATCCTTGTTGCCCTCCTCTGAACCCTCTCCAGTTTGTCTATGTCCTTCTTAAAGTGAGGTGCCCAGAACTGGACGCAGTACTCAAGATGAGGCCTAACCAGTGCCGAGTAAAGGGGAATTATCACTTCCCGCTATTTGGAAGCTATACTTCTATTAATACAGCCCAAAATAGCATTTGCCTTCTTTGCAGCCACATCGCATTGCTGGCTCATATTCAGTTTGTGATCTACCACAATTCCAAGATCCTTCTCACTTGTAGTATTGTTGAGCCAAGTGTCCCCCATTCTGTAACTCTGCATTTGGTTTCCTCTCCCTAGGTGCAGCACTTGGCATTTATCCCTATTAAGTTTCATTCTGTGGTTTTCGGCCTAGCGCTCCAGCCTATCGAGGTCACTTTGAATTTTGTTTTTGTCTTCCAGAGTATTAGCTGTTCCACCCAACTTTGTGTCATCTGCAAATTTGATAAGCATTCCCTGTACCTCCTGATCCAAGTCATTAATAAAAATGTTGAAGAGCACCGGGCCCAGGACCGAGCCCTGTGGTTACCTCTCCCCAGTTTGAGAAGGAACCATTGATAAGCACTCTTTGAGTCCGATTCTGTAGCCAATTGTGGATCCACCTGATAGTTGTTCCATCTAGCCCACTCTTAGCTAGCTTGCTAATCAGGATATCATGAGGCACTTTGTCGAAAGCTTTGCTGAAGTCCAGATATATAATGTCCACAGCATTCCCGCAGTCCACAAGGGAGGTTACCCGATCAAAAAATGAGATCAGATTAGTCTGACAGGATTTGTTCTTGACAAATCCATGCTGGCTTCTAGTAATCACTGCATTGTTTTCAAGGTGCTTGCAGACTGACTTCTTTATAATCTGCTCCAAAATCTTCCCAGGGATTGATGTCAGACTGACTGGCCTATAGTTCCCAGGTTCCTCCTTCTTGCCCTTTTTGAAGATGGGAACAACATTTGCCCTCCTCCAGTCATCTGGCACTTCACCTGTCCTCCATGATTTCTCAAAGATAATAGACAGTGGTTCTGAGAGTTCTTCTGCCAGTTCCTTTATTACTCTATTATGTTACAGTGATTCCTAAGCCTGGCAAGGATCACTATGATTATGATTATGATTATGATTATGATTATGATTAGTAGTAGTGGTGGTGGTGGTGGTAGTAATAGTAGTATTTATTATTGTTGTTATTGTTATTGTTATTTTTAATTATTATTATATTTATTTATATCCCACTTGTTTCCCAGTACTGGGACTCAAGTCAGCTATATAACATTAAAACTTGTTGGACTTAGACCTGCGCAACTGGAGCTGTACACCAGACGTTAGAAAGCAGAGGTCAGAAAATTGAAGGGCTCTACCAGAAACATTGGTTTTGGACAGAGCAACCAGCTCCAAAATACAGAAGGCACCAAAATATGCCGTCAAGGCTGCTGCATGAATTAGAATGGCCTCGTAGCGAGAATGACATATGGAAGGCCACTGGGCTCTGAGGCCCAACAAAATGTCTGCAGAGTCATCGGTATTGGGATAGTGATCAGTTAAGTTGAGGGCAGACACACCTTTAGATGCGGGGGCCATGCAGCCCGCTGGCCCGGACCATACTGAAGTAAGTTTCCTATGAATTTTATATACTTTCATTTTAAACTATGAATACAGAGCAGCTTACTTAATGTAAAGCCTTTAAATTTTAAAGTCCCTTTAAAAAAAGAAAACCAAGCCCTCCTCTTTCACTGACTCAGAAGACCCAAATAGGTCCGAGCACATTACACCGGTTCTGGCCCGTTTGCACTCGCTGCCAATATGCTTCTGAGCTGAATTCAAGGTGCTGGTTTTAACCTATAAAGCCCTACATGGCTTAGGACCACAATACCTGATGGAACGTCTCTCCCAACCGCAATCTACCCGGAAAATATGCTCAACATCTGGGGCCCTCCTCCGACTGCCACCTCCAAGAGAGGCTCGATTGGTGGCAACGAGGAGAAGGGCCGTCTCAGTGGTAGCCCCCCAATTATGGAACAAGCTCCCCACTGAGACCCGCCTGGCGCCAACCTTATTATCTTTTCGGCGCCAGGTTAAGACTTCCCTCTATGCCAAGGCATTTAATAGTTAGGAGCTCGGAATAGCATGGGGGGGGGGATTGTCACCTGTAGGCTCAGTTTTATTAGTTTTTTATTGTTATTTTAAACTGTGTTTTTAAAAATTTGGTTTTTAATCTTTTAAACTATTTTGTATGTTTTTATTGTTGTTTTTATGTATAATCTATTGTGAACCGCCCAGAGAGCTTCGGCTGTGGGGCGGTATATAAATGAAATGAAATGAAATAAGTATAAAATAAATATTTGCAGGAACATACAGCAAAAAAAACATACAGTGCATTCTCAACCATTCCTCAAATATCACCTTTATCACACTTGCAAAGAAACTAAGCGAATAAGAACATATATCAAAAGAAAAGAAAACACTTAATTGCTTGTATAATTTCAAGCAATTATACAAGTTAAAAATCACTTAACACCCTATGTTGTTGCCTTGTAGTTAACATTGCTTTCCATATTGGGTGTAAAGCCAAACTCTCTAGAGACAGGAAAATGCAGCTTGATATATATATATATATATATATATATATATATGAATAATAATTCATATATATATATGAATAATAATTCCCTGTGCCTTGAAAAACACCCATATGATTTATGCATGGTTAGAAGCAAATTTTAAGCTTTACAAAGGCTGGTACACTCTGAACATGGTTACACTCTCAAGCTGCTTGAGAAGAGATCCTGCTCTGTAAATCCAAACATTTCTCAGTTCCATGCACATTTAAAAATTTAGCCCCAGCACCTACCAACCAGACAGCTTTTATGCTATTTACAATTCACTGTATGTTTTCTTCTGTTGGTACTAGTTAGGAGTCTTCATTTGGAGGTACCAATGTACTGGTACATGCTCCTGACTTTCCCAGCTTGTTCGAAGTTACAAGGGAAGCCCTGCTGGGTTTTTTCTCTTCTTTAGAGAAGAGAACACTGGAGACTTAATAAATAAGAAAACTTAGGGGTATTGGTAATATTTATACACTCCCAGGGTACAAATGAAGGCAAAGAGAGAGCTGATGTGTTATTCTGCCTTAGGAATGAGCGAATCAGCAAAACTTGAGTTCCTCAATTTCCACCTCAAAGCTCATTCCAATTTTGGTTTGGAGCAGATTGCAATCTCTCCCCCCCCCCCCGTGTGGAAATTTGTACATATTTCTGTCAGGGCCGGTGCTACCACTAGGCCAACTAGGCAGCGGCCTAGGGCGCAGGGCGAAAGGGGGCGCCAGTCAGACAGAACCGAGCGGGGAGGGCTTTCCCCGACCCTGCGCTTTCTCCGCTGTTGGTGCTGCTGCTGCTGCTGCTGCTGCTGCTGCTGCAGGCCGCTGGGTCGGAGTAGCTGAAAGTTGTGCCAGTCCGGGCGCCCCCCCCCCCTGAAGATTAGGGTGACGGGAGGGAGAAGCTCTGCTTTGCCCAGTCTCTCACACTCGCACACCCCCTCCGTCCCGCCCTGAGGCTCCCTCCCTCGCTCCCTTTCCCGGTCGTCTCCTCCCTCTCCTCTTCCCCCTCCTTTTCCCCTTCCCTTCCCCCAGAGTAGCCGCCGGAGGAGCAGGCAGGCAGGCGCTGAGGCAGGCAGGCGCGGTGCTCCTGTTGTGTTTCTGGGTTGTCTCCTCGGCCCAGCCGCGCCGCAGCTGCCGAAGGAAGAATCCCCCCCTCCCCGCAGCCACGCCATGAGTTCTTTTCAACTTCTTCTCCGGCAGCGACTTTCAGAGGCTCCGAAAGTCGCCATCGGAGAAGAAGTTGAAAAGAACCGATCCTCCCAGGGGATCCCATTGCATTGAGGTTCAGCGGAGGGCTGTAATGCAGAAACACCTCAGCATGGAGCGTTTCCGGTTGTCCGTTGTTCAAAGGGCCTGCCTGTGCTCTGGCTATGCTCAGTTGCAGCCACTGAAGCCTTCCTGCCCTTTTCTTTGCCCTCCCTTGGAATCAGATTTCTCTCCCTCCCCCCACCCCCAACAAACCATTTCCCAAACCACGTGGCCCGGCGCCTATTTTAAGGGAGGCAGAGACACGACTTAAATGCAGAGGGACATACTGTTCTGAAAAGATATGGAGGGTGTGCTTGTTAATTCTGAATAATCTGAATTAACAGACCACTCCGAGGTGGTCTGTTCGGGCCGGCTCCGAAAGTCGCCTCTGGAGAAGAAGTTGAAACGCTACGTAACTTACATAACGTAACGTAACGCTACGTAATGTAAGTGCCTTTTCCTCGCTCCCCCCTCCGCCTCGGCTTGCAGCAGCTCTCCGTCCCTCCTGTGTTTTTCTTTCTCATTCCTTTCTTCATCCCTCTTTTCTTTTCCTGCCTCCGCGCTCTCCCTTCCGCGCCCCCCCCGGCTCTAAACCTTTTGATCCCAAGTTTAACAAGGGGGGGGGCGCTAAATATCTGATCTTGCCTAGGGCGCCAAACTGCTTTGCACCGGCCCTGATTTCTGTGCCACATTTTTGTGTGCGTATGAGGAGAAAATGAAGAGCCAGACACAGAAATATGGTTTCAAATCAGGGCCACATTTATTAAATCAAAGATCTGCGAAGGGAGAAAGTGCGGTTCTAATCTAAACCAGCCGTCGGCCGGTGAAGCAAGTTTGGGTGAAAGCATCCTAACCCAAATGGTGGTGCCTTGACTTGCCGCCCTCCAGTTGCATTCCCCTTGGAGCTGGAGGGCCTTACCGGTGTCCCCGTTCATCGGCGCCGCAAGACAACCAATGTAGGTGAGAAGGGTAGACTCCAAAGGCTAGGCCGCATGACATTAGCAAGGGAAGCCTCGGGTTGCCGCCAGTCACCTTGCAAGGTATCATCGGATGATCACCGGAACCCTAAGCCCCCACTGCCTATTTCCATACTTCCCGCAATACATGACCAAATTAAATGACCCCCAATTGGAACGAATCAAAATCGAAAAATTAAGAAATCCCACCCTGACTCACAGTGTAGAGTAGGTGAAACTTGGCCATTGCCTCCGGACAGTTAAGCCAAAATTCCTACTCAGCCCCCAAAAGGGGTGACCAGAGGATCTTACATTGCTGACAGGGCGGGGAGGGAGGGAGCCAAAAACGAAAGAGGCAGAGGGCCGGGAGACTGGCTCCTAAATGGCAATCCTCGCTCCCTGCCCCATGAAGCCCATTGGCTGCAAATTATGGCCTGATTGTGGTATGACTTGCCATCCCTCCCCCACGCACAAACCTCTCCACGCCAACAGCTAGGCGTGGCTGGCGGAAGGTAATTCTAAACGTATGCAATTTTGGTGCACATTTTTGAAAAGTATGCATTTTAGATAAAATTCAGAAAAGCCCTTGCCCTTATTTAGAGACAGTCTCAGTTGCTGCCTTGAGCTGGATGTGGCCATAAGGAGCTTTGCTAGGTACATTGAATATATCCAAGCCTCTGTTCCTTCTAATCCCTGCAACTGGCATAACAAAGATGGCAGCATAGAATAATCACTGCAATTGCTGAATGTGCCAAGTCCTTCCTTTGATTTTTGGGTACATTGCAAAATGAGCACATTTCAAAAATGTGCTCAAATACGATTTAATCATGGGAGAAGAATGCATACTTTTAAAAACTGTGCACAATTGATGCATACATTTGAAGTAATATGCACAGATTATCATGTGGGGAAAAACCGCAAAGCTCGCAATCTGATACAGACTCAAGTCATAACGGGCTTCGAGGTGGAATTTGAAGAATTTCAGCGAGCTCAGATTTTGCTGATTTGCACATCCCAACTTTGGAGCAACTCCTTTTTTGGAGGGAAAAAGTGGGGTATAAATTTATTAAATTACTAAATATTTTATTTTATTTTTTTACCCGCCTTCTTTTGGTTATTTGTTGCATCATTTTGTTTAAGAAAAAAAGACATTTTTAAAAAATCTGAAGAACGAGCAATCCATCACTCTTTCCTTTGGCAGTCCCTTTTTACATCCACTTCTTTTTTGACCCTGGAAAAGATTTGCTATTTCTGTAGGATTCCCCACTCCTTTTTATGTTGGCTTCCATTAAAATATTATTGGTGGGATATAAAAACAACAAGCAAACCTCAGTGGGTTACGAATTCTAAGTGGTTTCTTAACGTGCATTAGTTGAACGAAAACATGACGGTATCCAATTCCTGGCAACATTAAGAAAGAGTTGCAGAAGAAGACAGGGAGTTCTTATCTATGAAGCACTTGACGCCTGTCAGAGAAAGCCAGGAGACAGGCTTATGGAATTTTAATGTTGAACTAATGTTACATTTGCAGTAAGCTGAATTAGAAAGGGTGACTGAGAGTTGAATAAAGAAAAGTGAAAAATGTCCTGTCTTCTTATGGATGGGTTCAAATGTTCAAGCTGTCCTTTCAATGAACCCGCCATTTATGGGAAACTCTTTTAACCTATATATAATTCATGAAGAAATCTGTACACAATAACCTTAGGTGCAGATGATGGCATGTGGCAGAATTTTAGAACCATGCAAGCACCAAAGCACCCAAAATGTCTTGAGAGTGTTGATGATGAGGAAGATGAAGAGGATTAAGTTTGTGCTCTAATCAATCTGGAGCAAAGGAGATGTTTTCTAACATATTGCCAAAATTAAACTAAACATGAAATTAAATATTATTTCAAGAAGAGGAAAAACTTGTTGAGACATCTGGGGAACTAATCTTTCTCCTTGTTTTGTAGGAGAATGGCACAGTGAGTCAAAATCCTTGTTATCCTTCTTTGGTTACTTGTTTGTATTATTAATTAATTAAATTAATTAATTACATTATGCTGCCCAATTGCTCTCTCCCTTTCTCTTTGCATCCATATGGTGAAATCAAATTGCAATACCAAAGAAAAAATGGCAGTGGATAGTGAGGTGATGCTCTAAGTCTACAGGGTTGCCTCCTAGGTGTGATTTAGGGAAAGGTGAAACCACTACTTTTCTCTTTACCAGAAACTGTTAGGAAGTAGAGATGGAGGCAATAGATAACTCAGTCAGCACCACCTAAGTGCGGTTGTTAATTATCTACTGCAAGTGTAGGGGATTTTTTTTTTTTCTATCTAGGGCCACCTTCCTTCAGGATGAATCTGTTGGGGCCTCATCCCACTGGTGAGCATGGCCATCCCTTCTCTCTCTCTCTCTCTCTCTCTCTCTCTCTCTCTCTCTGTGCCACCCTACTTTCTACCTGTTCCTGCCGCTCACCAAGGGCACTGCCAGAGGAGGGACAGATCATGCTTGCAAAGGGCTTTTGAATTTAGGTCCACAGGTTGCCCACCCTTGAGCCAGTGACTTCCTGATAGCACTGTGCAAGACCAGTTGCTATCAGAGATATCTCCTCCATCACCACTTCTTGATCAGGGCTGACCCACCCTACCATTAGGCAAAGTGAGACAGCTGCCTCAGGCAGCAGATTTTCAGTGTCAAGACATGGTAGCAAATGGTTAGTCATTTCATTGGTGGTTATTGCATTTTTACTGCCAGGGATGGGGAGAGGTAATTGTGGAAATTTCTGCCTCATGTGCCAAGATAATTTGCTTGGCTATGGTACTATTCAGTACCCTTTGACTTGGGTGATGGGGGGGCACTATTTGCTGTTCTACCTCAGACAGCAAGATGTCTTGGTCTGAAGTAGCTCTTGAGTATTACCAGTAAAGGTAACCCCCCTCCACTCAATTGCCCTGCAGGGCCAGACAATGACTACCACCACTAAGTAACTTTACTGCCTGGCTGCTGCGGGATCAAACAGTTTTGGAGTGTGTTGTCATCAGTATGCAGATGCAATGCAGCTCTTTTTCTATTGCAGCTGTGAGTGTGCTAGATTGGTGCCTGGCTGCAACAATGGACTGGTGAGGGCAAATAATAATAAACTGAAGCTCAATTCAGACATACTGAGATGCTGTGAGCAGCTGGTTCTTCAACTTCTTCTGACCAGATGGAGGGTGCTCAACCTATTCTGGATGGGGTTGTACTCCCCCTGAAGGAGCAGTTTTGTAGCTTGGGGGTTCTCCTTGAGTCACCTCTGTCACTTGAGGCTCAGTCACCCTCAGTCAGTGGCACAGAGTGCCTTCTACCAGTTTTGTTTGGTGGCCCAGCTATGCCCCTATCTGCACAGGGATAACCTAGCTTCAGTAGTCTATGCTCCGGTAATCTCCAAGTTAGATTACTGCAATGTGCTCTACATGGGACTGCCTTTGAAGATGGTTCAGAAGCTGCAGCTTGCATAAAATGCAGCTGCCAGATTGATAATGGGGACCAGTAGATCCAAAAGAAATATCACAGATTCTGGCCCACTTGCACTGGCTGCCTGTACATTTCTGAGCCCAATTCAAGGTGCTTGTTTCCCCCTACAAATTCTTGCAAATCTACAAATTCACCTACAAAAACTTGCATGGCTCTGGACCACAATACCTGATGGAGCACCTCTCCTGGTAAGAGCCTACATGTACACCATGATAGTCAACTGAGGTCCTCCTCCAAGTGCCTTCTCTGAGGGAGGCTTGGAGAGTGGCAACAAGGAAAAGGGCCTTCTTGATGGCAGCACTCCAATTATGGAATGATCTCCCCAGTGAGGCCCACCTGGCACCAACACTGTCATTTTTTTGGTGCCACGTTAAGATCTTCCTCTACTGTTAGGCATTTAGCAGGATATGTTACTCTGGGATGGGCAATCGAGCAATTTTTGAGATTGCCAGGACTCTCCAAACATCATCCCACTGTTTGTTTCATGCCCAATTCCCATTCGCGTTGAAACTTGTGCAAGGGGAATTTGCGCAAATCGAGCAGTGACAGAATGAGAGATTTGCACAAATCTCCCCCAATTTGGAATGGTGGAAAATTCCTAATGAATCAATTAGTTCCACTTTGGCAACAAGACCATATAATTTGGCACTCCAAAATCCAGGGAGAAATTTGGACAAGGAGAATTTCAAAGTTAGCCCCCAAACCCCCACAAATATTGATGTTATGCCACCATAGACTTCTCTGTGAGGCCTTTTGTAAGTTTTGGGTATTTGGCTAGTTTGCCATTCATGAGGAAGCATTTACAGGCCTCCAAAATGGAGATCAGATTGCTAATAAAGAGGAAGACAAGAGTCATTATTAACAGCAGAAAAGCTCATCATTTGAAGAGCAGGCATATTCGGTGCAAACAAATTAACATTTAAAGTGTAATCAATTAGCTGAATTCATTTTATCCTTGTCCCGTCTTACTAAATTGACAATAAAAAGAGCATATCTCTACCTGTATGACTTCTAATTACCTCAGTGTTCATTTATCCTTGGATGATATCCAGCCTGAACCTCTTTCTGCAACACTTGGAAAAATGATCTTCTCAAGGAGATATGAAGTGTTGAAGGATTAAGTTTTCTGAGAAAAGTTGAAGAGGTTACGCAGTTGAACCAAGATATGATTCTTAATCCAGATAGGTGTCAGGTTTATACAGAGCTTGATAGGTCTCTCTGGGGTGCCTGCAAGAGTGTTTTTGTGTGGAGTGGCTGTTCACTGCCCTTGCAAAAGTCCTGCAGCTGTTTGGGTTCACACTGCAGCTTTTAAATGGAAACATGCTGGAGGATTTAAGCAACAGGATAGAATTAAGTGTAATGTGATTATGTTCTTCTTAGACATCACATCATGGGACAAGATGGTGGGTGGGACAATGATATTTATCATAGTTTAGAATTATGGAATGAAATAAGAACATAGGACTACTGGGCTGACTCAGTATAAGAACTGGCAAAAACACCTGCCTGAAAACCTGGAGAACTGCATCCAGTCAGTTTCAGAAATATTGGCCTAGATGGACCCATGGTCTGACCCAGTACAAGGCACCTTCCTATGGTCCTCCTAGCTCAGCATTGTCCATATTCACTGGCAGTGGCTTACTAGGGTTTCAGACCTGGGTCTTTCTCAGTCCTACCTGGTGATACCAGGGATAGAAACTGGGACCTTCTGCATGCAAAGCAGGTGCTCTGCCACTGAGCTGCAGTCCTTTATTTATTTATATTGCATTAAGATAATGCATGATGCACATACAGATATGAAAGAATATGGCCTGGGTCCAAAGAGTTCCAGGCATCACACAAAGCACTTCCATGCATACACAGAAGACAGCCTTTCTGGCTGCAGATCCCATGCCAGAATTAATATTGTTGCGGATGATGATGATTTAGATTTCTTAGATGCCTTAGTCAAAAAAAAGTCTCAAAGCAACTTCCAACAAAATCAAAACATACAAATTTAAAATGGCTAAAACCATTATCCACTATAATACAACCTCCTCATAAAACAACTAAAACATCAGTGACAACCATGAACAAGCCAGTGGATGTATTATATAACCCATCAGTTTTAATAAGCCTTGAGGGGTAAGGTCAGGATCCGGTACAGAAGTGGTTGCATGAACTTGTTCAAGCACCTTGTCAATGTCCTCGAGCTGTACCCCCCCCCTCCAATGTGAATGCATTTTCAAGAATGTATGTAACAAGTGTACACATTTTTAAACATATGCATTTTTATACATGAACATTTATAGATGCGTGTACCCATCGACTAAAACATGTTTGTGCTCATTTTGGAAATGTGCACATTTTTCTTTGTGTGTTTTTCAAATGTTGTCAAATGTAGAGTAATTATTTTTTTGGGGGGGAACACATCGCAAGTTCAGCAATGTACAGTTTTCCAGCCACAAATTGTGTTCAAATCCATGTTCAGGTTCAGGAGCTGTGAACTCGGTAAATATGTAAAAAGAACTGGATGGAGCAAATTTCTCACACATCTCTACATGATCATGGGAAATGAGATGGTGGCATTTGGTGTCACAATCTAGAGCTCTTTCCTAATGTGTACCATCATAATACATTGGTTTTACCTGTGGACAATATTTATATCCTGGTAATCCTGTTCGAATGTCAGGGTATGTAGACAGAATGCAGAATACATAGGTCTGGCTGTGGGTGAAAGCCTTGCATTCATGCTTCACACATTTCTTGGGTGTGCGGATGTATGGACTGCATGGGTTGCTTGACAAACTAAACATACATCTAAATAAACTTAACGTGTGAATTATCCCTAACACAGCCTTCCCCAACTTGGTGCCCTCCAAATGTGTTGGAGTGCAACTCCTATAATTCCCAGCCAGCACAGCCATTGGCCATGCTGGCCAGGAATTATGGGAGTTCCAGTCCAACGCAGCTGGAGGGTACCAGGTTAGGGAAGGCTACCCTAGCTAAACATTTCTGCGGGGGGCAAACTAGGCAATGTATAAGAAATTCATATCAGTTCATTTTTTTTATTAGGATTTACCAAGGTTGCACCTCCCAGACCAAACACGGACTCTCAGACACAATCTGAGATCAAAGTCTGTACATTTCTGAGCTTGCAATGTGATTTGCAGACCAAAAAAAGAAAAAAAAGAAAAAAAAAGGTGTTCAACAGCATAGAAACTTAAAAGTCAAGAATTGTATATATAAAAAATATAACCATAAAATATAGTAAAATAGATTAAATTTTATAATGTAATGTGAAAAATTTCCAGAAATATTTTTTTAAAAAATTATTATATATATAAAACATGTATAAGACAGAAACAATTAGACCTGTAAAATACAACGACTTTAGGGCTGAAGATGATGATAATGTCCTTTCAGAGGACCTCTCTCTCTAGATGGAGTATTATTAGTACCAAAGTTTTTTTGTTTGATGCTTCCAGAGAAATGTCCTCACAGCCTGTAAGCTTTCTTTACTCTTGTATAGAAGCCAAACGCGTTTCGGCCCAAAGGCCTTCTTCAGTGGCCCTGTAGTTTTCACTTAAGTCAATATACAAGCTAATGCTCTGTATCTCTCCAATTCAAGGTTGGTTTCATCTACCAAGCTCCTGAGGCAGTACATTTGAACAATGAGCATGAAAAAAATGTGTACTTTTGAAAAATGTGCACAGATACACTTTAATCAATGAGAGAAGAATGCGTACATTTCAAAGATGCACACAATTGATCTGTACACACTGGGAAAGTATGCATGGAAAAATGCATGGATTTTCATGCAAAAAGAAAAAACGAAGCTCGCAATCTAATATGGACTCAAGTCAGAACGAGCTTCGATATGGAATTTGGAGAACTTTGGTGAGCTCAAGTCACTGGGGAATATGTGTGGGAGGGTGTTATTATTGCACTCACATTCTGCTTGTGGGCTTCTCAAAGACATCTTGTTGGCCACTGTGGGAACAGAATGCTGTACTAGATAGGCCTTTGACAGGGCTGGATTAAGATAGGGGCTGTGGGAGCGGCCGCTCCAGGCCCTTAACAGACAATAGGCCCGCAATTATAGGGACACGCGGCGATTTCCCCCCCCTTCGGAGTTAGCTCTGATCGTTATCATTCTGCATAATTAATGATTTTTTCAAGATTAGAAAGGTGTTCTAAGCACATCTGCATTACAGGCTTGAGGCAAGACCTAGCAAGAACTGTTGTTCTCAAATTAGCATTTCAGTATCTTTGCATTTCAATCACTGTTACTACATTTCTTTGTGAGAACTTCTAGCACATGGGGGGCTTGCTAGGGTCTGTAATATTCAGATTTAGAAGGGACCTCTCTCTCCAGCCTCGAGCAAAAGATCTTTCTGATTCGCAGCTCAATTGTTCAAATGCTAGTTTAACAAAACAAAAACAAAGCAACAAGAACAACACAATTATTCTTGGTCAAGCAAAGCTTCCTGGCTTTTTGTTGTGGCTGCTTTTTTTTTTTTTTAAATAAATAATTTGGGGAAAATTGGGAAGACCCTTACTGATGAGCTGCAGGAGTTTTTGAGTTTTTGCTCCGTCAAGCGACCCCTCTCTGCCCACCCGCCTCCAAAATCTCCACCATGACTTCTGCTTACTATGGGACAAACCTCTGGGATGGTCTTTACCTGCCGCTGGTCCTGATGGCCCTCCTCTGCACAGGTAAGGTTCAAAAGTTTGACTCTTTTGATCTGCAAGTTCTCCTTCTCCTTCTCCTTTTTTTCTGTAAAAGGGCTTTCCCTCTTTTGTGAGCCAAACTGAATGTAAGGGCTGTGTGTTTGTGGGTGTGGGTGTCTGCCTTTTGGGGGTGTTGATCCTCCTGCCGCCTGCAAAATGTCACCTGCTTGGCTAATACTGTGTGTGTGTGTGTGTGTGTGTGTGTGCACGTGCGCTTTCATGGGGAATTGTGTGGCATTTTAAGTTTTATTTTGAAAAACCCCAGAGAACAGAGTTCACCAAATATCCCTCTTGGATATTTTGGACTACAGTTCTCATTTGCCTCAGGCAGCATGGCCAGTGGCTGGGGAAGATGGTTTATGTTTATTTAAAAATGGTTGTTGTGAATGTTCTATTTATGTGAATGTGTCTGCCTTTTGGGGGTGTTGATCCTCCTGCCGCCTGCAAAATGTCACCTGCTTGGCTAATACTGTGTGTGTGTGTGTGTGTGTGTGTGTGTGCACGTGTGCTTTCATGGGGAATTGTGTGGCATTTTAAGTTTTATTTTGAAAAACCCCAGAGAACAGAGTTCTGTGTGTGTGTGTGTGTGTGTGTGTGTGTGCACGTGTGTGTGTGTGTGCTTGGCTAATATTCTGTGTGTGTGTGTGTGTGTGTGTGTGCACGTGCGCTTTCATGGGGAATTGTGTGGCATTTTAAGTTTTATTTTGAAAAACCCCAGAGAACAGAGTTCACCAAATATCCCTCTTGGATATTTTGGACTACAGTTCTCATTTGCCTCAGGCAGCATGGCCAGTGGCTGGGGAAGATGGGAGCTGGGGCCCCAAACATTTGGAAGGGCCCCGGTTGGGGAAGACTGCCCTAGAGGTTAAAAAACGTGGAGGTACTTATCATCAACGATATGTGATGAACGGTTTTATTGAGTTAACAAGCTTATTGTTTACAAAAAAAGAAATATTTTCAATATGTTTCTGTTTTGGCACTTTAATGGTAATTAAAATATTTAATTTGTTTTAATATAAAATTGCGTCTTCATTTTATTTATTTCCATAAAAAGGCCCACCAAAATCCTCAGCACCAGGCCCATAATGCTCTTAATCCGGCCCTGGCCTTTGATCTGATCCAACAGGACTCTTCTTAAGTTTTTACCACAGAGATTGATCATAATGTGGTATGTTGGGAGAAATAACTGCTTATAATTTGAAATTTATATGCTTATAAATGTTGAGAGAATTGGTGGATTTACGTACTAAAACATGCTATCCTCTTCTTCACTTATCAGAAGCAAACATCCCTTCACTAGTCTCACCCAATCAAATGGGGATGCTTACACCAAGTGTGCCTCTTTAAATATTAAAAATGCTATGCTCTTTTGAGTGGAGATTTTCTGAATGCATCTCTTTGTTGACAAAGTGTATCAGAACAAGTAAAATTAAATGTGTGAATAAAATACAAGGAGAAGTATGTAGCAACAGCTAATAAGATGTAAATGCCAAGACATTTTCTGTACTTAAATTAAACATCTGTGCCCTATTTTTGAAGGCTCAGCACTGTAAACGATTCAGCATGTTTCCCCAAAGTCTATGGTTTAAAACTCTTTAGTGCTACAGTGTATCTATTGATGGACATCTGCAAATAGAATATCAACATATTATCATGCTCTGATTCACTATCTCATCCTAACATTAAAAAAAAAAAAAAAGCATGTTCTTGCATATGGAGCATTATAAATGTGGCCAGACTTTGAAAACCATTGCTTCAAAGGAAAACAACACAGATAACAGATGTTCAAAACTAGTCTATATCTGCTGGAACAAAGGGGAAGAGAAAATCATCTAAACTCTTGAGAAGTCTTCCATAGAAAATATATTCCTACCCTTCTGAAGTCATCAGCAAGCTACATTATGATATCGCTCGATGGTCTCTAGCCGAGTAATAGTCTATAAGATCCACACATTTTAATTGTTAGTTCTATGTACATTTCTGTGCTCAATGGTGATGAATGATGAGGTCTGAATGGCCTTTCCATTCTTGACAGCATACCAGAAAGTAAAACAGCAAATATCACTTCACAGAAGAAAAGATATTAGCAGATTGAACTCCACTTAATTCATGCTTAGGGCAATGATAACAAAATGCTTCTCTGATGGTTTAAAGTTGTGTGTGGACTATTGTAAAAATTCCCAAGACCTGAAATTCAGCTGAAACAGTCTAGCTGCAAGGCTTTAGATTTCCCTCTGTGTGTATCTGAGACAGACAGAAACACAGAGAGAGAGAGAGAGAGAGGAGCTGAGACAGCTCTGTAAGATATCAAGTAGTAGGAATTCCTTTTTGCCAACATTTATAGTAGGGGCAGGCAATCTGGCATTCTCCAGATGTTCTGGACCACAACTCTCATCAACCTGACAATTACCCTGATCATTGCCTTGGCTGGGGCAGATGGGAGTTGCAGTTCAGAACATCTGGAGGGTGCCAGGTTGTGTCCCTCTGCTTTATTGTATCTTGTTGAAGTGTATGTGCCATTGGTTCCATCACCATGAGCAAAGTAAGGCGTGCATAAGTTGTGAGCTTTCAAGGTAGACATAGCCCACAGACATATATTCTTGCTTGTTAGGTCCTTGACAACTCACTTATTGTTGTGGTTCAACACAGGACTGAAACAAATGTAGAATGCATTACAGTAATCCAGATGGAACGTTACCCTCTGTAGTCACACAGTGAGATGAGAATGATAATTTCCTTGCTTGAATGGGATTGGCAGCGGCCTTCCTCAGAGGATTGCATACAGACTGGTAATGTAGTGGCGGGGTTGTTGGTTTTCCATGTGGTGAGATGCTAAGCGGTCCTCACAAGCAAAAGGTCAGCAGTCTAAGAAACTGGAACAGTTAAGGTCAGCAGTCTAAGAAACTGGAACAGTTGCAACTGATACAGGCGTCAATTAAAATGCTTTGGTGTTCCATTGACTCTATAGATGGTCATCTTAAAATGATGGAATCAAGATTTGTTGGTTTGGAAGATCGCGTTACTGCTCACGAAACAGCAATGGCAGCCTCTCACAGGGCCTCTAATACAGCCTCTAATACATGGGTGTATTATCCGCCCATGTTGCAGTTTTGGAAACTTCTTCTCAGAGAGCCAATTTGCATGTCCTTGGGCTTTGGGAACAGCCTACACAGTATTCACAGGGCTGGTTGGCAGAATTTATGGAGATATTTTTTAGTGAGTTATTGGAATTACCAGCACAGTTTCAGCTGGATATTGAGAGAGCTTATCGTGTTCCTGGTTCTGGCCGTGGGTTGAGAGCAAGACCTGTTATTGTGCAGTTTTTACGAGTTTCAACAAAAGAGTATCTCCTCCGCACGGCTAGGCAGAAAGGAGAGCTTCGGTGGGGAGCTGATAATGATAAAATTATGCTTTACCCAGATTATACAAAAGAGGTCTCTGATCGAAAAAGAAAATTCACCAAGGCTGGGAACCTGGCAAAAGATCTTGGGCTAGAATATTGCGGCCGTTTTGAGCCCTGTTGCATCACAGTCGGAAATGATGCAACGGAGCCCGCATGGGCGGCGCGGCGTGGACTGAGCTGCAGCGGACCGAGCAGTGCGGCAAAGTAGGCCCGCGAAAAATGGGGTCTGCGAGCGGGGCCGATTTTGGCCTCGTTCCAGCCCCCCAATATTCGCAGTGACATCCCTAAATGGAACATTTATTTATTTATTTATTATTTATACCCCGCCTTTTTTCCTGCAAGGAACCCAAGGTGGCTTACATAATCCTCCTCCTCCTCCTCCTCCTCTCCATTTTATCCTCACAACAACCCTGTGAGGTAGGTTAGGCTGAGAGTCAGTGACTGGCCCAAAGTCACCCAGTGAGTTTCATGGCTGAGCGGGAATTAGAACTCGGATCTCCCAAGTCCCAGTCCAACACTCTCACCACTATGCCACACTGGCTCTCATTGATTTTGCGTCTGTGTCAGAAGGGTCTATGGATTTTAGGTTACGTCTTATTCAGCAAAAACTTTGTTTCATGTTTATTGGACCCCACAATGTCTTTTTAATAAGGGTTTGTCTAAATCAGCTAGCTGTTGGAGCTGTAATACTGTGAATGCTTCATTTGTCCCTATGTTTTGGCAATGGCCAGTGGTTGCTTCTTTTTGGGTAGAGGTCATAGTATAGATAAATCTAGTATTAGAATGCTCGTTAATATTTACCAGTGCACACGTTCTTTTAAATTATATACCTGCTGTATGGAATTTATCATGTGGATTTTCCACGCCCTCTTGACAGCCAAAAGACTGATATTACAACACTAGAAAGATATATGTTCACCTCCTATAACATGATGGATTGAGGACTTAATAATGCTTTCAACATTTGAGTGGTGGTATTTAGACACCACCTGCAGATGGATAAATACATGGATATTTGGACTGCTTTTTCTGAAGTTTATGCATTACTACATACTTTTTGATATTTATGGATATATATTTCAGACACATTTACTGTAAGTGATCCATTTAAAATACTGTTAAAAAATGTATATTTTCTTTGGGGAGAATAGCCACAATTAAGATGAATGTATTACCTAGAATGCTGTTTTTGTTTCAGACTATTCCTATTGTGACATCGCAAATATCATTTAACAATGGCAGAAGGATATATCTAGATTTGTATGGCAAGGGAAAAAACCACGGGTTAAGTTTAAGATTTTACAGGATGCAAAAGAAAGAGGGGGGTTGGGTCTACCTGACCTGAAGTTATATTTTACTGCTTGTTGTTTAGTATGGATCAAAGAATGGGTTTTGTTGAAAAATAGTCGATTATTAGATTTAGAGGGATATGATTTGAGATTTGGATGGCATGGGTACATGTGGTATGATAAAGTTAAAGTGAATGTAGAATTTAATAATCACTGTGTTAGAAGTGCCATTTTGAAAATTTGGAATAAATATAAACCTAGGTTTTGTCAGAGAGTACCATTGTGGCTATCAGCACAAGAAGCTCATCATAGAAGAGAAATGTTAAGTAAATACAGTTGGTTGACATATCGTGATTTGCTGAAATTTTCACAAGATGAATGTAAAATAAAATCAAGAGAAGAACTGATAAAAGAAGGTCATACATGTCAATGGTTCTCCTATTTACAGATGGTAGAAAGGTTTAAAGTTGATAAAAGGTTGTATGATTTTGAACAGAGTGTATCTGACTTTGAAAGGGAATTATGTCTAAATGATGAACATCTTATTTCAAGAATGTATAAGCTTTTGTTGAAATTTGAAACCGAGGAAGAGCAAGTGAAGGAATGTATGATAAAATGGGCTCAAAATTTTGGCTATAATATATTAATGACACAATGGGAAAATATGTGGTTAAAAGGTTTGAAATTTACTTTATGCTCTAGTCTTAAAGAGAATTTTTATAAGATGATGTATCGTTGGTACTTGTCGCTGGAGAAACTGGCTAGAATGTATAGCGGTGCATCAGATATATGTTGGAAATGTGAACAACAGGAAGGAACCTTTTATCATATGTGGTGGACATGTAAGAAAGCTAAAAGATTTTGGGTTGAAATTCATTTATTAATGCAAAAGATTTTAAGGATTACTTTTCAATTGAAACCAGAGGCTTTTCTATTGGGAATAATGGACAGTGAGCTAGAAGGAAGATATGGAACTTTATTTTTATACATGACAACGGCAGCGAGACTACTATATGCACAGAAATGGAAAGGTCCAGCAGTGCCTACGATAGAAGAATGGTTGGTCAAGATGCTGGAGCTGGCAGAGATGGCCAAACTTACATCACTAATTAGAGAAAGGACAACATCTGCGTTTATTATTGAGTGGAAACCTCTAATTGACTTTTTGCAGAGACTGGAAAATAATGATTTGTTTGTTTGTGGATTTATGGAATAATAAGTGAATTTGGGACAATGGGAAGAAAGAGATTTCTCATTTGGATTATCGAGTAAGAAAAATTATTGTTACCTGTATTTGCTGTAGAAGAAAATCGGAGGTCTATTTTGTTTTGTTAATTGTTATATGTTTGATATTATGTGTTTGTTTTATATAGAAATAAAAATTGGACAATAAAAAAAATGTATATTTTCTTGTTCTCCCCCCCTTCTTCTTCTTTTTTTAATGGTTTTTGTTTTGTTTTGGTGTAATTCACATTTTAAAAACTAATTTAATTTTTTTAAAAAACATTCAAAACGTCATTTGATATTACCCATATATTTCCCTTGGGCAGCATCATTGTTTGTTTGTTGATAAACTCAGTAAAGATCATTATTATGTGAAAATAGGAGAACGTTGAAAGATGCACCCTTACCCCACCACCACTACCACCACCACCACCACCACACACAAACAGCAATAGTCTAAAGTGGTATAGTCTGACAAGAGTTGTATCATGTGATCATGTTGATCATATAACTTACAGCGCAATCCAATGTGGCTGCCCGTAACCCTCTGAACTCAGAGGATTATGGGCATCCTATCAAGGGCAGAAGGTGTGCGGAGGTGAAGGTTGCCGCCGCACTTCTCCTCCCCTGCAAAAAACTTAGGCAGCCATATCCTGGTGGGGAGACTCACTCCTCCCCACGCCCTCCCCTCCCACAAATCTCCGGCTCTAAAGTCAGTATTATGACCTCAGAGCTGCAGCCCACACAGAAAGAACTGCACAGAAAGAACTGTGCCAGAACTTTAAGTGCTGGGGGAGGGCTCTCTCAGAAAGAGCATGTTTCTGAGATCGGAGCTACAGCACTAAAAGTGTCATCAGCTACAACACAGTGATATGACTTATATATTTCAGTAGTTGCTGCTACAATGAAAATGATGTTGTTGTAATTGTTCTGCTTTGGAAAGATTCTTCAGTCAAAAGTTTAGCCCCCCTTTTATATCAGCACAGTTGCCACATTAATTGCATTAACAGCTTCTATTGCTTTTCCTGAAGATGCTTGGAGTTTGTTTAAATCACCAAGGAAAGACAATTAGAGAGGCTAATAGTATTGAAGAAAACAATAATTAGTCTTTTAAAATTTATTTTCTCCCTCTGCTTTTTGTTATTATTTTTGTCCTTTACTGGGTAGTTTGACATGGCAGAATAAAAGTGAAATATGAATATATATATATATATATATATATATATGAATATTTCACTTTTATATGGAACCCATGTTTTGCAGCAGATAATATGCATTTTCCTTTTCCTGTTATCTACCTGTGAATCCTATCTCAATGGAAAACGTTTTGATTTCTTGAGCTCATTCTGCAAAACCTTATAATTTATATATGCAAAAGACTGAAGCTGTCAAAATGTTCTTGACAATCATGTAGCAGATGTGGTTAAAACTCAAGGCACCACCTTTAAAAAAAAAAGCCAGAAAAGAGAAGTCTTTCCTAAATTCACTTCCTTTATGATATGAACGGAGACTATTTTACATCGAGGTTATGTGTTTCAGTGCTGGAAACCCCTGCAGGTTACTTCATCTAGCTGGCAGTTGCTCCAGTATACCGAAAGCAATTGTATTTCAGTGCCCTTTAGGTGGCTGTTTGAGTACGCTTCAGTTTTTGGTCTTTATCCCAAAAACATAATCCCCTTCACTGCTCAGTTCCTGGCCTAGTTGATTTATCTGAGGCTTTGGCATGCTTGTCCCCCTTTTGCAGCTTTTGCTTCAGTCTGCATGCACTAGCACAATTATTCTTTCCCCCATAAAATTGCAGTCTTTTCCTTTTGCAGGGCATGCATTTTTTCTGTATATAATGGCCACTACTAGAGAAGAAGGGGAAACTATTTGCTTACTGATTCAGATTTTCCCAGTTTATTTCCTTTTTGAGTCTGCAGTTTATTGATTCCCCCAACCCCATTCTTGATATGACTTTTCAATGCTAGGCATGCGTGTTTCAGCTAGATGCATTGGAGCATGCAAGCTACGACAGTTCTGTCGATGTAATATAATAATGATCACAATTCAGCTTGGCAGAATTTTCATGGGGTCCCTTTCATGATGGGGGTGGGGACATACACAACATTTTCTCCAAAAATGCACTTGCATAAGAAATATTGCCCTTTGCACTCCTGGCAAAGCACGTGGTTTTTAGTTTGAAGCTTTGCTTGACTAAATGTAACTGAGGGTTAGATACAGAGGTGCCTTTATGTGAGCAGATGGCTTATTGCGAGTGTATGGGTGAGATAAAGAAGAGTCAGACACAGAGTATATGGTTTCAAATCAGGGCCACATTTATTGAATTGAAGATCTGTGAAGGGCGAAGTGCGGTACTAACCTAGCCCGGCCATTGGCTGGGAAAAAAACCAATATTTGGGCGAATACATCCTTACCGCACCGGAGGCGGGTTGGTCCGCCCTCAGCCAGTTGCCCTCCATGTGGAGCTGGAGGGCTTTACCATTGTCGCCTTACTTTGACGCCTCCAGGCACCCAATGTAGGCGAGAAAGGCAAACCCCCAAAGACGTCCCAATCTCCCTCCTGGCAAGCCTCAGGGCATTAGCGAGGGCAGCCTTGGGTAAACGTCAGTCACCTTGAAAGGTGCCACTGGATGATCACCATAAGCTTAAGCCATACTGCCTAATCCCGCACTTCCCGCAAATGCGACCAATTTAGCTATGATCCCCCTGGTGGGATCAAGATCGAATTCAAAAATTTCCCTACCCTGATTCACAGTGTAGAGTAGGCGAAACCCACCCATTGCCCCGGCCAATTGAGACAATGAGCCAAAATTCCTACTCGGCCCCTGTTAATGGGTGACCAGAGGAGCCTACACTGCTAACAGGGCGGGATGGGAGGGAGCCGGAAAACAGCAGCAAAAGAGGCCGTGGGCGGGAACCCAGGTGCCTAAATAAGCCCTTTCCTGTGTCCCCGCCCTAGTTGAGCCATTGGCTCAGTACCTGTGACCAACCTGACCTGTTACCTAACTCCTCTCTCCTCCCCCACTCGCAAATCTTCTCCCCGGCCCCAGATGAGGGGCCAGTGGAAGTCTGTTGCGAGTGTATGGGTGAGATAAAGAAGAGTCAGACACAGAGTATATGGTTTCAAATCAGGGCCACATTTATTGAATTGAAGATCTGTGAAGGGCGAAGTGCGGTACTAACCTAGCCCGGCCATTGGCCGGGAAAAAACCAATATTTGGGCGAATACATCTGAACTGCACCGGAGGCGGGTTGGTCCGCCCCCGGCCAGTTGCCCTCCATGTGGAGCTGGAGGGCTTTACCATCGTCGCCTTACTTTGACGCCTCCAGGCACCCAATGTAGGCGAGAAAGGCAAACCCCCAAAGACGTCCCAATCTCCCTCCTGGCAAGCCTCAGGGCATTAGCGAGGGCAGCCTTGGGTAAACGTCAGTCACCTTGAAAGGTGCCACTGGATGATCACCATAAGCTTAAGCCATACTGCCTAATCCCGCACTTCCCGCCACAGAGAGAGACAAGCTATCGCTTAGTCGAATCTCCCATGCACACATGCAACCCCCCTCCCTGAAAGGAACGATACCACGAGGAGAGAAGAGTCAGTGAAGGACGATGGCTGTGGATTCAGCAGGAAAACAGCCGGAAAACAGCAGCAAAAGAGGCCGTGGGCGGGAACCCAGGTGCCTAAATAAGCCCTTTCCTGTGTCCCCGCCCTAGTTGAGCCATTGGCTCAGTACCTGTGACCAACCTGACCTGTTACCTAACTCCTCTCTCCTCCCCCACTCGCAAATCTTCTCCCCGGCCCCAGATGAGGGGCCAGTGGAAGTCTGTTCTGCATACAGAAAGCCTTTCTCAGACCTAGCACAAGATGCTAGCATGATAAAAGAAAACTGAAGTCAAGACATGTGCTTCTGTTTGTGCAAGATATTGCACAATCCCTTGCCCAAAGTCTTGCACAACTCTAAAGATCCATGCTAATATGATCAGTGTGTGTGTGTGTGTGTGTGCATAATCAGTTTGTGTGCAAATGATCTTGCACAGAGTCACACACGGGCTCCCACGGGCTCTTGCATGACTGTTCACAGAACAGTGCCACTGCCAGAATTTATTTTGCTCATGAACTTCTGGATCCAACTTGGAGGGCTTTGAGACAAAAAGTTCAGGGTAAATCAGCAATTGCATTGTTTTAATTTTTTAAAAATCATTTTATGCCAACTACTTTGTATAGTAAAATCATCTAATTTGCATCTAGCGCTGAGACTTTGGGGAGGAAAGGTTTTGTCCTCACCACAGCCTAAAAAGATCAAGAAAACAGAAGGTAGGGGATGTACAAGTATATAAAGGATCTTTGTATAAGCCATTCATCACTTAACTGAGGCGCTTCCTAGTGTCTGATCAGGCCTGAGACTGTATAGCATCTCCCCCACTCCAAAGCTCTAGAGCTTCCATGATGTTGCCCACAATTCCATGGGGCCTTCAAAATAATTCTTTGGGGTGTTTACTAGGATTAGTCTGCTCTGTGATTAGTATCCATGAATCAAATAAAGACAGACAACATTTTGAGCGAAAATATGATAAGGTGCAGTCAACACTGCAAGTCAAGTTAGAACTCCCTCTCTCAAAAAAAGCAAACCTTCCTCCCGCAAAATTTTTTACAATGACACCCATAACTGCTGACCTGATTCTGTGTGGAGCTGAGGGAAGTTTGCCCCTCACAAGTAAACATATCTAGAGGCGTTTCAAAGCATGCAAGCAGTTATAGTCATGATTGTGGATGGAACCTCACATGGGATAAAGTTGTCCTGTGATAATAGAGCCAGCCCTCCCATGAGGCAAGGTGAATCCTCTGCTCAGGTGGCAGATTGGGAGGGATGGTGGATTGCGTCCCTACCCTGCTGCCTGGAGGACCTCTGTGGACACTGCCACCACACTGGCCCTGCAAATGCCACAGTAGAAGAGCATCAAGCAAGCAAGGCTTCTTGGAAGAGCAGCTGCCTCCCGCCAAACAATGCCTTGAGAAAGAACAACTCAAAGTGTGTCATTATTGCCCTGGCTACCTCTCCGGAGATGCTTCCTGCCTGATCTCTCATTTGGGGAGGGGGGTGCATGGCATGGCAGCAGCACAGCAGCCATGCCAGTGGTGCGCATCTTCCTGCCTCAGACATCTTGAGCCATCACTATATGATAATACCATAATATGTGAACATTTATATATTTAGTTAATTAATTTCTATACCGCTGAATAGCCAGAGCTCTCTAAGCGGTTTACAACAGTTCCTAAAAACAGGACCATAATACAATAATGCAAGTTGCAACCATATTTTTTGCCAAAATTTAAAAACAATTTAACAGCTAAAACAATATTTAATACAGAGTAGACCTGTTAAAAAACACCTGACATGGGTGCCCCCATCATGCCATTCAATATCCTTAGATGTCTTTAAGCACAGAGGGCTGTCTGTCTTAACCTGGTGCCGAAAGGCTGACAGAGTTGGCACCAGGTGGGCCTCAGTAGGGAAATCGTTCCACAGTTGGGGGGGCACCTCTAAGAAGGCTCTTGTTGCCACCCTCTGAGCCTCCCTCAGAGGTGGCACTCGGAGGAAGGCCTCAGATGTAGAGCGTAGTGTCCAGATAGATTGTGACTGGGAGAGGTGTTCCTTCAAGTATTGAGGTCCCAAGCCATGTAAGGCTTTGTAGGTTAAAAGCAGAACCTAGGTGTGTCACCGTGAATATCGGGGGGCTGGAGTGAGCCGAAATTGGCCCCGCTCGCAGCCCCCCAATATTCACGGTGATTTGTGGGCCTACCTTGCCACCTGCTTGGTCTGCCGCTCGGTCCGCTGCACTGCCCGTGCGGGCTCCCGGTGCGTCATTTCCGGCTGTGATGTGACGGGCCCTGCCGACGCGGCTGAACCCTGTGCTGCAGTTTTGGCATAGAAACCAGGGCAACAGGGCTTGAATCACATTATTGTGTGCATAAGCCACAATAATGCTCTTCCACTGTCTTGCCACAAACAGTGGCAGCCCAGAAAATCTGCCCAACTTTGACACTTGTTCCCAAGTTACAAAATTGTTCCCAATTTACAAAAAGGAAGGTTGGGACTTTGCCTGTAGTTCCTATATTGCTAATTCTGCATTTGGAGCCAAATAGAAAATGTCAGAATGTGAAATGTCAGAAGACACATGAACCTGTATGTGCAGGATAAAATGGAACAAGAGCTTAACATCTGGAAAAGGCTTGTTTTAAGTGTGTTAACCTTACACATGATGCCTAAAATGGATTAGCTTTCAGAAACTAGGGCTGCCTACTTTCCCCATCTACTGGTAGAAGGTTTCCCAGTATGGAGATGCAATTATATGGGGGTGGGAAGCTTCATGGGCAGTAGCCTGCCTGCCATGCCACTGTTAAAAATACAAGTGTTCAGGAGCTCTTAACGGAAAACCAAAACTGACTGTCCTATTAGGAGCTGTTTTAGGATTAATGTAATGGAAAGAGATCAAAAGCCCCAGAGCTGAAAATATTATTCATTGCAAAATGGTCAAGCTCATACACAAATTCTTTTGTGGGATTATACAATGATCAAGATACACAATTCTGTTAATTTAATCCTGCTTTAGGTTTTATATGCATATTTAAGGATTTATTATTGCTTTTCTGTTGCTTAGAGAAAAGCAGCTTGTGTCTCTCACAGCAGCCGTACCCAACCCTGGTGCCTTGTAGATGTGTTGAGCTTCCACTCCCAGCACGTCCTAGCCAGCCATGCTGGGAGTTGTAGTCCTACACATCTTGAAGGCACTAGGTTTGGGAAGGCTGTCTCAGCATGTTGGAATTCTTGTTCTTGGCATTTAAAGATTGTATTTCTATGACGCCTGATTCGATGCATGTTCTGAGTTCAATTGAACTCACCAAATGAAGGACATCTGATTTGTTGGTTGGCTGGTGATTTTCTTCTTGCCATTTTTGCAAGCCAAGAGCACTTCCTGGTAGTACAATGGCACCCTTATTCCCACCCCCCACTGTGGAGTACTTACAATTAAACCTTCTTTTCTGCCTCTCCAACTTTTATCTACTATGCACACACACTGTCAATTATACCTGGTAACTTTTCCACAGCTGCAGACATAATTAAAGGCCTGAAGATGCACAATATGACTGAACAGCTTTCCTCTAATGTAGATTAAATTCCATTGATGCTAATGCCTGATATACTTAATTGTTCATCTCATAAGCTGCCATAAAAGCTCAATAAAATGCTAACTATCAAAAGGAAGTACTGTACTGGCCTAGGGATGTCAGAAAAATCTGCAACAGATTCAAATAAGTTTGGGTTTCTATGAATCCGACCTCTGGATTTTGCAGTGGTCTGGCTTTTTTTTTCTGAGTTGTGTGGATTCTGCGGACTTGTGGACCAGTTTTTAAAAAAACTTTTGGGGGAGATTTGCACAAAGGAGTATTTGCACAAGGCTACATTAGTGCAAGTGAACATTGGCACAAATGTACATCTGCAAATAAGAACAAAATTGTCCTGCATAAAATCTGATTCCATCAATGAGAAGATGATGGGATGAAAGATGCCTGATGATAATCCGCAAAACACAGACTGAATCGGTTTAACAAAATCCATACATCCTTATACTGGATATGATAAAGTGGGAATCCCTCTAGTCAGTAGTTACCATTTTAGCTCTACTTGAATTCACTTCTGATGCAATATTTACCAGTGGGGCGGCTGTGTGTGTGATGGTGGTTAAGGCCCTTCCCTTTATCTTTAACTTCAAGCAATGCTGAAGGAACCCAGGTCGGTCGGTGCACACCTGCTAAGAGAGTGCACTGCTTCTGCCTTGGATTCATTTCCTAGAAAGCAATGGGACAGTGGGAAGATCAGCATGTTTCAGCCTGCAGCATCAAGAATAATAAATTCTTTATACTATATGCTGGGAAAGTAATGAGCAAAAGTATTCTTGCCTGTCCCAATCTGTGCTCCCTCCATTGTTACTCATCATTCTGTCTAACTTCAATAATATTCTTAGCATGATAAGTCTAAGATTAATGAAGCATTTATCCTCAGATAAGAAGCTATCACAAAAATAGATTTTGTACCAGCGTTGTTGCATGCAAATTAATAATTTCAGCTCTTTAGAAGATGGGCTCAGTAGTGCAGGCCAGTGGCTATAAACTAATTCTGGTAATGTAGAGCCTCAGGGAAACATCATAGCTTAGAATAGAGCAGTAGGCTACCCATTCACTAAGTTCTGACAGCTCTGCTAGCTATATTACAGAAAAGCTTCTTCAGAAACCACATCACCAACACTGGGCTTCCACCATCATTACCAGGATCATCATTCTCCTGGGAGGGATGGCAAAACACTTGGCACAACACAATACATCTGTGGTTGGATCCAAACCTTGTTGTGCTTGGAGCATACCCACTGAAATCAATCTCTTCAAAGCTTTATTTTTTCAGCTGTTAGCAAAAATATCTATCAGGAAAAAAAGCTGGTTAGCCTTATGGCAGTGAAGAACATTGTTCTTCTATAGTCAGCCAGCACCTCTTATCACTTCTAATAATACATGTTTCAATTGCTTTTGTTTTATTTGCTCAAATTAAGGTGAGCTATTGAGGGGGGACTTTGTACCACACATATACACCTTCCAAAGTTAGAAGACTGGCTCTGATCACTATCATTGCATCATAAAGAGATAACACAAAACATAAAGTGTTTTGTCATCCCTCCCAGAAGAATGATCTTGGTAATGATGGTGGAGGCCCATTGTTGGTGATGTGGTTCTGAAGAAGTCTTTCTCTAATATAACTAGCAGAGCTGTCAGAACTGCACTTACACACATATATTTTCTATACAGAAAACCTCTACATGGGAGATACAAGACATCAAGACACATTGAGGGATGGGAGAACTTGGAATCATTCTAAGTGGGAATGTTGTCTCTTCCTTGGGTCACCACCACTACTCTCTTTCATCAGCAACAAATGGTTTGCCGGTAGGTACCATGCTTTGTAATATCAGGGATGAAGAAACATCTGCTATGGCTCTAAGTACTGGACAAAAGGGGAATAGCAGAGGGCCCTTTCTGTCACCACTACTTGACACTCCAAGACTTGCTGCCTCCTTGCAGTTCTACTCTCCAAGATTACTGGTGGTGTTGTGGATAGGGAGCCTCTGGAACAGGAGAAGATCAAACCTAGCTTGCAGATTGGTTCTTTACAGAAGGCTATGCTTAGATTAGCTGTTTATAAGTGTCTTTTGGAATGTAGTCAAGTGTATGTTCAGAATGTTGGAGATGAATGGAATAGGGAATTATAATGTTCTTTACAGCCCAGTCAATGGAAAGTTACACTAACTTCCATATGTACTATTTCTGTAGATTTAAAATTGAGGCTGATTCAACAAAAAATGATGCTTCATGTATATTGGACAGCACAGTGGCTTGTTAAGAAGAAACTGGTTAGATCCACTAGATGCTGGCAATATAATGTGGATAATGCCTCATTGAGGCATATAATGTGAACATGCCCCATGGTCGCTTCTTTCCTTTTGGAAGTTATTGCTTGTAAAAAAAAAATGCTTGAAAAATCTGTGATAATTTCAGATGTTCATGCACTTTAAAATTATATTCCTGTGACATGAGGATTAACAGGTGGACATAAAATGGACTTTGAGAGCCTTACAGTTGCAAAGAGACTTGTGCTTCAAGCTTGGAAGGATAAACACCCACCACCTGTCATTCAGTGCTCTGAAGAATTAACTGATCTCTCTAAATTTGAGCATATATCCTATTGTCATCAATCTTGTTTGGACGCTTATTTAGATATATGGACTGCTTACATATTAATGTATTCATTTGAAATAGAACTGTTGAACTTTTTCTTTCTTTTTTTCTTAACGGTGTTGCAAACAGTTTCTGTGAATGGATCCCCCCCCCCCCCGTTCCATTGTCATTCTTTTTTTTATTATTATTACTTTGTTTTGTTTCCCTCTTTTCCTTTTTTGTTACATCAAAAAAAGAATTTACAAAATTAAAAAAACAAACCACAAACCTAGCTTGCAAGTCCAACATCCCCAACAGCTGAAGAACTGACACACCTGCCATACATGGAGAGGCACCGGTGGCATGGTGAGTATCCCCAAGAGAGGTGTGGGAAGAATCAGGGTCCTGGGAGGTGTCCCAGAGTAGTACCCAATAGTGTCCCAGTGGTAGTACTAATGACACTGCAGTAGTGTAACTCAACACATGTAACATAACTAGCACAATAGGAACATGGTGATTTGCCGCTGATGTTTGCCACCACTGGATTTCAGCATCAAATTGATGCTTTTCCCTGTTGTGCTAGTTACATTGTGGAAGCATTGGTTTATGCCTGTGTAATGTCAATTGTGCAGGTAGACCTCTGGATTTCCACCTATGAACATAGGGAAGCATATGTAGAACTCTGTCTATTAAGCATCAGCTCAACATTTCCCTTCAGTGGTCATTAGAACATACTGTTTAAGGTATCTGCTGTTCTGCTGCTGCCGTGATACAGCACCAAAGTCCATCATGTGAAGCTCCATGACACCAGACAGGAAATAGTTAACATTTTCTGTTCAAAGAAGTGAGAAATTGACAGCTCAAGGCAGAGGGTCCTTTCAGTCCTCCTCTCTTGCTGGATGCAAAATCTTAAGCTGGCTGTTTTGTTTTTGTTTTTTAAGATTTTAAATGTTTTATCATAAAATTGCTTTCAAAAACTGCAACTTTAAACAAATACAGGCATTGCTACAATAGTGAGAACAATAATAGCTATTACTTAAAATTGAAATGAAAACAAAATGGCTATCAGCACTACAACAACACCAGTGTCAGAGCTGTCAATTAAAGCAAATTATAGTCCAAGAACAATGAAGTTACAGCACTGCAAGCATACTAATCTTAACATTGGTTAAGGGACTGCATCATAGATAATAGACATTATTTATATAATCCAGGTGGTAAAGTGTTCCCTTGAGTACTTAGGCTGGTATTTGCCGCCTATAGCATCAGATCTTTGTTTTTTTTCCAGATGATGACAGTGATGATGATGACGATAATTCACTCATCTTATTTATGTTTGTGTTTTTATAAATGTTGCTGTTATTAAATTTCCCAGCTTGGAGGAAAGTCCTAAGAAATCCATGGAAGGAACCTATCTGCTATGTGTGGACCATCCTGAATAAAAATCAGACTTTATTCACCCATTTTGTTCCTTTCAGGTACCCAATTATATACATCACTGGTGCCAAATAGCAATGGCCACTCATTCACTGTGTTGGACCTTGTTTTAACTGAATCAATTTCTGTCCTAATTGGGAGTTATTGCATTAATAGCCTGTTCCATCTCCACATTCCACAGTAAGACCAGGTTTTTGACAGGAGCCCCAGCCATGTTAACTAGAAATTCCTCGATAACATTCCAGAAACCATTGGATTCCATGAGTCTCCAGGGGTGGACCAACTTAATGGGTTCACCACACTTGCAGAGGGGAATAGCTGCTGTAAATCTAAATCTCACCAGGAAGTAGTCTGAATACAAACGTAGACCCCCCCCACCCCAATTCCAGACTCCAAACTCTCTGCTAGATTGAAGCACATGGCCTCCAAATGGGTCTGAGCAGACCTGGGCCATTTTCCAAAGCACCAAACTTGGGTCCGAGTTGAATCTTGTGGTCATTGCAAACCTGTAGTTTATATTGATTTTGTCTTCTTTGTTATATTAATTATGGATTTTTGTATCCTTCTTTTGAAAGTTGTGTTGAGACTGCTTTTGTGGTGGTAAGTGTTACATAAATTTAATGCATGAATGAATGAATGAAGAACCTGTAAAAACTGAAGTATGCTGTTGATATAAAGTGCAGAGTACTAGAAACAAGGGAGTCAAGAGCTTAATGTCCCAACAGAACTTCCAGGACCTCTCCTTATCTTTTCTCCCATGTCTCACCCATTAATTTACTCTATATTTACACTGAAGACCAAGTAGTGTGGCACTCTTGTCCTTGGGCTCTCCCCAAGTTGTTGTCACCCCCACTGCCAGATGTTGTCAGTCAAAAGGCAAAGGAATCTTTCCTCACCAGGGTTGCTCCACTGTTGTATAGCCATCTCTTTCCTTCCTCTGTTCCTCACACTTCAACAGAGTCTCTGTTGGTATGGGAGCTGGGGGCTAGATGGTCTGTAGCAATATCTCTCCAAACTTCCACAATGTTCTGGTTACTGTGGCTGCTTCTAACCTCTGTTGGACCATTCAACATACCAGGCACTGGCTGGATGTTTTCTTTTATTGGTCACATCTGCCACTCACTTTTTGCATCCCTCTGGGGAAATGCATCCCACTGTCCCAACTTTTCATATGGTAGGTAGGTGTAATTTGTGAGAGAGTACAAGGTAGGAAGACATGACAACAAAAGAAGAAAGACTGAGAAAGACCTCTGGAAATGGATGTACCGGTATTTATTAAAATGTAGATACCTAATATGGTTTATATGAAGGCATTAATTATTGTCTTCTCAAGAAATATTTGCCAGTGTGTTAATTCTATACTTAGTTTCATAATACTGTATATTGCCTTCTCAAAGGAATTCTGTTGGTATTATTTTAAAGTCCAGAACCTTTTGTTAGTACTAAGATCCAGCTAAATTGATCCATTTTGCTTGGGGAACCCAGTCGAGCTTGAATCAGTGATGTTGTTTGGCTCCAACACAGACTAAAG
Source organism: Shinisaurus crocodilurus (assembly GCA_021292165.1). NCBI lineage: Eukaryota > Metazoa > Chordata > Lepidosauria > Squamata > Shinisauridae > Shinisaurus > Shinisaurus crocodilurus. The sequence continues at coordinate 160,520,083 of CM037879.1, forward strand.
GTGTTGTTCCCTAGAGGAACTCAATGGACTCATAAATCAAAGTTCAGCGTATCCATTATATTCTATTTAGCCAGAGACAATCATTATTACAGTAATTCATTCTGTTAATTTCCTTGGGGAACAAGATCTTTTGGCCTAAAGACATTAATAGATTTGTTTTGGTTTATTCATTTTCCACCCCAGGTTGACTATTCTCACTATTGATTGAATTTAAAAACAATCAGGCTTCATGTTTCTGGCTTAATTTCTTTGTGTACACTTTAAAACTCAAGTATGATGACTTGATTCATATTTTTAAAACATCATTTTAAGAAAAGGTCAGAGGACTGGAGCAGCAAGTGTCAACCCTCAGGAGCATAAGAGAAAGCGAGGAGTTCTTAGACAGAACGGTGGATCTACAGCACCAAAGCACAGTACAGGAGCCAGAAGGGCAACGGCAGGATGAGGCGGAGTCGGAGACGGCTGAGGCAAGGGAAAATAACGCAGGGGGAACTCCCTGGAAAAGGGTGACTGTTAGGAGCACAAGAACTACAAGACACTCTGCGCCTGTGGAAGCAGTGGAGCTATGGAACCGCTTCCATGTACTTGAGGACGAGAGCAGAGGACAGCCTGCAGAGGACGGATTACCGGGCACCCAACGTGATAGCGAGCAAGAGGCTGAGGGTCAGTCGAGTGGAGGCAATCAAGCCAAGGCCTACAGCAAGAGGAAGAGAAGAGTACTCATAGTGGGAGACTCCCTCCTGCGGGGGATCGAAGCCAAAGTATGTCGCGAAGACCCATGGACTCGCCAGGTGTGCTGTCTCCCCGGAGCACGGATTAAGGATGTGTCAGAGCAGCTGCCGAGGCTCATGCAGCCCACCGACACATACCCCTTTCTTCTCTTCCACGTGGGTACAAATGATACTGCCAAGCGGAGTTACAAAGAAATTACGGCAGACTTTGAAGAGCTGGGAAGGGAACTCAAGAACTTCGGGGCCCAGATAGTTTTCTCATCCATCCTTCCAGTACTTGGAAGAGGCATAGAAAGGGAAAGAAAAATACTCCGAGTGAATGACTGGCTACGAAGGTGGAGCCGACGTGAGGGATTTGGATTCTGGGACCACGGGCTACACTTCCTGGAAGATGGACTGCTGGCAAAGGATGGGTTGCACCTCACAAGGACTGGGAAGAATGTGTTTGGCCACAGCATGAGGAACTTAATCAGGAGGGCTTTAAACTGAATCCAACAGGGGAGGGAGACATAAACTCGGGGGTACCAATGGAAGAAGGCCTCTATGCCACAATGGAGAGAACAGCTCCAGCGGTGCCCATTGATAGTCTACCACAAAATGTAGGGGGAAAGTCGGACTATAAAGCACATAGTCTTCGATGTCTTTATACTAATGCCCGGAGTATGGGCAACAAACAAGACGAACTTGAACTCTTGATACATGAGGGCAAGTACGACTTGATAGGGATAACTGAAACCTGGTGGGATGACTCCCATGACTGGAATACAGCAATTGAAGGGTATAACTTGTTCAAAAGGAACAGAAGCAACAGAAAGGGAGGTGGAGTTGCACTGTATGTTAAAAATACGTATCTCTGCACAGAGATACAGGAAGAGGAGCTTGGCAGCCCCATTGAGAGCATCTGGGTTAAAATAAAGGGGGCAAAGAATAAAACGAACATGGCGGTTGGAGTCTACTACCGACCACCCAATCAAGGAGAAGACGAGGATGGAACTTTTGAAAAACAAATTGCCAGTGTTTCAAGGAGGCACGATGTGGTAGTAATGGGAGACTTCAATTTCCCTGATATCTGTTGGGAGACTTTTTCAGCCAAACATGGCCCCTCCAAGAAATTCCTGAGCTGTGCTGCTGATAACTTCCTCCTACAGAAAGTGGAGGAAGGAACTAGAGGATCGGCTATCCTTGACCTGATTCTAACCAACAGAGACGAGTTAGTGGATAAAGTGGCAGTTTCGGGAACTCTGGGGGAAAGTGACCATGTTATACTTGAGTTCTTGATTCTAACGGAAGCAAAAGCTGAGTGTAGCCAAACACGTACCCTGGATTTTAGGAAAGCCAATTTTAACAAACTCAGAACAATGATTAGTAAGATCCCATGGCAAGTGACTCTCACGAGAAAGGGAGCCCAGGAGGGGTGGGAGTTTTTAAAAAAGGAAATTTTAAAGGCACAATTGCAAACAATTCCCAAAAGGAAAAAAGGCAGAGGGCAACAGAAGAAGCCAATGTGGCTTCACAATAAACTCAAAGACGACCTGAAAACAAAAAAGGACACGTATAGGAAGTGGAAGGAAGGACAGGCTACAAGTGAAGAGTACAGGCAGGTAGCACAGAACTGCAGGAATAGTGTCAGGAAGGCTAAAGCTGAGAATGAGCTAAGGTTAGCGAGGAATGCTAAAAGCAACAAAAAAGCTTTCTTCAGATACATGCACAGTAAAAGACAGAAGAAAGAACTGGTGGTTCAACTACGCAATGAGGATGGCAAATTGATAACAGAAGACAAAGAAAAGGCAGAAGTGTTCAATTCCTACTTCGGCTCGGTCTTCTCCCAAAAGAGGGTCTATGACCCCCCTGGCAAACCTGAAGTGCAGACTGAAGGGGCAGGATTGTAGCTTGAGATTAATAGGCAAATGGTCAAGGAGCACCTGATTACTCTGAACGAGTTTAAATCTCCAGGGCCTGATGAGCTGCATCCTAGAGTAATAAAGGAACTGGCAGAAGAACTCTCAGAACCACTGTCTATTATCTTTGAGAAATCATGGAGGACAGGTGAAGTGCCAGACGACTGGAGGAGGGCAAATGTTGTTCCCATCTTCAAAAAGGGCAAGAAGGAGGAACCTGGGAACTATAGGCCAGTCAGTCTGACATCAATCCCCGGGAAGATTTTTGAGCAGATTATAAAGAAGTCAGTCTGCAAGCACCTTGAAAACAATGCAGTGATTACTAGAAGCCAGCATGGATTTGTCAAGAACAAATCCTGTCAGACTAATCTGATCTCATTTTTTGATCGGGTAACTTCCCTTGTGGACTGTGGGAATGCTGTAGACATTATATATCTGGACTTCAGCAAAGCTTTCGACAAAGTGCCTCATGATATCCTGATTAGTAAGCTAGCTAAGAGTGGGCTAGATGGAACAACTATCAGGTGGATCCACAATTGGCTACAGAATCGGACTCAAAGAGTGCTTATCAATGGTTCCTTCTCAAACTGGGGAGAGGTAACGAGCGGGGTACCACAGGGCTCGGTCCTGGGCCCGGTGCTCTTCAACATTTTTATTAATGACTTGGATCAGGAGGTACGGGGAATGCTTATCAAATTTGCAGATGACACAAAGTTGGGTGGAACAGCTAATACTCTGGAAGACAGAAACAAAATTCAAAGTGACCTCGATAGGCTGGAGCGCTGGGCCGAAAACAACAGAATGAAATTTAATAGGGATAAATGCCAAGTGCTGCACCTAGGGAGAGGAAACCAAATGCAGAGTTACAGAATGGGGGACACTTGGCTCAACAATACTACAAGTGAGAAGGATCTTGGAATTGTGGTAGATCACAAACTGAATATGAGCCAGCAATGCGATGTGGCTGCAAAGAAGGCAAATGCAATTTTGGGCTGTATTAATAGAAGTATAGCTTCCAAATCGCGGGAAGTGATAATTCCCCTATACTCGGCACTGGTTAGGCCTCATCTTGAGTACTGCGTCCAGTTCTGGGCACCACACTTTCAGAAGGATGTAGACAAACTGGAGAGGGTTCAGAGGAGGGCAACAAAGATGATAAAGGGACTGGAAACAAGGCCCTATGAGGAGAGACTGAAAGAACTGGGCATGTTTAGCCTTCAGAAGAGGAGACTGAGGGGAGATATGATCGCACTCTTCCAGTATTTGAAGGGATGTCACACAGAGGAGGGCAAAGATCTCTTCTCGATCATCCCAGTTTGCAGGACACGGAATAATGGGCTCAAGTTACAGGAACCTAGATTCCACCTAAACATCAGGAAAAATTTCCTGACTGTCAGAGCAATAAGACAATGGAATCAACTACCTAGGGAGGTTGTGGGCTCTCCCACTCTGGAGGCATTCAAGGTGCAGCTGGACAGCCATCTGTCAGGGATGCTTTGACCTAGATTCCTGCATTGAGCAGGGGGTTGGACTCGATGGCCTTGTAGGCCCCTTCCAACTCTACTTTTCTATGATTCTATGATTCTATGATTCTATTGAACATATAAGTCACTGGGTGACTTTGGACCAGTCACTGACTCTCAGCCTAACCTACCTCACAGGGTTGTTGTGGGGATAAAATGGAGAGGAGGAGGAGGATTATGTAAGCCGCCTTGGGTTCCTTGAAGGAAAAAAGGTGGGGTATAAATATAATAAATAAATAAATAAATAAATAATAAACAAATCAGTACCTGAAATGGCATCTTGCAATAATTTGTGAATTCTCTGTCCAAGCTATAAAGCCATCAGGCACAACATGAAAAAAGTTAGGCATCCCTAAGTCCTACTGACCTTTTCTAAATTTCAGCTATAGCAGGGCTCTCCAACCTTGGGTCCCCAGATGTTGCTGGACTACAGCTCCCAGAATCCCTTGCCATTAGCCATGCTGGCTGGGTATGCTGGGAGCTGTAGGCCAGCAACATCTGGGGACCCAAGGTTGGAGAGCCCTGCGCTATAGGATAGAGGAGACCCACATCACATAGTTCCACATTGTTCAGTGGCAACAGATTTATCTGCATTGTTGTGTTTGTAAAATTCCATTAACAAACGTGAATGCAAGGGGCAATAGGGAGATACAACTCACTAGAGATACTTCGAGAAGAAGTATCACTAGAAAATAAGAGTGACATAGCAATCTATCCAGATGGCCCAAACACATTACACAAAACTAGGGGTGTGCACTGACCGTAAGATTCGGTTTTGATACTAATGTGATGATTCAGACTCAGACCAATTTGGAGGCTGCCCACTTCGACTCGGGTCTGAATCTGAATTTCAATTTGGAAATCTATCTTCATGCTTCCCATTGACTATCATTGGAAAACAAATGGATTTAACTTTTTTCTATTTGTCAGAATTGAATGAAGTATTCGTAGGGATGGGAGAATCACAGATGTTTGAGCTTGCCAGAAGTCTCCACACTTCATTTTGAAGCTCAGTTTGGCTCACTACCATTTTTATTTGCAAGATGTTTTTTGGTTCATTTGAATGGGAAAACTGCATCTCGAATGGGGAAAGTGTGCATTTCTGTGCACATTTTTCAGAAGTGCACACTTTTCTCCCATTGAATAAAGTGGGAAACTGTATTTTAAAAAATAAATAAATAAACAGATCAAAGTGCACATTTAAAAAAATAAAACATGCATTTTTCTAACATGATTGCAAGTTCGGTAATGTGCAGTTATTATTATTATTATTATTATTATTATTAAATGCTTCCATTTGCATTCAGGGTTGCGAATGGAGTAAGTTTGGATGATTTATGAACTGAAATGAAATTCTCATACATTCCTAATCAGGGGTAGTAGTACTGCATGAGGATATTACATCTGCTACATTTCAGACAAATATTTTTATAGAGATGCATGATAATTTTGTTTATGTTCACAAATCATGTTAGCATGTCCCATTCACACCCCTGAATACAAGCATGAGCAGAAGAGTGTTCTCCAGAAATGCTTGCAAATTCCTGAATTTGGATTCATGCTTTAAAAAAATGTGAATATTTAAATATGTACACATTTAAAAGTGTGCATTTTTTTAAAAAAGTGAATTTCTACACTTTACTCTATGGGGGGGGGGGAAGCGCACATTTTCAGAGTGCTTTAAAAAAAAACCTGCACATTTTTCCCCTTCAAAAAGTGCACTTTTCCCATTTGACCAAAATGAAAAAAGCATGCGAACAAATGCAGGAAATGAGGTGAGATGAGCTTCAGATTGGTGTTCACACAGAATCTGGGTGACTGCAAAAATCACTTGTTCACCCTTCACTGGTCTAGGGGCCTTTGTGTTAAATGCCTTTAAATAATAATAATAATAATAATAATAATAATTATTATTATTATTATTATTTAAAGGCATTTAACACAAAGGCCCCTAGACCAGTGAAGGGTGAACAAGTGATTTTTGCAGTCACCCAGATTATTATTATTATTATTTGTTATTATTTTTATTAAAGGGAACTGCTGATAATCTTTTCCTATTCTTTCGTATAATTGGATGAAATAAGCAGGAATCAGGCCTGCTAAATTTCAAATGAATAGGTGCAGGGAGCTTTGTGCAAGAGCAGACATTACAGTTTGTGGGTTTCCAGAAAATGATACATGTATCCCCTTATGATTTTTGTGGGCAATTCTTATGAAAATAATATACAGCAGAGATGTGGCCCGAGTTAAGAAACCTGAGAATTTTTAGAAGGATCGGTGCCTCCTGAAAGGCACCTTCATTGTAGAAGAGGAGTGTTCAATGAGGGGGGATGCTTCACTCCTCTCCCCACTTTGGCCTATTTTCGTGGGCAAGATGTATGAAAATGGCATATGTCATAGAGATTTCCCCAGGTTTTGTTTTTTTTTTTAAAAAAAACAACCCTGCAAAATTTCAGAAGAAGAGGTGCCGGGCTAGGGAGTTTCATGAGGATTGGAAAAGAGTATAAGCCTTTTGTTTGTTTTCTGCTCAGTCGGCACCAAAGAAATTATAATAGTACAGAGGTGGATGATGGATGTAGAGCATACAGTGACAGAGGCAGAATGCATTGAACAGCCAACATTGTCCAAGCAATCATTTCCCAAGCTACACCCTCCCACGTCCCACAGACTCCACCATACTTGCTATAATGTTCCTGCTCCTGGGAGAGAGAACCACTGGATCCATCGTGTGAGCTATTACCAGGGAAGAGTCCTTGGTCTTGAGTCACGAGTCGAGTCACGAGTCTTTGGACCTGAATCTCAAGTCCGAGTCCTTGGTCCAAAATGGTGACTTCCGAGTCACTCCCAAAGCGGACTCCACGAGTACCTATTAAAATCAATGGGGTTTCCCCCCAACAAAATAAGGCTACTTCAGATATGCAGCTTAAATAAATTCTAGGCACAAGTGTGCCTTTTTATTTCAAAACTCTGCAACTGATTTTGGCAAGAACAGACCAGGCAGACAAACCCAAAATAACCAGGCAGGCAGAGGAGGCAGGGAACCCCAAAGCAGGCAGGCAGAGGCCTTTGTCTTGGACAATTCAAACTGTGGAACTGGTTAAGAAGAGACCAGGCAGGCAGAGGAGGCTGGGAACCCCAAACAGGCAGGCAGAGGCAGCCAAACCCTAAATGTCTGACCCTAACCCGAACCCCCCACAACAACACATCAATCAAAATAAATCTCAACACATCGTTGGGGCTGTGCTCCTGGTAGCTGTCCATAGTGGCCGAGCAGCAGCGCGCCTCGCTTCCATGCGCTCTTCACCGGTGATCGCACTCCTCTCCACTCCTTCAGGCACAGCCCAGGGATGTTGACGAGTCCTTGGTCTCGAGTCCCGAGTCAAGTCTCGAGTCCCATTAAAAATATTGGTACTCGAGTCAGACTCGAGTCAGAGGGGGGACTCAGTCCGACTCACGAGTTGAGTCCTCGAGTCCAAGTCCCCATCGCTGGCTATTACTTCAACATTCCTCCCCTGAAGCACTGGGATTGTAGAGCCCTGGCAAAAACCATTCATTGTGATTAGGAGCTAGAGCTGCCAGTCACAAAACTACTCCCCCTTCTTCTCCCTCTCTCCTCTTCCCACCCTGGTGTTTTCCTTCTAAGAAGAGTTTGGGGGGAAATGTATCCATTTTTGGAGACACTTTGGGTTCACTTTGAAGGAGCCCAGCTTTGATTCAGATATCTCCTGATTCTGCCCCAAAATCAGCCCAATTAAGGTTCTGGATTTGGGATTTAACCAAATCGAATGCATAGCTACCAGACAGGCAAAATGTAGTATAGTAGGGGTTTTTAAGGCTTTCAAATGTATTAAAATATCCAATATTCAGGAAATGATCTGGATCCAAGATTACAACCATTTTCCACATTACATCCCTGATTCCCCAACCACCCTTTTGCATATTTTCTAATTATGGTGTCTTATTTAGAATGTTCATCACATGGCTTCACCATCACAATAGTGACAGTTGTGCTTAACTCGTTTCATGGGAGATAAGAGCTAACTGACAAGTCTAGTTTCTTTCAGGTTCTTGTGATACCTCCCCCCACTGGAGCCAGAAAGCTGAAGTGGCCCATCATGGGTAGGAGAATTGTAATCGTTCCTCTGAGGACATGAGCCCTGCCCTCCTCAGTGAAACTGTACCATTTGTTACTTTCATGTTCTTTAATCAACTTCACCCCAGTTGTCTGAATGCTGGGACAGTGGATTTAGGGATGGTACCATAATAGAAATGATGTAAGTGTTGTGCTTACTCGGGGGAAAGCCCCATTGTCTAGATTACAGTGGTCACTTATGCAGCACCAAAAAAAAAAAGAGAGAGAGAGGACAACAAACACATATTTGCATAAGTTTGCATATGTATTTAAATGTATGGGTGCAGATTGAGAAATAATTACTATAATTGAAACTGAAATATACTGCATCTTGCCAGGTGACCTGTGTGCCTGCTCAGTCTGCTGTCCAGGTGCTCACTGCGGATGGGCAACTTCAGTGTCCCTGCTTGCTCTCCCTTCTGACGGTTATTCATATTTAAACTGAACTTGGACTGGACAGCCCTTCAAATACAGGGCACCTTCACAATAGATGACTGACAGCCCATCAAACAGAGGACTGCTCTGTGTAAAGCCTATCCCTAACCTGGATGCTGGAGAGCACTGTGCCCAGGAAGGAAGGCTCTGTCTTCCCTGCTGAGAGCATGTTACTCATATCACTTCTGTGATCCTTAATCCAAACTCAATGCCAGTTTCTGAAGATCTGGGATATGAATGGAACAGTGATTGGCCCTGCTTGTTGGGTCTTCAACTATGGGCCCTGGTCAGTTGCTTGACCATTAACCAGTCATGGTGGGCAGTTTCCTTGGTTTTTTCCAGAATGGATGCTGCATCTCATCATTATACATTTCCTGCTTGCCTCATCCATGGAAAATAATTTGTCCTTTAATTGCTATGTGTGTCAACCCTTCCCACCACAGGACAATAAACACTGTCAATTATTGCTAGGATAGTGAAGGGCAGTCCTTCATGCTGATTCATTTGTACTATTAACATTAATTCTGCCACAATCAGTGTGTCAGCTGACGTCCAATTTATCCTCTACTTGCACCAACACTGCTTAACCATATAGAAAACCCCGTTCTAACAAAAAGAAGAAAGCAGCCACAAATTGAACTGACTTGGGCAAAGGTACTTGAAAATATAGGTGTGAACCAACCCACAGATTCAACTCTGACTCTGGTTCAATGCTTCAGAAAATGTCCTGATTCTGCTCAGACTGATTTGGAGGTCATCTGCTTCAGATGGCAGAAAAAAATAGCTTCAAGGGGTTTTGTGCCATACACCATTACATTAAATTTAAAAACAAGAACCTGCTCATAACTTTTTAAAAATTTCTCAGCAGAATTGTGTAATATTTTCAAGGATAGCTGCCCTTGCTGACAGGCTTGAGCCTGCCATGTTTTGGATGAATAGGCACAGGGGTTTTCATGCAAGAACAACCTTGACATTTTGAGGTGATGCCCCAAAGGATGCAATTATATCCTCCTATGTTCCTTGTAGATCATTGTTCTGGGAATGTCAGACACCCTAGAGGTGTCCTCAGGCAAGAAGCCTGCAAAGTTTCAGAATTATAGGTGCAGGGGCTGGGGAGCTACACTGCATGAAAACCAGTTTAAGGCTTTTTTTCATAGTCAAGCCTGATAGTGTTGGAAGAATGGCCTTTTTTTCACAGTTCCATCCTTGCTTTCCCCCAAAGCACAGTGATTAGAGTCCCTGGTAAAACATGCCCTAGGATTAGCAGGTGGACCTGTCAGTCACTCAACCACACACCCTCCCTCCCCACTCCTCTTGCTCATCAGCATTCTGGAGAAAAGAAATCAAAAGACACTATTTGAAGAGGAGATAGCATGTCTGTGTCTCCAAACTTAAATTAGTAACAAAGGCTTATTCTGGTCCAGTTTCAGTTCTGGTGTCTTTGGAGGGGAGACCTTAGGAAGCACCAGAAATAGTCCAAAGGGGCTGAATTCTGTTCAGGCTTCATCCAAATCGGATGCACATCCCTAGAATAAGAATAAGGATAAGAATAAGAATAATAAACAACTCATCAGCAAAAGAAGTAATGATGGTTAGTCAAGTGGCTAAGTTGCATAGTAATAAAAGTAGTGTGATGGTATTTTATTTTATTTCGATCTTTTTTGGAGATGGCTACCAATAGCCTACCTAAATTGACTAGATTCATTTGGTTTAGCAAATGAAAGACAGTTATCCGTGATATTAATCTCCTTACCCCTTTTATACTGGAGGTGCTTGAAATTTGTCTTAGCCAAACCATTCTAATCTGGCAACATTTTAATATGATTAATGAGCATCAGGAATGTATTTGATTTACCTGTAAAATTTAAGTACTTGTTTGTTTCTTTGATTCATTGATATCCTGCCTTTCCATCGATGTGCTCAAGATGGCTAACAAGACCACTATTGCATAAAACAGTTTACAAAAATCACAGTGCACATAAGAATCATCATATGGAAAATGCTTCCAGATGGAAACCAGGAGAGCCAAACTTTTCCTTTTCAACTGATGATTAATGGTCTTTCACTGACACTGTAGTGATGGGGAATTATGTTTCCCCTCCTTCTGCTTTCGACAGTTGGTGGTCTTCTGTAGTAGAGGCAGAGATGAAAAATGGGGGGATGTCTTTTTTCCTCTCTGCTGCTGACAGTTGGCAGGTCAACTTCTTTAGCAGCAGATTCATATTTTTGGACATTGTGGAGATTTGTGCATATGTCAATGGCCATAAAACTGTGTTTATGTCATCATCTTCATGGCCTTCCAGATACAAAAGAATACTTAGAAAGTAGCTGTTTATGATATATTGTTAAAAATGGAAATGGCAGAACAGTAATGATTTGTTTTGCGTAGAGAGTGTGCAAGAGAGCATTGTTGTAACCCGGTGAAGAGGGATGCTGTGCTCTGTGTGATAAAGGAACACACTTCAAGGCCAAGATAGCATTCTTGCATTTGGAGAGATCATTGGAGCCCCCTGAAAAAAGTTTCAAACTGTGATTATGAATCTCATCCCCACCCTGGAAAGACCCAGAAAAGATGTTGGAAATCAATTAGCCCGAAGTATGTACTTTAAAAAAGAGAAAGATGTTAAACCAAGATAACATGTCTTGGTATTTTCCTCAGTGTTTTTTCAGGTCTTATAGCCCTGCCCTCAGAATGATTGTGCTGGTTCATAAATGCCTAGGATCACAATGACTGATATGCTAGTGCAATGTTATGACTGGTTGCATTGTATTGTCATCCCAAGGCAACCTAGGATGTCACACCAGTGTAGAAGTGTATAATACCAGTGCTTCTACTTTGGCAGAACCAGTAATCATTACCATGGGGAAGGGGTGGGCAATGTGTGGCCCTCCAGATGTTGTTGAACAACTCCCATCAACCCTAGCCAGCATAGCCAATGGTGAGGGATGTTGGCAGTTGCAGACCAACAACATCTGGAGGGCCACATCCCAGCCGTGCCATAGGGGCAGTGTACACAGCTGTTGAGAAGCATGTCTGCATAGACCTGCAGCAAGATGGGCATGTCTGGGAATTTCTCATCTAGTATCATAGTGCCAAATAATATATTGATGCTATCAATGCCAAGACAGAAAAGTCAATCACAGACCTGCCCATCTTGCCAAGTAGAGGTTGCCATGGTAGCTATGCTGGTATGAACTGCTCACCTCAACACATCTCTTATCTGATTGGTCAGTCCATCCTTTCCACCTATCTATCATATCTTGGGATTATGTACTGTTAGTATCGTTGTCTCTCCTTTGAATTATATGGACAACCAATTCTGTGTTGAAAGGATGTTGTCTTTTGTTTCTCTAATAACTTTAAGACCGAGGAAAGAGAAATAAGTAGCAATATTGGCCCTCTGCAAACAATCATGACTGCATCTAGTAATACACATCATAAAGCAGCTCATTAAGGATGGAGAAAACAGAACTGATGCTGTTGCAAATCCATGAATACAAGTTTGCCCTCTGGGCTGGCCAGGATGATGTAGCTTGAAATGAGCAACTAGATGTTATACCATTAGCCTGTTCATTTCAGAGAAAGCCAATCTGTTTAGTCTTGGGTATTGATTCTGAAGTAGTAGCCTGGAGACTAGAAGCATTGATTGAACATATTGACTGGAAGTAACCAAAAGCCGATGCAATTGGTGCTTCTTTTCAACAACCATTGGCTCTGAAACTTTTGATTACAGGAGGAGGGAAAAAAAGATAATGTAGAGTGCTGTTTTTTCCTGCTAATTATAATCTCTAAATTTAGGCTTGCCAACTAAACAGAATGTATTATCCCTTTTCTTTACAGAAAGATATATCTACATTTTTATGAAGTTATGCTTTCATATGATTAAATTAATTATCAAGTTATGTTAAAAGTTCAGGGATCCCCAACCTTTTTGGGCCATGGGCACAGTTGGAATTTTGAGGAAGTGTCATGGGTACTCTCACAAAATGGCTGGCAAGGGCACACACCTTGCCGATTTATAAAATGGCTGCCATGGTGGACATGGCTGGTCACAACACACTCATTTCCAAGATGGTAAACTGATGAGATTGAAAAGAAATGTAACTTGCCAAAGAACCTAGGTACAAGCAAGAGGTGGAGCCTGAGCTCCAAAACACAAAACCACAGTTCTGAACCCAAATAAAGATGGTGCTAGGGAGCAGCCCTTCACTTTGCAGCAAGACAGCTTCCCAGTGGGGGAAAAAATCTTTAGAAATAAAATAAAAATAAAAGGAGAGGCAGGGAGCCTGGCAAGTGCTGAGAGAGATGTCCACAGGCACCACGTTGGAGTCTCCAGCTCTAAACCATCTGAAGTCTTATGCAAACCTTTTGATTATTGCTGATAAAATTCATGATAAACAGTGAGAACAACCCAGTCTCCTGCCATGTCTTCCCCTCACATTTGAGTGTGCACTGCAGAGAGCTGTACTTGCTGGATTTTTACACATGCCAGGCCTGCTGGCTCAGGCCTGGCATTTTTAGCTACCTGAACATTTCAGGCTATAGGTTAAGCACCCTGCACATATTTTTGCATAGGTAGTCGACCTGGTGTCCTCCAGATGTTGCCCTGGTGCCCTACATCAGTCCCAGCCAGCATGGCCAAGGAGTAGGGATTATGGGAGTTATAATCAACCAAGTGAAAAGGCACCAGGTTGCCCATCCCTGCATTAGTGATAGGTTTTTCTGACAATTATTTGGTTGTGTATACTTTCTTAAGAATGTAAGAAGAGCCATGCTGGGTAGGACCAAAGGCCCATCCAGTCCAGCATTCCGTTTAGACAGTGGTCAACCAGCTGCCTGTGGGAAGCCCACAAGTAAGACATGGGTGCAATAGGCACCCTCCCAGCCCAATAGGAACTGGTGTGATACTGGAGGCAAAATGTAGTAATCATAATTGGTAGCCAAATGATAGCCACCTTCTCCATCAATCTGTATAATCCCCTTTTAAAGCCATATTATGAATGGTCTGTAATACTGCAGTATCCAATTTGTATGACTAAAGTAAAAAATATCTAATGATTATATCCCAAGGCTTTGTTGGCCATTATACAAACACAACTCTGCATGCACAAAATGGTTTTCTCAGAATATACAGATTTATAACTCGAATAAATAATGAAACCTACAAGCAAAATGAGCGATTTCCCCCCTTTTTTCTGTGCATCCATCAAAACAGCATGTCAAGGTTCAATAATGTGTTCAGTCACTCAGTAAGCCACTAAGTTTTCTTTTAATGGTCTGGACTGGACTGGATAATATGCCTACTGGGTGGGTGGTGGAGGAGTGAGATCCTCTCTATCCACCTGGTACACCTGTCCCTCTTGTGACAGAAATTCACACATGGATGTAACCTTCAGTTGGGCATATGCACATAAAATCCAATACATCAGGAGAGTTGAATCTCTTTCAGTCTGAGGGCTGAATCCAATTTCAGAAAAGCTCTCAGGGCCCACTTTCCAGAGGCGCACAGGGCCAAAGGCAAAAGCGGTGGGACCAAAAGCAAAAGGAGAGGAGCCTTAATGCCAAAAATGTCCACATATTTTAACTCAAAGCTTTTACTGCCACTAAGTCTTAGGAGAAGCAGTCCACCTTTTAGAATGGGGGGAAAATGCACGAAATCTGGGAAGCCACCAAATGATATACAGGCCTGTGGCTCACACTGGCTCAGCTTGTCTGAGCGTGGAAAGCTAAGCAGGGTCAGGCCTGGTGATTACTTGGATGGGAGAGCCCTCCTCTAGTTTCCTGCATTGAGCAGGGGTTTGGACTCAATAGCCTCGTAGGCCCCTTCCAACTCTATGATCCTATGATCAAATATACCTATTGACAGTTGGGAGAAAGGGTATGGTGCCACAGAAAGGGGTTGTGGCCTTCTGGGGGACCCTGGAGGGACATATTGGGAGTCCAGGTGTGCCATATTTGGTCCATGGGCCTGAGGTTCAACAACACTCCTGCAGTACTTTGCTGGTCTGTGACCGAAATAAACTGTTCAGTACAGTTCAGTTCAGTTCACTCCTGCAGTACATGTATCCTTATATTGTGTGGTTGATCCATGGATTTCATCTGGTATTCAGTCTCACCGTTCAAGTCTGCATGTGTTTGATTTTGCATTTCTATGCCTTATTCAAACATAACACTCACACATCTGGTGTTGTAAGGACAAGATGGCCAGTCTGGATTGATGGACAGAAAAGTGCTCTCTTGCTTTCCCACCATGCAATAGGGTAAGCATATTGCTCAAGCCAGCCCAATAGAAATGAAGAAACTTTGACTTCACAATCATTACCAAAATGCTCAAGTCAGTCATACTGAAATGAAGAGAAATTGGTACAATGTACATTGCAGAGGTGGTCAACATGTGGACCTCTCAGTATTTTGGTCTACAACTCCCATCATCCCTCACCATTGGTTATGCTGCCTAGTGCTGAAGGGGGCTGTAGGCCAGAACATCTGGAAGGCTGCAAGTTGCCCACCGCTGGTATTATGACTGAAACTGAGAGTAAGATGTCCCCGGTTCAAATCTCACTCCAACCACAGACTCACTAGGACAACTTAGGCAAGCTACTGTTTCTAAGTCTCAGCCCGCCACACCTGTAGAATGGGAATAATAACACTACAATACTTTAAAGGGTTTTGCTAGAATTGCTGATCATGCTGAAGCATGACATAAGTGCTAAATATTATTGTCAACACAAGGAAATTGTGCTGCTACTGAAGGCTGCTAGATGCTGGGGAAACATATGGCTGCAGAAGTGGATCTCTATACACTGTTATAGCATGGGAAGTTAGTGAATGCTAAAAGAGCTGTCTGAAGCAATGTTTCCCCATTTTAATCTTTGTGGCACGGGAGCCCTCTCTCTTCTTCTAGAAATAGATACAGGGGGAGTGGGAAGCTCTACACCTGTGACTAATGTATGAATTGCATCTTACTAAGATTGTTATACAACATGTATTTTGGGTACTTTCATTAATCTTGGATAGAAACTGTAAATTAATATATCCAGTCTAGCCGTGTAAAGAAAGTGAACTGTCTGTTCAGGGATGCAATGGAACAGGGATGGGCAGACTTTTGGCATCTACTATCTAGTTTGTTTTTTACTAGAACCCTGAGATCCACCAAGTCAGGTGCAAAAGACATACATTTAGAATTAAAGAATTCTGAGCCCAGGAATTTGTTTGAGTATCAGAATTGGAAGGTGCTCACAGTCCTATAGAAAAATCCATTCCCAGTGACCCAAAGCTTTCTTCATTTCAGCAGTATAATTTGTGGAAGGGGGATTTTGTTGCTACTATTGTTAAACAATTGGGAATCACAAATCCTTGCTGCTCCACTGGAAATCATCCAGAGATCTACCAGTGGATCCAGATGTAACTTCCACCCACTCCTACAATACAACATTTAGCAAGAGGGTGAGTAATCAATTTTAGAATCAACATGATCAACATTGTGGCTCCGTATCCTTCTTTCTCACTGACTGACTTTGCTTCTTAGGTGAGCATTTACACACACATGAGCATTTACACACACACACACACACACACACATCACTGGAAGCAACTATGAGTAGGAATGGACAAATCAGTAAATTTCCAATCTGTGTCACTTTTACATGTGCTCACTCATAAGTCTGTCTCATTTTTGCAGTAATCTGCATTTTTTAAATCCACACAAACCTTTGTAATTAAATATGTACTTAAATACACATTTTAAAGCATTTTCTCTCAAAATAGTATTTCTAAACACATTTTCCACTCAACATTGCATTTCTAAACAATTGCTCTCTGAAAAGATGCATTTTAAATGTATTTTAATACATTCTCCGTGCTGAGAACAGTTGGAACATCCAGCAAGTGCAAAAGTCAGTGGATAGTTAAGTTTGGATCTGCAAATTGGTCCAGTTCATCTCAGAATTCACAAGATCGAATTCCTCAAGCAGCTCTAACCATGAACTGTCTTTGAAAATATATGTGCTTTACATAATCCCAGTACTCAATCTGGGAAGTGTACTGATAAATAGATGGAAGGCAATCAAGTGGACTAAACAGGTCAAGATATTTGCTTTCTCCAATCATGTATTTTTAATATATATATATATATATATATATATATGTGTGTGTGTGTGTAAATCTGAATGCTGTTGCCTTCCTTGACCCTGGGATATTTTATTTTTGCAACACCAGAGGAATTTAATGCTTTCTTCAAATATATCATAAGAAGCCAGCAGGCTAGTTGAGTTTGTTTCTATGGATCCTTCCATCTACGTCTACTCAATACTGTGTGTCAGGCAATTAGATATGGAATGATGGATGTGTACAAGTTACTGCCTCCTCAATAAATTACTAATACCTAGATAACACTATGTGACTTATAATACACTGTAACAACAGCAGGAGACCTGATTTCTGTTAATGATTTATTATTGAAGAGGGAAAAAGTAGAGGGGGGAAATCAATGTAGTGATCTAGCCGTGAAACCATCTGCCATAGCAGTTCTTTCATTCTATCTTCTTACTTCCCAGGTTTGAGATATTCTGGAATGATGATGATGGTGATGGTGGTGATAATGATGATGATGATGATGATGATGATGATGATGATGAAGAAAAACATGCACACATTGGGAATGTAGTTCACAAACCAGCTGTGAATGCAAATGGGAAACTATGTTTAAAATAGAAGTTACACAGTTAGATCTACTGGAAAACAGCAAGTTTGACTTTAGGGATACGTGTTTCTTTACACCTCTGCTGATGTCCAGAATATTATTAAGATTATAATTGTTATTCACTCACAACTACTTGAGAAAAAGCTTGCTTTAATAATTCAGAGAAACTCAGCACCTTCCTGGAACAGGGGACAACCATCAAGGGTTGGAACATGAGGAAAGGCTAAAGAGGATGTTTGTGTGTGCGGGTGTGTGGGGGAGAGACAAGTAAGTAAGGGAGGCATAGAAGAGAGAAAACATGACACACACACACCCATCTTTCCTATTGCTAGAATTTTGGGTCAATTATCTTTCCTGTAATACTCAGGGTCATTCAATGAAGTTGATTTGCAATAGATGCAGAACAAACAAAAGGAAGCATTATTTCACACAACACACACATAACTTAAGATATTCATTACCACAAGATTTGGTGATAGCCTCAAGCATAAATGGATTTTTTTAAAGGGTTTTTTTTTTAATTGGGGGGGGGAGTAACACCTTGCCTTTCAACAAAAGTTTTCAAGGTGGCTAACAGGAACAACAAAAAGTATGTTTAAGACAATAGGTTGGATATAGACTTAGTCGTGCTTAGAGTAGACCCAATAAAATAAATGGGTCTTACATTAGTCATGAGTAAATGACATTCCAATAATTTTAATGGGTCTACACTAAGTATGACTAAGTCAAAATCCAACAAAATATTAAAAACCAAGAACAACAGTAACTGCAACAATAAAAGCCATGATTTAAACAAACAAACAGTAGGATACTGAAAGCTGGAAAGTCATCCAATGACAGCATAGGAGAATGAAATTGTTTGCGCGCATAAAAGGGGAAAAGAAGAGGCGAGACACAAGTATATGGTGTAAATAAAGGGCCACATTTTATTAATCAAGATCTGCGAAGGGTGAAAGTGCGGGTACTAACTAAAACTCGCCATTGGCCAGTGAGGTATCCCGGGCAGATACATCCAAACCCAGGGGGTGGCGCAGCACTTCGCCACCCCCCCAGTTTTACACCCTCTTGGGTGCTGGGAGGCTTTCTCACAGTCCCCACCTCACGGTGCCACAGAACACCGATCCGTGTGATGTAAGCCATCCTCACTGGCGATCCGTATTTCCCCCCACTGAGCCACGAAACTCAGCAAGCGCTGAGATACAGGTCTCGCCAGCCACCTGAACAGTGCCATTGGATGATCACCAAAACCCTAACCCCACTGCCTATTCCCGCACTTACTAGCCACAGAGAGAGACGTGCTTAAGCTAAGTCTCTTCTCCCCCACCTGGCGGAAACTAACTCCAGGAGGGCCCTTCGCAGATCCTGAAGAAAATAAAATTGCCGACCTCGGACAAATGCACCCCGTCCGGTCGGTACAGCTCCCTCCGAGCCAAGGATATCTCGGGATAAGGAATCGCAACGCCTCTCCCTCCAAGGCTCCTACAGATTGCTCTGTTCGCCTTCCGGCAAGCCTTGTTCAGGCCACTGGGATTGACAGTATCCCTCCAACAGCATCGTGGCAAGATGTGGAACCAGAGAATCTGGACACCAGGCCATCTCTGACGACTCACAGCAAGGTCCGCAGACACTTGCAAAATCAAGGCCATGCCCGTAAGCACACCTAATCGCTTTCCCCCAAATGCACTACCAGCACTTGTGGGGGCAGGCCTCAACAAGGCCACTGGGATTGACAGTATCCCTCCAACAGCATCGTGGCAAGATGTGGGACCAGAGAATCTGGACACCAGGCCATCTCCGACGAATCACAGCAAGGTCCGCAGACACTTGCAAAATCAAGGCCATGCCCGTAAGCACGCCTAATCGCTTTCCCCCAAATGCACTACCAGCACTTGTGGGGGCAGGCCAACCAGGCCAGACCGGAATAACGTGGATAGGAGGTTCTGCTGCTGCTTTGCACTGGGTGCAGCCAGTAGACCGATCCCAAGCTGAGATCCGAGACCTGACTTATCAGTTCTCCACGCCGTCCAAATATCATACAGTGCCAGAACACAAGGACACAAGCCGACCTCCTTCCACTCCGGGAATCTGAAAAGACAGAAATGAAAACAGCAGCACCAGTCATGGTAATTCGTGTACATACAATCGATATGCTTAAGAGCGCCAGCGACACACCGCCCTGGACACTGTCTGCGAGAAAAATTCAGAGCAGCAACCGTCTAGAAGATACTGATGACTGTAGAATGCTCTAGGCACTCGCCTTATACAGCACTGAATGGCTGACAGGAGTTTCTTAATCAACACTGCACCTCTCAAGAGTGTGCATAAGGTAAAATCTTGGCCTTGCCTATCAAGTCTGCAACGGCCACAGACACACACAATATTGTCGATCAGGATAATCGCAAAATGCGGGCAGCACTCAGTTCATATTTTGCTTCTGCAATGCAGCCACTCCAGTCCAGTCTATTTGAAGAAAATGATGTTGCTCTCATGTGCAATCGCAATTACGGTGTAGGGAATACACGGCGCTCCCTGACTGGGCCCAGATTTCAAATTGGCCAAAGCTGTTACTGTGGGCACACATGGCAGCTGCCCACCACTCCAGTGGCCTCATGGAAAAACGAATTGGGAGCCCGCTGAATAATTATGGAAACGGAAGCCTTGGAAAGAAGGTGTCCATAAAAGGCTCCAGGTCCCAGGCCTGAACCATACCAATGTCTGGTAAGAGTTCCTTTAATGTAGACCACATCTCCCTAAAAGAGAGCGGATAAAGCAAAAGCTCGACACAATTCCCGAGCCTGCAAGGGCCCCCCAGACATGATCCTTCTATTGGGCTAGGGAGCTGCAGGAGGAGCCCCATAGACAGGGACTGTAAAAGACCCCAACATGTGGCTTGGATTTCACGGCCGGCAGATAGAAATTATAATGTGCCGCACTGTGACAACCGAGCGTGCATAAAGCAATGCCCAGCTATGACTACAAAGCCCATGCAAAAAACTGCCACAGACAGACGCAAGCAGCAATCTGGGCCAAACAGTGTGCGGAAGCACATAGGTCGGCTTATACTTATGCAGTTGCAAACAATCCTTGCACTGCCAAAACAGTTGAAGCCTTCTCAAGAAAATTCCTGCTTCCTTAGAGGAAAGCAGGGTAAGGCACTGCCTAGGGCCACCTAAAAGGAGGCTTAAAAGAGAACGTGCTTATGGCAACAGAGACCCCAAATGATGCCGTAGAGGCAAGGGATTACCGCCCACAGCTCAGGAATACCAACGTGCTGATACCCTGAGCAGTCTCCCAGGAAGGCAAATACAAAATTGGGCCCTTCCCACATTAACAGGAATATGAGCCTCGCCCACCTATAGCTGGCACCCCGAGGCAGCCTGTGCCAGAAAATTGGAGGGCAAAGCCAATTATACTGGGACATGGGTCGCTCTATGAGAAGCATTAAGTAACATAAAACAGGACCCCATCCCCCATCTGTAGGAGGCATGTAGCCGAGAGAGGATGCTTGAAGTAAAGTCCACCTGGTTACTTTCCATCGACAACACTGCTTGCTACCCAAAATTCAAGCAAGGCATGGGAACCAAAAAAAAAAATTAAATAACAATGAGGCTGAACACAAGTCATTATCAAATCCCAGAACTATATGGGCTAACAGAGCTGCAGGAATGGAATTAACCCCTCCAGAGTTATATGCTTCGATGGCCAAAATAAAGTATGGGCCAGTGGCAGGCCTAGGGCATGGGTTGCCACCCATGCCTCCTAGGCCAGCCATACTGTAACCACACCGGACAGCCCACCCGCTGCCAGCCGAGTAGGCAATAAAGAACATTACCAACACCATATACAGGCCAGAGGATTAGATAAAACTGACAGCGCTGATAAGCGAGGCCCAAGAGTAAACCCAAACTCCATAGTGAGTAGAATGCGGCAGACGAAATAAATATAATGTATCATGCAAATAAACCTGGACTAGATTAACGACCTGCTGCACATATTTTCTAAGAATGCACCTCCAGCTTAATGCACAGAATGCATTCATAAGCCCCATTGCAATGAAAGGCAGCTATAAGTCTCCCTTGTTAAGTTGAGCCCTTAAAACCTACTAAAAATGGATATAAGTTCTGGACGTCCCAGGACAGAACCGAAACACACAAGGCAAGACCACCCACACTTACCAGTCTGAAATTGTCATGAAATGATGAAAGAAGCTTCGGCTACCTGATAAATCACATGGCTTAAGAGCATTGGGACTCACGACTGTTCGCTGCGGGAAGAAATAGATGATGAAAATAGTTCAGCAAACGGACCAACAGGAACACCACTGCAGATCCGGATGTTGTCTCGAGATCAGACAAACACAAACTACCTGGAAGACCCACAGCTTGTGAGCACTGGGGAAAACAGCCAAAAGAAAACACATGGTATTAGGTGGCATGGTAGGGAACAAAACAAAACCCCGAAATGGACAGAGACATCGTAAGGCACAGACAGCCAAGGGAACAGGTAAAAGGAAGGGCTGCACTCAGCCCTCAGGTACTAACTAGCAGGGCGTATGGATCAGGGCCAACCGACTTGCAAATAAAAACTGCCAACAGAACTCCCAGCATGGCTCGGCATGATAAAATTGTTCGTGCCAGCACAGAACATTGACTTGGTTGACTATGCAGGAAGCAGTGAAATAAGTAAAGTGAATAATGGGTCGGCCATTATAAAAATTAAAAAAAAAACATAAGTGAAGCAATAGCAATAGCAGGATTCAGGTGGGCATATGTCACCGCATTCTAACTAATACATAAGGCCATTTAAAAACTAAGAAGGCAGACATAAGTTCCATTGAAATGAACACACCAGCACACCTCTGGCCGGATAAACTGAGTCAGACCAATGGGCCGTCCAGCCCACTACCACTGACACTGAGTGGCAATGGCCCTCCGGGTTCCCAGGCAGGAGCCCCCCCCCATGAAATGCTGGGAACTTATCCAGGGACCCCCGGCATACAAGCCAGTATTTAACCATAGAGCCACAACCAACTGCTTGGGGGCACACCCCATCTTTTTTCCTGCCATCATGTCCCTTTGGGAGGCAACCAATTCCTAAATAATAAAAATGAGAAAGCTTACAGAAAATTATGGGCACCAGCACATCAGCCCACTCTGCTCAGTATTACCAGCTGGCAACGGCTCTCTATAATTGTAGACAGAATTGTTTCCAAAACCCTCCTAGAGATGCTGAGGATTGAACAAGAGCACGCCGGCAAAGCAGGTGCTCTACCTACTGAGCAATGGCAATTAACTAAAAACCGGATAATTTTTGAATTCATTTGTTTCAGTACTGAAGCAATCAAAATGTTTCATATACTTTATCACACACTGACCCTGCGAGGTAGACCAGCTTGCAAACCCCCTCTTCGAAGGAAGGTATTATATAGTATTGTCCTGGTATCCCGCCTGCTTTCTTGCAAGGAACATGAGGCGGTACACACAATTCCCCTTACATATCATCCTCACAACAACCCTGCAAGGCAGGGTAGGCCGAGAGTCAAGAACTGGGTTGTATTCATACCTAAAGTAAACAAAGCACTTCCCCTACATTAACACACAACAACCCTGTCAGGTTGACCAGGGTGTAAACTCTGTATGTCAGAATGAAGGCCTAATGTAGGAACTGCATCTACCTACTGAGCAATGGCAATCAACTAGAATCCAGATAATTCTTTAATTCACTTGCTTCGGTACTCAAGCAATCAAAGTGTTTCACAGTAGTTTGTCACACACTGACCCTGTGAGGTAGACCAGCATACAAACCCCTATTACAAAAGGAAGGCATTATGTAGTATTGTACTGGTATCCTTCCTGCCTTCCTGCAAGGAACCCGAGGTGGTTTACACAATTCCCCTTACATGTAATCCTCACAACAACCCTGTAGGGTAGGCTGAGAGTCAGGGACAGGCTTGTATCAGTACTTTGAGTAAGCGCTTCACCTACATTATCACACAACAACCCTGTTAGGCTGACCAGCATGGTAATCCACATATGTCAGAATGAAGGCCTAATGTATGTACTGTATTTGTATCCTGCCTGTTTTCCTGCAAGGGACCTTAGGCAGCTCACGTAGTCCTCCCTAACCGTTATCCACACAACAACCCTGTGCGGTATAAAACAAGGGGGGGGAGTAAATCAACCCTTAGGTGTAGAACAAGGCAAAAGCCCCTGCAAGCGAAGCAAGTCTACCACCAGAACCAATAAGGGTCTGGAATATAACTTTAACAATTAAGAAAGAGGCAAGGCCTTAAGAAAAGTCTTCTTTTAATATTTAAATTACCTCCAGTGCAAGAGAAGGAGGCCTCACCAATCCAACCTAGGGTTTTTGTTGTTGTTGTGAGATGCCCTATTTCACAACAGGGGGGCAAATAACAGGAGGCCTGGGCAAATCAGGCCGATACAGCAGAAATGCCACTCAGAGAAGGCGGGGCTGCAAGGCCCGAGCAGGACACAAGGCCCCAATAATAACACCAGGCCGCACCTGCCAGGAGGAAACACAGCCTGGCTGGACACAAGCCTATCCCTGACAGGAGGCCTGGGCCAACTAGCCCCACGCACAGAGTAAAAAGGCTGTGCCTGTTAAGGCAGGCCATGAGGCCCAAACAACATAAATGGGGGGGGCATGCAATCAACAGGCAGAACCAACGAAAACGTATTGGAAAAAAGGCCTGGTGGATGATAAGCTACGATCCTTTACAGAGAAAAGGAAGGGGGGGTGTATGGCCACACCCAAACACATGTCCTGGCACGCAAGGACACCCATGAGACTGCCCAAGGATCTGTATTCTGGGGTGGGAAGTAACCCACCCCAGGAGACACAACGGGCCTCGGGCGGGAGCTGGTCTCGCCCACAACGCACAGTGAGCGGCTAGAAGCCACTGGTAATGTTACCAGAAGGGCTGCTGCCAAGGTAAGTACCCTTTACACAGGCCTGTAGAGGCCAAAGGATCCCCGATGGTAAGCGAGCCCAGGCACAGCCGTGCTGCAGGGCCACAGCTAATGGGCTATTGCAGGGGAAAGACAGGGCCTGTAGAGGCTGAATAATCCCCCAGGGAAAGCAGCAGGAAAAGGTGCCCACACCCCCTTGTAATCAAACCAGTCACTCGTCCTTAGGAGCTTCTGAATGTGTAACTGCTTGATGATCCTTCTTTCTCTGCAGCTGCAAAAGAAAGAGCCCAGAGTGTGGGCATGCGGGCCTAATAACGGTCCTGCACGCTCCACCCTTGTATCCTATTGGAGGGTGAGATCACCCCAAAGTGGTCCCACTCTCCTTTCCTCCGCACGCAAAATTCTCCCCGCCCACATTGCACGTGGCCGGGGGAAGGGAATTTCCTTCACCTGGCACCAGAAAGATGGCAATGCCTAGTGATTGTCAGTAGATAAACCCACAGAGTGTATGTATATCTGTGTCTCTGACTACCTGTCACTATGAGCAAGGAACAGTGAGTAGATATCTTCATCTCACTTTGCTTGTGAATCCCCAGGGGCATCTGGTTGGCCACTGTTGGAGGCAGAGACATGCATCCAAAGCTGCCCTTTTGCTGAACAAGAAGCAATTTCTGATTGTGCAAGATTTCTACCTCCAATTTCTACCAATCTCCCCTTTCTATTGCAGTCACCTGTACTACATCCCATGCCATTCAGAAGGGCCCTCTGATCCTCAGAAGCGACTTTTTCAGGGGCTGCAGAGAACTGTAATGATGAAGAAGCAATAGGATGGGAAAGTTACTCTGGATCTAAGAGAGAGTGCTGGAGGGGATCAGCATTTGTTCTGATATTATATAAGGCTGTTCTTACGATGTTATGATGTTCACCCCCTTGGTACACAAAGTAGGCATCCTCTGTATTGGTCAATGTGAAAGGAAAAGCATGCCTCTTGACTAATTTCATAAATCAGAATCATAGACTCACTTTACCACTCTTTATCCATCAGTGGCATGATTAATAAACAATACACCAACACCAAATGTAAGACACACCTGTGAAGGTAATGACTCATGAACTACAATCAAGTTCCAGAAAATATTCACTATGCCTAGTCAAAAAGCATCACTATAAGCAGGGGTAGGCAATGTTCCAGATGTTTCAGTGTACAACAAACCCCACCAGTCATCATGGCCAATGGTCAGAATCCAAAACATCTGGAGAACACCAGGTTGCCTACTTCTGCTACATAGACAGACTTGAAGTTCATTAAGTTTGAGTTTGAGTTCAGCATATGAGACAAATATCTAAACATTGACATGATCCAACCCATAGATTTCAGTGAGACAATTAAATCCATGTTTTTCAGTGAAAACAATGTACTGTAAACGTGCTTAACTTTAGCTGGAGCATGGCTTTTGAATTTTGTTACAGCAATAATCCACAGCCTTTCCTACTAAACCAGCCTTTCACAATGGAAGTCCTTCCAGATGTTTTAGACTACAATGCCCATCAGTTCCAAGCAGCATTCCCCCTGTCCAAGGATGATGGGAGTTGTAGACCAAAACAATTGGAGGGAACCATGTTGCGGGAGCCTGTTCTAGCCATACCTCTGACTGGTAATATACTAGGGTTGATTGGGCTGCTTAATATCTTTGCACCCAAACTGTTTCCAGGGATTCATTATAGTGAAGAATGTAACAGGAGACCAAGGCTATGCATGGATAGAGTCACAGCTACTTGGTAAGGTTTGCTGTAATTGTGGGATTTGCTTCCAGGAAGCTGCAGCTGCTGTAACATCTGCCTTTGACAAAAGAGGCATAAAACCTGTGTCCAAATGGTATCCTCCCATGATGCTTTAGTAAGCATCTGCATTCACAAGCCGCTAACTGGGTGAGAAAGAATCAGCCAAACAGCCCCACCTCTATGGTTCATGTATTCAAACATTTGTTAGATTGGTATGAAAAGATAGTAAAGCAACTCTCATACTTCTGGTGGTAATAATAAGTAGTCTTGTAGATGACGCATGTCACACTTACATTCTCCACACAAATGCACACCTCTACCGTAGCCAGATGTACAAGGGCTCCTGCACCTTTAATCGTGTGCGGAAGTGTGAATTTCAGCAGATGTCGCTTGTCATGCAAGCGACACCTGCTGAAAATCCTGCTTCTACACACTATTAAATGTGTGGGAGCCCTGTCATCTTTTGCATCCAGCCACCCTACACAATTCAGACATGTTCGAAGATTGCCAGTAACTAAGCTCTAGGAGAGGCATCTCAACCTTTTAGGAAAAACTGCACAAAAGCCAGGAAACCACCAAATGATCGATGGCTGGGGGAAAGGGGGATGGGGCGATGGGAAGGCTTGTGGCCATCCAAAGAATCCCAGAGAGCCAGATTTGGGCCCCAAGGCCTGAAGTGTTGTGCACCCCTGATGAAAGAAGTTCCCCTACCCCCAGTCTATGCCAATAAAGGTTATAAGCAGGGTCATGATGGAAATCCATTAGATGATGGCCCTGACTCAGATGGTGAATCACCAACACCACATGGCCATAAGGTAGGAAGTTCACCATGGGGATGCGGATGACCATGGGAAAAATAAGATCTATGCCAGCTCTTACCCGCAAGTGGTATTTCCACTGGGGAACAACTATAGCATTAAAAACAACACTTGAGTGCATCTTGGGCATTGTCCTAGATGGTTTTGAGTATAGAAACGAAATATAAGACATATGTCCATAGTATTCTACCAATACTTTTCCAAGATAGCTATGTTCTGACACCATGGGGCTCGATGCCTAATGAGGAGTTAAATGGTATTGAAAGCTGGAATGTTTCTCTGCAGTGTTCCATAGAGCTTCTCCACAGTGTTTGTTCTGGCCTTCTGCATACACTTCAAAACCAACATTAAAGTGCGATGCTTGAAAGATTTTTGCATCAGCTAGCATCATTATCATTACGAATCTATTATACCATTACTATTTTAAGGACATACAAGGTGGTTTTAAACACTCTTTAAGATTTTACTTTTTAATGGCAGTGGTCTTTTTTTTTATTTTTAACTTGAGTTCTTTGAAAAGGTATGAAATTGGGCCCAGTAGGTGTTGCAAAGGTTTATTAAATCCTGACAGGAATCTGTCTCAACCTGGAGTTCTAGCAGAACTGAGGAAATTGTCTTCTTTAGTCCTTTTAAATCATTAACTGATTGTAATGTAACTGCTGAATGCATGACAGCTGAGAGATCTGAAAAAAAGCAGCTGTGAGAGACAAAGGCGTGTGTGCATGTTTTTGTCTTTCTTCAAAAGATGTCTAGCAAGGACACACTGAACTTTTTGACTGGGAAGAATTAATTTTATCTTACAATCAATGCTATGTATGATGGGCAAGCCAGTTCTTCATCTACTCAGTTCAAGTCCCCCTGTCCTAGGGCAAACTAGAGCCAGTGTGGTGTAGTGGTGAGAGTGTTGGACTGGGACTCAAGAGATCCGGGTTCTAGTCCCCACTCAGCCATGAAACTCACTGGGTGACTTTGGGCCAGTCCCTGACTCTCACCCTAACCTACCTCACAGGGTTGTTGTAAGGATAAAATGGAGAGGAGGAGGAGGATTATGTGGGCCATCTTGGGTTCCTTGCAGGAAAAAAGGCGGGGTATAAATATAATAAGTAACCTAGAAAGGGTCTGATGCCTGTGGAAAGTCAAACAGACACTAAGCTCTCTGTGTTTCCAACTGTCTTGTATGCAGCACTAGCCCCACCATGAAGATGGGTTCAAAAGCCCGGCCCCTGGAAGCAACAAACTGTGGGGAGCTGGAACCATCCTTTTTTTTTTTTTTTTTTGGTGCAAAGGAAGGAAGGAAGGAAGGAAGGAAGGGGAGCATCTACTGGACTCTTATGTGAGTGGCCCATCTTCCTCTACTGGACTCTTATGTGAGTCACAATGACAGGGCGTATAGCATTCAACCTGCTCTCTGAAAGAATAGAAGCTGCATCATAGACATCATTATTTCTGGAAAGTGAGAGTCAGAGGGGAGAGGCACAAAATTCTAGCTCAATTTTCTAACCAGCCTCCCGTGAGCCAGTGTCGTAACTAAGACCGGGGAGACCCTGGTTCAAATCCCCTCTCAGCTGTGGAACACACTGGGTGATCTTGGCCCAGACACTGTAGCTCAGCCTGACCTACAACACAAGGTTGTTGTGAGGATAAAATGGTGGTGAAGGTGAGGGGAGAACTATATACAGTGCCTTGAGCGCCTCCATCCTGCACTGAAATAATCTGTCATGGAGCAAATTATTCCATGGGACATGCTTGCCTAGTTTGTCCATCTCTAAGTAAGACTGTCCCAGTTTATATAAATATATATTAGATGTGACAAGCAGCCTACATTTAAACAAACAAAATGTAGACAAGACAAAAAGCAACTGGACATTTCCACCATTTATAATTCTATCCCCAAAATCTCTGGTTTGGAAGTAACATTTTTTTACAGTTCAGTTGCACTCAAGTTCTGTTCTACTGTAGAATTTGCAACCAAAAAAAAAAAAAAAAAAAAGCCTAAAAAAAAATCATTAACTTCTGTGATTCATGCACTATAGTTTTCATATCATTTCAAATCATTCTTCCCTCGAGCTTCACTGCTAGCCTTCTGCAGCAAAGCAGATGCATTTTCATAAAAATATGAATAGGAACTGTAGGTGTTATCATTTCATAGATGCTCCCCTCATATAGACAGAAAAGAAAGCTTTGGAGCATATTGGCTATTTAAAAAAAACACAAAAACTCCTTTGAACATCATTAATGCTCAACCAAAGAACATTAACTTTAACAAAAGGATGCTTGTACTTTAAGATCCCATTCAGTGTCAAAAAGAATAAAATAAAACAGGATAATGCACAACCCGACCCAAAACTAAGACAATTATTCATAATTCTCAGAAAATCATAATTGCTAACATAAATGACCTTGGCCTGCCCTGATACACGCAAGGTATAAACACGTCTGCTTTCCCTCTGTTGGGCTAATCCAGGGGTGTTGAACCTCTTTCAGCACAAGGGCCAAATTCAATCAGAGAGGCAATCGGGGGCCTCATTCCAGTGGTGGGAGTGGCCAACGACAAAAACAGAGCAAGCCGAATGGCAAAAGGGGTGGGGCAAAATACCAAATCACCAGCATATTTTAGCATGATGCTCTTTCTGCCAGTAATCAAGCCTTCAGGGAGGCATGTCAACCTTTAAGAACTGGGAGGCGGGAAACTGCACAAAAGTTGGAATATCACTTGGAGTTGCTGGGGGAAAGGGGTCAGGGAAAGGGGGTGGGTCCATCTGGAGAATACAAGAGGGCTGATTCGGGATTTTTAAAATGTTCACTTAAGCTCCAAAATGCCAGAAAATTACAGCTGTTAAGGGCCATGCCCTTAGCAAACATTTTGCATGTGTAAAGGGTGGAAATAATGAGTAAGGACACAAATTAGAATCACATTTTTTGATTAATCAAGATCTGTGAAGGGAAAGAAATGTGGGGCCCTTGCTATCCTGGCCCTCTGCCAGTAGATGTTTAGGGCGATGCATCCATCCCTGACGGGCGGCTGCGATGACATGGTCCCTTACACTTTAGGACCAGCAGGGATGTTGAAGAGTCCTTGGTCTCGATCACGAGTCGAGTCACGAGTCTTTGGACCCAAGTCTCGAGTCCGAGACCTAGGTCCAAAATGGTGATTCACGAGTCACGAGTCACTCCCAAAGCTGACTCCACGAGTCCCTATTAAAATCAATGGGGGGTTTTCCCAACAAAATATGGCTACTTCAGATCATGTGTGGCTTAAATAAATTTTAGGCACAAGTGTGCCTTTCTATTTCAAAACTCTGCCACTAATTTTGACAAGAACAGACCAGGCAGACAAACCCGAAATAACCAGGCAGGCAGAGGAGACAGGGAACCCCAAAGCAGGCAGGCAGAGGCATTTGTCTCACAGTTTCAAACTGTGGAACTGGTTAAGAAGAGACCAGGCAGGCAGAGGAGGCAGGGAACCCCAAACAGGCAGGCAGAGGCAGCCAAACCCAAAATGTCTGAAAGGTTGCATTTTAGGAAAATGATTTTGAAAAATAAAATCTTTGCCATCGATCACACTTCTCTCCACTCCTTCTGGCACAGCCCAGGGATGTTGAAGAGTCCTTGGCCTCGAGTCCCGAGTAGAGTCTCAAGTCCCATTAAAAATATTGGGACTCGAGTGGGACTCGAGTCAGAGGGGGGACTCAGTCCGACTCATGAGTCGAGTCCTGGAGTCCGAGTCCCCATCCCTGAGGACCAGGCGCATAAACCCTTCTCAGGCTAAGCACCAACACTTAAAAACCTGAGGGGAGGATCCAATGAAACCTTTCCCCTATCAAAGAGGGAAAAGATTAATACAGGATATTAAGGATCTATTTTAAATTTATGATACTGTGGGTACAAAGGTGTGTGTGTGTGTAGATTTAAAAGTAATGCAGGTTAATAACGCCAAGCTGACATTTAGGATTTGGGTAGCAAACTGTGGAGGACCAAAAACCTGGTCCTTGGCGCGAGTTCGGCACTTAACGGGTTAACCGGCACTGAGAAAATGCCCTTTATGTGGCTCTTATGCGATTAAAACACAACTGCTACCTAAAAATAACATGAAACCGTGCTTAGACCAAAGAATAAGCTTACTATACGGCTAATGGAGCGGAACTAATAAACTACCAGGAATTTCACACTATCAACAAAGCAGGTCATAACCTGACCAGAACGGAAAGCTTCAATTTTCAGATACTAGAGGCATAGCGTATTACAGAAGGAAAAGTCACCTCACACCAGAGAATCTGACTTACGGACTTAGCGTAGCGATATGCCTAATCGAGCTCCGAGCGCGCCTCACTCGGGGTTGGAAGCTGCTTAATCCTAGCCGGAGCCAGGGGCTTCAGGTGTATCAGCCTGCACCAGGTTCCCAACAACCTTCGGTCTTCTGGCAGGTAGCTTTTCTACCCCCTTCCGCCCCCTCCCCACCCTTTGATGACCAGGTGGCTAGTTCCTCCCTGCGGGGAGGTGGCGCCTCGTGTTTACCGGCATCTTTTGGGATACTTTGCAGCTCCTTGAGACTGCCCCCCACCTTGGGAATGTTTATGCCCTTCCATGTGGATTGATGCAGATGTGTCCTATTGAGAGTATGCAGATGTGGTCATGTACAACCTGTCTGACCAGAACTGTGTCTCCTGTCTCCGTCCCCCCCCCCCCCCGGGAAGGGATTATGCGGAAAGAGGGGAGTCAGTGTACGAGGGAAAAACTATGTCAGGGTTCATGTCACTGTGTGTGCTCAGGCTTTCTCCACACAAACAAAATAAAAATAAGTTTATTTTAATTCTCAAAAATCTTAGTTCCAGAAAATAACTTTAAACCTGCCTACACCAAACACTTTGTAATTAACCTAAGTCCCTATAACTCTAAATACTTTCACTCCTCATACAAGCACTGATTTCTCTCAAAACTCCTGACAGACAGGACATGAATAATCCAACTAACCTAACTCCCCAACTCGGCAACTCCCAGCTCTCCCCACACTCCAAACACACTACTCTCACACTCTCTCATAACACACTCTCAACACCTTAACCACACTCAACTTAACCAGCTCTACTACTCTGACATCACTCAAACACTCCTTATATACTCCTCCCCCCACCCTTTCCAAGACATCACAAACCACACCCACTCAGTTCAACATTCTAGACACACTAAACATACTAATGCAGACATACACCAGGGAACTGAATTGTGGGTTTACG
The DNA here is from genome assembly GCA_021292165.1 of Shinisaurus crocodilurus. Taxonomy (NCBI): domain Eukaryota; kingdom Metazoa; phylum Chordata; class Lepidosauria; order Squamata; family Shinisauridae; genus Shinisaurus; species Shinisaurus crocodilurus. The sequence continues at coordinate 160,552,267 of CM037879.1, forward strand.
CCACAGCGGCGCCTGTGAAATTGCCACCCCTCAGTTTTACACAATGCTGGTGTTGGGAGGCCTTCCCCTGTCACCTCCTCATGGAACCGCAAAACTCTGAGTGGGAGAGGTGAGTCCGCCTGAAAAGAGATGTGTATCTCCCCACTGGGCTGCAAAACCCTGAGTGGAGAGCCTTGGGAATCACCAGTCAGGCAAAAGGTGCCAGTGGATGCTCACCAGCCCTAACCCCACTGAATACTCCCACACTTACCTGCCAAATGTGGCTGAATTAAATGAAACAAAAACAGCTGATTGAAAAATAACCCCAAACACTGCCATCACAGTGCAGAGTAGGTGAAACATGCACGTTGCCCCATATGGCCAATTGAGTCAATGAGCCAAAATTCCTACTTGGCCCCCTAAAAGGCGACAAGCAGAGCCCACATTGCTAAGAGGGAGGGAGGGAGCCACAAATGAAAGAGGTAGAGGGTAGGGACTAATATCATCCCTGATGCCCCACCCCTCATAGAAGTGTGCTAAGCACACGGTTGGCCCCTTGATCTGCCTTCCCCCCCATACATGCAAAGTTCTCCCTGCCCCTAGCTATGCAGGAGTGGGGGAAGAGAAATATTGAGGCAATATGCATGTGGTATGGTATTCTATGCTGCGGCTAGTTTCACCACTACCTCATAGCTGGATGGTTGTCAGTGGCAGAGTGGTGAACTGAAGTCCCAGAGTGTTCTGTTCACTGGAATAATCTATGCCATTGAAGCTATCACACTACTGAAGCTACCATTCCACATTACAAGTACCCAACTGGCAACCAATGCCATCCACACAGAATGAGAGTGTTGGAAGGGACCTTGAAGGTCGTCATCTAGTCCAACCACCTGCCACAGTTGAAGCATTTCAAAGTATCTTTACTCTTAGCTACAGTAATTAAGTAAGAGAACCGACAGGATGGAGACTAAAGTTGTGCTAGTGCCAGCATGATGTTGTGCTGGAGGTGATGCAATGTTGTGCATTCGGGCTCAGAGCAGACTTGTGGCAATCATTTCCTGTGCCAGGGCCCAGCTCTGTGATATGTAAACCATGACCAAAAAAATACCTTTGAACATGTGCAGAGTTGAATTTTCTCCCAAATGGGTCACCCGAACATTTTTGCAACAGGTTTTCAGATCAGAGGGTGTGTACCTTCCTTGCAAGGTTCTGAGGCCCAGAACAGTTCATTTCCCATCATTTTAGAGTTTGAGTGTAGATGGAAAACCCTTAATACAACATATTAAAACTGAAAGTGTTGTTGTTTTTGTTAACTGAATGTAATAGAAAAGAGACATTTTGATCATAATGTGATTCTTTGCTTCAGATCCTCAATGTATCAGAAAGCCCTTCTAGGCCACACAGAGAGTGGCTGTCAGAATCTGTTTTAATATTCAGTTTTCTGTTTGTATGAGCCTATTAAATAGTCTAATTGTTTGTGCTTTCTTCTCAGGTTATTTATCTTCTCACTCTCTTTTTTCTGTGTGCTGTAAGGAGGTAGCCATCATCATTAAATCCCAGACAATATGAGCTGATTGCCTCTTTCATAATAGTGTTGGAGAACAGAACTGTGTAACAGAAGACTATAGAGCAGACAGAAGAAAAAGTGGGCAGTTTTAATAGACTTACTCTAATGCCGGCTGTAAAAATGTTCCTCATTAACCCCTGCTATACAACATCACCTAGGGAACCATAACAACCGCCTTCGTTAAAACTCTTGGCAGCATATTCTGTATTTTTCCTTCTGCCATCTTTTCCGAGCAGTTATATTTCCTAGCAGTATACTTGATTTTAATTTAAATGAGAGATTTGAGACATGAAGATCAAGATTTAGTTTTGTATCCAATGGTATTGGCTTACAGGTGTTTCCCAAATTAAACAAATACTCAGGGCCACTTTCTACGATCGGCAGGACCAAATGGTAATTCTCTTCTTGGACTGTCTTATTTCTGGGTACAGATGGGGTATTGCCTGTTTGAATGTCTGCTCTCACAAAAATGTGTCATGGCACATAGGAAAATAGCATGTCATGAGAAAGCTAGGCTGAATCTTTCAGCCCTATTAGGGATGTGTGGAGCAGCAAAACATGAGCTTGTTGAGGTTCTTCAAATTCCACCTTGAAGCTCATTCCAACTCATGTCCATATCAGATTGCAAGCTTTTTAAATTATTATTTGCATGAAAATTCATGTGTATTTCAGTGCACACTGAAAATTATGCATTTGTCTCCCATTGATTAAAATGTGTTTGTGCACTTTGTTCAACAGTACATATTTTTTTTCATGTGTCTTTTTCAAAGGAACACATTTTTCTTCCATATTTTTCAAATGTACACATTTTCAAATGCGTTTTTCTTCAGTCCCTGAATTGATTTGCGAGCTCAGAAATGTATGGTCTGTCACCGCAGATTCAGGAGGTGCAAACTGATTAACAAAAACCAGGAAAATCAAAAAGATGTGTGAGTGAGCATCATGAGTCCTTTGGGCCTTAGCTATTAGACTCCTGGAAATACTGGGTTAATTTGTTAGTTTGTGATCAGTTTCAGTGAGGTATATAACCTGGGGCAGGATGGGGTTGAAAACTCATGTAGGATAGGGAAGACCACTGGGGAGCCATAGGGGCACATCTGTTAACCTTACAGCTCTCACCTATTATGGTGACATTTCACTACACATCAATGGAATAAGAGCAGCTTAGTTACTTCTGTTTTATTTAGCTAGTGATTAATAGTCCAGTAACTTTGAATTCAGACTGCTATTCATCTTAAATCCTAAGCAGTAAGTTTTTATAAACCACATAAAGTATTTTGTTACTCTCTCATATATGCCTTTTCTGAACACTGCTCCATGAGACTTCAAGCAGGCTTAAGATTGCCACACAGTTGCTCTAGGGAACATATACATAATAATCCTCCTTTCCTACTGTCAATCAGTTTATTATATTTCAGATTTTCCTTGGGCAATGTAGATAAAAATGAGCACTTAAGGAATAAATACATATGTAGGAGATTAAAAATTGATGCCAAAATACTTATGTATGTTATTAAAAATGTATGGGTAAGTGGGGGCGAATGGGAGGAATCAACACGACCAGGACTCAAAGACAAATGGGTCATGAGACTTGGCAGTCTCAATAATTTCACACTGTGCTCGAACTATATAGATTTTATTCTCCCTCCCCTCAAACTGCAACAGCTCTCTGGCTTAATTTCAAGCCCCAGTTCTTGGAAATTCCCCACCACCACTACCACCTAAACTTTAGAATACTTAAACTGCTTTTTGTAAGCATTGGCTCTTGCATTCCTTCTTCTTCCTCTCTGAATTACCCTCTAGGTTTAATTTTAAGCACCCTAGTCCCCTCACTAACTTCAAGGACGTTGTGTTTGTATGACTTGGAGAGTGGGGCTTGTTATTAGCAAGGAACGTTACATATAATTACAGTATATTCTTATCTTCCTCATCATGGCAATCTGCATGAAGCATATTCTAGAATCACTCCATTTCCTGGTTGGATGCTTAAAGCTAAATCAGTTTTCTTCCTTATTTTCCTTTTCATAACACTCTGAAGGATTTCCCCCCCTCCCTGTGCCCAATTTATTCAAATTTACAACACAATGGGAGAATAAGCAGTGATCCAACTCCAACCATATCCGGATGGATTAAAATATCTAACATTATTTGCTCAATCTTCAATTTGCTTTTATCTGCTCAAACACAGACAAGTCTTCAGGCTAAAAAGAGCATGGAGGCGGAGAGGGAGGAAGAAGAAGAGATGTACATTCCACAGTTCTGGCATGCAGAGCACACTGAAAAGTGTAGTGCCTTTTCTTGAACACTTTGCATTTGTCTCCTAATGATTCGAACAAAACCAAATATAACCCAGCCCAAGACCTTAAAAGCTGATTTGAATAAGTTGAAAGCTGGTCTTGGATGGATGCTGATTATTATTCATAGCTCCAATAGGCATTGCATAGCTTCGATGTATTCCATTTTTAGAAGAACCAAAGATTAAAATAGATACTCTGCTATGGGTTTTAAGGCTGTGGGAAGGTTACTCATGCTAGCAACAAGCATGGTTTCAAGAGGACAGGTAAGTTATTAGCATTTCCCCAAACTTTTGCACTTTACAATGTTGAGTGTAAGCCAAAGTAGTTTTATTCCACCACCGTTTGTGCTTCAAGGATTATACTTTACATTTGAAATCAGTGGAATGTATTCAAAATAGGTGGACTGTGAGTCAAAGCTATTATCCCTATAAAAGACCTTACTTTTAGGTTGCTTGCTACACATGGCTGTTTTTGAACAAGCTCATGTTTTGTTTGTTTTGTTTTGTTTTGTAGCGCAGGATGGAGGGGGGCTTCAATGATGGGCTGTAGATATATTTTAACTGAAAGGAATGATCCCTGTGCAAACAGTTATTGTACAGTCATGCCTTGGATTGAGAGCATAATTCGTTCCGGAAATGTGCTTGTAATCCAAAACACTCTTATATCAAAACGAAATCCCCCCCAAAAAATTTGTACAGAGATTTTTAATTTAAGCCGTACTACAGTACTTGTATTGCAAGACGTCGCTTGTATATCAAGTAAAAAAAAATTAAATAAATATTCAAAAATTTGCTTGTCTTGCAAAATGCTCTCAAACCAAGTTACTTGCAATCCAAGGTATTACTGTATTCCTCTGGTGCCTCCATTAAAGGAAACACCACTGAATATGACTATATGTATACAGGTTCAAAATATGAATATGGCTATTTGCGGGTGTAAAGGGGAAATAAAGAGTTGAGACACAAGAATATGGTGTAAAATTAGGGCCACATTTATTGAACAACAAAGATCTGCGAAGGGAAGAAGTGTGGGTACTAACTAAACTGGCCTTTGGCGAAACATCCAAACCCAAGTGATGGCACTGCACCTCACCCACCCACCCCAGTTTTACACCATCATGGTGCTGGTAGGCCTTCCCACTGTCACCATGTCCTGGGGCTGCATAACTTCGGTGGCTGGTGAGGTGAGTTGTCCTCAAAGGTGATCCTATCTCCCACAACTGAGCTGCAAAAACTCAGTGTGGGGAGCCTCGGGTGTTGCCAGTCACCTAAAAGGTGCCATTGGATGATCACCGAACTCTACCCCACTACCTATTCCCACACTTACCTGCCAAAGAGAGAGACAAGCCTCTGCTTAGTCTTCTCTCCCCGACCTGCCAGGAATAAATTCCAGCAGGGCCCTTTGCGGATCTTCGATAATAAAATTGTTCCCGGCATTGGTTAAACACGCCTCATCATTACAGCTCCCTCCGGGCCAAGGATATCCAGGATGAGGAATTGCAAAACCTATCCCACCAAGGCCCCTGCACATATCTTTGTGCACCAAGTTGCCTGCTCTGTTCCAGGCTTCCAGGGCCACCTGCCCCGCCAAGAGAATGACAAATACAAGACCAGAAATCTGGACTCCTGGCCCACACAGCCATGTAAACGCAAGGTCCACCGACACCTGCAACACCAAGGCTTTGCCCTCAAGCAAGCCTAAACAAATTCCCCCAAATGCAACCAGCACGTGTGGGGGCAGGCCAACTAGGCCAAACCGGAAGTAGTGGGAGGGAGCTCAGCCACTGCATTCCACGCCAACCCAACACTGGATGGCAGCCTGTCAACCAATCCCGAGTTGAGATTCAGGCCAGACTTAGCAGCTCACACGCTGCCCAGATATCACGGCGTGCCTGTGGACACAAACCAGCCTCCTTCCACTAGGGATGTGCGCAGATCTCGATCGGGGGGTGGAAGTGGGCTCCGTGACTTACCTTTCCCCAGCTCAGCACAACTCCCCATGAGAGGTCCCCGGTGCATCACTTCCGGGTCCCCAGAGCTGCGTTTTTTACGGAAATACCAGGGTAAACTACCTTAAAACTGCGCACATCCCTATAACATATTTATGTCAAGGTGGGTCACAATGAAAGTTTGTCAAGCTGAACATAAAGGTTTCAAATTGTCACGCTCTAGCTGTCATGCTAGAGCATGACAACTATCATCACATTGTCTTAACACACTGCACGAAGGCAGAGTTGTGTATCACATGCCAATGCATTTAAGCATATGAAGAGTCATACATCTCCATTCAGGCTAGCAAATAAGAGCTTAGCTAATTCTGGAGAAATCTGTGGTAAACCCAGGCACTGGAACCCATCATTCAAAATCTCACTTCAATTACGTTGCCAATCCATGAGGTTAGCTTTCAACAGCTTTTAATTAATGTTTGTGTTTCTCCACAAGGCTGACCAAATGTCCCTGGAATCTTCCAAGTCTTACGACATGCCTTCTCAATTTTCACATGCCCAGATAAAAATCCCTATACGAGTTCCTTTTTACAAAGGTCACATGAAACTAAGAACCTTGGAATCTCAGCATTTCACAGAGATTAATCGGGTTAATTGGCATCAGATCAGATTTGCTTCTGATGTCAACACACTTTAATTTTATTACAGGTTTCCTAAATATCATGCACCTATTTGCAAGAGGAAGGGTTAAAGCCATCTCTTTTGCTGCTGAGAGGTTCAGATATCCTTATTACTATGCAGCAGCCAGATGACCTCTGTCTTAAGGCTAAAAATCTGTTTTACTGTCTGATTGGGTTTTATATAAAGTTCTACATAATTCTAGTTAAACCACAATTTGTAATGCTACGGCAAATTATCATTCAATTAGACTTAACTCTGTCTCCGAAATAACCCAATATGAGAAATATTGAAGATCCAGAAAGGTGGATGCACAGGTTAATGCTCATGTTCCTTTTATAAACTTAGTTGGACATTTCATTATAGAATCAATAGGCTATTACTGATGTCTTTGATAATTATTTTTAATCTAGTTAATTTCCTCCAGGCAGATATATCTGTGCACCCTCAAATTAAGTACTGATTTAGTCCCTGATCTAACCAAAATGAATCGCATACACATACTTAACTTTATCCCAAAAAGCAAAAATCACATTAAGTTCATAAGGTTTATTGGAAGTCATTTGAAAGACTTCCAGATATAAGGGAATTGTGTGACTGGCTCCAAAACCACCTCTCAAAACCCACTGGAGGTAGAACAGGGTCCAGGATCTGCAGGTTCTCTGTTCTGTTAGGCTCCAGAGTGACTCTCCATCCACAAAGCCCATCAGTTTCCCCTTATTTGGTAGAGCAAAGGTGGACAACTTGTGGCCCTCTGGATGTTTTGGCCTACAATTCCCATCAGCCCTATCCAGCATAGCCAATGATGAGGCATGATGCGAGTTGTAGGCCAAAACATCTGAAGGGACACAAGTTGCCCCACCCTTGTGGATGGTAGAGTATAAAGGCTGCTGCATCAGGCTTGGCCTTTGGCTGGTCCAAAGTCAGTCTGTCTAGTGTAGGGATGGGAGACCTGCCTGGCACTCGACTCGTGGTGCACAAGCCAAGTCCTCCCACCACATGAGCCAAATGCGAGCGCCAGCTGAGGTGCTCACCAGACTTCCGGGTCCATGGAGCTACGTTGTTTATGTAGAAAACGGCCTAATTTGCACAAATTATGGCCTAATTTGTGCAAATTACGACCAAATTTGCGCAAATTAGGCCATTTTCTATGTAAACAACATAGCGCCAGGAACCCGGAAGTCACTTCCCCAGCTCAGCTCGTGAGAAGGCGAGTTGAGCCAGGGAAAAGGTAGGGCGAGCCCAGCGAGTTTGCCGGACTTCCACATCTCTAGTCTGGTGCTAGGCATGCCTTGCTCCATTGCATGCCTCCCTGGTTGCCTTGGGCCTTCTGTTGCACACTTTCCATTCTGCTGGCTCTTCAAGGTTGCCGAGGGCCCATCATCATGACACCACTTTTGATTTCCCCTGAAGCAGTGAAATCATTTGAAGTCAGAACAAGAAGGGACTCACAATAACATTATACAAAAGTGGCTGGTCTGGAAGTAGCTATGTTGAAGGATGACATATGCAGTTTAAAAAATAAATAAAGTAGCTAGTGATGTAGACCGAGCGGGAACTTACCTGCTCTTGGGGGCACCCCGTGCCCGCTCTCGCCACTCATAAGTAATGCCAGAAAACCGGAAGTGACGGGTTCCCCGTTGCGTCACTTCCGGTTGCCTGGCACTGCGTTTTTAGTGTAAAAACCAGGGAAACCCAGCTTTAAACAGCCGCGAATAGCAAATTGTGGCCGTTTCAAGTTGGGTTGCCCTGGTTTTTATGCTAAAAATGCAGCACCAGGGGAACCGGAAATAGACGTGCCGGGGAACTGAAGCTCCTTTCCCTGGCACGGCGTGGATCGAGTGGCAGCAAGGTAAGTCACGAGAGTCTCGGGGGGGGGGCGAGAGGCCCACTTTCGGCCCACTTTCAGCCCCCCCAAGACTCTCGGATACATCGCTAAAAGTAGCTGTGGTTGACATGATGCTAACACGTGTTATGTCAGCAAAAAGATGCTTGGTGTGGGGCATACTGACTCTTACACCAGTACAATTCTGTGGTCCAGAAAATGCTGGCCTTCAAGTCCATGATTCGGGTATAATTCCAGAGCCAATGTCCATTATACAGGTAACTCTGTCACAGTTGCTCAAGTACAGATGGAGCTGAACTCCGCAGTTAGCAGCCTAGTCACCAGATCTGGGGGTCTATCTCTTTGGATCCATTTCAGATCCCAGGTGAAAAGTCTTTGCTCTGGAATGTGTCCCCAGATGCCCCAAATGGCTCAGGCCTCCTGAAGGTTCCTAAGCCCACTTTTATGGTATCATCATTGGCCACACACTACAAGACTTACACCTTTTACTTTATGCTGTGAATCTCTTAGCATGTATGTGCTCTTGCCCCACTGCTGCCCCACGGACTTATCAATGGGAGTTCAACCATTTCTTATCTCCAGCAAGAAGGTCTCCATAATTCTTCATAGCTATGTTTGAACAAGTTCTCCTCATCACCATTATTATTAATTTTTTAAATAATAATGGAGGAACATCACCATTATTATTAATTTTTTTTTAAATCAAAATCTGCACAGCTACCCTCTCTGATTATATCTACCTGCCACCTGGCTGTTTCTCTTAGCTGTGCAAACTTTTCAGGGCTTGGAGAGTAGGAGGATCTTTGAAGCACTTGAGAGCTATGGTGTGAGAGATTGTGCAGGGGTGCACAATCTACCTGAAGATGACTACAATGCTCCATATATGGGTGGGGGCAGGACAGCAGGGATGAGCAGTGAGTCCAAGCTACAGAGATTGCTATATAAATGGAATGGGAAAGATAGAGAAGAGAGAAGAAGGGAAGAGTGAGAGCTGGAGTCCAAGTTGTGGAGACCGATGAGGACCAAGGCAAACGTTGTTTCCCTGAGGATTGGTGGAGGTTGCTGTAGCAGACGGGACCCCTCCTCCAAAGCCCACACTCTTAATGTGTACTTCGCTCTCACCAAGTGCCCCCTTTTAAAGGCAGGCAGATGTTATACAGTGCTCTTTGTATCAACTTGGCTTGGTTACTTGAAGTTACAGTATCAGACCAGGGAACTTAACTGTCCCTGTCACTAGTTCAGAGCTTCACCTTCTTCCTCAGACAGAAGGTCCTTCACTCCCTAAGTGGAGACTCCTGTGAATTGTTCTGTACTAACACCTTCACGTTTGCTTTCTCACAACTTAGTACTAGATTTCCTGTCTGAACTCTTCTCTTCAGTACCACCTTTCCCCTACCTACTCTATTAACCTCCCACTCCCTCTCTCACTCCAACCCACTCTCTCCCCAACTGACAACCGACTTAGGGATGTACCCGAGCAGCCCGTCAGACAGGCCACCCCCGCGAGCCTTCCTTTCCTGTCCGATGGGTCCCGTCTTGTCACTTCAGGCGCGGAGGAAGTGACGCGACGGGACCCGGCTCCATCGCGCTGGACACCCGTGCTCTGTTTTTGGCAGGGGAAACCAGGGCAACAGGACTGTTTAAGCCCTGTTGCCCTGGTTCCTCCCGCCAAAGCAGAGCATGGGCGGGGGTCCAGAAGTGGCTCCGGCGGTGGCGGAGGCGGCAGAGGCAATGCGCAGGACCAGGTAGGCAGCGGGGGGGTCCTGGCAGCAGCGGCGGGGGGCAGGGGGGTTTCTCCGGCAGCGGCTCGAGTGGCGCGAGCGGCGTGGAGAACGCTCCGCGCCGCTCTGAAGAGCGAGATCGGGCCGCCACCGCTCGTGGGCGGCTGACTCTAGGCTCGGCCCCACCACTAAAACTGCCAACTCCCTGGGGTTCTATGCTCTCTACCTCTGGAATGTTCAGATTGGCCCCTCCCTGGGCTTTTGCCTGTCACTCCACCACAGTTGCATTGCTAGGAGAGATATCTACTGACCTGGGGAGGAGGCATAGTGAAAGTTAGTCCTCCCTAGGCCAAGGTCAAGGCTGGGAAATATTTAGCTATCTCAAGGATTGCAGAGATGCTAAATTGGCTCTGAGGATCTCATCAGTAAGGGATTTTTTCACATATGGCTATTCACATATTGGATAACTAAATGGTTCATTGAATCCAAGGCTTCAAAGACTGAAAACAATCAAGCTTCCCCTTGACATGAGTAAGCCCTGGCTCATTTTGTGAGTGAATCCTGTCAACTCAGATTTGGTTCAGGGGCAGAATTTGGTTAATAGTATTTCTTTATTTTGCTTTCATTTTCTAGAGTTTGGTGAATGTAATATTTATGGACTTCTGGGCATCAGAATTATAGAAAACAAAATGTGTCATTCTAGTTTAAAAAGATAACTTATCAACTTCAGTTGTATTCTTCTCAGTTAGGGGGTGGGTTTTTTTTAAAATGGTTTTGTGTTTAATTCTAGGTTTTGGGTTTTCTGTCTGACCTAAAGCAGCTACCTTTCTCATTGAAAAGCAAAAATAAATTGGCTTGAGATCAAGCAAAAAGAGTAAAAAGGAGTTGTGTGCTGAATCTAATCTCTTGATATGTTACTGACATGGGATTTCATTTGTAGCATTGAGCTTCAAAACTGCGCCCAGGATCTGTGGTCACCATTTATGTCAAATAATTAGCTAGAACCTCTGAAGGCACTTTCGGGGGCTTCTTCAGATTCTATCTCAGAGAAGCTAGACTGACTTTGCAGGGTGGTAGCCTTTTAGGGGGAGCCAGAAGGAAGTCACAACACCAACACCTCAGGGCACCTTTATTTATTATTGTTAGCAACATTGGAAGCTGCCAGATATTGAATCAGACCCTTGGTTCATCTAGGTCAGTATTGCCGACACTGTCTGGCAGTGGTTCTCCAAGATTTCAGGCAAGAGTTTTTCCTGCCCTGCCTGGAGATGCTGGGACCTTCTGCATGCAAAACCTGTGCTCTGCCAATGAATTATGCCCCCTCCCGATCATGTTATGTGTTATGATTATGTATTTATTTATTTTGCAATATAATCTTGAACAACAGCAGACCTTTGAACTTCCTTATGAATCGTGCCCCTCCGTACTGAATATATTTATTTACTTGAGGTATTTTTAGCCTGCTTTGTAGGGCCAAGCCCTCGCAAGGTGGCTAACATCATATCAACATAAAATATAAAATCACAACATTTGATAAAAACACAGTCATCACTAAGGACAGCGGTGGGAATCAATAGCAATAAAATAATAGCAGTAAAACAGAATCGTAATAAATAACCACATTCAGCCCATCATACTGTCATTAAAACAAATAAAACAATTCAGCACCAGATCAGCAATGAAATTTTTGTCTTCGCCCTGCATCAATCAAGGCTGTGCATTTATTTTGGAGCACAGGAAAAATGGACCAGATGGAGCCCATTTTGTTCAATTTCCATTTGTTCTAAAATGAATGCCACGCGTAATGAATGGCTATGAATGGATTTGTTGTTCATAACTCATATTTGTGCCCATTCTTCATTAATTTCAGGGTGTGGAAGCTTACCTTTCTCTTGGTGGCAGTAGAGCTGATTTCGGCAGCTTCTCCTGGAAGGCACTATTTTCTTTTCTCAGAATGCCTCCAAAGTTGCATCATTCCAGGATGTTATGGGCGTGTACGTGTGTGTGTGGGGGGGATAGTGGCTGCCAGTGGGGGGGGCATCTTTTTTTTGTGGTAGTCAACATTTCCCCCAGTCAAAAAAAAAAAAATGCCACAGGATGATGGAAAGCTTTGCTGCTGCTGTTGCTGCCACCGCAGGGGGCAAGAACAGTGATGATAGCCAGTGTAAGAGAAAACCTCAACAATGCAAATGAATGTAAGTAAGAAAATGCTTGTGACTCCAATGAATAAATAATGCAGTGAATATTATTTATTTGTTCATCAAATTATTTATAAACTGCCTTTCAGGGCAAGCCCTCCCAGGGTGGCATACAATAAAAAATTAAAAAGCAATACCATACATATCATTAAAACATATGAATATGATTTTAACAAATGAATAATGAAGTGCAGGAAACCTTCAATAACAAAGGGTGGGATATTTTATAGGGGTGGGATAAATCCTGCAAGCTCTAGCATTAATGCCTGGAGCGAAGCATGATTCTTCCTTCGTCCCATTTACTTTTTGTGACAAATTGTATGTGTCAAAAAATGGAGGCGAAACTTTTAAAATATAAAATCTCTTGCTACTATAAAAAGTATATAGGCTTTTATTTCAAAAACATAGGAGCAAGGTTCTAGTCCAGGCTAGAGAGAATTCAGTGGAATGGGGGGCTTTCAGGGTCACGGGGGGGGGAAGGAGGAATATTTTGGGGCTAGGATATCTTAAACAAGGGATAACCATAGCCCTGTTCTCACCTTTAAAACCGCATTCACTGTGTAGACAGAAAATTGAATCGCACATCTTCCCCCCCACCTCCCTGCCAGCTGCCATACTTTCATTGTAGGGTTGAACCTGACTCTGCGGGTGTACAACTCTATGTGCATAGGTTCTGCCATGCAAGCAGGAAGTCTGCATGTACAGAATGTATGGAGTTTTGGCGGAAGAGCTGTTGTGGTAACCCAGGTGGTGCCCCCAAAATCTAATACAGAGGTTTTGGGGAACACATTTGGGAGTACACAGGGCATCAGCAAATGTCATCAGCTGCTGAAATGACCATCACCGGCCTGAGTGGAGTCAGAGGACTGTTGGGGCAGCCCCTCCCCCACCTTCCCTGGGGCTATTTAAGACCTGTGTGCCCTGAGGGAAGGCAGAAGAGAAGCCCAGGCCAGGGAGATTGTACCAGCAGCTCCAGAAGAAACCTTTGGTTGGCCTGAGAGAACTGGTGTTTGTTTGGGGGGGGGGGGCATTTGTTTGTTTGATTATTTAAACATTGTAAACCGCTTTGGGTGCCTTAGCAGAAAGGCGGTATAGAAATGTAATAAATAAATATATAAATAATACGGAGGGGAGGGGAGGGGAAATCCTGTTACATGAGTGGAAGCCTGCCCATGCAATGGGTGGGGAGAAGTTTGTGAGTGGGGGGAATGAGAGAGAGAGCATCATCAGGTGATCTTAGCCCAACAATAAGGCTGAAGGGGGGTGTGTGCCAAGCTCAATATTAGGGCTGGCAGCCACACCTTCCAGCCTCTTTCTCTTTTGTGGCTCCCTCCCTCCCTCCCTCCCTCCCTGGTATCAGTGTAGGCTCCTCTCCTCTGGTTGCCTGTTTGGGGGCCGAGTAGGAATTTTGGCTCATTGCCTCGATTGGCTTAAGGGGCAATGTGTGTGTTTCGCCTACTCTACACTGTGATCCAGTGTTGGGGTTTTGTTTTCTGGGTTTTACGCAGTTTGAATTCAATTTGGTCACATTTGGCAGGTGAGTGTGGGAATTAGGCAGCGGGTTAGGGTTCGGTGATCATCCTATGGCACCTTTTAGGTGATTGGCTTGTCCTGAGGCTCCCTATTGCTGAGTTTTGCCGGCTCAGATGAAGGTGATAAGACTTGCCTTTGAGGCCACCTCACCTCACCCAAATCGGAGTTTTGCAGCCCTGAGAGTGGAATGACTGTGGGAAGGCCTCCATTGCTGTGTAAAACTGGGGGGTTGGTGAGTTACAGCGCCACCCCTTGGAGTTGGATGCTTCGCCCGTATATTGCCCATTGGCCAATGGCCAGTTTTAGTTATCACCCGCATTTCTGCCTTCACAGATCTTTGATTATTTAATAAATCTGGCTCTAATTTACCCAACATTTTGTGTCTCGACTCGTTATTTCCCCCTTTACACTCACAATTGTTGTTGTTGTTGTTGTTGTTGTTGTTGTTATTATTATTGCTGTTTTTCACCCTCTACAACAGGAGTGGGGAACATCCGTCGCACACGCCAGGTGCAGTCCCCAGGGTTTCATTATCCAGCCCACATGCTTCTTCTGCTGTTATCTCTGATCAGTGATCAAAGATAAGAGGATATTTAGAGGCATTTTAACTTCAAATACCCGTCTCTTAAATACCCTGTGCTTTGAAGTGAACTGTGCTTTGTGAGCATGGAAGCTATTACATAGAATTGAGCTGAAAAATGGTTTGCCTCCCCCGCTCTACAACTATGCGTACTTGAAATACTTAGCATGTTATACTGTTTAAGGACGTTCAAGACTGTGAACATACACAGTAATCCCAACAACAGTCCTATAAGACATTTCAGCATTTTTATCTCCATATTGCACATGGGTGGAATAAGAGAATACCTCTTAAATACCTCTTGCAGCTGCAGCAAGATTTAGACCCGAGACTTCCAACTCACCATTCAAGGTCTGGGCCATAGGCTATAGCAACACATTCCTTATCTGATTTTTGAACACTGCTTTGCTTCTCTTTACAACTGCTGCAAGCTTCCAGTTGCCAGCCTGACTAATTCTGCAATCTACTTGATGCTCCCTTTGATTAAATTCTCCTCCCCACACACATGCCAACTAAGGTTTCCTTTAATCACTGATATCATAGAGGCTGCATATATTTTCCCCGCAATCTCTTCTAAACGCTCACATCTGGTTGCACATGTCACATCACAATATGCCATGCTGACGTGCATGACATTTTCAGCACAAGCATGAATATTGTGTTTGTCACCAAGCTTCCTAAATTAGTGGGAAATTCTCCCCTGGTGTGATTGCCCCCCTCCCCCACCATTCAGAGTAGAGGCTCTGTTACACATAATTATCCATATGCTACATTATGCAAATGTCAATTTCTGAAGTCTAGTAGCCCTTGCTATGTATTGTGTCACCTGCAGATGATAACATGCACAACGAAGGAACGTTTAGGGAAGTAGGATTGGAACAATGTTTTCGCTGATCCAAAGGTATTGTCCCAGTTCTTTTGGAAAGTAACAGCCCATCTGTGGCAACAATCCAGCAACTACCAACATAATTATTGATCCTAGCAATCAGTGAGCTCCTCCTCTTGTCTTGCTTTGATTGCCATTTGCTTTTTGAAAGCATTTCTTGTGAGAAATAAAACAACAATGAAATTCAAATCTTGTTGAGTGCTCAGAAGGAAAGATCTTAACAAGTTAGCAGATTAGGTGACCCTAGAACAGGCCTATGGCTCACGCTGGCTCAGCTTGCCTGAGCGTGGAAAGCTAAGCAGGGTCAGGCCTGGTTATTACTTGGATGGGAGACCCCTCCTCTAGTTTCCTGCATTGAGCAGGGGGTTGGACTCGATGGCCTTGTAGGCTCCTTCCAACTCTATATCTATGAAATAAATCTGCACTCAGGAGTTATGTTTCCCAGGGCTTCTTGCACCTAGAATGCTACTGCTGCAGGGAGAGAGAGGAAGAACTTGCTGCCACTGACCGTGAACCTGAGGGAGCTACATTTGGAAGAAGGGAAGAGAAGGGAGCAGCAGAGAAGGGACAGAGAAGTGGCTGGCTCTGTCTGTCTGTCCAGCAGGGGCAGTGGGAATCAGAAGATTAATCCCTGCCCTCCCTCCTGATTCCCTGCTTTACTTGTAAATTGCAGTGTGGCAGTATCACACCGGCGGTGGCTGCTGCTGCAGACCAGGAGGATGAGGAAGGAACTCCTCCTGGCCAGCAGCTTCATTTTGAGAACTGTGCATCTGCATAGTCAGGGATGTTGAAGAGTTCTTGGTCTCGAGTCACGAGTCGAGTCACGAGTCTTTGGACCCGAGTCTCGAGTCCGAGTCCAAGTCCTTGGTCCAAAATGGTGACTCATGAGTCACGAGTCACGAGTCACTCCCAAAGCTGACTCCACGAGTCCCTATTAAAATCAATGGGGTTTTCCCCCAACAAAATAAGGCTACTTCAGATGTGTGGCTTAAATAAATTCTAGGCACAAATGTGCCTTTTTATCTCAAAACTCTGCCACTGATTTTGACAAGAACAGACCAGGCAGACAAACCCAAAATAACCAGGCAGGGAACCCCAAAACAGGCAGGCAGAGGCCTTTGTCTTGGACAATTCAAACTGTGGAACTGGTTAAGAAGAGACCAGGCAGGCAGAGGAGGCAGGGAACCCCAAAGAGGCAGGCAGAGGCAGCGAAACCCAAAATGTCTGAAAGGTTACATTAGTAAAATTATTTTTAAAAATAAACTTGGATTGTTACTGCAACTAGGTCCAGACAGCACCTGCAGGTGGCATCAAGCAGGGATGTTGAAGAGTCCTTGGTCTCGAGTCCCGAGTCGAGTCTCGAGTCCCATTAAAAATATTGGGACTCGAGTCCGAGTCGAGTCACAGGGGGGACTCAGTCCAACTCACGAGTCGAGTCCTCAAGTCCGAGTCCCCATCCCTGGTGCATACTCAGAGAAGGCTTCCTGGAGGGCTTGCACACCCTCAAAGTGAGCCCCCCAAAGGAAAAGCTCCTCAGCTCAGGTCCCAACCTGAGCCAGCCAATTAAATGACTCCTCCTTCCTAAGGGAGGGGGTTGAGTGATGGGCAATTGTGAGGGATGCCTCCCAGAGGAGCAGGTCTGCTGAACTGGTCGCTGCTCCAATTGGGATTGGAGGCCTTGTGGGTGGTCTGGCGGGCTGGCTGGCGGCTGCTGCACCTGAGCAGTCTCAGAGCCAGCTATGTTTTTTTTCCTTCTAGGGCAGCTGGTGGAGTAGCGGTTGGTTTCTTCTCTCTCTCTCTCTTTCTCTGTGTGTGTGTGTGTGTGTGTGTGTGCGAGAGAGAGAGAGATTGTGACTTACTTAATTCAGTTCAATGGGGCTTACTCCCAGGAAAGTGGGTATAGGATTGCAGCTTTAGAGAACAATCCTACAGCCCCTAGACAGTGTCTGAGGGGCCATCGGATATTTAGGATTCCTTGATCTGAGGTTGGAGACAGCACTCCAGATCTCCAACTGGGAATCGGAGCTCCAACCACACTCCCCCTCACAGCCAGTGACAATGTGGGAGGCTTTTAAAAGTGACATTGGTGACAATGGAGGCTTTTAAAAGCCTAATTACAGTGTGGGGACATGGGGAGGGGCGGTGCTAGGGCAGGAAGAGCTAAGCCCCTCTTCCCAACCTGCAACCATTTCTCCAAAACTGCCCCTCCCCCACTGCATTTAGGCTTTGAAAGGGCCTCCATTGACACCAATGGCAATGATTGCAGTGGGGGAGTGTGTGAGTGAATGTGTGTGTGTGTATATACATGAGTGTTTGTGTACATGTGAGTGTGAGTGTGAGTGTGTGAGAGAAAGAGACTGAATGAATGGAATCTGGGGAATGGAGGTGGGGCTGCATGCCAGCAGTGGGGTGGCCCTACTCACTTTGAAGTAAGGCCCCACCCACTGCTGGCATGCGGCCCTCAACATACTGGCCAGAACCTATTTGGCCTCAGGCTGAAAAAATATTTCCCTCCCCTGCCTTAAAGGAAAGTTTCCTATGAAAACTGCTGTGATAGAAGAATAGCTCACAGAACAATTTGTTCAAGTAGCATTGATATATTGCTGGCTTCTTATTAGCTCATGGACTCACCCGTAATTTGTGGCATGCTTGCCTTGCCTCATGATAAATCAATGACTAAATGAAGACATGTCTCCACCACTGAAAATGAATGCACCCCACTTAGAAGACTGCAGATTACCACAGGATCTCCTGTGGCCAGTTCTGTGATGATATGAAGGTTAACAGGTATCCTAACAGTGTTATGCTTAGCTTTTCTTTGCAAGTTAAAAAATTTACTGGTTTCAAATGCAGCAAGACTATTCTGGGAGAATGTTGACTTTCCCAAAAGGTGGGTGCTGTTTGACAGGATTGCTCATTATGCCTCCCAATGAGATGTGCAAATGTTGAGACAGTACAAGTCCACTGAAATAAGAGATGGCTTTTGAAGATAGTCATAGACATAATGGCTCTTCCCAGGGTGAAACCTCCTCACACGAGGCACTTCAGAGCTATTGTGTTGAAGTGGTTATAATATCCTTCACACTGAGTGACCTTATCGCGCTGGCATTTTCTGGTGAAAAGAGAAATCTGTGTGTTTTAATGTCATATTATGAATATGATTTCAACCACATGTTCTGCTGTTTCACACTGTCAAGGTGCCACTAGTCTCTCTTCTGTTCATGTCACAGGCATTTTTTTTTTAAATGAACTCATTGCTTATCGAGGCTCAAGTGATATATTCCAAATGCAAGACCCATTAGTCGGTGGCCTTCCACAGCCCCATTCAGTTCAGAGATAGACACACAAAAGCATCCATGGCCCACGTCACCTGGAATGAAGCCACAAGATAATTGTATCATTAATAAAGGACCACAATCTTCATTAAGTTACAGGGATCTGCAGTGAACAGTAACTCTAAGAACCTAATTGACTCAGCCCCAGACAGTGTAGGTCTCTAAGAGCTAGGAAAACTCACTTCCAGTGTCTGCCTTAGATGGGAAACTCCACCCTGGCTCCAAGCACTGGAACAGTCCATAAACTGATCCCTATTTCTCATCACTGCCTAGCTTTCAGGTGTAGAGGAGCCACCTGACTGGATCACCTCACCTTAGCTAGTCTGCTTTAGTTGGGATGATACCACCAGGAACCAAAGGTACCTTCTCTTCAGATGCCTCAGGGTGCTCACCAGGGTAGCCTTTCATCATTCCCAACCTACAGTGGCCCTGCCTCATGTGACCAGTTTGGACAAATCAGACCAAGTTATGAAGCCTAACCCTGAGAAATACCTGCAGTGTGGAGTAGGTGAAAAAAAGAGCTGCCTCCAGCCAATCTTTGGAACACTCCAAAGTTCTCTACTCCATTACTAAGTAGGGACTGGCTAATCCCACACTGCCAAGTGTATGGACTGCTGCTTGTCAATTGCTGCTGAGGCGAAGTGCCTGCTTTTTGAAGAAGGGTGCCCTGCCCTCCCCCGTGGCAATTGGCAAGCTGGCATCACAAGGTGCTTATGGCCTCTCTCCCAGAAAGGATGGGGCAAATCTGTCCCTGCCTGCAGGCACATGTCAGGGGAGCACCATTCATGCGTTCCACGGTGAAGCCTACATAAGTCTGCACTGTATAAATCCTCACAGGGGTGGGCAACCTTTTTGACCCCAAGGGCTGAATGTGGTGTTGGCTGAGTGGATGAGGTTACAGCCTCCCACCATCACCAGAAACCTTGAGCAGGATTGCTGGGATGGAAGCAAGGTTAAAGCCTTCCTGCCATCCCGGTGATCTTGATTCAGTCAGATCAGTTGGAGGAGGGAGAAGCATTCATCTCAACAACCTCCCTGAGATCCTGCTGGGAAACAAGGCAAGCTGGGATAACTCTCCCCGTGCACCTTCTTCCCCAGCAGGATTGGACTCTTGACAACCCAGTGGTGCTGTGAAAGAGGGTACACAAGGAGAGTCATCTCCGTGGGCCCTCTTTCCCAGAGTGATCAAGCTCCTGGCAGATGGCTAAAAAGCTGTCTGGTGGGCTATCGGGAGCATGGAGAAGAGGGTGGTGGGGAGAATCACCTTGTGCGCCCTCATCCCTAGTGGTGGTGGCAGCGTGTGTGGAGATTTTGAGGAGGGGTGGCAGCAACCTTGGGCACCATGGGCTGTAGGTTACCCACCCCTGGAATTTCTATGAACTCCAGATCATGTTGCACTATGTCTATACAGATTCCCACATCTCTCAGGGAGGAGTGCGGAATTGCAATATGGGAAATAGTTAATTCCTCAGGTTTGCTCTGCACATGCAGTAGGATGAGGAATAGTACTGAATCCTGATGGTAACATGGAATGTTTAACTTCTGACTGCAAGTGAGGCAACAGTAATTGAATGCTGCAGCTCCTCTACAGAAAGAATGCCTTCCATGTAGAAAGCTAAACAGGGAAGTGAGAAGGCTCTACTAAACATTTGCCTCTGACATGGTAGTTTCCTTTTTTGCAAAAAGTTTTTTTTAAATTATTTTTCTGCGGAGAACACCCACAAATTGTATCCCCCACTCACAATCTGAAGTGGTACTGTCCATTCTATCACCTCAGGATTCATTTCACTGCATGTGTAGGTTGGGCCTAAGAAGATGGGATCAGTACTCAAGGTTCTTTGGAAATCATGGATACAGATATAGCAGTCGTGTCCCAGTAGCCTAGATGTGTAGACCACCTATAACTGCTTAAACATTACTGCAAAGGGTTTAGTACTGTGGAGGACCGAACCAGGTTGCGCGGGTTCGGCATCTTAAGGGTTAACCGGCACCGAAGTTGTGCCCTGTACCTGTCAAAACCTTCAGTTCCAGCTGCGAGTGATATTGACAAGGAATCCCCTCCCAAACACAGGGAGGCCACAATCTGGTCAATTTCAGAGTTTAATGGAGCGGGAACTAATAGACTACAGGAATTTCACAGCATAAACAGAACAGTCATTATCAGTAGAGAAACTGGAAGTATCCAATTTGCTTTCTAGGTAGCGTTGCTCGAAAACAGAATGTTACCTGGCACCAGAGACTCTGATTCTGGATTTCTAGCGTAGCGGTTCGCTTTGCAGATTGCCGGGCATCCTGCCCGGGGTGGGAAGTTGCTTGGTCGTAGCTGTAGCTAGCGACCTGACCTGTGCCAGCCTGCACCGTGTTCCCAACAACCCTTTTTCTGCTGTGCTTGGCTTTTTCTACCCTCTCCCGCCCCCACCCCGCCCTTGAGGACCAGGTGGGCTGGTTCTGCCCTGTGGGGAGGTGGCGCCTCATGTTTCTTGGCACCTCCTGGATACTTTAGGGGTAATCTGCAGCTCTTTGAGACTGCCCCCCACCTTTGGAATGTTTATGCCCTTCAATGTGGATCGATGTAAATGTGCCCTATTGAGGGTATGCAGATGCGGCCACGTATAACCAGTCTGGCTAGAACTGTGTCTCCTGTCTTCGTCGTCCCCCCTCCTGGGGATTATGCAAAGGGGTGGTGTCAGTGTACCAGGGGAAACTGTGTCAGGGTTCATGTCACTGTGTGTGCTCAGGCTTTGTCCACAAGTACTTCAGAGGCTGAAAACAGAAAGCTACATAATTAGTCCAATTCATGAAGGATATGTCAAACTAGACGATTCTTGGATTCCAACAGAAGTGGAGTTTTAGGCAAATTTAAAGGCTCTTACTTGTTCAAAGCTCCTGAGAAATGCCAAGGGACGCTAAAAGAGTTATAATGCCTGCCAAATTCTTCAGAGGGTTCTCATGCTACTCTGCAAAATCTCTCCATTCAAGAGAAGAACTTTATCATGAGCAGAGTTGGCTGAGCTGGCCTGGCTAGATTCCATGTGGTCTTAATTTGTTCCTTGAACTCCAGCTAAGATTTCAATCTATTCGTTCCGAATGCAGCCCAAACTAAAACACAATAAATTGCCACAGAACAATGGGCGGGAGAGCAGCTAAAACACCAGGCTTGGTGTAGCACTGAAGAAGCTGCTATTATTATCTTGTATAATCAATGAATAAATGCATACAGTATTAGCCAGAGGTCCTTTAGCTTCTTACAGTGGCTTAATAACCAACGACAATGTTTAATAATGCTGCCAGATTCATAATTTCCCAACAGGAAAAGAGAGAGACTAGCTGGCCAGGGATGTCTTTGTAAAATGCCACTCTAAATATGGGTGTGTGTAAATTTTGCATAAAATGAGTGCACAACACAGAGGTTTGCCTACACACACACACACACACACACACACACACACAGAGATACTCTCAGAGTTGTCTTTGTATTTCCTTTTGTTTCTTTCCCTCTTGCTTCAGTCTCCTTCCACATCTATTGCATCTGAGCACTTTTTAGGCACACTGCTGCAGTCCAAAACTCCCAGTCTAACCACTTCATTTGAAAAGGGAAAGGTGGGAATTCAACAGGTGCAGGCCTCCTTCTCTGTGTCTGAGCCTTACAAAATTATAACAGAATGACAGAACCTAATTTAGCTTTTCTTTCCACTCTTGGCTTCAGTTCTCCTTATCAAATATGAATGCCATTAACCGAGGTGGTGTTGGGGAAGAGAACTGGTGCCCTTTCTGATCTGAGGCATGTTTTCTATTAACGCTAATAGCTATTACGTGTGGAGAATAAGAAGTTGCACACCACTGTATTAGGAAGAAATGGTATAAAGCATAAAAACAAGGATCTAGGGGAGCCTTTCCAAACCTAGTGCCATTCCAGATGTGTTGGACTACAATACCTATGATCTCCAATGGCCATGCTGGCTAGGGATTATGGGAGTTGAGGTCCGACATGTATTCCCCAGATTGGGGAAAACTGTGCTTTTACTATGGATTACAGCTTTAGTTGGAGTCACAGAGAAAATAGATATTTAAAAAGAACTTTGTTTTATGGAGCTAAACTAGTAATAAACTATGGATGTGGGAGAAAAAAATCTGAAGCACACATTCTGAGTTGGGGGGGGATTAGGTGCTGAATATTTATTATTACTCCTCCTCTTTATGGCATTTGTGAATGCCTCATTATATTTTCAAGGATAAAAGGGAATCTTGGAACCTGGCATTGCATACGATTTCCTAAATCAATACAGAAAGCCATAAAAATTGTGATGAAACAGGAATGTTTCTGTATCTCCACCAAAGGTTTTGTGTGTGTGTGTGTGTGTGTGTGTGTGTTCAGTTTGTGTCAACTGGGCAAAATACGGTAATAAGAGTCAAGTTGTTTCCAGCTTGCATGTTATGTGGCAATTGCTTAAATCAAATGAGAGGGTTTTTTATTTTATTTTTATTTTTTTAGCCCGAGATGCTCATCTCAAGTGGAAGTTGTCACATTTGATAAAGTACAATGGAGCCAGGGAGGAAATCTTCTGTTTCTATTTCCAGAGGTGCATCTGTTCATAAGCATGCCTTTTCTCCAGTTAATGCCAGTTTGCCTTGAAACACTGGCAATGAACTTTAATTGTGTACTGCAGGAGAAAGGCTTAATTTTGATCTGAATCCCTTTAGGTAGCAATCAGCCAACTAAGATAATCACACCTCCCCATTGCAGATAAAAATAACCACCTTGATTCCATCGTCATCCACCCTGCTCCTCCACCATTCTCCCTTGGCTCATTACAAAAAGGTGTATATTTTTATAACCCTACTCTTTTGACAGGCAGGGATCTATTGCCCTTGGAACCTAAGATAGTCTTGCAATAACAGCTATTTCAAACTCATTATAATAATTAATCACAGGAGGTGCTACGGGGGTCATATAATTCTGAACCTATAATTGAATGTTTAACAGTCTTAAAACAGAAGTCAGTAGACTTTGAGAAAATCAGTGCAGCAGGATAACTCCTTTTCTTTCCAGTCTTGGCTGTTCTTGTCACTGTTACTACTGCTCTTAAACAATGGGAGTGATAACTAGATTCCTTATTTTAGCCCTACTTGGAATACAGAAGTATAAACAGCTCTTCAAATTCATTTCTTTTGATCTTGTATGTTGCTCCACAGTGAATCATGCCAATGGCTGATAACCCGCTTTATACTAACGATATATTGAATCCCAGCCTGGTCTGACCCAGGGATGTTGAAGAGTCCTTGGTCTCGAGTCACGAGTCGAGTCACGAGTCTTTGGACCCGAGTCTCGAGTCCGAGTCCGAGTCCTTGGTCCAAAATGGTGACTCACGAGTCACGAGTCACAAGTCACTCCCAAAGCATACTCCACAAGTCCCTATTAAAATCAATGGGGGGTTTTCCCAACAAAATAAGGCTACTTCAGATGTGTGGTTTAAATAAATTCTAGGCACAAGTGTGCCTTTTTATTTCGAAACTCTGCAACTGATTTTGGCAAGAACAGACCAGGCAGAAAAACCCAAAATAACCAGGCAGGCAGAGGAGGCAGGGAACCCCAGAGAGGCAGGCAGAGGCCTTTGTCTTGGACAATTCAACTGTTGAACTGGTCAAGAAGAGACCAGGCAGGCAGAGGAGGCTGGGAACCCCAGAGAAGCAGGCAGAGGCAGCCAAACCCAAAATGTCTGAAAGGTTGCATTTTAGAAAAACGATTTTAAAAAATAAACTTGCTGTACTTCCTAAAACTTATCCATGTTGCATTTGAGGAACATGATTTTTTCTAAATGTTTGACCCCCATTCTGGAATGGTGAGATCTCATCACAATTCCACCCTCACTGAACACCCGCTCCACTGGTGATGAACTTGCTGGAACCAGAAACACACTCAGAGCAGCCACACAGAGCAATCTCGGGTCCTTCTTCTGCCTCTCCCAAGTACACAACACATCAATCAAAATAAATCTTGACACACTGTTGGAGCTGCACTCCTGGTAGCCGTCCATAGTGGCCGACAAGCGGCACACCCTGCTTCCATGTGCTCTTCGCCGGCAACCACGCTCCTCTCCACTCCTTCTGGCACAGCCCAGGGATGTTGAAGAGTCCTTGGTCTCGAGTCCCGAGTCGAGTCTCGAGTCCCATTAAAAATATTGGGACTCGAGTCCGAGTCGAGTCACAGGGGGGACTCAGTCCGACTCACGAGTCGAGTCCTCGAGTCCGAGTCCCCATCCCTGGTCTGACCATATTGTTTGTTAATGACCCAGAATGTTCAGGGAATGATTCCTTCTTGGTACAGAGATCACACTGTCAATCAATGTGAGTATCTTTCGGGAAGGAGTAGGAGTGGATGAATCTGTCTGTTTAACTTTCTATAACGTTCACATTTATTTACACACATGTTTGTTCCACCATGTTTCTGCGTCAGTTTGCAATTTTCCTGAAAGCCAGCATGAAAATGTTATACTCCTCAGTGTGCTCCCAGAAGTACCAAGAAGAAGGTGAAAGGGGAGTCCCATAACTTGCCAGCCAGGGCTGTGCAGCTCAGGAGCAGGGAAAGGAAGCCCTTTGAGGCCTGAATGGCTCACACACTTAGGGCCGGTTCGTACGACACAGAAACCGTGGGAGAGAAGAAGCCCCCCACAGTTCCTGTGTTGTGCGAATGCCAGCCAGGGGTGCCCCCGCGGGACGGCCGCGCGCACGAAGCATGCAAAGTGACAATCGGCGGTAGAGGGGTAAGCCCCTACCGCACGTGGCCACCCTGCCGTGCGAACAGCGGCCGGCCGGCCGGTGGGGGCCACACAGAGGCGGCAGCCCAGAGCAGCTGGAGCTGTGGCCGCTCCAGCCTGTAGGGCCAAATGGCCCCTCTGGGCATCCTGAGCCACCTCCCCCTAGCACCGGGAGGCCTACACTGCGGTGTGGGCACTGCTGGCTCCATTGGGGTCTGCCCACATGCGTGGGGCGCAGGTTGTCTGCGGCGCCCCGCCAGACCCCGCAGACAGGCCCGTGGTGCCTCCCCCGCTTGCCGCCTGGATCGTATGAACCGGCCCTTAGAGTTGTGAAACTTGAGGGGCTGTGGTTCAGGAGGGGCTCCCTCAACACCTAAAGGTCTAGCCAGGGGGAATGGGGCTGGCATTACACTATTTCCAGACTTAGGGGCAATTCAGACTTGCCCCTATTAACTACTAACATACCAATGACCACACAGCTTTATCTTTGCAGATCTTTTTTGGTGTAAGTTAATAAAGTTTGGTTCTAGTTTACTCATCATCACACATATTTCTGAGTATGGTCACAATCAACACACTTAAAAAAAAAAGATGGCTAGAATAAGCATTGTTCATTGATAAAAACTTGCTTTCTCCCTTTTTTAAAAAAATATCCTTTGGGAGAATGGAGCTTTGAATACATTATGAATGACCGTCGTTCATCCTTTGGACTGAATGTGAGTTTGATCATTTGTATACACAAATAAAAAAAGTAACATTGCTTATGATCAACATTGCCTTTTGGTTGTTTCTGACATATGTTTTGAATTAAGGTTGCCATGTTATTCTATGGACAGAGGGCTTTGAACTGCCCCTTGTCAGACAAGTTTATTTGGTGGTGGTTCTGAGCTTCCCTCAAGGGTGCTCTGTGTTGTTGTTGCTGTTGTTGTTGTTCGGTTCCCTGGCTCTCTGGTCTTCTTGATCTGAGAAAGCCCAAAGAGAAAAATTACCTCATGATTTCTTCCCCTGAGTTTTGATTGAAGTGTGGGAAGCCGGGGTGTCAGCAGGCTGCCCAAGAGGTGATTATACAACGAAGGACAGGAGGACTCACACACACTTCTCGACTACCTCAGAAAGTAAGGTAAGCACAAGAATTTCTCCGAATCCAACCCATGAGAATTTCTCTGAAATGTTCTTCTCCTATGAATTTCTTTCTGGAGCCATTTCTTTCTTCTTTTTTTCAAATCGAATGAGAATGGTCTCCCCCTCCCTCGCCCCCCAAAAGGGAAGAAATTTGGGGCACAGCACTAGTGTAAACCACTCTATGTCGTTATCAAGTCCCTTTCTCCCTCCCCACAACTGCAGTGTGGGGAGATCGTCATACATAGAGAGGGACAAATCTGTCAATATCAGTTTCTCTCAGGTTCTCATTTTTCTAATCTTAAATTTGGTTCATCTCAAACATTGAGCATTTCTCCAGTCTTAATTCCAGTTTGCCCTGAACTTTTTTGAGAATTGATTTTTTTAAAAAAACTTCTCATGAAAATTCATAAGCATTGTTTGACACATTCCTCCTAATTCATGCATTTTTGCATGCATTTTCCCTGAATATACACATTTTGCTAGCAATTTTACTAACATAAATGCATTTGCAGTGTTATCTTCCGTAACATACATATTTTTGTATGCTTTTAAAAAAAAAATAAATTGGAGAACTCCATTGCAAAATTCAGAGATGTGCAATTTTGAAGGATAAATGAGTTTTGGTTAGCATAATGGTTTGAAAGTGCAAAATTGGATAAGTTCAAATTAAACTGTGAATTGAATGAATTTCTCCTCCATTCCTAGTCACAAGTCAATCTTCATCAGCCACAATCTTATAGAAGCAACGCTGATACCCCATAAGCCTCATCCATCTCCAAACATACAGACATAGTCTGCTTTCCCATACTCCAGCTTTCACCCCAAATTGTACTTTTTAGGGCATTTAGCAGCAGCTCTAATTATAATGGCTCTGTATTGCATGATATGATCTTTTTATTTTTATTTTTTACCCAAGTGGTTATGCTATTTTAAGAAAATGTTTTACAAATATTAGCCATATTTATTTATTTATTTACAGCATTTATACCCCGCTCTTCAGTCAAAAAAGGCTCCCAGAGTGGCTTACAAAGATTAATATTAGACAGTTCCTGCCCTCAGGCTTACAATCTAAAAGACTTGACACAAAAGGAAAAGGGATTGAGAGGGAGGAGGAAGAAAGCAAAACTCAGGCATCAGTTCTTAGTTACAAGGTTCATATGAAGTTTCAATTAACTAAGATGAGGTTTTTTGTTTTGTTTTGTTTTGTTTTTTAAGGCTAAAATAGGCACCTATTAGCGTGTAGATGCTACTGAACTGCTGTACGTTCAGTTAAAGTGTTGTTAATTCAACAGTATTATCTGAACAAAAGTCACATATTAAATTAGCCATCTGTTTGGCTTTCACCTTGGAATGTCTGCCAGATGCTGAGTTTGTTTATACAGAATTCATTTTCCAGTACAGCATTAACAACAAACTTGCTTTTGTGTACCTGTGCAGAGAATATATCTAAATAAAGACCAATGTGCATTCTGAAGAGCCACTAGAAGTAACATTGGTATTGAATACTGCCTGTCACTGGAACATCCTTATACTGGCTCAGACTATTTGTCTATCGAGCCAATATTGTCTACCCAGACTGTCAGTGGCTCTCAGACAGATCTCAGACAGAAGTCTTTCACATCAGCTACTGAGTACTACCTGAACTTTTTTTTTTTTACCGGAGATGCTGGGATCATGGGCTAATCTGTCAAGCTTGATCTTTTTCAGGTTCTCAGCTTTACACTCCTAGACTCATTCTGTCCCAGTTCCATGCAAGCTTCTTCTTTTCCCCTGCACAGAAATATGTATGTATTTTAGTGCGCACTCTCTCAAATGCACACATGTACTCCTTGACTAAAGCAAGTTTGTGCGTATTTTAGAAAGGGACACATTTCTCCTTGTGCATTTTTCAAATGGGCGCATGTTCTCAGACATGTGTTTCTGTTCTGTAAAATGCATCCCAAATTCGGAAACATGTGGATTTTGTACCCCAAATTGCATTTGAGTCCTCATTTGGTTCCAGGAAGTACAAATTGGATAATCTCGCATTAAAATGTGAGCCCAACAAAATTCTCACCCATTTCTAACTGGGGATTGAACTTTCTGCATGCAAGGATGTGCTCTACTACTGAGCTTTGGTTCCTCTCCTGTCACTGAACATAAGATACCAGGTTGCCTACCCCTGTGAAGTTTGAAGAGGCTTCAGGTCCCCACACATTAAGGCACACTATTCTGCAATGTACCCATTTATGCATCTTACAGATTTCCTTTTAATTAAGGTGCAGCAGCAGTGAAATTAATATGCCATTTTTTGTTATCAGTTTGGTACACAAGCTTTTGACTAAGTCTCTGGGTAGCTTTTAAAGGTCCATTAAGTCAATCTTTTCACTGGTGCAGGAATGGGAAAATATTGGTATAACAAAGTAATCTTCAGCATTACTGCACCCCAGGCAATAGCTCTGTGGAATATTTAATGTCGTGTCATGAGGAAACACAGAGATGCTGTTTGAAACAGTGTCCATATTAGTCAGATAAAGTAATGAACTCGAAATGGAGTTCAGAGAATCTCCGAGAGCTTGCCTTGAACACCCTAGTTCTCCAATCCCTATGACTATAACACACTCTATGTGGGACTAGCTTTGAAAAGGATTAGGAAACCCCAGTTGGTCTAGAATGCTGCAGGCAGCTGTTGTCCAGGGACTGTTATGGGGAGTGTGTGAGACCCCACTGCTATGACAACATCTCTGGCTGCTGTATGTTTTCAAGTATGACTTTTAAGGCCCCGCATGGCTTGTTAGCAGGTTAACTGAACATAGGAATCTTCCTTACACCAAGTCCATCTAGCTCAGAATTGTTTACACCAGGGGTAGGCAATCTGGTCCTCTCCAGATCTTTTGAAATACAACTCCCATAATCCCTGACCATTGGCTATGCTGACTGGAGATTATGGGAGTTGTAACCCAAAATATGGGGCAGGTGTCAGATTGCCTAACCTTGGTCTACACTGATTGGCGGTGAACCTTCAGGGTTTCAGTCAGGGCTCTTTTCCAGCCCTACCTGAAGATGCTGGAGATCGATTCTTCAGACCTCCTTCTCCTATATCAAACTAGCAATGTTTTAAAGAGTTTTGGGAGAGACCATTTTATGTGTCTTGCCAATATCTCAGGTGTGTGTTTTGGGGGACACAAATAAGATCCTAATTGGAACTCCTTTCCCAGGGAGGCCCATTTACTTTAGCACCCTCTCTGTTGGCCTTCCATCCAACAGGTAAAGGCTTTCTTGATTAAACACAACTTCAGTCTGCTGAGGTGATTTGTTTTTCTGCTGCCTGACTTGGGGGGGGGGGCGTGCGCATTGGGTCCTGTTTTTAACCCACTCTGCTATTTTTTGTCAGTCCTTGCTATTATTTACAACTAAAATGCAATAAATAAAGCTTATGAAATAATAAAGCAACTAGTGCTGCTCTTTCTGTATAATGTGCAACACTGTACGTACACATAAAAAGCGCAGTTTGGATGAGAAGGTCCCAGTTGGTTTGGATCGCCTGTAATACAGCCATCCATAAAAACAGAAGTAACCATTGCCTTTAAGGGGAAACAAAAAATTAAACTGCCTTTGATAAAATTATATAAATATTGTAAAGCGCAAGCTAGTTATGTGTGAAGAAACCATAACCAATCGAAGCGCATGCACTTCAGGTGGATATAGCTCTATTTTTTAAAGCAAGACCAAGCGAAAATGTGCCAGCTGTTACAAATATTATTTTATTGAACGCTCAGTAATTCTTTTTCACAACGTTATGTTCCGCATAATGGAATTATATGCACCTGAGCCAGGCATCAGAATTCCATAACTATTTTACATCTCCAGGGCAAAGCTGCTGTACATTTACAAGGAGATTCTTCAGCATCGATCATAACTGAGCACAACTACTTACGATAGATACCATAACGTGCCTGTAAACATATTTGTTCCCCTTCCTGAAAACACTCTGAGATTCTACTCAACAAAAGCACCACTAGTTATGTATCCTTTAAGTCTTGCATTTTGCAAATGGAGGATTTTCAGCATGTTATGTTTTAATTAACTGACTAATATCTGCTACATAGTTAGTTCCTTATCATACACATCCCAAACTGCTGGGATATGCAGTGCTCTCCCACATGACTGCTCCCACATCCATGTGTGTGTGGACAATCACATGGGTGCTTCCTAAAATTGCAAAATGGGTTGGTTGGTTGGTTGGTTGGTTTGTCTTTTTATGGACAAGAATCTGCAGTACCACATGATTTCATTGTTTAGACATGCCTCTGTTCATGTGAGTAGACTTCTTGAGCCAGCAGTGGTGTCTTTTTTAAAATTAAGTTGTTCCCAGTATATTCTTGGAATTGAATTGAGGATACATTTCAGAACTGCTGTAGGTGGATACACACAACCCCCTTCACATGTTGAATGGATTTTTTGAAAGGGGCCATGATGACAAATGGGGTAGCCCTGTCCACTGCTGTCACCATACATCACTGCCATGCTTCCTTGATTAATGTTCCTTTGACATTCATCAGAAAGAGTTCACACATACAAATGTACATGCAGGGAGATGATGCTACACATGAGGGGCACCCTGGTCAATCAGGGTCCCTCCTCGCATGTAGAATTTCCTGGGCCATAGGTACATCTGTACACGTGGATGACAAATGGAGATTTGTCGGGGCAGTGTGGCAATAGTTCATGGTGCCCGCAGTGGGCAAGGCTAGACTCCATGGCCCCATGACCCCCTCTGCAAATTCATTCAACACATGAAGAGAGAGAGAGTCGTGTGTACCCCTCTGTGTAAATACAGGAAAGGAAACACAGCTATCCTGAAACCCACAAAACTAGGTGGTGACCTCATTTGTTCTTTCCTCAGAAATGTTCCCTATTTAAATGAAAATGTTGTCTTCCTCTTCTTCCCGATCCTCAAGGAAATGTCCCTCAGTCTAAGAACTCCAGTGGTGGAATTAATCAGGAGGGAGGTTTGTTTAAGTAATAGAATGACTTACTTATGGTTCTTAGGGATGGACAAATCTGTCAATTTCAGTTTCTCTCCATTTCTCATTTTCCATTCTTGTTTGGTTCATCTCAAACTGTAAGAATGTCTCCAGGCTTAAGATCAGATTGTCCTGAACTCTGAGATTTTTTTCTTTCAAAGTTCACATGAAAATTCAAAAGTTTCTTGGGGGCATAGTTCTCCTAGTGCATTCATTTTTGTATGTATTTTGCCCAACGTACAATTTTTTTGCATGTAGTTTTCCTAATATAATGCATATTTGAATGTTATATCCCCTAATATATGCATTAAAAAAATAAAAAATAAATTGGAGAACTCCATCACAAAATTCAGAGAAGTGTGAATTTCAAAGGATAACTGAGTTTCGGTTTACATAGTGATTTTAAAAAGTCCAAAATTAGGCAAGTTTGCATTTCCCCCCTAGTTGTAATGCCCCATAACCAGTCTGTCATACCTACAGACAAATTCTAAATAAAGGTTGTGGAATTCTTTAGTAAAGTTAAAGGACTCATGTTTTGAACAGTGTAGGACTGCTACAAGGTTACGATCAGGCATGATTGCTATTGGATCTAGCAAACTATTGGCTAATGAGGAAAGAATGGTAATTTACAACTATTTACTCTTTATTGACGTTTAAATTAAGTGTAGCTCCTCCATATACTGAGGAACATACAAAACAAAGAGACAAGCTTTATTTTCCCCTAGATGCTTTTACTAAGCAAGGACAGACAAAGGAAACAATATGAGATTCTAACTGGGAAGGGACTATACAATATTAATATAAAGAAAGGATTTGGGAGCTATGACTTTATTTATACAAGACTTTCTTAAGCTGCGAGAATCAGGATTTAACCCCCAAAGTCAGGAGTTCACCCCAAGCTTTGGTGGATTTATTTCTAGTTTAAATTCTTATTGGTAGAGAAGTGGGTTTACACAATGCATTGCTCCAAATGCTAAGTCGAAATACCTCATATTGACCATGGAGCAGCCAATCTGTTTAACAACCTATTTCTAATCTTTCCATTTGGTGTAGCAGCAGTGTATGGATTTTTGTTAGCAACACACCAAAGAGAAGAAAGTAAGAAAGGTCACTTCTATAAATATCAAAACACCAAATACCCATTCGCTATGCAGGGCTTAATTTTTTGCAGGCCTCATTGACAAGGCTCACCAGGGCCCAGGGCCTGCCAACTGTCTTGAATCCCCCAGAGATTAATCTTGGAACATATGAAGTAAGAATAGCTTCCTGTGTAGGTGCAGAGTGCCTTTCTACCACCACTGAGTCACTTCACAGCAGGGGAGCCTGGTGACTACTCTACTCTGTCAATGGGGCTCCTCATCCACTGCAGCTCTTATTCTGAGCTTTATAGGAGCTATCCCTGGTTCTTTACTCCATCCCCACAATAGGTTCACTGCCATGGAGCACCATGGATAGCTCCTAGAAAGCTCAAAATAAAAGTTGCAATGGATAAGGAGCCCCAGCAACAGAGGAGCCTCTCTTGCTTCACCGATTCCCCACAGAGTGTCATCACCTTTCTTTCCAGTAATTAACCACTGCTCCAGTGTGAATTCTTTTTAGACATACTAGATCGAATCCAATTCCTCCTTCTATATATTAAAATGTATTACTCTACAGCAGGGGTGGGTGGGTGGATTTACGGCACTTCAGATGTTTTGGCCCATGATTCCCATGATCCCTCATCACTAGCTATCTGGAGGACCAGAAGTTGCCCACTCCTGCTCTAGAGAAAGAATAGGATGTTAATTTCGTTCTTGTTGTTACATTGCCTTCATATATTCATTATTGTGTTGTTTATAGCTGGCCATTTTCTTTTTACATCTCTCCATATTGATTTTGTATTTGTATAATAGAATAAACCACCTTATATGAGAGGTGACATTTCTGAATGGTCCCGTATAATTCCCTGCAAATGGAAAACTAGCTTTTGGGGACAGTTAGGGATAGAATCTTTCTCCCTGCTGTGCTAGTTTTTGTTTTTTTTTGTTTTTACTCACGGGATTTTTTTATGTAGGGAACATTCAGATAGATGATAAGCAACCTCTCAGGACACCAACATGGTGTCCATGGCAACCAATCTGCCTGTGGATACCTCCCTTGCTGCCTGTCAGGCTCCCTGTGCATCCTGATATTTTTAAAGTTCTTGGTCAAGTTACTTTTCTTTTAGCCTCATCAGTTTGCCTGTTTGGAAATGGGTGTTTTGTGACTGGCCATGCCTACCATGGAAGCCATTTTGTGAAAGAGAAGGCTCCCGTATTTTGTGAGAACACCCACAACACTGTCTCAAAATTCCAAATGTTCCCATTGGTCCAAAACATTTGGGGACCTCTGATGTAGGAATTCACAAAGCTATAATTTCTCAAGCATCCGTACATGATTTTTGATAGCTGCACCAGCAGTAAATCATTCTACAGAGCTGGTACAGCATAATGGCTAGGAGTATGAGAGAAGATCTGGGAAAATCACATTTTAAATTTTACCTCAGCCATAAAATGACAAGGTGGCCTCAGACAGGTATTTTCTCAGCTTCAACCTCCATCTGCAACATGGGGATAAGAATACGGGCCTACATTATAGGGTTGTTATCAGGAGGGCTGGAACATCAATCAATTAATTGACCCTATTTATCAATTATGTATTTGAGAGATTTCAGTGTGTGTGTGTGTGTGTGTGTGTGTGTTTGTCCTTTCAGCAAAGCTTCCAGGGCAGTTTAGAAAAACAAGATGTAATTAAAAATAAATAAATAACAGCATGTTAACTGCAACATTAAAATACATCAGAAAGCTTGGGAGGGGGGGGAAAAACAACAACACTGTTGCTGAAAAGATAACAATGTTGCCACTAGGGGAAACTCCTTGGAGATAGAATTCCATAGACGGGGTATCACCACCACTGAGAAGGCTTTCAGCTTCTCTGGTCACCACCCACTTGAAATCTCTCAGTCAAAATTATGGCACAGTACTTTAATAAATATTTTAAAACTGCAATAATTGGGCCACATATCCCACCCATGGCTCTCCGCCTCTCTGCCTCTTGAGGCTCCACACTTCAGCTGGGCTGGCCCAGCCCAGCCCCCAGCCCCTCTACACATGTCTACACATGTCTCCATGCCTCACTTGGTCCTGCCTTATATTCCCACCCCCATTGCTGCATGGCTTAGATTCTCCTATTATTCACAAGCCTGTCCAACAGGTCAGAGAGAATGGTTTCTACAAGAGCAAGGGGACAATCTAACTACAGACACAGGGACCTGAACTAGATGAGGTGTTGCATTAGCAATGGCTAGGCTTTGACTGAAGATCTTTATAGCTGCTCCTGAGGCCCCACCCCTTCCTGGTGCATCATGAGCATGTACTGATTCTGGCATCAGCCTCCTGAGTAGGGCTCTTGTGCTGCCAGAGACGGAGTCTTCTAGACAGGGCCTCCATGCCACCACTGCTCATGTGATCCAGCAGCAGGGCTCTTGAGACAGCAGAGCTTTAATAAAAGTTGTCCCCAGTAGGAACTGAATTGAGAATGCATTTTGATTTGATTGAATACATGATTTTAGAGCAGGCTTCCACAACCTGGTGCTCTCCAGAACTTTTGGATTTCAGCTGGCATAGCCAATGGTTAGGAATGCTGGCAGTTGTAATCCAAAACATCTAGAAAGCACCAGGTTGGGGAAAGCTGATCTAAACAGTGTGTGAGGTTTGATGTCAGAATTTATCTGTGCATTCTATCACTTTTGTATAGCAAGTAAAGAAAGGCAAAGGTATATTTCTTAAGGATGATGATGCTATTTTCTTCTTTTCTGGTGAAGATTCTAAGATATAGTGGAAA
Source organism: Shinisaurus crocodilurus (assembly GCA_021292165.1). Taxonomy (NCBI): domain Eukaryota; kingdom Metazoa; phylum Chordata; class Lepidosauria; order Squamata; family Shinisauridae; genus Shinisaurus; species Shinisaurus crocodilurus. The sequence continues at coordinate 160,587,576 of CM037879.1, forward strand.
TCCACTAGATGGTATTTCACTCTAAGTTTGACCATTGTCCACAAGGTTAGAATTTACTTTCCTTTGCTTGGGGATATCTTTCATAAAATTATGCTTGCGAACCATGCCCTTAACGTACATACGTAGGAAATATGAGAACATTAAAGAAAGAGTATATCTTATCTGCCTGTTCTATTAAGATTAGAGAGAGAGAGAGAGAGAGAGAGAGAGAGAGAGAGAGATTCCTATAAGAATTTATCAGAAAACTACCAGATTTTCCTGTGGCTCAGAAAACACGTTATCTTCGTACTTATTTAGTTGTTTTAGTAACTCATGTTATTTGCTAAAGCTGCAGAGATACCCAGAAACAAATTGCTAAAATGTATCATGATTTCTTGCACTGGCATCTTAATGAACTTTTATCCGTTGCTCTTAAATTGCCCTTTTCATTTGAGTTTGACCTCTGGTGGATGCAAATAACAAATAAGCTGAACTATTCTATAATATATGTGAAGTGGAATGAGCTCTCTAAAACTGTGGTCCCAACATGGTGCACATGGGGCCGTGCTGTGCTTGCAGACACCTCCCTTGGTGCCCTGCCCTCCAGACTCCCTGTTCCTCCGGTTGCTATTATTTTAAAATAAATGTGTTTTTTTAAAACTAGGAGGCTGCAAAGCAATGTGCCGGCCTCCCACACAATCTTTATTGCCAGTGCCCCAGAGGCATTCAATGAAAATTCAAACTGGGGGATGACTGCAATCTAGCGCTTCATTTTGAAGCATTCCGAATGCTTTTCTGCCCAGAAAAAAAAGGAAAAGAAAAGAAAACTGTAAGGTGGGAATAGTGGGAAGCATCCTAGGGGGTTGAATGGGGCGACGAGCTTATGCTTTGCATGTGGTATGTGTATTTTGCCTCTTTTTGTTTTGTTTTGGTGTGCTGTATATGCATCAGCATGAACCATAAAATGACTCCACAGAACTACCTCATAGTAGAGGAGAAAGGCGATAAAATTGTCCTCCTGGGCATAAGATTATGCAGGAATTGTATAGCAGATAAATACTCCTCACTGGGCCATCTCAATTATTTTAAGGGATGGGTTAGAGGCACTTAACTGAAACAATTCTGGTTGAGATAGCCTATCAAGTAGCCACAAATAGAGAGCCACAAGTAATCACATAGTTAACCCAAAGGACACAATCTCAAGTGTAATTTCTATGGCAGAAATGTGGGTTATAAATACTTAAATAAATATCCATCTATCTATCTAAAATTATTTTTCGGTCATCTTTAAGGGTGGAACTTTCTCAGGTACAAAATAAAAACCACACATAGTGAATACAATTTTAAAAAACCATTAAAACATGTTTCTATAAAATCCATAAAAACAGAGATTGTCAATTAAAATAATTATACACATACACATGCATACGGATGTAAGAGAAATCCACAGTGAATTCAAATGAATTCAGATTTCTATGAATCTGACCTGCGGATTTCACAGAGGGCTGGCTTTTTCTAAATTGCACAGATTCTATAGACTTGCGGACTGGTTTGTTTCTTTTGGCGGGATTTGCACTGTTATGACAGATAATCTGGGTGTTAGATTCCCTTCAAGAAGAGAGGCTAACCCCACCCCTATCAATGCAAAAGGTTTGGGATCTTTGACTGGGGTAAAGACACGTGCAGTTGGGTGATGTGCGCGCTTCGCCCCTTAACAATAAACATAGACATGACACAGACTAACTCTACACTCTACACAACAAACTGAAGAGAAACTGGGAGAAACTGAAACGGATAGATTCACCTATCCGTGGCTTTGAGTGCTTTGCTCGTAAAAGTCTGGGTTTGAATCCCTGTGTATTTAATGATGTGAGTGCTGAATTAGGGTTGCCACCTCTCTCTCTCCCCCTGTCTCTTGGACAGGCTCCTAATCTTTAACAGCTACATGTCAGGCAGGTGCAACATGCTGGGAATAGCCTGTACCCATTGAATTTGGTTGGTGCGGATGGGTGAAGATGTCATATCTGTTTTTTTTAATAAGAATTTACAAAGATCATATTTGGGAGAGAAAGAACTTAAGATTAAAGAAAAGAAAAGAAAACTGAACAGGAGAGAAAGCGGAACTGCCAGATTTGCTCATCCCTAGGCTCAGGGTGGCCTGGACGTTACGTTCTCCGATATAAAAGTGCAGTCCCCCAATCTAAGATGACTCCTTGGTTTCTCTGGGATTTAAAAAAAAAAGCATTCTGCACATGTTTACAGGCATTCTTTTACAGCCATTGTGCTGGTATAGAAAAATGCCCCATTCCATGTACTGAAAACCTGCCAAGCCCTAACTCACATTCAGCCCTGCCCATCTATGTTTAGTTTAGGTGATTTGTTTGTCCTATTAATCTGAATGCTTTCTCACTTGTGTGGGTGACCTGCCTCAGTTAGGTGAGTGTGATTTCGCCGTATAGCCTATGCAGAACCTTTTATTGGGCCTTCATCTACTTCCCAGCTCTGCCAGCCATGTTATAAATTTTGTGCCTGAATTAAATGCAGTGGTGATTGGCTAACAACATATGAATTAGTAAAGGAATTGATGCAGTTAAGGATCCTTAATGTCATAATGAAATGCCTCTTCTATGATTCTTTTGCTCTCAAAAGCATTTCTGTGTTATTGATAGCTAATTAGTCTGCACATAAAGAGCATAAGAAGAACTAATGGAAGTAAACAATTAATCTGATTAATTTTGCCCCTTATTATGGTTGACTTTGATTATTTTCAAACCTTTGATGTTGTAGAAAAGGATTGTACAAGTGGCTTTATGGTGCCGCCTTGTAACCCATGCTTTGGTTCATAAAGCGTTTGTAAGCTGTATGTAAGATTCTTAGTGTCCTCTGGACGTAGGGAATGGTCTCCCAAGCTGCTTGGCATTCTGTCACAACACTGGCTAAGAAGCAATTATTTTTAGAGTTTTTATGCTGTGACCAAATACCCTGAGCATGAATATTCATATATGCCTTTCTCTCAAAATAATTTTATATACCCTCACAACTTGCAGTTACTGACTGCAACTAGAGCCCAAGCATAATTTATCTGGGTCTGGTGCAAACTTCCTACTCCTGATCTTCTTCCTGTTTTGAAAAATTGACAAGAAAGGCCTTTCTTGTTTTGAACAATCAGAGGATTGATTATTGTCCTTCAGCTTTTTTTTTTTTTTTAAAGTTCCTTTTCACTAATGGTCTTTCTCTTTTTAGCTGTCTCATATCTATTTATAGCCATCAGATATGGCAGAATGGCACATATGCATATTTACTATATGTATATTTATTATACACAAATGAACCGACAAAAGCCCTTTAGAGGTTGCTCCCTATCCCTAGGACCTTGTTCCAGTTCTTCTGTGCACTCTGGAGACCACCTAACTCATTTGCTCACATACGTTCTGGGTCCTCAGGTAAGTTCTGTCTGTGGGAGAGATCCCACTCTGCCTTTGGGATCTCAGTGTCCTTTTATTATATTTATATTTGTCCCTCCTTTCTGCTTCCTGTTAGCTGTTACAGCCCAGCCCTGCCTTCCCCAACCTTGTGCCCTCCAGATGTGTTTGACTATAACTCCCGTGGCCAGTGGCCATGCTGCCTGGGGATGGTGAGACTCGTAGTCGAACACATCTGGAGGGCTCCAGGTCGGGGAAGGCTGCCTTTCACAAGTTGCCCTCCATGCACTGGGCTAAATGCGTGGGACCACACCTCCTGGCCCCACCCTCGGCCATGCACAGCCCTCCAGTCTGGTCCCAAAGGGAGGGAAATACTGAAGGGGGATGACGGAGGCAGAGGATATTGTCCAGGAGGCATTCCCTCCGGCATGGGAGCCTGATGCCCAGTGAAGTTCAGTTGACACTGGTTCTTCTTCCCTCCAGAGAGTTACAAATGGTTTCCTTCTGCTCAGGGGCTGGATAGCTATTGTTCTCTAGGACAGTCATTGAAAGATTCATGTGGCCTCACCCGAAGGGTGAGCCAGGAATGTTGGGCTCCATCTTAGTACCAGCCCTGAAACCTTCTGCTGGTGGCATATACATCCTCAAGGACAATTTACAATTTAGCCTGATTTTTTCCCCCTCATAGTGAGGATTTGCTTGGGATCTCAGGGTCTGGTAAAATATGCCCATTTCCTCCCTCCATCCCATGCTTGTGCCCTGACTACAATCAGGCCATGCACCAGCACACAGCAACCTCTGGCAGAGGACTACCTTCTGTAAAAGAGGACACCTGACATCAGTGGGCAGAGTATACCAAGTGACACTGATGACACTTTGTTCAGTCTCAAACCTAGGGCTGGCCCTGACTACAGTAGCCCACAGAGCATAAAGATAACTATTCTAGTCTTAGTGATCATGGTAAAAATATTATGCATAGGAGGAGCCAATCAGGCATGAGTGCCCCAATGTGGCAGAGAACAGATTGTGGAAAGGTGCATAAACATTCCCAATTCCTGTGGATTTTTAGTAGATATAGATAGATAGATGATAGATAGATGATAGAGATAGAAATAGAGATAGAGATAGAGATAGAGATATGAGGGAGGAAACCCAGCTTTCATTCAAATCCAAACTTTAGTGCAGCTTCCAAGCAGCAGAGTCAAATACAGTGGCTGTTGAAAATACTGGCACATAAAGTGTTTTTTCTGTATCTCGTTAAATATGTGCTTTGAGCTTAAAACATACCATTGCAACATACCACTAGAACAGAATTACACAGACATTTCTCATTGCTGTAAGGATGGTCAGGCTATGATGGAATATATTCTTACCAGCTGTATTACAGTGTCTAGTAGGGGGTGTAACTCAATATATTATCAAAGCTTGCCAGGAATAGAACACTTGCTCAGATGTCAATAGCAAAATCAATTCTAACAAGCTTTTCAAGTTGATACTGGGGATTAGCAAATGGCTTTCTAAACAAGATTGGGTCCTTGACACAACTGCATTAAGTGTATGTGTGTTTGAGAGGAGGTGTTATGTGCACATTCAAAAATTATTGATTGTTGACATTCGCATGTAAATGTTGGCAGCCTCAGAGGAACCCTAGAAATGTCCAAAAACTCAAGGGAGACACCAATGAATGTTGACAGTCACCTAAACATGCTCATCAGCAGTCACTGGTACCTCCCAAACCACACAACAGCCCAGCAGTCTTTAGTACCCTGACTGGTGGATAGGGCCAGAGCTCTGCAGTCCTAGAGTGTCTGCAGTTCTGCAGCCCTAGGGCATCTGGCATTTATTTTTATTTTCTTATTTTTATTTCAAAAACATTCTATACTGATTTTCATTGAAAAACACACACACACACACACACACACACACACACACAAAGAACAGCTGGACCTGAGTTGTTGTTCCTTCTGCCAGGGAGGAGGGAAGCAAGTTCCCTGCACTTGTTCCTTCTCTGTCCAAGGGATGGAGTTTGGCTGCTCTCCCCCTTACCATAATGTTCTTCTTGAGAGGCAGGGGGTGCAACCTCCCCAGTGGCCCTTGGTCTCCTGACTGGTTGCAGAGGCTGGAGTGTATCCCTTCAACTCTGCCATTTCAGGGCATTGACATGTGAACGTTGATAATCCCAGAAAACTTTAGTCATTGTCCCAAAATGTCTTAATGTTAATTGTCACCCAAATATGATTGGCAATTCATCAACATTCACTGGTTCATGTCCCCAAAATCTGGAAATGATAGTGTTCAAAGTAGGGTGGTGGAGTGGGACACCATCCACTTATTTTCAGCAGATGTAGTTGAGTCATACCTAACTTGGAATTACACCATCCCACTTTCTCTCCCCCCCCCCCTTTATCATATATTGTTGGTGTGGTTTAGGTTTGATGTGTGATATCTATCTATCTATCTATCTATCTATCTATCATCTATCTATAGATATAGATATGCTGTGCCAAAAAAGTCTCCTCCATTTTTATCAACCATTCTCATTCAATTTGATAGAAAAGAAATTGCTTTTGAAAAGAAAATCAAAGGAGAAGAAATTTTTGGAGAGATTTTCATGGGTTGGGTTCTTATGTTCACATTACTTATAAGGTGGTCGAGGAGTGTGTGTGAGTGTCCTGTCTTTCATTGTACAATCTTCTCTCCAGCAGCCTACAGTCTCATTGATTTACTGCACTTCAGTTAAAGCTCAGGGGAAGACATCATGAGGCAATTCCTCCCATAGCTTTTTTCAGGTCAGGCAGCGCAGGCATCCTGGGATGCTGAAGAACAATGGAGAGATGTGTAACAGAAAGCTAAAACACACACAGAGAACCCTTGGTCAGCTCGCAGTGATTAGGTATACTCCAGAACACCACCAAAACAAATTCAAACGACAGTATAAAATGCCCTGAGAATGAGGGAGAAAAATGGAAGCCTCTTTCATTGGGGAAGAAGACTTTCAGGAAGCTGGAGGACAGATTTTGGCGTAGCACTTGTTCCACCTGTTTCCTGGAGCTAGACACAACACTGCCCCCTGTCACAGCTGCATTGTGGAGGATGAAAAATGGGGGCTAGGCAGCCAACACAGCTGATGCTGTTGCAACTTGCAGTAGCTAGTGGAAAAATACCAAAGCCCCTTATGAAAAAAGAAGGAAGCTGTGCTACTACCCCTGCCAATTATGAGCCCTACCTGCGAGAAACTGTTGGAGAATTTCTCCCTCTGGAGAAATTCAGTGAAATTGTTCCCCTATTTTCTCTGCACACAAATAGGGTGGGGGAATTTTGAGACACCACTTATACACAACTCTAACACACACACACACACACACACACACTGTATACAGTAATACCTTGGATTGCAAGTAACTTGGTTTGAGAGCGTTTTGCAAGACAAGCACATTTTTAAATATTTATTTATTTATTTTTGACTTGATATACAAGCGGCGTCTTGCAATACAAGTGCTGTAGTACGTTTTTGGGGGATTTCATTTTGATATAAGAGTGTTTTGGATTACAAGCACGTTTCCAGAATGAATTATGCTCTCAATCCAAGGCATGACTGTATCTCCAAAATTTGATGAATGCTAATATTAACATGCTGATGCTGAAAATTTCAGTGTGTGTGTGTGATTTTCATTAAGCTTGCACAGTATTGCACTGTTAGACATTTAGGGTGATGTGATAATGTAGGGAAAGGACCAGTGGAAATGTATCAGTGCTCTCCAATGAGGGCAGCATTTGTATTCAATCCTCACTGCTTGAAATGTGCTGCAATTTGCCTGGCTGATTGATTGTTCTTGCTGTGTAAGTGATCTCGCCAGATTTTGATGATGCTTGGGAACTTTTCAGTAGGCTCGGTGTTAAGATGCTTCAGGGATCCTCTAATTTCTAGCACCTTTCGCACGGTAATGTATTAAATCTTGCTTTTAAGATGATCTTGATGATTGGTACCCTAGAAGGTGACTTTTTCAGACTAGTAGGTATCTTGTTTCTAATTCTCATCATAAGCCTTGGTGGTGGCTGTATGAAGAGGAGGATTCTGAAGAGATTCAGTCCCTGAAGGGAAATTTTGTTCAGTTTCACCCCCATCCTGAACATTAGCTACCTCCTTAAACAGCCTGACTAAGAGATAGGTTGATGCTGCCAGCAATGTTGAAGGGGGCATCACAAGACAGAGGGGATCTTGATCCAGAGATACCAATATTCTGGACAGATGCCTTTTACACCCATGGCAGAAAAAACATTGCATGTTATAATGAAGGAATATGCACTCTCACCTTTCACGCAAGGTAGAACAGACTGAAAGGTGACGAGGAGGAGTGCAACAGCAGTCTTGGATACTGCCCACACATAGATACATGTTATAGTCATAGGGATGGGTAAACAAGCAATGTTTGAGATCACCAGGATTCTCTCAACATCATCTTGCCAGTGCCACTCGTCTCGTATCCGATTCCCATTCGTGCTTGTTATCGCTGCTCGCTCTGCACAAATAGGTAACTTGCGCAAACTGAACAGTGATTGACTGGGAGATTTGCACAGTTCTCCCCAAATTTGCACAAATTTCCTCCATAGATTAAACCTGATACAATCTACGGAGAAATTTGAGCAAATTAGGAAATGTGTGCAAATTGAACTGGGACTTGGGAACGAGACAAACGTAAGCATGTGTTCAACAATGTATGAATATTTTCAGGAGACACATGCTCATGTTCACATCTGTAGCTTCAACCGGGGCATGCTCACATGTTTTGTGAGCAGAAACAAAATTCCCATACATTCCTACGTAGCGATTGATAGAGTTTGCTTAATCCGGTGATTTTTTCCTTTTTTGTCTTGTTGATGTTCCCTGGCTAGTAGACCATGTATCTATTGTTTGTCGACTTCATGTGATCACCTAGCAAGTTAATTGTGTGACTGAAACTATAAACAGGAGAAGATGTCTAAAAGTGAATCAACCCTAATAGTCATTCCCTGACATTTTCGTTTATTCAGCTCACATGGCATCTGTTTACAGGGACCCGGGGCTGTGATTCATGATGTTTAGCAAGTAACACCACCACTGGGAAGGTTACCGCCTTCAGTGATTTCATAACAAATGAAATTCCTGACTTTGCATATATTAGTGAAGTAGAAAAGGATGATAGTTTAAGACCATTATTGAGCCAAATGTCTTCCTGTTTGGTTCTTGGCTTGACTATGAATCGAAAGGGGATCAGAAAGGTGATGTTGCATCAGACAAAGCCTTTAAGAGAATAAGCTGTAAAAGAAAAGAAAAAAGGCAAAAGCCATAAAAGTTGACTCTTGGAATAGTAAGTCAATTATTATGAGTTACGCAGCTGTTCTTTCTTTTAGGGGTCATTCCATCTTCTACAAATACAGCTTTAAAAAACAACAACCAAAAAGTCAGTGAAGGAACAGTTCAAAAAGTGGTAGTGTATAGTCAATAAGGAATGCAATGCAACTGGGAGATGTATGATAAACCCAGACACATTATCAAATGTTACAGTAGAAAAAGTGCTAAATCCAGCAGTAGAGACATTGTGGCTGAACTATTTTCTAACTATGGTGGCCAGAAGCAAAAGACAGACAGAGACAGACCAACCGACCGACCAGGGCTCCAGCACCTTTAATACTTCTGTAGAAGAGAGAATTTTAGCAGCTTTCATGACAACCTACATCTGCCTAAATTTCTTCTACACAACTCTTAAAGGCAGGCCTCAAAATAAAAGTGCACTTTTTTTAGCCTTACACATACATTGCCTAATCTATATATTCCAAGAAATGATCATACACTGATGATATTCTGCTTAGCTGTTTGGAAATTTGTCCAGAGTCCATTCTGGGCATTTCTACTGTGGAAATATGGCATTCCTGTTTCCTGTTGGATACATGTGGGACCTGCAACAAAATGTTACAGCGTGGAGTGCTCCTGTTCATGATTCCAGCCAGCCAGCCAGCCATGCCCTCTTTGATTATACTCCGTTCAAATCCCCCTCAACCCTAGTTCACATTCTCTCACACACATAGCAGTCAGCATTCTGTGCACACACAGTCCTCATTGAGCTTAGGGCTTTTTTTATTTCAAAAGTTGTGCTTCTGAAAACCTTGGGGCCCTCCCAAGCCTGCCAAAACCTTCCTCTTGTGTGTGGTATGTGCCATTTTGGCACCATCAGGATAGACACTCTGATAATGAGTTAACTATTCATATATAAAAGGGGATGGCATCCTGTGACCCTCCAGATGTTGTTGGACCCCCTTTATCCTTGATCATTGGCCATGCTGGCTGGAGCTGATAGGAACTGGAGTCCTTCAATATCTAGGGAGGACAGGCTGCCCACCGCAGTATATAGGTTAGTTCTTTAAGCATGCATTTCATGTTGTGTGTGTCAAGGTCAGTGTGAAGTTTGGCCACATCTCATTTAGTTCCTGTCAAATGAGAACAGAACAGAAGAGGGTGTGTGTGTGTGTGTGTGTGTGTGTGTATGACATGTATTAGTGATTTCTTTCCTCCCTGTGTCATTTTGCTTTTATGCAAAGACAACTAATTGTCTAAGCTAGGCATTTTTCCTGAAAAATTCCCAAACGCCCATGTTTCATCAGATTTCTTCACTTTCATGATACCTACAAAAAAAAAAGAAGAAGGAAGGAAGGAAGGAAGGAAGGAAGGAAGAAAGAACTAGGCTGATGTTATTCTATAGTGAAATCCTTCAGGCAAGAATCTGCCCAAAGTTACATCAATTGTAGTCTCATAAAAATTCAACCCCACTACTAGGACATGGAGGAGGAAACTGACAACTTAAAGAGTAAAGAGGAATGGAAGGCACTGGAGAAAAACAGAACTGAACGCTTTCTATTTCTCTACACACCAAACAATATTTGAGAATCCTACCCTAGAGTTTTGCTCTATAAGGTATCCAGTAAGTCTTCATTTTATTCAATGACCTTCTAATATATTTTTTTAGTTTAACATTGTTATTAAAAAAGTAAATACTAAAAAGCTACGTGTGTGTGCGTGTGCATGTGCGGTGTGTGTGTGTGTGTGTGTGTGAGAGAGAGAGAGAGTTAAAGTTTGTTTTGAAGGGCTCATCTCCTGGAAACCAATAACAATAAGATTCCGTTGGTTAATGTTTTCCCCAGTACATTTTGCTTGCTATATTTTCTATCCTCTAGTGCAAGTAGCGAAAAGGATGGACTCAATTATTGTTGGTGGGCCCTCAGCATCCTTGGTTTGCTCACTGCTGGTGCCAGCCATGTAAGGGACTATTGTATGAGAGAAAGGAGCCCAAAGCCTCCTTGAATATCTGAAAACATATATATATATATATATATATATATATATATATATATATATTGTTCCTAGCTTCTTTGGTATCCTCATCAAGAAGTTGCCATGTGATGAAGAGTTGGAGGGGGCATCTTAGCTCCACTTCCCCAGCTGCTTCCAGTGGGCTATGAATAGATACTTGCATCTTGACCTTTTCTCAAGACAGACAAGAATAAAGGCTCGGGAAATAATATAACAACTTAGTGCATGGGGGGGGGGTTGGGTCAGAGCTTGTATGGTAAATGTGTGAATTGCTTGGTATATTTCACCTCCCTCTCCTTCAAGCTGCAGCAACATGGCATTGAGAGCCAGTGTGGCGTAGTAGTGAGAGTGTTGGACTGGTACTCAGGAGATCCGGGTTCTAGTCCCTGCTCTGCCATGAAACTCACTGGGTGACTTTGGGCCAGTCACTGACTCTGAGCCTAACCTACCTCACAGGGTTGTTGTGAGGATAAAATGGAGAGGAGGATTATTTAAGCCGCCTTGTGTTCCTTGCAGGAAAAAAGGTGGGGAATAAATATAATAAATAAATAAATAAATTATCTAAAGCTAATAGATAGGATATGTGAATCAGCAAAACCTGAGCTCATTGAGGTTCTCCAAATTCCACCTCAAAGCTCATTCTGACTCAAATATTTCTCAAACCCACAAGAAAGGGAGGACCACATCTCAAGATGATGGAAAATAAAATTTTTGTTCCAAGCCCAATGCGTTTTGGCCCACTTTTATTGGGAGGCCTACCTCTGGGACTAGAAAGCAAACATATTTTCAAATTTTTCAAACACTTTTTTTAATGATTGTATCACAAGCTCAGAGAGGTAAGGGTTTCAACCAAAGACTGCATTCGGATCTGTGTTTGATTCCAGGAGGTGCAAACTGGTTAAATTCTGGTCAAAAATGTATTTCTCATACCTCCTTAACATCAGGCAACCAGTTTTCCTCTAGAAGCAGGACACTTGTGCCTCCAGTCCCTCCTACTACTGGAAGGCATCCCACAAAAGCTTTTCCAAAATGGAATGTGACACCGGGGCTGAAAGAGGTTCTGTACCCTGTTTTAGGATGACAGGTGCTCATTTACTTATTGGAGGGAAAGAAGATTTCCATTTGGAGCTGAAGACAGACAAAACAGGTGGGCTCCTGACTGTTTCCTGCCCACCTTCTGTAATGCAATACTTGAGAGAGCATGCCTCATAAGGAAGTGCACAACTCTGTCTCTTGAGACTTGTGGTGGATTGGGACTACAGTAAAGGCAAAGGCTTAAAGCCCCCTCCCTGATATCATTGCCCTGATGTGGCTTGTGGGTCCCTGCACCAAAGATATGAATTATGTCACATTCAGTTTTACCTTAGTGTCTTCTGGAGAATATTCTCCATTTTGCCAAAAATCGATAAAAGTCTTCCAATTCTGAACCACACTTTTGAAGATGGTATTCTCTGGGTACCTTTAGCTATATGGCACTTGCCCTCACACTCTGGGTCTTAAAGGGGTTCCACACACACACACACTGCCATGGTCCAGTCTCACATGAAAACCAAAAATAACTTTCCAGTCCCAAGGATATATGAAACATTCTTGAAAGTTCAGCATAGAATTCACACATCTTGTGAACATCCCGGGTGATGTAAACACTAGAGGACCTGCGAAACTCCACACAATCAATGCCTAACACCCTGGCATCAACAATTCCATCATCCCTCCAATGTGCTTCCTGAACTTGGATAAAAGGGTGAGATGTTCTTTTCTGAGCTATGCTAGTGAGGAGCTCAGGAAAAGCTGCATTATTCTAGATGTCACCTTCAATTAAAGTTTGCCAGATGAAGTAATCACAGAAGGACTGGTATTTCACTTCACTTAACTTTTAATTTACTCGGGACCAGAAACTCCCCATGTTACTGCTGTCTCTTGATTGAATTGGGAAAGAATGCTTGGAATGAAAAGGTAATGCATTAAAAGCAAATATCCTGTGCCCCACACGCACATTGCTCTCTTTCTTACTAAATTATTACAGCATATCCAATTATAGATAGAGTGAAAGCTACAAGATTAGTGCCTTTTTAACTGTACACAATAAAGGCCATATTCCCAGCTTTGTATATAGGGTTGGTTGCAATTGAATGGCAATTACATCCTTTCTAAAAATTAGATGATTGTTTCACTTCATAAGAAGAAGAAATCTCTCTCTTGGCTCAAGAACACTAACACATGCACTCATGCACATGCACACGCACACGCACGCGCGCGCACACACACACACACAGAGCAATCAGCAAGCTCTTTTTTTGTGGAGAGCTGGTGTAGTATGCTAAGAATTGGAGCTGAGAAGTCTTGAGTTCAAATCTCAGCATGGCCACAAACCCAGTAGGTGGCCATAGCTAAGCTACTATTCTCTTAGCTTCAGTCTCATACCAGGTTGTTGTAAACAATCATGTATGTGAAGCATTTTGAAACATGGAACACACTCCTCAAATGCCATATGTGCTACCCAGGAATAGTTTGTTTCTGAATTAGCCTAGAGCAGCCTTCCCCCACCTGATGATCTCCAGATATTCTGGACTACAACTCCCAGCATTCCTGACCACTGGCCATGTTAGCTAGTCTGATGGGAGTTGAAGTCCAAAACATCTGGAGGATCCCAGACTAGGGAAGGTTGACCTACATCATATTGTAATTTGCCCAACTTGTCAATTCTAGAAATGTCTAGAAATGGCCATCCCAAACTTGAGTTGATATTGTGCCATCAACATTTTTCTTTCCTGTTTGCCCCAGCGTTTTTCATCACTTTTTGCCCCAACAACATATGTTGCTGGGGAGGGGGAGGGGGGAAGAAAGTGAGATAGTGTGTGTCTGAACTTCTCTAAAGATCAGAGTGCCCTCCTAGCTCAGTCCTGTTGACTGAGACTAGATAAACTAAGCGCTTCTATAACTTCAGGAATGTTGTGATCAATTTGCTGGTGCACTACTCTGGGGAACAAGCTGCTTTACCACCTTGATTGCAATGATAAATCCATCATTATGTTCAGTGCAGTGGAAACAGTTCTGAGTCTTGCCATTTGTGGCAAATCTTTTGTATGGCAGGCTCATAGTAAATCAGTCTAACCCAAGCTGACAATGATTGATTCTGAGCAAAATGTCATGGGCAATCAAATCCTCTGCTTGTTTTTCTTTTCTTTGCCTTCTTTACAAAGAGAATAGAGTTAATACCCTGAGACTAACAAAATTCAAACTGGAATAAAATGGGATCCCATCAATAGTTCTGGGGGATAAGATGGCACCTTCAGCACCTTATACTTATCTCCCCTCCTTTTTAAATGGAATGGCACAGAAAAATCATGTGTGATGCTTGTCACCAAGCACTGATGTGAATTCAAAAAAAGGAAAGAAATGTAAGCCACTTCAGAAAGATGGCAGAGAGAGCGAGAGAGAGAGAGAGATGAAGATTTATAAACCTCTGAAGAGAAAAGAAATGGGGTTGCTTCTTACCCTGTGATAGTAAAAGGCCCTGGCACGAATGGGATCCTAATCTTGACTGGTGTCTCTGGAAAATCCTGCATTATAGATAATAAATATGATAAGTTGTATTACCTATAGCCTTCCTCATTTGTGTATGCCTCTCTAAATTCGATTCATGCGGAAGCATCATCCCTTCCAATGGGACGCTACACAGACATAGATGAGACTGTAGAACTAGCACTTAGATGTTTATGGTCTTCACTTACATTTTACTATACAGTTCCAGGCATTCTGCTGAAAATATTAAAATACTAATTTTTAGATGTTTTTAGAAATGAGACCGTGCAAATATGGGCCCAACACAATAAAGTTATTTAATTGTTTGTATCTAGAATGGTTTCTTTCCCAACATAATGTTTTATTTATTCATTTTAATTGGCATATTAAAAATGTACTTTCCCCCCCCCCTCTGGAAAACCAAAATGTGATGTAAAAGGGAAAGGGGTCTGATATGTCCTCCCACTTGTTTCCCTTCTTTGTGCGTGCGTGTGTGTGTGTGTGTGTGTGTGTGTGTTCAATTACTACTTCCAGTTGCAAAAAGTGGGAAAGTCACCAAGGGAGGTGGTGGGAAGAAGTAAAGGATGAGCAAGTATGTTTTCATTTGTGAAAATCAGAAACATTTACTGTAACAATGGGTTGGATCCTCTGCAGCCCTTCTGCAAATGGAAGGCATTATCTGTTTCATCTAATTTCATTTTTCATCTAATTCTGTCAAAATTGCCCACATTTTCTCATCTTAACATGGAGACCCAAAGGCCAGCCCCAAAATGTAGGTCTTGTCATGCTCCCAAAAGCTGTTCAAGTTTGGGCTTCGGTGAGTCTGGAGTCGGAGCAGTCCCTTAGTATTATTAAAAGGGCATCCTTGATGGATCTCAGAGATCATAAAGGTTTTATAATAGATGCTTTCAATTCTGCCCACAAGACAACATGGAACCAACCGGTGCAGACATCAACACTCAGTGTTGCTACCTGTGTATATTCATTGTGATAACCTTTCAGTCTATCTTCACAAAGTAACGTTCAACCAGTTTTTGTGGCAGAAGCTCATAATACCAAAATAGACCAAGGACTCTGCATTCACAGAATTATTGTTCAGCCCACTCGATGGTTATTTCATGTCCCTAGAATGCTAGTGAACAATTCAAAACTAGCTAAAAGGTAAATAAGGCCTGGACATCTTTCAGATATACACAGCTTCTAATGGACAAAGATCAGACAATTTGAAGTGGTAGTTAACTTGTTTTGAGGCACAGCATAAACATTTTCCAGCTAGGGGGCAAAAGGGGGAAATCTCAGAACGGTATAGAAGCGTCTGCAGGTGAGAGGTGACCCTTTTTATTGCATTTTGTCTCATTTTGAGTACTCATTATGACAACCATTCATCTTCAGAATTTCAATGAATTGCATGATGCTGAAGCATTGAATTATAATCAAAAAAGACATTGGGCCCAACTCTCAATAGCAACATTGCTTTATACACTCCTTTCAATGAAACGAGATGATAAAGGAAGAAGTCCAGAGGATCACCTTGTATTGGTTAGGGCATGGGTGGTTTGTTTTTGTTTTTTGTTTTTTAAGCCTCTCTTTTTGTTCCTTCTTGGGTGATTTGTCCTTTGGCTGCGTGACTCAGCCTTCCCCCAACCTGGTGTCCTCCAGTAGTTTTAGATTACAACTCCCATCAGCTCCAGCCAGCATGGCACGTGGTCAGGGATTGTAAGAACTATGGTCCAAAATATCTGGAGGGCACCAGGTTTGGGAATATTGATGTGAATTAATGTATGGCGGGATATGCATGTTTCATTGACTGTGTCTATAGGTTGCTAAAAACAAGATCCAAGGTTTTTATTGTATAGTTCTTTTTAAAGAAGGTGAAAAAAAACTGACAGTGTGACTTGGGAGTAAGCTTCATTGAACTCTGTGAGACCTAAGCAGGATTTCACTATAAAGCTGGAACAAAGTATTTGTCCCATACTTTTTGGTAGGTTTCTGGCATTGGGGGTGAACTCCCCTCCTCCAAGAATGCCTTGGGAATGACACTACATCATAATGGGCCATTCTGAGGCAAATGGAAATGCCACTGGGCTGCTTTAACAGCATCTCCACTGATTTTCCATCTCAATCAGTGTTTCCCCAACTACCCTACATGAAGCCGTGTGGGTGAGACTGGTCACTCTTAAGACCCAATATCAATGCTCTTTAAATAACTCCTCCTAAAGTTAAGTGCAATGACTCCTTGTAAAGTTAAGATTTACAACTTGATATATGACTTTTGTGGGCCATGTGGGGTTGAGCATGGAGATTTCGTACACATTCTTGACCTCTCTGGTAAGGTAGCCTGTTTGGACTATCATCTTGAATTGAATTAATGAAATGACTGGTATTGTTCTATTATCCTGAAGGCTTGGTTAATGATACTGAACTCCAAGTTGTCATAAACCTATTTACACCTGCCAAAATGGGTGTGCCTACTGCCTAGCTGGAAGAAGACAGCTGCTCTGTCAGTTTCTGAATGGTGTAAAGTATGCAATATTGCCATTTCACCAAGATGGATTTTTATTTTTTAAGAATATCAACTAATGGAAAACAAATGAATCAGTCCATTGTCCATTTAAAGATGGACTTCGTTTTTCAATATTTTGGAACAGAAAATATCAGGACAATACTCCACCATACTTCCCCCCCTTTATTGTAGTATATTTTCTCCTCTTCCTCGTTTTATGGAGATATCCATTTGTTTGTAGATCAATATGACTTTGCTCACATCTTCTCTGTCAGGCAGAAAGCATTCCCAACCTCTTTCTTGTCCTCCAGTTTAGGGGGAAAGTGGGCAGTGCTTGTTTGGAGGCCATGACTGTCTTTGCCCCCTTCTAACACCTTGGGCAAAGGCCTCAATGATGAATGGGACTATTGGGAATGAGGTAGGGGAGTGAAGACAGGAAATGAAGTTGGGGAAAGGACTGGAGCTCTCCACCCTCTTCTCTTCTCTTCTTCCTGTCAAGCTTGATGAGTCTTTATCTGTTAAACACTAATAAATAAAATTCACACACACCCACAACCTGTTTGCAAATCTGCTACTAAAGCCAACCAATACGACCTTAAATGTATGAAAGAATCTTTCACTTTAAAAAGTGTTCCAGAAGAAGTCTGTCTCAGAGCTCCAAGCCTGATTTATCTGATACAGCTCAATAAAATACTGAAATTGCAAACCTTGCAGAAACATTCCCTGAAAGGTACACAAACTAACAAGCATAATGGAGCTTTAATGTTTCCCTTAACAGATGTAATTTGTGGCCGTGGGGCTGGTGATGGGCGGTTATGTTTGTGCATAATATTGCAAATATTTTTGACTATGTCGCAGCAGTGCAGGTTACCCAGTAGAACTATATTTTTTATTAAAACTTTACAGATTAAAGGGTTTCTAATTTAATATGCCAGGTATTTAATTGCTATACCATGGGTATAACTGATAAAATATGCTTCTGAATGGCAGACTCTTCCTGGGGCTTTAGCATCCCCCTCTGATTAGCAGATTAAAACATAAAATAATTGTGAGCAATGCAAGTATATCTAATCTTATAAAATGTTACGGGGTTCTTTTTTTTTTTTTTAGTCACATATTTGAATGCAAATATGAATACCAAAACAAAGAGAGAGAGAGAGAGAGAGAGAGAGAGAGATGTGAAGTTTATCAAGCAACTATACAATAAGAAATATAAGTTCAACCACTTTGATTGGCTACACGGGGGTACCATGAATGGTTGCTAGTACAACTAGGGCTGACCTGCTTCTGCAAGAAGCATTCCTGCAGTGCTATACAATAGCACAGGACTGAGGAACTTCTTTCAGCCTGAGGGCCCAATTCAATTTTGGAAAAGCTCTCGGGGGCCGCATTCCAGTGGTGGGTGGAGCCAAAGGCAAAAGAGGCAGGGCCCCAAAATAACGGCATATTGCAGCTTAAAGCTCTTGCTGCCAGTAACTACGGTAAGCCTTAGGAGAGGCATTTCAACCTTTCAGAAGGGGGACACAATTGCACAAAAGATGGGATACCACTAAACGTCTGGTGGTTGGGGAAAGGAGAAGGGGGTATGGCCATCTGGGGGACCCCATAGGGCCACGTTTGGATTTGAGGAGGCTGGATTTTGCCCCCAGGCCTGACGTTCCCCGCTTCTGCTACATTAGTTCATATTAGATATGGCTGAAACTCTCCTGGTAAACTAAGCCATTTCCCTGAAGGGTTTGAAAAGTAGTTTGTTTTCATGCCCAGTTCCAAATTTAGGAACCCTGTTGTGCTCCTGATGACAACATCAATAGTTCAGCAGGAATGCTCTCTCTCTCTCTCTCTCTCTCTCTCACACACACACACACACACACACCTAAACAAGCTCCCAATCATTGTCTCTGCCACCCCTTGAAATGGGGGGGGGGGATTTTGACTCAGCCCTAAAAACAACTCTTTTGTGACTGGAAGACACCTTCTGTATATGAAAGGGCACATTTGGATCTTAGTTCCAAACCATTATATTTTCCTACCTCTCCGGGCAAAGCAAGCTAATAAATAGATGACATTCCAAAATACACGGTAACTCACAAAACAACAACAGTTTGTATCTGGTTACAAAGAGTTCCATTGATGGGCCTAAGGTCTTTTGTTGTTCTTGTTTTACATTTCTGAATCTGTTTTGGATTTTAGCCATTACTTACTGACTTACAGTATATAGAGGCCTCTCCCTATAAGAAAAATAAATAAATATCCAGGCAACTGACGACATAAAATAAAGCAAGTTAAAACAAACAAACACCATTGATAGTAAAATGAAATGTAAGAATAAAACACAAGGAACCAAGAATAAAACAATAAGACTAAACTACTATTGTATAAAGCTAGAACAGATTTAAAAGGCCTGAGAAAATAAAAAAGGTCTTTGTCAAGATGAAGAGGAGGAGGAGGAGGAGGAGGAGGAGGAGGAGGAGGAGGAGGAGGTGCCAAGTGAAGCTTTCTGGGAAGAGGTTCATAATACACCTAGGGCCGGTTCACACAACCCAAGCAGCCGGCGGGGGAGGAACCACGGGGCCGTCCATGGGGTCCGGCGGGGCGCCGCAGACGACTTGCGCCCTGCGCGTGTGGGCAGACCCTGCAGTCCCCGCACCGCAGTGCAGGCCTCCCGACACTAGGGGGCAGGGCCCTGGGATGCCCAGAGGGGCCGTTTGCCCCTACAGGCTGGAGCAGCGGCCGCTCCGGCCGCTCTGGGCTGCCGTCTCTGTGGGGACCCCGCGGGAGGGCTGCCCACTGTTCGGACAGCACGGTGACCACACACAGTAGGGGCTTACCCCTCTACCGACCATGGTCACTTTGCGTGCGTCTGGCGTCCCGCCCATGGCTGTCCCGTGGGGGCACCCCTGGTCGGCATGCACACGACACGGGAACCGCAGGGGACTTGCGGTTCCCGTGTCATGTGAGCCGGCCCCTAGTCATCGTCCAATGTGATATATGCTATCATTTGCCAGCAATGCCCTACTGCACTCTACATATGACAAACCGGCCACTCTCTATGCAAAAGAATAAATGAACATAATTCTGACGTCAGGAATGGCAATGTTCAAAAACTGGTAGGGAAATATTCCAGCCTCCCAGGACACTCTTCAATGATGTTAAGGTGGCCGTTCATGAACAAAGACATTTCAATGGTAAATGGATGAAGTACAACTCATGAAGAGATTCAACCCTGTACCCTATGGTTTGAATAAGGACAAAAGTTTTTTATAGTGATGGGTGAACTTACCCCAAGGGAAATCATAATTTGTTCTTTAAGTTACAAATTCCTCCATCCAATCTTAGATGAAAGTTCTCCGTTATTCTGAAATCTTGTATATATACAAATTGTTGAACGTGCACATTAACAAAGAGCACCTTGGGAACTATAGTATGGCATCCATGATATGTGTCATGATGTCATACATCTCTACATTATGTTCTCCCCTTTGATTGGTTGTTCTCACATGCCCTGTTTACTTTACAGTCAGAATAGAGCAGTGTTCTCCAACCTTGGGTCCCCAGATGTTTTTGGCCTATAACACCCAGCATGCCCCCCAGCCAGCTATGCTTGCTGGGGCATGCTGGGAGTTGTAGGCCAAAAACATCTAGGGACCCAAGGTTGGAGAACACTGGCATAGAGCCACTGGAGCTGCTGTGAGCAGCTCCAGTGCAAGCAGGTGTGGCACAAGTGGCGCAAGCAGGAGCTGCAGAAGATGCACCTCCATCTGCCAAAGCTCAGGTCTGCTTCTCACCTGCCAGCCACCCCAGGCTGTACCACTCCCTTCCTCCTTGGATTTCCTTTCCAGTACTCCTCATAGTGCCACCACCAGTACCCAGGGCTAAAGTAAACTTTTATACCAAACAAGAAAAAAAAAGTCTGATACTGGAAAAAATGTCTGATACTCAGTTGACTAGCTGGATAGAAAAAGGAAACAATGCTACGAGTGAAAAAGAAACATCAAAAAAGGGTGGATATTAACCCACATGGCTGTTTCTTCAAGTGTGATTGGTTTTGTTGAAGGATTTCAGATCCAAACTTTTACACTGATTGGTTTGGGAAACAGTAACTAAAGGGTGAATTGAGATCATTCCATGAGGATGAACACTGCAGATGGGATATTTACATTTCCCTAAGAAAGTAAAGGGTTAAAACAACCAACATCAGGATACAGGCAAAAATGCGGAGTTTAGATGCTTTAGTCATGCAGACTGTGCAGATGCTTGGAATCAATCTTGGTTTGAATAACAAAAATAAGAAGATTTATGAGATAGCCATCCAAGATGGGTAGACATATGGGCATTACAAACAGGGCCGGCGCTACCGCTAGGCCAACTAGGCGGTTGCCTAGGGCGCGTAGCGGAAGAGGGCGCAGAACGCTGCGCTCCTCTTCGCTGCCGGCGCGCTCCTGCCCTGCCCGCCCGCCCTCCTCTCCGAGAAAGCCAGGTAAGTGCGCCCGGAGTAGTGGTGGGGCCGAGCCTGGGCGCCTCCCCCCTACCTTGCCTCGCCTCCGCGCCGCCTCCCCCGCCTCGCCTCGCGCCGCCTCCCCCCACCCCCGCGCCGCCTCCCCCCACCTCCGCGCCGCCTCCCCCCACCTCCGCGCCGCCCCCCCCACCTCGCCTCGCCTCGCCTCTGCGCCGCCTCCCCCCCTCGCTTCGCTTCAACTCTCCTCCGCGCCGCCTCCCCCCACCCGACACCTACCTTCTCCGTGCTGTTTCCGGAGCCCCGCCCGCGCTCTGTTTTGGCGGGAAGTACCAGGGCAACAGGGCTTAAACAGCCCTGTTGCTCTGGTTTCCCCCGGCGAAAAACAGAGCGCGGGGGTCCCTTTTCGGAGGAGGCGTCGGACTGGGAAGGTAGGTGGGGGGGGCGGCAGCGTGCGGGGGGGGTCCGGTGGAGGTTGCAGAGCAGCGCTGCTTTCCGGAGCCCCCCCCCCACGGCACGAGGGGGGGCGCTAAATATAATGTAGCCTAGGGCGCCAAACTGCCCTGCACCGGTCCTGATTACAAACATAATAGATTCTACCAATGAATTGCCTAATTTCAAGTTTTGGCACCATCCCTAGTTTATTTCATCACACTACTTATGCTAATCCACTCACCATTGAAATGTTATCACTGTTATCACCCAGCAACATTTCCTGAATGGCAATTGTTGAGGTAATGATCACTGTCTCTACTTCTTGAATTTCAGTTCCCTCTGACAACACAGTTTATATTTCCTCCCCCAGTATGTTTATATAAATCTACCAATTTGAGGTTAACTCTTCATGCATCTGATGAAGTGGTCAGTGTCTACTAATGCTTATGCCAGAATAAATGTGCTAGTTTTTAAGGTGCCACGACACTCTTGGTTGTTTTCTCTGGGGAGGGCATTCCAAAACTGCAGTACCAACACTGAAAAAGTTATATCGCAAGTAGCCTCCCGCCACACCATCTCCTGGTGGGGGAACCCAGAGAAGGGCCTCTGAAGAAGATATCAGGGTCCAGGTAGATAGACATGGGAAGAGGTGATCCTTCAGGTATCCTGGCCCCAAACCAGAGTCTTATTTGCAAACACCCCTGCGTTTATAGAAAAGACAGAGCTTTTACAATAAATGGAAAATGAACAGCTTTGTAAGGCCTACACAGTAGTAAACAATGCTCATCTTCAACTGAGCATCTTTAAGTCAAATGTTCACTAAAGGTAGATCAGAAATGACAGATCAAGTTTTCCCACATCCCCATCAATCTATACTTTCTTAGGTTTGATTGTAGATTAAACTTACTGTAAAATGTTATAAATCTGTTCAAACAAGATACTTTGGTTCAGTTTCAGAGATATAGGTATTTATTTTTTTAAAAGTTCCTTTTAGAAAAATGACACAGCCTTTTATTTGCTTTGCCAAAAGTGTGTTTTCATGAGATGGTAGAAGACTGTTTTTGCAACTGCAATGTTAGGATTATGGGTTCCATTCAACATTGCAGAAGCAGATCCCAGCTCATGCATGGGACTTGCCCTTTCTCTTCCCTGCTATACCCCCAATCAATGCCCCCCAAATCTACTGTGGAGGGTCCTACAATGCTCTGGAGAACATTCTGTGGGGCACACTGGAAGCTGCAGGGGGAAGGAGGAATCTGTCCCGCCAATGGTGTCCATTCCATTGGCAGATGGACCCTGTTGGACTTTCACCCTATATAACCTAGATTTTAGATGCAGATTATTTTAAACACATGGAGGCAGCAACAGTTCATACTTTTGAAACAGTAATATTTAAGGAATATAGAAGTCATAAACAAAATTAAACGGTGCCACAACTTTGCATATCCCTATCTTATACCAGTCTTCATGAGTGGAGGCAAATAATGTAAAGCAATTGACATTAGCAAAATGGATTATTTTTAGTATTGTTATAATGAACAATTACATTATGTTGTTATAATAATGATGCCATTATAATAATGATGATGATGTGACGGTGGTGATGATGATGATGATGATGATGATGATGATGATGATACTAATGTGATGTACTGTGATGATTATGTCAATATATTTATTAGCAGTGCTACTGATGTTCTGTGCCCTTTCTGTTCACGTTTCCCACTGCTTTCCCTGCATTTTGTGATGCACTGTAAATGTAACCTTATTTTTCAAAGGCAGCTGCCTCTAAACCAGCTAGACAGAAGCAGGTGTCCCTAGATGGATGAGGAATCATGCATGTTAACAAGTGTTTTGATTCCCCAGTCTATTTCAACAGCCAGAGCTTAACTGTGTGTAGCCCTTCTTAAAAATCTACAATTCTAGCCATCAACTGTGGAAATTAGATCCACCCCTTCCTTTAAGTTCCTTAGGTCCACCCCTATGCCATTTCTGCTTCCCTACCAAACTGTTGCCTACCTCAATGCTGTGCCCACAAGAAATTTCTGTATTAAATTAAATTAGGGCGCAATTAAAATAGGGCTGACTCAAAACATCTCAGAAGATAATATTCTAATAAATGTTTGGAAATTCTATTTTTCAAGCTCCTGCTAAACCACTTGAGAATTTCAGACCTCTCCTTCAGAATATTCAGCAATATGGGCTCCTCAGTTTCTTGACCTAATAATAGGGCAATGGAGTTCAGGTGCAACTGAGGATCCACTGTGAATATTTTTCTAATATTGTTGAAAGAAGCCATGGGCTTGGCCCTACTCCTTCCAGTCGTAGCCCATTGCTTCTTTTCACCCACCAGTATGAGTGAACCATAAAGTTTCATTCCATATTAGCTGAGCCAGAATTATTTAGAAGATAATTCCTCCCCCTCCACACACACACACACACACACTGGTTTGGAATTCTGTCTTGCCCCCGGGAATATTCAGCAAAATGTCCTTCTCTCCTCACCTAATTTCACCTACCACCCTCCCATCCCCCCCCAAAAAATAGTATTGAAAACTTTGGGAGGCCATTCTTGCTCAGCCCGAATTTAAAACACAGTTTGATTCATTTGTTTATGCTAGTTGTTCACTTGTGCTACTTGCTTTCTGTATGGTGGAAACTGGGCACAGCCGCACAGGAGATCCAGTTTTCAATTGAAACTATGGTTGTAATGATTCCTTACCTATAAGATGGCAGATACTGGGAACAGTTCTGGGAATTATACTTCTCCTTTACTTTCTTCTTAGTAATTATGAAGTATGATTTATTTGTCCAAGTAATAGCCCTGTAGTTCAGAATCTGCATACAAATCTGTCAGGCTCAGCCTTTTTATGAACTGAGTACCATTTCCATGACCACGGTCATGAGCATGACCACCACCAAGATGTTCTTCTCTAGATTGGGATGTTAAATGAGATCAGATGGCCAAATCCACATGCTTTGTGGGTGCATGTGAAAAGTTCTCTAACTCCAAAGGGATAAACCTTGTCCTTGATCAATGTGCTCTGCTCCAGTCCAAGCCCATCCTTCTGCTATAGGAGTCACTCATACATGTTATCTTTGTGCTAGAAAGCTGCCAAGTGCCAACAACCACTTACAAACAAAATCATGCTGTTCACATTTACCATAACTTTAGTCAGGAATGTGGTAGTGAACAAGGTACCATTCCCAGAGGACACAGTGATAAAGTGCATGCATGTGGCACAGTCAGCACACATGTGCCAACATAATGTACCTGGGGAGAATGCTCAGGAAATGGAAAGGGTTCCCCCCCCCTCAATGCTTTCTGTAAATACCAAGTTATTTTTAATGGAATTGAGGGAAGTTTGCCTATCACTTGTTAATTCCTAAAACTTAGATACATTGCAATGTAAGGAAATCTTGATTTTACTCAGGAACTAAGAAGCATGAGGTTCTATAAATTTAGAAATAGTAGCGGTATTGAAATTAAACAAGGATCTTAGGTGTTCTGTCACCATCGGCTTTAACTGTGGGGCCTTTGGGCTTTAACTCCTTACAAGTGGGGCCTTTGATTGGCTTCAGAAAAACCTCTGTCTCACCTCAGTACCTCTCCCTGTCAAAACAGACTCATTGATGCCACAGAGACAACGTCAATGCACCCATCAAAACAGAACCGTGTAACCCATCTTGCTTATTCTATAAATTAGAACACAGATGGGCAACCCACAACCCGCAGGCCATGTGCAGCCTTCGGTGGACTTCAATGTGGCCCGCAGGGACCCCCCCATTCTCCGCAGCTGATTTGCACACTTACCTCCACTGTCCAGCTGTTTTGTGCTAGGAACAGCTGAGGTGTGTGCCAAACTGTGCGCTCCTCAGCTGTTTCCAGGAGTAATCAACTGGGAAGCAGGGGCAAAACACAGGTTTGTGGAGATCCCATCATGCACCTGCCCCTTCCCTGCTGCCCAATTGTTTAGTACTGGAAGCCGCTGAGGAGCAGGCCAGTCAGTGCACTCCTCAGCTGTTCTGAGCTAATCAGCCAGGCAGCTGGGAGACAAAGCAATGGTGTCTCAAAGCCACAGGAGGGAAGGTTTGAGCCTCTCCATCCTCATGTGCTGAGATGGTGCCCCATCTCCATGTTGAGGGTGTGTGGGTCATAGATTTCATAGATCATAGAGTTAGAAGTAGCCTAGAAGGCTATCGAGTCCAACCCCCTGCTCAATGCAGGAAACTAGAGGAGGGGTCTCCCATCCAAGTAACAACCAGGCCTGGCCCTGCTTAGCTTTCCACGCTCAGACAAGCTGAGGCAGAATAAGCCACAGGCCTGTCATCTCTTTGTGTGTTTAAAAAAGTGAATGGGAAAGGGTGTGTGTGTGTGTGTGTGTGTGTGTGTGTGAGAGAGAGAGAGAGAGATAGTGGGGGAAGGGCTCTGTGTGTGAAAGAGAGGGGGGAGGGGAAGACAAGGACCCAGTCACCTGCAACCCTGGCCATTTCCACCACTGTGCAGTTCCCAACCCATGACCCACCACCACATGTGGCCCTCACGGGCAAAAATATTGCCTAGCCCTGACCTAGAACACTGAGGCGTAGCAGAGTTGCTTGCAGTGCCATGGAGCTGAAAATCAAATGGATTGGAAAAGCTGGCCTGAGCTTCAGTTCCATTAATTCCTTCTCATTAGCCAGTGCAATAAAAATATTTCTCAGTAGGGGGAAGTGGAGAGGTAGTTTCTCTCAACACAATCTAATTCAACTTCAGACAGGGTCCCAATTTAGCTCACATCTTCAAATTTCCCTTTTCATCCCCTTTTGGATGGGGGCACCTTCAGAATGTAAATAAGAGATGTAGGATTAATCTACCTTATTTTTCTTTTCTTTTTTTACTACCTTTCTTCCCTTAGTGTTTTCTGTACTGGTAGATATCAATAAAAGTAGGCAACTATTCTGTAATAATGGATGACCTTGCCAGACCGTACAAGGGATATAGAATTGAAGCAGAAGAGAAGACCTGGGGCCACAAGAGATGCAACAATAAATGTGTGGATGTGTTTAATAATGTGTCAGTAGTAACAACAGCATATCTCTCTCTCCCTCTCTCTCTCCTCTGCATTTGAAATAAGCCCTAGGAGTGCCCTGTATGGCCTGAGAGTCCCCTGGCTCAGGCTGAGTTGGATGTAAGGGGTGGTGGCAGCCTAACTTGCTGGGTTGGTGTTCTGCCCAAGCAACCTTTTGTCCCTGCCTATGCTGCTGGAAGCTAGGGCAAGCCCCTTCCTCCCTTCACATGCATAGGCATGCGTGGGGCAGGAGAGGCTAAGCAGGGTTGGTGTGGGGCAGATTCTCCCCACCAGGTTCCAGATCTCCTTTGAGTCCCAGGAGGGATGCTTTCATAAGTGCCAATGATACTCAGCCTGAGTTTCTTAGTCTGTAAATATAAAAATGGTGGCAATGTATCTGTGAGAATGTTTCTGCTGCCCATCTTAAACCCTAGGAACAGAGCAAGGATTAATTCTGTCCCTCACTCTGTGCATATGTGCATGCATACTGTAGGCTTGATGCTGCTGTTGCAGCCCATTACAAAGATGGCAGATGGGGAAATAATGGCTCTAGGGAGAAATGTGTACAGTGTGAACTGGCATTCTTTTCCCATCTGCCACCTCATCCCAAGAAGTTTTACTACTTCTTTCAGACCCTTATTTTTTTTCCCCTCTCTTCCTTCTCTTCCTTCTTATGGACTATTTCTTCTCCCCAGCTTCTATCTCTGCCCCTTCTCTTTAGCCCTGTTATTTCTGCCTGTCTTCCTACATCCCCTATTTGCTGTCTCTGCTCCATTCTCCCGGTACTTAGTTCCCTCACTCCTGCTCTTACAACTGCTCTTTTCCTAGGTTCCCCCTGTCCTCTCTTGGCCTGCTACCTCTTTAGGCCTTTGCCTGCTTCACACTTAAGCCCCTCTGCCTGCCCAGAGACCCTCCATTCCAGCCATGCAGTTCAGTCAATAGCAGATAGAGCAGAAGGCACGCACGCACGCACACGCACACACACACACACCACAGTGACATGTATTTTATTTAAAAAAAAACCCCACAAGCTTAGAAGACAGGATTGCAGGGCCACTTCATCATCTATGGTGGATTCCATGCTCAGAGACTAGTCTATGTTGAGAGACCAGTGCCATCCAGCATCTCCCTTCCTCAAATGTAAACAGGCAGCAGCCATTCTATCAGGCTGGAACAGGGGGATATGGGAAGCAGGACCATCCCATCAGCTCTGTTGAAAGAGCAGTTCCATCAGGCTCCTCCCTCAACTGTCACCTAGCAGCAGCCATTCCATCATGATGGAGCAGAGGAAAGTGGTAAGCAGGGCCATTTGATCAGCACTTTTGAAAGACTAGCCCCATTGGGCTATTCCCTGTCACAAGGCAGCAGGCATTCCATCAGGCTGCAGCAGAGGGAGATGAGAAGCAGGGTCATTCCATCAGAGCTCTGCTGAAAGTCCAGCTCCATCAGGCTCCTCCTCTCCCAGAATGTTCTCCATTATTAGAACTACTATTTAACTTCAATCATTATTAGAACTACTACTTAACTTTAAGAATTGGTGCCTGAGTTTGTTTTCCTCTTCCCTCTCCATCCTTTTATCCTTTTGTGTTGTCTTTCAGAATATAAGCCTGCAGGCAAGGAGTATAGTGTTTGTTATTGATCTTATGTAAGCTGCTCTCAGACTCTTTTTGCCTTGAGAGTGGAATAAAATGCTTTAAAGAAATAAATAAAATAATCATATCATAGCTGTTCAGTAACGAAAATATATGCATTTCCCCCAGATGAGAAGATTGTTGCTTATAAACACAGTCAGATTCTGAATATTTTATTTTTGCTGGCAGGTTGGATATTTACTTTATATTCATAAACTGAAATGTGTGCTTGATTGATCAGCCAAGTTGATCTGCATTATTAGGAAATCTAAATTAATGGATGATTTATCTCTTGACTCAGTGCAATTCCATTGACAGGCTCAGATCTAATGATAATTTTAAGCACTTTTATAATATTCCTAGTAAGGGTCACTCATCTTTTGTCAGTAGGAAAAAAAAATGTGTCCTCTAACTAAAAGAGATCAATTGTGTGCAGGGAGTTTTGTAAAGGTTAGATGGCATATGACTACAAGAAAAGAACTATAAGTCTGATGATATGCCAGACAGTGTAGGAAATAGATCAGCTCACCTAAAGGAGAGACTGTATTATACAGTGTCATTAAAAAAAAAAAGATGTGACTGGCAGCTCATTCCATAAGGACACAGAACTGAAAGTTCAGAGGAATAATAAGGGAATGAAGATCTATTGAGGAAAACAAAATGTCATATTTCCTAAGGGATTCTCAAGCACCTCGTGAATCAAAGAGGGTGAGGATTATTTAGAGGAGCACTGAGAGAGAATCTAAAAGACTGCTCAATAAGATACAGAGTGGAGAAGTCAATGAGCACTAAATTCAATGACAAAATGTACATTACGGCGCATATCTGAGCAGAGCTAAAAAGGATTCAAAGAGCTTTTCTTAAAACTACAGATACATGAAATGGCGAAGAGGCAAGAATCATGATCTAATCATTTGGTCACTAGGACATCATGGATGCAGTCCTAGGATTAGGGGACATCTACATTACAGTCTAAAACCAGTTTTAAGCTGCTTTAATGGGCATTGCTCCCCTAAAGAACCCTGTCAATTGTAATGTCGTACAGGTACTGAGAATTCTTTTCCCAAGTTATTACAGAATTACAAATTTCAGGGGTTTCTTGGGCAGGAAAGGAAACCATAACAGTTAAACTAGTTTAATTTGAGACATAGATGAATAAGATCACACGCCTCATAAAAAACTTTTTTGTCTTTTTCTTTTGCCATTCTAAATGTTTAAATAAACTAGGCCAAAGAGCCTCAGGTGGTAGAAACAATCCCAAATGCAGGATTTCCATGCACACAAGCCCCAAGCTGACTCAGGTTCAAGGATACAGGAATAAGTCATGACAAGGCAGAATCCCAGCTTATTCGAGAAGTTCCATATTTCAGGATCTCACATTGCTGAGGTTTAAATTGAACTAAGTCCAGGGCATCAGGAATTAACTAGGCAAGAAAGAGTCCTGAGTAGCAGAGAGGTTCCCCCTCAGAGCTTCTATT
This sequence comes from Shinisaurus crocodilurus, assembly GCA_021292165.1. Lineage (NCBI taxonomy): Eukaryota > Metazoa > Chordata > Lepidosauria > Squamata > Shinisauridae > Shinisaurus > Shinisaurus crocodilurus. The sequence goes on from CM037879.1 coordinate 160,617,398, forward strand.
GAAAAGGGCCCCTGGCAGATCTCCTTCCTATTCAGGAGACAGGCCTAAAATCAGACAAGGCTAGAAATAAATGTATACCAGCAGATATCAGGTCCAACAACAGAGTGTAGTACTGGAAATCTCTACTGCACAGGTGTCAAGGCAAAAACAACAGTCTTAAAAGTCACTAACAGTCCAGACCAGAAGGCATTTTGGGCAATCAAAGATGAATGTATTTGGTTCATGGTGAACCAAAATCCATGGTCTATAAGAAGACCAGCATTATATTCCACAACAGGTTTTTACAGTACAAGGTTCAAAAGGTACAGAATGGATGGCAAATCCAGGGGAGAGAGTGTTTCAGTAGTCCAACTGATGGAAAGTCCAGGCAGAAAGTGTATCAGGCAGTAAAGACAGAGTTGTTGTTTTCTGGCAGTGAACCAGACAAAGGCCCAAATTCCTTGTGCAGTATTAGTTGCCAGTTTGGAGTTTTCATGTTACAGGATTCTCTGGAAGTACTAACAGACCAAGCAGAAAGTGTTTGGCAAAGGAAGACCATTGCAGATGAAGAAGAATTCTAGGCAATAAAAGATGCTGATACCAGAAAGGCACTCTCATGTGTGCATCAGCTCATAAACAGGGGTGTGCCTGGGCCTATCAGCAATCATTATGTTAAAACAGGGCATTTTTGCTCTGCCCTCTCAAGCTGACACTGAAAGCTGAGACACTCCCTTAAACTGCTCGCCTTCTCTCATGCTTGGTTCCCCTAGAAGATTTCTCAGGTAATAAATTAGGAGTCAACTCAAGGCAGGAGCGCATAGCTGCTCCAGTAACCCACTCTTCTGAAGTTCATCCCTCATTTCTCCGGTAATTGGCCGAGAAGCTGGGCAGAGAAGGCTCCCATAGCTGCTAACTTCCCACAGCTGTATGGGATCTTACAGCAGACTTTGGTTCAGAAGCTGCAGGCCCTACCGGGATGGGACAAATCTCAATAGGGGCCCCTCCTGAACAATAGGGGATGGGATGCAAGGGGTTGCTGGAGGAGGGGGAAATCAGCCTCATATCCTGAAAAAAGTTAATGTAAGGAAGTTCACAGAAGAAAGTTTCACATCCTCTGTCACCCCCAGCACCTCATCCTAAAATCTTCAAGATGGTTCCCCATCTGGAGAGTCTGCAGTGGGGGCTGCAAGTAGCTGTGAGGTGGGACAGAGGATATGGAAAACATCATTAAATTAAGTTAGTCAGATAGATAGATAGATAGATAGATAGATGATAGATAGATGATAGCCTCATAACCACCTCTCCCTACTTGTGTGTGTGTGTGTGTGTGTGAGCCTCCCCCAACCTGGTGCTCTCCAGATTTTTTGGACTACAAAAAAGGGATGCTGAGAGTTGTAGTCCAAAACATCTGTAGGATAGCAGGATGGGGAAAGGTGATCTGTATCTATAGATCTATACCTATCTGGGTTTTATCCAGTGGTGTTCATCTGCTGATCAAATGGAATCCATCAGTGAAATGGATTCCCCTCCCGCACAGTGGCGTAGCGTGGGTTGTCAGCACCCGGGGCAAGGCAAGTAATTTGCGCCCCCTAACCCATGGATTTGAGCACTCGAGTCTCCCTCTGCTGCAGCCTGGTGGAATGGCTGCTATGAGAAAAAGAAACTACTGTTGTAAATGGAGAAAAGGATACTTCCTTTGTTTTGAGATGATTCACGGGGGGGGGCATCACAAAAGACATCATATCAGAAGAGGCATTCCTCTTCTGATATGATTCATGGGGGGGGGAGAGAATGCCTCTTTTAAGATGGCGCTTGCCATCTGCGGTTGTAGGAAATAATTTCTAAAATATTTTAAAATCTGCGAATGATTCAGAGACACATTTTAGGCAATTAAAAATGTATTGGGATCAATTCATCTAAGCAAGTAATTGGCAAACAGTGTAATTCTATACATGTCTACTCAAGAGCACGTAGGTCCTCCTGAATTCAGTGGGGCTTACTCCCAGGAAACTGGGTATAGGATTGCAGCCTAAACCTTGCAGCCTTAAGAAGAAGCCTTTATATGGTACACTTCACTGTCCAGAGCACTTCTACAGGGAGGGATGGGAAGCAGGATCACTGCATTGGCTCTGCTGAAAGACCAGCTCCATTGGGCATCTCCCTCCTTTAACTGTTTCCATTCCTGCTGGTCACTGAGAAGTACTACATAACTTTAACAACTGGTGCCTAAATTCACTAGTTTCCTTATTTATTACATTTATACCCCGTCGTTTTTCCTTCAAGGAACTCAAGGCGGCTTACAGAATCCTCCTCCTCCTCTCCATTTTATCCTCACAACAACCCTGTGAGGCAGGTCAGGCTGAGAGGCAGTGACTGGCCCAAAGTCACCCAGTGAGTTTCATGGCCGAGCGGGGACTAGAACCCGGATCTCCCGAGTCCCAGTCCAACACTCTCACCACTACGCCACACTGGCTCTTCCCTCCTCGTCCCTTTTTCCTTTTGTGTCGTGTCTTTTAAATTGTAAGCCCGTGGGCAGGCAGGGACTGTATTTTTCTTGTTGTTGCTGAAGGGTGGGGTAAAAATGCTTAGAATAAATAAATATGCAGGTTTATTCCAACTTAATCAATGAACTGGTCACTTAAACCAACTAAAATCTGTGATTAATAGATTCCAATTTCTTTAGTTGGGTAACTGCCCTACTTATTTGTAAAGTTATTTTTCTTCATCTTTGAGGCATGTTTCTTTTCTCTCTCTCTCTCACTTGCAATTACAACGCATTTCTTCTTAAACTTTCCCCCTTGTGGGCTCCCCGGCGATCCAGCCCTCCCGCTCCGGCGCGTTCATTCTCACCCCGCGCCCGCCCGCCCGGTTCCTCCTCGGCTCGCGGCGGCCGCCCGGCAGGACCACCTTCCGAGGGGGTGGGTGGGTGGGTGGGCATGCAGGACATCCCCGGCAGCCAATGAGAGAGCCGGGGCCGAGGGGAGGCGAGCCAATGGGCGAGGCGGGGGTAGGTGGCCACGGGGGCGGGCGCTGCCGCAGTCCTGTCGTGGGCAAGGTAGGAAGGAGCGCGCGAGGGAGCTCCGGCGGGGCTGGTTGGTCGCTCGCTCGCTCGCCGGCCGCGCTCTGACCACCGGGGCGGGGCAGGAGCGCGCGCGCTGGGGCGGCGGCGGCGGCGGGGACAGGTCTGGGCAGACAACCCACGCTACGCCACTGCAAGCGCGCCCCCCCAGATGTTGCGCCCGGTGCGGCCGGCCCCCCCTGCACCCCCCACGCTACGCCTCTGCTCCCGCATGTAGCCACCTGCTCCCCCCTAAAGTCTTCTCTGGAGGATTAGGGTATGCTCTGGAGCAGATTGAGGGGGGCACAGGAGGCTTCAGATTGGAGGTGGGGAATGGAAAGTTCCCTTGCATGAGTAAAAGTGCACTCACATAATGTTGGATGGATGTCACTCGCCTTATTCAGGAATTATGCCTGAATAGTGTATCAGTACATGTCATAGGGATGAGGCTGAACATGCCAGCCCCACCCTCAATGGCCTCAACCTCCCCATGCGAAGCAGGGGATTCTGCGCGGGGATTCTACTCCCATTTGCTGCTTGAATGTGAGCAGAAGTAACTGCATGACTGAGTACCCTTCCTGATCATGCAAGGGTTATACTCATGTTCAAGTAAACATGAGTAGGACCCCAAGCAGACCTCCTCACTCAACACTGGAAGGTTGAGGGACAACAAGGCAGGGCCTGCACATGCAAAGATGTTGCGGGCCAGGCCAACACATACATCCTCATCCTTCTTACTCATGTGCATTCATCATTTTACATAGGGATCAACACTGGATTCAGCCAAAGCCAAAGGGGCCCCGTTAGACCATTTCTGGCGCTTCCCAAGGCAAAGCAGGCTTCCCTCCAAAGTTCATCTCTGCTTTTGCCATATTGCTACGTGACCCTAACAGAAATGCCTTAAAACTGAGGATACCCAGTGCCCTATGAAGGGGTTGGTGATCATACCAATCATCAAATATTGACAGTGGTTGGTCACTTCTGTACATAGCCATTTTAGCAGTTGATGACTTGCATAGGCCAGATTCAGGTGTTTCATGTATCTTATGTGATAGCCAGAGGAATGTATGGGGTTAGCTACAATCACAAAGAGATACCGGTTTTATTATGAACCAGCACCTACACATGGGTGCCACTGCCATTTTTCAAACTTCTAAGGATTGTCACATTGTGGTGGCTGCATGTCCGCCACTCAGTGTAGAAGCATTGGTTCTTATCATGGTGATCACCATTGTGATCTCAGCTGGATGCAAGTTATCCTACAGGCAGCTTTGTGGAGGAAGAGAGAAGCATCTTAACTGATGTGTCCACATCATTATGTCTGGGCTGCAAGCCTGTCAACAATTTCTGTGCACTTATACAGGTGATTGTATCTGCAGAGAGCCACGAACTCTATGGGTTCAGGCTTTTTGTTTGCTTCACTGATTATTTTTTCTTCCAAGTGCAAATAGATAATGAATTTTGCCTTATACAGACAGTACCAAGTTTTTATGTTGTTGTTTTTGCTCTTCTGTATGTATTTCTCTGTTATTTGAGTATGTGCTTACACAAGTACATAACAATGAAAATAATTTCTAAAACATTTGCTTCATGGTTTGTTGGAACCTCAGTTCTCTCTGCAAAGAAGTACAAATTTAAATGTAAAAGAGATTGCATCTGCAAAAATCCATTCAACTAGATTTGGAAAGAAAAACATCCTATAAATGCACACTGATCACCATTTCAAGAGGATGCTTAAGAATTTGCAATAAGCAAACCATATCTTTGCAAAAATATAAACTAAATTTCAAGGTACCTTACATTAATTATCCTTAGTATTTTACTTATTTTAGGTTCTTCCCCCTCCCCCATGTTCCCAGTAAATATTAGGGGAAACCTGGTACAAATGAGTAATTTACAAGTATCTGTCCTAAACTAGTATTTTCCTGGGGAATTGCCAAACCTGGCAATAACTCCCATGATGCTTGAAAGATCCATTTCCAACCTACCATCTTTTCATCTGCTCTCTACATCGCCACTGAAAATGGGTGTGAAAATATATCAGGGGGATTATTTTCAGCACCCTGGACAGCTATCTTGCCATTCTGTTTCTTTTCACAAGTGGATAACCTTCCTCTGACATTGGGAGACCTCTGAACTTCATATATCACACAGCAACATGGGGATACAAGCATGTTTCAGTCTCTCAGAAGAAGCATGGAGAACAGCAGCCTCTGCTTTTGCAGGAGGTGATATGCTCTAAGTAACATTATTACATTTGACCGACAATAATCAGTTTCCTAGCATGAGTGGAAATCTTAGTTTGCAGCCTCTGCGCCTTCAATATATTGCCAAGGTAATAGGAGCTTTGATTCATCCATTGTTCTGTGGTTTCTGGCAATGTTGTGGACTTGTTTATCTCTGACACACTAAAAAAAACAACATTAAGAACTTCTAGAATTTCAAGAGCCCCCTCTACAAGTATGAATTTCTTGATTTTAGTTACAGAGATCAGGAGGAATCAGGGATGATTCTCATCTGGTTAGGAACTAAGCCTATTACTTTTATCTATTTGTATGTATGTTTTTGTGGGAAAGGTTATGTGTTTTTTTTGTTTTGTTTTTTGTTAATAGCAACAATCTTGTGTAATACTTTTAAAAAATAATATATTTTTATTTATTTTGTAAACAACTAAGTTTAACTATACAGAACCAAAGAGTACAGTGAGTCATTATTTCCAGTATTAAGAACATTGGTGAAGGAACAACTATGTTCATATATATTGCACCAGCAAGACAATATACAAATTCTTTAAATGTGGGGTTCACAGTTTCCATCTGCACCAAGCCCAGTTAAGTGTATCTCATGAGCAGAGCCTGACTGATCAGAAAAATAAGAACAGATTGCTTTTGAAAGTGCTGGATGGATCTGAAACAGAAAGTGCACTTACTTTCACTTAAAATAGAAGGCTGAATATTTTTGGCCTGTATATTAATTTGGAATGGGTGAGAAATGCACTTCATGAAAGGTTTGTTTAATAGATTTACCAAATTTGCACGCACACACACCAAGACTTTTGGAAAGCTGACACAGAGTTGTGTTCTGAAATCCACATTTTTGCCAGTTTTCCAATGCATGCCAGGAAAAAATGCACCCATACTTTTATTTTATTTGGACAGTATCCAAAGCAACACTACCACTAATATACATTACGTTGGGCTGGTGTAAGCGATGCATTGTCAGTGCAGTGCATTATGCCAGAGGTTGCTTATGCTAGAGCAACATAATTTATGACAGTGGTAGTTTTGCTTTGAATACTGCCCTTTATTTTATTAATTTACTAAATGCCCAATAGCCAAAGCTCTCCAGGTGGCTCACAAAAATTCTCAAATGCATATAGGTGTGCACAAAACAATGAATCAGTAATTAAAGTACTTGGGAAAACATGTGCATATAGAAATGTGCACAAAGAATGCATACAATAATTCATAACTATGAAAAATGTACACCAAAATGGACACGTTCCTGTACGGAGTTTCTCTCTCTCTCTCTCTCTCTCTCTCTCTCTTTCTCTCTCTCTCTCTCTGTACACACACGCACGCACGCACGCACACGCACACGCACACACACATACACACACATATATAAAGCTCATGCAGAAATGGGATGGAATGAAACTGATATAAAAAAAAACCTGACACATTCAGTGAGACTGATTGACAGATCTGTCCATCTCTATAAAAACAGATCAGGTTGCAAATCAGCTCAGAAACCCTCAAAATGTAACCAAAATCCCATTGCATCCAGTGAGCATCTTTATGTAGGGTTTAGATCCAGAACACAATGACACTGATCAGCCCCGGAACATTATGTAAATATATATGCAGGAAATAATACATTTGAGCATGTATATATATATTTCCTTCTCCAATGAGTAATCTCAACCAACTCCTGTATATCTGGGATTAGGAAGAAGGGCTTTCAATTCAGAAGTCATGATTTCCCATTTTACTGTTGTCTTTCTGCTTCTGTAAGCCTGGATCTCTTTGGCCATAGGGTGATTGGATATTGAATGAACAGCATGGCTGCTGAAACTATGTTGCATTGTGTTTGTATAAAGGTGATATATTATTTATTTTTTTCTTCTAAATATTGGGTATCTTCCATTTTCTTGGAAATAAGGGAAATAAAAAATAAAATAGGGGTGCTATTTAGGAAGGAAGGGAGCCATCCACACCCTCCCTGTTTATAGGCTACATGTGATTATTACTCAAAAGTATATATATTTCATAACAACTCGCTAAACATCAAGTGATTGTTATAAGCAATTCAAATGGCCCTCCAGGCTAGTTATTCATGCCACCAGCACAAATCCGTATGGTTAAAAAGTGTGTGTGTGGGGGGGTCTTTTTGACCTCTGCTGTGTTGATACAACAAATGGTCTTAAAATACATGGCTTTTTGCTATTTAATCTTGGATATATCCAAGGGTTGGCCTTTCTTTCCTTTCCTTTCTGACATTTATATGCTTCCCTGCAGTTTAAACAAACTCCCAGGGGTTGTTCACCACAATAATAAACAGTACAAAATACAATAAAACTCAATAAAAAAAAGATTAACACTGCAGATCTTGGGGGAGGGAGGACACAGAGCAAAGCAAGCATGAAAAAAAAAACCAATTTAAAAACAGCTTAGATGATATCCTGGAAGGACTGGGCAACTGAAAAGGAAGTCTTTCCCTGGTACCAATAAGGATCACTGAATTAGTCAACCTCGATCTCATAGAGGTTCTCATTTCTCTACCCCCAAGCTTGTTCTTCTCCAGTTCTATATGAGCATCACTGCTGCCAGCACACAAATTCATACATGGCGTTTTTGTGCACAACTTTATGTGTATTTTTCAAATGTACAGAGTTTTGAACATGTGCACCCATTAAAGTATGTTTGTGTGCATTTTATAAATTGATGCACTTTAGAAATGTATGCACTTTTCTTCGTGCTTTTCCAAATAGTATCAAACACATGGGGGGAGGGGGTTGCAATGGAACACAAATGTACACAAATTACATTCAGTTCACATTCTGGTCTGGGGGGTCTGAACTGGGTAATCTCCCATAAACATGCAAACTCAATTTCTCATCCATCCCTAGGTAGCAAAAACTAAGGAACTCTCCTTGAAAAGTGTGAACAAATTCCCTGTATATAAATGTTCTTACGTAATATTTACTTTGTGTGGTCTCTGTGAAGCTACAATGTATCAGAGCAGACCTGAGGCCTTGCTTTGTTACTGTCAAAGGCCTGGGCAGTAGTTGCATGGTGATGTTCTGAATGGAGAGAGGGGGACAATCACTTTGAATATCATTAGATGGGGAATGGATCAAGTAAATTTGATTCTGATTAGCTCAGAATTCTAGCTAGGTATAAAAGAGTGGTTGGGAAATGACAGTTTAGGTATGACAGTTGACAGTTGAGTTAGTCTCTGGAGAGTGAGAGAGAAGGTCTGCTGGATGGTGGGTGGTGTTTTAGAAAGACTAAGAGAAAGCCGAGGAAAAAGTAAATAGATAAGGCCTGAACATAGGCAGTATGCCTATGTACACCAGTTACTGGGGGACATGGGTGGAGGGGTGCTGCTGCACTCATGGGTAGAGGGTGCTGCTGATCCTAGTTAGCAACTTAGTAGCTGAATTTTGAACTTACTGGAGTTCCTGAGAAGTGTTCAAAGGGAGCCCCACATAGAACACATTGCAATAGTCAGATAGGAAAATTGGCAGAGCATGGATGCAATAGTCAGGCTACCTCTGTGCAGGAGGAGTCACAGTTGGCTCACCAGCCTTAGCCTGGAGAAAGGTATTTTTTGTCACAAATGCCACTTGGGCTCCAAGTGACAGAGATGGGACCATCCGCACTACTAGAATTTGATCCTGACCTTTTGGGTGGACTGCAACTTCATCCAAATCAGGTTGAACAGCATCTCCCCAGTCATACAAATCATCCACCAACAAATCCTCCACATTGTCAGGACTGAGCCTCAGTTCATCAGTCTTCACCCAGTCTGTACTGAACCCAGAAACTCATCATGCTCCATCAGGGATTCTGTTGTCTGCTCTGGGCAACAGCTCAGGCAAGGAGGCATGGATGTGGGGCAGGCAACTGAAACAAAGAGAGTCAGTGCGATGTAGTGGTTAGAGTGTTGGACTGGGACTTGGGAGACCCGGGTTCTAGTCCCCACTCGGTGATGAACCTCACTGGGGGACTTTGGGCCAGTCACTGACTCTCAGCCTAACCTACCTCACAGGGTTGTTGTGAGGATAAAATGGAGAAGAGGATGAGGATTATGTAAGTTGCCTTGGGTTCCTTGCAGGAAAAAAGGCAGGTAATAAATAAATAAATAAAATAAAATAAACAAAAGCAGTTAGCACCAAGGCCAGTACTACAGGGATGAGCCCAGGACTGAGAATGACTTCAGGACCACAAGGAGTTCTGCAGATAGAGTTCTGACAAGTTACAGTAATACCTTGAATTGCAAGTAGCTTGGTTTGAGAACGTTTTGCAAGACAAGCAAAAAAAATTATTATTATTTTACTTGATAAACGAGCAAGGTCTTGCAAGACAAGTCATAGGGATGTAACCGCTCACCTCAAGCAGGCGTAGCGGGCCGAAATTGGCCCCGCTCACGCCCGCCAGAGACTCGCTTTGATATAAGAGTTGCTGACTTCTTCAAGAGGCTGGGGGGATGCTCCACAGGGCCTTCCACTCATTGGAGGAATCTGAGGTCACTCCTTGGAGTCAGAGGGCAGTGGCATTTCATGGGGATTGAGAGGACCAGGTGCGGGAATCCAAGGTGGAAGGCCCCACTTGTGATGGTTCAGAAACAGGTTCTAACCCCTTTTCAGAGTCACTGCCACCAAAAACCTTAGTCCAGGGCTACAGCGATTCAGGTCTGTGGGCTTAATCCAGCCCTCCTGAGGTCCCAAACTGACCCTGCAAGATTCTTCAGATGGCCACACACCCCTTCTCCTGACCACCAATCATTTGTTGGTTTCTTGGATTATGTGCCGATATTTCCCCATTCTAAAAAGTTGAAATGCCCCTCCTAAGGCTGAGTTATTGGCAATACGAACCTTAAGCCAAAATATGCTGGTATCTGGAGTATTTTTGCCCTGCCCCTTTTTCCTTTGGCCCCTCCCACCACTGGAATGCAGCCCCTGAGAACTTCTCTGAAATAGAATTCAGCCTTTGGGCAGAAAGAGGTTCTGCCTTAGAGGTTAGATATTACCATGGGCATTGTGAAACCTTCTAGCACCCTGTAGCACATGGGCCAATAGTATTTTCCCGGTGCCAGCTTCTGGAATCTGTCATCCAGTCAAAGTAGAGCCACTAAGCTTTGCTAAAAATCTTGGTCATCCTTCCCAAAACCTTCTTGCCCTCACCCACACTGAAATCTGAAATTCATAGATTCATATATCATAGAGTTGGAAGGGACCTGCAAGGCCATCGAGTCCAAGCCCCCTGCTCAATGCAGGAAACTAGAGGAGGGGTTTCCCATCCAAGTAATCACCAGGCCTGACCCTGCTTAGCTTTCCACACTCAGACAAGCTGAGCCAGCATGAGCCACAGGCCTGTAATTCTGGATTGAAAACAAATGTAGTTGCTAGGGGTTGTGTGTGTTTTTAAACTAAATTAGGGCTACATCAAACTCTTGGTTATTTTGATTTGGGTTTCAAAATTAGAGCTTTCAAATGGGGGAAAATATCCCCCCCATCTTAATTATTAAGAATACTACCCACCATTTTGAACCTGTTCAGTATCATGTGTTTGTCCTATCTGCTGACGCTTCAGGCCCTTGGTTTCTTATTAACAGAGTGACCTCAGTACCTGGGCTCACATAGTGAACATGCTAATGTCTCTGCATTATGTGGACAATCCAATGTGGCCATGTGTTGACACCTCTGAGGACAAGCCAAGTTGATAACATGTGGGGGAAATTCTTAATGGACTAGTCACATGTGACATGGCTAATTCTAGCCAATCAGGAACATGGTGACACATCTTAGGGCAAACAAAGCCTATTCAGGGCAACATTTCTGAGCGGATGATCTCATGTGAACATTTTCCTTTTCATAGCAATCCACCCCATCCCACCCATTCCAAAAATGGCATGCTGCAAGGGGGGTGCCTTTCAACACTACCGGACACTACCGGAAATGTCCATGAAAGTCACCCCTCTCCTTGGTTCAGCCCTAATCTAAATGGCATTTAAGTCAGCAAAGTTTCCTTTGCTATTGTGCCCCAATGCAACACTGTGTGTGCATTGACTTGAAATGAAGCTCCTCCGTGGTATCTCTATTTTGTGGCCTCTTTCAGTGCCTCTAAATGGGAGCCTGATAAAGGCCTCTTTGTTCCCTACTCAGCTGTGATTATTTCAACAGCCTGCTGCCCCTTCCCAGATTACTCTTCAGGCTCCGAAAATGAAGGCAATCTGGGGCCTCTTTCCCCATTTTAATAAAGAGGCACAGTTCAGATCAAAAGTGTCATTTTAATATTCCCTCCCACTCTCTGTTCATTTTGGCAGCTTGCAAAGCAGAGGTGTCATGCATTCCCAAGTAGGCACAGGAAAGCAGATGGACTCTAGCTAAAATGTGCTGGGTGAAAGAAATCTGAAAACATTTCATCTCCATGTGTATTATTTTTGTGTGGCTCTGTGTGATGCCAAGGGCAGTGTAGATGGCAGAACTTCCACCTATAGAATGCATTTCTAGAATCCTATCTATAACAATATCTATGGTTAGCATATTGTGGAAGCTAAGAGATTCTCTTAGTGAGCAAGAATACAAAATAGCAGGAACACAGATTTAGGTTACATGTTGGTATCTGCATATACTGTACCCTACTTGATTAGATATACCTCCACTCGAAATTTACACTTTACTTTCTTCTTGGCCACTTGTATTTTATTCCCTAGCATATTTTTAAAAATCTATAATCTTAATTATATCCTCACAAATATGCAAAATATGAAGGTGTGTTGGGTAAACTACTCATAACCTATTCACCAACACAACACAATCTTTAAGATTCCTGACCTTACAAAATTATTTTTCAATGAATTCTAATACCTTTCCTAAGGACTGAGATGAATTAGTTGAAGTTAGCACTCCGCCTTCATAGATTCATAGATCATAGAGTTGGAAGGAGTCTACAAGGCTATCGAGTCCAACCCCCTGCTTTCTGAATTGAGTTAGATCTTCAATTCCTTACTACGTACTTCATGTCTTGTTATATTCCCTTCTTGTCTAAGAACTCTCCCCAATGGTTCTTTTGCTAAAGCAAAAAGTAAAGAGAACAAAGGGCACCCCTAGGGGCTTCTCTACTTGAGGCATTTATTAAACTCACGGAAATTTTCAAGTCATTTACACATCAATGTCATCCTCCAGGGCCTTTCCCATGTTTTCCAGCCATTTTTGCGCCTTTTTTTTTAGAGTGAGGAAAGTCAGGCATATCCTGGATGCCACCATGATTCACTATGCAAGCGTCATGTGTATTGGCAATTCCGCTCTATACCACAGCACCACCTTGTGTTGTGTAACGGAACACATAGAAATGTATAGAAAGGCAGAGAGGAACCCCCCTCTGCGGGGGGGGGGGGAGAAAACCTAGTGTAAAAGGACATTCTTCCTCCCTCAAAGAAAGAGGAAGAAGAAGCCCTGGTAAAGCCCCGGGTTAAATGCCTTATGTAGAGAAGCCCCAGTTCACATTTTTATTAAAGAAAGAAGAAAGAACTATCTCAACATATGATCGTCTACTCTAATTCTACAGAATTATTTCCACAGTGTGGAAATCACATTTTAAACAAGATCTAGCTGTGTGGAGCACTTACACATGGTACTCTCCTGTTTAAACTGAGGCAAAATAATATTTAGAACAGCCCTGTCACATAGGCCAGCAGTATTTTCCAAATTGGATAGTGCGTGAACCAGCGAAAAGATGAGTAAGACAGATGCGGCAGTAGCTATAACCCTTTGCCTGTTCAAGAACCCATTTAGAATCATTAATCCTAAACTAAGTATATACGTGTTTAAAACCTTGATATGAAGCAACACGCACAGCAACTATTTAGCTTATGATCCCAACTCTATTTGGAAGCAGCCTAAATACATTTTGCTATACAGCCCCTGCTGCCATATAATATAGATTTTCTCATTTTGAAAATATTGCTATCAAGCATCTTGTAACACTTGCACTGCTGTAAGCCTTTCGTGTGATTTACTTTGACAGGAGGCAATGGGCACTTTATTGTTTGACCCTTTGTGATCTATCCATGTACATTTCTCTTTTAGATAGGATTGCTTTGATTTAATCTTTCAGTCAGTAACATTGGGTCTTCACATCATTTTTCTTCCCCCTTTCTAGGAAAGGTGTTACTGAAGTTTTAGAACAAATAACACCATTCCAGAGATGTATAGGCACACTGCAAAAGTACATACAACTCTCTTTAAAAAATAGCCAGGGTAGATAATTCCATGGAAGGATAAGTCCAGTTCCTTTGAATGAATTGTTTGCAAGCCACATTCCCAATGAACTGAACCCAAAGAGAAAGGTATTTAAAATATATAAACAGGCAAATGGTGTGTTCCACATTTATAAATCCATTTGACCACTATTTCTCTATTTCTTTTAACTAAGACCACCCAACCCATTCTGACTTTGTAGAGGACAAATTAAATTCTCTCAAACATGGGGTCAGTTCATTGTAGCCCCTGGTAATGCATTGTCTTAAGCATTCACTTTTGGTGTCATGGCCTGTGGCTGACGACGCGCTCAGCTCAGCTTGTCTGAGCGTGGAAAGCTAAGCAGGGTCAAGCCTGGTTATTACTTGGATGGGAGACCCCTCCTCTAGTTTCCTGCATTGAGCAGGGGGTTGGACTCAATAGCCTTGTAGGCTCCTTCCAACTCTATCTATGAAATCTATTAATATACTTTCCAGGGTTCCCATGACTCCACTAGAGGACTTAATCCACATGCTGCTGGAAATCAAAAGGTATTTAATAATAGAAGACAACCAGTGGATCTGTTCCTGCAGCTAATTTAGGCTACGATGTAGGACAGTTTCCTACCCCAAATCTTAGTCTGAACCAGGGGCTTCAGGAATGGTTTATTGGTTGGCTTTAGACATACATCCAAAGCAGTGACCGAGGAAGCATAGGTCTCCTCTGTTCTCACTTAGTTCTTTGCAAAGTGGAGGAATACATACGTTCCTTGTAGAAAGATGCACATTCTATCCATGCAAGGGAGAACATGCCTCTTGACTAGGAATGGGTGACAACTGGAGAGCTCTGCTAAAAACCATTCCTAAAGCTGTCAGTTACAAAGCTACACCATTTGCTCTCCATCTCCATTATCTCTTCCCTGGCATTTTCCTTTTTTGAAGGCCTATGGGGAAATGCATCAATTTGTTTTTTTTTTTGCACTGTTTGCATGTTTGTGTCCTTCTGAATCACTAACAATGCTTCAGGAGGATTTTGTTTTAATTTGTTCCACTTCAGCAGAGCCCCACTTTGCTCTGGACATCTCCCAAATCTCTCAGAAGGATCCCAGTTTAGTACTAGATTTGTGATTTGGTCAAATCCAATGCACACCCCTACGGGTTATCTAATGATCCTTGCCTTGGTTTCAGGGGGCTGCACTCAATATTCTAGGCATGAGTCATGTGCTTTCCCACCCACCCCCTCCCAAGTAACAGCAGCTCATGCTCCTCAAGAAGCCACCTCTGAAATGGAGTGGCCTGCAGAGTGCCATTCAACATGACATGGATGACTGTAGCCAGAAATGAACATTAACAACTTCTCCCATCCTAGAAAAAATACCAGTAATTCCCAGACAGACCATTTCTTTGGAAAACTTTCTGGCTGGTATATATAGAACTATTCGGTTCAGCTGCTTCTGAGTTTTCTTCCTTCCTTTCTTTCTTTCCTTCCTTCCTTCCTTCTTTCTCTTTCTTTCTTTCTTTCTTTCTTACATTTAAGTCATCATTTTAATTGTGGCTCGTGTTCATTCTCAATCAACCTTAGTTCATCAAGTTTCAAGGATTAAATTCAATAGAACACATTAATAAGTGGAGAAATTAATTCCAGCACAAGAGTAGATCAATCAAATCCTCCATGAGAGAGTTATTCAGACTGTGTTCTCCCCACCTCTCTCTGGTCAGTAAGTCACAACCCCGCTACTATGGCAACAACTAAAGAAACCGTTTAGGAAAGAGCCCCAGTGTCTCTAATGAGAAAGAGGTGGCAGTTTGTTTGGGGGGCAAAGTTCGACTCTACATCTCAGTCTCTTTAGAATGGGAAGGGAAAGAGCTGCTTCATCCTAACCAAGTATGTTCTTGGCACAGATAACTCGCTCTTTCTTTTTCTTTCTTTCTTTCTTTCTTTCTTTCATTTCTTTTATTTACTTAAATCTTTTATATGTGATTGTTCATAAAATTCCAAAATACAGAGAGCATTATCCATTTACACCCCTGCCAATTCTCTTACACCCCAGCCAATTCTGTTGCACAAGCAGTGGGTCCCACTGAGTCCATTGCACAAGTGGGAGCCACATGAGCGGGAAACACTTGTTTCTGGATCGGGACAGGCTGGTGGAGCTCCCTTATGTGAGCTCTTCTGACCTGCCCCATTCCAGAAACAAATGTTCTCACTCATTTCCGGTTGCCCCCGGTAGCACCAAATTTCCGTTCCACGAGCAGTGGGTGCTGCTTGCAGATAGAAATTGGTGGGGTGCAGGAGCATTGGTGGGGGTGTAAGCGCCCTGTTGGATACTGCCCAATAAAAACAATGACACAGAGAGAGAGAGAGAGAGAGAGAGAGAGAGAGAGAGAATATAGCAAAATAACCATAAAACAGAAGCATACCTGAAGGATCACCTCTTCCCAGGAATACCTCCCCTTGCCATGAGGTGATCAACGGAGGTAGCTTCTCTGAGTGGCCCTGCAAGCTGAGGTATGGTGTTTGGCCACACGAGAAAGGGCCTTCTCAGTAGTAGGTTGAGCCTCCAGCTACTAGGAGGCTTTTAAGTATTCTAACAGAATTGGTGGCAGCAGGAAAGGGGCAGCTTGTGGAACTCTGAGTTATAGTGGCATAAAGCTCCTTAGTCCCAGAAATATAAGCATTTGCTATAACTAAGAAATCCCATAGGTGGGACTGTCCAGTGAAGGAGTAGTTTCCCTATAGTTGGTGGCAGTAGTGGAGATAGGAAACTTCATATATAGCCCCATATTTATGGAATGCCATCCCCACAGATGTTCATCACCTGGTGCCTACAGTAATGGCTTTTCGGCAGCAGGCAAATATCTTCTTCTTCTTCTTTTTTCCTCACACAGGCTTTTAAAAGCTTTTTAACCTTGTATTTTGCTGTTTTAATGTGGCTGCTGAAACTCTTCATAGGTTTGTCATCATTTGTGGCTCAGTGGTAGAGCATATGCTTTGCATGCAGAAGGTCCCAGGACCTGGTTGTATTCATGCTGCCAGTCAGTGTTGACAATACTGGGCTAGATGGACCAGTGGTCTGACTAGGTATAAGGCAGCCTCCTGTGTTCCTAAATGAGCTACTTCAACCGTTGATTTATTTATCTATCTATCTATCTATCTATCTATCTAATCTTATCTTATCTTATCTTATCATTTTATTTTATTTTATTTATTTTATTTTATTTATACCCCGCCTTTTTTCCTGCAAGGAACCCAAGGCGGCTTGCATAATCCTCCTCCTCTCCATTTTATCCTCACAACAACCCGGTGAGGTAGGTTAGGCTAAGAGTCAGTGGCTGGCCCAAAGTCACCCAGTGAGCTTTGTGGCCGAGCGGGGACTAGAACCCGAATCTCCCGAGTCCCAGTCCAACACTCTCACCACTACGCCACACTGGCTCAAGTTGAAGATTGCAAATACCATTTCACTTGCCTGGAAAGCTGCCTTCAACATCTGAACAGCCCGATCTCGTCTAATCTCGGAAGCTTAGCAGGGTCGGGCCTGGTTAGTACTTGGATGGGTGACTGCCTGGAATACCAGGTGCTGTAGGGAGGGGCCATAGGTCAGTGTGAGAGAGCACCTGCTTTGCATGCAGAAGGTCCCAGGTTTGATCCCCGGCCTCCAGGTAGGGCTTGGAAAGGTTCCTGCCTGAAACCCCGGAGAGCCGCTGCCAGTCAGCGTCGACAATACTGGACCAAGGGTCTGACTCCATATAAAGCAGCTTCCTATGTTCCTATTTACTGCTGCTATGAACTTTTAAGTTTTTTCTTTGTTTCATGATTGTTTTAGTGCTGCTTATCTTTATTCTGTTGTTGTTTTTATTTTAAAGCAATATTTTTGTAAGTTGTCCCGATAACAATTATTGAACAATTCAGAAATACAATGGATGAATTAAGCAAGCAAGCAAGCATACAGCAGTCAACTTCCATTTTCAAAGGCCAACAGGAATCAATAGGGTTTGGGGGTTTTTTTAAACCAGCATGATGGTGTGGATGCTATGGAACTCCCTCTGAAAGGAATTCCATAGTGTTGGAGCTGCAACAGAAGAACACCTGTTCCTGCTGGAGGTCAACTGAGCTCTCCCAAATGATGGAATGCAGAGCAGAAGTTTGTGAGGGTCATGGAGGCTCATATGAGAGAAGATTTTCCTGAGATAATTAGGATCCAAGCTGTTTAGGCCTTAATATCAGCAGGTTCATTAAGTAAAATACACCTTTTCTCTTATCTTAATTTCACTCCCTCTAATGCTGAACTTAGTGCCACTGGGCCAAGAGTACACAATTCGTGCATATTTTTCTGACTGCATGCATCAATTATGCACATCTTTGAAATGTATGCATTTCAGTCCCATTGATTAACGTGCATTTGTGCACATTTTTCAAAAGTATGCATATTTTCATGAGCATTTTTTTCCAAATGTGCATATGCTGTCAAATTGCAAGCTCAGAAATGTATGGACTTTGACCATAGATTGCATCCGTGTCCACGTTCTGTCTAAAAGGTGCGAACTGGGTAAATCCTGATAAAAAATAAGCTGAAATGAATTTCTCATACATCTCTACGTCCTTCTTTGCAGAGTCCAAAGCAGCTAAGGAGACTGCTTTAAGTCAATTTTGAGGGGTCCCAAGTGGTAGGATGACGGAAAATTTGGGGAGTGGAATCTGTGTACTACAGTACTTTACACCCACGTGATTAATCCAGTTAAAAGGAAAAAGAAGCAGCCTGAGATAAAATGATAGCAAAGAAACAAAGGTATGGGAATGAAAACAATGGCCATAAACAAGGTGGGGAAAGTTGAATGGTCTCTATATGTAGACCCCTTTTATTGAATTCAGAGAGCAGCCTTGTAATTGTGCTTAGTTTTTATTCCTCTTTAATATGTCATTAGTAGAGCGGAATGTTCCGCTCCTTAATATCTTTCCTTGTTCATTTTATTTCTAGCTGTCCTTTCCAGTGGCATTAAAAATCCTCAAGATTACTATGGGGGATATCTGTGAAAGACAGAAAATGAGTATATATCTTCATTTCAGAGCTTCTTGGGGACCTACCTACTTGTACTTCTCAAGCAAAGGTTCTGCATCAGAGCAAACCACCATTTACACTTGAGGAGGTCTGGATAGAAGTCACCCTCTCAGGATTCCATCAGTGACACTGTTGGTGTCAATCAGAGGTACTCACTGAGGAGCTGCCTGAGGTATTCGCTGCACCTTTGCGGCCAAGCATGCTAGTTCTACTTGATAAATAGAAAATTCATGTGCCATACCCTTTTCTCATGGGTGAGTCTTACTGAATTCAGTTCGGGTTCTGGGTGCCTCCCAGCCAGTATGCTGTCATGTAATGAATGGAATCTCCAAAATATTCTGCATTAGCCTAATTTTGTTATCCTTGAAAATCCTAAGTGGAATTGGTCTATACTGCTCTCATATTTCTCACAAGCAACCTGCTTAGGGGAGAATGTTCATTATACCTCTTCCTTGCAAAAATGGTTGAAAAGTGAGACATGGTTTGTAAAGAAGTGACATTCAGGCATTCTCCACATTTCCAAGGGAAAGGGAAATAAAGCACCTCACAAAATAGCTGGGGTGTTCAAAATGTGTCCTGTTGGATCTCCTGTGCAGTGTAATCCTAAACATGTCTGCTTGGATGCAAGTACCACTGACCCTTACTCCCTAGTAAGAGTGTTTTTCCTACATCAAGAAAAAACTGAGCCTTCTTGTAGGCAGAGACATGGTGAAATTCCTGGTTGGCATCTCCTCCACCATTACCTCCATCAACTTGTCTTCCATCTAATTTCCACTACATTTAGGCTGCAACCCTATATACACTTATCTGGAAATAAGTCCCATTGAGCATTGTGGGACTTACTTCTGAGTAAATATGTATAAGGTTGCACTGTCAAATATGATGATGATGGTGGTGATGATGATGATGAATCGATGATGATGATGATGATGATGATGATGATGATGATGATGATGATGATGATGATGATGATGATACACCAACAACAACAACATCAACAACAACATCAGACCCCTGCAATGTACTTTACATGGGGCTGCCTTGGAAAACAACTTGGAAACTTCCGGTGGCACAGAATGTGGCTGCTTGATTCCTCATTAGGACTAGATCATATTATTTATTTATTATTATTTATTTATTATATTTATCAATCACCCATCTGGCCGGTCACCCGGCCACCCTGGGCGATGTACAATTAAAATACAATAAAACACAATAAAACATAATAATTAAAACAATATAAAAAATTCTCATTAAAAACCTAACCCACCCCATATTCCCGCCTGAACAGCCATGTTTTTAATGCACGGCGGAAGCTCATCACGGAGGGGGCGGGCGAAGGTCACTAGGGAGGGAGTTCCATAATGTGGGGGCCGCCACAGAGAAGGCCCTCTTCCTAGTCCCCACCAGCCTGGCTGCTCTGGCTGATGGGATAAGGAGAAGGCCGTCCGTGGCAGACCTTGTTGAGCGGCCTACTTGATGTTGCTGGAGGCGCTCCTTGAGATAAGCTGGGCTGGAGCCGTGTAGGGTTTTAAAGGTCAAAACCAACATCTTGAATTCGGCTCGGCAAGCAACTGGTAGCCAGTGCAACTCATTAAGCACTGGCGTGATGTGATCACGCCGGCGGCTGCCCTTAATCAGGCGAGCCGCCGCGTTCTGTACCAGCTGAAGCTTCCGGACCGTCTTCAAGGGTAACCCCACGTAGAGCGCATTACAGTAGTCTAGGCGAGAGGAGACCAAGGCATGAACCACTGATGGGAGCAGGTGATTAGGAAGGTATTACATCAATGCCATACCAGCTGCAGTGGTTGCCACTTGCCAGTGCATTTTGGGCCCAATTCAAAGTGCTGGTTTTAACGTTTAAATCCCCACAGTTCAAATGGCCACCGAAAAATGGATGGACCTGGCTCCAGAAGATGGTGCTTGGGGAATGTTGCTCGGCCCCATGGACTCTCCAGTATGGGGTTCCTCAGGGGTAAAGATGTAACATTTGCCCGCGCGGGCACGAGTGAGGCCCGAACTGGGTCTGCTCGTGTCCGTGCAGGCTCTCTGCGGTGAGCGTGGGCCTACCTGCTGCCTCCTCGCCGTCCGTGGAGAGCCGTCTGCGTGGGCCGCGCCGCCCACGCTGGTCCAGTCGCATCACCTCCAGCACGGCGGAAGTGACACGACGGGACCCTGCTCCGGCGTGCTTGACCCCCACGCTATGTTTTTGGCGGGGGAAACCAGGGCAACAGGGTTGTTTAAGCCCTATTGCCCTGGTTCCCCCCCACCAAAAAAATAGCACGGGTGTCCAGCAGCGCACCGGAGCAGCAGGATGTGACGGTGGCAGCTCCTGCGGTGGCGGCGGCTCCAGCAGCAGCTCCAGCGGCTCCTGTGGCAGCGGCTCCTGCGGCAGTGGCGGCTCCTGCGGCAACGGCGGCAGCGCTGGCGGCTCGAGCAGCGCGGAGAATGCTCCATGCTGCTCAGAAGAGCAAGATCGGGCTGCCGCCGCCACAGAAAAACAAGCCGCAGAGAACATTGAGCTGGCTACAGGTACGGGTAACCCCCATACTCATGGGTCGGTCTTATCCCCCATGCTATTTAATATCTAAATGAAACCACTGAGTGGGGTCATCCAGAGTTTTGGAGTGCGTTGCCATCAGTACGCTGATGACAAGCAGCTCTATTTCTCCTTTTCATCCTCAGCAGGTGAGGCTGTGGATGTGCTGAACCTGGCTGCGACAATGGACTGGATGAGGGCTAACAAACTGAGGCTCAATCCAGACAAGACTGAGATGCTGTTAGTGGGTGGTTCCTTTGACTGGATGGAGGGTGTTCAACCTGTTCTGGATGGGGTTGCACTCCTCTTGAAGGAGAAGGTTCGTAGCTTGGGGGTGCTCCTGGAGCCATCTTTGTCACTTGAGGCTCAAGTGGCCTCCGTGGCAAGGAGTGCCTTCTACCAGCTCTGGCTGGTGGCCCAGCTACGCCCCTATCTGGACAGGGATAGCCTGGTCTCAGTAATCTACGCTCTGGTAATCTCTAGACTAGACTACTGCAATGCACTCTACGTGGGGCTGCCTTTGAGGACTGTTCAGAAGCTGCAGCTTGTGCAAAAAATGCGGCAGCCAGGCTTATTGCGGGGACCAGAAGGTCCAAGCACATTATACCAGTTCTGGCCCGTTTGCACTGGCTGCCAATATGCTTCTAAGCTGAATTCAAGGTGCTGGTTCTAACCTATAAAGCCCTACATGGCTTAGGACCACAATACCTGATGGAACGTCTCTCCCAACCACAATCTACCCAGACATTGTGCTCAACATCTGGGGCCCTCCTCCAACCTGCCACCTCCAAGAGAGGTTCAGTTAGTGGCAACAAGGAGGAGGGCCTTCTCAGTGGTAGCCCCTCAATTATGGAATAAGCTCCCCACTGAGACCCGCCTGGCGCCAACCTTACTATCTTTTTGGCGCCAGGTTAAGACTTCCCTCTATGCCAAGGCATTCAACAGTTAAGGGCTCAAATAGCACATGGGGGCGGGCGGGGGGGAATTGTTACCTGTAGGCTTAGTTTTATTAACTTTTGTATTGCCATTTTAAACTGTGCTTTTAAATTTGGTTTTTAATCTTTTTAACTATATTGTATGTTTTATTGTTGTTTTTATGTATAAATTGTGAACCACCCAGAGAGCTTCAGCTGTGGGGCGGTATAGAAATGAAATAAATGAAATGAATGAAATGAAATGTTTTATGATCAGCTTCAGAAGCACTGCTTTTTGGCCCATCATCAGGAGCAGTAAGGTTGGCAGGCCCTAGAAGTAGGGCCTTTTCAGTGGTGGCCCCTACCCTATGGAGTTCCCTCCCAATAAACCTATAGCTGCCCCAACCTGTGGCTGCTTTTAAGAGCAGCCATAGATGAGAAGCATCTGTTCTTCTTCCTGGCTTCTAACTGGAAGTTTTAAAGTTTTTTCCCCCCTGCTGATGAGCATATTAAAAATTAATTTTATTGGAACTGGTTCTTTGAAATTATTTATATTTAATATGATTTTATTATTTTTGTATCATTTTTATTCTGTAAGCTGCCTTGGGAAGACCATGGTGTTGAAAAGTGGCTAAACAATTGATTAAATAAAGAAATAAATTTATTTACTACTGTCACTTAATGTTCACTCTTCCAGGAAATGGGTGAATTAAAACGTAAGCAATCCGAATAGGAGGTTTTTGTTTTGACACCTCTGTTTTAAATTTATTTCATTTCATACAAACACAAAAACACATATATAACAAACAATATACACAATTAAAAAGGACTTCCAATCTTCTCCACAGCTTAAGCAACCACAGTTATTCTTACAACATTTTCTGTTAACAAAACCTCACTTTCAGTTATGGCAAACCAAAAACAAAAAATCCCAAAGTAGGACACAAGTAATCTCACCCTCCCCAAATATAAATCAACATTTTAATCCAGTTTAAAATTCCATTATTAAGAATATTAAGAATCCCTCTCTAGTATAATACATTTACTCACTGTTTCTTTCCATAAACCACTTTACTTTTAATTTTAGAGATATCATTTTTTTAATAAAGAAAAGTTTGAAAATTAAAAAAAAATAAGTAACAGCTAACAAAATAACAGAAGCACATAAGCCTATGCTATATTTCATCTAGACTCAATACATTTTTACCAATAATCAACCACCTCGGACTGGAGAAGTTCTCCTTTTCTCTCAAAGGGGTCCCTCTCACTAGCCCCTTTAGGTTCAGGTCTATATATATTTTCTTTGGATCACTATCAGCAATCCATTTAGATTTATCCCATCTGGATTTCTCCCACCAATCCATTTGGGAAGCTGAACCCTCTTACTTCTTACATAAGAATCTTCCCCATCCCCCAATATTCAGCAATTATCATAATATAAGTCCAACCATTTATTCCATCAAATAATCAGCAAACCATTTTTATCCTAACACAGATCAAGCCATTCATCCCATCCAATAATCAGCAAATCATTTTCCCCAATCAAATACAGTATTCACGATATGCATCTTCTTCAGGCCTTAAATATTTAAAGTCCATACAAATCATATAGGCAATCCCTTTACCTGAATAATTCAATAAACAACAGCCTTTTATCTTTTCCCAGTCAAAACAAAATCAGATTTAAAAAAAATAAAAAAATTATTTGCCTCTGTCAAATGGATAATCATTAAATTCCAGATTCTGAACAAAAAACAATGCAAGCCTGCTCTGCGGATCTTGCTCACCAGCTTCATAAATCTTCTTCTCAGGCACATTCAGTCCAATAAAGACTTCAAAGCCTCTGTGAATCTCAGCATTCGCCATCTTGGGTTTTAAAAACTGCGTCATAACTTTTCTCCGAGCATTCTCCTTAAACAAATTCAGTCCAGTTAAAACTTCAACGCCTCTGTGAATTTCTGGAAAGTCTCCAACCTCCTTAATTACTTCTTTCTCCTCCTGTGAAATGTCCAATTCCTGTCTTTTTTTTTTAAGTCCACTTCAAAGTTTACATCCCAACCTTGGATTCTTCTTTCCAGTTTATTTAGAATATTGTTTTCCAACTTTTTCCAGAGCAACATAAATGCTGAAGTCATATTGCCCTTGTACTTCCAAAATTCCACTGCACATAAAAGAATTTATAGCCCTCCTTCCGGTTATCACTTATCTTCTTTGCCTCCCAGATAGACCCACATTCAACTTACAGTTAATTATAATTCCTACTGTGCTGTAGAAAGATTCCAAATCAGCCAGTCCAGATATAATCCATCATTTTGGAAGTGAACGCGTACACCTCTAATGATCGGTAAAAGCCGGTCTCCTGAATACAGCACCATTTTCCCCCACCTCAGGTCACATAAACCACAAATCTGTCCTGTCAAAAGGCAAACAGAAAGCAATTTATAACCCTGCGAGATATTTTGGGGGTAACATCAAATCTTAGCTTCTATCAGAAGTAGACTCCCCAGTCAGAATTTCTCTGGCCAGGAACGCTGAATCAGCTGTCTCACAGAAATTCTGTGTGACTTCAAGGCTCCATGTTCACCCGGAAGTCCAGGAGGTTTTTGTTTTGAATGTCTCTCACTTTTGTGTATATTCCAGAAAAGGAATGTTGCTGGTAGGGATAAATGTATCAGTCTATTTCTCAGGGATGTTGAAGAGTCCTTGGTTTCGAGTCACGAGTCGAGTCACGAGTCTTTGGACCTGAGTCTCGAGTCCGAGTCCGAGTCCGAGTCCTTGGTCCAAAATGGTGACTCACGAGTCACGAGTTACTCCCAAAGCTGACTCCACGAGTCCCTATTAAAATCAATGGGTTTTTTCCCCAACAAAATAAGACTATTTCAGATGTGTGGCTTAAATAAATTCTAGGCACAAGTGTGCCTTTTTATCTCAAAACTCTGCAACTGATTTTGGCAAGAACAGACCAGGCAGACAAACCCAAAATAACCAGACAGGCAGAGGAGGCAGGGAACCCCAAAACAGGCAGGCAGAGGCCTTTGTCTTGGACAATTCAAACTGTGGAACTGGTTAAGAAGAGACCAGGCAGGCAGAGGAGGCTGGGAACCCCAAAGGCAGGCAGAGGCAACCAAACCCAAAATGTCTGAAAGGGTGCATTTTAGGAAAATGATTTTAAAAAATAAACTTGCCGTACTTCCTAAAACCTATCCATGTTGCATTTGAGGAACACAATTTTGGAACACGAGTCCTTGGTCTCGAGTCCCGAGTCGAGTCTCGAGACCCATTAAAAATATTGGGACTCGAGTCTGACTCGAGTCAGAGGGGGGACTCAGTCCGACTCACGAGTCCTGGAGTCCGAGTCCCCATCCCTGCTATTTCTACATGTCACTTTCACATATGTTCAATTATAATTCCATTCCATCCTGTTTTTTCTCATTAATCTGCAATATATACGTATATATAATGAAAATGTGCAACTAACACTGCATTTTTAAATTGGTATTTTTGAACCTATTCTCTCAGAATCCATCTAAAAATAAACATTTCATGGGCAATTTGATATGGGTGTTAACTTGACAACTGCATTGCTTGATGAAAGCAGTTCGTCCAATGAATAGCAACATTTATATCTACACATTTGCGGCATGCAGATCAGGTCTGTTTGTATCAGGATGCATACAGTCATGAGGATGCATGATTGAATTCCTCATCAAGCCTTTCGTGTTGCTGGGCTGAGATATGTAGCGCTTCCAAGGTACCAGTCCCAGATGGGTTGACAAGCACTGAAATACAATCTAGGGATGCCCATGTAAACAGACATCCAAACACACTCACTCACACAATTTTTCTGATGTTTGGTCACATCAGCTTGTCATAGCAGAAATTCACGAGTGTACCAGGAAGACAAGGAGACTGATATTCTGTCATGATTATCTCCCCACCCCACTCTGCCAAATACTGTACCATTATAAAGAAGTGGTATCTAATGTGGGGGAAGAAATCTATGGGTGAGCTTCCCTACAGTAGCTGAACATGTGCAGCAAAAGAACTATTAAAATAGCCAAGACATGCTACATTACAAATGCTGCTGCATTATTCCACATCAATGCGCACACAGAAGTAACCCGTCATCCTGGAGTTGACAAAAGAACATTCTAAAAAGAGTACATGCATTATTTCACATTCTTCCTGACAATCTGGATAGCCTACTTAAGCACCAACTTTTTTTTTTTAAATAATGCATAGCGTCGCAAGAAACTAGCAATTTATGCACATCATATTCATATTTATTTTTATATCCAGCTACTCCTGCAGTCTGAACTCAGTGTGGTAAATAGCTCGTGCTAATTACTTAAAAATCCATTACATTTTAAAGTCTCATAGCAGATGCAAACACCATTTCAAATGATCTCACTGTGTTGTCTACATAATTCATAAACCCTTATTGGAATGCAAGGGAATTCGGTGTGTATGTGTGAAGTGAGAAAGATCTCCCAACCCTCACCAGCTTTACTGTGGAATGATGCAAAGAATTAGGGGTGTCGAATGATGGTGCTGAGAAGTACTGTAGATGGAAGAAATTGCTGTACTTATCTAAATTGGTTTCCTACCTGATCCTAAAGACTCAAAGCTGATAATGTAAAACATGCACACACACACTATAAAATCAATGCATAACCAGTAAATATATAATCCATTCAAATAAATCTACCCTAGTTTGTCCTGAGGTGCAAAAATTTCTTCTCCCGAATCCAGTAGAAAGAGAAAAGTTTTATGATGTCTTCAGAAAATTATCACTCTGATGTTGGGAAATCTTGAGGGAGGCTATTCAGACATTCTAGAAATCAGATCCAGATTCAAGGGTTCAGGTTATGGATGGACAAATTGGTCTATTTCTGGTTCCTGTCAGTTTCACACGTATTCACTTATAAGTCCATTCTGTGTGAGTTCCTCATCAGTCTGAGATACATAATGTTAACCTCACCAAAAATGAAATTATTTTTATATTTATTTATTATTATTTATTTATGAGATTTATACCCCGCCTTTTTTCCTGCAAGGAACCCAAGGCGGCTTACATAATCATCATCATCCTCCTCCTCTCCATTTTATCCTCAAAACAACCCTGTGAGGTAGGTTTGGGCCAGTCACTGCTGAGAGGCAGTGACTGGCCCAAAGTCACCCAGTGAGTTTCATGGCCCAGCCCCAGCGGGGACTCGAACCCGGATCTCCCGGGTCCCAGTCCAACACTCTCACCACTACGCCACACTGGCTCTCTATATTTCACTATATGAAATTTCCCAAACATATGCACTTTGTATGCCATTTCCCTAATACAGTATATGCATCTTTGTATGCAATATTTCCTAACACACAGGGTTTTTTTAAACACAATTTCCGCTAGTATATGGATTTTTGTATACAATTCTTGAGCTGAGAACTGCATCAGAAAATTCGGCAAAGTGCTCAGTCTGAAGGTTAGCTGTGTTCCAATTCTCACATTAGTCTGTGAAGTGGGAATTACTTTGGTTTGCTTAAAAATGTAGACTAACTGCAATTCTACCCCATCCTAGTTCAGGAAGGGCCTCTTAACCTCTCCTTGTCTCAGACCCAACTCCTGTTCCTTGTTCCAGGTCCTGCTCATACGTAACACCCAATTTCTCCTAAAGTGACATTAGAGGCAAACACCCAAGGGTCTAAATTCCATAAGAAGAACAAAACTCCTCCAAGGAGCCCAGCTAGCAGGCAGAGAAGCATCTTTGCTCCTCATGGGCAGATGAAATATGGGGCCACCAGCAATGCCTCAAAGGCTCCGCCTCCTCTCCTTCTGTCATGTTTCTCAGTTTGGAACTCACCTGCTCTTGGTAAAGTATGGGCTATTGTTGCTGGCAATTTAACTTGAGGGCCACATGGAGATGTATGAGAAATTCATCTCAGTTCATTTTTTATCAGGATTTACCCAGTTGGCACCTTCTGGTCCGAACACAGACTCGGACACAATCTGCGGTCAAAGTCCGTACATTTCTGAGCTTGCAGTGAGATTCATGGACGACACCCCCCCCCAAAAAAAATGTGTTCCAGCATGCATACATTTGAAAAATGTGCATGAAAAAATGTGTACTTTTGAGAAAAGCACCCAAATACACATTAATCAATGGGAGAAAAATGTGTACATTTCAAAGATGCACACAATTGATGTGCACATTTGGGGAAATGCACATGAATATATGCATGGATTTTCATGTGAAAAGAACAAAACAAAAGCTCACAATTTGATATGGACTTGAGTTAGAATGAGCTTCATGATGGAATTCGGCAAGCTTGAGCTTTGCTGAGTCACACATCCCTAGGGCCACATGGGAATTTCTCTTCCTTGAGGCCAGATTGGCTTGGGTCCCAAATAAGTGTGTTGTTGCTTTCTGTGTCTGTCACACAGTCCAGGCAGGGTAATATGAGATAGCCTTGCTAGACACTGATTGAATTTTGGCATATATATATATATATATATATATAGTGTGGGCTTAGGGGGCGGGAAGGTGGAGAAGAAAATAACATTGATACATCTTCTAAGACAGGCGTGATGAACTTCTTTCAGCCCGAGGGCTGAATTTAATTTTGGAGAAGCTCTGAGGGGTTGAATTGCAGAGGAGGGCGTGGTCAAAGGCAAAAGCGGCAGGGCCCAAACTCCAAAAATACCAGCATATTTTAGCTTGAAGTTCTTGGTGCCCATAAGTAAGGCTCAGGAGAGGGATTTCAACCTTTTAGGATGGGTAAATGGTACAAAAGCCAGGAAATCACCAAATGATTGGCAGTTGGGGACAGGGGAAGTGTCCATCTGGGAAATGCTGGAGGGGCAGTTTGGGACCCCAGTTGGAACAAATTAGGCCCACAGCCCTGAGGTTCAACACCCCTGTTCTAGGAGATGAAGAGGAGCATCCGTGGACCTACCTGCTACCTATCCATTCTTCAAGGGGCAGGAGTGCTACATGAGGTCTGTTCAACTCCATCACTGAAAGTTGCAAGGTGAGGTGAACAGAATTCCCTCAGCACAAAGACTAAGATAAGAGAGACAGCTACTCTGAGTAGGGGTGTATGGACTTTGTTAAATCCGTTCCATCTGCGTTTCATGGACTGTCAGGCATCTTTTGTTCCATCGTCCATGCATTGACAGAATCGGATTTTGCACAAATGTGCACTTCCGAAAATGTGCAGATCCCCCCCCAAATGCGCATTTTCACACTTTAGTTTGGGGGGGGGATGCATGTTTTTGGTCAGTGTTTTTTTTTTATTTTTCATATTTTTCTATGACTAAAAAGTCCACAAGTCTGTGGAATCCGTGCAACTCCAGAAAAGCCAGTGCACTGTGGGGTGGATGCATAGAAATCTGAACTCATTTGAATCTGTTTCAGATTTCTCTGACGTTCCTAACTCTGAGGCCCTAAGCCAAGGGTGATCACCAAAAATTTGAGATGCAGGTTTTTATAGGGATGGATGAGGATTTTGTTGGGTTCATTTTTTCAATAAGAACATACCAAAATTCACAAATTTCTTCATAGAAGACAGGGTGGAAAGAACTTGAGATTTTTTAAAAATAAACCAAATGTAGGACAAAGCAAAACTGACAGATTCATCCATTACATCCATCCATCTGCTACACCCCAGATTTATCAGAACCCTGCTACTGTTGGGAAGGAGTTA
This sequence comes from Shinisaurus crocodilurus, assembly GCA_021292165.1. Lineage (NCBI taxonomy): Eukaryota > Metazoa > Chordata > Lepidosauria > Squamata > Shinisauridae > Shinisaurus > Shinisaurus crocodilurus. Next base: position 160,647,104 of record CM037879.1, read on the forward strand.
GCATGTAGCAGTTGTTACCCATTGCAGATCCTTTGAAATAAAAATGTGTCACCAAGTTAAAGTTCCAAATACTTTCGCTGTGCTCTGACAGCAAAGGAAAATCTATGGGGAACTTTCTAGTGGTACAGGAAAGCACTGGACAATTTTGCCCACAGCATGGAGCAGGGCTGGAGTGGGAGAGCAAGAATTACACTACAACAGGAAATTGATTTATTAGTTACAGCTTGCACAGAGGTAGGTGTGCCAAGCCATGCAGCATGGATCGAGACATAAAACAGACCATGTGCTGACCACCCAGCCATATTTAAATAAGTAGGAAAATAAATAATTTCTATCCCACCTTTCTATAGATTTCTGTCCCAAGGCGGCTTACAAACCAATTGGTACAACAATGAAACAATAAAATCACAAGCCATTAAAACAATACAAACCGCATTAGGTAACATAAACATAATAAGAGGAGCGTTAACAGCATTATTAAAACACAGTGCAAAAATCACAGGTTGTTAGTGCTCTTCTAGAACACTAGCAAAGAGGAGGCCATGCATATCTTCCTGGGGGGGTATTCCACAGATGGGGTCGACCCTAGAGAATGCCTTGTCCCTGCTACTCACCAACCTAATGGTTCTCACTGGTAGACCAGAGAGGCAGTCTCAGGACCACTGCATCACAGACAGGTATTGTGGGGCCACGCCACCATCTGGGGTGTTTAGCAGGCATGCCAGCCCCTGAACTGGGCTGGGCCTTGAAGTCACACCTGAAGATCCTGTAGGAAAGTCCCCCAGTGGGGAAGGGGAAACCTACCCCTGCTTGCCCTGCTATTCATCCTGGGACAGGTGCCACCCCCTCCATTTTTAGCCCAGGAGTGAAGCAGAAGGGAGATGTTCCCCCACTAGTCCAATTTGAGGCCCTAGCCCCGGGAGATGAAGCAGCACAGGCATTTGGCTCCAGGGCCAGGGATGAACTGCAGGTGGATTGCCACCTGGCCATGCCACAAAGGGATCATCTTGCCCTCCCACACACTCTGGGCACAACTGGAACCCCCTCCCTCAGTAAGAGGAGCCATGGATTTGCTTAACTGCAAGCCATAACACTAGCACACTCTCATGTTGCACTCCCAGCTGTCCTCCCATTCCTCCTTGTCTCCTGTCCAAAGAGATACACAAGGGCCAAAGAGCTTCAACTCCTAGGCCAGGGCTGGACAACTTGTAATCCACCTAGTCCTATGCAGCCCACCAGCCATATTTGGTGTGTCACTCACCAGGGACTCAGCAACGTCTTGGTTTTATCAGTTTGCAAAAACAAGGGAGTTTTTAAGAACCTGGCAGGCCAAAATGCTGTCTTCTGCTAGGGATGGGGGGAGAAATTGGTAAGGTTCACATTTTAAAGAGAACATACCTAATTTCACACGTTCAAACCAATATGTGAACCGAAATTCAGTTATCCTTTGCAATTTGCTCTCCTACAAATTTAGCAATGGAGATCTCCAATTTTTTAAAAGTGCATACAGAAGTACTATGGCAGTGAGAATAATGTTCAAAAATGCACGATCAGGCAAATTTATTGCAAAGATGTGTATATTATGAGAAATTGCACATAAACATGCATGTATTAGGAGAAATGTGCACTGCACACACACAAATCTCAACAGTTCAGGGCAAACTGAACGTAAGATTAGAAAAAAAAATTCTTAAAGTTCAGAAAGACCTGAAGATTGGGAAAAAGAAAAAGAGACATTGACATATTTGTCCACCCCTGCCAATAATTATGCAGGCCTGCTACATCTTCCTTCCAACAGGACTGAGGGTGCATTCAGAGTCAGACAGGGACTGTAGTGTCTACAGCCCTGGGTGCAATGGGGAGCATAGGAATTGCCTCCACATTTTCAGAAGTGAGGACTTGTGCAAGTAAAGTGCACACTTTCAAATGTGGATTCTTGGAAAATTGAGGGGGGGGAATCCAAGAATTACATTCCCGGTTGTGTTTGCGTTTGGGGTTGTGAATGGGACATGTTCGCATGATTTGCGGACACAAATGAAATTCTGTCCAGGGCCAGATGCAGTCATTTCTGCTGAGCTCTAGAAGTCAGTGAGCTCTTATCTGACAAATCCCTCCCGCTCTGAATATATGCCTGGCTCACTCCCCACCTCACTTTTCTGGGCTTGACATCCTCTAGAAAAAATTGATGCATCATGTGTGCTGTGCAGACAGTCAGCATATTTTAGTACTCTTTATACATATTTTAAAAGCTTTCACATAATACTTCGGCTATTTCTAATGCAAAGGCTTCAATTCCCTATTCCATCCTGTAATATTTTATCGGACTCCTTCTCTGATCTTGCACTTTGATACCTGTTGAAAAACCATTGGGAGATTGATCTCACATCTCTCCTGCTGTATCTTTCTATTCCTCTCCCACTCTCCAATATACTTGTTTAGCTGTTTAGTATCATTTGTGTAGAGCAGATATGTCACATTTTCCCTTTTTTCTCTTTTATCACAAGACCGTAGGGTCAGATCACCTCCTTCAGTTCCAGCTAAGAAAGAGATGAAAGCCACACCGAACCGCTACATAAGGGCTGTAGGCATGCAGGGAGACTATTTAATGAGGCAATGCCCCCTTTTTTTTTCTTTTGAGTGCTACAAAACTCCTTTATCTGAGAGCACAAGAATAACTTTACGAGGTCAGACATCTCTTTACCCTGACCTTGTGTCATGTGCTGACTAGACCTGAATCGAAATTTCTCAGAAGACATTTTTCTGAGAACATTTCTGAAATGTGTTTTCCTCCTCCTACCTCCAAACAAAAAAAAACTTGAAGAATTTTTCTCCAAATATTCTCCACCATTTTATTTATTAATTTATTAATTTATTAATTTATTTTTATTTTTTTATTTATTTTGTGGTGGCTGCCATTTCACACACTCGCACTCTCTCACACACACTGCCCTGGAATGACACTAGTTCGGGGGCATTATAGATGATGCAAAATGGTGGCCAGGCTGCCTACCAAGTAGCTGCTGCAGCAAAAGCAAGGGAGTGGGTCTTAAGAAGAAAGAAGCTGTGGTATTGCCCCTGCTCATGATGACTCTCTCTCTCTCTCTCTCTCTCTCTCTCTCTCTCTCTCACACACACACACACACACACACACACACACATGAGAAACTCTTAGAGAATTTCTCCTCCCAATGGAGAACTTCAGTGGAAGGCCCCTCCGAAACCTCTACCATAGGATGGACAATTTCGAGACACCCTTTGTGTGCAGCTGTACCAATTTTTCAGAAAACATATATAAGAGAACCCAAGACAATAAATTCTCCTATTGCTCAATTTTTAACCATTTAGAGTTGCCCTGAATATGAAGTGGCAACACCAGCTCCCAATAGTGAACGCACAAACAGCATACTCCATAAGAGAATGGGCAAACTGGATAATTGGCCTGAGTCACTGTTTCAGATTCTTTTATAGTCCTATAAAAGCAAATGATTGATCATCCATCGCTGGCTTTGATGCAGGTGCATGTAGTCGCTTGAGAGCCAGCACTGCTTCTGTACCGCATTTTTATTTTAGCATAAACTGAGCCCCTGGCACCCAAACGTCATGATCACTCATGCACCCATCCCTGTCATAATGACATAGTTTCTAAAATGGTTACTATTACATACTATGGCAATGTGTTGTCTCCCATATTCTGAAGAGATGCTGCCTATGGATCATACTAGATCTTCATTGCCCATAGCTGCGGTTCTGATTCCTTTGAACTGAAATGAAGGCTATTGTTGCCAGGAAGCCTGCAGTAGCTCCTTTCCTTATGGAAATATATATTTCAAATGACTGAAGTAGGGCTGGGCAGAAATTCATTTGATTCACACTTTAATGTGAACCCATCTAATTTCAATTTCACACTTTTGAACCAATACAGCAACTGAAACTCAGTTATTCTTCAAAATTCGCACTTCTCCGAATTTTGCACTAGAGTTCTCTATTCAAAAAATGTGTACAAACATTTGTATATTAGGGGAAAGTGCACACAAAAATGCATATATGTGAAAGTGTCATTAAAAATGCATAATATTAGGCACATTATTTAGAAAAATTTGTACAGTAGGATAATTGCTTGCAAAGAATGTGTATTTTGCATACAAAAAATGCACATATTCGGAGAGATGCACACAAAAATGTGTATCAGTTTTCATGCAAACTTTTCCATCAAAGTTTGGGACAAATCTAACTTCAGAATGGAAAAAAATATCAAAGTTCAGGATGTACCAAACTTAATATTAGGAAAATGAGAAATTGAGAGCACCCGAAATTGACAGGTTTGCCCATTCCTAGACTGAAAATACCACCCTACAGTGCAAGAAGCCACATTGAAAGGGGCATTACTTTATCCCCCTTCTTGCTGTTTCAGAGGAAAGAGATGGTAATGAAGTTGTACAACTAGTTTAATATACTATTTCAAGTAAACAGTCACAGGCATCCAATTCCTTATGATTCCCCTTCCCCCAAACCTCTTGAGATATATCAATCAATCCTGCACGCTTTGTGACTCGCCAAGCTGAATGCGGTCAGCTAGCCACATATTCTGGCCTGCCTGGTGTTTGACAAGGTTATTCACTGAGCCCTCTAAATGGCCTACCATGCACTGCTAGTATATGGGATGCATTTGACCTTGGTGGGTCACAAGATGTGTGGGCCTGAAATATAAGGAACACTGACAACCCATTTATGATAGACCAAAACCATGGAATATTCAAATTGGCCCTGGGGGAGGCTCCAAGTTTGGGGGAGGGCTTGGCATGGGACCCCCTAGTGCCACCACGATGGCAGGTACCCCTTTGCCTCCTCTTCCTCCTATGTGTATCTGCCCAGGCTGAGTGCACAGTCTTACTACCTGAAGAGGAGGCTAGCAGCAGTAGCAGCACTCTTCTGATAAGTGCTGGGCAGCTGCCATTGTAGCTGCCCACAATGCCCTGCAGTGATGTGCAGGTCATTATGGGTAATTACAATGGCAGCCACCGAGCACTCATCAGAACACCAGAAAAGAGCACTCAGAGCAGCAGTGTGGGCCCTTAGCAGTTCTCCAGAGCTACTGCTTTCTGATTATTGGTCCTCAGCTCTCATGAAATAGGAACACCCCTGAAATGATGCATTAAGCCTTCACATCTCATGATCAACCCAATGTAGGTTAGCCATTCTGAATATGAAGGGGAGGTAGATGAAGAATGTCAACATAAGAAGGTGTCCCTTCACAATTATTTCAGGGCATTGTGGGCTGCTGTTTGTTTGTTTACATTTCAAATTAAATGTTAGTTTAATTAACTGGATATCTGCCTTGTAAAAGGAAACATTCTATTGTCTTCTCCTGAATATTTCCCTTTTCAACTGGTGGAATATGCCCCCCCCTTTCTGATTGGCTAATAACACGGCAAACCCATTTCCTGCATTTTCCCCTTCACAGATAGTATCACTCTAACAATAACTTCTAGTTCCAATATTTTACTACGTCCAATCTATCAACGTAAGATGCATTTATATGTCATTCTTATCCATCCTGCACATTTGGTTTGTCCTTCTCTCTCATTATGTCCCTATCCCACTAAATGATTTACATTGCTGCCTGCTTTATTACATTGTAGAGAAGAGTGATGCTGAAACCAGAACTTATATTACAATGTGATAAAATTAAATTCCGTGGAGAAAGCCACTTTTGTACCATTCAAGTGATAATCCAGGAGTGTGTCAGGGGCGGGAGGGGAGGGGGGAGGCTAGATCGCTTGGACTGTTCTGTGTTGAGTTAAGCAACTGAGTCAAGTTATTATTTTGAGACTTTTTAAAAGCCTCTCAGATGATCCTCTTCCCTTCGTAATTATTTTTTTAAAAATGACCTTCAAGGCTTTGACGAAGCATAGTAAAATTGAGTGCCGTAGAGCTATTTTGGTCAAGTGGTAAATAAGTCACAGCTGGCAGGGGCAGTGCAGGCACGGGAGAAGGAGAGAGGAGGAGGAGGAGGAGGAGGAGGAGGCAGCTATAATGCAAAGGACCAGAGCCCTGAACCCTCGTCCTCAGAAGATTTCCAACCCTTGTCCTTGGAGGAAGAAGAGGTCCCTTGAATTCAATTGCGGAGCAGTGGTGCCTAGTTTTTTTAACATCAGTATATCCCACTCTCTTGGCATTAGGACGTTCTTAAACTTACGTTTTCAATGTCTCTGGATTTGGTATCATTTGTATTGCTGCTGCTTCCTGTTCTTGCTGCTGTTTTAATGGTCTGTGTTTTGATGTTAGATTATAAGTGAGGTTTGAATTGCTAATGCATGGTTTTATCTTGCTTGTTAGCTGCCTTGCGCTCTCAGAAGAAAAGGTGGGCCGTACATGTTTTAAATAAATAAACACACACATTGTGTCTAGTTCTTATTTGTATTGAGGAACACTGGTGTATTTTTCATATCCATGTAAGTGTTACATTTTTAAAAAAGTATTTGTTGTTCTTTTCCTTTTTTTAAATTTGCATGTTCATGTTATTCGTTTTGCTCTTATTATACTGTACAAAAAGTTTTACTAGTATCATACCATTATGTCCTTGAGTAGTCATCCAGCTAAACTTTTCTGAGTGGTTCAAGGATGATTGTCATCTACCTCAATGGATCCAGTATTAGAGCCTTCAGAAGCCCACTGTAACATGTTTGCAAGATACCTTGAAGATAAAATCACCCCCTTCATGCTGACTTGAGTGCCACTATTGATGCAGTGTCTGTTGAGGTGTCCAGTGCATCGTCCTATCCTGTTTTGTGGGATCAGTTTTGGTTTTTGGAGCCTGAAGACGTGGACAAGATACTTGCATATGTACAACCCACCACATGCTCTCTCAGCACCTGCCCTTCATGGCTTCTTCCAGCTTGCCACAGGGGGACTGACCACCAGATGGATCAGGGGAGTAGATAGAGTAGATCAATTTATTACGGTCAATTGACCAGCATATAAACTAACAGCATCAAACAAAATCCAAAGAACAATTGTTAGACCAAGAAAGCACATAATGTAGATTTACATAGGTAAAACCTCAAATTAAGGACTGGCATATTTTCATCCCTGCCGCACAGTAGTGAATGCACCATTATATGATGGTGTGGTTCCATGGAGGCTGGTGATAGATAGCTCCTTTAAAGTTCAGACTAAAATCCAGAGTGGATACACTGCCCCACTGACATTGGAGCCACCAGCCTCCACTGGTGTGGCCCTTATTGCCTTGAAGGAGGCCGTGATGTGACCGCTCCTGAAAACACCCTTCCTGGACCCAGAGATCCATGCCAACTATTCCCCAGTCACAAATGCCCCCTTCCTGGTTAAGGTGCTCGAGAGAGCAGTGGCATCTCAGCTGCAGGCACTCAAGCAAATAAGTTTATTTAGTCCACAGACCCTTAACAGCTGCAGGCACTCTTGAATGTGACTGATTGTCTGGATCCATTCCAGTCTGGGTTCAGGCCTGGTTTGGGGAAGGAATTGGCCTTGGTTGCCCTGATGGATGATTCTTCTTTGGGAGAGGGACAAGAGGAGTGTGACCCTGCTACATCTTCTTGATCTCTCAGTGGCTTTCAATAACATCTCTTGGACTGCCTCTGTGAGCTGAGAGTTGGAAGCATTGTTCTGCAGTGGTTCAGCTCTTACTTATGGGGTCAGTTCCAGAGAACAGCATTGGGCAACTGTGCCTCGCCCCCTTGGTAGTTGAACTACAGGTGGCCACAAGGCACTATTCTGTCCCCAGTGTGATTGAATATCTATATGAAACCATTGCGAGCAGTCATTATGAGATTTGGGGCAAAGTGTCACCAGTACGCTGATGTCAGCTAGCCATATTTTTCTGTGATATCTAAATTGGGAGAGGTCATGCACAGTCTGAACCAGTGCCTAGATGCAGTTAAAGCTTGGATGAGGGCTAATAAGCTGAAGCTGACTCTTGATAAGACAGAGACCCTATGGTGGGTAGTTCCTAGGTCCAGGAATTTGGCTGTTTGCCTGTTCTGGGTGGGGTTGCACACCCTCTGAAGGAGCAGGTATGTAGTTTGAGGGTGCTATTGGATCCATCTTTGTCACTGGAGGCTCAGGTGATCTCAGAAAAGAACTGCACTGGCTGCCTATTATTTATTTATTTATTATTTATTATATTTATACCCCACCTTTTTTCCTGCAAGCCATGCTCAAGGTGATGTTGTTGTCATACAAAGCCCTAAACAACTTAAGACCAGGATACCTAGCAGACCGCCTTCCCCAATATATAGCCGGCCGACCTTTAAGATCTTCAGAGGAGGCCTTGGTTGTTCTGTGACCAACAGCATTACGTCACACAATATCTTGAAGGTGGCAGGTCTTTTCAGTGGCAGTGAACGTCCTCTGGAATACCCTTCCCCATGCAGTGCAGGAGGCAGAAAATGTGGTATGTTTTAAATGCTCCTTGAAAATGCACTTGCTCAATCAGGCTTTCTCTGGCTTGTAATTAATTGCTGTTAAACATATGCTGCTCCATCTTACCATTGCTTGAATTGTTTTTGCATTGTTATTGTAGCCGAAATGGTTTTTAATACTATACTTAAGTTAAATGTGATTTTAAAAAAATATTTATACGTGATCCGCTTAGAATTTAATTGTATTAAGCAATATATAAGAATTATTAATAATAAATGAATATCAAACGTTCATTATTTTTTCATTTATATTGACCATATAAAAGAATTTAAATTCAAAATGCAGTGGACCAATAAAATCATTATTTTCTTTTACACACATAGGATTTCAGCTCACCCTCCCTTACCCACCCACCCCATATCCCACAGGGATGGAGAACCTCTTTCAGGCCAAAGTCAAATTCAATTTTGATGGAGCTCTTGGGGGGAGCAACACAGAGCCAGTGTGGCATAGTGGTGAGAGTGTTGGACTGGGATTCAGGAGATCCGGGTTCTATTCCCTGCTTGGCCATGATGAAACTCACTGGGTGACTTTGGGCCAGTCACTGACTCTCAGCCTAACCTACCTCACAGGGTTGTTGTGAGGATAAAATGGAAAGGAGGAGGAGGATGTAAGCCACTTTGGGTTCCTTACAGGAAAAAAGGTGGGGTATAAATATAATAAATAAATAAATAAATATTGTAGCTTAAAGCTTTAAGTGCCTGTACCAAGGCCTTAGGAGAGGCATTTCAACCATTTAGACTGGGGAAAAACTGCTCAAAAGCCAAGAAACTACCAAATGATCTATGGTCAGGGAAAGGGGGTGGGGCCAGGGGAAGTGGGTGTGACCTCTGCAGAACACCAGAGGGCCAGATATGGGTCCCAGGTCTGAGGGGGGGCCCTGCCCTATCCTATACAAATAGCACTAGCATACTGGAGGTGCACTAGGCAGATCAGGCCTTGATTGAGGTGGGGTCTGCACTTCTTTTCACTCCAACATCACTCCATGTTGGACTTCAACTCAAAGAGGCAACAGAAGTAGATATTAATGAACCTCAGCAGCAATGAATAATAGACCATTACCGAGTGTACCACAAGCTGTGTTGATGGACACGAACTTAGATAGCTTTTGAAAAAAGGATTAAGACAAATCCATCCATCAACAGTTATTAGGCATTACAATTAAATGGAGCCTCCAAATCCAGTATAACTTTGAATTCCAGATGCTGGGGATAAAAAAAAAAAAAAAATGGAGGTTGGAGGTTGGCTTGTGGACTATATCCTACTTACATATGTCCCAGAAGTCTGGCTGGCCTAAGTTGGAAACAAGATAGTGAACTAGATTATCCAATGGCAGCCTTCTCCAACATGGGTCCCTCCAGATGTTTTGATTCCAATTCCCATCACCACCAGACAGCATGGCTAATGGTCAGGGATGATGGGACTTATAGTCAAAAACATATGGAGGGACAGCTCAAGAAAGGCTATTTTATGGTTGGATGCAGCAGGGTTCTTCTTATCATAATGATTTTTTTTAATCTTCTGGAAACTTCTTCACACGACACATAGTTAAACTGTGGAATTCACTTCCTTAAGATGTAGTGATGGCCACCAATTTGGATGGCTTTAAAAGGGGATTGGACAAATTCATGGAGGAGAAGGCTATCAATGGCTACTAGTCCTGATTGGCTATATGCTACCTCCAGTATTGGAGGCAGTGTGCCTGTCTACACCAGTTTCTGGGGAACATGGGTGGGAGAGTGCTGTTGCACTCATGTCCTGCTTGTGGGCTTCCCATGGGCAGCTGGCTGTCTGCTGTGTCTGTGTGGACATAGTGCTGGTCTAGGTGGACCCTTGGTCTGATCCAGCATGGCTCTTCTTACGTTCTTATGTTCTTAAATTGAAATGTATTGGAAAAGAACCCATACAAGCCATCTCTACGAATGGGGGCAGGGAGAGACAATCCCCCCCAATATTTAGCAGGTCCTCTCAAAATGACCCATTACCCCATCACATTTTTATCTTCAGCTCTCTATTCAAAATAAATGTAGAGCAAGTGCCTCAGTTTATTCAAAGCAACCCTCTGGCGCTAATTTGTTGTTTACCTCCACAAGATGAACACCTGTCGAGGCACCTTTTCATTGCAAAATGGCACACAGAGACCAGGCTTCCTTTCAAAATTGGTTTTGCAGCCTTTACTCTGTGTACTCCCCTGCTTGAAATAACTGGAAGCCTGGAAAAAGGGCTGGCTCCATGGGCTCCCTTCAATCCATAACAGTTATTTTCCACCCAAAGGTAATTGGTTAATTTTTTTTTCCCCTGGAGTTGTCAAGGAAACTCCCCCCCCCCAAAAAATGAAGTCAAACTTAGTCCGTCAAATTCTGAGAGGTTATTAACTATTTATTGGGGGGGGGGGACTAATAGGTATTATAAACGAAAATAGCTGCATTAATTTCAGTAGTTCTCCCGTATACATAACAGATGGCCATCTAGAGTACATGTAGAGAAGGAATAGGAAGTACTATTTATTTTACATTTTTCGATATAGTTCTAGAACTAGAAGGCACTCACAAACTTAATGCACAAAAAGAAGTAGTGCAGGGATGGGGAACCTCTGGTGTCATCCAGTCCATGGAGGATTTGGCCCTTTCCATAGTCCCCGCCCCTTCCCCTCCCCAAGCGCCACCCCTGCAAACCACTGGGGGCTGGAGGAGAGGGTGAGGAGGGGAATAGTCCTGTTATCTCCAGTCGTCATCCCCTTACTTAGCATGTCACTCACCGTCCCAATTGTTAGCTGCCTCGTCCACCCCATCGCCTCCACCCCTCACCTCAGCCAGGGCAGCTTCAGGGAAAGTCTTGGGTCCAAGCCAAGGTGGTGTCTGAACCGCTCTAGCCACCACTTCAGTCAGGAAAGCTTTGCCTGCCATGGCACCTTCTCTCATTGGGGAATGTTTCACACACAACACAATGCAATATTAATCTTTGGAACTCAGTGCCCCAACATGAAGTAATATTCCATAGGATAGGAAAGTTTTGAAAAGAGCATCAAGCAATTATTCCACAATATGCCATGGGGAGGGATCTCCTGTAAATCAAGTACAATCTAGTACAATCCACCATTAGAGACAAAATGCTGAGCATGGTGGAAAAACCCTAAAGATCTGTGCTACAGTATACGTCTATAATCCTGCTTATGGATCAACCTTCTTGGGTTGTTATTCTCAGAACAGATGAACCCAGTATGGGGGCCAAACATTTGGATTGTCAAAAATTCAGCCTAGCTCTAATGGTACAAGGGAGAACACCCAGAGAAAAATATACTAACTAAGGCATGGGGTAGGGTGTTTTTTTGTTTGTTTTTTGGAGGATTTACTAAACTTGGAGAACGATCAAACGCTGGAGGATTTTAAAATGCCAAAATTGTTTCCTTCATAACTCCTATCTTAAGAAATAACAAACTGTGATTAGTAAAATATTTTCAAATTGTTATGTATGGAACTCCTTTCCAGTTCTATTAATTTGCTCATTCATTCAGATTTTACCACACCACCATAAGTTAGGCTAAGGCAACTTGCATAACCCCCTAATGATACAATCCTATGCATGTCTACTCAGAAGTAGGCCCCACTGAGTTCAAAGTGACTTACTCCCAGGTAAGTGGGCATAGGATTGCAACCTAAAATGCATTGGCTTGGAGCCAGAGTTCCAATGAGTGGCATTCCACTCATTGGATGTCCCCACTGGAAGAAAGGGGGAAGCAACTATTATCCTTCTGTACTGTAACCCCCTTGCCCCTGAAAATCTGTTCTGGAGGGTTGGGGACCCTCTGGAACAGTGTGGGCTGGGGTGGTACCTCCTACCTTCCTCCAGCAGTCCCTTCCACAAATGGAAGGAGCCCTTTTGCAACTCTAGACCCAACCCATAAAATACACCTAGACTGGTTTTACAACTACAGCAAATAACAATTGTCTATATACCAGTACTTCTTTTGCTTAACACTTTTTCCTACGTTTTCTGCTGGTTGTTCCACAAAAGCACACAGAAGATAAATACTTTTACAAGGTAATGTCAGAAGAATACAAAATGCTTGAAAGGTCCCTCCTATGATTAAAAAAAACACATGGCACACAGCCAGTATTAAAGAATATTTGAATTAATAAATCAATCAGTCTTGCAATTTTATGACAAAGACAACTGTCTCATGGCCTTGGGGTTGAGATTCCAATGAAAAGCTGAAGAGCATTCAACAAATCAGCGAACAATATGTCGGTATTTAATGCTGAATGCAGGAACTTTTCCATTTCATTAAAAAAGGGGGACATAGACATAACACATCTTTCCCACCACCCCCAAATATTCAGGCTGCCTTTCCCATGACAATGGAATTTCCCCACATTAATCATGGTCATTTGATCATTTAAATATTACAAATAATAGAAAATATTAATATATATTAGAAGGGGACCCAGGGTGATGGGTGAGGCGAGGCCCACTGATGGAGCAGGCACCACAGGATGGCAATTTGCCATGGGATCCCACCCCACAGCCAATCCTGAGGAAAGCCCTTTGCCAGACAGGCCAGTTTCAGAACTGTCTTGTATCGGTGTTTAAGGGGTGAGGCTTTCTGAACTGGGAGATTTTGTATTTTGAACACCCCCAATTCTGAGTTTGCTTTAAACACCACTTTTCATTGCTACAAAATGTAAGTCCAGATTTTCCATCCGCAACATGTTTGAATTAGAAGGCTGGCTTGTCTATTTATTTTATTTATTATATTATATTTTTAATCCCACCTAATGACAAAAGTTCTCTGGGCAGATTACAAAACTAAAAGAATGAAAACGTAAGACAAAAACAAACAGTCAGGAATAGGCGACCTCTTTGGGCCCATGGATACATGTCGCAATTTGAGAAACTGTCCTGGGCACCACCACAAAATGGCTGCCATGGGAGAGGTGGCTGGTCACAAAGGACAAGTCACCTGCCCAAAAGACTGAGTACGAGGCAGAGGTGGGGTCTGAGCCCCATCACACCAAACCACTCCTTTAAACTCAAACATTCAGTGCCAACTGGGCCTGTACCCAGGGGTGAGCTAGAGGGTCCTGCTTCACCTAAATTTTCTCCCCCCCCCCAATCATTTTGGAAACAAATAATTAAAAAACAGTTTACAATTTTGACTTTTAAAGGCCTGCAAACCAGATGAGCTGCCCCCCTACTATTTTGGTGTCCATCCGCCCCCTGCCTCCTGAACATTTAAGCTGGCTACAGGCCTGGTGGTGCCAACATAAACTTTTTGTTATTATTTTTTTACAAGTGGGAGGGGTAGGACATGTTGGTTGGCACCAACACAGGTGTCTGGGGTCACACTGGTGCTCACAGGCATGACATTGCCTGCCCCTGCCTCCTCCTGGATACCTGGGCAAACACTAAATAGGGTAAGTGGGGGACATTGCAAGCCAATTTCTTTACCCTAATCGGCTTGCAAAAAAATAAAAATAAAAATAGAGTGGCTTTCTCCCCACTTAATTCCCCCTTCCCCCCAATGTTTTCAGTTAGGGATGCTGTTGGATTTAGGGCTTTTATGGGGTGGGTGGGAGGCAGTGTAAAAAAATATTAAATTTGGAGGGGTCTCATTGGTAATGCTGCATTTATGCTCTGCAGTTGAACACTTTATACTTTTGATTCAATATTAGCCAGACATATTCTATTTCTGTTGACAGAAATTAAGGTTCTCCATGGGTGGTGGCCTCAGAATAGAGATTGCCACATTATTACTGCATTACAGGAGCATAAAGAAACCGAGACGCAGCGCCCTGAACAAGCATAACAGTTTATTTTCTTTTTACAAAGACAACATTGACTGTACAGCTGCACCTCACTCCTGTAGACAAACTGAAAATGGATATTGGAGTTTGTGTTTACTAAAGCAGATAAATGTGATTATCTTATGGGACAATGTCATGCTCCAATGGTACAATATGGAACATCATGTTAGCTCATGCATGCTATGTCATGCTTTGAAATAGAATTAGGCACTCCTAACTGTCTGAAGCTATGCGCTTCGCAAAGGGAGATATTTCGGAAGCACTTTAGGTGATGGGGAAGGGGGGAGAGGATTACTGAATATCCTATTGCTGAGATGTACTCTCAAACATCACAAGTCACAAACTAATCCAGTCTCCTACATGTATACCAGAAACAAATCAAAAGGGAAAAGAAAGGAGAGAGTTCACTTCATATTAGTAGAGGGTTGTTGTTGTTTTTCAACTGAATGGGGAATGCCCAACATGTTATTTGAATAAATATGCTTTCTTCAAGAGTAAATATACATTCCAACTGAACAAAAAGAATCCCTATTTTCAAAAATCAAATTCAGAGGCGTGTTGGGGAATTCAGTCTATGTGAATTCTGATATGAACTGACCTGATCGTATATCCTGGATGAATGGGTAGAATTTGGAACTTGATTTTATCCCCTTCGCTTCACATTTCCCAAATGTTCTCACACAGTTCATGGAATATTCAAACTACATTTTAAAAATGTGTATATTTGAAGAGAAAATAATTTAGAAAAGCATATTTTGATAGAAAGCATGTACTTAAGTGTATTTTTAAAAAAATTAAATAGAAAATTCACAGATGAATGCAGAAACAGGATGGAATGGAGCTATGGGTGAATGAATGTGAAAGTGACTCCACCATACCTAAAATCAAACCTCAAGTGTCATTTGAAATTCAGGAATGTATTAACTGGGAATATGTGAATCAGCAAAACTCAATATCATCAAGATTCTCCGAATTCCACCTTGAAGCTTGTTCTGATTCATGCCCATGTAAGATTATGAGCCTTATTTTATTGCACAAAAATTGTTGTGTGCGTTTTCCAAATGTGCACATTAATTTCCCAAATCACCTGTGCACATTTTTGAAATATGCACGTTTTCTCCCATTGATCAAACCATGTTGGCGTGCATTTTTCAAAAGTACTCTTTTTTTTTCATGCACATTTTCCAAATCTACACATTTTTCAAATTCATTTTTCTTTTTGTACATTGCATTTGTGTCCATGCTCAGTTATGGGAGGTGCAAACTGTGAATAACTTCTGGTTAATAATGAACTGAAACAAATTTATCATACATCCCTATTTACAGTATCATTTTTGATACTAGCATTTTCCTTCCAAAATATTACTTTTCCCACAGAAAGGTAGACTCCACTTCTGAACAATCATTTTCTTATATGCACTGGTGTTGGACCTTCCTTTTCTGAAGATCTCTGTTTTCACTTTCATTAGGGATGACAAATATGTCAGTATTACTTTCTCACACATTCCTTTAAAAAAAAAATTTCTTTCTTTGTTATTTCTTTGTTACATTTCTTTTCCACCTTTCCCCTCAAGGAGTCCAGGATTGCATACATGATCTTCCTCCTCTCCATTTTATCCTCACAACAACCCTGTGAGGTAGGTTAGACTGAGAGGCAGTGACTGGCCCAAAGTCACCCAGTGTGCTTCATGGTGGAGTGGGGACTAGACCCCAGGTCTCTCAAGTCCAACACTCTAACCACTATACCACAAGCTGTTTCCTTTCAATTTTTGAAGAAATTTGTGGATTCTTGTACGTTTTTATCAAAAAAATAACTAGAGGAAGAAAATTCTCACTCATCTGCACCAGCCAAACTCAACAGGTACAGCTATTCCCACCATGGAGAGGACCATGTCCTTGCCTTTTGAAGATGAGAAACCTGTCAAAAAAGAGAGCTGACAACCCTTTTCTGAAGCACAAACACAGGTATTCAATCCCAGACTTTTAAGAGCTAAGCAGTCAAAGCCCCAGGCCTGGATGGACAAATCTGTCCGTTCCACTTTACCCCACATTTTTTAAGTCTCAAGTTTATGAAGAGATCTGTGAATTTTCATAAGTTCTCATCCTAAAAAAGGAACTGAACAAAATTCTCACCCATATCTAGTTCTCATAGCTATTGCATAGCTGACACTGTCCTGCCTTCTTATTTGTTGGGCCACAGTCTGAAAGAAATCATTATGGTCTCCATTTTCTTTATTTCCCCTATGAACAGCTAGGGATGTCTGAGAAATCCAACAGGGAGATGAAAATCTGTCAGATTTTCATGATTCCCCCACCCAGATTATGGTTTGTTAGCCCCGTGCTGGCGCTGACTCGCTGTGGTGCGAGTTGAGCCAGCCTCGTGGACTTCCGTTGGTAAGAAAGGCCAGGATTTTCATTTTTGAAAAAATGCTAAAGAAATTTGTGCAAAAATGGCCAATTGGCACAAATTGTGTAAGAACCCCATGTTTTGGGTGCTGTTTTGCAGAAATCAGCCGATTTTGTGCAAATCACATTAGAGCCACATGGGTTTCATGTGCCGATTTGAGCAAATTGGCTGGTTTTGTGCAAATTTCCTTAGAGGTTTTTAAAAATGCACAATTGCAGCCTGTCTTACAGATGGAAGTCTATAGAAATCCTCTGACTCCATCCACATCCGTTCATCAGATTGGTAGCAAGCAGAGGAAAATAGTCGAGCTCAAACAAGCCAGATTTGCCTGTTTCGGTACATCCCTATATGCTTTATGGATGGATAGCCTCTTTTCTTTTCTCTCTCTCACTTTGTGTGGCCTTACTGGAAGCTCCCATCAAATTTATCTGCTTTCTTCTTTTCTAAAAGAATAAAAATATAATATAATAAATATCTTACCCACCTTGCATCCCAGCAAACTGCTGGATCTTGTGCTGCAATCCATAAAGCTCAGCTTCAAAGTTCAAGACCAAGCCAGAATGAATATTGTTTGATGACCTTTGGTACAAGCTCTTCCATGAGCTTGTGTGTGTGTGTGGGGGGGGTGTGTGGTGTCCTTTTTTTCTTAATGCCACAAGAAGACCCAGCTGGTCTCCTTTGCTTTTAAGCAAGGAACAAAACAGCACTGTTTGAGGCAGCAGCAGTTTGCTTTTCATTAGCAGCAACAGCAGAAAAAGTCAGAGAAGTCAGAGCAGCCACACTCACCAATGTCAATGTGCCAATATCAGTGTGGGAATATAATTTGATTCCTGACTGTGAAGTGACAGGTACTGTGCATAACTGTAATTTTGATATTAGTGCACAAATAACAGCAGACACATTCAACATTTATATTTACACCTACTGCAGAGAATGGGAAGCCAATTTCCACGTGTGATTTTAATGTGCAATGAAGCACATGTCCAAGAGAATACTGAGCAGCACAGACTGACATAAATGAAGGACTTTTGTAAAACATTTGAATGATTAAAAAAAAAAAATACAGAGAAACAAATAAATAAAAGAGTATATGATAACAACTTTCTGAAACTGACAAATGTTATATCCTAACTGCTGCATAATGTCCGTGTTTGTATTTGCAAGCTTAGACCGTGAGCGTTTCTGTAATTAGACTATGAAGACTACAGTTCCCAACATGCTCAAACAGAGATGGGTGTGTATCCACTAAGGGCACACAATGCTATGGGGATGCCCGTAGCCGTAACCCTCTGAACTTGGAGGATTACAGGAATCCTATGTAAGGCGAGAGGAGCACGAAGGTGGAAGCTGCATCCGTGTTGCTCTTGCTCTGCATTCTGCAATTTCAGCCATGTAAGTGGCACCACAGAGTGGGAGGGAAGGAGGTTTCTAGGATACGTCGCATCTGGGCGGCATCAACCTCCTCCCCTCCCTGCCCCTCAAAATGCCCCTAAAACAGTGTTCTCCAACCTTGGGTCCCCAGATGTTTTTGGCCTACAACTCCCAGCATGCTGGGAGTTGTAGGCCAAAAAACATCTGGGGCCCCAAGGTTGGGGGACACTGCCCTAAAAGCTCTCATCCGAGGTTGCTCTTACGACCTCGAAGCAGCCAGCGTGTTTTTTCCCCACACTGGCTGCAAGGATCCGAGTGCGGCGGATCCCCAGCTACAAGTCAGAGCAATTTTCCAACCTCATAGCTGGGAATTTGAAAAATCCTATGGCAGTCTACATGCTGTCTTGCGGCCATAGACATTTTTAAACTGATGAAATGAATCGCACTGTGTGGAAATGAGCACCTTTCAGAGCACAACTGCTTTTTGGCTCATATATAAGTCTGGGGAGTGTAAATTAAGTAAGTTTGCATCAAAATGTGATTGTGAACCAAACAAAATTCTCACCCACGAACAGGTACCCAGGAGGGAAACATGCCAGCAGCAGAGGAGAAGGCAAGGCCCTCAAGGGTGAATGAGGAGAGCCTTCCCCCTCCCCAGGGAGACTCAGAATCTGAGCCAGAGATAGGACCACCCAACCCTCATGAATGCTGCCCCTTGAAAAGAAGCATGCACATGAAGGTCCTTCTCAGATTGCACAGCAGGCCTGTATGATTAGCCACAGCTGGGAGTGTGAGCATAGCCAGCCAGCTCCTGGATAACCGGCGGAGTAGCACACCAACCCAGTTGTTGAAAACAGCGTCTAACCTTGCTTCTGCACCCTAGACCTTATACCTGACTCCTTGCCCTTGTTGCCTTGACCAGACTTTCGTGAACGACCCTGGACCGGACCTTGACACCGAAGCTCTGCTGATTTATTGGACGGACGGACTGGTTTAATTGGACTTCGTACTGGACACGGACGGAAACCCTTCCTGCTCGTGCCTTGGAAAGACTCTGGTATTTATAAACCTACCTTGACTGATGTGTTATTATTGCTAGTTTTGTTGTTGCTTATCTTGACTGTGAAATAGCTGGCTGAGTTCCTGGCTTACTATCTGGACACCAATTAAAGTGGGGCATAAAATCAGGACACTGTAAGACAGATATTGTTCCTGTTCATCTACAGAAATGATAGTCTGTGCACAAGTAAAGAATATAAAAAAGAACCCTGTAAAAAAGACCAAATACTGTTATTGACCAACCAAATGCCCCCAGGAAGCTCACAAGTAGGGCTTGAGGACAATAGCCCTCATTCACCATTCCTACCAGCAAATGGCCCTGAACCTGTAAATTCTAGATAACTATTTCATAGCCATTGATCAACCCAACCTCTCCCCCTCCATGAATCAGCCTAATCCCCCTTTAAAGTCATCTAAACTAGTGGCCATTATCATGCCCAATAGCAGCAAACTGCAAAATTACACATATATTGTGTGAACAGATATTTTCTTTTGTCTATCCTGAACCTACCTCAATTTACCTCAATTTCATTGGATGATCCTAAGTATTATGAGTGAGGGAGAAAAACATATCTGTCTTTCTGTCTGTCTCTCTCTCTCTCTCTTCCTCCTCTACACCAGGGGTGGGGAACCTCTTTCGCTCAAGGGTCCAAACTCAATTTCATAAAAGTTATCACAGGTGTCATTCCTTTGGTGGACGGAGCTGAAAGCAAAAGGGGGTGGGGCCAAAAAACCAAAATACCAGCATATTTTAGCTTAAAGCTCTTACTGCCAGTAACTAAGCAATAGGAGAGGCATTTTAATCTATTACAATGGGGGGGGGGGGAAACTGCACAAAAGCTGGGAGACCACCAAATGATTGGTGGTTGGGAAGTGGTGGGGGCATGGGTTTTCAGTCCGGCTTGTGCCTGGTTAACAAGCCACTGCACCAGGTTTGAACATCACAACACT
The DNA here is from genome assembly GCA_021292165.1 of Shinisaurus crocodilurus. Classification (NCBI taxonomy): domain Eukaryota; kingdom Metazoa; phylum Chordata; class Lepidosauria; order Squamata; family Shinisauridae; genus Shinisaurus; species Shinisaurus crocodilurus. The sequence goes on from CM037879.1 coordinate 160,667,156, forward strand.
GTGATGCTGAAACAAACAAGTGTGACCACCCACCATGGGTTGTCATGCTGTGCAAACCAAGCCAGTATCTCCTGTTGTCATTGTGTGTGTTCAGGCAGAGTGGGGTGGGGGGTGGGGGAGCGGAATAGCTGCATATATTTGTTCATGGTTCTTTGTTTAATATCTCACTCATCCATCAGAGTATGGCTAATCTCCCTATTATTTTAGGCATCCATGGCAATTGTACTTTTCTCACACCTTCACCAATATACTCCTTTATTAAATTCGTATGTACATATCCTATATTTTCACACATCATGTAAAAGAACCCCAAATTGGCAATATATGAGTGGCTGTGTGTAATTCAAAACCTTCCAGTCTCCATTCTGTTCCACTCTTGCATGACCGCTGATCACAACCCGAAATGTGGACTGTTATCCCAATAGGCAGATAGGAGCAAGCTTCATTCTAAATGCCTGGGGTCAAGCAAGGCACAAGTCTCATGCCAATGCTGACTCCAAGTGTATCCTTTTCCTTTCTTCCCTAGAAGTGAATGGTTGCCCCATTCATTCCTATGAGAAAAAGTTAAACACTGACCCTTGGGGAAAGAATAGAGCATGCTGGTGAGCACCCTGAGGCAGCAAGGCAGCAAAACAAGACTTACCCAACTGGCCTGAGGGCTCATGGCAAGGAGATGCTCTTGGGGCCTGTCTAAGGATGGTCAATTCAGCGAGTTTCACTTTTTCCCGCATTTGATTTAAAAAACAAAAAACAAAAAAACAAGCACTTTTTCTCCCAAATATGAAGAAATTAGCAAATATGGATAAATTCTTATCAAAAACAAATTGAAACAAAATTCTCACCTATCTGCACCAGCCAAATTCATGGTTGAATACACCCGGATTGAAACCCTGACTTTGAAGGGCAACGCACTTAAAGCCCCCTGCCTGGTTGGATGAATCTGTCAGTTTTGGTTTCTCCCACATTTGATTTTTTTAAATCTCAAGTCCTTTTTGTCCTGATAATGGAGAAATTTGTGGATACTGGTAAAATCTGATCAAAAACCAACCTGAAACTAAATTATCACCCATCCCTAGACTTGGCTCCCTTAGTTGTACACAAGGCTTGTCAGCTCTGAGGTAGGTTTCAAGGTCAGGCTCTCCTCGGCACACATTTAGGTAACAAAAAGCCAAGAACAGCACATGATGCTAATTTTAGCTTTGAGTAGGGATTAGTGAATCAGTCTGTCTCCGTTCTGTGTCACTTTTGCATGTGTGTCCACCCTTAAGTCTGTTTCATCTTGTTTCTGCATTAATCTGTGATTAAAAGAAAAACTTGCATTAAAAATTGCATTTCAATATATAGTGTCATAAGATTGGGGATCAGGCTGTGATGATCACCTCTTGGGGTACCTTCTAAAATGCTGTGATTGTAAAAGGTGGTCAAAAAAACTGGTTCAACAGGAGATTACCCACATAGTCTGGCAGACTCCTCAATTATGGAGATTAGCTGATGGCTTTCAATAGCTGGCATTTTGAATGAGGAGGAAATGGCCAGAGACTGTTCTGGAAGGGAGCTCACCCCACCCACCATCCACCCCCAGATGGAGATGAGGTAAGCAAGAGGTATGTGTGAAGAAGCTGCAGTTTTCAGAGTCAGAGGGAAAGTGAGAAGAGATGGAACTGAGCTGGTCTTCTGGAGTTTCAAGCTGTGCCCCCCCCCCATCTATGCTCAACCTGTATATTTGTAAATAAACAGAAGTATTACAAAATACCACATGCCTCCTGTGATCTCATTCCAAAGGGTAAGCATTGCACTTCTCACCAACTGAAGAATGGGGGTGACCATGACAATATTTTGAAATGTATTTTCTCTCATTTTCTCCCAAAATACACAGTTCTAAATTTATGTTCTCTCAAAATATTTATGGGTAAACATGCTTTGATATGGTTTTTGAGTCAAGAACTATGTCGGAACATCGGTTAAGTAAAAAGGCTGGTTAAGTTCCAACCTGCACATTCATCCAGTAAATTTAGATCAGGTCAGCTCATCTCAGAATTCACATAGATTGAATTCCCTAAGCATCTATATTTGATTTTGGAAAATGAGACTTCTTGAGGATTCCCAGTGTTGGGCACTCCCATTCAATGGGGAAAAAATGATCTACTACTTTGAAGTTATCTTAAGCATCCCTAGCATTCAGCCAGGGTGAACTCCCTAACTAGAGAGGCAGCAGGACGCAATGGTTTCCTATAGTCTCACCCAAAATACAGTTAGGGTTTGGAAGGTGGAGAACTTAATCAGTCATTTATGTCACAGTTTGGCAATTCATTAATAAAGTTATGGCCTTAATTTATCCTTTATTCCAGGTTGTAAGTTAAATGCAATAACAATTGTGGAAAAGCAAGAGAGCCATGGTGTTATTTTTTTATTCTTTCTATTATATCCTTTATTTTTACAATGAAAACACCATGACTGTTTTGCATTTCTTGTCCTTTGGACTAACAACTGCCTGCACTAAATACAAACTTTAGAGGGAAAAAATAATTGTTTCCAGATGCTGGATTCCCAGAAATACCTTGACAAAAGAGTTTAGGGTGTTTGATTAGAATACTAACAAGAGCCTTTTCAGAATTTAATGAAATTTCCAGATTTTAACATAAATCCCAAGTATGTGCTTTACAGTGCAATCCTATCTGTGTTTACTCAAAAGCAAGCCTCACTGAACTCACTGAGTAGACATGCATAGGATAGTACTGTTAATTAAGTTATGATGTGTGGGCAGAAAAAGCCGAAAGAGAAAGAGAGGGTGGGCATGTCTCCGAAATATGAGACTGATAAAAGCAGGCCCTTATATCATTTGGAAGAAAAACCATTTTGTTATAACAAATGAACATAGCAGATCAAAACAAAGCATTTCTTTAGGAGAACAACAGGCTCCATAAGATGTACCTCAAAATGGAAGAAAAATAACTATCAAAGCAAAAAGCCATCTGAGTAAGTGAATAGTTCAGCTTTTAATATAGTTTTCAGTTGTGTAAAACAAGTCCATAACTAATCCAATCATTTGTTTAAAATGCTTAACAGATAGAGCCACAATGTCAAAAACATAATAAAGAAGAATACACTCATGGGTCCTCTGGGCCAAATGTAGATAAAGTTGTATTATAATCAAAATAAACATGTGATGGGTTTTTTCAATAGGGGTCACCCATTGCTGCATTGCTTCATGAATTGGAAGTCTTTTATATTTTCTGCCCTCTATTTGATGCATACTTACCCTTATTCAATCTCATGCTATTAGTTTCTATTTTCATAAAACACTAAAATATATTCCACAGTACCATATTTACAACATGCCTATTTAGTGATGCTGCCAAATTTCATAATTAGTCAGCTCATTGGTCAAAACTCATCCATTCAATAGCAAATGTTCACCTTTGTAGCGAGCCTGGATCAATGTATAACAAATTCAGTATTAAGTTTGGAATTGATTGCAAGCTTTGACGCATGCACATCAAAGCAGTAAATTTTCAGTTGTCCTGCCACCTAGACCCTAAAAATCATACTTGTCTTGAAGCAGTTTCCTTAGCTGCTTCCCTCATTGCCACCACTGCCACTGCCACTGCCACAGCTCTGGCTTCAAGGAGGAGGAGGACTCTGCAGAGTTCATCATACCAGCAATCGGTGATGGCAAGTAAACATCACATGACATCAACACACCGGGAGACCATGTGAAAACAACCAATCAGAAAGGGGGGACATAACGGGATGATGCATGACATCATGCCACACTACGCAATACCAAACAGCACAGGCCTGTGGCTTACCCTGGCTCAGCTTGTCTGAGTGTGGAAAGCTAAGCAGGGTCAGGCCTGGTTATTACTTGGATGGGAGACCCCTCCTCTAGTTTCCTGCATTGAGCAGGGGGTTGGACTCCATGGCCTTGTAGGCTCCTTCCAACTCTATGATCTATGAAAGTCTATGAAACTACAGCTCCCAAAACGCATCTTGATATTGTGCACGTGCAAAAACAGTATAGACGGAACAAGATTTCACATCAAACTCCTTTAATGTGAAATCTTGTTCCATATATATGTGTTTGTGTGCATGCACAATATCAAGGTGCATCTTGATATCAACTACAATCATGTACTACTTTACAGTGCATGATCCGTAGAGAAAAAGCCTATTTTCTGTTTGCAAGCTAGCTACGGTACTTCTTTGTTAAAATATGATGCACTGGGAAAGTCTGTCCCTGACCTGGTTAGCATTCCTTATTGATTAGCATTAGTGGGATTAATTGGATGCTTAATTAGGACATAGGATCCTCAACTTGTAACACAAGCACACATCCTGAAATTCTTATCCCACTTTACATGCCAACTGCTGGTTTCACATTGCAATATTAGGCCTCACTGCCACCTATTAGAACTGAGGGAGTAAACTAGAACACATGCAACATTACCTTGCGGCAATGCTATGGAGAGGATATAGTGATGGGCAAGCTGTCTTTCAGTGAAATTATAATTTCCCAGTGGTTTTCAAACTAATATTCAAGGAACCCTGAGTTCTTTTCTCTCATGGGCTTTCAATTCAGTCTATATAGCTACTGGTGGCTCTGAGCAAGGAGAGAACAGCTGCCTTTGCATCATTGCTCACAATGTAGCCAGATTGGCCACTAGAGAAATCACATTTCTGTGTAGATTCTTTGATATTTAATATATGGCTAAAAGTTAAGCCAGAGGTCTCTGGAATGAGATTGCCTTGGCCAGAATGGATTCTCTGATGAACAATCCATTACAGTAACCACATTCCGAGGAAGAGCAACTGGGGCTGGCATATATAAAAACCAAAACATGCAATATGGGCTGAACTAATAGAAAGTGGAAAATCTGAATTCAGGCTTTCGATGCAATGAATTAAGTTTCTTCCTAACCTATCTATATGCATGAAAGATAATGTAGAAAAGACAAGAGCACTTATTCCATATGGTCATTCATAACAACAATGCAGCACTAGAGGGGAAGGTCATAGTGCCCACATATGAAGGGATCCTCATAGGGCATCAGAGAACCCTTCCCCCCCCATCCCCCCACAAGATGCATGCATAGGCATATGGTACTCTAGGGCATTATAGAGAATGGAAAGCCTATGCGTGCCGTGCACCCACTTAGTCTTCCCCTCTCTGATCAGTCAAGGAACATGCACTCTGAGCTTGTGTTCCTTCACTGAATGGAAGGGATAGGAGGCTGAACAGGGATATAGGAGGTGCTCAGTAGACCTTTAATTCCCCATAATGGCCTGGCAGAAAGTATGCACAGATACCCATGCACATGGTCTAAGGAGGAAGGAAGAAAGGGGCTCTCTTACACCATCTTGGAACCCTTTAAGCATGGGGATTATGCCCACAGTGGACTGATCAAGCCTCGGGTTTATATGTATGTTTATAAACAAAGCCTTCCAATTTTAGTCTATTTAGATGAGCCATTTCTTGGTTCAGCATTTAGAAAGGAAATCACTTTTAAACCAAGAGCTATGTTTGAATAGGTTATTTGCAACATAATAACCTTGTGAATTACTGAGACGCTGTGGAGCAGAGGAAAATGTGATTGTGAAGCGCATGATGAGGATTCAATTGGGTTGGCAGCTCTAATGTTTGCCTTCCATAGGGTGTTTAGGGATTTTCTCTAGATTTTGTATGTATTATTTCTATTTTCAGAGATTCTCAACTGATGAAGGTGAACTCATTTCTCTTGTCTCAAATGGAATAATTTAAAGGATTTGGGGGGTATGTCTGATATCCGCAGCTGGCATGTAGAGAAAGATATTGGCAACTTTCACTTGGAAAGCAATCTCCTAAGTACTCCTTAGGGATATGGGGGGCATTCATCTCTTATAATTTAAGACTAGAAGGCAATTCCCCCAATTACATCTCAGAGGGCACCCAGACCAGAGATTTTTTTGGCAAGCTGTTTCTCTGATAATCATGCAACGTGATGGCTCAGTCCACACCAAATCCCTTGAACTACATCATCTTTCATTCCTAATTAGGATTCCTATCCTCCTGATATTATTATTCTTTCATATTTCCATATCCACATTGAATAAAACCGCCACCCCTCCAATTTGCTATGGACAAAAGTCTTGCACCTTCATAGGCAACGTCTTGCCTCTTCCCTTTTATTACCAGAATAATGTGTATCTTTTAAAATAATGTATTTTCACTATGGCAACCATCTGAAAAGTCATGTTCTTTCTTCTTCTTCTGGACTCTTTCTGTTAAGTAGTTTTTCAGCAGAAGCATATAGAACTGACTACTTAACAACTAGCTACCTCAGAATCCCAGCACATGGTTTCCTTCCTCTACTTTCTCTTTCTTCCCCTTCCCTGCCAGTCCTCTGCAACATAGTCTATCCTGTTTGCAGGGGGCCCTACTGTGATGAAAGGGTTAACAGCTAGCGTTGCCAGGCAGAGTGGTCGCGTCTGGCAACCTATCAGGGCTCGCCTGTAGAAAGTTTTGATGGGAGGGGGAGCTCTGTATATATGTGCCTGTGTGTGTGAGAGGAGTTTGTTAGAGTGTTAGGGTGTTAGAGTTAGTTAGACATGAGAGAAGTGAGTTGGAGGGAAGTGAGTTGGAGGGAAGTGAGTTGGAGGGAAGTGAGTTGGAGGGAAGTGAGTTGGAGGGAAGTGAGTTGGAGGGAAGTGAGTTGGAGGGAAGTGAGTTAGGGGGATTCTAGTCAGTCAGTAAGATCAGAGTCATAAAGTTAATTCAACATAAACTATTGCCTTTATGGAAAAGAGATTGTTCCTGTTTAAAGAAATGTTTTACTTAAGAAAATAAAGAACCATTTGTTGGGTTACTGAAGAGACTGATTGGTAACTGTTTCCATCCTGAAGCTTACCCCTAATCACTTGGCACAGCTGCTAAGAGCAAGATAAACAATACCTACCCAATGTTAACACCACAATAATCAGGAATGGTATTTTAACAGAGTTTATCTCCCACAGACAGATTGTCCGCTCGGGTTTATCTGGGAGTGAGTGAAGACTTGTGACAGGGTGGAACTGAGTTAGTTTAAAATAGAGTGAACTAATACCCTGGAGCTACCATATCTCAGCCACTGGGTTAGTGAGAAAGTGAACTAACAACCAGGTGGTAGTGAGAGAAACAAAAGTAAATAACCGGCCACGTTATCGTCACACCTATCCTCTGTGTAACAATTGAGGGTGGGATTGCAGGGGCTAAACATGTATAGGATGCCACCCTTATAGATACAGAGACAAACTTAGTAGTTTGAGGGGAACTATTGCTCTGAAAAAGTGGATATGCATAATTTGATTGCTCTAGCCATTAAAGAATCAATGCAATCAAGGGTTCCTTTCTTAAAAGTTATAAAGCATCTATAATTATCTAGACCATCTTAGAGAGTGAAAAGGCAGTTCATCTTAGCATTGTTGAGGCTGTATTGAATAGGGGGCATCCATAAAATGATCATGAGTGTCTGAGTCAGACAGAATTTGCCAAGGACAGAATGCCTTAAAAGGCGGAGCACTACTCCCCTAATGAGGGGATGCCTTCCAGAATCCTTTCAAGTCTCTAACAATGGACTCATTTACATTGAGATTGTCCCAGGAAAGGAAATTTATGTATTAGAATCTTGTTAACCAGAGCTGACAAAGGTTACACACACACACACACACACACACACACACACACACACACACAGATATCAAAGAAAGAGAATCAATCAGTTTAAGTACTTCTTACAGGAAACTAGATGCAAGTAAACACTTTAGATGAAAGCACAGAGAGGGGGAGAGACTCCCAATACATGAGCAGAAATGACCAGCATAGACTTAACCTGTTACTGATTTTACAACGAATTGAATATGTGATGACAGGAAGCTGCTGTAGACTGAGTCACACCAATGGTCCATCTAGCTCAGTACTGTCAATGAAGGGGAAGGCCATTTGTGGCCCTCCAGGTATTTTAGCCTACCCCGCCCATCAGCCCAAGACATCATAGACAATTGTGAAGCATGCTGGGAGTGGTAGGCCACAACATCTGAAGGGCCGCTAATTGCATGCTCCTGGTGTACACTGACTGACAGTGGCTGTCCAGGATTTCAGTGGATTTCAATTCAATGCAATTGATACATGACGATGGATGAGACTGGCAGAGGGAAGCAGAATGATGACACGTTATGGCAGGGCCCTCCTCCTGGGTTGCCAATCCAGCCCTCCAAGGTTCCAGAGATGGCCACACACTCTTCCCCCAGCCCAATCTCCTTTCTACCAAACACCCCAATCATTTGGTGGTTTCCCAGGTTTTGTGCAGTTCCCCCCCCCCCGATTCTAAAAGGTTGAAGTAGGGATGTGTGTGTGCATTTTGTTCGGAGGGGGTGGAAATCCGGCGGACTAGCTGGTCTTGACCACCTAAACTCCACCCAACTTACGTCTTCCCTGGCTCGACTTGCATTCTCCAGAGTTGAGCCAGGGAAATGACTTCCAAGCTCCTGGCAGGCCACTGTTTATGTAGAAAAAGCCTTAAGATATGCCCAAAGTGGCCGCAAGTTGCGTAATTTGTGCAAATTGTGGCCGCTTTGGACATATCTTAAGGCAATTTCTACAGTAAACAGTAGCCCGCCGGGAACCTGGAAGTCCAGCGAGTAGTGCAGCATTACGTCCACTTTCGGCCCGGCTTGATGGGCACAGCAGTGGAGTCCGCCGAGCAGGAGACCGTTCAGATCTCAGCGGATCACCCACCCCTAGTAGGGGTGGGGAATGTATTTCAGCCTCAGGGCTGAATTCAATTTTGGGGAAGCTCTCACGGGCTGCATATTCCACTGGTGAGCAGGGCCAAAGGCAAAAGAGCTAAGACCAAAAATTAAAAAAGGCAAACAAAGAAAGAACTACCAGGATATTGTAGCTCAAAGCTCTTACCTCCAGTAACTAAGCCTTAGGAGAGGGAATTTAATGAGGGGACCAAAGGCACAGCCATGGGCAATTACACCTTACCATAATAACCATATATCAAGTGCCATTCTCCGCACTCATAGTATCAGGCTCAAAACTGCAATGAGGAAACTGACTGCAGCAGAAGCAGCAGCAACATGTTAAGATCCAAGGGCCACCGAGGAGGTGGCACAGCAGCAGTCTATGCACAGGAGCTTGCGTCGCTGTGGCAAATGGAGACATGGGACAACAAACATCTCCCCCAGCAAAATCACCACATGCCCAAATCCGAATGTGCCCTCTTCTCTCCATGCAGACTTCCCTTTTAATCACCCAACTGGGAATTGATGCCTTGTTGTGACCAGGGTAGATAAACATTGATTTTTTATATAAAATGGCATGCAGCAGTAAATGTCTTTTGGAATGCAGTAAAATATATTTAACATTAAGTCTATATAGGATTTCAGGGTGTGTGTTTGTTTTTTTTTTTAAAAAATCAGTTGTGTCAAAGGTTTCTTTAAAACAAACTGGTTAAAAAGGATATCTGCATTTAATACAAACAAACTCAGTAATTTCTAATCTCAACAAAGAGAGTAATGTCTAAACTTATGATCTCTTAGAATGAAATTGATTACCCTTTATCAAAGACATTAAATTAAAGCCTGCTTTTCTATGTAAAGTAATGATTTGGGGCAAAAATGTCTGCCTTTTGAGGTCAAGCATTAAATATGATACACTAGGTCAGGGGTCCTCAAACTAAGGCCCGCGGGACACATCCGGCCCACCGGGTCGTTTCATCTGGCCCAGCGGCTGATCCAGAGGCTCCCTGCAGGGGAAGGGGAGGAGGGTGGCAGCTGAGCCGGCAAGAGGGTGCGGGCCGCCCAGCCGCTTGCCAGCCCCGCGTCTCCTGTGGGGGGAGTAAGAGGAGGAGTTGCGGTTGAGCCAGCGGCGGGGTGTGGGGCACCTGCCTGCCTCCCTGCGGGGTAAGGGGAGGCTGAGCAGGCGGCAGGGCACGGGGCATCCGCCCTCCGCCCTGCATCAGTAAGGGGAGGAGGGGCGGCTGAACTGGCGGCGGGGTGCGGTGCGCTTGCCCGCCCGCTGCCCTGCGTCTCCCGCTGGGGGAGAGGGGAGGAGGGGTGGCTGAGCCAGCGACGGGGCGCGAGCTGCCCGCCCCCCTGTGGGGTAAGGGGAGGCTGAGCCGGCAGCAGGGCGTGGGCCAGCCGCCCGCCCGCCGCCCTGCGTCTCCTGCGGGGGTAAGGGGAGGAGGGGCGGCTGAACCGGCAGCAAATTAATTTATTATTAATTTATTATTAATTTATTAATTTATAATAACTTTCCATTTAATCAAGTAAAAAAAAAAGGACCCTGGTCCTTTTTTTTACTTGATCCATTCGTTCATATTTTTTTCAAACCGGTATAGTCCGCCCGCCCCCAACAGTCTGAGGGACAATGAACTGGCCCCCTGGTTTAAAAAGTTTGAGGACCCCTGCACTAGGTCATCTATATTGCATTTAGTATACTGCAAGCTATCAATATGTCAACAAAAGGACATGGACGTTTACTTTTGATCTCATGATGCTACCTAGTAACTGCAATCTCTTAAATTGATTTATTTACTTAATTCCTATCCCACCTTTCTGCCCCCCCCAAAAGGTGCTCAAGCTAGTTAACGATAAAATCCAGATTAACAAAATCTAATTAAAACATAGCATTAAAACAAATAAATTAAAAACACAATTAAAAGCACAACAATGAAAGAAATAAACAGCATCAGCCAATTAAAAACCACTTCATCAGCAACAGATCAATTTATATGCCAAATCCCCCACCTGAATAAAAATGTATTTGCCTGCCAGTGGAAGGAAAACAGAGAGAAGGCCAACCCAGTCTCCCTTGGCAGGGAGTTCCAGAGCATGGGAGCAGCCACCAAGAAGGCCCTCTCTCTTGTGTCCCCACCAAACACGCGTCTGATGGTGGTGGTAGTGAGAGAAGGGCCTCCCCTGAAGATCTTAAATCCCAGACAGGCTCATACAGAAGAAGGCACTCTTTCAGGTCACCTGGGCTTGATAGATCATAATCAGCACTTTGAATTGTGCCCAGGGGAAACAGACCAGCAGCCAGTGAAGCTGTTGTTGTAACAGGGAAGTCCCATGCTCCCTGTACCTAGCCCCAATCAAGTCTGGCCACAGCATTTTGAACAAGCTGAAGTTCCCAAACAGTTTCCAAGACTCTTGCTCTATGCACTGTCTCTTTAAATCATGCGCATTTACAGAGAGATCCAATCACAAATCCTTGATTACATAAAGGCTCTTTTGTCTCTTAAGTTCAAGAGCAGTGAAAATGTTGAGTGGGACAGTGAATTTCCACCCCACCTCCCCAAAAGCAAGCAAAACATGTTCTTTTAAGAATTTTGAGCTCAGCTCTCTACATAGGACTTCAGTAAAGCATATGTTTGCAGCAGAGCATGAATATGCATAAATGACTAATGCTAGACATATGGGAACAAGCAACCCGTTGGAAACTGTGCTTCATGTAGAATGCATAGACGGGGAAACTCTCATTTAATAATGTTGTTGTTATTATTATTAAGTTTGCTATCATATGCTATCATTCAGCCATTGCCTATTAGAAGTTAACTTCATTGTCATTAATTCTATTGTCATTATTGTCATTAATTTTCATCCTCCATCTGTTAAGATAATGGTGACTGATTTTAAAATTAAAACATTTATCTTTATTATAGCATCAAACAGGGATAGGAGGGGGGAATCACAACAATAAATCACAGATTTGCCAACCTCTCTAATCTGAACAATAATGGCTTTTTATTGTGTCCCCACACACATCCCAGCTGGAAATATGTAAATTAAATAGACTAATTTCTAGTTTCACTACTTTTTCTTTGATTGAGTTAGGCATGGGGTTCTACCTTCTCCAATGGCTGACTATCCCATGGTGTCCTACAGCAACCCTGGAGGATAAGGCAGGACAAGCCCTCTCATTCCATTTTGGTGACTGAGGCAAAAAGTAGATCTCCAGACGTGTGGGGCTACAACTCCAATAAGCCACTGCCAACATTGCCAATGGTCAGGAATGCTGGGAGTTGAAGTCCAAAACATTTGGCGATCAGTAGTTTAGTGCAACCAGAACTTGCTAGGATGCAGTGCTGGCACTTTTTTTGTCAGCAGGAACGCTAATGTCATCTGCCCCCCCCCCCTCAGAATTCCATGTTCCCTCTTAGCTTAGCTGCAATCCTCACAGAAGCTGGGGGGAAATGATTTTTTCCAGCAACAATATATTGTTCTTTGTTGTACTGTAAAGTATTTTGGGGTGGCTTAGTCTTGAATGAGCAGTTAAGACCCATTAACTTTACAGAAAGACCTGCTCCTAGCAAGATGAAAACTCTGAGAACTGGTGAAGTGAAACTTGGATCGAGAAGCAGGACTCCTCCCACCCACTCACCCACCACTCACCCCTGCTACCCCCAAAAAGGTGCTCCTGAGAGCTGATGTACAGTCTGGAGTGGTGTGTGAGGTGGGACACAGGGGCCTTCAGTGGAATGGGGAAATGGAAAGAACTCAGCAATGCTGCCTTGTGCAAGTAGAATTGTCTTTCCACTTGTGCAAGACACCTCTGGATACAAACCCTGACGTTCTGATTTTCAATTAACATCATATAAGGGGTAGAGAGCATAGTTCTTCCACTGCCCCCCATATGCTAATTCAGTCAGGTCAGGAGTCATGACCTAAACATCTGACGAGAGCTATTAATAGGTCTTGCTAGAAATACTAGCCAGGGAGCCTGCAATGTAGAGAGCTCAAACCAAGGGAACTAAAAGAGGCTAAAGGACACCGCTGAATCTCCCATTTTTCCAAACAGACAAAGAATGTGTACATAGGAGACAGGTCTGTATTACAAGTTTGTATGGAGCACAGAGAAATGTTGCTAAAGGTGTTGAGTTTATTGTCCTCCGGACGGAACACAGAAATAAATATGGCTTTGTGAATATGTTTTTGGAAGTTGATAGAGCCCTTGCATCTTTTGCTAGATGAATTTTCAAAGGAATTTTTGTAATGATATACTTTCAAAACTCTCAGTTTCTCCCCACCTCTGTCTAATGTGAAAAAAGCAAAGACAAAGAAAGACAAACAACTGTGGACAGAGAGACTGCTTTCAAGCTATATGTCTACAGTTTCCATCATCTCCAGCTGGCTTGCAGCCAACTGTGCCTTTGGAAAAGTAGCCCCATGGACAAAACAGTGCAATATTTTGTTCAGCTGTGTCACACAGGGCTGCACACTGCATCCACTGTGCAAGCCCCTGATTTATAAGGGAGACCTTCCAAAGAATGGCATGATATGTTACTTCCAACAGTTCTTTCTTTGGTGTGAATTCCTCATGGCACATTTCACTGAGGTACAGCAAATAAAACACCATAGACATGAACTTACTAGACAGCCAGTGACAGAATAGCATATTTTTCTTATATATCTTTCTGGTGGAAAGGGAAAACCCTGTGAAATGAGCTGGACATCATTTGTGGCAGTAATATAAACTATAAAAGAATTTGAAAACAACGTTCTGTACTCTCATGGTCCATGCCTCTTCACAGCAAAGGCTATACCTGGCCTTGTTTTCTTTTATTTGGCTCCCTAAGGGGGTAAAAACGGCAAATCTATTGCTTCCCAGATGCGAGAGGACTATGTTTTCCCACATAAACATATAATAACAAGGAAAGCAAAACTGTCAAAAGTTCTTCCAGCGCATTGATACCATAAGGTAGCAAAAGCAAAGCAGCTTTCCTTCTGTCCTATCCCTTATTAAGGCAGCTCTGACATGAACACCTGTCCCCTCAGGTGAGTGTGAGTGAGACAGGGAAAGGGAGCTCGGTCATCAGTGACAGCATGAAAAATCCACTTTTTTTATGCCAATAGACAAACTCCTTGTCTCCCTTCCACTTGTTTATGCCTCTAAAATTCACTATATCTCACTTCACAGAGATGAGTCAATGTTCTCAGGCAGCGCAGTCGAATATGCCACCCTGGAGGCTTCAGCCTGAAAGAACACATTACAGCATATGTCACTAGAACATCAACCCCGTGTTCCAGGGGAAGGGGAAGGGAGAAACCAGTATTGCTCACTTCTCTTTCACATCTGGCATGCTGAGAACAAGGTTTACTCACTGTTGTTGTCTCTACCAACTCCAAGGTGAAATCAAAGTGGTTTAAATGCCACTTGTGCCCACACCTAGTAGAAAGAGGCAAGTCATATGTGTTGGGTAACTATGGGTAGCACCCAATGGTGTCATTCTACCAGTGCAAGGGAGACCGCTGGCGGAATGGATTTCCCCTCCCCGCCTGCAGCCCCCTCCCCAAACCACTTAGATCTGCTCCAGAGGGCAGGGAGAACTTCTGGTGCAAAGTCAGGCGGCTAAAGCAGGGAGGATAGGGAGAGGTTGGACAAGTCTCGCTGTGTGAGTGGACATTTGCTTGTGCAACATTGGCTCCAGGCCTAAGGCTGCAGCACTTTATTAACTACTAGCTTTTTTACCCGGTGTTGCACAGGTCGTCATTTTCTATAGGCACTATTTGTTTCAAATTCCTTAAGGTAGCTGTCCGCAGCTCCCCCGGGATTACACAATGAAATCCCAGCTCCCCAAGGACTACCAGCTCCCCTGGGACTGCACAATGAAATCCCAGCTCCCCCGCCCCGGGACTACACAATGAAATCCCTGCTTCCCCCCCTGGACTACACAATGAAATCCCTGTTCCCTTCCCCCGGGACTGCACAATGAAATCCCTGCTTCCTCCCCCCCCCCGGACTACACAATGAAATCCCTGCTCCCCCCACCAGGACTGCGCAATGAAATCCCTGCTCCCCCCCCCCAGGACTACACAACAATGAATTCCCTGCTCTCCCTCCCCGAGACTACACAATGAAATCCCAGCTCCCCCCCTGGGACTACACAACAATGAAATTCCAGCTTCCCCCCCCCCCCGGGACTACACAACAATGAATTCCCTACTCCCCCCTCCTGGACTGTTCAATGAAATCCCTGCTCCCGCCCTGAGACTACACAATCAAATCCCTGCTCCCCACTGGGACTACACAATGAAATCCCAGCTTCCTCCCCGCCCCCCGGGACTATACAACAATGAAATCCCAGCTCCCCACCCCCATGTACGCCCCAGCTGCTGTTCATATGAACATTCTGTTTTGATGTAGGAGAGATTTGCATATCCTCTCCTGGTTGGCCTGTGTGGCAGTTCATACGAACATTCTATATGCCATAGGAGTGATTTGCATAACCGCTCCTGAATGGCCCCTGCAAACATTCCAAGTGACGCCATTGGCTCTCATCTATTTTGGGCCATAGAGGCGCAGCGAGGGCTTTTCGGAGATTTGAACCCACCAGTCTTTGTCCTTCGGTGATGTAAAGAGTATGCGTGCCAAGTCTGGGGCAGATCCGTCCAACCATGTAGGAGCCTATGCGACGCACGCAAACGCCCATACACACAGACACACTTTCACATTTATATAGTAGATTAACAAGAGATCTGCAGCAAATCAACAGTGTGGGAAATGGCTGAGGCAGGAGTTGGAAGCTAACCTGTCCCTCCAAAGCCATTCTACCTGGGGAGCCTAACCCTGCCCCAAACCACATACAGTAGACTACCTGTCCTGCAGCCCACCTGGTCTCATGTTTTAGGTGTTGGTTAAGCCCCCTCCCCCAGTCACAATCCTTCTAAACTCCACAGCTTTAGATGTGTGACCCAGACATGCCTCCAAGGTGGTCCTTTCCCTACTTCACGAATCCGAAAGCCCAGAAGCACTGACCTAGGTAATCCCTTGTCACCATAAAGATGCTTCAGGGTGGCCCCAGTTGGCTCATGCTGTTCTTTTCCCACACTAAACTGCCCATGTGACCAACCTATTTAACAACAATACCCAAGCCAATATCCCACCTTCCCATACAGAAGGGTGCCAGACCTTTTTCACCCATGGGCCCAAATTTAATTAAAGAAAAGTTATAGCAGGTGGCATTCTGGCGGTGGGTGGGACTGAAGGGGAAAGGGGGCAGGGTCCCAAATCCGAAAAATACCAGCATACTTTAGTTTACAGCTCTTTCTGCTAGTAACTAAACCTTAGGAGAGGCATTTTTATTTATTAGAATGGGACCCCACACAAAAGCAGTTAAGCCATCCAAAAAATGTGGGAGTGGGCAGGAACCACTCAGTTATGTGGGGAATGGGCCATGGTCATCTGGCAAACCCCAAAGTGCCAGATTGGGACTCTGGGCCCCAGGCTTAGGTTCAAGAACCCTGCAGTACAGCTAGGTGAAAGAGAAAACAAAAACAAAAAACAGAAGCAAAAACAAAAGAACCCTCCTTGCCAAGGCCAATCAGGTCCACAGGTAAAAAAAAATGTTCGGCCCCAAAATGACCATTATTACCTATACTGACACCTATAAGGCAGGAGGGTGGGTGCCACAGTGAGTACGGATGTCTGAGGAATTTGTTTCAGTTTGTTTTTGATTAGGATTTACTCAGTTCCTATCTTCCAGACTGAATGGACTCGGATGCAATCCTGTGGCCGAAGTCCATACATTTCCGAGCCTGCAGTGTAATTTGTGGACCGACGGGGGGGGGGGGGGATGCATTTGACAGCCTGTGTATGTTTGAACAATCTGCATGGGAAAATGTGTGCTTCTGAAAAATGTACACAAATACACTGTAATCAATGGGAGAAGAATGCATTCATTTCAAAGATGCGCACAACTGGGGAAGTATGCATGGAAACAAGCACGGATTTTCATGTGAAAAAAACAACAAACACAGCTCGCAATCTGATATGGACTCTAGTTGGAACGAGCTTTGAGATGGAATTTGGAGAACTTTGGCGAGCTCGCATCTTGCTGATTTGCACACCTCTGGGCCAGTGAGGACAGAAGAAGCCAGAGAAGGGCTGGTGCTTATCTAGTAGCCTAAGCTCCACCCCTCCTGGTCAGCATGCTGTGTCCTCACACATCCTCCCTCCAGGAGTGCATGAAATGTCACCCCCACAGCCCATATGCCCTTTCAGGCTGCAGGGAAGAGAGGAAGTGCAATTATAATCGATTATTCTTCTTTTGAAATTACTAATGTTTGTCATTACTAATACATGCCCCAAACTACCTTTCTTTCTTTACCTCCCATATGTCAGTGTCCATGAATTTCAGTCTCCAGCTCCATGATATTCAGCCATCTGAACACACCCTGTCCTTCTCTTCAATGACTCCATCTATTTTCCCTTGCTGCTCCTTATTCCTGTAACACCCTACAGGGTAGCTGTTCCTTTGAATCCCTCTCAAAACCACCTCTTCCATGAAACCTTTGATTTAATCTTCCTAATTCTGAAGATCTGATGGAGAGACACTTCTCTTGTGTCCCAACATGAACTGATGCAAGCTGGTTCGATGTGTGAGAGGCCATTTTCCATGGCTGCACCTCAATGGTGGAGCTCTCTTCCGTGAGAGTCTCATCTGGCTGCTTCACTTTTTACTTCTGCTGTCTGCTTCAGACAATCTTGTCCAGGTGGGCTTTTTATTCACTGTACAGTTCTACGCTGATTCATCTGTTGTAATGTCTCTTTATGTTTTGAGGATTTTAATATTGTTGCTTCATGCTCTGTATGTGTGTGTGTGTGTGTGTATGTGTTAAAGTATTTAAAAATTTGATGTATTGAATTTATGGATTTATTGTTAACCATTGTTTATTGTTTATTGTTAGTGGGAAGGTGGGATATAAATTATTCTAAGAAAAATAAAATACAATAAATTCAGAACTAAAATGAAGCTTAAGTAGATGTCACTGCATTTGTCCCTTGTTACCATTATCTGTGTCCCATTTCACCTCTCCCCTTCCCTCCATTGTGTTTCTCTCATGTGCACACATATTTGAAATTAAGACTGTATGCTCCTTGGGGCAAGAGCCTATATTTTCTGCTTGTAATATTCTAAGGCACCATGTACCAGGGCCAGCCCAAGACATTTTGCTGCCTGAGGCAGAACAGTAAATGTCTCCCTGCTCCAAACCAAGATGCATAGTAACCAAGGCTGGCCAAGTTATTTTGGCACCTGAGGTAGAAAGCCCCTCCCCTGGGAATAAAAATATTACAATAATTTGTTGCCCTTTCATGTCACACAAAATCAGCAGCCAGAAGTGGCTTCCTCTCTCTCTGCCTAATGGTAGGATGGCAGGGCCAGCAGTATATATTGATAATGCAGTATTAAACAAAAGTGCTAATAGAGTTCCTCCTCATACTGGTGTTACTACTATTCCTACTATTTACTATTCCTACTATTATTATTATTATTAGTAGTAGTAGTAGTAGTAATGTTATTGATATTCAAAAGTTTGCTAAGCATCTCCCAAAACTGCATGCCAAAGTTATATCTTCTGTTACTCAAATCCCTGAAGGTTTTCACACGAGGCTTAAAACAGTTCTTGCTTCCATTCTTGCTTTAATGTGAATGTAAAACCTACATTGGCTGCAATGCCTACTCATCATTACCAATACCTCTGCTTTGCCTTTTCTTCTGCATTGACAATGGCCAAGCATCACATCAGTAGCGTGAGAGAGGCTCGGGGATGATTTAAGCCTCACATATGAAAACACTCTAAATTCCACTTGAAGGATGGGAGGCAAGGGAGATGAAAGGATAACAAGGGGATAGATGTGAGGAAATGCATTTACACACACCTAGGCTTCATTTCAGTGGGGAAGAGGATTAATGGCAAAAGATTCACATGTGGTTTAAAATGGCTCTTGCTTCAACTGGATTTGTATAATCTGAATGTAAAACAACCAATGTTGGCAATTGCTTGTCCTCTCTACAAATGCCTCTTCCTTGCTTTCTCTTGCTTATTAATGACGGCCAGATAGTCTCATAAATACACCATAAGAAGCTCAAAGGTGATTTATGCCTCACATAAGGAAATGCTCCATGGCACAATTATGCCTAGAGTACTCTGTTTGCAGTTGGTGCCCCATGGTCATAAAAGCGTATCACAGAATCTGACATACTAGTTCATCAGAGAGCATTTGTTTCTGTTTGGAGCCAAGGGATCTTAAGTCATTCAGTAGATCAGCCTTCTCCAACATGGTGTCCTCTGGATGGTTTGGACTTAAACTCCCATCAGCCCCAACCAGCATGGCCAATGGTCAGGAATGCTTGGAGTTGTAGTCCAAAACATCGCAGAAGGCTGCAATAGACAGACAAGAATACTGAAGTCAATGACTAGCCATTCCCACTTGCATTGTTTTCTCTTTCTGCTCAGAGTGGACGCCTGTGGCTCATGCTAGCTCAGCTTGTCTGAGCGTGGAAAGCTAAGCAGGGTCAGGCCTGGTTCCTGCACTGAGCAGGGGGTTGGACTCGATGGCCTTGTAGGCCCCTTCCAACTCTATGATCTATGGATCTATGAAAAACTGCAACCATCTCATCACAAGGGCAATGGAAGGCACCCAGAACTAGTCTCTCACCCACCCTGCAAACAGGAGACTAGTTCTATCAGTGTTGGACATGTTGTGCAGATACAGCCCTGAACTAGTGAGGGGCAAGATCCTTTTTCCCTCCACATAGCGAACAGTTGAGTTCAAGAGATCAAATCCCATGAACAATTCTTGGCTTGGCATCCAAATCTCAATTTTAAGTTAGATTTGAATACTAGGATTTGTAAGGTTGTATTTCAGTTTTAGTCTTTCAGATATCAACTATCTGTGGAAACAAAACTGAAATCTGATTTTATCGCTCTGTCTTTCAACAAACAATGGTATCATAACAGCAAAAACTTACCACTAACACTTACTACCTTTTGCTGAAAGAGGAAAACATAATTAAATTGAAATTGTTGTGGTGTCAGATTTCTGTCAAATGAAATGACAACTCCTACATTTATTCAGCAAAACCATTTAAGGGCTTTAAAAATAAATTAATTAAATCATCATCATCATCATCATCATAATCATCATCATCATCATCATCATCATCATCCTATCCAAAATATGTCTGTTCTAATCACTTCAACAAAAGTATTCAAAGGGCTTTTTTTTGAAAATAACAGATATCCTATACAAATCATGTCTAGTCTAATTACTTCCCTTTCAGCCTAATAATGATACATATCAAGTTCACCACTTAGCCAAATCTTCACTAATCTTAGATAATACTTTCCCATGGTTATCTCTGTTAAAACCTTGACCTTGGTAGCTCTTTATATTCCCAATACTTGTAGCATTTTTTTAAAAAAAAATCCAATTACATGTTATGGCCATCTATGAAATCTGAAGTATGTTTTTCCTCCACTTAACCTAAGAGTATAATTACCAGGTACAAAATTAACTCTTTGAAACTAAATGAAAAAAGTAGTTGTGGAAAACAATAGAACAGTTTTGATTTGTAAAGGAGGAAAAAAATCTATATAATTATATTCAAGCTCCAGCTTGTCCTCCTGATCTCATTGCCATAAGCAGAAGTGATATTGTTAAGCAGCTGAGTTCCAACTCTTGTTACTCTGTGCGTTAAGAATGGGCAAATCTATCATGCTCAATTTCACTCAAGTTCTCTTTTTTTTTTTCACTTTTAAGCTTCTTTCATCTCATTTGCACATTGGATTTTTCCCCATTGGCATGAAAATTAATATAATTTTTTTTCCTTTGTTTTCAATGCAATTTTTGTATGCATTTTTGAAATATGTGCATTTTTGTGTCCACTTTTGCAAACATACACATTTTAAAAGAGATTTTCAAAGAACAAAACTTATTTTTTTTACGAATATACACATTTTTGTGCACTTTTTTTTTTTGCAAACTGCATTGTAAGCCTCAGAAATATACAGAAATATACTGTATTCTGCTTTGTGTTTAGGTTTGTTTGGGGAGTGCAAATTTTGGTCAGTTTGCATTAAAATGAAAACCCATTGAATTTCTCACCCTGTGTGATGGTGCTGAGATTGCGATTACAAAGATTGTTCTCTCGTGCAAACCCCACTGAAATGAGACTGGGAACTGTACAAGAGTTCAATGTAACAACTTAGTATTTCTGCATGTATTTTGCTGCCAGATTCTGTCTTCACAACATTTTAAAGTCTGGGACATCTGTTATGCTGGATCTGTGGTGCTCTGAAGCAAAAGGGAGGCAACTGACAAATCCTCTATTTTTCCATTAAGCTCATGAGAAAATGGTAGAAGAAACTTGGTTAGGTACAAACACAGAGTCAGTGGAAGAAACAGGAACCAACTTAAGATCTGTTGCGCCATATCTTAAGAGATGGACAGGGCAATCCTATGGTGCCTAGACAGTGTTTAAAGGGCTATAGGATTTTTCAGATTACCAGACCTGAGGTCAGAAAAGAGCTCTGACCTTGGATCTGGGGAGCTGCACTCAGATCCCCCTCCCCCCCCTCACAGCTGGCACAGAACAAAGCCCCCCAGCTGCTTCTCCAAGGTCATAAGAGCAACCTCAGAGAAGGAGTTTAGGGGGCATTCTGGGGGAAAGGGAGGGGAGGAGACTGGTGCTGCCAAGATATGAGGCATCCTGCCAATGCCTCAGCCTCCTTCCCTCCCCCTCTGAAGTGCCACAGTTAGACAGAAAAAATTGGGCAACTAGCTGCTTTGCAGAGTGGGATGAGCATGGAGGTGTCCTTTGCCGCCTCACTCCTCCCACTCTGCATAGGATGCCCATAAACCTCCAAGTTCAGAGGGTTATGGGCATCCCCTCTGGATTGCGACCTAATGCGATCTTAGCCTGCAATAACATAAGCATAGTGTCCAGGTCACAGGAAGTAATAGTTCCTCTCTATATTCTGTTTTAGTCAGCCAGCATTTGGAGTACAGTGTCCAGTTCTGGAAGCCCCATTGTAAGGAGGACATTGTCAAATTGGACTGTTTCCAGAGAAGAGCATGGAGATAGGTCTGGAAACCACATCCTATGAGGAACAGCTGAAAGAGCTGGGAGTGTTTAGCCTAGAGAAGAGAAGATTAAGGGGACACAGCAGTGTTCAAATAATCTGCAAGCCTGTCATGCAGGAAATGGAGCAGGACTAGGACCGCTGGTAGGAAGTTGCAGGGAATATTGGTTGAACATTCAGGGAATCCTCCTAATACTGAGGGCTATTTGGCAATAGAATAGGCTGCTTCAGAACATTGTGGATTCTCCTTTGTTGGAGATATTTCAACAGAGGCTGGACAGTCATCTCTTAGGGTTACTGTAGCTGCATCCTCCATTGCAGAAGCTGTATTGAACAGGGGTTGGACTGGATATGGAGTGGGGAACCTTAGATGAGGGGGCCAAAACTGGCCCTCCTGGGGGCCAAATCTGGCTCTCCAGGGTTCCCCAGATGGCCATGCCCCTTCCCTGGCTCCACCCCCTTTCCTTCAACCACTGGTCATTTGGTGGTTTCCCAGCTTTTGTGCAGTTCCCCCCCCCCCATTTTAAAGGTTGACATGCCTTTCCTAAGGCTTGGTTACTGGCAGTAAGAGCTTTAAATGATAATATGTGGGGGGTTGTTGTTGTTGTTTTGTATTTTGCCTCACCCCTTTTGCCTTTGGCCCTGCCCCCTTTCCCTTCAGCCCTGTCCACCACTGGAATATGGCCCCCGAGAGAGGCTTCTCTGGAACTGAATTCAGCCCTCAGGCTGAAAGAGGTTCTCTGTCCCTGGAATAGATTATCTCCAAAGTCCCTTCCAACTCCATGATTGTCCCTCAGTATTGTCTACACTGCCTGGCAGCATCTCCCCAGGGTTTCACAGACGCCTGTGTTTGAAACTGGGGCTTTCTGCAGGCAAAGCATGTGCTCTGCTACGGAGCCTCTCCCCCAAGGTCTTCTTCTTCCACAGTCCTGCAGAATTTGTGCACCAGACATATGTTTTGACCTGCTGGCTGCTTTATACATAAGTTCCCTTGTTTTTGCATTCCCAGGCAGGCAGCAGCAACACCAAGACTTTATTGAATCACTGTCAGGCTTTAAGGTAGCATCCAGTTGTGGGCAGAATTCAGCTGAGCCGGCCAATCCTTAAATTTCTACCCATTTATTAAGTTCCTACATGTTATTGCTTCACAGCCTTTGTTCTGAATTCCCGTTGTAATTTTGTCTAAAGCTCACTAGTAGGATTTGTTTTACACTGAACGGTAATCTATTCTACCCCAAGAGATAAGACTAGATTGCATAAATTGTCTTAATTTAAGAGTGCCATTCAGATGGGAAAACACCTAAGAGCCAAGTTTAGATGCAAATATTCTATGCTCACCACATTTCAAGTTTTCCAGTGTCTAAGGCGAAAGGCATGTTGTTTTCCATTCAGCCACAACAGAAGGGAGCCTACTGAGATTATCCAAGTCGACTCTGTTCCAGTTAGTGCTAGATTAATTTGTAATTTAATCACAGGCTCCCGTCTTTCAGTGACTTAAAGATCTGAGAATCAATATTTAATAAAGATAATGCTTAGTATGCCCTACTCAGAGTGAACCCTTCATTTCATTTGAAACAATGGAAATTATGTCTCTCAGCAATACCTTGATTAGTTTGGTTGCAAACGGGGTACAGCCCGAGGCCTTATAGCATCCTGGGCCTCTTTATGCCAGGTGCAGAAAACTTATTTGAGACTTTTGGACACCTTTTGTAAAACACAGTAGTAGTTGTGCTGTGCAGCCCCTATGAAACAAGGAACCACTCTTTCCCAAGGGCCTAGGTCTGGTTCAATGCATCTGCATCTCATTTTTATCCTCACAGCAACCTTTTTTTTTTTTTTTTAAGGAAAAAAAAGGTTTTTTTAATACACATACATGAATTTGTTTATATCCATAGCAATGAAAACATATGAAATGCATATATATGAAAATACGACTTTGTAGCAAATACACATGGGCTTCAACAGAAGCAGAGGAGATACTCAAATAGGTATCCATTAGAAGGTGACATCTATATGCCACCCATTCAAATGTTGAAAGTGTTGCAAGATCCTCAATCCATTGCATTACAGGAGGTGAGTGTTTATCCTTCCAATGTTGTAATATCAATCTTTTAGCTGTCAAAGGGGCACGGAGAATCCATTTACGCTGAACATTCCATGAAGCAAGTAAGTAATTTAAAAGAGCAGGTACATCAGCGAATATTAAACACTGTTCCAGTCCCAAAATTTATTTGTATAATAACCTCCTCCCAAAAAGAAGCAACTACTGGACATGGCCAAAACATATGTTTAAAAGAAGCATCACCTGCATTGCACCATCAGCAATTAGATGAATTAGACAATCCATTGTTAAAGAGATGTTGTGGTATCCACAACATAGACATGAAACAAAAGTATTTGCTGAATAAGATGCACCCTAAGATCCACAGACACAATAACAGGTATAGATGCCAAAACAGCAATCCACTGATTAGGCAGAATGGGTCAATCCAATTCCCTACTCCATTCCTGCTTAAGATCCTGTATATCATATTTATTCACCAGTAACAAGTATGCCACCTACCAGTTGATCCAAAGTAAAAATCACCTTTTCCATCCATGTGCACAACAAAAACATTTTCCTACCAATTTTTTTAGATCTGAATTGCCCCATAACATCAATTTAGCATGGGGAAATGGATCAAAGTGTAATTGACATGACAATATGTGCCACACAACATAACTCTAACTGTAAAAACTGTGGAAGGAACCCTGCGTGTTCTTGTATGTCTAGAATCTAATGCCATCTATTTAGACAAAGAACCGGACAAGAAGATTCCAAGACTGACCAAGGTGAGGTGGTTAGGCCAACAGCTAGTGACCTAGTGGCACCCTCCAATGAACTTTCTAGGAAAGTGTGGATTTGATTTATTTTTTTCTGTGATCAACCCCAACATTCTAACAGAGACTGCATAAAAACGAGCTTTGGGGGACAGTTTAGATTTGTATGTGCTGAATAAATCCAATGTTCTAACTAATACAGCACGAAAATAGGCTTGTGGAGAACTGAACAATGCAGCATTCTCAGATGTGTGAAGACTTACCCATTTTGCTAAGGAGATCAGCCAAATGGCCCCCCTTTTCCCACTGTATAATGTCAGTAACTCTTGCCTACCGATTTATACTTGTTGCCAAGAACAGTAAATTCCTCTTAAAATGCACATACAGAAACCTTATCTTCATATTTCTTCCAGTTCCTTCCTAAGTACTTTTTGTCAAATATTTGCTTCTGCTATTATGTTGACAAGCTTATAATACTCTTTAAATGTGTGATGCGTCCCCTATCTGGACGAGACACCTTGGGATGCAACCAATCTCACAGCACAAGATATTTTGTTGCCTGCCCACCAACCCAGTCTTTGCTGCACCATTCAGATACCCCTTCCTGCCTTCATCTATGCTCCCCCTCCCCCTGATTGCAACCTGCTATATGGCAGCCTCTTACTATTCCCTATCCAAGGTAAGGAGAGGGAGGCAATGGCACTTCTCCATCCAACAGAGGCCTTTCCTCCATTTCTAGAGTAGGCCTCAGATCCCCTGGAAGCAGCAGGTTCTGGCACATTCCACACACTCTTCTACTCCCATTGGAGGTCATTGTTCCAGCCTTGGTTCCAGAGAATTTTGAACTCTGCCCCCACCTATACAGATTTCTCTTTTCCTCTAAAATATCTGGAAGACTGCCTCCTCCCACAAAAACTGGGCAGTTAGTTCTGGCCATCATCAGAGGCCCTGTTCTGTGTTCCATCACCAAAGGAACTGTGGCTGGTTTGTAACACAAGATAGGGCCTTCTCAAGGCTTTTCCACACGAGACACTTATTGTGTGCTCCCTCCCTCACTGGAAGTTTGCAGGGCCTTTTCACAACGTTGTCATCCTCCCAGGGCCTCTCCCATGTTTTCCAGCCATTTTCGTGGCTTTTTTTTAGAGTGAGGAAAGTCGGCTATTATTTCCTATCATGCTAGGAGGCACTACAGAGGCCTAGTGTGATTTCAGAATTCCTCTCTATACCACAGCACCGCCTTGTGTTGTGTAATAGAACATATAGGAACATATAGAAAGGGAGGCAGGAAAAACCACAGAAGAAAAACATTGTGTGAAGGACGCTTTAATCCTCCTGCAAAGAAAATGGAAGAAGCAGCCTTGTGAAGCACCGGGTTATATGCCTCATGCAGAGAAGTCCTCCGTGGCGGCACCCCAGTTATGGAACTCTCTCCCAAGCGAGGATTGACTGGATCCTTTGGTTCCCACCCTCCCAGTGGGAAGTCAATACATTTTTCTATCACCAGACTTTAATGGATTGACTCTTCTAGCAGCTGCGTTGATTTTGTTTTTTCTAGTGGTTTTATTGTTTGTGTTTGTTTGCTTTTTTTTGCATCAGGATTCTGTTTTTATTGTTATAAACTGCTTCGGGAACCGTTATGAGGGCCAAAAGGAACTATACAAACATTTCTCTAAATGTAAATAAAATACAACTGTTGCAGAATGTGCATACCTGCATTTCTATCAAAGACGAAAATACACCCAGTGTGCCAACATGAAATGCAGATTTGTGCTCAGCGGGTGATGTGTGGATTTACCAAGGACCTCCTGAGCCACACTGAGCATGGATGAAGAAACTGATGTGAAGCTAATGAGAACTGAAGTTGAAGGAGAGATTGTCTCATGGATTAGATACTCTAGGTTATTGCTACTTTGTCAACTTTCAAGCATTTTGGTACAGCTCAAGTGCACAGAATTCTTTAAAAAAATGCTACTGTTTCACTGGACATAGAAAATTGATATGTTTAAAATGAAGAATTTTTAATATAGTTTAAGACTGTAATCCTATGTGCACTTACCTTGGAGTAAGCCCCATTGAGCAAAGTGGGACTTAATTTTGGGTCAAATAAACATGCATTGGATTGCATTGCACAGCTGCAATTTTGAACTTTCTTACTAGGGAGTAACTTTCATTGAACTCAGTAGGATTTACTCCTAAGTGAACATGCTTAGAATTGCACTGTTAACCTGACTCTTGTTTTCACCTCTGCAGGTGTTTATATGCCACTTTAGACTGCTTTAATCTTTTTATTGTTAATTTTGTTAAATAATCATCATACAGGGCAACCAAAGCTGTTTCCATGCCAAAACCCAGCCTGAACCCCATCTGAAATGGATCCAGATAAACAGTCTCACCCAAGAGTGCCTGGAGCTGGTTGATCACCACCCACTAAAGGATCTTGCCCAGGAAAACAACATTTGCCACCAGCCTAAAGTTGTTAAGATCTTCTGGGCCCGGAGAGGATTTCTTTAGGAGTGGTCTCACGGCTGCCTCGTTCAGATGACATGGGGCCACACCTCTCACAAGGAGGTATTAATCACCTCCCTGGCCCAGTCAGCTGTTCCATCCCTGCTAGTTTTTATAAGCCAGGAGGGGCAAGGATCCAGTACGGAAGTTGTTGCATGAACTTGTCCAAGCACCTTGTCAACATCCTCGAGCTGTACCAAGTGAAACTCGCCAAGAAAACTGGACCAGGCTGTGCTCTGGGTATCTCACCTGATTCACTTGCTGTGATATTGGAGTCTAAGTCCCAGCAGATGCAAGGGATTTATCCTGGAAGTACCTAGCAAATAGGTTACAACAGGCGGCAAACAGGTCTACAGTGTCCTTCAGGCCAGCATGTAATAGGCCCTGGATGACCCTAAAAAGCTCCACTGGGCAGCACATAGAGAACTGAATTTATGCAGTGAGATGTTGTCTCCTTGCCACCCTTGCTGCCCCTAAAGATACCTGACTATCAGGGCTGGTGCTACCATTAGGCCAACTAGGCAGCTGCCTAGGGCGCAGGGCTAAAGGGGGCGCCAGAAATAGGGAGGGAGAGCTCAAGTGGGAAGGGGGGGCGCTAAATATCTGATCTTGCCTAGGGCACCAAACTGCCTTGCACCGGCCCTGCTGACTATATGCACATACCGAGTTTAATTTCATCCGCTAGGAGTTTTTCTCCATCTGCCCTCAAGCCATCTCCTATTTTGTTTCATTGCTCTCAAGCATGCCGGAGCAGGGTCCCGTCGCGTCACTTCCGCCGCGCCGGAAGTGACGTGACGGGACCGGCGCGGGTGGCTCTCCACGGAGCGCGAGGAGCCAGGTAGGCCCACGCTCGCCGTGGAGAGCCCACGCGGGCACCATCGGGCCGAGTTCGGGCCGAGTTCAGGCCTCACTCGTGCCCGCGCGGGCAAAAGTTACATCACTAAATGAGCTGACCATGCCAAAGGGAGTGAAGCAAAGTCCCCCACCTTCAGATCACCATCCCCATGCCTGGCTTAAAATAACAGGTCTAGACCGTGCCCTGCTATATGTGTTGGGCCAACTTGGGACAGTCCCATGGTTGCCATGGAGGCCATAAAATTCTGAGCCGCCCAGACAAGGTGAACTCTGCATAAATGTTAATATACCTGAAAACCAACAGCTTGGGGGAGGGAATCCAACAAGCCCCGCTGCCTCAGCTCTCCTGAAACCAAATTAGGCAGCCAGCCATGTAGCCTTAGGCACTGAAGTTAGCACAGAAAAGAACCCAATGAGAACCACACCAAACGAGGTAGTAAAAAGAGTTCATTTAAAAGAAGAAGAAAGAGATAAAAAAGTAAAAGTTGCTTAAAAGGGAAAGGGGGAGAAGGGAACAAAGAGTAAAAGACAATTCCACAAAACCCAGGACTGTGCAGACTCCTTTAGTACATCATCTTCAATGAAAATAACAAACAGCTAACCCTGCTCTATATTGCCTAGGTAATGGGTCTCCAGAGAGCAGAAGACTACTTTCTGCTTTACTACCTCCAAATTGGCCAACAAGACACCTCCAGTCAGCTGGTATTCCAGGAGGGAAACTGTTGTGGAATTTTCTCCTGTTCAGTCTGGAGGTCCACTGAAAGGAAAACCACTTTGCCTTTAGCAAATCAAGTACAGGAAAAATACACCCCAGACTGAAGCCTCCACACCCTTCTTATCCCCTCTCCCTGGTAACAGGGCAGAAACCTTTGGCCAATCACTCACCAGCCCACCATCTACCCGGTCCTTTCAGCAAAAGGGTATCATCCCACGGCTCTTCCAGCTGCAGGCGTTTAGGAGCAATTTGGTCTAAGCAATTTGGCAAGGCTATCTGGCCTTGAAGATGGAACTGCCTGGCATACTTCTGATAAGCTGGTGATAAATCACTTTGGTCTTTCTAGACCATCTCCAAGCCAGGAGGCCTTTTAGAGGGGAGAAACCTTCCTACATTTTAACCCTTGTCCACCTAGGAACTGGACTCCTTCACAGGCAAGATGTAGAAGTGTCTCTTGCCCCTTACATCCCCCCCGACACAGCTCCTCCCAAAGGATACAACCCCCTTTGGCATCTCCCCTTTTGGCAGTGGTGTCACTGGAGCAGCGCTGCCCACATCAGGTCCTAGCAGATAAGAAGTATCCCAGGAGACAGACACAGCTGG
Source organism: Shinisaurus crocodilurus (assembly GCA_021292165.1). NCBI lineage: Eukaryota > Metazoa > Chordata > Lepidosauria > Squamata > Shinisauridae > Shinisaurus > Shinisaurus crocodilurus. The sequence continues at coordinate 160,696,539 of CM037879.1, forward strand.
CTCAGATTGGCAATCAGTCTGGGAGAAGTTCTTCTCTGCTGAGAGGCCTCCCTCCCTCACTGACGGCTCCTCCTCCCTCAACTGCCACCACAGCAGCCATTCCAGCAGGCTGAGAGGAGGAAGATGAGAGGGAGTGCAGGGCCATTCCACCAGCCCTGCCAGGAGTATTCATTAATATTCCCCCTTCTTCCCTCCCCATTCCTTTTTCCTTGTGTGTCGTGTCTTTTTAGATTGTAAGCCTGCGGGCAGGGACTGTCTTGTTAATTGTTGTAAACTGCCCAGAGAGCTTCGGCTATTGGGCGGTATAAAAATGAAATGAAATAAATAAATAAAATAAACAATAGTGGTGGTTTCCCACACAGCAGAAAGCAGCAAAAAAGAAAGAAAAAACCCTGCCAAAAAACCAGTCTAGGGCAAGGCCTGAGAGATGGCAATTTCCTACCATGATTGTCCTCCTGAACTAACAATGTTCATATCACCTACTCTTCATAGCCATAGATGACCCCAATTTTCTATAAGACTGACACTCAGTGGTGTCTTCCTGAGAAAACAGACTTACAGGAAATTTGTACTGTGTCAGTGAGAGTAGAGAGTAATGGTCTAGACCAGGGGTGAAGAACCTCCAGATATTGTTGGATTCAGGTTCCATCAGTCCCAGCCAGCATGGTCAGTGGTCAGGGATGATGGAAGTTATAGTGTAGTAATATATGGTGAACCACAGCCTCCCTAGCCCTGGTCTAGATGGTCTGACTCAGTAGAAGGCAACTTCATACGTTCATGTGAATAGCATGGGCCAGTCTGTTCCTGAGACAAATTTCAAGGTAGATGATGACGACGACGATGACGATGATGGCAAAATCAGAGTAAAACCAAATCGCAATTACTGTTAGCTTGTTAGACAAGAAGTTACTCCCCTCTTTCCGGCACACCAAACACAGGCTGCAGCACACAAAGCAAAGCACACAGTTAGCTAGGTATACACAGGACATAACATATAGGTATATACAGCACAGAAATAGTCTGGTTTGACACATGTACTGGATGGACATTACTGCAGTCAAAATGAAATACCTGGCCTCTTTGAAGTTTCATCCAAAATACAGGCAATCTCAACTGTGTCAGTTTCTTAAGGCAACAATATGAAACCTCAATAGAGTCAGTGTTTCCCCCAAGAACTGAAAGTATAAAGGGTTGCTGAATTTTCAAGGGGGTGAGGACTGAAGTAGTAAGATTCTTCATCCTTGGCAACTCTGGATTCAGGTTGTATGGCACCTGTCATGGACTGACAACACCCTTTTCCATAAGTGGCAGAAAAAACAGGAAACCCCCTCCCCACATACTCCTTTTTTTCCCTTTCCCTTTCTGTGGCCTTTTCCACTGCCAACAGGTGGAAATACTTTTTTCCCTGGCTGTCTTCACCAAACCAGCCTTAAAACTCTCTGGGTCTCAGGTATCTTCTTTAGGTAGTGCAGGGATTGACTACTAGACATAGGGTGGGTACCCAAAAAAGAGACCACACAATTCCAAATAACAAGATTTAAATTTTACTGTAGAAAAATGTCAGTAGAAAGAGGTTTTAAAATATGCATGAACACCCACCCACCCTAGCAAAAAACAAACAAACCATACAAGCAATTAGGGAAAATAAAACAACCAGGGGTAAACACATCCAGCAAACCTAACTAGACTGTGTCCTTATTTTATCTAGATCCATTATCCAATATTATCTTACTGCCATTGGTCCAGCTCTCTCAATTAGTTTTCCAGTTCTAACAGCTCTGTCTCTTTCATTTTTCTAGGATGCTTTCCTACCTTCTCTCTCTCTCTTCCTCTTTGCCCCTCCTCCTCTTGTCTTAGGCTTTTATCTTGTAAAATTATTAATTTTTACTCTCTCCAATTCCCCAGTCAAGAGGTTTGTTTCTTGTTCATTTCTGCAAACTAAGTTCTTGTTTCCTGAGTTAAAACTTCTCTTCTCACTTCCTTCTTGGATATTCAGGCCTGTGGCTCACGCTGGCTCAGCTTGTCTGAGTGTGGAAAGCTAAGCAGGGTCACTCCTGGTTATTACTTGGATGGGAGACCCCTCCTCTAGTTTCCTGCATTGAGCAGGGGGTTGGACTCAATGGCCTTGTAGGCCCCTTCCAACTCTATGATCTATGAATCTTCTCTGACTTCTGCTGAACTTTATAATGTCCTGCTTCCTGAGCAAAACTTCCTAACTTTTATATTCTAACTAAACTTATGACATCTAAACTATAAGCCTTTTGGCTGAAACTGACTGGCATACAGAAATATATTTAATCCCATAATATCCTAAAACCAAATTAAATACAAAACTGGGGAACAGTTCTGTTCCTTCACAGCACCATACTTTTTTTAAAAAAAAAGAAAGAAAAATGTTTCACTATCATAACCATTTCATCAGAATTTGCATTAGTTTAATTAATGTTAGCTACACTTATATAGCGTAGTGGTGAGAGTGTTGGACTGGGACTCAGGAGATCCGGATTCTAGTCCCCGCTCAGCCATGAAACTCACTGGGTGACTTTGGGCCTAACCTACTGACTCTCAGCCTAACCTACCTCACAGGGTTGTTGTGAGGATAAAATGGAGGAGGAGGAGGAGGAGGAAGAGGAGGATTATGTAAGCTGCCTTGGGTTCCTTGTAGGAAAAAAGGCGGGGTATAAATATAATTAATTAATTAATTAATTAATAATGAATATCTTGAACAATGTACCTTCAGTCACTTTTAAGTCTGTGGAGAAAGCCAACCTAAGCTCCCTGCCTGACACACACACACTCACCAAGGAGCGGGGAAGGAGACCCGGGGGGGGGGGAGACAACCAGTCTCCACAGATGCCAAAGGGGACAAACAACATCTACATAGAATCACCCCAGGGGGGAAGGCAGGAAGCATCACCAGGTTTGTCAATGCTCTTGCATATCAGCTCCATCTACATAAGACTTGAATACCTCTCCAGGGCAGACGCTTCGGCACCCCTAAGAAATGGCCACTCAACACATAGGATAGGGACCATTAAGCAAGTGGCTTCAAAGGGACCCCATCCCACGGGGGGAAGGCGTCACCCCACCTGACCCAAAAGGCCGCCCCTCAGGGAGGGTGTCAACCCACCTGATCACGGAGGGAGGGGCTACCTGAAACACCAAGGTATAAAACACCCTGCACAAGGGAACTTTTCTCTGGACCTGATCAGCAATCTTGCCCATGCCTGGGGTAAGGGAACGAAGGATCAGCAACCCCGGGAAACCAAGCTGAAATCACTGGCCGCTTGGGTTGACCAGACCCCCGGGAAACCAAGCTGAAATCACTCACAAGCCACGTGGGTAGACCGGGCCCCGCCGGGAACCCAGCTAGCTGCTTGGGTAGACCGGGCCTCCGCCGGGAACCCAGCTAGCAGCGTGCGGTTGACCGGGCCTCTGCCGGGACCCGAGCTAAACTAACTAGCTGAGAGCCCTGAAATCACGTTGTCCTTGAGGTTTCTGCTTGCTACTTTGTACCGTACTGATAAGCTGTATTGCTGGCGTGGGTCTGGGTTTGTGAAGGTAATTTTGTAAATAAACTTGTTTTCTAAAAGATACTTTTGTGGCTATAAGTTATCCCTTTGTTCTGGGCTAAGGTGAGGCGCTGGGGACCTCGGAGAAGGCCCGCCCCAGCACCCGCTACCCCCTTAGCATTGAACCCGCGCAGAAGACCAGGTTGTCGGTCTTCCACTAAGTCACTTCTTGTGAGCCCTGTAGTTCTGGTACTTCAGGCAGAGGTGGCTCTATATTTGGGGTGAGTGGGGTAGCGACCCTCTGCCTCTTCCACACCCACTTGTGGCAGATAAATCCCCCCACAACCAGGTACATTTGCTCCAGTGCACGGCATGCAGCTGCCGATTGCCATGCATGATCTTCTCCTGCCCTCTTCCGACAATCTGCCCTCCATCCTAGCGGCCCCAATGAGCACCAGCTGCCACTGACTTCAGGTGACATCCTCGTATTAGTTCACACATGCGCACACTCAAGGTAACATCTTCAGCACACAGACAATATTTCTCATTGATGAGAAAGAACACTGAATTGTACTTGTGTTTGGAAGTAGCTAGAGTTGAATTCTTCCTTCCTACATTTCAAGGAAACCAAAATTGGGTCAAAACTGAAATTAGAAAATAGAAAATGGCAACACTGCATCTGACAAATTAATCTCTGGTGGGAGAAAGAGGGCTCCACTGGGATGTGACGGGGCTTCAAGCTTCCTGCCCCACCCCTTCTCTGCACACAGTCCGCAGTCTTTGCCGCCAGCCCTTTCTCTCTCCTCCTTCTGGGCCAGGTGCAAAAATGCTACCCCTCCCACTGGTAAGACCAGCTTGGGAAAGGTGATGGGCATTTCCTGAGTAAAGTCATAAGCAAGAGGTTGGCGTCTGATGAGGAGTAAATGTAACCACTTACCATTGATCGCTATTCTTTATGTTGTCATGTGTTTATTGAATTCTCATATTCCATATGAGAAGCCCTACTGCTGGGGCAGTTTATAACCTGCAAAATTCTTATGGTGCTGCCTTCATATCGTGAAGGATGGATTCTAAAAGACCCTTATTTCACAGCATGCCATGAAAAACAGTGAAGAAGTGGTTTAGGACTGTAGCATTAATATGAACCATAATGCAACTTGTAAACATTCTTATTAAATACATTTCCCTAAAATAGAAAATTAGAATTCAAAAACTTGTAGTAACGTAAACATCTAAAACAATATGACTGGTTGCCTTCCCTTTATGTGATTTAAATTCAGCTGAGCCAAATAGATTGGGAGACGGAGATAATTAAATTCCTCAGTGATGCGGACATCATATGTCAAATATGAGCCTAAAGCTAAATTTCCTAGTGGCACTATAATCCCCAGAAAATACTGTGTTGGTTGTATATATAGCAATTTTTGCTATGCAATGAGCTCCCAAACTAATTTTTGCCCTCTAATTTAATGAGGGAGTTTTGCTTCCAAATCACTTTTAAAGTCTTCCAGCTGCACATTCACTTGGTTTATGATAGCTGCATTGCTTTTCGGTTCAATTAAATAAGAAAGAGGAAGGGAGAGAGGTAACTCAAACGTAAAATAGCAAACGGGCTTCTTCCTGGGAATCATAGTGAACCCTCTGTAAGCCAGATAAATAGTCTTCCAGTTTCTCTTCCAGAATTCACAGAAAATAGGAACAAGTGCACACATGGGCCATCTCAGAAATCATGGGTTTAACACATGAGCACCTGTTACATATACTGAATATTTGAAAGGGAAGTGGGATTGAGTCTGCTGCCCCCTGACCTCTGTGTGACCACTAACCCTGCCTTGATTTCCATGCATTCAGTGGAAGTTGTGAAATGGACCTTTATGTGCATTCAAATGTACACATGTCGGGTCTTCTATATGATCAGGAGTGATTATTATTACTGGTTACAAGGGAGACCCTTCTACTGAACGCATGGATGTTGGGGGCAGACCAGCAGGCATCATCCTCTCCATGTGCTCAGTATATGTGTGGAGGGGAGGTATGTCTGAAAGGGGATGGATGTGTGCCCAAATTGGGTTGGATCCAGACTTGCCCCTCCACAATTGGAAGGGCTGCTTCTATGTGTGGAAAAAACTGGGATCAAGTAGAGGCTTCCCACTGGTGGAAGGGGACAGGGTGGGGATTTTCTCTGATAAGCCTTTACCTTTCCTACTTTCCTGAATGTTCCTCAGCCCTCTGTAATTAGCATAGGAGATGGTGCAAGAGTAGGGCTCTCCAACCTTGGGTCCCCAGATGTTGCTGGCCTACAGCTCCCAGCATACCCAGCCAGCATGGCTAATGGCAAGGGATTCTGGGAGCTGTAGTCCAGCAACATCTGGGGAACCAAGGTTGGAGAGCCCTGTGCTAGAGGTTACAGGGTGAAGGAACCATAGAATCATAGAGTTGGAAGGGGCCTATAAGGCCATCGAGTCCAACCCCCTGCTCAATGCAGAGGAACAGGATGTTGGGTTTTGCATAGGCAGAACGAGATTACCACCTGACATCAGGATTATCACCTGACATGGAGGATGTCTCTTGAGATGAAGTACACAAGTCTTTAGTCACGAGACATAGTCTCAAGGTGATATGACTCAGCAACCTTGGGACAGATTTGGGGTAAACATGTTGATGAATAGGTTATACAACTGGTGTGAGTAATATCCTATTTATAGGTACAGGGTCTATGGTATAAAGCTAACACACTTGTTGATAGCTTCACTTCACTCCTCCTTCTCCTCTCGTCTCGACTCGACATGTTTCTTGTTCTGGACTTCACTTCATCTAGCCTTACCACTGGGGTATTGGATTTGTATCTGCAATGATGTAGTGAGTAAGAGATGCATTGCTTGCCTTAATCCCATGTAATTGGGTCTTACAAATAAACTCTTTAATCTTTATTAACTGCTGTTATCTCCTCCTTCCGTCTGCGTGACTGGGACTGAGGGTCATTGGCTAGGGAAGCTTTTGAACCCGGGTCAGTCCAGCTCTCACACAGATGTGGGCAGCTGAGGCAGCCACCCATCCAAGCACTGACCTGGCTCATACCTGCTTAGCTTCAGCATGTGGCCCGCATTATGTGCTCTCGATGCCACCTGCATTTTCTCTGAATTAGAGAAAATCCATGCCCTGCCTCCTTCCTCCAGCACCAGTGGAACACTGCTGAGCACACATCTGGATCCAATCCATTGTGTTTTGCAGGCATTCACCTCAGCTACCCTGGAGTCATTTTCACCTATTCCCACATGATAGAGAGATAGGCCATAGTCAGGTGAAACAGTAGGGGCAGTCTAGCATATTCACACATCCTTTTAAGCCTCTGATTAAGGCTGAAACTTCAGGCTGAGCCAGTTATGCGACATGCTGAAATTGGTATGGATTAATTTGTGATGCTCAGTTCAACCACTCCAGAACCTGTGGCTGCTATTGAGCACTGAAACCCAGTCCATGCTGAGTTCAGCACACTTTGTCCTGTTGACCGTGATATGGAGAGCTCAGGCCATGGCACAGCAGATGTAATTCAGCTGGGCTGATGAAAACCTGCAACTTCCATGGGGATCAAAAGGATCATGGGAAACAGCTTCAAAGAAATGTTCATCTCGCTTTTGGATAAAAGGTCAGTCTATTTATGTTTATTAATTAATTTAATAGATTTTTTTTTAAAATCCTGCTCTTTTATGAGTCCCTATTCAAAGCCATTGTCTTTTTAAAACTCCGAATCACAAACTTGCCACTGGACACTAGATCTGTCAAATGTGGATCCAGCACTAATGCCAATTTGAAAATGTCATCCCACCGTTGGATGCTATCCAGAACTTCAGGGATTTTCAGAGAGAAACTTTATGAACTGTCCAGATGGACTATGGACACAGCTGTAATTTCACTGCACTCCTCTTCCAATGATACACCATTTGTCTCTAATGACAGAGTTTGGTTTCGGTCTAATAATTCCATGATCCTTTCCTTGAGGGTCCTACACAGCTGAGTGTATTAAACATGCTCACACATATGCAGTAGCTTGCTCTCTTCATCCATCTTGTCTTCTCTAGAGGTGTCCTTCCACACAATTTGATAAGTTGTTCACCTTGTTACCACTCATCCCGTTGGCCTATTTTCTCTTTGATTTCAGACATTTTATGCATGGTTGCTTATGTCTTGTTCTCAGTTTCTGACTCTGCCTGAAATCTCTTCTCCATAGTATACTTCATTTCCCATACAAAACATTCTAAATTCATTTCCACAATATTTTCTTTCAGCCTAGGAATAAAAAAAACATAACAAAAAAGTTACTGTGGGGAAGAAAAGAAGCAACAGCAGAAGAGTGACATGAAAAGCAATGAGAAGGCACCCAGCTTATATTTGGACAAATCATATAATTAATGCTTGCGGATTACAAGTAAAAATAATTTTCCCTACCACATAAGACCGTTTTTCACATTTTACACTTTTATGTGTACACCCAAGATGTTTTTACATCTAAATCACAGTGTACATCTAAATAAACAGTGTGGGTAGCTCTACACAGGAATTGCAGCATGACAACAATATTATTATTATTATTATTATTATTATTATTATTATTATTATTATTTATTTATCACCCATCTGGCCGGCAACCGCCACCCTGGGCGATGTACACAGATAAAAATACAAGGTAAAAACAGAATAAAATACAGTTAAGCAATATAAAATCTTAAGATAATTAGCCCACCCCATATTCCCGCCTGAATAGCCAAGTTTTTAATGAGCGGCAGAAGCTCAGCAGAGAGGGGGCATGGCAGAGGTCACTCGGGAGAGAGTTCCACAGTACAGGGGCCGCCACAGAAAAGGCCCTCTTCCTAGTCCCCACCAGTCTAGCTGCTCTGGCTGAAGGGACAAGGAGAAGGCCGTCTGTGGCAGATCTTGCTGAGCGGCCTACTTGGTGTTGCTGGAGACGCTTCTTGAGATAGACTGGACCGGAGCCGTATAGGGTTTTAAAGGTCAAAAACCAACACCTTGAATTCGGCTCGGCAAGCAACTGGTAGCCAGTGTAGCTCCTTGAGCACTGGCGTGATGTGATCCCGCCGGCGGCTGCCTTTAACCAGCCGCCGCATTCTGTACCAGCGAGCCGCCGCGTTCTGTACCAGCTGTAGCTTCCGAACCATCTTCCGAACTGTCTTCCGAACCACGAGGGTTCCCGTCAGCAGCAACAGAAAGTATGAAGGGCATCAATCATCTTTAAATAGATATCTGCACACATCTCTGGGTTGGGCCAGACTCCAAGATGCATGCACATAAGTGTTTAAAGGTGCAGGTATTCTGGCCACACTTAATGACTTGGTTTGCACAACATGACAACCATGATAAAACAAACCATGGTGGGTTGTTATTGTGAGTTGTCATGTCATATGAACCCAGCACAATGGCTCAAGTGAGGATTGGTAACCACAAACAACCCTGCTTGTTGTTGCGTTGTTGGCTGTGGGTTGTTTAAGCCATGGGCTGTTGTGACGTGAAAACCTGGGACCGTGGCTTGTGCATGGCTTGTTCCTAAAGCCTACAGAGTTGTTTGGCAAGAGTGGCAAAAAAAGCTGACTGCTCATCAGCACAGTATGAGCATTCCTGGGATCAGATGAAGATTCATACAGACTCAGACAAGAGTAGGCCAATGGCAAAAAAGCTGCTGATGTAGTGAAGCCTTGCCAGCAGTTGCCTGCCCTTCCATGGCACAACGGCTCCAGGGATACGTGCTGGTAGTGGGCGAGAGGGGTGGAGGGAAACAACCCATGACCTGCAAAAACAAGCCATGCACGATTGTCTAGTGGTGGTACTGTGGCTTAGCTATGGGTACAAACAACCCACCATGGCTTAATTAGGCCATAGGCTGTTATGTCATGTGAACTGACTCTATGTGTTTGCTGTAGAAAACTGGTGCGTATGCAGCAATTTAATTGTGGTGCAAAATGTGGTGCAATCTTCTGAAGGAGACAAATGTGTGTTTGCAAACATATATCTCATACAGGTGCATTGGTCAGAGAGCAATGATTGGTTGTAGCTTTCTGTTCAATGTGCATTCAGTAAAAAAGCCAGGGGGGGGGGAACTGTGGTTGACTGGCATGTTTAAATTACCATAATGCCCTGACGTAGCATCATTCTGAGGGACATTCTGGAGAAAAATACAGAGCTCACCGCACTGGTGGCCACCAAAAAGTGTGGCCAAAACAGGGGCCCACCATTTTTTCTGTATTCTCTCTTTCCTTCTATTTACTAAAATGCCCGTCATGGACTGGCAACATCCTGCTCAATGAGTGAAAGTGGGGAAAGGCAAAATGGTGTGCCCACACTTCTTTTTGCCTTTCCCTTCCTGCTTTTGCCATTCCATTTTCTGCTGCTACCAGTTGGAAATCTTCTAGTATCTGGCTGCTCCACCAAACCAGCCTTAAAACCGTCTGGAGTTTTGGGTATCTACTATAGGTAATGTGGGGGTTAGCTGTTAGACATGGAATGGGTAACTAAAAAAAGGTTTAAATTTTACTGAACAAGGTTTAAATTTTACTGAACACAAGATTAAAATTTTACTGAAGAAAAATGTCATTAGGAGAAGTTTTAAAATCTGAATAAATACACACAAACACGCACAAAATACAAAAACCAAATGAGCAATAGGATAATAAAAATGAGCGCAGATAAATGCATCCAACTAACTAAATAAGACTGTGTCCCTAGTTTATCCAGGTCCCTTATTCAAGTAAACTCTTACCGTCATTGGTCCTGCTCTCTCAATCAGTTCTCCAATTCCAGTAACTCTTTCTTTCTTTCCTCCCTCCCTCTCTCTATCTGCTTTTCTCTCCCTTTCTGCCCATTCTTTTATCTCTGAAAATGTTCTGAGATGAAACTTTCTCTCTATTTCTTATTCTGACCTCTTGTTGAACTTATGATCTCAGGGCCTCTACATTCTAAGTAAAGTTTTGACAGCAAAATTACTAACCTTTTGGCTAAAACTGACAAGCACACGCACACACACACACACGCACACACACGCACACACAGAGATTTAGCCCCATAATATCCTAAAACTAAACTAAATACAAAAATGGAGGGTAGTTTTGTTCCTTTATAGCCCATCAGAATGATGTACGGCAGAAGCACTATTGTTCAGGAGCATTATGGTGATTCAAACATGGCAGCACGGAGAAGCCAAGAGGAATCCTGATTAATTTTGTGCTCACTTCCCTGAAACTCCTCCCTCAACTACCCCCAAAATAGCCAAAATCCCACCCCCCTATTTTCAGGGCCAACAAATGGGGTCACCAAAGTGGGAGCATTTTGCTACAGCCCTACAGTGGAAACTTACTGCATGTTTGTAATATGCGTCATATTTACAAATGTGAATAGGCAGAACATGTACACCAATTTACAAAGAGCATAAGGAGAGGCAAGGAACAGGCACTTCTAGAAGGAAGCACAGCTACTACCCTGCATCAGATCCCCATAGAGAGGCCCTACATACACACACACACACACACACATACACACACACACCTCTGTGTGTTCCCCTTAGCTGAGATGGCTGCCAGTGCCATCCTCTCCAAGCTCTGAGCATATTAGCCACAAAACACCCAAGAGAATCTCCAGCTATCATGAAATAATTAGCCAGTCAAATATTCTGGGCTATTAACTAGCAAGCTGCCTAATAAAGAAGACAATGTTTATAACAATAATATTTAAAGGAGTTGTAAATAATAAGTGGTTAATTAGTAATTTTACTTAGAAAAAAGAGAAATTTCCATTGCCTCTTACCAAAACACCCTACTATCTGTCCTTATACCCACTACAAAAACCTACAGCACTGAATTACCCAGCTCAACCAATCCACCCTCCAACACTGTCTTCTTCCCCTGCAAGTCAGTCACAACTTTGGTAATAGATGAAGGATTACAAATAGGACTTAATTTGAGCCAAAGCTAGTTCTAACTGCCCTGGAATAATAATAATAATAATAATAATAATAATAATAATAATAATAATAATAATAATAATAATAATAATAAAATTATTATTATTATTATTATTATTATTATTATTATTATTATTATTATTATTATTATTATTATTATTATATAGCCCAGCTATATATTGTATGCCAGTAGATGCCAACGGTATTGTTGGCATCTACTTGGAAAATGAAAAAGCTATATATCCAGAGAAAAAGACAAGCAAACTCATACAAAAGGAAGGAGGCATAAATGGATTCAATGTATAATGGAAATCAGTGCCCAGTAATGATCGAATGTATATTGACCAGATCAAATGACTTTCTGAGGAGCAGCACTGTCTCTTATTCCACTTTAATGAATCCAGAATCAATGCCATTCTTGGATTCATCTAATCATCTGTTCTCTGCATGGCACTTTGGCAACATGACAGTTAATGTGTGGAACACCAAAACACAGAAAAGACATTTACCAAAAAAAATTATCTCTCTCCCTCTCTGTCTCATACACACACCCATAATCAGAACCTCCCTGCTTAACATTTTCGTCGGGATAGAATATGCTAGGCACTTTTAATCTCCAGTTGAGACTAGAGGTAGAGTTATAGAAAATAAAGTCAGGAAAAAAGTATACTAATTGGAAAACATACTGTGAATCATCAACTTTATCCATTTGAGCTAAGAAATTGCCCTGCAAGTGTTTGTTCAAGTTTCTTCATCCCTTAAAATCCACGTTTTTTAAGGTTAAAAAAGCCGACTTGCAAAGTTGAAGGATTTCAGACGTTTTTCAATGTTCTGTTTGAGCGCTTTGTGAGACTCCTGAACAAATCTAGGTATAGAGTGGGTGGGCAACTCCCCCCACCTGGAACCCAAAGTGGGTTGCACACCATCCCTGCAATTGTTGCCACCATGCTGCTGAATTTGCCATTGGAAAAAAAAAATTGCCAGCATGGCAGCAGTGGAGAACCCCCTCCCCCCAGATTTTCCTTTAGAACAAGGCATGCAGGGAGCACACACTTTGTTTTAAAGCAATACTGTGCTCCCTGGAGACTTTAAATTAGCAGTGGGGTGGTAGGGCAGTAGGTGCCACAAAATCGGCTGGATGGCCCGCATGCAGCCCACGGACTATGTGTTCCTCATACGCAGTGTAGCTGGTATGAAACCTGAAGTCTGTGAGGGCCAAAGTAAAAACTACATGTCATATGCAAATGTGTGTAATGGTAAGTCCAATCTGCTCCCCCCCTTTTTTTTCTTGAAAGCTCACTTCTGGAGGTGGCAATTAGGAGTGGAGGAGGAGCTTTTCCCTTGCGGGGTTTCAAACACATGCACATTTCATATTCCTTACCATGGGAAAAGTTGCATGGGGGAATGGGATTTTTGGTGAGGGAAGCACCACATCCCTCTGCTCCTAATCTCCCTCTCCTGGCTGCCTGTCTAGTTACACATGCTTGTATGTAAGGTGTAGTTTGCTCAGAGAAATAGAGTATTGATCACCTAGTCTAATAGGTCAGTGACAGAACACATCTTTTGCATGCAAAATTTCCCACCTGTTCTTCAGAAGTTTTGACTGCCATCTCCAGGTAGGGCTGAGAAGAGACCCCTGCCAGAAACCCCCAAAAGAGCTGCTGCCAATCCATGTAGAGAATACTGAGCTAGATGGAACAGTGGTCAGATTCAGTATAACAAGCAGCTTATACTTCTTGAGTATAAATAAGGCAGCTTCCTATGTTCGCTCTGCCTTCAGATTGTGCTGTATCAAAGGCTATTGATTAAATATATATATTTCAGAGACTGAGAAGAGTGCTGGAAATTAAATTCCTTCTCTTCATGAAGACAAATGATATTTTTTACATTCTTCTAATGAAGCAGCATTCATCAGATGCTCATCTATCTTTTCAAAGCAATTTTTTTTGGTGTGTATGGATAAAAAAAGATTAATGCTTGTGAACTTTCCAGCATTTGGATGTTGTGATGACACAGCCCATCAGTAGCAGCTCGGGATGTCCAGGCCCATGTCAACGGTGCTCATCGTCTGACCTGCCTCCCTGTCTGATTGAGCTTCCATCTTTTTCTTTGTTTGTTTAAAAAAACCCCAACAGTGTTCAAATATAAGCTATGAAAAACAATGGGTCACATGAATGCCTGCACATACATTTGAACACTGTTTGGAAGAACAGAAAAATGAGCCCAAGGATGATTAAAGCTGGCAATGGATTAATCCATCCGCATTTATTTTTTAAGGATATATATCATGAAGTGTGAAATGGCAAGATCCATTCAAGTAATTCAGAGATAACCTGATGATGGCATTGATTCTGAGTTTGTTGGAATAAGAGATAGTGCTGTTTCCCAGAATGTCACTGTATCCAGCCAATACACACATTTGATCATTACTGGATCATTACTTCCATTATACCATACACTATAGCCATGCCTAACCTACCTCACAGGGTTGTTGTGAGGATAAAATGGAGAGGAGGAGGAGGATTATGTAAGCCGCCTTGAGTTCCTTGTAGGAAAAAAGGCGGGGTATAAATGTAATAAATAAAATAAATAAATAAATTTCCACATCCTTCTCTTTGTCAGGTTTCATTGGGGTTTTTTCTCTCCTTCTCCCTTCTTCCCCCTTCCCTATATATATATATATATATATATATATATCTGTGAGATCCCAGCCATTACATATTCTATGCTTTGCTCTGGACCTCTTTTAAAACCTGGGCTATATATTGCAAGGAGAAAATGGCCCAGTCCGTATGACACTAAGGTGGTTAATCAGCCACTGGCTTGTTAACTACTGCTGCATGTGCCGGTGGTCGCATGCCAGCTCATTTCCCTAATTACCCTCGCCAGGTGCTGGTTGCCGTGACATGCAAGCCCGGCAAGGAGGGGTGGCCAGGGTGGTTAACAAACCACCATAGCTTACTAATGTCTCAATGTAATTAATAATTTGTTTTTGGTATTTTGCATATGCTTTGAGTATTGCCTTTTCTTTGCATTGCAAAGAAATGAATGAAAATCCATTCATTTTGTTTCTTCATTTTTCATTGGAGGGATACCTGCTGTGAAATGTGATGAGGGTCATTGCATTTCATGACTTAGCAAATTCATGACTTAGTTACATCCATTCTGTGAGGATTCTGTAAGGATGCAGGGTCTTGGAGTGTTCTCTGAAAGTGAGAAGACTTGAAAACTTTCCAGTCTGAAGCATAAAGGAATGGGAAGTTTAGAGGGTATCACCTCTGCTTAATTGCTTATAAAATGAGAGAAAGAGATGGAAACAGAGAGAACAATACTGAACCTGGTGAGCTGGGACTATTTTATGCTCTAGACCTTCAATGCCCCCCTAATAAGCACATTTTCATTCTATTGCCTAATTATGCCAAAAAGAAATGTAGGATAAACAAGTGGATATGGTTAAAAATGGTGAAGCAGTTAGAATTGGCTATTGATAATTATCAGAGTGGAGGAGTTAGATTATAAAGCCAAGAAGAATCACCTGATTTTTGCCAAGAGCACCTGAAGTTACTGAAGGTAATCAACCACTCTCTTTTTTAGAAATATGGATATCTTCCTTTTTAGGATTGAATGAAGAAAACTCTAGGGTTGAAGCTGCTTTTCAACTTAAAACTAGATAGTCTGGCTCAGATAAGCCTCAGGTTCATGCTATACTGGACAAGCTGTACAAAAATTGATTTTAAAAGTCAATATGAATAATATTCTTGGAAGAAGTTAACCAAATGACATACAGCCTCCCCAGTCATTTAGTATGCCCTGATCTTTCTCCTGACACAAACACTAAGAGGAATCCATTACTTTAAATAGACCTCGGAACCCTCCATTTTTATTTATTTATTTAGTTAGTTATTATATTTTTTAATCGCCCATCTGGCCAGCCACCCGGCCACAATAAAATACAACAATAAAACAGATTTAAAATACAGTTAAAACAGTATAAATTTTCTTTAAAAAATCCTAACCCACCCCATATTCCCGCCTGAAAAACCAAGTTTTTAATGCATGGTCTTGTTGGGGTTCAGTTTCAGCCTGTTCCCTCCCATCCAGCCTCCTACTGACTCCAGGCACTTGGACAGGGTCTCAATGGCCAACCTTGGTGAGGACTTGAAGGAGAGGTAGAGCTGCATGTCATCCACATATTGATGACATCGCACCCCAAAGCTCCTGATGATAGCCCCTAGCGGCTTTAGGTAGATGTTAAATAACATCGGGGAGAGGATGGAACCCTGCGGCACCCCACAAGTGAGCAGCCAAGGGTCCGAAGCTTCCTCCCCAAGAACTACCCTATGGTACCTTCCAGAGGGGAAGGACCGGAACCACAGCAATACAGTGCCTCCCATGCCCAACCCCTCCAGGCGGTCCAGGAGGATACCGTGCCCGTGGTCAATGGTATCAAAAGCCACTGAGAGATCAAGGAGGACTAGGAAAGAGCATTCACTCTATCCAAAGTCCTCCTCATATCATCCACCAAGGCAACCAAGGCCGTTTCCGTCCCAATCCAGGCCTGAAGCCTGACTGGCATGGCTCTAAATAGTCGGCTTCATTCAAGTGTGCCTTCAACTGAGCCCCCACCACTCACTCAATCACCTTGCCCAGAATGGCAAATTGGAGACTGGGCGAAAGTTGTTCAGATCTTGGGGATCCAAGGAGGGTTTCTTTAAAAATGGTCTTACAACTGCCTCCTTAAGGGCAGATGGCATCACTCCCTCTTCGAGGGAGGCATTCACCACCGCCCTGATCCCCTCACCCAGTCTCTCCCTGCAGCTCATAACAAGCCAGGACGGGCAAGGATCAAGCAAGCAGGTGGTCGGCTTCACAGATGAAAGCACCTTGTCCAGTGGTATCTCTGAGTGCAAGTGCCAAGGAGGGTGGGAAGAGGACAGAGGATTTTACAACAGCCTCCCATTCCTCCAATTTTGTTATTTTCAGCTAGACAGGCCTCTGGAGCCCATCTGCCTGATTTACCTCTCAATAGATGAGATATAACCTCCTGAGGTCTTCTGCCTCAGGGGGAAAATCTGCAATATTGTATAGTCTCTGGGATGCCCATCTTACAACCAATGGTTACAAATGGAATTTCACTTTTAAGTTGTTGTGAACTGCCCAGAGAGCTTTGGCTATTGGACGGTATAGAAATGTAATGAAATAAATAAAAATAAATAAGTTGATTTTAAGACTCAGTACATTTTTGTTGAGTCATTAGTAGAAGGACAAGCTTTCTTAATCACCTCGATGCTGATGCGGGAAAGAGTCTGAAGATAACTTTGCTTT
This sequence comes from Shinisaurus crocodilurus, assembly GCA_021292165.1. Classification (NCBI taxonomy): domain Eukaryota; kingdom Metazoa; phylum Chordata; class Lepidosauria; order Squamata; family Shinisauridae; genus Shinisaurus; species Shinisaurus crocodilurus. The sequence goes on from CM037879.1 coordinate 160,713,342, forward strand.
GTCTTCTTAGTCTTGAGTCATGTTAGGGTTTCATGTGAATGAGAACTTTAGGGATGGACAATTAAAGACCACTCATGAAGGTTTTAGGGTCAATTTGTAGTGTAAATAGGTGGTGAACTCTTGATTTCCATTATGAGCTTTGGCCTCTCCCTGTAAATATTGCTTATGTTTTCTACTAGCTGTGGTGTGTGCTTTTATATGTTTTTAAATATTAAAAATAGAGAGGGGGAGAAGGATAGAGAGGGTAGAGGTTGCATGGGTTACTTGGAGAGTGAATATAAACATCTATTTAAGAGCAATTGTTAGGAAACAAAACCAAGTGCCTAAAACAGAATGCTTGTTCATCAAAATCCCATATTTCAGATTGAAAACTAGTCCCCTCCCCAGTTAGAATCGATGATGATGATGATGATGATGATGATGATGATGACGATGATGATAATCCTAGGATCTTGAAAGCCACCAGGCTAAATCCACCCCTAAATAGATAAATAGAAAGGCTAATCTCTCTCTCTCTCTTTCTCCCCCCCCCCCCACAACTCATCCCAGCCTGGAAAGTGTTAATTGCCTGCCCCAGTTTTTGGTGATTTCATTTTTCTAAAATGACCTGTCTTTATCAGCGGTGACCAGGAGATTGAAACCCCCAGGATAGAGTTGTATTTGATCTTCAGTTATTGAACGTCAAGTGGAATGTAGGTTTTTCTAAAAATCAAAGGCAGCCCTTTCAATTTTCTCAGGCCCATTGTAGTTGGATCCTTTGATTTAATCGTACATTTCCCCCTGAGCTCCTTTTAAAAAGATATAAGACAATGTTTTGTCTGCTTTGTTTCTTTTTCCATAGAAAAAAATGGTCATCTTTCCAAGGTTGAATATAGTTAATTTTTATATTTTCTTAAGTTCTAAAATGGAATAGGTTATGCCCTGTTTTCTGTGAAGAGCTTTTGCTTTCATTATTTTCTGAAACACTCGTGCAATCCTTTCCATCTATCTTTTCTTCAAGTACCATTAGGCATACCTATTTGTGAACCCCTTAGCATCGTTTTAGTGATCTCATAGGAAAACATGGATACAGTTCTTATGCTTGATTTCTCCTTCTCTTTCTCCCTCTATCCCTTATCTCTCTGACAGAGTCTTTTTCTTTTTGCATTTGAGGCACTATTTCATGAAATAGACTGTAAAGGACCAGCATTTTCATTTATCAATGGATTTAAACATTGAGCAGGCTGAGTCATGAATCACTAAGGGTTGGGCCCAGATTTTCACTGGATCAGCTGCACAAGCAGAAGTGGACTTCCCCAGCCCCCTTCCCATGGCAGCCCCTCCAGCCCTATTAAAGGCTTGGGAGTGGTACAAATCAATGGGTTGGATCCTGACTTAGTCATACTTGAAATCAACAGCACTTAAGCTAGACATAGAATCATAGAATAGTAGAGTTGTAAGGGGCCTACAAGGCCATCGAGTCCAACCCCCTGTTCAATGCAGAAATCCAAGTTAAAGCATCACTGATAAATAGCTCTCCAGCTGCATCTTGAATGCCTCCAGTGTGGGAGAGCCCACTGCCTCCCTAGGTAATTGGTTCCGCTGTCATATTGCTCTAACGGTCAGGAAGTTTTTCCTGATGTTCAGCCAGAATCTGGCTTCACTTCACTTTAGTTCCATTGATTTCAATGGATCTACTCTAAGTATGACTAAGTATGGATCCAAGCCATAATCAATATCCCCCTTTAAAGTGGGAAAAAATGAAAATCTTCAAATATTTTTAAGTGGCACAGAAATCTATTTATGTAATTAATGCTCAAAAAGAAATGTTTCTATAATAAAGGTATTCAACATCTATTATTCCATAAAGTATTAAACTCTGGTCAATTTTGCTAGTATGTAAAGTATTTTGCTATATGGCCGGCAGTTTTATTCTATCCCCACTTCATATGCATAAGAAAAATGCAGTAAAATCGATTTCCCCTCAAGTCACTTCCCTCTGCTTCCCTAATAATGGCTTCCCCCAAAAGACAGAAGTATCATCCTTTGTTGTGCAAGATAATTTACTTTCCTCCACAGCTCAAAATGAAATCCTGCCCAAAATGATACAATTAGCTGCACAGCAACTAAAACTGTGTACCTGCCCTCTCACCTGCCAGTCTGCAATGAGTGAAGGTACCAGAAATACCATTTTCCTAGCAGTAAAATTGCATTTTCAACGCAGAAGCACACCTTCCAGAAATCACTTCTGCTGAGACTGATACAATAATTATGGTAACCAAACCAAGATAACAGCATTAAGACTGGCAATCTCCAAATGTTATTGTCTTGTGTTGGCTTCTCAGAATTCAGTAGGGCTTTTAGTTCCATTATATCCCTTGAAAAAATGGCAAGCGTGGTTCCTACCAGAACCTGTGACAATTGGGCTTGCTCACATGATCACTGACTGGGGATCCTGTATGTGGGTGGGGAAGTGGCCCCCACCGCATGAAGTTCCAAAAACAAAGTTAAGGATACGAATTTTCACACTGTACAAGACCTTTAATTGCAAAACTTCATAACAACATATATAACAAGAAACACATCATAAAACCATAATAGGCTTGGTTTTCTAAAATCTATAACTAAGCCAGATGCAGTTTGCCATGAAAGCCTTCATCAGCGTGCACCTAACATAAAACCAAGTCTGTAAAGAATTTTTTTTTTAATGAATTCAACATTACCAAAATAAAAAGAACAAGAATATATTAAAAAGACAATACATATTCACATGCAGGCATTGGCTTTTATATGCAAAAAGTTAAATTGAGGAAAACTAAACAAATTCGGCTACCTTTTCTGAGAAATCATCCTAAATGAATTTTCAGAAATCATTGGTTGAGACTGTACACTTAGGGAACAAATCTATGGCCCCTGGAGAGCATCTGAGAGGCCATAGGATAGTTTGGATTCTCAGATCAGAGGTCAGAGACAGCACTCCGACCTTAGAGTTGGGAATCAGAGCTCCGATTCCGCCTCCCCTTCCCCATCACAGCCAGCATAGAAAGAACCTCCAGCTGTTCTCCAAGGTTGGAAAACAACCTCAGACAGGCGGAGAAGATGGAGTTTCAGTGGGCAGGGAGGGGAGGAGACTGGAGAGGCCAGGATCTGAGCTATCCTGACTCCTCTCCAAGCTCCTTCACCCCCCCTCCAAGACACCCCAGCTAGAAGGGCAAAAAAGCCCATCTAGCAAAAATGCAAGGCGAGAGGAGAGGACAGGGAGGCAAAGATCACCTCCACCACTCCTCCCTCTCTGCACTGGATGTCTGTAAGTCTCCAAGTTCGGGGACTTACAGTCCTCGCCATGAGATTGCGCCCTTAATTTCTCAGTTTCCAGACAACAACGTAGGGATGGGGGAGAGATTCATTCAGTTCCCATTTGAATGTGAATTTACCTAATTTCACACTTTCAAATCAGTATACAAACTGAAACTCGGTTATACTTCAAAGTTCACTCTTCTCTGAATTTCGCAATAAAAATGTGCAAAAAAAGGGGGAAATCAGGGAAAATAAAGTTCAGAAATGCAGTATATTGGGGAAATTGCTTGCAAAAAATGTGTATATTAGGGGAAATGTATACAAAAATAGTGTATTAGGGGAAATGTACACCAAAAAATGGTTATGAATGTTTACGTAAACATAAAAATTCCCAATCAATTCTTTCTCAATGTGGTCATCAGGCAAAACTTTCCCAAAGCTATTACCAAAACTTACATTTCCCATAAAGCCTCCTTTCTGCCATGTTCTGATCTATCAGGGGTGGGGAATGTGTGGCCTTCCAGATGTTGTTGGACTCCAACTCCAATAATCCCTCACCATTGGCCATGCTTGCTAGGGCTGATGGAAGTTGAAACCCAACAACTTCTGGAGGGATCCACATTCCCCTCCCCTGTGATATATAGAGCCCAAAGCCATTGGTAAGTAACTATTGGGTCTATCATGTGGCCTTGTTTTCATCCTTGTTATCATATTTCTCTATCTAGACCAGGAGTGAGGAACCTGTGTCCCTCCAGATGTTGTTGGACTCCAAAACCCCTCACCCCTCACCATTGGCCTTGATTTCTGGGGCAGATGGGAGTGGAAGTCCAACAACATCTGGAGGAACACAGGTTCCCCATCCCTAGTCAAAAAATCTTCAGCCTGATCTTGACTGTTTACTCAGAAGTAAATCTCCTTGACTTCAAAAAAGCTTGGAATTGCAGCCTTTGGTTCTCAGTTGTAACAACTGAACATTGTTTTTTGTTTTGTTTTCAAAATCAGCTCTAGGGTAGAGTAAAGGAGAAGGACATGATCTATGCAAATTTCTGACTCACAACTTCCTCATGAAAAAGCGATTTTTTCTTTCTTGTATTCCTTCATTCAACTCTTTATATGGTAACTTTAAAAGACCAAAGTGATTATGAAATACTGAGCCTGCTGAGGATTGCTGGGGTCAGGATTTCACTAGAAGAATTAAATTTGAAAATTAAAGAAAGGTGGTCTGGCAACTAGAAGAATTTGAGAATTAAAGAAAGGTGGTCTGGCATTTATGATTAAAATAGCTGATATGTATCAGCTATGAGCAAGAGATATGTATCAGCTACGACCAAGAAATAATATCAGCAATTGCTGTCCCATGAGATTAATATTTACGTTGGCCATAATTTTATAACTAAGATCAATAAATTTGATGTTTGCTCCGCAGCAGAATCTATACCTGCTTATTATAAACATGTATAAATTTCTCTTTTTACTGAATAAAATAAACTGAGGCACGGAGTAGCAAAACTTTGTCCCTATTTAGATTTGTTGCAGAGGTAGAGCAAAAATAAATTCTTGAAAAATACCATACCACTTTCAGTCTTTTGAGATGTGGAGTGGGGCATGAATACAGCGAGGTTAAGTTAGTAGCTGGACCCTTTTGCCAAGTTCAGACGGAGAATAGAGCCCTGTCTACTAGGCCTGTCCCGATACATTTTTCTTCCTGAGGCAAATGGCACCCCCCCCACACACACACAAACCAAGGCCAGTTCAGTTATGTTGTCACCTGATGCAGAAAATACCACAAATTACTCTCCTTCTCCCTGGCGGTAAAAATATAATAATAATAAAACTAAATAACTAACAATTTGCTGCCTTTTCCTGACATCCCCAAATCAGCTACCACAGGTAGTGTGTGGCAGCCAGTGTGTGCTCCCCCCTCAAATATCCTTGCATGTAGAAAACTAGCACATCAGTGAGATGGCTGACCTAGAACCTGCTAACTCGGATGGAGTTTTTGACATCATCATCTAATGATGATCTCCATTGTAAATCAAGCTTATATATATATATATATATATATATATATATATATCTAGGGGCTGCATTTTCAGTATAGTTTGTCTAGTTTTCCTGCAAATGATCTGTTGTAGTTGATCCTATATGAAAAAGGAGGAGGAGAAGGGAAGATTAGAACAATGTAAGTCTTTTCCTCATTTTCTTCTGTGCATTTTATCTTCTCTTTTGAAGAGGTACTGGTCTATCAGTTCGTTTATGCACGCAGCAGCTTTTCAAAATGATAGCTTTTCACAGAGGCAGTTCACGGTAAGTCCCCACCTCCATCCCGTTGCCAGTATAATCTCTCATGTAAATCACATTTAGAGTCTTTTCAATATGTACTCTGCTTGCTCAATAGGCCATAATGATTTGTTTGTAAGGACATTGTCTGTAGTGCACACTTGGGTATTGCCTATTGGTATTTCATAAAACGCTGCTTGTTTACTGAAGAGAACATGGCACTGGTTCCTGCAGCGCTATTTCATCCTATTATGCTCAGGAGTATCTTGGGTCTCTGAAAAGCACCGACGCATTGGCTGTCATGAGTGCTCACAAAACTATATATGCATTTAAAATATTCATGGGACTTTGATTTTGGTTCTGTCGTGTGCACCATGCACTCTTCGGATAAAGTGCATTCAAACAAAGACTTAGGCAGTAGCCATTAACACTATCCCACAGTGTCTGAAAACCATTGATGTGGGAGAAGTAAATTAATCCGTCCATGCTAAGAAGAATTCATCTAAAACTAACTTGACTATGTCTTATCCCAAGATTATTGAAATAGAACTTCAATAAAGATGAGGTTAACCAAATGAACATTAACATCTATAGCCATCTTCAGGGATGGGCAACCTGTGGCCTGTCAGATGTTTTGGCCTACAACTCCCTCACCATTGGCTATGCTGGCTAGGGCTAATGGGAGTTGTAAGCCAAAAACATCTGGGTGGCCACAAGTTGCTCAACCCGATCTAGATGATTTTATGGGATCGGTTGGGAAAAAAATATGAGATTCCCTCAGGGGAACCTGGTGCCATCCAGATGTTTTGGACTACAACTCCCATAAACCTCAGCCAGCATTGTCAGGGTTTATGGGAATTGTAGTCCAGAATATCTGGACAGCACCAGGTTGTTTACACCTGTCATATGGGCAGTTGCTAAACAAAGCATGAAACAAGAGAGCGAATACAACAAAATATACGCTTATAGTGTTCACAAAATCCTATTTATATTTAAGATGCAGATAGAAAGTTCGTACTATTTAGAGTGCAATTCTGTGTATATGTACTCAGATGTAAGTTCAACTGTGTTCAGTGGGGATTACTCTCCAGGTAAGTGTGCATAGGATGGTAGCTGCAATCCTGAACAGGGATTAAGCCCCATTGATCACAGTGGGGTTAATGTCTGAATGAATATGCATAGGATTGGCTGTAACAGCCTGATGCTGTACGCATTTACTCATAAGTGATATTGAGCTCAATGAAGTTTACTGTCTCCAAGTAAGTTTGCATAAGATTGCAGCTTTTACAGTCCAATCATCTTAATCATTTTGGCTTAGAAGTAAGTGCCCTTCATTTCAATTGCCATTACTTCCAAGAAAGTATGCTTAGGATTCTAGCATTAAAGGAAGCCCTGTCCTATGCAGAGAGAATAGGATCAGTTACAGGTACCTAAAATGCAGTTCCATCTAATGTCAGTATCACCTATTTAAAAACAACAACACCTGATATTTTGTCTGCTTTCACTTCCAGTTAGTTACAGGCCTCATGTTCTCCAACAGTGCTCAAATCCTGCCCCTTACAATGTTTCATCATGATGCAAAACCTAGAGCAGCCAACCTGGTTTACATTTCTATGGAAGGCATTAGGCATATCTTTACCAGGCGCAGTCCAACTATCCCCTAAGACATATTCACAGAGAGTAAATGCTTTAAAAGTAAAGGCTCATTCTATGATTAGTAGAGGAATGAAATATCAGGAGCAGATTTCCCCCCCCCCCCTACACTGCAAAGTTTGCTGAGTGATACAGAACATTAATTCTGCGGCAATAAATTCACTCATTTCTAGAGAGACCAATTGCTAACATGCCAGTAGGCAGATATATTTGGGGTTAGTGTGACTAAAAAGTCATCCTGGAAATCATGTTTCATTACCCTTGCTTGTTGATGAGTGCAGCACTGCCAGAAGAAAGCCAATGAATGTGGATAGGTATGCCACTACTCTTGCAGGTACTTAAAACATATACCTCTCATATAGGGCTTTCTTACCTGACTCAGCTTACCAATGGTTGCTTATACTAAACTTGAATATTTTTTCTTGAGCTTTCTGTAGCACAGGAGTATGGGCAGTTTGAGCCCTCCATATGTTTTGGCCTACAACTCCCATCATCCATCACAATTGGCTATGCTTCTAGGGATGTGCAAATCAGCAGAACTGGAGCTCACCAAAGTTCTCCAAATTCCATCTCAAAGTTTGTTCTGACTCAAGCTCGTATTAGATTGCAAGGTGTTTATTTTTCTTTTGGCATGAAAATACGTGCATATTTCTGTGCACATTTTTCCAAATGTATGCATCAATTGTGCGCATCTTTGAAATGTTTGCATTCGTCCTCCATTTATTAAAGCATATTTCTGCACAGTTGTCAAAAGTATGCATTTTTATTCAAATGTATGCATGCTGTCAAACACTTTTTTTTTTTTTGGTCCACAAATCACATTGCAAGCTTGGAAATGTACAGACTTTGACTGTAGATTGTGTCCGAGTCTGTGTTCAGTCCAGAACTGGGTAAATCATGATCAAAAATGAACTGAAACAAATTTCTCATACATCCCTAGCTGAGACTGATGGAAGTTATAGGCCAAAACATTTGGAGGACCACAAATTGCCCGCGCCTGGTGGTCTGCATCATGGATGCCTATAGAATTTGGTAGGATGTTTCATTTGTTCCAAAATGAGTTTGATGTCTGCTTTCTTCTGTGGTTTCAGAGGCAATTCTTGTAACACAGTTGCTCCCTGAGAATGCAGCACTGAAGGTAATTGCGTTTCTGGAGTGAGAAGGTGCTAACAAGTATATATGTTCAAAATCAGTTCAGTTGCAACAAGGAAAAAAAGAATCCGGGCTTAATAGGCTACATCCAACATTACATGAGCAGAGTTCCACTCAAGAAGTGAGACTGCCCCTTCTTCTCCTCCCCCTGCACACATGCAAAATCTGCTCCCAAGGGTCCCCCAACCATCCAATACTGATTGGGGGAGGCTACATGGGAGGAGGAGGAACCATTCCACCAGTGGCGTCTGTTCCTTTGGCACATGGACATCTTTGGATACAACCCCATGTCATGGATTTCTCGTCCACAGGAAACCTGCAGCTCTACATTGATGCATCTGGTCTTTGTTTGTTTGTTTTTTAATTGGTATTATTTCCCTCCCCACTGCCACCTTTCTCCACTTTTTCTTTCTTTTAGTATTTGGGATATTACAGCCAAATAGTAGGGATGCATGAGAAACTAGTTCAGTTCACATTTCAATGTGAATTAATCAGATTTGCACTTCCCAAACTTAAACACAAACAGGAACACAGTTTGCACCACGAAAATCCATATGTTTCTATCTAAAGGTAATAAATATATATCTTGAGGATATAGAAAATTCATTTTCCTGAATTTCCTAATTAAGTGGCATTTATGTGACACTGAAGTGGAAGCACCAATTAAAGATGTGGCAAGCAACTATATCTTTTTTCTTCTTTTCTATTTTTTACTCATTTTTTTCCCCGTCAGCTGCCCAGAGAACATTGGTTATTGGGTGGATTAAAAATATAATAAATACGTAAATACATACATACATACATACATAAATAATCTAGTGTAGGTGCAGGAAGATGGATCTGGATTGGGACCCTAGCATAGGTGGTAGGTTTTCTTTTTTAACCCTTATCTCTCTCATACACATACTATGGACCCAAACCAGATCGGGGGAGCCGTGCCCGCAATTTCTATTGCAAAACAATGATCTATTTGCTTTATAGATTGCAAGTTTGCAATAGAAATTGCTTGTGCTGCCCCCTGCAGTCCAATCTGTATTGGGCCCATAGCAGGGGGACAAGGGTTAAAGCCGCCTACCCGCCCCCCCACACGCACACACACTAGGCTCCTGATCCATATCCACCACCCTACTCAAGAGTGGGGGGGGGGGGAAGTAACATTAATTTTAGCTCTCAGATCCTAGTATTGTGATGGTTCTCCATGTAAAGGTACAGAGACCTGTTTTATTTTAGTGGTTTTTGTTTGTTTGTTTTTGGTATTGTTCTGCTTTGGAAGTGAGCACCTTGTCCTTTAATTATTATTTTTACAGAGGCATATGTGTCCTTGTAAACAAATGTAAAAAACTATTCCTTGGGGGGGGGGGGATGCTTAGTTATGCATTGCTGCTGCTTCAAAGTGCTGACATGGTTTGCTGTCATGGAGCGTGGCTCCTCATCTCAATTTAAAGTGCTGGGAGACTTACTAGGTCACAAGCTCACCACTGCCTAGTGCCTACTCAAAAGGCTGTCCAGCTTGCTTCACAAGGGGCATGGTTATGTCCAAACAGACTGGGTATAGATAAAATGGCAGCAGTTTTTAGTGCCAGCTAAATAAATAAATCCATCTCCTTGTAGCTCATGATTATGGGTTAGGGCAGGGCTCTCCAACCTTGGCTCCCCAAATGTTGCTGGACTACAGCTCCCAGAATCCCTTGCCATTAGCCATGCCTGCTGGGTATGCTGGGAGCTGCAGGCCAGCAACATCTGGAGACCCAAGGTTGGAAAGCCCTGGGTTAGGGTATCTATTAAAGAAATAAATCTAAAACAAAACCAAAATAACCCTGAACTATGTTTCTTGCCCCCAAGCAAATACAAAGCCCACCAGCACACTAAAGACATAGACAAGTAATTTATTCTTTCCCCCCTTCTTGTTGCAGTTGCTTAGAGATGCATTTTAAGGAAGACAATAGGAAGAAGAGTACATTTATATTAAGGCTAGTGGTACTTAACCAATAGCCATCCCTGTTCAAGAGGATGGACCCCACATAAATAGGCCCCAAAGGAGGTTTATAAATAAAATAGATACTATTTGGCATACAAAATCAAAAGCGTTGGTACAGAGGAATGGCCTTAATGTGTTTTATTGAAATCTTCCCCAGTCTTTTGTTATAAGTTTGAAAAACAGATACGTAATAATCCTAATTCTTTGTGAAAATGCAAGCCATTTTCAAATCCATCTCCTTGTAGCTCATGATTATGGGTTAGGGCAGGGCTCTCCAACCTTGGCTCCCCAGATGTTGCTGGACTACAGCTCCCAGAATCCCTTGCCATTAGCCATGCCTGCTGGGTATGCTGGGGGTGTGGAACTATGTAAAAGGATTTGATTGACATACTGTCTGGATGACTGCCTTTTAGCTTTAGCAAACAGGGTAAGCAAGGATATAACACATTAACTGAGAGAGAAATTATTTTGAAGTTTGAAGGATATGTTTTTTAATGTGTGTTGGCTCTTTTTTCTGCATGCCTGTACCTGCAAAACTGTGTAAACTGTGCCTAACACTAGGGGGGTCCACATGACCCCTTCCTGGCATTGAAAGAATGCACAAAGGGGGCTGCAAAGCCATGCAGGCTAGCCCAACCCACCAGTGGAATGGTTCACCACCTCTCTTCCCCCTGACAAACATCCAGTGGATGTTCATGGGAATGCTCAAGAGAACATTCAGAGGATGCTTGTGAGTAGACATCTATATGCTCAAAGAGTTCCTACACTTAAGGAGGCACCCTGGCCTATCAGGCTGCCTCCTCAAGTATGGAAGTTCTCCGCACGTGCATATGTACTTGTGGAGAACTCATTCTCTCAAACATCCATTGAGCGGCATCATGGGAGGGAGAGGTGGCATGTGCTTCTGGCAATGGGCGAGTCTCACCCACATGGCACCAAGAACACCTTAGTGTGCTCAATGACTGCACAGAGGGGGTTTGCAGCACACCTGAATTAGAACGGAGGAAGCTGACTCATACCAAGTCAAGCCCAGTATTGCCAGCAGCTCTTCAGCGTTCCAGGCGGGTGTTTTTCCAGCCCTGCCTGGAGATGCCGGGGATTGGACCTGGGACATGGCAGTTAGACACAGTTCTGTATGTACACATGCAAAAAGAAGAGTTGACGTAACTATAAAAAGGCATCCTTCAAACTCCAAAATATTTCCCCTCCTGGTTAACTTGTGATGTCCTTGCTTAATCACATGTATGATTGCAAGTTTGCCGAAGCAGTCATCCAGATGAATGTCAATCAAATCCTTTTATACATTTCCCCACCCTCTTAATAATTATGATGATCTCAAAAATCCTTCTGCTACTAGGGATGGTTTGAAAATATGTTAGATATTTATGAAAAGGAGTAGAGCTATTATTCTCATATTACATGCACACATACAGAAAGGGAGAGGGACACGGGAGGCAGGGTATCTACACACTCTCGAGCAGTATAGTGGTTAGAGCATCTGCTCCACTGAGACTCATGCAGTTCACTAGGTGACTTTGGGCCAGTCACTGGCCCAGCCAACTCCACAGGGTTGTTGTGAGGATGGAAACCTGTATTACACCTTGCACTCCCTAGAAGAAGGGTAAGGTAATTAAAACATTTAAATATCAGTGTGCTCTAATAAAAGGTTAATAAAATGATTTCAAATGGGCTCTGGCTGGTGGGAGCTGAGCTTGGGTGGCACCTCAGCCTGTTAACTTGTGATTCCAGTGGTAACTATTACAATTCTCTTAATACCAGTAGTAAACTGCAATTTGATTTTCAGTCCATCAAGGAACACACCCGGGCAGATGGCGGCTCTCAAGAACGTGAGGGGGGTGACCCCATGCCATCTTCCCCAATGGGAGGGTGTGAAGCCAAATCAGACAACACGCCACACATCCCAAGAGGGCAGGGAGGAGGGTAGTACCAGAGTGACAAGTCTCACCCCACGGACCGGCGATCCACAATCATGGGCATAGGCCATCACACACGCCCTCGAGCTCAAGGTCCCTACGTCCGGCAGGATAGCTACTACAGAAGGAGTATAGCCCCACTACTAGCGGGATCCGGTAGAAACCCTCCCTCCGTTGTTGTGGGACCAGTTGCCGACCTCTACCGCCGCCAGCAATCCTCTCCAGAGCGCACGGGGTGGCTGAAACGACATATGTTTTGATAAGAGAGACCGATTATGGGCCCGCTCATGTAAGAGCACAAAGTGGTTGGAACGTTCTTGAAGACTGTTCCGCCTAATCATGTATAAACAAAAAAGCGCAACAGGCGTCTTTCCGTGTATGCGAGGACGACGTATGCTGACCGTTAACCCTATAGTTGCCGAACTACGCAAGATCGGTTGCTGATCCTTCCACTAACAACTGTTTTGGGGCTGCGATATGTCGTGTGTAAAGTGCGAGCTGTGAAAAGTGCTGTATAAGTGTGATGCATTGGTGTAGGAAAGCTTCTAATTCATGAAGTACAACTCATTCTAGCCAGTAAATATGCCAGCGGAGTGGACTAAATGCATCAATGAACCAGTTTAGACAGAGAGGTTAACTGCTATTGCGAAGAAGAAAATGGAGGACAGAGAGGATTGATCAGTACATAAAGTTGCAGTGAATTAGGGTGTGTGTGTGTGTGTGTGGTGTAGGATAGATTGTGTGTGTGCGTGTGCGTGTGCACACACGCACGCGCATATCTCTCTCTCTCTCTCTCTCTCATTTTATTTTGTCTCTGCTAGAAGTACATTCTACTGCCCTGAGCACAGGTTACCACTTACCAGGCAGGGATGCCTTTGGTGAATGTTTAGGCAAGTCAATAAGGCGAAGGACAAGCACAGAGATATCAGTCCAGCAAGAGAGCAGTTCCGGGCAGGAGTAGTCAGTAAACAGGCAATGGTCAAAGGAAGAGTTTTACCAGGCAAATGGGAGAGTACCAGGAGAGAGGTCTGAGGAGCAGCCAATGTCCAAACACCGAAAAACAGTCAGATACAAACTGCGGTCCAAGAAGCAGAGTCAAGCAGGAGTCCAAGGGTCAGTAGCATGAAGGTTCAGTCATGGAGCAAGGTCAGAGGAAGAGGCCCTCTGGCAAAAGTCCTGCTCATGAGAAGGGCCTTGCTCATGAGGAGGCCCTTACTGTTGAGGAGTCTTTTTTTTTGCAAGTGGGCACTCCTTTGCCGGGCCAAGATCTTAGCCTGTACCTCCTGGAGTCAGCATTCTCTCAGGCTAGGTGGTTGCTCAGCTCCTCCTCTGACACCACGGGTGAGGCATGTTCCTCAGGGCTCCTGTGCATGGGTACCCCTGGGTCCACCACTGCTGAAGGGCCTGGTGTAGCTTCCTACAGTTTCTGGAGGGGCCTGGGATAGCAGAGCATCAGGGGGTTCAGCATGGTCTTCAGGATCTGCAATCTCAGGTGCTTCATCTGAAGAGTCATCCTGGCCTGGGTGTCAGTCAGACACGACAGCAGGTAGTAGCAGCACGGTGTATACAATGGGGATCTCCATGCTCTTATGGAGATCCCCACCACCTCTTCCCATTTGGGGAGGGGAAATGCCTCTTCCCACTCCTGCCCACCACCTCTGCAAATGTGGCTATACATGAGGATCAGGGCAAAGACCTTTGCAGAATTATCCCTACTGGAATATATGATTTAAAAAATGAACACACATTTTAATGATACATAAAACTGGATGGAAAAGGAGTAAATGTTTATTTGGAAAAAGCAAAGAGATGTTTCAGGTATAATCTTGATTTAATGTAATTTTGCTACATAAAGGGCTTAATGAGGCAAGGGACAGAGAGCAAATAAAGGAAATATAACCTCCTTGGTCAGGTGCTACAAAACATTGAGCTGGAATGGATTTGCTGGAAATTGAGAGATGTTATGCATGGGTTACTGAAATCTCATCAGGAACCCCCCCCCCCAACAATTTCAGGGTTGCAGGAACAAAAGCAATTAATACATTAGCCAAAGGAACTATTATAGTCTTGCATCACATTAGAGAGGACAGATTGTAGAAAACAAAACAGCACATTTTGCTACCAAAAAGGAAATGGGTATGATGCGACATGAAAAATCTATAATTGTTTTTATTTCTTTTATTTTTGATAACATAAACGGTATGACTGATGTTTCTCGTGCATAGATTTTTCTGCCAAGAGCCGTGCCATAACTATTCTGCAACTGCAACTAAAGTGAATCTTTTCTTTGAGATTTCAAATAAACGATATTCCGTTTGAGTCAGAAAAGTAATGATTTCTTATATTTTCAGAGCATTGGATATAAAAAGATATAGATGAGTAGGTTAGGTGATATCCAATATCTGCCTTTCTTGGTGAGACATAACTTGAATGCTTGTATATTTTTTACCTTTTTCAACAGGTTTGTTTGTTTGGTTTTTTACCATTTTTACCCTACCATAATTTTCATCCAGTTATCACCTGAGTTATAATGCATACTGATACTGATATATTGGTCCTGAATTCATGTTCCTTAAGCATGTTTACTTATCAGTAAGCACCACTGAATGCTGTGGGAGTTACTTCCTAGTGCTTAGCATAGCAATCTTAGATTGATTCAGTGGAACTTACTTCCAAAGCAAGTGGACAGTATCCTAGACTGCTGCTGTGCTTCTGCTAGTTCTGTTGCACCAGTGGGATACACTGCTAACACCACAGGAACTAGCACTTCCTCCTACAGCAACCCTGGAAATGAGCAGAAGTTCTCATTTCTGGAATGGGACAGGTCAGCGGCGGTCCCTCCTCCCTCTGTAGACCTGCCCTGTTCTGGAATTGAGCATTTCTGCTCATTTCTAGTTCTTTCAGGAACTTCTAGCTTCCCATTGTTCAAGTGCTAGGTCTTGCTAGATGCCAGGCAGCGCAGGATACTGCTCAGTGTGTTTCTATACTTGCTTTAAAAAGATCTTATATATAGAAGATTGAGCTGGCTAAATGATAAATGATACCGCGAAACATAAGTAAATGCAGAGGATCATGGGAAACATATATTGAAATGACGTGAAGGCAGAAACTGTGGTGTTGCACTCATGTTGCAAGTTGGCACTGCAGATTTTGCCAGTGCAGTAATGCATTGACTCTTTAAAGCAAAGTTGCCTATTTAGAAAGCAGGAATCTTTAAAAAAACTATTACGAGTTTTCCATACCCATATTCTACATATGACATTGCTAGTCAGTGGGGCAAACACAGAAACGCTGTTTGTGTGCACGAAAGTTGGGGGGAAATGAAATAAAATCCAACCCTGGTATTACTCTGCTTTTTCTATATATTTTTACATATTGATAGTGAACATATGCCTAGAATGTTTCATGAAGGGCTCCTTAGCATTAGAAAATGTTGGTGTATTGGAGAAAATTCAGGGGGGAAAGTTACATCAATAATTAAGGGGGTGATGGATTTGACTTAGAATGAAAGATTAAAAGAAATAAATATGTATAGCTCAGCTAAGCAGTGACTCGGGTTGTATGGACTTAATGACTGTCTACAAATATTTGAAAATTGTAAACATCAAGGATGGAAAGGAATAATTTAAGGCAGTCTGAAGGGGATATAACTGTAATGAGATGCTCTTAAAGCACTCAGACATGATTCCTAATTTAAACACACATACACACAATTAGTGTGGAATATTAGTCTCTCATGAAATGTGATGGAGTATGGCTATAGATGACAGATGAATCAGAAAAAGAAGCAGCTGATGATCTTGCATTGACAAGCAGATTGACAGTTTTATGGAACTGAGGATGTTCCACTGTGATGCTTGGTTTCTGTGCAATATTTTGGGAAGCAAATGTGAACTCCCTTATTCAATGGGAGAAAGGGCTAAAAGAGCATCCTGAGAGCACATAAGCCTGCTGCATTGCCAAAACTAAGTAGGTCTAAGCCTGATCAGTGGATATTGCTTGTGAACCTCATGTAAGCTGTTCAGAGATTCCATGAGCATAGTGTGGGATATAAGTCTAACAGGGCTTAGAAAGAAGAGGAGTATCTGAGTGTGATAGCTGGATAAGCTAGATAGGACATATAAGATACAAAAATCGAAACCTGCCCATGGTAGATCTAGTTTCTCAGATGCCTTCCTAAAAGAGGTCCTCCTCAAGAGCCAGTGTGGCGTAGTGGTGAGAGTGTTGGACTGGGACTCGGGAGATCCGGGTTCTAGTCCCCGCTCAGCCATGAAACTCACTGGGTGACTTTGGGCCAGTCCCTGACTCTCAGCCTAACCTACCTCACAGGGTTGTTGTGAGGATAAAATGGAGAGGAGGAGGAGGAGGATTATGTAAGCCGCCTTGGGACTTGGGTTCCTTGCAGGAAAAAAGGCGGGGTATAAATAAAATAAATAAATAAGACAACTTCAGGGGAGAAGACAACAATGCAAACTTACTTACACAGTTGTAGTAAAGCTGTACCATAATGGGCTGGAAGCAAGCACGTATATGCTCCCTCCATCTCACACGGAGTTGCCGTGACTTTTCCTGATGCAGCTCTGCAGCCTTAATGTCTATACAATAGTCAGAAATTCAATGGATACAGCCAGGTTGCGGGAGAGCTAATGTGTATCTCATAACCTGAATCTGAATTGCTTGCACAGATGCTATTGTGATTGGAGGAGTTTAAAAATAAACATGTCAGGTTACTGAATAAATCTGGCAAGTTGATACTTAGGATTATTGCATACAAATCACAGCAGAACCAAGCCCCAAGCCCCAGGTCACAGCCATAATCATAGACTACAAAGATAGTGTCCCCCCCTTTCAATTGTGGAGGTGGGAGCTTGGAAGAAAGGTGAAATTCTCCCATTGTGCTGAGTGCAGGGCAGAAGGAGTGTGTCCCTTTCATGTCTCTTCCAGTTAGAGATGGATTAATCGACCAGTTTCAGTTTTTCTCAGTCTCTCATCTTTCCAGTTTTAAATTAAGTTTATTCGAAACTTTGAGAATTTTTCAATCTCAAGTTTGAGATTTTTTTTTAAAGGTTTGCATGGAAAATCATATGCATTTTGCCTAATACAGATTTTCCTAATGTAATGCAGATTTGTGCGCTTTCCCCCTAATAGACACATTTTAATGCATTCTTTAATATTATTGCAAAACTCCATTGCAAAGTTCAGAGAATTTCAAAGGATAACTGAGTTTCAGTTCACATAGTCTCTCGTAGGGATGTAAACCTACCTTGGGGGGTGCTCGCCTTGTTCTCGGCGAGCACCCCCACACACAAGGTGCGCACACACACACACGCCTCTCGATTCACCTCACTGGCAGCGCTGGGTCCCGTCGCATCACTTCTGGCTAGCAGGAAGTGACGCGACGGGACCCCACGCTGCATTTTTAGCATAAAAACCAGGGCAACCCAGCTTAAAACGGCCATGAATAGCAAATCATGGCAGTTTTAAGCTGGGTTGCCCTGGTTTTTACACTAAAAATGCAGTGCGGGGTCCCGTCCCATCACTTCTGGCTGCCATGAAGTGACGCAACGGGACCCAATGCTGCCGGAGCAGCATGGATCGATGGATCAAGCGGTGGGAAGGTAAGTTGCAGGAGTCTCCAGGGGGCTGAGCGGGCCGATTTCTGCCTGCTTTCAGCCCCCCAGGACTTGCGGTTACATCCCTAGGAGAAATTAGGTAAATCCACATTAAAATATGAACTGAATTAATCCCCCCTCTATCCCTATTTCCAGTGGGGAGGTATGAGAATTTTGTTTTTGCTCACAAAACATGTGACATGCCCTGTTCGAAGCTCCGAACACAAGCACGAGCACGCATCTGGCAAAAATATTCATAAATTGCTGGCCATCTCATTCCCGATTCCCAGATAGATTTGCACAAATGTCCTAATTTGCAGAAGTTTCCTCTGTAGACTGAATCAATCAGCCCCACTTTAGCCTATGGAGAAAAGCTGTACAAATTAGGAAATTTGCGGAAATTTGGGGAACCTTGCGCAAATCTCCCATTCGATCAATGTTCGATTTGCACAAGTTTCCCGTTCGTGCAGAGCAAGCAGCGAGTGTGAACATGTATGGGAATCGGGCATGAGACGACAGCAAGACAATGTTCAGAGAACCCTAGAGATCCCTAGCAGCCACCGCATAGTGGAGCTGTAGCATGGTGCAGGCTGGAAGAGGAAGAACCAGGTGAATCTCCATCTCTTCCAGTCCGCACTGTGCTACAGTTCATTGCATAGGGAAGACAGGGAGACTCAGATGACCCCCTGTTTCAGCCAGTACTGTGCTATCATTTGCAGCACAGCTCAGGTGGACTTTCTGTGGTGGGCCTTTGAGCTGCAGCTGCCAGAACTATGCCAGAACATAGTTTGAGGAAACCTGGGCAAACTGATGGTCTTCCTCCTCTTCTTGCATTCTGCTACACTTCCTCCCCCTGTGGATGCAGTACCTGCAGACAGCTGCAGAACCAAATTGAAAGGCACTGCTACATTTGTGAGGGGTGGACATTTTGCACCCCACATCTCCTATTTCGCTATGAAGTTGTTGTGCCTCTAGTAGGTCAGACAGAGACCAGCCATGCCGGAGTGTGTCTGGGGTGGGGCCAGGCTAAGTGCAGCCTGACCCAGCTGGGCAGCCTTACCAATCAGCGCCTGCTCAAAAGGCAGGCCCCAAGCACACTCAGATGCTGGAAGCAATTGTTCGTTACAGCTACCGCCAGACGCTCCTGATAATCCTGACCTCAGACCTCTGTACCTTTG
Source organism: Shinisaurus crocodilurus (assembly GCA_021292165.1). NCBI lineage: Eukaryota > Metazoa > Chordata > Lepidosauria > Squamata > Shinisauridae > Shinisaurus > Shinisaurus crocodilurus. The sequence goes on from CM037879.1 coordinate 160,732,405, forward strand.
ATCCTCGGAATGACCCTGACTACGCCTGTGCCTGATCCTTAACTAGTTTGTTTGCTCTGTTTTGGCTTTGACACTCAGACTGTTAGAACGACGACGGCTTATCTTGACACTGGGCGGATTTACGACAGAAGTCAACAAAACTTGAGGTTATGGTTCTTGTTTTTAAGGCCTAGCTCAAAGCCAAGCAAAATTTGAAAATGCTCCAAACTGGGCAAGTCAGATTGAGAAATGCTTCCTTGTTTGTATACATGTGGATCCTAGAAACTCAGAGTGGAATTTTGCTCATGGAATCAGCCTCTCCTGTATATCCCTTCCCTCTGCAGTCACTTGTCCCCTCCCCCTGAAAAATTACTCCTAAAGGTTGGGAATGGCATGGGAGGCTGTCATGGTTGTAATTTAGGGGGCCCTCTTGTGCAAGTAAAAGCACCTCCTACTTGTGCTATCACTCCATTGGATCAAACACACACACACACACAATTTATCTCACATTTCTATACAACCTTTCTTTATAGAGGCTCAGGGCAGCATATATAGAATTATCCTATTTTATCCTCAAAAGAGCCCTGTTAGGTAGGCGCAGCTGAGAGATAGTGATAGGCTTAAGTCTGTCTTGTACAAGTCCAGGCAGTATCTATTCTGGCTCCCTGTGTGGCACTGGAATGTCATCATATTTCAACTGAGAGTGAATTATTTCAGTTCTAATTTGATCTATTGGCATAAGATATACAAATGTTGCCACAATCTATAGAAAGGACCACTTCCAACCAAAGTGTCACACAGGAGATGCACAGTTGTTCTCTAACTTTTGTTATCTTGAATTAATGCTGCCCATTCCTGATCTGATAGCAGATGGGATTTATAACTCTCTCTTTTTCTCCCCAAGATGAAGAAGGTACCATGTATGGTCACTGATAATATGAAGCATTCCTTTGAGTACATGTCTTTAAAGGTCCACCAAACCACTGTTCTAAGTAATCTAGAACATTTTGAATATTTGCTTTTAAACTAGGGCAGCCTTCTCCAACCTGGTGCCCTCCAGATGTTTTGGACTTCAACTCCCATCATCCCCAGCCAACATGGCCAATGGTCAGGAATGGTGGGAGTTGTAGTCTAAAACAACTGGAGGGCGCCAGGTTGGGGAAGGCTGGCCTAGGTTATACCAATGCTGTTTGCTAAAGGTACTTTGCCATTAACATGACTTTATATTTCTATTCCTTGATAATGAAAAATCGGCATGCCACAGGAATGGCATGAAGTCAGCTGCGGAATAACTTATAAAGCACTGGTAAAAACTCCGGAGGAGAATGGATTGGAAGAGTCAGCTTCTTTATTATATAAAGGTATGCCTGTTCGCTTGGGCAATAGGAAAGAGCAGTTTCTAGTAATAGTGCATCATCCATCTTATAAATATAATTTCTTTAGAGCAAGGTTTTTAGGAATTGCTGATTTGGGTTTGCTTTCAAGCAGTATTAATGGATCCTATTATTTTTGCTTACTAAAGTGGATTACTGGAAAATAATAGGTGCAACTTGTCCAAGCCTCAGATGACAAACTTTTAATATGGAGAATTCTTCTTTCTATTGTTCTTTCACAGTAGTTATTAAACAGAGTAGCGGGGTGAGCGGAGGCGTGATGGGCATTCAGGCCTTTTGCTTTTAGCTTGCTTTGCTTTTAATCGCCAGAGAGCAGGACAGAAACACAGAGGAAAATGTATATAAACTGGGGCTTTCTTTCTTGATCAGTGTAAAAATATGGGAAGCATGTTTGCAAACACCTGTTAGCTGCATTCACACTTTACATTTGTGGGGGTACAATTAAAATGTCTTCGGTGAACACCTAGAATTGTAATGTGTGAAGTAGCCCCTGGAATGTGATTTGTGAGCCTGGAAGTCTCTGGATCCAAACATGGATGTTTGAGTGATCCAGTATTTGCAAATTCTGATCCAAACTGACCTGTTCTGCAACCCCCTGGGCTAATGTGCAGATCAGAACTAAGTTATCCACTGGCGTTTGCAATTCTAGAATTTTCTGATGCAGTTCTAGGCTCAAAAATATATCGGAATACATGTGTATCTTTCAGGAAACACGCTAAGCAATGCCTATTTTGAGATAAAAGATTTTAAAAACTCACATTTAAACAGGGGAGGCTGGTGACTCCTGTGTCAGTGGGGCTCCTTATCCATTGCAGCTTTTATTCTGAGCTTTATAGGAGCTGAACTATAAAGCTGAACTCCATCCCCACAATAGGTTCACCACTGCCCTCAAATTAGGTATGCTTGCACACATCCACCATCCATATTCTCAGCATAGTCAGCCCTACTGTACTTAGTGGGACTTACTTCTGAATAGACATGCACAATATTGCGCTGTCAGTCTGATCAACCCGCAAACAGGAGGAGGCTTGTGTTTTCAAAGCCAATCATGCCAGCCATCAGTGAAAGATGCATGCATGGGACCTAATCGGAGCACATCTCCCATTGGAGCACTTCTCCTGACCTAAATCTACCTGGACACTAAGCTCAACATCTGAGGCCTTCCTCTGAGTGCCACCTCCGAGGGAGACTCAGCTGGTGGCAACAAGGAAGAGGGCCTTCTCAGTGGTGGCTCCCCAGTTATAGAATGATCTCCCCACTGAGGCCCGCCTGGCACCCCTTTTGGCACCAGGTTAATACTGCCCTCTATGCTGAGGCATTTAATGGCTCTTAATGGCATATGGGGGGCTTATGTCAATGTTTTTTTTCTCCACAGGTCTAGTTTATTGATCATGTTTTAATTGTTCAAATGGTTTTGAGTCCTGTTTTAAATTTTGTATAGAATTTTAATGCTGTATTTGTATTTGTATTGTATTTTGTATTGTATTATTGTATTTGTATTTTGTATTGTATTTTGTTGTCTTGTATGAACTGTTTACTGCCCAGAGAGCTTCGGCTATTGGCATTATAGAAATGAAAATCATCATCATCATCTTGATACTAGCTGAACCAGTGTTTTCAGTCACTTGCCAATCCCAGCATCAGTATCGTTCATTTTAGTCAAAATACCCACAGGAGCTATCGATTCAAAAGTATTACAGCAGTCTCACAAGTATAAGTGCTTTATTTGGATTATACAGGGATATTTTCAAAGCATAAGTCAAATAGCTGTGAAATAACTTTGCTTCTATTTTAGCCTTTCCTTTACTCTCTCTGCTTTTGCCACCAGTCTTGAAAAACACAACCTGCACAGTATTACTCTGGCTATGTTAACTTGACAAATTTAGTATAACAATAATTTAAAATAATAAACAACAGCAGGGCCATGAGCTTGAATAACTTGTAGGGATGTCTCTAAAAGCAGATAACATTGAACTCACATTTTTAGTGTGTTCCTTCAAAAGGTGCTTAAGAAAAAACGTCAGTTTTGTAGCATGTCCTCGCTATAAGTAAACAAATTGGGCTCTGCCAGAGGAGTAGGTAAAGCTAATTCAAGTTCTCTCCAGTGGGAATTAAAGATCACCTGCCCTCAGACCTACAAATCTCTTAGCTCAAATGTGTATGTTACTGCTAATCACAACTGACTGATGAGGTAAATTAGAAGTAGAGAAAGGTGAGAGGCAATTTCTAAAGGACCCTGGTCTTAAGCCACAAAAGTCCTTGTAGAGTAAACTCTTGGGAAACTTTCACCAGAAACAAAGAGATGCTTGTTAAGCCAAACATGTCCAGAAAATACTGTTGCATTGCATTCCTCTTTCATGCTTAAGTTACAGGGCCATTCAGAATGCCCCCATGTCTATATTCCTCTACATTCTGCATTATCTACTCTATACTTCGCATTTGCAGGTGTTTTTGTATTCTTCTCTGGGGAACAGATTAGCTGTTCTTGTGAAATCATTAATGAAAGGTCTTTCCAGGAAACAAAAGAATCCAATCATCATCATCATCATCATCATCATCATCGCCAGTCTAAAGATTGTCCATCTAAGAAAGGGAAGAATGGGAGCAGATGTTAAAATGTCCCATTAAGAAGCATGTTCTCTGAGAAGAAGCAAGAGTTCATATTTTATTTTTAAATTTTTAATTAAAGTAATATTAACCTTTACATACCACATTATTTGCTAAAAGGCCACCAAGGCAGTGCATTGCCATTTAAAACAACAAAACCTTAACAGAATACAAATAAGAACATCAAAAACAGTACAACACTAAAATAACTACATAATTTAAAAGGCTAAATTAAAAAGATGTGTCTTCTTCACACCCTTTCTAAAAGCCAAGAGAGTGGGGGCCAATTGTAGTTCTTGAAGGAGCACATTCCACAGGTTGGGATCATCAGGAGAAAGCCCTTTCCCACATGCCCAACAAATGGGCCTTTTCAGGTAATGGTGCCTCTCCTGCAGATCTTAATATACAGGCAGGTTCCTAATGAGAAAGGCAGTCTGTTAGAGAGTCTGGACCTAAACTGTTTAGGGCTTTAAAGGTTAAAACCAACACCTTGAACTGAGCCTGGAAAGCAACTGGCAACCACTGCAGGTCTTTCAAGCCAGCTCTAATATGGTCTCGATACCATTCATTGCATAGCAGCCTAGCTGCTGCATTTTGCGCCAATTAAAGCTTCTGGACACTCTTCAGGGGTCGCCCCACATAGAATGCATTGTAGTAGTCTAAATATAATGTAACCTAGGTATGGATAAGGAAGGGTGATAACTGGTGCACCAAGCATAATTGTGCAAACACACTACCTGCCGCCACGACCTGAAAATCCAGGGTCAGCGTACGATCAAGGAGCACTCCCGAGAAAGCCCTTCCATAACAGGTTGAATCCCAATCCCCATGTCAGGCTTTCTACTGACCAATAACACCTCCATCTTGTCTAGATTTAATCTCAGTTTGTTCATCCTCATCCAACCCATTATCAAACCAGGCAACATTCAAGGGGTTCGACTGCTTCCTTGGAGTTAGGTGACAAAGAGCAGGAAAGCAGGGTGTCCTCAATTATGTTAAATCCATCCATCAGTGTTTCATGGATTGTCAGGCGTCTCTCATTCCGTCGTCTGATCATTGATGGAATCAGATTTTTTTTAGGGATCTACGAGAATTTCATTCCACTTGCGCAAGTGCACATTTGCACAAATCCTCCCCCCCCCCGTAAAAAACCTGTCTGCAAGTCCATGGGATCCACACAATGCATAAAAAGCCAGTCCGCTGCGACATGTGCAGGTCAGATTCTTACAAATCCAAACTTATTTGAATCCGTTGAGAATTTCTCTGACATGAACACAGGCTTGTGACTTATGCTGGCTCAGCTCGTCTGAGTGTGGAAAGCAAAGCAGGGTCAGGCCTGGTTATTACTTGGATGGGAGACCCCTCCTCTAGTTTCCTGCATTGAGCAGGGGGTTGGACTCGATGGCCTTGTAGGCTCCTTCCAACTCTATGATCTATGAAATCTATGAAATCCCTATCATCAGCATGTTGATGGTATCTTACTCCGAAAGCTTCAAATAACCTCTCCATGCAGTTTCGTGTCAATATGTAACATGAGGTACAAGATAGAACCCTGTGGGACACCATGCACCATGCGCCAGGGATAGGGAAACATGTTTGGTCTGGGGGCTGGATTGCCCCCCCCCCCGACAAATCCAGTAGACCAGATGATGTCCCCACCTTTGAAGCCTGGCCCCCTCCCCTGACTTAATCCACTGCCACCTGCCCATTTTTCTTTTTTCCATGCAGAGTGAGGCACAGACCTCTCTGCCTCTCTTTGCATGGAGAAGGGTACTCAGCTGGCACTTGGAGGAGCATTTCCTCCAAGCAGCAGCATTGTCGGATACTTGCTTCTTCCAAGCAGCAGCTGAGTTGGGCACCTCCTGCATGTGCTGTCTGCTTGCCAATGCCATCCCAATTAGGGCAGTGAGTAGTGTGTGAAGGGAAGGGGCTTTGATGGCACTTGGATCATCCTCCTGCAAGCATTGGCTGGATGCAGAGCCCAGCTCAGCTCCTGCTAGGGATGTGCGTGGAGCTTGTTGGGGGGTGGGGGTGGAAGCTCGGTGAACTTGCCGGGCTCGACCCCCTGAGCTCTGCCCAACCTACCTTTTCCTGGCTCGACTCGCGTTTTCACGAGCCGAGCTGGGGAAAGTGACTTCCGGCTTCTGGCACTACGTTGTTTACGTAGAAAACGGCGTAAGATACACCGTTTACGTAGAGTATAGCGTAATATACATTAAAACCAGCCACATTTATGCAAATTACAGCCATTTCTTACATATACTATGCTATACTCTATGTTAACGACACAGAGTCGGGGAACCCGGAAGTCCGGTGAGCGTCTCAGCTGGTGCTCGCCGGAGGTTCGGCTCGTGCAGTGGGAGCACTCGCCAAGCACCCCACGCCGCGAGTCAGGTGCCGGGCTGGGCACCCATCCCTAGGCCTCCTGCTTTGTCTTCCCCACATTAGGAAAGAGAGGCAGGAGCAAAGCGCACTCAGCCAGTGCAAGTGAGAGAACCAGGAGTGAAGTGTACTTGGCCAGTGCTTGCCAGGTCTCAGCCAGGTCCCCACAGAACATGCCATGTCTGCCTCTTCATCCTTAATTAGATCCTGGACAAGTGATGTTTTCCCATCAACTGGCCTGACGTTAAAAAACAGGACCTTCAGGCTGGGAGGTCTATTCTATATTTGCGGTTACCATGGCTTCTTTTAGTGGATAACAACCCAAAGGGAGGGAAGGCCAAACACCGGCCTACCCTCCTTTCCCTGCAACGGCCAGGTTGTAATCTCCTGCCATATCCCCCCCTTGCTGGTTATCACTTGAATAGTCGCTCCCAAACTTCTCCCGTTTTCCTACTCTCCAAGACACATCATTATAAAGCTCAGCACAGCACAGCAGCATTAAAGCCACCTCCTAAAAGGTTAGGTTCTAAGCCGCCGAACTTCAAGCTGAATAACCGCCAGGCCACTCTAGAAAGCAGGAACTCTCCGAGCAGGTCTACTCAAGAGGAAGGATCACCAGGCAAGCAAGCAAGATGGTAAAAGCTCACTTACTATCAGGCCCAGGCCCACCCTCTTCCCCTCTTGCTCCTGGAGTGGCTGCTGCTGTTGCTGCTATTTTGAAAGATATATCTGTGTGTGATACCTGCATAACACAAATAGCCCTTCCTCCGGATCTGGAATGCCTGTCTCATCATATCATCCAGTTGTGCCTCATAGACAGCAATCCTATGGCCCCTGGGACAGCATTCCGGGGGCCATAGGAGAGGTTGCATCTCCCCTTCCAAGCTCTGAACTTGGAGGAAGAGATCCAGCCCTGGATTCCTCTCCCAGCCCCCAAAGATCTTCCCTCTCTGACACTGGAGTGCTGACATAGGAGAAGGAGAAGGGCATATATTTCATAGATCATAGAGTTGGAAGAAGGGGCCTACAAGGCCATGGAGTCCAACCCCCTGCTCAATGCAGGAAACTAGAGGAGGGGGTCTCCCATCCAAGTAATAACCAGGCCTGACCCTGCTTAGCTTTCCACACTCATGAGCATGAGCCACAGGGAAACACTCATCACATACCCAACACAGGGAAACATTTAGGGCTGGTCTAAGAAATAGTTAAGAAAGAAAGAAGATAGAGGGAGAATGGCAAACACTGCTCCTCCCTCAGTTCCGTCCTCCTAGGTAGAGCTCAGTAGGCCTTAGGATGTGTGTGGTATGAAGAGGCATTGAGCCTGTGATTATTTCTAGCTTTTAAAATTCAATTTCATGCTTTTATTGAGTAAAAGTCTTTCAAAAGCTTTAAGCAGGATCTCAGCACTAGAAACTGTTGCACCAGACTTTCAATGCCAGCCTTGGTGAAGCTTAAAACACCCCCCCCCCCCAATAAATGCTCTTTTTGTCTTTACCTTGAAATTACACTATAATCTGGAGGCTGAAAGAAGCAAATGATAGCATGGCTGTAAGGCTCTGAATGTGTGTATTCATAATTGTCTTTTTTCTCTTCTCGTTAGATTTCATAACCTGTGTGTGGAATCCAAACTTATTTTTCCCTCCCTCAACTTTGTAATATAAAATGCCTCTGGTAGGCATTTAAATGATTCTATGGCCCTCACTTCTGAAGTAATAGCTCTGGTGTTTTCCATTTAGTTTTCAAAGCAGGTTTCGAACTATTCCACACAGATATGAAACACGGACATCCAATTTCTTGAGATATTTTCCCTTTACACTATCTGTTCATGATTGCTTCCACTTTAAAAAGGGTCCCAGCAAAAGTAGGCTAAAAAAAAGCAAGCCTATGTCAGTGAAAGAACAGGAAGCTCTATGCTGATTTTAAGATTGAAGGGCAATAATCACTTTTTAAACATATTCATAGTCAAAATGGACTTATCTCAGGCTGCAGCATTTTGTTATGTGTAACAAAAGGCAAGGCAATTTGGAAAATTGTCCAATTATTTTCATTATTATAATCTGTGTTGAGAAAAACAGAAGTAAGATTCACAACTTGTTCTTATATTACAAGAAAGGAAGCATTATTATTATTATTATTATTATTATTATTATTATTATTATTATTATTATGTTTAGATAATAATAATAAAATAATAATAATAATAATAATAATAATAATAATAATAATAATAGCTTTATATAGTGCATTTCACATGAGTCTTCAACACTCCTTACAACATTCCTGTGAGTTAGGCCTAGTATCCTTATCCCCTCTATTGCAAATGGCAGGAAGGAGAGCAGAGGTATGGGAAGAGAGAACAGGTAGGAGGTGTCAGTTCCCAAGTTAAAGGCTCTGGGAACAGAAACAGTAACCCCTGATGGCAGATGTGTCAACCAAGGATACCAGAGATGTCTTGCCTGTGGTGGTGGTGGTAGTGGGTTGGGGAAGATGTTGGAAATGCCTTTTAAAAATTGTATTACTCAGTTTTTGCAGGTGTAAGCTCCTTCTCTGGGTCTGTAGAAGTTCCATTTCTTAGTAGGGTACGAAAGCACATGGATGCAAAATTCCTTCCATCTTCCCATCACTGTCTATCCAGAAAGGAAAACATTGCTGAATTTGTTGTAGCTAATGCAACTGATCCAGTGCAAGACTATAGCTCGATCAGCCTCGCTTAAGGGGAGGCACGGGGACCTGCTCCCCGGCCCTGGCCCCTCCATCGCATCCCCATTGCCAGCCCCTCTGGAGCAGACTTGGGGGGGGTGCTGGGGGCTGCAAGGCTGCAGAGGAGAGGACAGGGAAGCCCCATTGTGCAAGTGGACTTCCACTCACGCGAGGGTTGGATCCAACCCACAGACTCCCGTTTTACAGCATTAACATTGTGCAGCATTTGTATTCTTGAGCTTTTCAAAGATATAGGTCATTTAATAGGTCAACCTTCCCCAGCCTGGTGCCCTCCAGATATTTGGGTCTACAGCTCCAGCATGGCCAGTGGACAGGGATGATGGTAGGTGTAGTCCAAAGATCTGGAGGGCACCAGGCTGGGGAAGGCAGGTACAGGTGTGTCTTGTGAATGGCCGCTCAGCATCTGGAATGTGGGGTGGTGAGGACTGCTCTTTTTGCCCTCACGGAATGGCATCCTGGCCTGCCACATTCTGCTCTTCTGCAGCCCAGGGGCACAATTGTGACTACGGAAAGGAGGGTGGGTAGAGCTGTTTACATTTTGCATAATGATCAAACAGCATAACTTGCTTCGTCAGATGTTTCTAATATGTAATTGATGTTCTGCCACATTGCAAAATGCCTGGGGCATATGTTTGTCATCAAACCTACAGTAGAGAGGCTTTGGTTTATGTTTTGAGTGGTTTCGGTAAAGGCGTCCTCTGATTGTAGCAAGACTCTCAAGGCAGTTTATGCTCACTTTTTGTAGAAGGGACTTTGGGGATACACTGATTATTAAAACAGAGCTGCTCATCCAACTTCGTATTAGATTAGATAAGGAAGTCATTTTGCTAGGAGCAACAAATTTGAAATCTCTTAATTTTCTTTCCTACTCCTGTGGCTGTTTAGCAGTTTAGATAAAACAAGAAGTTATTTTTTGTGGGGGTTTTTAAAGTGGGGGGTTGATGAGTATCAGAGCTCAAGTTAATGTGGAACAAATTGAATTCTTTCTGAAGTATCCTTTCTCGTCTAATGTTCTTCCAGGTGCCCAGATTAATTTTAAGGCCTTTTTTCCTCCTGTTTTTGCTTATTTAGTAATATCACACAATTCTTTCCCGCTCGGATAGAGCAGCAGGAGCAGCACTGTGTGCTGCTTAAACAAATGGTTTCCAGTTTGCAAAAGGAGAAGTTCAAGTTCATTCCAAGAGAAGCTGTTTTATTGCTCTTGCTGGTAGAATTCACATCATCGATCTCCTTCATCTGCTTCCCTTCCCAGCAGCTATTTGCTATTTTTGCTTCTTCTCCCCCCCCCCCCCAGTTAATAGGAGTGCATAGAGCCTCAGAAGCCTGCTTTCTGTTATCTGGCTGCAGCCCCGATGCCTGATCCAGCTGTCACTGAAGTCAATTCAAGGCTTTCCAATGAGGTCAATAAGTTTTAGATCATGTTCCTAACACTACAGAAAAACAGTGTTATATATTTTACGACAGCGGTGGTCAAATTTGTCATGAAAGCCTGCAAGTATATAGGTTCAGACTAATGGATCCGCCGGACATGCCTGTCTGGATTAAGAACGTAGGAAGCTGCCTCCTTGGTTCATCTCTTGTTGATACTGACTGGCAGCGGCTCTCCAGAGTTTCAGGCAGGAGTGTTTCCCTCCCTATCTGGAGGTGCCAGGGATTGAACCTGGGACCTCCTGCATGCAAAGCAGGTACAGTAATACCTTGGACTGCAAGCATAATTCATTCTGGAACCGTGCTTGTAATCCAAAACACTCTTATATCAAAGCGAGTCTCTGGCGGGCGATTTCGGCCCACTACGCGGGCAATTTCGGCCCACTACGCCCACTCGAGGTGAGCGGTTACATCCCTACGACTTGTCTTGCAAGACCTTGCTCGTTTAGCAGGTCAATTTTTTTAAAATTATTTTGCTTCTCTTGCAAAACGCTCTCAGACCAAGTTACTTGCAATCCAAGGTATTACTGTACTCTGCCACTGAGCTGTGGCCTCTCCCTGATGCGATAGGGCAGTGATGGCGAACCTATGGCACGGGTGCCACAGCTGGCACGCAGGGACCTCTCTGTGGGCACTTGAGCCATTGGTCACCAGATTGCGAATAGACTGTCCCCTTCTGCAAAACACTAACGATTTTGTTCTTTCTCACAGTGTGGAACAGAATGATTTTATTCTAGAATTCCTGTTACAGAATTCTTTTCTGTAACATTGTTATCACATTGTTATCACATTTAAAAGATTTTGAAGAATGATGCACAGAGCATGGCTTGGATGTAAAGCCCTAACAGTTGACCTGAGTGCTGCATGTGTTGCTCTCAAACTAACGGAGTATGAGCCAAGGCTTGACAAATTATCAGCATGCATGCAATAGCAAAAATCACATTAATTGTGCAAAAGCATGCCCAATGTAAACTTTTACCTAATGCAGTGTTTGCAGTCCAAGACATAAAGTGTTTAAAATGTGTTAAGCACGTTTAGTTTTCTTGTTTATCTTGCTCATCCTAGTACAGGTTGACTTTTACTTTTACTAATCCAACACCTGTAGAAGCAGGGAAAGGACCCGGGGTAAAGCTTGCCCCATACAATTTCAGTCTGGCATATAATCATATTACAAGTTGAGAATCCCTTATCCAAAAATACATGTGCCTAACTATTTTAAAAGTTTGTATAAATTCCCTTCAGGCTATGTGTACAATGTAGTACTGTAATAATTTTTTGAGTTGATTTTTTTTTCAACAAAAAACTGTTTGTATCATTGAAAACTCTGTTATTGTGTTTTTCTTTAAATACAAAAGATATTAATTAGTTCGGACAACTGTATGAGTTGTTATTCTAAAACTAAAACCTCGGTATTCAGGTTTAATTGCAGTGTTGGCACTTTGAAATAAATAAGTTGGTTTTGTGTTGCAGTTTGGGCACTTGTGCTCAAAAAGGTTCGCCATCACTGCGATAGGGTGTGTTTGCGGTGGTGCAGTAGCAGGGGCTTTGTGCAGGTAGCTGTCTCAGATCATTGGCAATCAGTCCAACCGGCTGTTCGACAGGCTGGGGGATGGGAACCATATCAATTCTCCCCTCCAACTATCTCCCAAACAGCTTGGCAGCACTATTCCTGATAATCTGATGGGCTATATGCAGCTGGTCATGCCAGAGCAGCCTCTGGATGTATATGCAGCATTTGCACATGCAACACAAACAGAGATACATGCAGTGGAAGCTGGTGGCTCCAGTATCAGTGGGGCGGTGTATCCACTACAGGTTTTAGTCTGAACTTTAAGGAAGCTATCCATGGTGCTGAACCCTTATTTATTTATTTATTATTTATTATATTTATACCCCACCTTTTTTCCTTCAAGGAACCCAAGGCGGCTTACGTAATCCTCCTCCTTCTCTCCATTTTATCCTCACAACAACCCTGTGAGGTGGGTTAGGCTGAGAGTCAGTGACTGGCCCAAAGTCACCCAGTGAGTTTCATGGCTGAGCGGGGACTAGAACCCGGATCTCCCAAGTCCCAGTCCAACACTCTCGCCACTACGCCACACTGGCTCTCAATGGTGCTGAACCCTATCCCCAAAACCCTATCCATGGTGCTGAACCCTATCCCCAAAATAGGTCAAGTACCACAGACAGCTCCTTTAAAGTTGAGACTGAAGCCCGGAGTGGATACATCGCCTCACAGACATTGGAGCCACCAGCCACTGCTGGTTACATGGCAATCTTACTCATTCCTTTCTCACATATTGCACAGGATTGTGGCTGGGGGAGTTGGAATCCAACACATCTGGAGGGCACCACATTGGGGAAGGTCAACCAAAACGCAGTTCTCCTTCGACATTTGCACTTCTCCAACTTTTGCAATGGAGTTCTCCAGTCAAAAAAACTGCATACAAGAATGTATATAATAGGGGAAATGATGTTCAAACATGTATTATTTTAGGAAAACTGCTTGCAAGAAAAATCAGGCAAAATGCATACAAAATGTTTATGAATTTTCAGATGAACTTTGGCGGGGGGGAAGTTCAGGACAAACTGAACTTAAAACGGAAGAAATTCTCAAAGTTCGAGATTAACTGAATTTAAGATTGGAAAAATGAGAAACTGAGAGAAACTGAAATTGACAGATTCATCCATCCCTAGCAAGGAGTGGTGTGATGATTCTGAGGCTCACACCAGTCTTCGTAGGTAGGGCTGCATTATTAACTGCCACCAACACATTAAGGACGCAATCCTATGAATGTTTAAATAGAAAAAAGTCCTACAACTCCTAGCATTCCCCAGCCAACTATGCTAGCTGGGGAATGCTGGGAGTTGTGATGGAAATCTGAGCTGCCGGGGGGTGGGGGGAAACAAAGTTAAACAACTTTGTTCCCAGCAGCTGCAGATGTAGCAGCGGTGAGATTGTGGTGTGGGTAGCTAGTGCTAGTCCAGCAGGTAAAAGCAAAAACACAAGTCAGTTTCTTTAAACACAAAGGTTTACTAAAACTAAGACTTGAAAAACAGGAACAGAACATATACAGAGTGCTAATTACAAAAGTGCAAGAGAACAGTATGTCAGACAAAAACAACGTACAGTCTGGACATAGATAAACTATCTCTGTACTTACACAATGCTCTACTCATATAATCAATAAATCCTTCTTACAATAAACTCCTTTTTCCCCCAACAAGAACACAGAGACATTGATCACCTTATATACATGTCTGTCCAGTTACACCCATAGATGAGGTAATGCACCCATAGAATGATGTAATGTACAGCTGAAAACAATCTATCGGACCCTGGCTCCAATATTACCTTGAAGCCAGTCAGGAAAAAAATGTACACTCAACTAACTGGGCCAAAGGTGACAATGATCTCATCCAAGACCTTGGATATGTCTGCTGGATCTGTGGTGACTGCTTCTTGCCTGAAGGCAAACCAGAATATGCGACGCCATATTCCAACAAGTTGTAGGACTTCTTTCTGTCTAAACATGCATAGGATTGTGCCCTAACTCTCCTAAATCTGGACACATGGAATGCAGATCTGTGGGTATTTATTTATGGAGGAAGGACAGGCATTTCTGTGGGCTCCTTTTAACTTTCTGCAAAACCTTTTTGCTTGGGCAAATGCTTAGGCATCTGAGTGAGACCAGCCCTGTGGCTAGACATTAAGTTGTGTTCCAGGAGGAGCTATGGTGGACAGGTGTGTGTGGGGTGGTGGTGGTGGTGGAGGATATCTAATGAAAAGGTGTTCACAAATGTGTGAGGTGTTTGTTTGTAGGCTGAGCATCTCAGGAGACGGATGCTTAGTACTTTGCCATTCACAGGAACTAGGGAAAGAGAGGTGTAGATTGGGAAGGATCTCCTCTTGTGTTCCTGTTGGGATGTATGAGATATTTGTTTCAGTTTGTTGTTGTTTTTTTATCAGGATTTACCCAGTTCACACCTTTTGGACCAAACATAGACTCAGACGCAATCTGCAGCTGAAGTCTGTACATTACCAAGCTTGCAATGTGATTCATGGACCCAAAAGCATGCATGTGTACATTTGAAAAAAAATGTGCATAAAAATGTATACTTTTGAAAAATGCGCACAAATACATTTCAATCAATGGGAGAAGAATGTGCACATTCAAAAGATGTGCACAATTGATGCGTACATTTGGAAAAATATGAAAATACAGACGTATTCACACATCCTTATTCCTGACTGATGGGATGTAATTAAAAAGGGGAAAACATACTCTTGTGCATTTTGGGTGGAGATACTTGGATGTGTCTCACTCCTTTCTCGATAATGAGGAAGATAGGATGTAAGAAAGTTAGGGATTTCTTACAGGGACAGGGAACTGAGGTTTCACTTTTGTTACACTTTTTGTTACAGTCACTAACAGGTTGGGGAAAGGCCATAACTTAGTAGTAGAGCACATGCTTTTACATACAGAAGATCCCAGCCAAGTTCAACCCATGACATCTCCAGATAGAGGTAGAAACCATCACTATCTGAAACCCTGGGAAGCTTCTACTAATCAGTGTAAGACAATGGTGAGTTAGATGAACCAATGACCTGACTCAGTATAAGGAAGCTTCCTACATTACCTCAGGCAGGCATGTGAATTGGGGGTGGGTGCCAGCTTGCATCTCAAGGCCTGGTACCTGCCTCCCCATATGCACTTCTGAGGCTGCTCAGCATTGCATTGCTTTTAATAGAACATTGGGGTATACATATCTAAACTAACTAACCATCTGTCTGTTGCTGCAGTGGATGATTAGCTGGTCACCACAGGGACTGAGTAGGATTCCCCCCCCCCCTGTTCAACTCAAATTGGCTGTGGCAATAAAATGGGTGTTTGTTTTTCAACCTACTCTGCACTGCAATGTTGGTTGAGTGGCCATCTGGAGGTGACAGTTGGCTAGACTGATCTGACAATGGCATCAATCGGTCACGGCTAGAAGGATCAGTGTGGTAAAGGGGGAATAGGATGAATAGGATGTTGGTGAGCACTGGTATCACTTGGTGGGTGAAGTGGGCTACCCTAGACCAGTCTCTCTTGGCTATTTGGCCTCGGTGAACACAAAAAGGCTCAGGGGGTGATGACACAGCCCAAGTGGTCATATCGACATTGGGGATGGTAGTGGGGAATTACTTAGAGTTGTCTCATTCCAGATTCTTTAATCAGTTAATAAAGCTGCGGCATTTATTTAACCCAACTATGGTGCTTCAGTTCCTTATTCCTTCATCCATAAGCAAGACCTGCTTCTGAACATGTATGTCCCCTCATCGTTTTTTCTTGCAGTGATTTCCTTTCAGCCTTGTTCATATTCCTTTTTTCTTCCCCCCCATCCCTGCTTTCCCACCCCCCATGAAATAAAGCTGATCACATTTCTACAGTGACATTTTGCCCAAATACTTGTCACGCATGTAACAAAACAATCCCACTCCCTATGTGTTTTTATTGAAATACTTTTCCAACCATTTCCTTGAGGGATTGCAAGTCAAGCATATTGATAATGGTTAACACACACACACACACACACACACACTTACAGCATGTGTGAGAGCACACAATGAAGTATCAAGTTTGGCTAAAATTAAGGAAGAGAACTCACAAACAAGCTGCACCTTAATTGGCATTCCTTTCGTCCAGCCGCTTCTAGTCATCATCTGTGTCTCCTGCAATCCAGATTGTGAATCAACTATTCTGCCTTTTTCCCCCTTGAAATTGAGAGCAGTTTGGGAAACACAAGGAAAAACCATCTGTATAAAATGCTCTGTCAATATTTTAATGACTCTTTGAAACAATAAATAGATAAAAAGAAGCCAGAATTTCATTTGCAATGAAGGTCAAATATCATATCATAAATTCCAGTTTGTCCCATGTATATATTAGAGGCACACTATTATCCATGCAGCATGTTTTCCTCCAGGATTTGTTGAAAAAGACAGATAAAATGTGTGTGTGAAGTACAGTGGGGGAGTGAAATTCATAGCAATGGCACCAGCTGGTTAACAAGATGCCAAAACAAATAGTGAAACATACTGATGAGGTGTACACTTTAAAAAAATATAGGAAAAAGTGGTCCATCACAAAGACTGGCTGTGTTTGGTCTCAAAAACTGGACATCCCATCCTTTGTTTACTACATGGCAGCAATATAACAATGTCCTCGACTTTTCCACACATTATCATTTAGTGAACCAGCAGCTGCCTTTGTCGGGCAATAGAGTAGTGGGCTCCTAGTCCAGACAGCACAGTGGAGAAATCCATTCCTACCTGTTGCTCTTCTCATGGCAGCAGCCTGGCAGTAGACTGGCAATAAATACCTTGGCAATCAGAGAACCAATGGCTGCGTGGGGTCAATGCATCCCTGTACAATCCATGCACGGCCATCTCCTCCCTCTCCCAAAGCGAATGTCACTTTATATGCCGGGCATACAGTCAGTGGTATAGTGGTAAATTTGGAAGCTCAAGTGCTCATTATGACAGCCTCTATAGCCACATCCCCAAGGAGAGCCAAAAATTCAGGCAACTGTGTTGATTCGTATCAACAAGCGACTTCTGGCAGTTTTCATCTCCACCAGGAGTAAGTCTTTTGTAAAGCTAGTGGGTCTTCAGTGCCCATTCAAGACCAAGTCACCCTATAATATTTTGCATTACAACAGGGAACAATATATTGTTGCTGGGAAAATACCCTTCCCTCACCAACGCGTAGCTGTTGGTGGGGAGATAATTTGCGCGTGGGCAATAATGGGAGATGGACCTGGTTGTTTCTCTTTGAAGCCACCAATGGGTTTATGGGGGGGGGGAGCAGTGGAGGCCTTTATTAGGCCACGGGGCTCCTCCTGCCTCTTTTCTCGAGGCAGCTGCTGGAGAAAAGTTCCGTGCCAGTTGGTGCCTTTACTGCGGTTTGTGTGGGGAGCCATAGGGGTAGAGTCCTTGGACTCCCTGCCCTCTCTGATCCCATCTCTTTCTTGTTCTTTTTGTCTTTTTCTTTGCTTTTATTTTGTTAGCTTCTGTTTCCCCTCCCTCCCTTAGTAGGGGCTCGGCTTGCTGGGCGTTAACTCAAGGCCCTTCCTGTGCCTTGCCTGCCTGCTACTGGGGAGTAGGCGCTGGGCCCAGAGCATGTTGGGAGCAGCTTGGTGGGTGGGCTCTGGTGGGGCCGCCCTCCTGCCTGCGGGCCAGTATTTTGCATTGCAACAGGGAACAATATATTGTTGTTGGGAAAATTAGTTTCCCCCACAGCTAATGTGAGGATTGCAGCTAAACTCAGTGGGGAGACTCTGCGAGCCCTGGCTCCACCACACGACGGCATGCAGTGTTTGTCTCCCCACCCCCACCCCTTACAGGAGAGGTAGATACATTGGAAGGCCAGCGCAACCAAGAAACAAAATAGCGTTTTAATGTAAGATAAAATATTATAATGTGGAGAGAAAGCCTGATCGCACATTTTCCTTTCCGCTGTCCACACATTCTCCTTCCCTCTGTCTGCATAATCCCCATCCCAGGCAAAAGACACAGTTCTGAGCAGACCTGTTTGCATAGCTACATTTGCATTTACTTCAATAGGGCACATTTACATTTACCCCAAGGAGTTGCAAAACACCCACAAGTATGAGGGGCGCAGTCTCAAAGAGCTGCAAAATGTCCCCGAAGTACCGAAAGGCACCACGACCCCGCTGGGTAGACCAGTCCAGCCTGCCATCAAAGAAGGGGAGGGGGTGAGAGAAGGGGTAAAAAGGGAACATACATCGTTTCCATCTGGGGTTGTTGGAAACAAGGTGCAGGACTGCACGGATCAAGTCCCTGACTCCGGTAGGAGACGAAGCTCGTACAACCCCGGGCCCGGTGCTTGGTGACCGGCTGCAAGACAGAACGATCTACAGGGCTAGAATAGTAAGTCAGGTTCTTTGGTGTTAATGCTCCCTGTGTTTTGCAAGCCTCACTCTGTATAGCCTTCTGCAGATTGGATGTGTATTGAAGCGCTACGCTCCATTAAGTTTTATAGACTTCTTTGTTTATCGTGTGAAATTCCTAGTAGTCTATTAGTTAGCTCCATTAAAGGTGATATAAACATAAGCTCTGCTATTGGCTCAGTGCTTTTCAGTGTCAATATACATCGCGGTTGGGTTTAGCTCCTACGCGGGAGCTGCATAGAAAGGGTTTTTACCGTGCCGGTTAACCCATTAACTCCCGAACTCACGCAACGGCAAAGGACCGGTGGTGGTCCTTCACATATAACCTCAAGTTTCCCAATACCAATTTCATCAAAAATGAAACTCCATCTTTATGGGGAATAAATCTCATTTTTACCTTACACTTGATAGTGGGTATTTGACATTTCTCCTCATAGACTAAAGTGTGAAAATGTGCATTTTGCAGGGACTTGTGTATTTTGGGGGGCTTTCTGCATTTTCAGAAGTGTAAATTGTAAGTGTAAAGCTTAATCATTTTAAACTTGTAATTGTTTTTAATTCCGTTATTGTAACTGCTGCTGCTAGCTCTGCTGTTTGTTTTTAACCTGTGGTTTTAAATTTTATATTTTATATTGTATTTTATGATTTTAACTGTTGTAAACCGCCCAGAGAGCTTCGGCTATTGGGCAGTATAAAAATGTATTAAATAAATAAATTTGCACAAATGCGTACGAATGCATTTGCGCAAAATCTGATTCCATCGATGAGTGGATGACAGAATGAAAGGTGCCTGAAAATCCACAAAACGCAGACGGAGTGCAGTTAACAAAGTCTGTGCATCCCTATGTGTAGGTCAGTTCTGCAAAGTGGATGGAGGATTCAGATTGAAAAATTGTGTGTGAGGGGATGAGTTAAAACCCCTGCCACAGCATTGGTCTTGGATCTCCCACCATCCCATTTAGTTTGGCCCTCAGCGATTGCAGCAATAGGTGCTGATCTGTGATACATCAAAGACCTGCAATACATGGAACACCTGCAGTAGATCAAACACCAGAGACAGAATTTTCTGCCCAGTTAGGCCTGGTACGTGTGTTGCCTGCAGTGGCATGGGAGCTGCTATGATGTGGTTGCCCCCCTGCCGCTACCAGCAATGACTGAGTCAATCCAAAGATCTGGGCAAGGCCAGCAATGTGGTTGCATCCTATTCCAGACTTGTTGCCCCATTCTAGGTGCTAGCAGTGCTGATGTGGCTCCAGCCCACACAATTGTTGCCTTTCAAATGTTCCTGTGTGCATATCCCACTTTTCACATATATCCCATATGTGTATATCCCACTTTTCAAAGCAGCTTGCAATTAAAATCCATGCAGAGGTATAATTTAATTAACTAGGGACTTGGTGGTGTGTGAGGGGTGCAGTCTCTTCTAGCCCCTGGCCACTGATGACACAGCCCAGGTTCTAGGCTCTCCCTCTGAGAGGGAAGGTGCAGAAGTAGCTGCAGACAGCCTCAGGAGCTGATTGATGCTAAAGATGCCAACCTGCAGAAACACCCCTTCCACTGAGATCTACAGCAGGGCTCTCCAACCTTGGGTCCCCAGATGTTGCTGGCTTACAGCTTCCAGCATACCCAGCCAGCTTGGCTAATGGCAAGGGATTCTGGGAGCTGTAGTCCAGCAACATCTGGGGACCCAAGGTTGGAGAGCCCTGATCTACAGGGTCTCCGGGTCCCAGCAGTGTTACCAGCATGTGAACAAATTTACATTTGTAGGGATGGGCAAAAGGGTCTATTCCCAGTCTGTTTCATATGTGTTCAATCATGTGTTCAGTCATGTGTTCACTAGTAGGGATGGACAAAACAGTTGATTCCCACTCTGTTTCATATGTGTTCAGTCATAAGTCCACTGCATCCACTTTCTGCATCAGTATGCATTTTCTATTTCTTTTTTTTAAAGAACCAAAAATCACATTTATTTTGGTATGCATTTTCCCCTAAAATACACTGTTTTGTACACATTTCCCTTAATACATGCATTTTTGTATGCATTTTCTGAAACAAGAACTACATTGCAAAATTAGGAGAAGGGCACAGTCCAAAGGATAATTGGATTCCAATCTGCCCAGGAATTGCAAATTATTAGGTTGGCTCACTGAAAAATGCAGACCGAACAAAGGAGGGATGTTGGAGAAATCCGCAATGGATATTCAAATCAGTTCAGATTTCTATGAATATGACCCATGGATTCTGGAGCAGATCATTTTTTTCTGAGTTGTGAGGATTCTGCAGACTTGTGAACCCTTCTTCCTCCTCCTCCTCCTCCTCCTCCTCCTCCTTATTTTCTCGAATTGTACACCAATCTAGCTGTACAAAAATATGAAAAATACATTAAAAAAACCAACACTAACTGAAAATGTGCATCCCCCACCCCCATAGGCTAAAACATGAAATGTGGATTTTGGAGGGATTTGCACAAACGTGAATTTTGGCAAGGGCACATTTTCCAACAAGTTCAGGAAATTGGGGATAAGTTGCTCCATCAAAATATCTGAGGAATTTTGAGGAACTAACCCTTTTGGAGATGTTACTGAATATTTGCTGGGCAGCTTTGTCTGCAAACCTAGCGACCACAGGAATCACTTTTCTGTGTAGCTAGAACTTTATCAATTAATGGCAAAAGTGGGTAAATGTTATGTTTGGAATATGAATGCTGCTATGGCTATGTGCTCAATCCCCCCCCCCAGCATTTTTTTTTTTTACCAATGTCATTCAATTTGATGAAAGAGAAATATATTTTGAATTCTTTTTTCAAAGAAGAAAGAAAACATCAGTGAAATTATCATGGGTGGAGTGCGGGGTTCTTGCGCTTACTTGAGTTATGAGGTAGCCAAGGGGTGTGTGTTAGTATCCTGTCTTTCTTTGTGTGACCATCTCTCTGGCAGTCTGCAGCTTCCCTGGTTTCCTGCACTTCAATTAAAGCCATGAGAAGATGTCATGAGGTAACTCCTTCCAAGATGGGGCTGTTTCAAACCAGGAAGTGCAGGCAGCCAGGGAGCCTGCAGAATAATGGAAATATGTGCAATAGAAAGGGGAAAAAAGCATAGAGCAGCCATGCCCCCCCCCAATGATAAGGTAAACTAAAAATACCACCAAATGAAATCCAAAAGAAATTTTAAAGTTCCCTGAGAATAAGGCAGAAAAACAGAAGTGTCTTTCGTGTTGGAAGAAAACATCCAGAAAATCAGAGAGGACAGATTTCGGCACAAGACTAGCTGTGGCAATAATTCATATCGTGTGTGTGTGTGTGTATACATCTTTAAGAATCCTGCAGCAGTTAGTTTGTCCTTTCTGGAAGCCTGGGTGGGGCCCCTTCTGTATCCTCTCTTGGTGTATGCTTTGGAGCTGGGCAGACTGGCGTGTGGCTCCTCAGGAGATCTCATCTCATGTAGATCTCAATAAAAAATGGTGTTGTGAAGCTTACGAGCCTGAAGTGTATTACTTGGAGAGCAAGGCGCTAGGGGTGGGTTGAGCAGGTAAGCTGTGAGTTGACTTGGTAAGCTCACCCCCACATAGCCAGGCCCAAGAGCCATAACAGTTGAGCAGACCTTTGCTGTGTAAACCAATTCAAAATTGCAAGGCAATGAATAAACACTTCTTACAAAAACAGAAAATTTATAGCTAGGTATTTTGGACACTTCATTAGTACATTTTTCTTCTCTCATGCCTTACTTTTTTCTCCCCTTAGTTCCTTCCCACATCTGCTAGAAAGCCTAAGAAGTTTATTTTTTTTGTCTGAAGTTCCTGATATTTCCAGACTGATATCTTCAGTATGGAAGCCTGATTGTCATTATAGTAAAAAAAAAAAAAAATCAGTGCCGCCAACCACAGTATTGCGAGGTGTGTGATTTTAAGTCTGTGTTTGTTTTAAGGCTTAAATATCACCATACAAATATTTTGAAAGCTGTTTAACAACACCTAATGGTTTCTGGTTAACTAATAGCAACCTTACTCTTGGTTTAGGCCAGATGAATAAAAAAATGATTATTCCATTTTCACTGGTTCTTAGATCATGATCAAAATATTTGGACAATTATAAATCTACTAAACAGAAATAAAATCTTTTCATCCCAAAGTTATTTGGGTCTCACATCCTGGATTCGTTTGAGGTTTTACTACCAAGCTCACTCATGGAATGAGGATAGCTTTGTTCCAAAATTTTAGTGCTCTTATTTTGAGGGACTCTGCCTTTTTTTCTTTTTCTTTTTTACCAGACTTATTCATGTCCTGAAAATATTCAATGTTGCTTCCAACCCAGAAACTGAAGGGGACATATTGTGGTCTTGTGTTTACTATATTCCAGAGGGGAAAGTAGTAATTGTTATAGCAAGCAATGCTAAAGACTATAATTATATTTGTCTTCTTTAAACTTTATTTTGGTATTCCAGCAAAATTCAGAATCAGGGATTTTAGAAACCTAAATGCATTTCTGGCCTACCCAGAAAACAGCCTACTATACGGGACTGCTTCAGAGAGTATATTACAGTGTAGATGATATTTATTTATTTATTTATTATATTTATACCCCGCCTTTTTTCCTGCAAGGAACCCAAGGCGGCTTACATAGGCCTTCTCCTCCTCTCCGTTTTATCCTCACAACAACCCTGTGAGGTAGGTTAGGCTGAGAGGCAGTGACTGGCCCAAAGTTACCCAGTGAGTTTCATGGCCGAGCGGGGACTAGAACCCGGCTCTCCCAAGTCTCAGTCCAACACTCTCACCACTACACCACACTGACATGAATTGCCTCTGCTCTTCTTGCATTGCCTTGTTGCACATATCCCAAACTGATGGTTAACAGCGCAATCCTACTGGGGTGGAAGGATCCACAGCAGAGCCACTGCTACATCCATGGCCCTGCCAGCTCACTGCAGCTAGGATGGGAGTTGGGGGCAGCTCTTTCTTCCTCTTTCTGTCTCTTTCATTTTCCCTCCCATTGTCTTCAATAGGAGGAAATTAACTAGATCAGCTCTGAGGCTGGTGTCGTTCACACAGGCCTTTTTGGGTGCATGTCAGAAAAAAGGGGCACTAGGATCCTACATATCCGTTGCCTTCCCCAACATGGCCACAGCAGAATTCCCCTAACACACGGTACTTGCCCCTGCCACTTGTGGAATGTTACTGGTGAGACAGCAATGGTGGCAGAGCACCAGGGGACACCTCCAGAGGTAGATGTGCCATTCCACTGGAAGGCCTCCTTCTGCATCATCCTATGAGGCTTCTCAGCTGCCATCCTGCAACGCATAGGGTTGCACTGTAAGGCTACAATCCTATGCATATTGACCTGGGAGTAAGCCCCATTGAATGTAGTGGGACTTACTTCTGAGCAAATATGCACGGGATTGAATGCTGCATTTATGTTATTGGTCTGACTCATGAAACCATTCTCTGACAGGTAACGAGCAGTGGTGCCTGAAAAGCCAACAAGTTTCAGAGCATCTGACAAAGATTGTTTGTTTGTTTTGCTGTTGATCCCAATCAGGACACATCAGGTTCCGCCCATGACTAGTCCATCCATTCACTACTCACAGCCTGTTTGATATATATATATATATATATATATACACACACACCGTATTTTTCGCTCCATAAGACGCACTTCCCCCCCCAAAAAAAGTAGGTGGAAATGTCTGTGCGTCCTATGGTGTGAATACAGAAAAAAAAATATTTTTTTATTTTTTTTTACTTTCTTCTGCTGGTCCGGAAGAGCGGAGGACTCCTGGGCAGGGCGGGGGAAGCCCCCGCCTCCCAGCTGATTCCCGCGGAACAGCTGATTTTTAAAAAATAAAATTATTATTATTATTATTATTATTATTATTATTATTATTTATGATTCCCCACGGAACAGCTGATTTTTAAAAAAATTATTTTTTTTGGTACCATACGGTAAGTGCGTCTTATGGTCCAGTGCGTCTTATGGCGCGAAAAATACGGTGTGTGTATATATATATAGAGAGAGACAAGGTGGTAGTATATAAATATATATTTACAAAATATTTATAAGAATATTGAATATATATATTAAAAAAAATCACAGGGTGGTGTACAAAATTCTGCCAAGTTCCACCTATGACCCTCCAGATTCCAGAAGGTTCCACTCCAACATGACAGATTTGGCCCCTGGCCTGCCATGATTTTACTACTTCACCACCCATGGCTCAGCACCAACACAACAGCTCCTACACAATTACAGATGGTCAGTATGAACATGCATGGGGGAAGAGCAGCATTACAGCAGCAGGGCCTACCCCCAGCCTCCATATGTGTCTTTGCAGGGCTCCCAGCTGTGTGGAGAAGTCCCTCCATGCAAATAAGTCTATGCATGTAGGCCAGGGGTAGAGAAAACCAGGCCCACAGGCCTAATCCAGTCTGCCGGGCTCTGCAATCCAGCCTGCAGAGCCCTGGGGTTTCTCCGGGGGATGAGGCTTGACCTCCCTGGAGGAATCCCTCTGGAGGACATCCCCACTCTTAGCTCTGATCTGAGGTCAGAGATAACAGTGGGGGTGCAGGCAGCATCTGATGGCATTGGGAACAGCAGCCATGTGAAACCAGGGACTCTGCCAGCATCTGGAAGAGTGGCTGCTTTTCTTGGCACTGGCAGAGTAGCTTTGCATGGCATGAAGCATCCATCAGGGTCCGGGCACCATGAAAATCCAGGAACTTGGCTGGTAACTGGAACTCCTCCTGCTGCCAGCTGAGTCCCACTCTTCATGCTGGAAGAGGCACAGAATGCCACGTCTCCCTCAACATAGAGAAAGGAAGCGGGGGGAAACAGGAGGCAGATTATGATTTCAGGGGTGTGGCCACACCCACTTATGTCATCTGGACTATGAAAGGCCTGGTGAGGGGCTGAATTTGCCCCTCACCTTAAATTAGTTCCTCATCACTGATGCAGGCACTCTTCTGGTGTTCACACAAAGGCTGATAGGCCAGGGCGGAGCCTGCCGTGATGCTACTCCCCACCCTGCATGTCCATTTGCTGTATCCCAATTGAGTAAGGGGCTTCTTCTTTTTAAATTGATGTTAGCAACTCAGTGTGCTATCTATCCAGATGTGGTCTCCTGAAGAACATGTGGACTTCCTGAAGGACCTCCCAAGGAGAATGTATCATGATAACCATTCCTGCCTCCTGGAGTTTCAGCAGTGTTTATTACTTAGCACATTCTGCAGTATTAGGTCTATTATCTCTTGTACTCTCACACATGCACTGTGCATGTCTATTTAATTTCGGTAGCTGAAACCATCATAATCTTCTGTAATGAGAAAAAAACCCTCAAAACATATTTTGGTTTAAACCAGCTCCCAAATGTCTGACCATTTTGGAACTTGATTCAAAGCCTAAACCTTCTAAACTTGGCTTCAAATCTGTCAAAAAAAGAATTGGATCTCATCATAATATATCCAACATTTCCTGCATTCAGACTGTTTAGAAGTATTTGGGAAAAACAGACCGTGGTCACATTTAGCAGTAGCTACAGTTTCAGTTTGTCTTCCAATATTGAATGAGTTGTGCCAATTCATAAATGGCAATATGTTTATCTTCTGTTGAAGGATGAATTAATCAGAAAGTGGCCTGGTCTACAAATTTCCAAAATACAACGTGATGCAGTTTTCATTCCTCACTCATTTCTTCCTGAGAAAGGGCTGGAATAAATGAGAAAAGAGAGGGAGTGGAGTCTTCAGTAAAAGGAGGAAAGACCTCGGATGAAAAGAAGGAGGACCACAATGATTAGTTAAGTAATTTTATAAAATTTATATATTCATTTATTTGCAGTATTTTTATCCCACACTTTAGCTGAAAAAGCTCCCAGAGCAGTTTACACATAATCAATCAACCAAGACAGGCTTTTAAAAAAATGTTTTCAATACAACTAACAGAGCAGTAGAGAGGGAAGGATAGGAAAGAGCAAGAGGATTGGCAGTTTAGGTTGGCCAATAGCAACCCAGTCAGCTATCTGAATGGTGATTTCCACTGAGGAGTGGCCCAAGACATCACACCATCTTCACTGGCTCCCAGTCTGTTTCTATGCCACTCCAAAGTGCTGGTTCTGACCTTGAAGGCCCTTCATGGATTGGGAGCAGGGTACCTAAAGGACTAACTCCTTCACCTCCATATGTGCCTACCCAGACTTAGATATCTTCTTCGGAGGTCCTTATCATTGAATCATAGAAAAGTAGAGTTGGAAGGGGCCTATAAGGCCATCGAGTCCAACCCCCTTGTACAAGTGCCCCCACTGAGTGAGGTATGGCTGGTGGGTATTGGAGAGACAGCCTTTTTGGTGTTGTTGTCCTGGCTGTGGAATGGCCTCCCCAGAGTGGATCACCTGGCACCTGCCTCAGTGTCATTTCAGTGCCAGGTGAAGACCTTTTTATTTTCCCTTTTAATCTGGTCTTGGCTTTAAGCCAGTGAAGTTCTTTTAATATTGGTGAGATACATTCCCTTCCCACCAACCAGTCCCAGTCAACAGCGTGGTGGTTGTTTTAAACATAAAACAACATATTGTGCCATTTACATACAATGAACATAATTATAACAGTTAAAAAAGTATACCAGTGCAAGAATCATGAGTTGTGAATGACCTGGAATAATACATTTGACAGAATGGGTCAATTGGACTGGGACTCGGGAGATCCGAGTTCTAGTCCCCGCTCGGCCATGAAACTCACTGGTGACTTTGGGCCAGTCACTGACTCTCAGCCTAACCTACCTCACAGGGTTGTTGTGAGGATAAAACAGAGAGGAGGAGGAGGATTATGTAAGCTGCCTTGGGTTCCTTGCAGCAAAAAAAGGTGGGGTATAAATATAATAAATAAAATAAATAAATTGCACATACTGTACTATTCAAGTAGGCAACCGCATGAGCTGGACAGACAAAATGGTTACATGAAGCACATTGCTTTAACCACAGAGATGACATCACGACACCCCTCCCTTTTCTTTGTGTCAGTGATGGGCTGGTGGGAGACAGGATGATGAGGCTGCCTTGCTCGGTGTTCCAGGCAAAATGCTCTGGGATCTCAAGTTTGTTTTTAATGTGCCAACCAGAATCAGTTGTTTCTTAGCTAATTCTCTGGCTCATGGCATCCTGATGGGGAAAAGTTACTAGTTGTTACACTTGATCCAGAACTTTGTAAATGTGTTTTGAGTTTCTCAACCACTCTCTGACCTAAGTTTTGAGCTGCCGGGGCTGGCTGGTTACAAAGATGCCGGGGGGGGGGGGGGAGCAACCCTCGAAAACACATTTTGCAAAGATCTTTCTGTAAACAGAGGAAAGAGGTCATCTGAAGGTCCTTGATTAAGAATTGCCATGAAGTCTGGATACCTGCTGAGTGGAGGGTGCCGGTTGTCTGCAAACATTTACAGTATAGATGCAATTTGAGTCAGAATGACCCCAAAAGCAGAATTAGTAAGTATTACTCAATATGAACTGCAAATCAATGTGATTCAGGGGTGTGTGAGACTGTTTTGTTGGGTCACAAGAAAAGCTGAGGAAAAGCATGTTTTTAAAATTCATATTTCATGCACCTGTGGGATACTATTGACCCCTAAAATGGTTTGTAGCAATATTAAGGAAAGTGAGTAATTTGCCTATTATGAAAATAGACCAAATATTATATTTTCACCCTCTGTGCTCTTTTCCCACAAGAAATGGGGTCTAAGCATCTATAGACATGAGGAGACTAAAATATTAAACAGCATTTTTCTGTGTCATTGACCCCTAACACCATATGCACATGATTTTTCAGTTTTCTTTGTCATTCAAATAGGAGTAAAATTGACCACAAAAACTGAAAGAGTAAAAACATAAATTTTTCCAATTCATTAAGGGGTAGGTGGTGAAATACCACATGACAACACACACCTCATCATGGTTGTTGGAGCATGGAGTTGTAGAAGACACACAAATGTTTAATGATTTTTTTTCAGCACTGTTGGTGTATTTTTGACCCCAAACATTGACTGAGGATTATATTGTTTTACTTCTTGTTTGCGAGCCATCCTGAGAACTTTGTAATAGAATGGCCTATAAATACAGTAAATAAATAAATACACTAGGAGCAATGACAGGCCCACCAGTTTTTTGAGTAGAGATCTGCCATAGCCTGACATAATGCAAAATAGAGATGCAGTAGGCTAATTGAACAGTCTACTCCATCAAGCAATAGTCAGGCACTAGTGCAATAGGAGGCCATTCACTCTATGGTGTTTTGGTAAGGATCTGAGATAATGTAATGACCAACCATATGGAAGTTCCTACTCTTGCAAAGTTTCTTTTAATATTATTTCACTTGTGCAGATAAGTTCCAAAGATGTGATATCACTTTTCAATGAGACAAAAATCTCCATGGAAATATTTGGATTCCCAGTGCCCCACAGTGGTGGAAATAATTGGAGATGTATGCAGATCCTTATAGTTAATCCCCCTTTTCTGTATATTTTACTGGAAAGGTACTGATCCACCTGCTTCCTGATTTTTTTTTATCGAGACTACCTATGTCTAATGAGTACCTTTATTAAATAATGCACCAGATTTAGTAATGATGGAGTTCTGCTATCAGCTAGCACAGAATCCTCTCGAATACCATCTATATTGGTGACCTGACCACGGATTTGAAACAAGGAGTAGAGGATTTTAGAACTTAACTAAACATCAAAGCTCATGTAACATTGTTATGCGCCATGGCACTTAACGACAAATGACTAAGCTGATTATTTCAAAAATAAATAACAAATGATGCTCTGGGAAGCTGCCTGTTCTCTGGCAGCTTGGGTATAATGATTATTATTTTGTTTTCTAACCTTTCCAGATAGTAAGCAGGGATAAATACTGAAAATTAAAAACATTGATCATAGCCAGGCAGGTGACAAGGTGCCATTATTCCTTTTCCGATGCTTTCTTTTTCTAGCTTAAAAATGCATTTATCTCTCAAACAAAGAAAAACTCATCACTGGAAACAGTTTCTTATAATTATACTTGTAAGTACTCCAGAGTGTGGGGCAGGCAGGTGATTAAAAAAAAAAATACTATCCGGTGTTTTCACTAAATGGAATCTAACGGATCAAATACCTCCCCCCCCCCGGTTCGCCTAGGTGCAGGAAAGATGTTGCAAGTGGGGGTTGGGGAGAGAAGAAAGCTACATGGCAGGCAGGTACAATGTGGTCCTCTTCATGCTGGGAATAGTTGTACCTATTGAATTTGGTCAGTGCAGATGGGTGAGAATTTCATTTCAGTTGTTTTTTTTAATGAGAATTTACCAAAATTCACGAATTTCTTTTCAGGATGGAAAGAACTCGAGATTTAAAAGTGAAACTGACAAATGTCAAGTGACAGAGGGATGGATGAGAGATAGGTAGAAAACAAACCATACACTATGGAAATCCTGAAGACAAATACAGGCCTGTGGCTTACGCTGGCTCAGCTTGTCTGAGCGTGGAAAGCTAAGCAGGGTCAGGCCTGGTTATTACTTGGATGGGAGACCCCTCCTCTAGTTTCCTGCATTGAGCAGGGGGTTGGACTCCATGGCCTTGTAGGCCCCTTCCAACTCTATGATCTATGAATCTATGAATCTTTCCTCATATCCCTAGTCAGGTCATGGGCTGAAGGCATGATTCAGCTGGAGAGAGTTGGAGAGCTAAGCAGGTCTGAATCTGGTCAGCACCTGAATGGGAATCCTGTCAGAACAACCTTGAGTTCACATGGAAGAAAGGTGGGATAAAAGCATACTTTGTATAAAATGGACCAGCTTGGGCAATTGGGAATCCAAGCACTATATTTTTATGAGGCAAAAACTCCAGTTGATATGACTGACCGGGATATACCTGCTTTCATTTTACACAATCTACTGGTGGCCACAATCTACTGGTAGCATGAAATCCAATCATGTGGGCAACTCCTATTCATGTTAGTGGAACAAGGAGTAGATCGCAAATTGTTAACAAGTGCCATATAGCAACTTAGTAAGCCAATTATTTCAACACATACTGAGAGATAACCAAACTATCGGGGCAGGTGAACTCTCTTGGGACCTTGGTTGTCTATATCATTGTGTGGTAGAAAGTACGGACAATCAAACTGTCCCACTGTGAGCTCTTTGACCCCAAAGTAGATTGGTCATCTGTCTCATCCTGCCTAGTTCTAAGGATAATTTTATCACACAACTGCCACTGCATGCACACTGTATGATATATGGTCGTAATAGTACCATACTGTATGGGCTCAATGTATCATCCTATTAAGGTGAATTTTCCCACATGATGGGTGCAGATGTGTGATGAAATGGTAATCTGTATCCACCCATGGGAGATGCTCCTAGTATATTGGGTATGATCATTATATTTGGGTGCCTTACCAGAGGTGCCAGCCAAGTTCTCCCAAGCCAGGCTCAGAAGAGAACTTTTAGACATGTGATTTTATCCCCAAATATAACTCTCCCTAAGAAAATCAATTTTTAAATTGTTTATTTTCTCACAATAAGGTCAGCTGGGCACAGTTGGGAGACTTTGTAAAACAATAAGAGCGTAATGAGGGAACTCTGACTCCTCCCTTAATTACTCTGAAGCCTTTAGGCTGCTTTATAATTACAGAGCTGCAATTCTCACATGTAGCTTGTAAATTCATTCCTAAAAGGCTTTTCGTATCAATATGCTCAGCTCAGGATGGATCATTAAGGCTGCATGTATCTCATCATTTCCTCCTTTATAATCCCTAAAGGAGACTGTCTGGATTTTTTTTTTTACCCCTTCAGCACATTAATATGTTAAATCATGCTATTCAGAAGATGAGAGAAGAAGAAAAAAAACATTCTCAACAAATGGCTCTGGTGATGGTATTAAAGTACTTACTCCCTTCACATCAGAAGTAATAAGCACCAAAGGATGGGAAAGACAGGCAGATCAGATGCTGAAAGGAGAGCACCAATTGAATCTCTTTAAGTGCTGAGGGAATCCTTGTCAGGGAGCTACAAGCATAGCCATTAGCAAATCTCAGAGCAACTCACCAATGGAAATAGATGGCGAGGAGGTGGCAAAGAAGGAAGAATATCAAAATGGAGGAAATAACACACAATGAAAGATGGAGAAATCAGTCTACTTCCAGTGTGCGTCACTTTTGCATGGGTTTACCCATAAATCTATTCTGTCCTGTTTCCACATTAACCTGAAACAACAACAGCAATAGTTGTTGTTGTTGTTATTATTATTATTAGTAGTAGTCGTAGTAGTAGTATAAACATCTGCATGGAAGTATGTATTTTTAAATGTATTTTAAATGTATTTTTTTTTTATCTTAAACAGACATTTCTAAACATATTTTCTCTCAAAATATGCATTTTGAATATCTATTTTGATACTTTTATTGAGCTGGAGCATTCAAGAAGATAACAAACAGCAAGCACAACCTCTAGATCTGCTGGATGGATAGATGAATGGGGGTAGAAGTATCTCTCTGCCAGTAGTATGAAGCTCCACATGTCTGCCTGGCAGCCTCCAGTACATCAATGGAAAGCACCACTGGCATAGATCTGCCAGTGTTAGGCTCTGAAACATGGGGTTCCATGGGCAGGACAGGCATGGGATGGAGGATGCCTTGGCTCTGTTGGATTCCAGTGCCCTTATTCCCTGAGGGACCCCAGGATTGGGCCCCTCACCTAAGTCAGTCTGGAGCTGGAGTAGGTATTCCCCCTCCTCTTGAAACCAATGGGATGGGAGTGGGGAATTGGAAGAAAAGTTAAAAGGCAAGACCACCACAACCCCAGCACTCGCCCTGGCAGGACTTTAGAAGTGGTGAACAATCTGCCACTTCACCACACACACATACACACACTTAGGAGTGCTCAAGAAGTTCCAACACATCAGTCCAAGTCAGTTGGTACTGGAATCTGTAAAGATCAAATTGCTCAAGCATCTCTACACTTCCAGACTTAGTCATGCTTAGAATAGGCCCACTGAAATCAACAGGAGTTAAGTTGGTCCTAACTAATTTGCTCCATTGATTTCAATGGGTCTACTCTAAGCATGACTAGGTCTGGATCCAATCCATTGTGTGCTCAATAATCCAGCCAAAGTTAAACATATTTGTGTCTTACTCAGTTCAACTGGAGAGAGCGAGATATATTTTTCAACTTTTTTTTAATTTTTCAAAAATCAAAATGCATAGCTTTTGCAAGATCTTAGCAACCCAAGTTTTAAGTAAGATTAAGCACATCCAGCCTGACTATGCCCTCCCCTTTTTCAAAATTGCATTGATTTAGGACATAATTCACCCTAAATAAAGTTCTGTCAAGCTCTATTCTGCTTCCAATGTGGGTAAGTGGAAATGGACTGCATATTCTTTCCTTACTGCGCTTCTTGCATTAATGTAGGGCACAACAATTCAGCCAAAATCAAGTACCTTTTAAGTCCTGTTGATTTTAATGGCAGTGCAAAGCAAGTGCTTAAATCTCTACCATGAACAGTGGAACTTCAAACTGTTTCATGTTGGCTTGATAACACCTTTGTCTATTTTCCTTTCTCTTACCGACTGATCTACATGCACTTCAGCCGAAATCCTGTACACACTTACCTGGAAGTAAGCCCCATGAAACACAATGGGGCTTACTTCTGAGTAGACCTGCATAGGATTGCTGTTCCCCCCCCCCCAACCTGGCAAACTTTTGAAAGCACGTGGGGAAGGGAAACCGGCAGTTCATAAGACTGGTGCTGAACAGTATAGTCTGAGTCTGAGATAAAATTTGGAGAAGCCCTACATTTGGATCAAATGGCTATGAGAGAATAAATAATATGCTCTTTTCTATGTTATTCCCAAAGACTGGTTGCATCAGGAATACAACCATGGTTCCTTGCAACACAGAAGTTTCCCCAAACATTTCCAGTCAGTTACTATGATCTATTTCTTCACTTAAGTTACAAACTTTGGGGATCTCTCTTACTTTGTAACATTCTGAGAGTGCTTTATTCACTGTCCTTACCACTCTATGGCAAAAGCATGGGTGGTCAAACAGTAGAGAGAGACACAACTTATTTGCTGCATATATTTGGGGACCTGCTGGTAGAGCAGACAAGCTATCCCAAATCCAATATATTACATGTATTTTACTTGCTCCAAGCAGAAACACAACCTGATGTCTCAGCACACAGTGAAAGATTTATTATTGTTTGGTGCCAAAGCCCTGTGGCCAAAAGGAAATCAAAATAATTTTTACAGTAGCTCCTGCTTGAAAAATAAGCAATCCTGCCCATCCTTATAAAATATGAATGGATTTAAAACGGACGTCCTTGAATGAGGCCTTTCCTTTCAGCCCTCCACTGAGGAAACACTTTACTGTACCAAGCATGAATCATATTCTCTATTAATGCAATTCCGGGCCATGCTTTTGTTCCAAAAAAGAAAAGAAAAGATAAAGGTCACATACTGTCCCTGCAATACTTTATTCTTTCCCCCCCTTTTTTTAAACTAAGGCTTTACTTGGAGATGAGACACACAAATAATTCATGGATTATCTCTCTTGCTAAAGTGGAAGTCAGAATTCTGTCCTTTAGAAACCAAACAAGGCCCAAACTATCTTCCTGGAATTCTGTTGTTGTTGTTGTTGTTGTTGTTGTTGTTGTTGTAAAGCCATCCAACAACGTTCTCTGGGTGGCTTACAGCAGAAAATGATAAAATACAATTTAACTACACAATATCATAAAATAGCCCCACATACAATACATAGCAATAACTCTAAGTGGGAGCTTCCCAGAGCATGGGTAGTGCTAGGGATGGGCCAACATACAATGTTCGAATTTCTTGAAGTTCTCCAAATAATTCCTCAAAGCTCATTTTGCCTCCTTTGTGTTCCTGAATGCAAGTGTCTTTCTTTTTCCAATCTGGAAAAATATGAATTTTTATATTGGGAAAAATGTGCATTTCTCCCCATAGGCTAAAGTGTGTAAATGTGAATTTTCGGTGGTGGTGGTTTGCACAACTGCGGACATTTTTGGAAGGGCACATTTGTGCAAGTGTGCAGTTTCAAATCTGAACACAAGTTCGGGAAATTGTGAAAAATTCAAG
The DNA here is from genome assembly GCA_021292165.1 of Shinisaurus crocodilurus. NCBI lineage: Eukaryota > Metazoa > Chordata > Lepidosauria > Squamata > Shinisauridae > Shinisaurus > Shinisaurus crocodilurus. The sequence goes on from CM037879.1 coordinate 160,766,966, forward strand.
AATTGTGTTCCTGCTCATGTTCATGTATAAACCAATGCTTGTGCAATATAGGGTAATGGGGAAAAGTGGCGATTTGCCACTGAAATTCAGTGGAGGCAGTACCATATTTTGGTGGCAAACTGTTGCTATTTCCCATTGCCCTAGCAAGTGCTAGTTACATTATGCAAGCATTGGTTTATGCTAGCACATCATTAGTGCTAGTGCTGGGGCACAGTTGGATACTACCCTGAGCAAGAAAATGATTAGCAGCAAAGACTTATTTTGTTGCAGATCCATCAATTTCATAAATGAAGTTGTGGTCCTTGTTCTACCCAAAGATGGTGTCTTACCTCCTTACGCCCTTGTCTGTGTGCAATCCTGAACATTCTAAATCCCTTCCTTTCTGCTCCTTATTTCAGTTATTTGGCTTCAGCAAGATGATCAGCCTTTCCTGCCATCACACTTTACAATGGTATTGATTTCTGATTGCTACACAGAAGTCCAAGGCAATGGCATGAAGCAAAACAAACAAACAAACAAACAGTAAAGCTATACCTCCATGGTGCTAAGGTGATAGCAGCAGCACATTCTCCTCCACCACTCAAAACTGAGCTTCCTATGCAGTAGTTAACCATCCTATGCATCAGTGCCTTTCATAATTGTTTGGAGCGACATCTTCAGACAGCTGTGTAGACATAACAAAACTGAGACGTTAGCTTTAAGCCTTACAATACCTCGGTATACTCCTTGCAGACAGAGAGGCTGATAGCTCTGCTTATTGCCCCATCCAAATCTCCTGTTACCTATTCGATTTTGGATTAAGACTTGGATTTAGGCAGGACTAACTTTGTCTGGATTGTAGCTATTGGACACAACGCAGAGAAACACATGAATAAATCAGTGGGACTTTATACAATGTAGAACCGTTTCCCTGCCCTGATGCCCTCCAGATGTTTTGGACTACAACCCCCAGCATTCCTGTCAATTGGCTATGCTATCTGGGGCTGATGTGATCTGAAGTCCAAAATATCTGGTTGGGGAAGGATAGCCTATGGTATGGAGGCAAAATAGGGTATCCAATGTATATTCAATCCTTACTGTACAACAAACAATAACTGCACTAAAATAACTTCATTTTATATAGAATTTGATTGTCTCATTAACTGTATTCTCATTATGAATTAGGGCTAAGCCAAAATGATGCCACTCATTATGCCACTCCCTTTGCAGAATGCAAAGATGAGGGTCCTTTTAGCTACTTTCACAGGTGGGCATGAGGGAGCAAGACCAGCAGCTAACTTACAGCCGGTGGTGTGACAATGCTTCTGGAGTCTCAGACACTGCCAACATTCCACACACACACACACACACACACACACACTTAGTAGAATGAGAGTGGAAAACCTTGCTTTAATTATGATTGGCTTCATGATACCCACATTCAAGGGTTGAGTGTGGGTTGTCATTGAACCATGGGTTGTTGTTGAACCATGGTTTATCGTGTTGTCCGAACCCTGCTGGGATAAAAAAAAGAACTATGGTGAACAACCCACAGTTTGCAACCCAACAACAAACCGTGGGTTTTCTTCATGGGTTGTTCATGGTTAACAAGCCATGTCTTGTTAGCGCAGTTGAGTTTAGACAACATGCTAACCTACATTTCAGCAACAACCTCCAGTTCAATGACAACCCACACTCAACCCATACTCAATTCTTGAGTGTGGTTATTGTGTTGTCTGAACCCAGTCGCAGTGATGACAGATCATTGACACAGAGAGGGCAATTGATCTGTCATCACCAGAGGGTTTTCTATTGGGAATAATGGACAGTCAGCTAGAAGGAAGATATGGAACTTTATTTTTATACATGACAACGGCAGCGAGACTACTATATGCACAGAAATGGAAAGGTCCAGCAGTGCCTACGATAGAAGAATGGTTGGTCAAGATGCTGGAGCTGGCAGAGATGGCCAAACTTACATCACTAATTAGAGAAAGGACAACATCTGCGTTTATTATTGAGTGGAAACCTCTAATTGACTTTTTGCAGAGACTGGAAAATAATGATTTGTTTGTTTGTGGATTTATGGAATAATAAGTGAATTTGGGACAATGGGAAGAAAGAGATTTCTCATTTGGAGTATCGAGTAAGAAAAATTATTGTTACTTGTATTTGCTGTAGAAGAAAATCGGAGGTCTATTTTGTTTTGTTAATTGTTATATGTTTGATATTATGTGTTTGTTTTATATAGAAATAAAAATTGGATAACAAAGAAAGAAAGAAAGAAAGAAAGAAGAAGAAAAAAAAGACACAGAGAGGGCACTCTGTGGAATCCTGGGAAGAAGAAAAAATGGTGGCCATCAACTACCAAGACACTGGGAAGTGTCATTGCATTGAAACATTGCAGCACCACAAATACACAGGAGGAGCAGCAAAAACAAGTAAAATGGGGCAGTTTCAGAAAGCCATTTGGCCCCTTGAAATTCACCAAAAAGTTCAAGGAAGACCTTCTTCTGGCACAGCCTTATTTCAAATATTTCTTAGGAAGGCTGAACCCCTACTCATGACACATTTGCAGAATGAGAGCCAATACAACGCACTTTGCAGTGGTTTCCCACACCAGCACTGACCTTCCCAGAAACTGGAGCAATGCTGGTGTGGAGAGGAGCCATAGTATGCTTTTGGTCTTACCTTTGGAATGCAGGAAGGCAACACGCCATGATGGCTCCCAGGCTGTAAATGTAATATGAACAAGGGCCTAGGAATGGGCGAACCTATCAGTTTCACTTTCTCCTGCATTCAGATTTTTAAGATCTCAATTTCTTTCTCTCCCAGATATGAAGAACTCTGCAAATTTTGGTAAATTCCTTATAAAAATGATCTGAAATTAAGTTCTCACCCATCTGCACCAACCAAATTCAATAGGTACACGGCCTGGGCCTGGGTGGATAAATCTGTCAATTTTGGTTTCTGCCATATTTGATTATTTTTAAAATCTCAGGTTCATTTTGCTAATTTAATAAATTCTTATCAAACCCAAACTGAAACCATATTCTCACTCTACAAGGGCCCTAACTTTGGAATGTGCCTCATTGAACTTAGTGGGACTCACTCCCAAATAAGCATGCATGAGATCGAGCTGCATATATAGTAACTTATTTAACCCAGAGCCCCCATTTTAAAAACTACAGCTCAGACTAATTTCCTTTTTGTGCGTGGTGTATACTGTTGTTTATCTATTTTCTCTGGCTCAATAATAGGAAGCTAAAAGTCTCTTGCTGCTATGCATTTTACAACATACTCTTTTGTTCATGATGGCTATCACTCCTAGATATTTCCACAACAGTTCTAAAGATTCTTAATAATTACAGCAAGCAGTGATATGAGTAGATTATTCATGTAAGCAAGATCTGACCCATGAACTGGTCAAACACACATGACCTGGAACAATGAATGCTATCCAAAGAGGAAATGAAGCTTCAGCAGCGTCTCCTGGATAATCTCTATGTGCGTTTCTCTGCCTGATCTGTTGTTCATTAATGGCAATTGGTTATTCAGCACAACTGAGCTCTCTGTCTAAGGGAAAGATTATTGTTACTATTTTTGTTGGAAGTTTCTCTCTCTCTCTCTCTCTCTCTCTCTCTCTCAAAAAAAGATAAAGGTAAAAATGGCTTCATAGTTCTCATAACTGACATAACAAAACATTAATATTAATGTATTATTGTTGTGCTCAGTGTTAGAAGTGGGAAGGGATGCCATCCTGCACATCTTTTCTGAAGAATCCAAAGCCATCTAGGATTGATGATTTCCAGTTTATGACTACTTCGCATGTGTTCTGTCCTGTTTCTGCATTAGCACATTTTTAAAAAATGCACCAAAACATCATACACACACACACACACACACACACACACACACGAGGTGTGCACTGACCACAAGATTTGACTCAGACCCCAATCCAGCATTTTGGAAAATGGCCCGATTCTGATCAGACCTATTCAGAGGCCATCTGCTTTGACTCAGGTACTGAACCTGAGTCAAGATTCAGATATCCAGGCCTTTGTGCCTTCTGTTGACGCCATGGGAAATAAAAAAAATAGCTATGACCTTTTTTCTGTTTGTCAGGGCCAGATGAAATTTGCAGGTGAAGCAGCCACTTAGGAGGTGATTGCACCTGCAAGTTTTCCAGAAACATAGGTGCAGTCATATTTGTGCTGTGTACCATATATAAATATACATACACACACACACACACATACATGGAACTGAGACAGTTTTTATTTCTTGACAGAATTGCATGATATGTAGAGGTATAGCTGCTCCTTCAGAGGGGATCAAGCCTGCCATGTTTCAGATGAACAAGTGCAGGGATTCCTGTGCAAGATCAGCCTAGACATTTTGAGGGTATCTGCGACAACACAGTCCCTTCACACTAGGACCAGACACATAAACCCTTCTCAGGCTAAGCACCAACACTTAAAAACCTGAGGGGACGGTCAAATGAAAGATTTCCCCTACCAATGAGGGAAAAGATTAATACAGGTTATTAAGGATCAATTTTAAATTTATGATACTGTAGGTACAAAGGTGTGTGTGCGTGTAGATTTAACAGTAATGCAGGTTAATAACGCCAAGCTGACACATAGGATTTGGGTAGCAAACAAAATAAAAATAAGTTTATTTTAATTCTCAAAATCTTAGTTCCAGAAAATAACTTTAAACCTACCTACACCAAACACTTTGTAATTAACTAAATCCCTATAACTCTAAATACTTTCACTCTTCAGACAAGCACTGATTTCTCTCAAAACTCCTGACAGACAAGACACAAATAACTGTAAGAAGGAAAAGACAACGACCCAACTAACCGAACTCCCTAACTCTCCAACCACCCCACACACACCCAACACTCCCAACACACTAACTCTGACATCACTCAAACACTCCTTACATACTCCTCCCCCCACCCTTTCCAAGACATCACAAACCACACCCACTCAGTTCAACATTCTATACTCACTAAACATACTAATGCAGACATACACCAGGGAACTGAATTGTAGGGTTACACCACAGTATCCAAAAAAGGATGTGCTTATTGTTGGAAATTGTAATGTTGCCTGCTTAAAATCAACAAAGTGATGTAACCACTGATTAGAGTGGGAGGAGTGGGTTAACTAAAGAATCCCAGGGTGCATGTCTTTGTAACCTCTCCTCCCCACTTTCTGGCCTCTCTGGCCAGAGCTCTCTGCTGCTCTCTCCCTACTTCTTTGTGGAAGTTAGTATTTTGTCTGCTCTCCCCTCTCCCAACATGGAGGACACAAATCTGGGCTGGCTTGCAGCCAGAAATCTTCTACAATGAAACTAATCTGCCTATATGCACCTTGTATATATGTGAATGAACTGTAAGTAAAACTAATAAATGGCTTCATTAGTTTTAAACCTTGTATGGAGATTCCGTTCCTTTTAATAGCCTTAAGAGACAAGAGTTTAGCAACTCATGTGGTGAAACCAGACCAGTTTCAATAAAGCAGGCTGCGCTTAAGGAGGAAATTCTGCTTTGTCCTAATCAGTATAGGACTGACTCCTTTTAACCATATCCTCCAACACTTATCCCCTATGTTTCTTGTCGACCATTCTTCTGAAAATGATAGAGAGTATAGAGATGGCCCTAAGTAAGAAAACTGCCATCTTTCAGAAAGTTAGGTGTGGTCATTTATGTGGAAAGGGAATCCTCAAATGACGGAATTGAGTGATTTACTTCGCCTTCCTTCTTCCTGAGGCTTTTAGGGCAATTTGTATGAAAACGGCACACGTCATAGAGCTGTCCCCAGGCAAGAAAACTGCAAAGTTTCAGAGGGAAAGATGCCAGGGCTAGGGAGTTATGATGACTAGGGAGTTAAGTTAAATTGAGTTTAAGGCTTTTTTTTTCTTTTTTCATAGCAAAGCCTGGTAGCATTGGAAGAACGTTCGCCTCACAGTCTCCTCTTTGCCCTTCTGCCAACCAAAGCCCCTGGTTAAACATGCCCTAAAATTAGAAGGTGGATGTATCAGTCACTCAACCTCACCCCCTTCCTCCGCCCATCAGCATTTAAAACGGGTGCACAACCCATGGTCTGCAGGTGGCCTTCCAAACCGTGTGAGGCAGCCCCCTAAGAACCCCCAGCTGTTGCTGCTGCTGCTGAAAACCACCCAGAACAACCCACAGCTGCAGCAACCGGTGTTGTGGGTGCTTTCTGCTGCATAATGCATCTTCTGAAGCCCCCACTGCTCCGCCAGCTCACCTCAGTCTCCAAAATTCATGACATCTTCCTGCTTCTGGGAGACACTCTAGGCCTGGCACTTCTATGGCCAGAATTATAGAGCCCGCAGAGACCGGTTCCTAGATCTTCTTGTACGAGACGATCTGCAAACCACTATCAATGGGCTCTGAAACTCCCTGCCTCCCAGCTAGCTCTGAGTGTTGCGGCTGTTGCACAGAGAGGTGCCATTTTCAAAACGGAAGACAAAAGTAAGACTACGATGGTGGAGAGGGCTAGTGGTGGGAGGAATGAAAATGAAATACAAATTCCTGATTGGGGTGCTTTGGGGTGGGGTACAATTCCATTTTAAATACTGGAAAGGGATAGTGGGGAAGTAATTCAGAAATGTTTGTGTTATGTAGTGTGTGTGTGTGTGTGTGTGTGTGTGTGTGTTATCTGCATGCATATGTGCACATGTGTGTCCCTTGGCTTCCCAGTATACACCTGATCGAGCTGCAGGGCTGAAAAATTGTACACCCCTGGTTTAGAGAAATGAAAGCAAAATGCACTATTCTTGGAGGCATGCTGCCTGCCTTTCCAAAGCCAAATTGCAAACAAAGCCTCATGCAGCGTCCAGCTTCATTTCTGATCACTTCAGAGGAAAGCCTACTTCACTTCAGAAAGCACCAGGAATGGTCCAAAGGGGCCTGATTCAGCTCTGGTTCAGGCTTTGGCCAAATCCAATACACACCCCTAATAAATACATATTTAAATTAAATATGTATTTTTGCATATATTTCCTTACAGAATACGCATTTATGAACATGGGTTAAAATCCAACATAAGTCCTACTTAGAGCAGAACTAGTTACAGTGATGTTTGAAGAATTTGATCTTTGTGAATTCTGATGTGAGCTGACCTCATCTGCACCTCCAGGACCAGAACATAATTAACCTTCACACTTTGCATGTCACTGAGTTTTGCAATGCAGTTCTCCGCTCAAAAAGCATACCAAAATGCATTTTAAAATGTGTATTTTAGGATAAACTACGCTTAGAAAAGTAGGCATTTAGACAAAACATGGGGTAAAATCCAGTGTATGGCCTACTTAGAGTAGACACAGTAGAATGACTGGGACTTAATGTTAGTCATCACTAACATTAAATCCCATTCATTTCAGTGGATAGATTTTTTAAATGTATTTTGGTATGTTTTTTCAGCCAAGAACTGCATCGCAAAACTCAGCGACATGCAAAGTGTGAAGGTTAATTATATTCTGGTCCTGGAGATGCAGGTGAGGTCAGCTCGCATCAGAATTCACAAAGATCAAATCCTTCAAGCATCGCTGTAACCATCCCACTTCCTTTTAGTTGGCTATAATTGAATCTGCCTAACCACCCCACTTCCTTTTTATGCCCGCTTCAGGCACTTGCTCTGCTTCATATTTTGTTCACATTTCAGTCACATATGATCAGCAAGAGTATTTTTCCCCCCCAAAGTACAGCCAGGAGTGAATGAGAGGAAATATTCTGAGTTCTGTGCAGGACTAAAAAAAAAAAAGAGTGGAAAGATTGATGACCAAAACCAAAGTTATTATATAGAACCATTATTCTTTAAGCAATATCGCATGTGTTTGATGAGAGCAGTAATGCGCACAGTACCAAAGACACTTCGCTCTTGTTGGGGGTGTGGTCCAGTCTTTAACAATGCATACCGTATTCTCACACAGTTCTCCCACTTTTGCCTAAGCATAACATTCAGCATAGCTCAAGTGCAGGGAACCTCAGGCCTGGAGCCCCCTGGACCCACCCCTTTGCCCCAACTACCGATCATTTGCTGGTTTCCTATCTTTGGCACATTTTCCCCCCATTTTAAAAGGTTGAAATGCCTCTCCTAAGGCTTGGTGACTGGCAGTAAGAGCTTTAAGCTACAATATGCTGGTATTTTTGCACCTTCCCCTTTTGCCTTCAGCCCCACCCACCTCTGGAATGCAGCCCCCGAGAGCCCATCCGAAAAATTTTTGGCTCTCGGAATGAAAGAGGTTCCCCACCCCTGGCATAGCCGAAGGTATTTGGGCCTTAGCAATATAATCTCCATCCAATGCCTCCAGCTATCTATCTCCAATCCCAGTTCCTTGGTGCTCTGCATCTTCTTCTCTTCCTCTTCCGTGCTGTAAGCATTGAAGAATGAGGCTAAGGGATGTATGAGAAATTTGTTTCAGTTCATTTTTTATTAGGCTTTACCCAGTTTACACTTTCCGGACCGAACAGACTCAGATACAATCTGCCATCGAAACCCGTACACTTCCAAGCTTACGATGTGATTCGCAGACACCCCCCCAAAAAAATGCATTCAACAGCATGTGTACATTTGAACGCATGAAAAAATGTGTACCTTTGAAAAATGTACACAAATACTCTTTAACCAATGGGAGAAGAATGAGTACATTTCAAAGATGCGGAGGACAACTGATGCGTACATGTGAGAAAATAAGCATGGAAATACACATGGATTTTCATGCAAAAAGAAAAAAAAAAGGTTGCTATCTGATATGGACTTGAGTCAGAATGAGCTTCGAGATGGAAGTCGGCGAGCTCAAGTTTTGCTGATTCACAAATCTCGAATGAGGATGGGGAGTCTTCGGCAACACCTGCCTGAAGGATGGAGCAGCCTGGCACAACAAGAGCCCATAAGATTATCGCCAGTGTAAGCATCCCATCTTTACCTCCCAGATTGTCCCATTCCCTGCACTGACAGGTGGGTGAGAGCAAGGCCCCTGTGGAGGTGAGCTGTGGGAGGACTACTTGCCACCAGACTCTGTACACTTGATCCTCTTGGCCTATCCTTAAAAGATATGGCTGTAACATTTAAGGCTCAGTGAAGCTTACTTTTGAATAAACATGCATAGGATTGCACTGCTACTCAATCAATCAGTTACATGAATCAATTAGAAGTGTTTAAGTCAACTAAAAAGGCGCCCTCATTAATTTAACCACGTTTAAAACATTTACCTTTTCAACGCGCATTTATAAAAACCGCAGGTGACAGGCAATGTCTTAAGAGAGGCATTCCCCCTAATGTCTCTTCTGCTGGTCCAAACCAGATGTGAACATGCTGATTCAACATGCTTGTGCTGATTCAGCTATGAAGTGGGGGTGGGAAGTGTTGTGATATGGATCACTTCACCAGCTGTAGCACACTGTTTACACATGGAAAGAACAGAATGGCTGTAAACAAGTTTGTTATGTCTTTCTGGGTTCTCGTGTTTTTCGCATGGTAAGCCTAGACCGTGGGAGCATTATGAGCTAGTCACATGGTTTGTATGTTCTGATGACGTGCTAACTTGTTTTCTGTCTGAAGCCATCTTAGAGAGAGGCAGGACAGCTTTCTCTCTTCTCCTTTGTTCTTCTTGCTGGACTTTTGTCACTGCAACAATGTAACTTCTTTGCTGAGGTGGAGTGAAGCTCAACTTACTCCACTGGATGTAATGCTTGCTATGCATTTATACTCTGCACATGGACTGTAACTAGGAAATGTATACTCTGTAGAACTTTACTTGCTAAGTGAATAAACAGGTAGAATTAGACCTGTGGTGTTACAGAGTGTTTCCTGACTCCATGGATTAATCTGCAAACGGGGAAGCTGGAAGCAAGTTGGATAACAGGCAGGCTAGGCTGGCATCTTCACAACACGCTGCATGCTGCGAAAAAGGGGGGAGCTGAGATCTGGAAGATCTGTGTGTGGAATAACAGTCCTCTGCTACCACTGAGATCTGGAAGATCTATGTGTGGAATAACAGGCCTCTGCTAGCACACAGACAGGATTTTAAATCTCCCATGCGCACACGCACTCTGCTGCTCACGCACACGCGCACCAACAGGGTTATGGGCCCAGATTGGACCAGAACCAGATTGGACCAGAACCAGAACCGGACCGGTACCAGTTCGGTACCAGGCGAAGGTCGGCACCAGCTCCAGCAACAGGACCTGTTTTCTAACACAGCTAAGCAGCAGCTTCGACTCCGTGATTGCAGTGATTAATGGCAGAGGAGGAAGACATCAAAGACGAAATATCTCCTGGTCCTTCAACCGGTAAGGAGGGGGAAGAAAGGGGGAGATATCGGCTGGCTGACTTAGACAGCTTGAAGGCAAGTTTCAAGGCCGACAGCTTGGAGGGAGAAAGCGAAGCTGAGATTTCTGGAGGGGAGGAGGAGGAAAATCCCCCGGTCACAGAAATGGCTGTTGCACAATCCCTGAATCCACAAATCGTGGAAAAATTGTCTGGCTCGAACTATGTGCTGTGGAGTTTCCAGATGCAGCATTATTTAACCCATGCGGGACTATGGACTGTAGTAACACAGGATCTAGTTGCAGTGGGGGATCAGGCATACAATGAATGGAAGGAGCGAGACGATAAAGCCAAAGCAATTCTTTGTTTATCTGTTGAAAGCTCACAAGTGCCATTTATCCAGTTTCAAAACACTGCAAAGGAGATCTGGAATGTATTGAGAGATACGTATCAAATGCAAACAGCGGGCAGCAGAATCTTGCTGGCACGAAATCTGTACAAATTAAGCTTGCAACCAGGTGGCTCTATGCCAGAGCATTTGAGTACAATCTGGGACTTGTTTAACAGGCTGAGAAATCAAGGGATGACTATTGATCCATTGAACCAGGTTTCTATTCTGTTATCTAGTCTTGACTCATCATATGACACAATTGTCACATTGATGGAAGGGCAGCCAGATCAAAATCTGACAATGGAATATGTGTCAGGCAAACTTCTTTCTGAGTGGGAAAAGCGCCAAGGAAAGAAAAACAATTCTGGCCGTAAATTTGCAGACAGCTCAGCTGATGTGATAAACAGCCAAGGGAGCAGCAACAAGCAGGGAGTTACCCAAGCCACTGCTTTAAAAGTGAAAAAAATGCTTTAATTGTGGATCTACAAATCATCTGAAAAAAGATTGTAAGGTCAAACAGAGAAAGAAACGAAACAAACCAGAAACTACAAGCACACCTGAAGAGGCAGTTAAAACTGGCAAAAGTTTGATTGCAAGGGTGGGGGTTTCTAATGGTTTTTGGGTTTTGGACTCTGGAGCTTCTCATCACATGACTAACTCCAGGAACATATTTCAATCTCTGGAAGAAGATGGATGTCCAGGTCAGCATGTGGAATTAGCTGACGGGAAACGAATAGATGTTTCAGCAACAGGAACAATTGAATTCACTACTTTGGGTCAACAGAGAGCATTGTTTGTTCCGGAACTGGACACAAATCTGATAAGTATTTCCCAATTAGCTCAAAATGGCTATGAAATGTGTGATTTCACGTGAAGGGACAGTCTGTGCAAAAGGTGATTTGCAGAATTCTCTGTATGTTATAAATCCATTTGTAACACATGATGAGAGTGTGAAGTATGCAAATTGTAAACCTCATGATAATTGTATACATTTATTCCACAAATGTTTTGCACATGCTAATTACAGGAGCATCGAGAAGATGCCGGGTCTGTGTGAGGGCATGAAAATGAAACCTTGTTCTAATTATGTGGAATGTGAGTATGCAGTCAGGCAAAGTCGCACAGGACTAACATTCAGAAACGCAGTGATAGAGTGAGCACAAGAATATTTGAGCTGGTACACTCTGATGTTGCTGGGCCATTTGAAGAAAGCTATGGGGGAAATAGGTACTACATGACTCTCATTGATGACTTTTCTAGATTTGGATTTGTTTATCTTCTGAAGCATAAGTCTCAGGTATGAGAGAAATTTGAATCATTTGTGAAATGGGCTGGTAACAGATTCAAACAATACGCCATAGGTGAACTGCTCACAGATGGTGGGGGAGAGTACATGAGTACAAAATTTAAGAAATTCTTGGAAAGTGAGGGCATTGGGCACAAAGTCACAAAGCCCCAAACTCACCGTTTCAAAATGGCATAGCTGAAAGACGCAACAGAACACTCCAGGAAATGATGAGGGCTCAATTAGCTGACTCACAGTTGAAAAACCATTTCTGGGGGGATGCACTTTCAAATGCAAATTATCTGCTGAACAGATTACCTAACACCACAACTGGGAAAACTCCATATGAAATGTTTCATGGGAGGAAACCAAAGATAGCACACTTACGAATTTTTGGGTGCAAATGTTTTGTTCATATACAGGCTCAAAACAGAACAAAGCTGTCACCCAGAAGCTTTGAATGTTTTCTGCTGGGGTATAATGGACAAACTAAAGGTTACAGGTTATGGTCACCACAACACAGAAAGGTAATTTTAAGCAGAGATGTGATTTTCACGAGCAAACACATGATGAGAAACAGCTGGTGGAATTGCCAATGCATTCAATGGCTGAAACACAGCAGGAAGTTTCTGAAACAGAACAAACCACTGGGCAGATATCTGGGGAACAGGAGGGAGGTGAACAATCTCTAAGGTGTTCAACCCGAGAACGTAAAACACCTGTTAGATATCAGGATGAATTCCAAAGTGGCAAAACTTTGGAATCAGCATTGCTGATGTCTGGCCTACTCACATTTGCCAAATATAGCAGGCTTTGCCTGACACATATTCCATTGTCAGATTTTGATCTGGCTGCCCTTCCATCAATGTGACAATTGTGTCATATGATGAGTCAAGACTAGATAACAGAATAGAAACCTGGTTCATGTATGATAAAAGTTTAATTGACTGGTATACACGAAAACAATCTTGTGTGGCTGTATCTAGTGCAGAATCTGAATTCATCAGTTTATCTCAAGCATGCAATGAGATTGAATGGTTCAAACAACTGTTTACTGATTTGCAAATACCAGTAGACCAGGCTGTTACAATTTTTGAAGACAACCAGGCTTGCATAAGCATGGCTCAAAATGAAAAATGTAGGCCAAGAACCAAGCACATTGATGTTCGTTACTCTCATGTAAAGGACTGTGTGCAGAAAGGGTGGGTAACAATCAAATACTGTGCAACAGGGAACATGGTGGCAGATCTTTTCACAAAACCATTGCCTGTAGCAAGACACAGGAAGCTAATGACGGCACTAGGCCTCATTAAGCAAATGTGAAACAAGATGTACTTCAGCTTGTGTGGGGGATGTTGTGATATGGATCACTTCACCAGCTGTAGCACACTGTTTACACATGGAAAGAACAGAATGGCTGTAAACAAGTTTGTTATGTCTTTCTGGGTTCTCGTGTTTTTCGCATGGTAAGCCTAGACCGTGGGAGCATTATGAGCTAGTCACATGGTTTGTATGTTCTGATGACGTGCTAACTTGTTTTCTGTCTGAAGCCATCTTAGAGAGAGGCAGGACTGCTTTCTCTCTTCTCCTTTGTTCTTCTTGCTGGACTTTTGTCACTGCAACAATGTAACTTCTTTGCTGAGGTGGAGTGAAGCTCAACTTACTCCACTGGATGTAATGCTTGCTATGCATTTATACTCTGCACATGGACTGTAACTAGGAAATGTATACTCTGTAGAACTTTACTTGCTAAGTGAATAAACAGGTAGAATTAGACCTGTGGTGTTACAGAGTGTTTCCTGACTCCATGGATTAATCTGCAAACGGGGAAGCTGGAAGCAAGTTGGATTACAGGCAGGCTGGGCTGGCATCTTCACAACACGCTGCATGCTGCGAAAAGGGGGGAGCTGAGATCTGGAAGATCTGTGTGTGGAATAACAGTCCTCTGCTACCACTGAGATCTGGAAGATCTGTGTGTGGAATAACAGGCCTCTGCTAGCACACAGACAGGATTTTAAATCTCCCATGCGCACACGCACTCTGCTGCTCACGCACACGCGCACCAACAGGAAGTTCCACTTTTTATTCTAAATGGAGTGTGGGGAGGACAAGAGCAAAGCCTTCCCCTCCCCAACTTACCTTCCCATGTTCCAGTGCTCTCATAATTTCTTCCCCAGCCCGGATAACTTCCTCTATCAACTCCAGACCAGTTCTGCCTTATTTAAATCATTACTTGTTATGCTGGTTTTAAAATTCCACTGTTGAGCTGTGGATCTTGTCCAGTTTTGCATGGAACTTGATGGATTTTACACATAAGAACCTGTGTAGTGCAAAACATCCAGTGTAGCCCTGTTGTATGCATTATCTACATCTACATCACACTCCTACTTAGCTACCTGGATGAATGAAGGCTCTTTAAAAGAAAGAACCTACCTAGAGAGTGAGAGAAAGAGATCTTGGGTTGTATCCAGTGGGTTGTATATCCAACATTAGTCTAAGTTAAGGCCCATTCATTTCAATGGATCTACTCTAAGTAGGACTAACATTTGATACAGCCCCTTGATTCTTTTTAGCTTCTGTGCAACCATTTTGGTTTGAATCAAGAATCAGCAACAGAAGCAATCATTTGTCAATGAAGCAGTTCAGTAGTCGCCACATATCAAATCCCATTAATATAAGAAGAATGAAAATTCTTCTTATATTAATGGGATTTTATATGTGGCGACTACTGAACTGCTCCACACACACACTTTCGGACACATTCTGGGAAGGTTTAGAGTTTAGGATTTAATAGGGAAAGAAAAAGGCCTGGCATCATTTGTGTGCACATGAGTTTCAATTTTATTTTTTATTATTAGTTGAATGTGCTACCTGCTTTCTTCAAGGAGCTCAAGATCGTGTATATGGTTCTCCCCAGTCACGGTATCCTTACAGCAACCCTGCGAGGTAGGTTAAACTGAGATATTGAGTGGCCCAAGGTCACTGACTGAGCTTTTATGGCTCAGTAGGGATTTAAAGCTGATTTACCCCAGTCCCTGTCCAACATTATCATGCTTGTACTGTGCTGGGCCTCTTGCCAGAAAAGCCATTTCCCCCCTCCTCATCTGTGTTTGTGGGTGTTTGTTTTTTAAATTTTGCTTTTTTAGCTCTACGTTTTAGGTAAATCATCAGCTTTTGCACTGAATTCTGGGCCTCTCTGGACTCATCAAATCCCACTGAGCTCCGTGTCTCCCACCATCCCCAGGCCTACTCCGATTTCTATGCCCTGCCTTGAGTTTGGGAAGCTCATCTCCTAAGTCCTGCCCAGATAACAAATTTTTGTTTTGTTTCATGTCAAGAGTTGGCAACAATAGATGTGAGGCATATATATGAACTGATGGATTGTGATTCAAATAGCCTTGTATTAGAACAGAGGAACATAAGGTGTTGGGGTTTTTTGTTGTTGTTGTTGTTTAAAAAAAGAAGTGAGTGTAAACATAGCTCCTTAGCACAGGATGTGGATGAATAATATTACAGTGGAAGCAGCCAGGAAGGACAGACGTTTGGGAGTGTTCTCTTCATTAAGCAGCAGGAGATGGATCGCATGCTGCTGTTTGCCAGACCCCACCCCCCGCAACACCACCCCATACATATAAAGGCTGTCTCGCTAAGAGGCATCTATTTAAATATGGGGAAGTCAAAGAGGATGCCAAAATAAATTACAAAAACAGAAACTCTGGAGTCATTCTAACAGACAGAACACTATGGAATCCATTTTTCAGTCACCATATGGTGTCAACATAATGCCACTTCGTTACTTTTTGAAAAGGATCGCTATATTAAAAAAGAAGAAGCGGCATCTTTTCCTTCTGTGAAAGGGAAATTTAGGAACCATTATTTTGTAAAAAATAAATAAATGTTTTTTTTATAAATAATAAAAAAAAACAACTCTTGACGGGTGTTATTGATTGATTTTGTTAACCAAAAAAAGCCCCCAAGAATCATATCTGGTTGCACATGCATCAGAGCTTATTCAGTGCTTCTTGGCATGTTTTCAAAAGTAAGACAAATTAACCAGTCAAGGAGTCCATATGACTGAGATGCCACACATTATCTCTCTCTATATATATATACATAGCAGGGCCGGTGCTACCATTAGGCCAACTAGGCTGCTGCCTAGGGCGCCAGGCTGAAGGGGGCGCCAGAAACTCCAACTCCCTCCCGAAAACACTTCACATATATCTACGGAAGAAAAGCTTTTTTAAAAAAAAGTTTTTCTGGGTTGTTTGAACTGACCGTCGCTAGCTGCTCTCCTCTCCCTGCGCGCTCTGCCTTCGCTTCGAGCGGGAGAAGAAATAAGAGGGGAAGGTGGAGGGGAGTTTACATGACATCTCTCTGTGCCGGTTTTAGCAGATCCCCACTGCAATTCTTTCTTTTTCCTTTTCACTGTTCAGTTTTACAGGGAGGCGCAGCAAAACAAGAGAGGGAGAGAGGTTGAGAGGGAAAGCTGCAAAGATGCTTATAGAGGAGGGCGGGCTGCACGCTTACTTCGAGCTCCTCCTGCTGTCAGCGCCTCAGCCAATCAAAAGGCTCCAGAGTTGGGAGACGCTGGAGGAAGCAGCAGAGGAGGAGGAGGAGACAGGCTGGGGGCTGGGCAAAGGAGGCAACACGTGCACGCGCACACACACGCACACGCCTGCCTAGACGAGGCTCCAGTTTCCTCAGGGGCTCTCGGAGCTGGGCTTTCCTTCGTTCCTGCGCTCTAAAGACTTCCAGTATAAAAGTGTTTCCTCCACACTCGTTTCAAGCCAGTCTTCCCCCCACACCCCATTTTCAAAATCCCGCCAAAAGACACATACTTATATTAAAGTGATTCCCATGGACAATTCACTCCCACAGCCACTGATAATGCCTACTGTTTGGGGAAATCCCCCCCCCTTCTAGTCCCCTTTGGTACCTTCATATGAAAGCGAAAATCTGTATAATGGATCTTCGCTTTATCCAACGGGATAACTGAGGATATCTTGATAGATTTCGAGAAATGTAGCAAATTGGTACTATATCATCATGTATTTTATGTATGTTTTGTCAATGTTTATGATAGTAAATTTTTTAGGTTTTGCCAATTGACTTTTGATGGGCATAGGGCTGGAGGGAGGGAGGGCTCAAGTGGGAAGGGGGGGCGCTAAATATCTGATCTTGCCTAGGGCACCAAACGGCCTTGCACCGGCCCTGATACATAGTTTTCTAGTGCTGTGCTGCATTGACAGTGGCAATTTCTCCGCCGTTTCACTCACCGTGAAATTGACTGTTTTGTTTCGACTATATTTTGGAGTTGAGATTAAATTCTTTGTAGAGAAAAGAATCAGACTGGTTGCCGTTTTATTTCCCCCAGAAAACTGTTCTGAGGTGCTTTTTGAATTTTGTGGAATGCCACCATAAAAAAAAAAAAAAAGACTGCTTCCTTTGCCACATGCTGGGGGACACCATTATAGTGGACAGCAGTGACCTATATAAAGAAAAACACACATTTTTACAGAGTGGGTGAATCGTTCCCCCAAAAGCCCATTTTGCCTTAGAGGCGTGGGGTTACAATATCTAAAAAGGGGCATTCAAACAGGCTTGTTAAAAATAAAAAGTCAGAGAGCGTGTTATTCCATGCAATATTATTTTTAAGCCTGTAATATTAGGGGAAAGGTTTTTAACATTTGGATTTTTTAAAAAAGATATCTGAATGTCTTGCAAAAACCCAAATATGCTTTATTCGAAAGCAAACACAAAACTTAAAAAGGCATCCCATGTCGTCTTTTGTGGGGGGGAGGAAATCAGAGATTTAACACTGCAGATTGGCACAGCCCTGCTGCTGCCAACAACACTGCCACTTTATATGAGTTTAAAGGGAAGGTGGTTGGGACTGGGGGCAAGTAAGTGAATAAGCAGAGCTTTTTCTGGTTTGTTTCATCTAGAAGTAGCTCAAGTTATTTTACAACCAATCCAATGTGTGTCATTTGAAGTCATCCATCTCTAGTGGACATGTACCAATCTACATAGGTAGGCTCAATTCAGAGCTTCCAGTCAGGGCTGGCCCTGCCATTAGGCAGAATGAGTCAGTTGCCTCTGGAACTGATTATGGGTGTCATGAAAAGGAAGCAAATTGTTAGTTATTTAATAAGTTACTATTGTGTTTTTACTCTCAAGGAAAGACACTTGTAGGATTTTCTGCCAGAAGGGTCAAAACAATTTGGTTAGCCTTGGGTATGCCACTTGACTGGTGGGGTACACTATTTGCGTTTGGAGAAGAAATGTCTGGGGCCAGCCCTGTGAATTTGCAGAGGTTGTGCTGAGCCAGCAGGTCAAATTCTGCTCCTCACTTCTACATGCATTCCCTGTACACACCATGTTTTGTGAATAGAGTTTGTGTTGTTTTGTCTCACTTGCTTTAAACCGCAAGAAAATAAAGACCAAGACATTTTCTGATGATATACTAATTCAATGTATCACCCAGTGTATATAAAGCAGAGCTTACCACAGTTAGTAATTCACAGAGCCAGTTAAATTAAGTAGAATTGTATCCTGTGATTACTTTTGCTTTTGTGAGAGTTCATTTAATTAAAAAGCGAATTGGAGATGTAGACAGAGTAGGGAGGAAGAAAGGTCAGGCCCACCAATTTTATCTAAAATAGTCGAGTAAAACTTGGTGAAGGTAAGATCTGCTGTAGCACAATGACAGTTAATTATTTTGCCAACCAAACAGGAAGGAAAAAGACTAGATGTTAATGAAAGCAAAGGGGGTGATCCTTCAGTAATTAAAGTTCTGCACTACTAACCACTGTAAAAGAAAAAATTAAAGCAGTCTGTTGATTGAAAAACGATATATGTTGGTCGCTTATCAAGGAGAAGATGATCTTGTTGGAAAGACTACGTTGCAGGTTAACACAATTGCTTTGATTCCACTGGCAAGGCTCTTAAGTTTGGTTAGCCAGGGAGGTCTCAGAAACTCAGAGATTCATGCACCAGTTCCTCACTCTGGCACTTTTTTAAATTTACACTGTTAGAAATGAATGTAAGTATCAGTAATTTTAAAACCATGTCATCAAGCTACAGAATTTCCAAATAATGGATTAGGATTTAGAGGAGCAAGGGGAGTGTCTCCCCTTAAGAAGTCTGGGCAACTAAGAAGCTTGAAGCAGCTCTGGAATTTCTGTGAAGAAATAGATGTCTTAATAAAGGGCAGACAAATCTGCCAATTTTAGTTTCCCTTATTTTCTCATTTTTCTAATCTAAAACTCATTTTGTCCCATTTCCACAATAGTCTGCAAGTTTTGAAAAGAGAAAAAAATTGCATGAAAAACTGTACACAGTTTTGTGGACATTTGTCCTAATATATACATTGCTGTACACAATTTTGCCTAATATATAATTGTTTGCAAACTTTTCCTACAAAAATACAGTAATACCTCGGATTACGAGTAACCCGCTTTGCGAGTTTCTCATAAGACAAGGAAAAATTGGCATAAATTTACATTTGAAAGACAAGCAAGTCTCGCAACACGAGCCGCTGCTGCCGCATGTGGCTCCTGTTGCGAGATGTCTTTCAAATTTAAATTTATGCTAGCAATGCGAGACGCCAGCTGAGTGAGTGGTCGCCACCTCACGCTGCTGCGCCGGCCAGCCAAGCGAGTGGCCAGGAGGCGGGGGCATCCCTGGAGGCGAGGCGCGGCTTGGCTCGGCCGCCGCCTCGCGCTGCTGCTCCAGGCCGGCCGAGTAGCCAGGAGGTGGGGGCTTCCATGGAGGCGCGGCCAGGCTCCTTTCTCCCCAAAAGGCAGCAGCATCGGCAGCACTTAATCCTTTCTAAAAAGCACACAAATCCTTACAAATTCTCATAGTATGAACCATAATCTCTCTAATACTGAGACAGACTGAATGTATTTCAAGCATTTTCTGTCAGGAAACGCTCCCTTCCACCCAACTCCACCACCTTTATACCCTCTTGTCCACCACTCTGCATGCAGAAATAAAGGCAGGAAAAGAAAAGATTACACCAAACGAGTTGCTTCCTACACAGCTGTTTAATTACATTACATTTCCTTTGCCAGGGTCAGAAAAAGAAGCGAGAGAGGGAGCCCAGATGCAGCCGGCATTTGCAAGTTGAAAAAAAAACTTCTCCCGCCGCTTCGTACCTTTGAAAGCAAGCCGCCCGCGCCGCCGCCGGTCCCGTCGCATCACATCCGACATCTTGCGCGGGCGGCGGAGAGGCGAGCTGCCGCTTTCAAAGGTACGAAGCGGCAGGAGAAGTTCTTTTTTTAACTTGCAAATGGCGGCTGCATCTGGGCTCCCTCTCTCGCTTCTTTTTCTGACCTTGGCAAAGGAAATGTAATGTAATTAAACAGCTGTGTGCTGCCCCCCTTGGTGAATTGTTTTAGGAAATGCAGACTGCGTAGGTTAGCATTAAAATGTGAATCAAATGTATTTCTCTGCTATGGATGGTCTCCAGTTATTGAATTTCACTGCTATGGATGAATTTCACTGCTATGAATGTTCTCCAGTTATTTTCTGAGCATGGAGTGGAGCTTGAGTAAGTCAACATGCCTTATGGGACAACCATTATGCATGACGTTTCATGGGGAAAAAAGAGAAGATCATGCAGTTGCTCAGTTCAGGTATTTATCAGGCACTGAAGGCTACACATAAAGAGGAGTACTCTCACCACACCTTCCACCATGTACCTAAAAGTAGCGTGTGACATAGGCACTCCATGGAGAGGTCTATATTTAGAGCCTGTTGCTTCTGGTAAATATCTGAACCATATCTATGATGTAGACAAGGGGTGGGCAACTAGTGGCCCTCCAGTTGTTTTGGCCTACAACTCCCATCAGACCTAGCCAGCTGTGATGTGAGACAGAATTTAGTTAACACTGCTGTTTGTGTGCCCCCTTTGCTTGTGTATTGGAGTGGAAAATATTTATCTCTAGGGCAGGAGAGAGGGGGTTGTCTAGGTACTGTTATTGGAAGAGTGGAGGCCAGAAGGGGGGCACACTATCACTGGGGAAGAGAGGTTAGATTTCAGCGGTTATTCTCCCTTCTGATTCTCCTTCCAGTCATGATGGCTTCCCTCCAGGTTTGAAGATGGTGCTGCTTAACACCAGGTCAGTCAATTATAAGACCATTGCCATCCAAAACTTAATCCTGCATGAGCTGGTCAACTTAGCTTACATCACCTGGTTGGATAGACTATGAGCGGCTAATCTCTCTCAGCCAGCCTTGTCCTCTGGGCTTTTTGGTGGAGCAGCTCCCTGGACCTGGAGGGTGAGTAGTCTAGAAAAGACTATCATGAATCCATTCCCCTTGTCTAGGTGTCCTGTCCAACAGTCACCTAATATTGATTGCATGATATTGATAGTGGGTGCTCAAGACAGAAAATAATAGTAATTATATTCTGTTGCTATACCACCCACCCCACTGCCCAACAGAGTCCCTGCCTGAGCTAGTCAGGATAGTATTGTAGGTGGCATTGAGGGCCCACCAGGTTAGATGTTTATGGGGACTTCAATGTGCATGCTGAGGCCCTTCTCTTGGAGGCAGCAGCCATGAAACCATGAGACTGTCTGAGATAATATTTTGCACTACGCATCACGATGGCCTTGTAGGCCCCTTCCAACTCTAGAATCTATGAATCTATGTTCTTTGTCATGGACAGATCACTATCTGGCAGGGTTAGCTTTTCAAGACCCCTAACCTCTGCACGACTGGGGGACAAATGAAAATGACTGAGCAAATCATGGGATATAGAATATCAGCAGATCCAGGAGTACTCCTAGTGCAGACCTGGTTTTTCAAGGAGAGCATTATGCCATAGTTAGACTGTAACCCTAGGGATGGGGGAGAAATTAGTTTGGTTCATGTTTAATGCAAACTTAACTAATTTCATACTTTCAAACCAACACACAAACCAAAACTAAGTTATCCTTCAAAATTTTCAAAATTTTGTGATGGTTCTCCAATCAATAAATGCATTTTTTAAAAAGCATATATGTGCTCACAAAAATGTATATATTCATGAAAATAACATTAAATCGTATTCTGTTAGGGAAATTGCTTGAAAAAAATTATATATTAGGCAAAAATGCATGCACATTTTCATGCAAACTAAAAAAGAAAAGATTCTCAGCATTCAGGATGAACCAAATTTAAGATTGGAAAAATGAGAAACCTTTTATCAAGAAAGGTGATCCCCAAAGGCACCATGCTTGATGGTAGCAAAAGCCACTGAGAGAGAGGTCCATACTGTTAAGGGATGGATGGGTAGGATGCCATGTGGCGCTCAAAGAGGCCAAGGATGGGGAGAAGCAGCCTTATGAAAGCCTCCTCCTGCCTTCTCCTGATTGGCTAGCAAAATCTCACTGGCCTACCCACATCCAGGTGACTTCATTCCAAGATGTGGGTGGGGCAAAATCTCCTCCGGTAGAAGCCAAGGGAGTGCACTAATCAGGACAGCAGTGATATTGCCCAGCTTTGTCTGGTGCCACTTTTGGACCTGTTCCTGGAGAATATGGAGATCTCACCATGGTTATGCTTGCCTTACTTGCAGCAAGGCTGGACTATCTGAATTTGCTCCATGTGGAGCTGCTCTTGAAAAGTGTTCAGAAACTTTAGCTGCTCCAAAATGTAGCTATGAGGCTCTTTGAGAAGAGTCAGTTTTAGAGAGCATGTCTCTCGCTCTTGTACCTGCTTCACTGGCTCCCAATGCATTTCTGGGTTCAATTCAAAGTGCTGGTTAGTATCTTTCAAGCCTACTTTAAGAGACAAGATACCTTAAAGACCATCTTCTTCTACATCAGAGGTAAGCAACCCAGTGCCCTCCAGATGTTTTGCACTGCAACTGCCATCATTCCTAACCATTGGCCATGCTGAGTTCAACTGATGGGAGTTGGTCCAGAACGTCCAGAAGGCACCTGGTTGCCTATCACTGTTCTATATGGTCCTGCCCATCCTCTGTGTTTGGCTGAAGAGAGCTGTGTGTGTTCCACAACTGGCTGAGATATGGTTGATGAAAACAACTTACACCGGACCATAAGACGCACTTACTGTATGGTACAAAAAAAAATTAAAAAAAAAAAAATCAGCTGAGAGGCGGGGGCTTCCCCCGCCCCACCCAGGAGTCCTCCGCTCTTCCGGACCAGCAGAGGAAAGTAAATATATATATATATATATATATATATATATATTTTACTGTATTCACTCCATAGGACGCACAGACATTTCCCCCTCCTTTTTTGGGGGGAAAAAGTGCGTCTTATGGTCCGAAAAATACGGTAGGTTCTTTCACTGCCAGCTGTAAATACTGTTTTTGCTATTTAAGTGAACATTTGTCTTTAATACCCTTAGTCTCCATGCCATGCGATTTTTCTGTTCTTTTCTCTCCCTTTTCACTGCTGTTTAAATTTATTATGTTGTTAAGATTTCAGCAGTGTTTTCATCCATATTATTTTGAAATATTGTAAGCTGCCATGACTGCTCCTTGTTGGGGTGAAAAGGTTAGGTAAAAGTTTCATAAACACTCAAATAAACAAACAAATGATTTCAAGGACATCCAACTTAAGTAGAAAGATCCCTAGCTGTTGCTGTTTATATAAACCATTCTTAGACTTTCTCAAGTGGATACAATATCAACTTGGGGTTGAGTGATAATACTGTAGTTATGCTAAGGCTTAATAGGGATGGGTGAGAAATTTATTAGGTTTGCATTTTAATGCGAGAATACCCAGTTTGCACCTCCCAAGACTAAAGATGGAACATAATGCATCTTGCTGATAAAATCCACAAAATTTTGAAGCTTGGAATGAGATTATTTGGGGGGGGGGGGAGAAGCATACCCCCCCATTGTACATTTGAAATATGCATACAAATGCATATATTTGAAAAATGCACACAAAAGGACTTTTCTCAATGGAAAAAATGCATATTAAATATGCATACATTTAATAAATGTGTACAAATAATGCATGCGTTTTGAAAAATGTGCACATATGTACAAATGAATTTCCATGTGCAGGGAAAAGGCTCACAGTCTGATGCAGATCCACATTGGAGTAAGTGTGGTGGTGGAAAAACAAAAATCTTGAAAAGAGTGAGCTTGACAGATTTGCCCATCCCTACGAAATGACCGAACTGCTATACAGCATGCCAATAATTCTGAGATTATGAGTGTGATATTACACCATGGTCTGGATACATGTATTGATGTGTGCATAGGTTTTATGATATCTCTAGATGTGCATCTTTCCATATAAATAAAGAATCAATCTTTGCCCTTATCCAAGCATCATGCCCTTATCCAAGCATCATTTCTGAAGGAGCACAAACCACACTGACATGTGGTTAATATTTAGTGGGTATTTTGCCTTCAAGTTTTCTTCATATCCCATGCAAGAACACAAGAAATACATTTAGAGGGAAAGGATCCCTTCTGTTCATGGTGTATTAAAAATGAAAGCAATTGAAAGGTCAGGAAGGAGTCAGAAATTATCCAATCTCTTCAAAATAATGTCTGAAGGAAAAGGGGGAATATTAAGGAAACTGGGCCAGTTTCAAATAAAAATGAAAGAGAAAGGACATGATACCTGTCTGCAAAAATATGAAGGCATAAAAGAACTTCAAAAGCAGAGGAATCAATTATTATAACTAATCAAGAAAAGGAAAATCATGGAGCACTGGTCTGAGAGTGCAATATGGGAATATTTAATTTAAACTTGAGAAATTTCTTTATTATTCTGAGGAAAGATAGGGGAATGAAATAGGCCACCAAAGGAGGATAGAGAATTGGTGTTAATATTAATATTTAAAGTTGTGTATAATCTGGCCAGAGCTGCTGCCAGGAATAACAGAGTACTAGCTTGTAGGAAAAAATTGCTACAAAGTGAACAATTGCACGGTATCATCACATCCAACTTCTTTTTGATACTATGCATCAGCATAATGACAATTGGATAGTCATTTATTGATCCCCATTGTGCTATAGACTGTGCGTACATGATTTGGAAATGTCACCCTTACAATATTAATCTTTTAGATATCGGGTGAGTGGTCCCAGGTTGACCCAAGATGGACTTCTCCCTATCTGATTTCATGCCCTGTGTACTGAGGAGGAGTGCAAGTAGGGTTGCTGGTGGTGGGGAGATAACTAGCCCCCTGTTATTGTTGTTTTGGCTTGTGGATCAATTGCCAGAATATTTTGTGTAAAAGACAGACTTTTTTTTTTTTTTTTTTTTTAGCAAACTTGACTTCTTTTAAAATGTCAGTGGAATCATTTTCACATACTTGAACTCTGTAGTCCATGCATAATGTGCACCAAGGAGCCAGTTGACAGAGCTCAGCCCCAGCACACCATTGCACACACAGTTTTGTGAGTCACTGCACAGTGTGACTCATCTGTAGCCTCCATCCCCCACAGTGTTCTGTTGAGCTCAGGAAGGTGGTAGATATGGAGCAATCATCTGAAGCAGGGTCAACCGTAAATGTGAGCACCCTGCTCAAGGAAGATGGAGCAATCAAGTTGTTCGCAGCTAGGGATGCATGAGGAATCTGCTAGGGGGGGTCCAAATCCTATGGGTTGGCCTAGTTTGACCCACTGGATTCCATCCCATCTACCCAACACTGGTGCTGACTCACTCCAATGCAAGTCGAGCCATCACACCAGGGCTCTCCAACCTTGGGTCCCCAGATGTTGCTGGCCTACAGTTCTCAGCATACCCAGTCAGCATGGCTAATGGCAAGGGATTCTGGGAGCTGTAGTCCAGCAACATCTGGGGACCCAAGGTTGGAGAGCCCTGCACCACACAGTCTTCTGCCTTTATAGTGGGCCGTAATTTGCATATTTTTTAAAATAAACAATAAAGGCAGAGAAATTTGTGCAAAATACATCTGCAATTTGTGTAAAATGTGGCCACAATTTGCATAAAATACAGCCACAATTTGCACAAATTGCAGCTGTATTTTATGCAAATTTCCTTTAAAAAATAATAATACACAAATCGCGGCCTACTTTAAAAGTGGAAGCTGCAAAAAAAAACCCAAGTCGGCCAGACTCGGCCTGCTTTCGGCTCTCAAGTTGGTAAGGTGTGCTGAAGTCCTCCAAGCGCAAGTGGATCGAGTTCTTCAGTGTCACCCATCCCTAGTCACAGCCCATTGCAAGTGAGCCTCTGTTTAATCCTGCTCATACCCATCCATCCCTCTGCCAACCACTACCTCCTCTGCCTTCCCCAAGATAAAGATGTCTCACCTAGTGCGGATCGGAAGGCGATAGCAGGCAGTGGAGGACTTCCTTGCAGATAGGAGGAGCTTCTGCCTCAACCCCTTCATTCTCAGAGAGAAACAACATTAAGAACATTTACAGCCAAAGAAAGGTCCAGTTTGAAAGCATTCACTAGTCATACTTGCATGTTGCAAATGATTTTTGGGTTGAATGTTATTGTGCTCATCCATCTCCACTGTGTGCAGTGGCAGAGCAACAGGGTGACTTAACCTCTGCATAGTTGCGGGGACTGCGTTCATAGCCATGTCCTTGCACAGTTCCTTTACCCTACATCACAATCCAAGAAAAGTCACACTACTGCATCCACCAGCACCAGCCGAAAACAGGACTCTTTTCTCAGTAACGGTACTCCCCCAACAAATTCCACTGGGCTCTTCCTCACCTGACCACATCTAGCTAACAAAGGTTTTGAAATCAAAAACTGGCAAACCTAAGTTATGGGGATGCACAGGGTGGTGACATGGTGGAGCACTGAGGTAGGGATCCTTGAAGAATGTGACCTTTGGGAATTCTCATATAAACTCATCTGATCCATCTATCCTGGATGAAATTATCCACCCGATTTTGCACTTCTTGAATGTTCCAATGCAGCTCTTGGGTCAAGAAATGTATTGATGCATTTGAAAATTCATATTTGAAAGAAAATATGTTATATATGCATATTTAAATAGTATTTTAGTAGAGATGTGTTTTTTTTTTAAAAAATCACAGATTATTGTGGAAAGGAGACAGACATATGGCTAAGCATATGTGAATGTGACAGAAACCAGAAATAGAGTGAGTCATCCACCACTTCTAACTGGAGCAAAGGATTAATAGCAGCAAAGTGGTAGAATTGATTCTGCCCTAACTGTCAGTGCCACTTGATTCTGCTAAAAGAGACAGTGTGGCGTAGTGGTTAGAGTGTTGGACTCGGGCTCGGGAGATCCGGGTTCTAGTCCCCGCTCAGCCATGAAACTCACTGGGTGACTTTGGGCCAGTCACTGACTCTCAGCCTAACCGACCTCACAGGGTTGTTGTGAGGATCAAATGGAGAGGAGGAGGATTATGTAAGCCGCCTTGGGTTCCTTGCAGGAAAAAAGGCGGGGTATAAATATAATAAATAAATAAATAAATAAATAAAAAGAACTTGGCTGATTTGCAGTCCTGAAGGAGAGAGTGTATTCTGAAACAGATGGCAACTTTACTGAAATCCTCAACTTTCTGCTGCACATCTGTACTGATAACTGATTCCAACTATCCTCTTATAACCTATAAACAGTAAGCCAAAACAGCATAGGATTCCAATACGCTCTCATATGCCAAAAAGCTACCTGAAGCTTTCCAGCACTCAAAACAGAGGAAACAAAGCAAAAATTATTCTAGGTGACTGTGGCTGCAATCCTACACATTAATGGGGTTAACATCCCTATTGAACACTGTGGGATCTAGAAGAATAATGGTTAATTTAATAATTCACTGCTATCAGTTGAAACAAAGACCAGTATTTATTTTCATTGATGCTGAGAAAGCATATGATTGCGTGGAATGAGATTTTTTTGATTATTTCATTACAAGCCTCAACAAAAGAGAAACAGTTTTGAAAAGTATAAAAACAATTTATAGCAAACCTATAGCTATATTAATTATTAATACAATTAGATGTAAACCCATTAATCTTCAATGGGACCCTAAGCAAGAATGCCCCTGTCCACCCTATTATTAGTTATAAATATAGGGCTTCCGGGTGAACATGGAGCTTTGAAAGCCACACAGAAATTCTGTGGGGAGCTGGCACAGCGTTTCCTGGCCAGAGAATGTCTCAGGCTGGGGGATCTACTTCTCATTAGAGAAGCGAAGATCTGAGGTTACCCCCAAATTATCTCATAGGGTCATAAATCGCTTTTTGTGTGTCGTATGACGGATAAATGCTGGTGGTGATCTGAGGTGGGGGAAAACGGCGCTGTTTTCCAGAGACCGGTTTTACCGATCATCAGAAGTTTGCATGTTCGCTTCCAAAATAAAGGAGTACATCTGGAGTGGCTAATTGGAATCTTTCGGCAGCAGAGTGGGATTTATAATTTATTAACTGTAAGTAGACTATGTTTATCTGGGAGGCGAAAAAGATAAGAGAGGAAACCTGAAAGGAGGTCTATAAATCTTATATGTTTGGAAGCGTCTTGGAAATATCTATACGCAAGGCAAGATGTTTGCAGTTGCAGCATTTTTAAACCTGTGGAACGAAATGGAGAGAGAAATTCTAAACAGATTGGAAGTAAGGATCCAGGCTTGGAACGTAAATCTGAAAGTGGATCAATCAGAAGAACAACGTAAGACGGATTTCTTTACAGGACCGGCAGAGGAGAAGACAGAAGAAGTAAATAAGGACTTGGGAAACTTACCAGAAATTCACAGAGACTTTGAAGTTTTAATTGGGTCGAAGTGGCATGAGAAGACAGTTCAGGAAGATGTGACGCACTTTTTAAAATCTAAGATGGCGGAGCCGGAGATCGGTATGCAGGAGACCACAAAACAACAGAACAAGCTGATTTCATTCTTGGTTCAAAACCTGGAACTTAATGAATATCCCTTTGACAGAGGAAAGCAATGAAAGGGACTATCTTCACGGTCTTTTATTGGCAAAAGATAAAGGGTTGATGTATACTGAACTATATGTCTAGTTGGAATATAAATAATTTTTTGATTTTAAATATTAATGGCAAAGGTAAAGGGATTGCTTATATGACTTATTTGAATTTTAAATATTAATGGTGATGTAAGAGAAATTATTATAAGTAAGGTATAATTATATTTGGTTTGTTTGGAAACATTTATTTAAAAAATAATAATAATAATTTGTTGTTGTTGTTGGGGGTGTTGTTTTGTGGAGGCTTTGAAGTATTAAAGGGGAAGGTCTTTTGTTTTTTTTGTTCTATAAGTAGCATGATGGCTTATGTGCTTCTGCTGTTCTGTCAGACGTCACTTATTTCTTAATTTTTTAGACTTATCTTTCTTTTCTTTCCTTTAAAAAAATATATCTTGGAGATTAAAAGTGAAGGAATTTCTGTTTAGATAGAAAGGAATAATGAGTAATTGTAATAATACAAATGTGTTGATTCGATGGTTAGGTACTAGAGAGTGCGGGAGCGGTGGAAATACAAAATGCTTTTGGTATGTGGTCATTTGCTAATTAGTTTATAGTTACTTTTTACTTTTGGGATTCTTAATATACTGTATTTTGGAATTGAAAACAATATTTAATGAAACTATAGGTTTTCTTTTTTGGAGTATCCATAAATGTTGAATTTAATAGATTAAATAGTTGATGTTTATTGGGGGAGAGTGGAGACCTCTGGTGTTTGTTCCTTTTAGGGTTCTTTTTTGCCATAACTGGAAGTGATTTTTTGTTAACAGAAAAGATTTTAAGATTAACTGTGGTTGATTAAGCTGTGGAGAAGATTGGAAGTCCATTATTGTGTTTGTGTTTGTTTGTTTGTTTTATTATGAATAAAAAATAAAAGTTGAAAAAAAAAAATATAGAACCACTTGCTTTTGCCATTAGAGCCAATAAGAATATCTCTAGACTCTCAGTCACACAGCAAGAATTTAAAATTACATTATACTCAGATGATATATCTTCGACTCATGTCAACCCTGAAGAATTGATACTAGAACTGTTTAAATGCATAGAGCCTTGCAGTTATTTAAGAGATTAGAACAGGGGGTCCTCAAACTTTTTAAACAGGGGGCCTCAGACTGTTGGGGGGCCGGACTATAGTTTGAAAAAAATATGAATGAATGGATCAAGTAAAAAAAAAGGACCCGGATCCTTTTTTTTTACTTGATAAAATGGAAAGTTATTATAAATTAATAATAAATAAATTATAAATTAATTTGCTGTCTAAAATTGAAATACATTAAATTTTTAAAGGGTATAGAAAGGCTTGATTTGCACACTGCACATATCTTATTTGTAGTGCAAAAAAACAGGAAAAAACAATACAATATTTTTAGTATGAGTGATGAGCAGTATTTACCAGCCACAGAGCTGGTGGTCCACATCCTGCAACTTTGTTCCACATAAATGTGCATAAGATTGCAGCCTTACAGCCTCATCTTATGCATGTCTACTTGGAAGTACGTTTCACTGAATTCAAGGAGACTTTCTCCCCAGGTAAGTTTACAAAGGATCACAGCCTTAAAAGTACAAACCAATTCCCTGGGGTAGGTCAGGAAGACCTGGTACCCAGAGAACATAGTGAGAGCCAGTGTGGCATAGTGGTTAGTTAGAGTGTTTGACTGGGACTTGGGAGATTTGGGTTCTAATCCCTACTCAGCCATGAAGCTCACTGGCTGACTTTGGCCCAGTCACTGACTCTCAGTTTAACCTACCTCACAGGGTTATTGTGAGTATAAAATGGAGAGGAGGAAGATTATGTAATCTAGGAAATGACGGGACTCATTGCAAACACGTATCCTGAAGTGGAGCAGCACTTTAGGGGTATTGAATCCACACACACGACTTGCTCCAGAGTAGCTTCACTAGTGTTCCATGGAAGTCAACAGAATTACTCCAAAGTGAGGGGGGGCTGTGTGGACTACATCTAGCCTGCAAGAAGAGAACAATCCCACCCCCACCCCCGATTCTCATGGGGTATCTCAGGAGGGGATTAATAAACTGCAGTAAGTGCTTCATTGATTCCCTACATTGGTGTTGTCCCGTAGGTTTCAATACACCCCCCCTCTCTCACACACACACGAACTGGTCAGCAACGAACAGAGCTCCCTTTATGGAGTTTGCCAGCCGGGACTGCCTAACAAGCTTTCAAAACCAAGCGCCCTCCTAAAAATTAAATTTCCAGCTGAGGTGGATCCCACCTCCTCCCAACAGGAGACGGAACGATGAATGAAGTTCACATGTCTTGGAAGGAAGGAAAATAATATCTTTTAAAAACCGTGCAAGAAAGAACCAAACCGGCGTGTGTGCGTGCGTGCGTGCGTGCCTGCCTCCGCCTTCCCTATCGCAAAGCAAACCACCCCACGATCTACAAGTTCTCAGGGGCACCCTAAAGACCCTCCAATCTGCGGGGGGAATCCAGAGGCTTCCATCACCCCGCGATGGCCTCAGCTTGGGGCCGAGAGAAATGCCATCCCAAAGGGGATAAGCGGGAAAGAGGCACGGGGGGGGGGGCTGGGAAAAGCTAAAACGTGGCTGGGGTTTCCAAAGACCCGGCTGGTGGCATTTACTAAGCTGCTTGGCTGGACTCCACGCGGCTCCCTCCGGCAGCGAGCTGCTGCTGCTGCTTCTGTTGGGCTTGAGCTGTTGTCTTCCAAAGCGCCCCGCCCCGGGGGCAGGCCAGACCCATCTCTTTCCCTTCCTCTTTCTCTCTGTACACAAGAAGTGGCTTGCTTGGGCTGGGTGATCGCATGCAGCTGCTGGCATTGCAGGCTCCGAGGGGAGGGCGTTCCTCCCCCAGCCATCCGTGCGTGCGGTTTCCAAAGAACACCCCCTCCCCGCCCCACAGCAGCTTTTATTTATTTATTTTTATCCCGCCTTTCTGCCCCCACCCCCCCAATGGCGCTCAAGGCGGCTAACAATAAAATACGGATTTTAAAAAACCAACAAAATCTTGAGTCGCGCTAGAAGCAGCCGCCAAGGAGAAGCCGCCGCCGCCGCCACCCAACTGACTGGCCTGATAGGATGATGGACGGAGAGGGTGGGAGGAACTGGAAGACACGGTCGGCACGCACACGGCGGAGGGAGGGGGTGCGGCTGGCCCACGCGAGCAAGTTCGGGGCAGGAGCGGAGCGTTTCTGCGCCCCCTTTAGCCATGCGAGCCCGGCGAGCCGCACGGAGCCTAGATCGGCCGCTGGGCCGGATGGAAGGACCTGGTGGGCCGGATGTGTCCCGCGGGCCTTAGTTTGAAGACCCCTGGATTAGAACATTAATATTGCTAAATCTGAATTTATGAATTTTGGTCTGAAAGGAGAAATTAGGAAATGAATGGTTATTTAACTCAACAATGCAATATTAGATGGACAATTAAATCAATAGGGTTTTTTTATTTTTATTTTATCTTGTTTCTCAAATAGAGGAAAGGTTTACTGTAAATCTTTAAATGATAAAATCAAAACCAATTTGAGAAGGTGACAATTATTATCAATGACTTGACTTGGTGTCATTCTGCAAACTCAAATGGAGTTCCACCTAATCTTGCTGTTGCGTAAGTGCTTGCACCTTATGCTTGTGCAACCTTTTGTGCAAGTGTTTACACAGCCACTTGCACAACTGCTTGTGCAACTGCACTTGTGCAAACATAACTTTAGTTGGATTTCTTTCTTGTGCATAGTTTGGAACCTAGTTTCTGCTAGCACAACATCATTTGCACTAGTGGAATGACACAGTTGGATACTGCCCCAAGAATGTTATATTTAGTGGGAAATGTAATGATATCTATTTAGTTTACAATGCTGAAATATTGACAGATTTTCTTACATTGTTACAGAAATCATGTTATGAATTGGATTTCAGTTTTCCAGATATCATTTATTGCTATTATGCAACATGACTGAAATTGATAACATCTTCTTGTTGTTGTTTTATAAAAAAGGAAATTGTGTACCTTGGTATGTAACTGAATAGAGCCGTGTCTCAACTCCTCTGAACTTAGTAACATGCTTTAAAAAAAGTCCACAAACTTAACATTCAGGAAAATCAATCTATGTATACACACAGTTTAAAAAAATAAATAAATTATATGACAACATTAGAAACCACTTAAATCCAGATATTTTTTCCATTTCTATCTTTTATTTATTTATTTGTACTATTTATATACCACTAGATATTTTTTTAAATCTCTAAGCGGTTTCCATATAAATATTAAAATCACAATTCAAAGCACATTTAAAATACATTTTTAAAAACAATATAATTACAATAATAATAAATAATAATAATACACAGCAGTACAGGAGCAGTAAAAATGGGACAGAATAGTTAATTTAATTACGGACCAGCTTTCTCAGGGAAAGATCCCTCGTGCCTTGGATTTCTATTGAGAGCTCACATCAATAGAAACCGGCGGGGAGGGGGTGAATTTCCAGCCTCTGCTGAGCAGTATCCAGCCGGGGTATTGCCCAGCAGAGGCTGGGCATCTCACCCAGCTGTGGTGCTGCTCACAAGTGCAGTAGCGGAACTGGATGGAAATATCCTTAAATATATATATATTTGCACACATTTTAATGCATCCGTGTCCTGTTTCTTGTAATCTGTGAGAGATGCCTCTTCTTAAACCATATTGCATTATTTTGAGGACTAAACAATATGCTTAAGTCTTTAATATACAATCCAAACCATTAGAAGTAATGCTGTATAAGAGGAGGACATGACATTAGTGGTTTGATTGCTTTTGAATCAGTAGATGTCCATTAGTGATACAGCTTAATTACGGCTTTAGAAAGCTGAACCTCAGCTAGAAGGTGGTAAGTAATAGCTGTCATTAAAAAGAAAAACTGGAGACGCACAGTAAACTGCTTACAAGAGACAGGAAAACTATACCTGGATATGCACCATTGACTTTGTGCCGCTTTTTTCACCTGGCTCTCAGATATCCCATTAGATCAAGTATTACGTTATTTCCCCCCCCGCCGCCGCCGCTGCCACCCTTGTACACAGTTCACAAGGGTTGACGATTTAGTACAACATGGCTGTAGCACCTTTCTTTTCTTCATGCCCAAACTTAAGATCTGGATGATTATAGCTTAATATTGGCAAAGGGTGCCAGTTATTATGTAGACCTATCAGAGGGCCTGGGAAAATGGTGTCTCAAAACTTGCTTTTCTTAAAGTAGTGCAGCAATCAGATAGAATTAAAACAGAAAGTAGTTCAAGCAGTTTTACACACAGCTCAGCACGCCAGGGCTACCGTTAAAAATAAAAAAGTCCAAGGATTACTACAGATGCACAAGGCTAAATGAGCTCTCTGCTATGGTTCAGTTATGTTTTCTGTGAGAGTTGGTATGGAGGTTGTATTTAAACCTTTAAGAGCACAATCCTAAAAGATCGGGACTCTTTAGACAGAGGGCTCTATAAATGTGATTAATTTAGGGTGCAATCCTACACATGTTTAGACATTAAAAAGTCCTACAACTCCCAGCATTTGGCAGGGGAATGCTGGGAGTTTTAGGATTTTTTTCCTGTCTAAATATGCATGGATTGCACCCTTATTTGATTAATTAAATTAAATTAGAAACAATGGTCTCAGGGAAGTCAAGACATGTTTGTGCTCACTTTTCAGATGTGAGCCAGACCAGTCCCTGTGCACCTCAGCCTGATTTGGACTCTGCAATGTAAGAAGAAGTGAGCAGGAATTCTATACTAGTGGGTTGCAGTTCACTGTATTATGTAGCAAAGAGGCATTTCTTTCTTTTAGGGGGGGAAATCACTAACTGAAAAATATAGCACTCAGGGCAGCTCATAGTATATAAAATAATTCACTGTGCGATTAAAGACAACGAATAATGAAAAATAAAAATAAGCATATTTTTTAAAAAACCCAAAATAAAACAATGAAGGCCAGCCTAAACAACACTGTCTTGATCAGGTAGTGGAAGGTAAAAAGTGAGGCGGTTAAATGGACCTCCCGCAGAAGGGAGCACCACAACTGGGGTAAGACCACAGAGAGGGCTCTCCTGTGTGTCCCCATCAGTCTTCCATCCATCACTGTTGGGATGCAGAGAAGACTAGAGCATCCCCATCAGACCCTTAGTGTGGGTGGGATGGTGTGGGAAGAAGTGGTCCTTCTGGTACCCTGGACCCAAGCCATTTAAGATTTGGTTCCTCTCACACATGAACATGTGCATACACTGCCCAGCAAGAGAAATAAGGATAAGCCTGCATATATATGGCTGGGGCTCTGAAGAAGTATGCCTCAGGAATGTCTTATCCTGCCTGAAGGAAGGTATCAGTCTAGCTGTGACTACGCAGAAGGAATAAGAGATTAGATTAAGGTGAACAGAAACAATGCAAGAATTTGTAGGTGGGGAAACCTCAAAATGCAACCTTCCCTCATGTAACATTTTAACATTTTACATTTTAGCAGTCATACTCAGAGACTTCTCTCTTAAGCTTTTTTTTTTTTTAATTATTAAAAACTACAACAACAAAAAACAGTTCTTGCCCTGCAGGAAAGAACAGCAGGAATCCTCCTCTTCTGTGGGGCCATCTCACCCCACAAAGCATCTGAGAAAGGACACTATATCATGATGTAATATCTTTCCAGGTACATTGTAGGGCTTGGAAGGATGCTATATTTTGATATGGCACTCTGGCTCTGGTGCATTGTGTGGGTGAAATCACCCCAGATAGGAGGAGTATCACTGCCACTGCTTCCCCACAGAAGCAAAAACTGTTTTTAAAAGAGGTGAATGGTAAAAGAGAGAGAGAGAGAGAGAGAGAGATCTACAACTGCTCTGCTACTACTGACTGGCAAAAAATAAATAAAGTCTCCCACCCTTAGAAGTGCCCTGAAGCTCTTCAAAATTTCTCAGGTCCACTGTATTTCCCCCCACACACATGCATGCACGCTTTTCAGTTTTTCCCAAATGAAAGTTCAGCTGCGAACTATCAGTATGCCCCTACTTATTCGGCCTCTGCCATGTGAATTCCACACTGCTACCTGGTACCCTCTTCCCCTTCCCAGAGGGTTTTGTTTTGTTGCTGGGGGAAGATGTGGGGAGGGGGACTGGCATGGGGGAGCCTCACCACCCATTTGGACTTTTTGAGCATTTGACAGGAACACTAAAAAACCACAACTGGTGTGGGGACAAGGCTCACATACCTCTAATTGGAGCATGAAGAGGAAATGGGGGCTGTCACTCTCTCAAAGACATCTCAGTCAATTCATCATGTCAGTTGTAATTAATTGGTTTATTCCCTGATTCACAGTGAAGGCCCACACATGTCTACTCAGGAGAAAATGCCATTGAGTTCAGTGACCTTGTATCCAGGTAAGTGGGTGTTGGACTGTAGCCTGATTCTGTCTAAATGTGCATATGAATAAATCATAGCTCTCTGTACTTATTTGTTTTCAGAAGAAGCACTCACTATTCAGTGAGAGAAGATTTTCAACAGAGTTGCAAGTACTTACATCAAACATAATTGACATTACACAAACAAATCTGCCACCTAATTGATCAGGGACACCTTGCTAATCAATGAAAATATTGTATTGATTCATCTAATTAATTGAGTACCAGCCCAAATCCTATACATCAGGGGTGAGTAACACACACACACCGATGCACCATGGAATTTGTCCAAAAAATGGCATTTTTAGCACTATGGAGTGCTAAAAGGGTCGAATGTTGCTTGAGAACAAGCTAAATATAACCCTTCCAGTGCTACAGAGTGGTTAAACCACAATTTTCCCCACAATTCTACTCTCAGTCTCACCCCGTGGACCGTGCAGTGCCCCACAGAGTGCAGTCCATGTGGAGAAGTCTAAGGAGCAAAAATGGTCCCTGGAACTCCCAAAGTTGCCCACCCCTGCTATACTTGGATACTCAGAAGTAAGTCCCATTGAAGTCAATGGGGCTTATGTCCAGGTATGTGAGCATAGGATTACAGCCGAAGTACTGAAGCCTGGTGGAAGCACACTCCCTGGTTGGCTTGTGGACTGGTGTAGCTGCAATTTCTTTGCACAACTGGAGATACTACATAGGTGGGGTAAAGTGTGAGGATGCGCAAGGACCAGTGTGTGACTCCGAACCGGTTTCTCAGACTCATGTACCTTACAGGATTGTTGTGAGGTTAAAATGGGTGAGGCAGGAGAACCATACACTGTGTTGAGCTTCTTGGAGGGTTATAACTGTAATAAATAAGGGAAACAAACGTCGGGTGGTCCTGCACTTCCATTTTCAAGCTGGCACATATGGTTGAAAAACACGCACAAGAATGATTTCATAACACCAAATGTGAGAATTAATTAGAGTACAACATGATCAAGAGAATCAAAACCAGGTCCTTCTCCTTTTCACTCCCCTCTCTTCCTTTTGTGCCCTGTCCAAGATTCATGAGCACACTGGGACATCTCCTTTCCCAGAGCCAATCACAGAAAAGCCTGCTGAGCACGTATACCGACTCTCCTAGATCTTGCCCTTTATCTACATCTCTTGATCTTCCCCTGGAAGGACAAAATGGTCTATTTTTCTTAAATGTACAAAGTAGACCTAGGAAGTTCTAATATAATTGAGCCACAGATTTGAATCAATTACTGTTAATTCCAACATCAACATTATGAAGCACTAAAGGAAAATATACTTTTTCTAATAATTCTTTTAAGTGTAATTAGCTCTACCTGCAGAGGCAAATATTGAAGCTTAATGAAATTTCTAGCAGATTCCTCCAGGCTGTAGAGAATTCAAAACAGGTCTGGGAAAGCTAAGGAATAATGGACACCACTTTTGAGAAATAATCTTACAAGGTATTTCTGGCACAAGAGATTACCAGTAACCGCAAGATACTTCCAATATTTACAGAAATGTTTAAAAAGAGAACCCATTTATTTTGTTGATAAAGATTTGTTCTTCATCTCTTTTTTTCCTCTCCCATCCAAGTCTCGTACAGTCAGTAACAGGACTCTCTGGCCCTTTATATTCAAATGAATGTTTTTGCACCAAAATATTTATTCAAATCTGGCTGGTTGTGATTTTCAGATTCCCTCACAGGCAGAGAGTGGAAACAGAAAGATAAATGACTTTTCTTTCATTACCCCAGTGTTATTGTTATGATATATTGTGTGATGTTGCCTCATTATCTGTCAGTACACAAATCCAAGCAATGCATAATATGTGAACCCAAAGTAAAACAGCAAAAACATTTCTCAAGATGTTTTCAGCATCTTTGAGATTTAGATGAGGGGGAAAAATGGGCTACATTTTTAGAATTCTAAACAGAAACAACAGAATCAGGCCTGTGGCTTATGCTGGCTCAGCTTGTCTGAGTGTGGAAAGCTAAGCAGGGTCAGGCCTGGTTATTACTTGGATGGGAGACCCCTCCTCTGGTTTCCTGCATTGAGCAGGGGGTTGGACTCGATAGCCTTGTAGGCTCCTTCCAACTCTATGATCTATGAAATCTATGAAATCAATGCAATTTCCTATTGAGTCTTGCTCTGGGCCCTTTTCCCTGCTACTTCTCTTAATCCTCTCCAATGGATGATCTCTGTTGGTTGAAGGGTACCACACAACTAAGCACCCACATCAGTCATTTTTTTAAAAAACACCCTATTTGGACATTCCACCCCACCCCCCACACATACAGGATTAGGGTCACTTGAGGGAGAGCAGGGGCAAGCACTCCAGCTCCATTTGCTCCTTCACCATCCTTGTCACTGTCCGTGTTGCTGCTGTCCATGAGCTGAAGGCTGAATGTTTGCCGCACCCGCACTATGCTTGCTCTACTCATGTACTGTAGGTTACCTGGGCAATTTAGAACCCTGGAAAATCAGGATTCAAAATCACATGGTCCAGCTGCTTCGTGAGTTTCTGAGCCCTATTGCCAAGGACCCCTCCCTTCAGCCCAGCCCTGGGAAAAACGAAAAAGAAAGGTGGTTTGGATTTTCTTGCCCAATGCCTAGAAACACATAACTTAACCAAATCTTATAAAAATCCTAAGAATTCAAGTGCTGTTGGATATGTGCACATATGTGAATATGTGGTGGAGTTGTAAAAGCGTTTTGGATTTTTGGAATAAAATTTTTGCAGAAATTTCAGAAATTATTGGCATTAATTTTGAGGTCTGTCCAAAATTAGCATTGTTATCAATAACGGAGAAACTTCTGTGTTCTCAAGAGATAAAGGAATTAATTGTAAGTTTGTTAACGGCGGGGAGATTATTGATAGCAAGGAAATGGAAAGTTCAACATCAGTATTTAATTATAGATTGGTATAAATAGGTGTGGGATATTGCTTTAAATGATAAATTAACATGTAGTATTAAATGTAAAAAGGGACAATTAAAGAAAAATAATTTTAAGGATATATGGGGACCATTTTTAGATTATGTTTTAGTAAAGGGAAAAGGGAGTAAGCCATGTCAAGATATGATGTATTTTTGGAATATAGATTAATAATGGATTATGTGGATAGAGTTATTTTTTTGGCCCCGTGGTGACGGGTGCATTTTGTAGTTATATGGATTTGTGAGTTTATTTTCTTTTTGTATGTGTGTTCATTTAAAAATTAAAAAAAATATTTTTTTTAAAAAAAGAATACAAGTGCTGGCTTTGTTACCATGCAGTCCTTTGCATGGGGAAGAGTTTAGTGAGATTTCCCCTTTTTAAAACAACATAGCCAAATGTACAAATATAAAAAAATAGAGTCTATGGTGGGTGGGGGGACAAGGGAAGGCAACAATCACACTCACACTTCATAAAATAAAAAAATAAAAAGTCAATCTAACTTATCTAATCACATGTGCCTTACTTGAATAGACTTGGGTTGCAGAGCATATGCAGAGTTCACTAGTCTGATAGAAAACATCTTGGACTCCAGTTAGATGTCATATGGCAGGCTCTACCAGGAATGAGCAAACTCATACTTCTATGGGAATCTGAGTTCGCTAAAAGCTGCCCCCTTAGTGGCAAGTTGCAACTGATTCTTGTTTTGTCCGAACCTACAATAGCCTCTATTTCTGACGTCTACCCAGCAACTCAGAAAATTACTTTTCCCATCAAACTGTGGCCACGTGGGGTCCAAGGATTTGAAGGCACAGCCAGGAGAGACTTCTTCCAGGTAATCTGCGCAATGGACAAAGAGGTTGTGGGCGGGGCTGCTCGGCCTAATATTGGCTGCAGCAGGCCCGCCCATCCACCTGATGTGGCACCTGAATCCCCAGGTGTGTCTCTCCTCCTACCCCCATGCCCGCAAAATTCTCCCCGCCCACAGCTGCACATGTTGCGGGGGAAGGGCCTTCTGATGTCTACCCAGCAACTCAGAAAACTACTTGATCCACCTTCCTTAAATCTGTAACTTATATCTCTAAACACCCAGCCTGTTGGAACCAGTTAACCAATTCTTTTAAAAAGAGCTTAAGGGATGTTGTTTCTGATGTGTTTTGGGAAAGAAAGAGATGAGATAAGCCTATTCAGGTTGCCCAGCATGGTGCCAGTTTACCAGACCCTCTAGGGGGCATTGTTGAGCTGCATCAGAATATAGGGTTTTTTCACGCAGGGAACGCCAACATGAGTAGCCTAGGCTCCCCATGACAGAAGTTTGCCGTCCAATTTGTGGAGGGCACTGAGGATGGTGATGAGCTAGTATGCACATCCCCACTCTCTATTCCACAATTCTAATTGTGCTGGGGATTAAAATGCCCAAATAGGGCTATAGCAAAAAAAGAAAAAGAAAAAAAAAGGCATGTGGAGGTCAGAAAAGCTATTGGTAAGTTGTTAAGTTCCATCTACATCACTTATCACCAGGTGCTCCAGAGAGAAGGAAAAAATAGAGATGCTTGAGGAATTTCATCTTTTGGAATTCCAATATCAACTATCTGACCTGCACCTCCTGGACTAATGTGTGGATCAGAACTTAGTTATCCACCGGCTTTTGCACTTCCCAAATGTTCCAGCACAGTTGTCAGCTCAAAAAACACATCAGAACGCACATTTTGAGAGAAAATACATTTAATTTAACTGTTGTGAACCGGCCACAGAGCTTTGTTTATTGGACGGTATAGAAATGTAATAAAATAAAAAAATAAGTTGCCAATGCTGTGTACAAACTTTCCTAGGAATAAGTCCCATTGAATTTTGTGAGATGTAGTTCTAAGTAGACATGAATAAGATTGCACTGTTAGAAATGCATATTTTGAGTGAAAATAGATACATATTTAGATTCAAAATTGTGTGCAGATTAATCTGCTTTTTAAAATGCAGATTAATGTGGAAATGGGAAAGAATGGATTTATGAGTGAACGTTTGAGAAAGTGACATGGACCAGAAATAGATTACTTTGTCCATCTCTACAAGGTAGAAGAAAGTGATCCCCCTCTATGACACAGCTTAGCTAAACAATGTTAGTCAAAACATCCTTGCAGTGTTCATTAATCCCCCCCCCCCCCGAGAACTCAGCATTAGTGTGGGATCTTTCTGCATTCACAGTAACAACACAAAGACATTTGAACAAGAGACCTATCATAGCAGACGTGCCACATTATATCCACAGTGAATGCTACAAAACACATACAGCCTTGTCTAAACTGTTGGTATAATAATCTAATATTTGTTTAGATTATATTGTGAGCTGAATTTTCATGAATTTCAGTCTTCTTGTTGACATTTACACGCTCCCTTTTGCAGAGCACCTAAGCAATTGACAAATTATTTGAAAGTGTTTCTCTGGTTTGTGTCCAAGTCCTGGACACTAATAACAGTTGAGAAAGAGCTGTACAGACATGCCAGCAGCTGATGGTATCAAAAGAGAATTCAGGAGAATTAGCAGGGTCATCTTGGCACAGGGCATCCGTCAGATAACCCTGTAGATAGCCTTTGTGGGTTGGGAACAGTGCTACAGTGTTTCTAGGGCTACCTTCAGGGTCATTTCCAAAAGGTGGTGCTCAGCAGGAATTTCTACACAGCCCTATGATGGCCGACTTGACTTCTCCTTTACACCTGAGGCAGGTGAGGCAATGCAAGTGTTGAATCAATGTCTGGAATTGGTAATGAGCTGGATGAGGAACAATAAACTGAAACTCCGTTCTAACACGATGAAGGTCCCATGGGTAAGTGGTTCACCTCTTAAAAGAGATGGCATTCAACCTGTTCTGGAATGGGTTTAACTCCTCCTAAAAGTATGGGGGTTCCGTTAGATCCAGTTTTGTCACTACAAGGTGCCACATCATGGCCCAAAGT
Organism: Shinisaurus crocodilurus; assembly: GCA_021292165.1. NCBI lineage: Eukaryota > Metazoa > Chordata > Lepidosauria > Squamata > Shinisauridae > Shinisaurus > Shinisaurus crocodilurus. The sequence continues at coordinate 160,809,110 of CM037879.1, forward strand.
AGCATAGGTGGTGGCGCTCCTCCTCTACTGACCAGGGGTAAGCCCACGATAGGGGTGGGGGTGGGGAGCGTGCCAACAGAGTGTGAGAGCAGAACCATGATAGTTAGCTGTCAGAGCTTGCCAGGAGCTGAGCCAGGGGGTCAAAGCCAAAGAACACATCTGGGCCTTTGTTGCTCGGGCAAGGTTCCAGCCCAAACAGGATGTCATTATAGCCCCTCCTGTCCAGGAGGGCCCAATGGCTAGCCCATATGGGTGGGTCCAGTCCAGAGCCTGAGAGTATTTCTCTGCTGAGATGTTCCAAGCTGCAGTCTTGATAGCTCACTGTATGTGATGACTGCATCAAAATTTCCTGGTTTTAGCCCTGACAACTCCTGACAACAAGCCCTTGCTAACTGGAGTTAGTTTTAGGTAATGGCCTTATTCAGACACTCTAAAACTCTCCCTACAGAACATCTCTGTGGACGCTGTCTCAGAAGGAACTAACATTTAATCCATTACAATCACATTGCCAGGACGCTGTGCCAGGTCAGATGTTATTTCTTCCATGTGGCTATCATGGGAACTGTTTGCCTGGATAGTTTTAAAGCATTTGAACTGGATCAATGCTTTATTTATTGGCTACATTTTTATCCTGCCCTTCCTCCAAGGAGTTCAGAACACCATACATCAGGGGTGTGGAACCTCAGGCCCGAATCCAGCCCACTTGAGGTCAAAATCTGGCCCTCTGGGATTCCCCAGATGGACATGCCCCCTTCTCCTGGCCCCACCCACTTTCCCCCACTTGCCAATCACTTGGTGCTTTCCCGGGTTTTGTGCATCCTCCCCGCCCCATTCTAAAGGATTGAAATGCCTCTGCTAAGGCTTAAATGTTGGCAGTGAGATCTTTAAGCTAGAATAAGCTGATAATTTGGCACCACCCACCACTAGAATGCGGCCCTTGAGAGTTTCTCTGAAATTGAATTTGGCCCTCGTGCTGAAAGAGATTCAACACCTCTGCCATCCATCATTCTTCCCCCACCCTTTTATCTTACAAAAGCCCTGTGAGGCAGGCCAGGCCAAGAGAGACACTGACAAGCCCAAGGTCACCCTATGAGCTTCATGGCTGAGCAGCAACTTCAGGTTTCCCATGTCCTAGTCTGGCCTCTAAGTATTACAAGTTTACAGAAAACAACAGAATGAAATTTAACAGGGATAAATGCCAAGTGCTGCACCTAGGGAGAGGAAACCAAATGCAGAGTTACAGAATGGGGGACACTTGGCTCAACAATACTACAAGTGAGAAGGATCTTGGAATTGTGGTAGATCACAAACTGAATATGAGCCAGCAATGCGACGTGGCTGCAAAGAAGGCAAATGCAATTTTGGGCTGTATTAATAGAAGTATAGCTTCCAAATCGCGGGAAGTGATAATTCCCCTTTACTCGGCACTGGTTAGGCCTCATCTTGAGTACTGCGTCCAGTTCTGGGCACCTCACTTTAAGAAGGACATAGACAAACTGGAGAGGGTTCAGAGGAGGGCAACAAGGATGATAAAGGGACTGGAAACAAGGCCCTATGAGGAGAGACTGAAAGAACTGGGCATGTTTAGCCTTCAGAAGAGGAGACTGAGGGGAGATATGATCGCACTCTTCCAGTATTTGAAGGGATGTCACACAGAGGAGGGCAAAGATCTCTTCTCGTTCATCCCAGTTTGCAGGACACGGAATAATGGGCTCAAGTTACAGGAACCTAGATTCCACCTAAACATCAGGAAAAATTTCCTGACTGTCAGAGCAATAAGACAATGGAATCAACTACCTAGGGAGGTGGTGGGCTCTCCCAGTCTGGAGGCATTCAAGGTGCGGCTGGACAGACATCTGTCAGAGATGCTTTGACCTGGATTCCTGCATTGAGCAGGGGGTTGGACTCGATGGCCTTGTAGGCCCCTTCCAACTCTACTTTTCTATGATTCTATGATTCTATGATTCTAAGACACTAGTTGGTTGTCTTAGAGATGTGTGAGGAATCCGATAGGGCGATGAAAATACAATGGATTTTCACAATTCAGCCCCCCAGATTCCGGTTTGCCAGCCCTGCACTGGTGCCAACTTGCCATGGTGCGAGTCAAGCCTTCTTCCGGACTTTCTTCTCTAAGATGGGCCTCTATTTGCGCATTTTTAACCACTAAGGAAATTTATATAAATTTATGCAGTTTGCACAAATTGACACCTGAAAAGCATGTGGATCTAGTGTGCTTTGTGTAAAATTGGCCGATTTGTCCTTGCCCGATCTGTGCAAATCGGTCAATTTTATGCAAAACACACTAGATCCACATGCTTTTCAGGTGCCGATTTGCACAATATGTGGGAAATACTGTGATTTGCACAAATTGTGTAAATTTACGCAAATTCCACAAATAGTGCAATTTGCGCCGTTTCCTTAGTTTTTTTTTAAAAATGCGCAAACCGTGGCCCATCTTAGAGACAGAGGCCCGTGGAAAAAATCCTGACTCGGCCTGCTTTTGTTCATCGAAATGGAAGCAGGCAGGAGGTCCGTCGAGCTCAAATGAGCCAGGCTTCCCAGTATCAGCAAATCCCTAGGTGGTCTGCTGATCATCTGTTTGCAGAGTAAAAATTTTAAAATGGGAAGTGTTATATAAATATTCTAAATAAATAAACAAATAAATAAAAATGAAAAGTTCCAGAAGGCTTCCTGTTTGTTTATACATATTGACCGCATTACAGGTATGTCATTGTATGTATTAAGATGAAAAACAACTGTAGAATTAGGCAAGGGAAAGTATTGGGATAGTAGGCAGTTTAGTTCCCTTGACTTCAGTGGGAATAAAATCCATTCATTTACAAGTACTTCTGGCCCACATCGTGGAACAAGCTGTTTGCCAGCAGAATACTTAAATGGAGGCATTCTTTCAATGCTGCCTTGATATATTTTTTTCAAGCTGCAATTGTGAAAGTTGATTCCCCTAGCCTCTGACAGTTTTTCATGAGATTTTTTTTTTCCAATCTTAAACTTCGAGCTAATTCAATTTATCTTGTCCATTTTACTCAAACAACTGAAACAGATCTATGGTAAATTAATGTGATATAGATAATTTGGAATGCAGTGCAAGAATTCAATGCACACCAGCACTACTGTATTACCTAAGGATATAAGATTTTAATTTAAAAAGTTAAAGGTCCATAAATCACATTCTATCTACACTTGTCAGTGTTTCTGACAACCTATTTTAACATCTGGGATTATTTCCTTCTTTATCAGATGAAAACGGTTTCAGTTTAACTCAACTTTACCCTGAAAGGTTGGAAGGGAGGGAGATTTGGGGTGTGTGTGTGCCAAAACTGGCCCTCTATTTCAACAAAATGTTCCACTTTACCTCCCATTGGTCTCAAATAATCACAGAAATTCCATGGTGTGTTTTGGCCAGCCTTGCTTTTAGGGAATTTAGTTGTGGATGCTATCCTTTGCTTCCAATAGGATACAATGTTGGACTACATTGTATTCAGGTATGAATCCCATTCTGAAATTTGTGGCTAGCATTTGCAGGAGTTTGTGTATCCAGCCATATGTATGCATGTATATACGTACAGATGGATAGAAGGTGGGTTTGGAATAACTGAACTGGATTGGACAGAAAGTGGGTTTGGAATAACTGAATTGGATTGGATAGAAGGTGGGTTTGCGATAATTGAATTGGATTGGACAGAAAGTGGGTTCTGAATAACTGAATTGGATTGGAAAGAAGGTAGGTTTGCGATAACTGAATTGGATTGGGCAGAAAGTGGGTTTGGAATAACTGAATTGGATTGGATAGAAGGTGGGTTTGGGATAACTGTCCTTGTTGCCAACTGAACTACAATATCCATGTCAAACCTGCTGGATTACCAAAGTATCCCCAAGTGAGACCAACATTAGTAAAAGTGAAAGTAGACTATTTTCAAGACAAATGGTTTGGGGGCAGTGGGGAGGAGAAAAAAAAATTATATAGAGAGCTGAACTTATCAGGGGACACTTTTCATGAACATCTTCAGCAGTACCAAAATAGAATTCACCTTTTTGGTGATTGCTTCAATAGTAATTAGAAGCATTTAACTATTCAGGAAGCATTGCCCTCTCTCCCAATTGGCTTCATTTGCATTCAGTGATGCCAACACATTGCCAAATCTGATTTTCTCTGAAACATCCTGATATCATCTCATTCACTATATCATTCCAAATTGGCTGGGGTCAGCCATGTCATTTATCAAAAAAGCATTGACCTCATTCTCAGTAGGGATGTTACCAAATCTGATTGCTTACAGGGCATCATGATATCATCCTATTAACTACATTTTAATTGTGTGTTACACTCTCTTTTTCCCCCCTTGTATTTTATTGGACTGTACATCGCTCAGAGTGGCTGGATGACTGGCCAGATGGACGATTCAAAAATATAATAAATAAATAAATAAATAAAAATATAGCATATAAGCAGCAGCAGATGGGAAGGAGGAGGCAGTGAACGGGACTGAAAGGAGATGAGTATGCTTACAATTTTGTGGGTTGGGGAAAATATTTCTGCCCTGTCCTCCAAAAGTTCTTTCAACCCAACAATTGAAATAAGAAAATGTTCAATGCATCTCTAATATTAATGTACTCCATTTGAAGAGTTTAAACTTGGAAGCTCAAACAGCGGGGGAAAATATGGGTGGGTTCACACAATCATCTGAGGTGGTAAGATGTGGCTATAGTTCGATGTATATATACCATTTTCCATTTCTGAGTGCATAGTGATGCAGTTATGGGACTGCTGCAAGAAGTATCCATATGCCAGAATTTCAACAAACAGGTGCTCCTATCCAAGCCTACTTCACAACAAACTGATCTGTGACTGAGGCCTACTCACCTTGCTTTTTTTTTTAGACTACTAACACCACTCACAATAAGTGCAACATTCTTCCATGAGACCACAACACATCACATACCCTCCAACATTTCACAGATGAAAATAGGGACACACATGTGAATTTGTAAGAGGTATGGTTAAACAACATGAAGGTGTGATCAAGAGGCCGTATCCAGGCAACATGAGGGCATGGCCAAGGGTATAGCCAGCCACCACAGGATGCTCTAACCGTTTAAGGGCTCAGACCACTCTGAAGCCACTTCGATCTCCAGACCCATGATGATGATGGTGATTGCTGTTGTTGTCATTATTATTATTGTACCATCAATGTGCATGGTGCTTTACCAAGTATAAGAGAACAGTTTCCCTGCCCCAAAGAGCTTACAATCTAAAATGTAATATAGAGGCAACAACAAATAGTAGGAAGGGGTAAACCGGGGAGGAATATGCCATTATTTCAGCCAAACATAACTTTCAGCCTACTTTCCCCACATTGTGCAGGGAACTCCTTGTTTTAAAGATCTCCCTCCCACTTTAAAAATGGATCCCTCCATGGTGGCTTTGCTCCCATTAGTAGTTTGCCAAAGAAATAATAATATGTAACATTGAGATATCTCTGAGTGTGCAAAGTGGTTCACAGGCCCACCCTGCAAGCTTCTATTTTCTCCACTCAGAAAAAAACATGTAGGCTCTATTGCACTTTATTAAAAACAACAACAAGAACACTGTGATTGAACAATAATGCCAGTATTATTATTTGGCCTGAGGTAAAAGAAGTCATTAAGAGGCTTGTAGCACCAACAGTGTCTCTTGAGTCCTTAAGAATTGTCACTAAGCAGTCTTTTGAAAACTCCAAAGTAAATATTAGTATTCCCTTATGTGCAAAATATCCCTTTTATTAAATATCCCTTTTATTACTTGTTTAAGGCATGGCTAGCTGGGGAATGCTGGGAGTTGTAGGACTTTTTTCCTGTCTAAACATGCATAGGATTGTGCCTGTACTGTTGGTTCCCATTTCACGTCTAAGCCTCTTATGCCAGGTGGTTTTAAAGTGTCCTAACAGAATTGTTGGCAGCGGAAAAGGGTCAGCTTGTGGCACTCTGAGTTATAGTGGCAGAGAGTTCCTTAGGCCCTGAAATATAAGCATTTGCTATAAATAAGAAACCCCGTAGGTGGGATTACCCAGTGAAGTAGCAGTTCCCCCATAGGTGGTGGCAGTGCTGGAGAGAGGAAAATCCTCCATAAATACTTTGAATGCATTAGCAGCCATTAAATTGAGATGGCCATACCCAAAAAGGTGCACACAAAAACACTTTTTGCACCTTGCACATTTTAGTACCCAACCCCCTTTTTATGTTGTTTGTGTTGTGATCTGTACTGATGTTTTGGTAGTTTTAATGGAAATCATTTTTAGCTACATTATATTTTATATGTTTTAATAATTTGGGGGTAAGTTGCCTTGGGTCTTTTTTAAAGAGAAAGGTGACTAAGAAATCCAATAAATAAACAATAAAGAGGAAAGAATCCCACTGTAAAGACGTTCCAAGGAGAAGCCAGTCACCTCCCACCAATCCCCACCTTTTTGTGTCAGTCAAGACAAAGACAATTGGTTTTGTTTGTGTCTGGGAAGCCCCCACCTGGGACCATCCTCCTCCTTTTATAAGGTCCTCTACACTCACGTCTGTAAATGCCTGTACACTCCAGCCCTTTTCTCTTCCTTTTGCTGTTCTGGACATATCACCAGCGCTTCAGCATTCCCCTATTGTGCAAGTTCCTTGTTGGTTCCTGCCCCTTGATCCCTTCTTTCCCACTTCTCTTTATGGTTTAACCCTTCATTGCCCCTTTTTGGATAGCAGACAGAGAAACAATTAGAAGAGTCCTCGAGCCCTTCTTTCCCACTTCTCTTTGTGGTTTAATGACCCTTCTTTCCCCAAAGCACCTGAATGGAAGGGAAGGGAAGCGAGCGAGCCTGTGGAAGGGAAGGGAAGCGAGTCCATGGCTGGGGAGGGGACGCGGCGCCTCCAGGGAAAATCGGGAATCAGTGGGACAGACAGGGAGAGAAGCCAGGATGGCTACAGTTTTCCCAGGACTGTCCTGGCAAAACCGGGGCACTTGGAGGGTATGACATCATCATACCACAACACTCAGGAGACACTTATCTCCTGACCAGGCCAGTTATCCTCTCTCATTGGGGAAGGAGCTCTGTAACATTGGGGCACACCTGTGAGAGAGCTGGCCCTTAGACAGCAGGCTGTATTGGCTTCACTTCACTCATCACCTACTCATTTGGGTCTGAAATCTCCAGTCTTATCCCATCCAGCCAGATTAGTTTATTTTATCATCAGTGAGCCCTCAGCCTCACACCAAACAACCTCCACCCCTGAGGTTCCTGCATTTTCTTCCATTTCTGGGCACCCATTGATGACGTTACTTCTGTGTATTGCAGACCATGACCAAACCAAGCAGGCTACATGTTGGAGTACAGTGGAACCTTGGGGCGATAAGTAGCCCAGGCATGCTCACATGGACACAGAGTCTTTATAAATAGGTAAAAGCTTCTGAACATGGCTGTCACCTATTCATTTTATACAATCTCACACAAGTTCTGTGTTTCTGATACTAACAATTCATACAGTCAAATATAGTGGAGTTATTCCTAGTGTATTTGGCCTGGTGTTGTAATAGGAAGCCCAAACCATATGGTCAATCCATCATATAAACCAATAACTGTGCCCACTTGTATGCCCAGATGATTTTGTTTATAGGTGGCAAGCAACCAGCCTGCCAGGATAATCTTTAAACCCTGCCTGCTATGGAGTGCAGTAGGAATTGCGGATGATTGAGGCACCAAATAGTAACATCTCTTAGAAATGTTTGCGGGCTGCTTTGTGATCTTGTGATGACAATATATTAAAGAATAATAAATATTTTAGATTGTTAAAAATATATATCATTTTCATTTCATACATATCGGCTTTTAAAAATGGCTTGGGGAAACACTACTGATTGAGTATATGGAACATACAAGATGGTAGCAGAACAGTTAATAGGATATTAATAGAAAACCAAATATAGCATGGAAAATGTTGCATTTGGTTTGGTGCTTTTGATTTACTGAGCCTGGGGGCTAATCTACACTAGAGCCCCTTCCATGTATCAGGGGGTGCTGTGTCATGGTATTTATGAAAAACACATTTACCACTGTTGGGGTACCTGCTCATGAATACAGTGCAGTTTCTTCCACTATGTTGAAAATTTGATCTTCTGGCACACACAAATTGTGGGAGCAGTAGGAGGAGCTGGAAAGGTGATGTGTGCAGGGGAAATAGCCATGTAAGTTTCTTCTTCTTCTTCCTCCTCCTCCTCCTCCTTTATGTCTATTAAGCTTGTGTGCACATTCACTGGTGAGAAAGACTGGAGATTTTAAAAATAGTATAATTCACAGCTCCTCCTGCCCCCCACAAGAAATCATGGAGGAGCAGGGGGTGGGGAGAGAAGACAGGGAGGTTCTGGTGCTGCTGCCATCCTTCTGCCTCCATGGAGTAAAGCCACTGGGGCAAGCACCCCCGGCTCCCCTCCACCCAAAAGCAATTCCCAAAAGCCAAAGCAACCCCCCCTCTCCCATGCTGACTTCTGAAGGAGCAATCTCCATTGAAGACAATGTGATTTCCTTCTGAGCAGACATATATATATATATATATATATATATTGGGTGCATTTTCAGCTAGTTGTTTCTTGCGGAAAGAAAATATAAAGGACAAAGGAGACAATTGGGAAGGCTTGAAAAGACATTCCAAATTTTATTTTATTTTTCAAAGGATGGGGGAGGGGAGGGGAGGGGGAAGCAGCACTGCAGTTACTCTCCAGTTCACTGGGTAAGGCAGAGAGAGAGAGAGAGAGAGAGAGAGGAGAGAGAGAGAAGTTATTGTGAGGGAGGTGGGAAAGCAACTGAAGGCTGATCAGGCTGATCTCCTCCTCTGAGTTGTTGCCGTTTTGTTGAGGCTGCCCATGCAAGCTGGACACAGCCACAACAAGCAGCCTTCTTCACCCAGCGCTTGAAGCAATATGAGAGGTTTGTGTTATTCACAGATTCATACCTCCAAAAACATGTGTATTGGGAAATACTGTTTTTTAAAAAAAGTCCTACTGAACACTTCCTCATTGCGGTGCTATTCCCCCCCCCCGCCGCCGCCCCAGCCTACCAACCCACTGAAGCCACTCTTCCTCCCCCCAGAACAGTACTGCAAGTTTAGCACACACTGAAATAGACACCATGGGAAAATCGCAACGTATTTTTAAAAAGTCGTGATATAACTGGTCTGAAGAAATTCAGGATATAATGGCAGAAATAGCATAGAAGTTGGCTTGGGGCATTTGTCATGTGACACACCCGTGAGCCAGGCATTACAATGCAAGTAAAAATCCCTAGTGTAGATCCCCCCCAGCCAGGTCACCATTTTCTTTTCTGCATTGCATTATGGTGCTTAAGAGTTGGTGCCATATATGAGTACTAGCAGGGACAAATCTACAAATAGAACCAAAACAAGCAATATTTTAAAATGACTAGAAGGCCAACTGAGGTCAACAACAGAAGGAAAGGAAACTTAGGTAGACGTATGCTCAGAGCAGCCATTGATGTATTTGAAATCATAGGGTTCTATTATGGCACGATGTGTAACCACACCGACATTTACTTATGTCCCAAATCAAAACACACATCCATTAAGGGTAAAGGTTATATTTTTCAAATACATGTGCTTACATTTAGGGTGTTAGGATAAGATGTTCTGGGTCCCAGAATATTTTTCATTGATACCTATCATCATTCTGCAATACAAATATGGAATCCTGGAAATCCATACTGTTAATTAGTATAATTCCCATTTTTATCCTCCAGAGTAGTATGGAAAACCGGACCACAATCTCTTGGTTATGGCTGGTAACAGAAGTGTGGTCAACAGCAGAGATGCGTGATCTCATAAGAAAAATAAACCTAAGCTTGAATAGTCATTCTTAGTTTGGAACTGACCTATACAAATGCTGTAATCAGTATAACGAAATTACAGCGTGTGTTATGGACATGCTAACTGCTCTGGGAATATTGCAGATCTAGATGATTCTTGGAATAAGCTGTTTGTCTCAAAATATGTGTTCACTTAAGCATTTTATGTCCCCACAAACTATTTTAGTCTGATAGGAAGCTCAGGGATATTAGAGACAGTTGAAGAACTTTAGACTATCTTACCAAACCCCCTAGCACAGGGGTAGGCAACCTTTTTTGGGCTAAACCTGCCGGCACATTTGGCAATTTATGAAACTGTCATGGCCGGGCACCAGCCCAAAATGGCTGTCACTGGAGGCATGGCAAAGGACAAGTAACCTGCCCAAAAGACTGAGGACAAGGCTGAGGTGGGGACTGAGCCCCAACACACTCAGCCACTCCTTTGAGCCAAAAAAAAAAAAAAAGTGGGAAGGGTAGGAACAACTTGGCAAGTGCCAAAAAAGATACCCAGGGGCACATTGCTGCCCGCGGGCACCACATTACCTACCCCTGCCCTCATACAACTCATAAGAAAAGTTCAACATTTTAGATTTATACCAGTATTTAATCTACCTAATACAGTTAATATAGGCACAGTTAGTGTCCTATTTTCTTCTTTTTATTTTAAAAGCCAATAAATGCTAACTTAAGATGTATTATCTATAGAAATACAATCAATTCAACACCTTATTTTTCCGTAATGTTGTGGTTGTTTGTGTATGGAAGGATAATGGACAACTGGGGGAAAGTATTAAATGTGCAGTAAGAACTACTACTAGCATGATGTTAGTTATAGTCAAGGAGACTAAAATACTATCATTTATTTATTTGTATTTATTTATTATATTTATACCCCACCTTTTTTCCTGCAAGGAACCCAAGGCTGCTTACATAATCATCCTCCTCCTCTCCATTTTATCCTCACAACAACCCTGTGAGGTAGGTTAGGCTGAGAGTCAGTGACTGGCCCAAAGTCACCCAGTGAGTTTCATGGCCCAGCGGAGACTAGAACCCAGATCTCCTAAGTCCCAGTCCAACACTCTCACCACTACACCACATGATGCTTATATATTACCTCCACTATCAGAGGCAGTATGCTCTCAATACCAATATGGATACAATTTTACTGAATTGTAGGTGAACTTTCTGCAGGTTCCATTACTGGCAGTGTGGTTGAGTTACAGTGCAATCCTACACTTGTCTACTGGGAAGCAAGTCCCATAGAGTTCAATGGGACTTACTCCTTGGTAAGTGTGTATCAGATTGCATCCTTAGCCTCTTTTCATTTCTGGCTTGCAAACAAACTAACTAACAAAAAAATTGTTCACAGGATATATCTACTGTGCACCACATCCGTTGTCATACTTACACACCATTGACCTCAATCTGTTTGAGCACCCTAACAGCTTATGGATCACAGCTTATGTTCATTAAATATGTTATGATTCTTGGATTACAATTGCTACATAATTATCCATTCAACAAAATTCTTCCATCATTCTCTGTGAGACTTATTCCACCATCACACACACACCCTTTAATATCAAAACTTTATTGAAGTGGATTAATCCTGTACTTTGAATGGCAGCACTATCTACAGTATGTGCTATCTTTAGATAAGGCAACATGTAAAGAGAGATCCTTTAATGAAAGGAAAACAACTTTTCATGTTCCACTGAACAACAAAAATATGCAGCCGTTTATAAAGTTTTTTCCGTGTTTTTTTTTTAAAAAGAGGATAAAGCCTTCTGGCAATACATCAAACCCTCCTGCTTGGTTTCACTCTAACAACTCCAAACTGAATACTCTTTTACAACTTACCCAGAACATTGCTCTTTCAAATGTCCTTAGGTTTTCCTCCAGGCAATGGCAGCTATAGTCTATGCTGAAGTATTTGTTACTGCAGATAACAATGCACCATCAAATAGAGAAATTCTTTTTAACTCAACATCAATTGCTAAAGTAGCACCATTAATCTATCAATACAGGGACTCTCTCTCTCTCTCCCCCCCCCATATATATATATATATATATATATATTGCTACTGATCCCCCCCCCCCCCATCATTGGTCTAATCAAATTTCTGTGAAAGTATGTCAGGCAACATTATGGTGACCTTGGAATGACTCCCTTTAATAGAGTTTTTTAATTTGCATCTATGCAGAATGATGGTTGGTGCAGAGCCAAGATAAGACCAAGACGTAGCCAATATGGAGAAAATGCCCCAGGGTGTAACTCTCACTTTTAGAAGCAATTTTTTCCCCTCAGCAATATCTAAGCTGCACAGTCCAAAATTAAAGCTAGGCTAAGATTGTGGTGTAACTTTGGATAGAAAGCAGACTTTGGTTGTGATCCAAAATGCAGAGTAGTTAGCACTGTAATCCTAAACATAGTCCTACACTGCCTTGATAGATCAGACCAAGGTGTATGTATAATCCAGCATTCTGTTTCAACAACACATCAGGGAGCCCACCCAGAGCAGCAACCTGGGCTCTGACTTCAACCTGGAGGGGCTGGTCCAATATATTAGTCCAGCAGCACTGGTGGACAACCCAGGTCTCTCAGATTCATGGCCAAGGCTGACCACAGCCTAAGCCCATTGTATCAAGGCCAATGGAGACCAAGACCCCTTTGGCCCTGAGTCAGGACCTCTGGATCTGGCCCCACTAAGCCTGCACCTCCAAGAAACTAGCCTCTCAACTCCAGAGCTCCTTGTCCCCATGCCAACTGAGAAACAAAGGCAATGTGGCTGGAAGGACTTGTCAGAAAGCAGGAGGAGTGCTAGGCTCTAAGTCAGGGAGTGGAAGACCGACAACCTGGTCTTCTGCGTGGGTTCAATGCTAAGGGGGTAGCGAGTCCTGGGGTGGCCTTCTCCGAGATCCCCAGCGACTATCACCCTTAGCCCAGAACAAAGGGATAACTTATAGCCACAGAAGTATTTTTTAGAAAACAAGTTTATTTACAACATTACCTTCACAAACCCAGACACACGCCAGCAATACAGCTTATCAGTATGGTACAAAGTAGCAAGCAAGAAGTCTTAAGGACACCGTGATTTCAGGGCTCTCAGCTAGTTAGTTCAGCTCGGGTCCCGGCAGAGGCCTGGTCAACCGCACGCAGCTAGCTGGGTTCCCGGCGGACGCCTGGTCTACCCAAGTGGCTAGCTGGGTTCCCGGCGGAGGCCTGGTCTACCCAAGCGGCTAGCTGGGTTCCCGGCGGAGGCCTGGTCTACCCAAGCGGCTAGCTGGGTTCCCGGCGGAGGTCCGGTCTACCCAAGTGGCTAGCTGGGTTCCCAGCGGAGGTCCGGTCTACCCAAGTGGCTAGCTGGGTTCCCGGTGGAGGCCCGGTCTACCCAAGTGGCTTGTGAGTGATTTCAGCTTGGTTTCCCGGGGGTCTGGTCAACCCAAGCGACCAGTGAGTTCAGCTAGCTGGAGCGTGCCGGGTGTGGCTACCCGGGGTTGCCGATCCTTCGTTCCCTTACCCCAGGCATGGGGCAAGATTGTTGATCAGGTCCAACAACCCAGTTCCCTTGCGCAGGGTGTTTTATACCTTGGTGTTTCAGGTAGCCCCTCCCTCCGTGATCAGGTGGGTTGCCAATCAGGTGGGTTGACACCCTCCCTGAGGGGCGGCCTTTTGGGTCAGGTGGGGTGACGCCCTTCCCCCGTGGGATGGGGTCCCTTTGAAGCCACTTGCTTAATGGTCCCATCCTATGGTGTTGAGTGGCCATTTCTTAGGGGTGCCGAAGTGTCTGCTCTGGAGAGGTATTCAAGTCTTATGTAGATGGGGCTGATATGCGAGAGCATTGGCAAACCTGGGGATGCTTCCTGCCTTCCCCCCTGGGGTGATTCTATGCAGATGTTGTTTGTCCCTTTTGTCATCTGTGGAGACTGGCTGTCTCCCCCCCCCCGGGTCTCCTTCCCCCCTCCTTGGTGAGTGTGTGTGTGTCAGGCAGGGGGCTTAGGTTGGCTTTCTCCACACAGGGGTCCCCTTCTATTCCTCAAAGAAGGGGTGGAGTCTAGGAGTCATGATCCAGCCCTGGGAGCATAAAAATCTTCAGTCCACTCTTAGACGTCATTGGAGCAAGTTGTTCACTTGGAATTATCCTTGCTGCCTTGCACCATCATACCCTGTGGGTTCCTTGTCAAGACCCAGAGAGGACAGAAAACCCATTCAAGCAGAGATGGGGGGACACCTGTGGCTATCCAGATGGTGTTGGACTGCAACACTCATCATTCCTGACCACTATTCCTGACCACTATGCATGCTGGCTGGGGCTTATGGGAGTTAGAATCCACCAAAATATTTAGATTCCCTGACCCAGCTCCGGAAGCTCACAGGCAGGACTTGGGGATGAGACACCTTCTTTCATTGGCCCCAACATTTGTTTTCCAGAAGTTCACTGCTTCTGTCATGGAAGTTCCACTTAGCTCTCATGTTTAGCTCTATCCATCTTTCTGGACTATTGATTCCTGATCTACTGACACTTCACATGCAGGTCCTAATTTAAACATGACCCTGCCATGTGTAACCCCACCCAGGCACATTCTTTTTACATTGGCCTTAGTGTCCAGCATCACATCTTGTTGCACTGAACTGTGTAAGGTAATTATGCCTAGTGGGAAGAAGATGTGTCGTAATGTCTTCTAAAAAATGGATAGGCCACTTAGAAACTGCTCTGGAGGGGATTGCCTGGTATGGGTGCTCCAGAACTTACTCAACACATTGTGACACAATGGCTGGGTTCAGACGACGTGATAACCCACGTTTCAATGACAACCCACACTCAACCCATACTCAACCCTTGAGTGTGGGTTATCGTGTTGTCTGAACCCAGCCAATGGCTGCACTGTCCAAATGAATCAGGAGGACTCTAAACTGCCCTTCTTGTCACAAGTGAGATGTTGCTTTTTAAAAATCTAATTTTTGTTTACATAAAGTTGGTCTGTGGCTGGGCCTGGTAGCAGTCTGTTGAGTTATGCAATGGATTGTTTATCAGGACATTAGTTTGTTCATTGCCCAAAGGTTATGTCAGTAAATCGGCAGTACAATTCTGCCTGAACTGTCCGTTTTACAAAATGGCTTCTCACTGTGCCTCATCTGGCATGGTTTCCCCCCCCTTCTAAATGTGCAATTAGCAGCTGCAATGAGAAGTGCTATCTGCAGTGCTCTCATTGCTTTCCCCAACATTTCTGTTGTACTTTTCTTTTGGCGAACCTCCCTCCACATCTGGCTAATCCAAAGAGACAGTTTGCAGTGTTAATTTAAGATAATTACAGGCTAACCACTTGACAATCTTTCCCCCACAGAAGTTGAAGAACGATGTCTGAAGAAGTATCTGCAATTCACTCTGCAACAAGAATCTATCCAAGCCATCATTTCTGCACATGTAATTCTATAGCTTATAATAGCATCATCAATCCATGCATACGTAGCGGCTGAGGAGCACTTGAAAATAAAACTTTTTCCCCTACCATGAAAAAGTTTCCTTTCAATGCTTCCCCGCACCCCCTTCTCCCTTTTACTTTAAGCAGTACCACTACCAAGCAATCAAGAAATGTACAATCTTGCTTAGGGCATACACATTCCAATTTCAGTTGAACACACACAATAACACCCTTCAGTCTCACTCATGACAAGCATAATCCTGACCTCAATCCTCCAAACCCTGGAAAATAAAGATCGAGTTAAGAGGCACAAATCACCTAAGCCAGTGAAACTCTCCTAGCCTTTGCTAAATAAATAAATATTTGTCCATCTCAACCCACCCCCACCCACTGCAATATTTGACAAACTTTTACAACTCTAATAGATTTTCTGCTCTCCCAACTTCAGACAGTTTTCCTGTTCTCAGCCACTGGGATTTAACCTTGCAGTAACTGCATAGGAAGAGAACTTGACTCCATAGGAATGATGCAGAAATGGTGGCAGCTAAGGGATCTCTTCAGGCTTAATGGTGCATTAGCAGTTTCCCTCAGATTTTAAGGAGGGAGAGAGTAAGGTCTTGTTAACTCAGTCAGGAATCAGAAGATGTTACCGCAACAGGAACGAGAAATTCCATATTAAGCTGTCTCAAGTCATTCACATATCGTTGTGAATTCTTTATGGAGGTGTGAACTTCACCCACCAGAGATAACACATTTACAATCAAGCACTCCTTTGGTTGGGTCTGTTCTTTTGAGAGAAGATTGCATATGAGAAAGCAAAAGAAAACCATCAGCCAATCTATGCATTATGCAGGGTGACATGGTAACATTCCCAGGCATGCAATGGCATATAACGGGCTCTTTAATGCATCAGCTGAATTGTTTCTCGCTGTCACTGATACTTTAGTTGTTTTATGAGGTGGTGGTATTTTAGTGGATAATTGGTTTTAGCTGTCTTAAATTTTGTATGTTTTAATTTTGTTGTAAGTTGCCTTGAGTATAATTTCCCCTCCCTTTTTAAAAAAGTAAGATGTTTAAGAAATGTAATAAATGAGGAGGAGGAGGAGGAGGAGGAGGAGGAGGAGAAGAAGAAGAAGAAGAAGAAGAAGAAGAAGAAGAAGAAGAAGAAGAAGAAGAAGAAGAAGAAGAAGAAGAAGAAGAAGAAGAAGAAGAAGAAGAAGAAGAAACATGTTATACTTATAGCCAATGCATGGCCAATGCCAAGAGCAGCAGTCCTTACATTTCTTCCTCCCCTCTTCATCATTAATGTTGAATAAGGTGAAACGCATACTGTGTTGCAAGCAGCTGCCAATCAAATGGAATGGTGGATGAATGAACTCGCAACATGATAGCATGTCACATGTTTTGCCTTCCTAACTGTAATAGGGGAGAGAGGAGAAGATGATATCAGTGGCGGACAAATCTTGCTATACCATGCAGTTCTGGCCTGAGGAATTCTGACCAAAACCACTTTAGAATGCTGGTGTGAATGTCTGAATGATTTATTTATTTTATTTCTTTGTTACATTTATATCCCACCTTTTCCTCGATGGATTACATGTTCCTCCTCCTCTTCATGTATCCTCACAACAACCCTGTAAAGTAGTTTAGGCTGAGAGTCAGTGACTAGACCAAAGCCATCCAGTGAGATTCATGGATGAGTGGAGACTTGAACCCAGGTCTCCCCAGTCCCAGTCCAACACTTTAACATATGCAACACATATGCATATGTTTGTGGGGGCGGGGAACCTTAAGAACATAGGAACAATGTGATAAATGTAATAATAATAATAATAATTAAACAAACAAACAAACAAACAGCCCTATTGAATCAGAGCAAAGGACTCTCTAGTCCAGGATTCTGTTCCACTTCACACAGTGGCCAAGCAACTGCCTGTGGGACTTTCCTTCATGACGTAAACTAGCACATGAAGGAGAACATTCTTACATAGATCTCAGATGTGCTAATTTACTACATTCAGGGAGGGTTTCATCATGGCTGAGCATGCAAACAGACTACCCATAAACCTGAAATGATACCGCCAAGAATTCCGCCTACTCAAGTCATCAGCACATGTTTAACACAACCCCTGCTATAAACACGTCTGTACTTTTCCCACTAGACACATTACATTTCTTAGTCAGCGGTACTATCAGGCCAGCACTTTGGGGTAGAACTACATGGCCTCACTCAACAGAATGGGGCCCCAAACGTAGCAGGGCTGGCTTACCACATTTTGCAGTAAGTGAAGTCAGACACATTAACATCTAAAGACCCCACCCAGTACCCACCACAACCACCAAGCCCATGAAGTCCAGAGTCTAATGCTACCTAACTGTCCCACCGCTCCAGGTCAATCTTATAAGGGTGATGGCAGTGGGAAGGGGTTGTTGTTGTTGTTGCTTTACCTTGCTATGTATCTCATAGAGTCAATTCCTACGTTATGAATTCGTTCTGAGATGCACAGATTAGTTTCCGTGTAGGGAGACAGAGATACTGTGTGTTTCTTTTATCAGAAATTGATTACTCAAATTGAGGCATATTGGTTTAGATCAAAATGTTCTAGTCTAGTAGATGTTTTGATTACATATTTAACAAAATAGGGCAATTGAATACAAAGAAATCATATATTAAAATTGATAGAATGATCGGGAATGGTGACCAGGAATGTTCAATAATGGAAAGCGGGTAATGGCCAAACAGAAAAGGGGGTATATGTCCGATAAATATAATATTAAAAAGGGTATGTCTGATAAATATAGTATTTTACACAACTTCTATCTGGAGAATTACTCTTTCAGAGAATGAAAGATCAAAAGACCAAATCATAGTGCATGTGTCAATATTTCATCTGGTAAGTTACCACATAACATCCACACACAATAGATTCTGCTTAACTTGGATTTCTTCCCTTGTCTTTTGAGCTTCCATTACTGATCAGATTAGAACTACACTTCTTAAGGTGAAAGAAATCCCCTGCCTTCCCTCAACCTTTTGTCTCAAGAAGTATTTCCCATAATCTGTGTTTCCTTTTACGCAGCCAGTGTATTTCAAAGGCAAACCAAAAGGGGGACAAAAGATCAACTCAGGCTACAAAATTGCCTAAGAAAAGATCAACCTATAGGGAAAATACATGAAATTATTCCGTGGACCAATATTTGCTGGTGTGTGTGTGTGCGTGTATGTGTAATCCTATTCATTTCCATATTTTGCCTTGACTGCCCTTGCAACAGTTTACCACCTCCTGCATAGATCTTCAGAGTTACCTCTCTGCTTTTTTTTTATTCCTCCACTGATTGAATCCTGTAAAGCCTGTCTGCTTCCATCTTTACTTCAATCCCAGTTTGTGCATCACATTCTGGAGGCTGATCATCTTACATCCCTCCTGCTGGGATACTCCAGCACACCATCTGTTGCCCTAAATGGTTGATCTCCTGGTTTTATCTCTAGGCTTGCCACCTCGCAACCCAGACATATACCTTTAAATTTCCAGTTCTGGAGGGAGACTGCAATTTTTCCAGCCCAAGGTCTCGGCAGTCCTACTGGCTACCCTTCTCTCTCACCAGCTGTGTAGCACCACTGGAGTCCTGGTCACCACCCACAGTATGTGAGGCAGCTGACAGGAAGATTTAAATGTACGCATCTGGGATGGAAAGTAGAAATTCTCCTGGATTCAGTGTTTAGTGTTGTGCCCTGACAACATATGCTTGTTGTCATTACATATGTATTTGGCTCGATACCTTGGCTTGAGCCAAGGCTGAAATAGCACCATTGTATGGCTTAAAACATTTCCATCATCCCTGATGTTAAAAATCCAAATGAAGCACTCCTGATCTGCACTGGTGCTCTTGTTTTCTTTTTTCTTTGAAATAACATGCAAAAAGAGAGATTGGAGGAAGGAAATTGGTTCTCCTATGTAATCTACTATCAGAAACAACAGCTGTATATCAAGACCTGCCCTGATAAGGACATAAAAACACAGTGCTAACACCTTTTAATTCACTAGTTCAAACCTGGTATCCAAGGTGAAGCAAAATATATAAATGTAAACATACTTCACCTGCTACAGTTAAAATCCATACACTTTTTTTTAAATATAGAGTAATTGAACATCCAAATTGTTGCCATTAAATTATCCCAAGTGACAAGTTCAAAGTATGCTTGATTGTGTGTATGCAGGTTTCACATGTATATTGCAACTAATGAAGAATATTCTCATGTTTATTACAATAGTTTGCTTGTATAATTGGTGTCATTTTATCTGATTAAGAGATGCTACTTAGAAGTGTTAGATTTTCAATATTTTGAGTTCATGGCTGGGTGAAGGAAGGGAGCAGGTGGCATCAAGAAAGATGTGTGGGAAGTTAAGCTGTGGAGAAAAGACAGACGTCATTAGTTCATTGATCTGACTGCCGGGTTCTGTGTTTCTATGCATTGCTAACTCAGTGGCAGGTTCTCGCCAGGTAATGGAAGAAGTGCTAATGTGATCTGACTCAGAATCAATACTAACATGGTCTTAGATGCACTCTTAATGCTTGCTAGAGTACTAGCTTGGAGACAATGCTGGATTATGTTTTCAACCCTTTCAGCCTCTAACAAGCACCCTTAGCTCCTAACAAAAGCCAACATAATTAGTACAAGAGGCTAAAGAATGATGTTTGACTCAAGTGAAAAGAAAGAACAGTGGGAACATCTCACCCCTATGATTTTGCATTGGCCCTAAATGAGTAGCATGCCTTCCTATTCCTGAGTTCTAAAGTGCAAAACGGTAGGTGAATGCTACAGAGAAATGTTTACCAAGTGGTAACCTACCATGATTGGCATTCAACTGAAGAATGGGCTATCTTGAGCATTTTCCCATGTGGTGAGGAGAAACTTGTCACCCAGTCAAAAAGTTGTGGAGAGAGGAGTGGTGGTATGATCCTCGCTTCAATTCCTAACATTAGAGTCAGAGGGTGAGGATTTAGAAGAGGGAAAGGAAAGCCATCACAGGAATTGGTTCATCATAACTATATTTATAATCATATAACTTCAAAGTTATAAAACAGCCACTATAGTCAGACATTGTTGTGATGATTAGAAGTCCACAGCTGAATAACTCTGACCATTAGGATCCATTTCCCCCCCCCCTCATAGATGAAATTTCCCTTTCTCTGTTTGCTTCATGATACTCTTTCAAGAGAACTAACTGTGAAAGTAATGTCATTCAGGCAAAGCGTGACCAAACCAAATGAAGCATACATTGATACAGATATTCATTTTTCCTTATAATTTTGAAGATGTATATGTTTCAAATTAAACTGAGGTCATGGGATTACTATTCTTTTAAAAGCAGCTGAATAATTCTCATCATCATCATCATCATCATCATCATCATCATCATCATCATCATCATCATCTCTTGACATATTGGCTCACATTGTCTTCAAGAGAAAAACCATATGTTTACAAGGTTGCTAGCAAAGACACTCCTCTTCTCAGAGGCTCTCTGTGAAGGTGAAGGTCACACAAATCTGCAATGGAGCATTTGGTTTTTCATTGGCCTCCCTAGTGTGTTTTCTCTCTCAGTGCCTTTTATTTTCTTGGCAAAATGTCTGTGACATATCAGTATGTCATTTTCAAACTTCTTCATGCACTAGTATTTCTGTTTCGAGATCATTAATAAAACAGCAGCTTTGGAAGGTAGCACAACAGGTGTTCCAGTATGCTAGCAGAGAGGGAGTCTTGGTGTGTGTGTGTGTGTGTGTGTGTGTGTGTTTTAATAGAACCACTAGCCAGGCTGGAACTAAAGCTCATAAAATAAATAGCAGCATATATTTCTGTAGAGAAGAGACTACAAAAATATGCACAGTGTGCTTGCTAAGGAATAGACTATGTGTGCTGAACTTTCTATTAGAGGCAAAAAAATAAAAATAAAAAATCACTGCCCTGGCAATGCAGTCTTAAAGGTCAGCAAAATAAATCCCTTCCCCTTCATCTCTCTTTGCGGCTGGCATGGCATAAACAATTAGTTGCTCTTTGTTAAACTCCATATCCATTACATCCCATTCGAGATGTTTCTGGTGGTGCTCTATGGGGCATCATTAGTATGTGAATTTCCTTTTGACAGATCATAAAGAGAGCTTGAAGAAGAGAAGGGAAATATCTAGGAGAGATTGGCAGGCAGAATGTCACACAAGCCATTCTTGCTATAGGACAATATGAAAGTGTGCGGGCCTGTTAACTCCATGTCTTTTTGATCCGCAAATCTCTGCCTTCGCATAATCCTATGAATTCAGTTTCCTAAGCCCACTTTAATATTTCTCACCTTGATGTTCCCACTGGGCTGTTTCTATAATCAGTTTGTCCTCTTTCCTGTTTTCCTTTTGGGCTTCATTGATTTCTTATTTTGTGTTCAATATTAATATGAACATATTTGGATTTCTCAAGCCCCCTTTTTAGACCAATTTATCCCATCACAGGTTTGCTTCACAGACATCTTCGCTTCAGCACCTTTTCTCTTTAATCTTCATAGGCAAATCTAATGCTGCTGTCAATCAAGCACCCACCTGAAGTATTATGAATTTCAGGCTGCTTCTTTCCTGAAACGGAATATGAAAAATTGAACGCAATTTTGTTCTCCTTTTAGAGCCATCTGTGAACTCACATAGATTCCCCCCCCCTTAAAACTGAACACAATTCACAGCCAAACCCTGTGGCTTCATTGACTCTAAGATGTCCTATGAAAAATGGGCAGAGAGAATGTGAATATTTCAAATCATCATTTATTTCTTAATTTTATGACACTTTTCAGAAATACATACCAGGCCCATAAGTAGAAGCTATAGGATCAATACAGATGCCCTGGCTAAATCAGATGAGTTTGATGTATTATGATTGAACCAGATGTGGCCTCTAGTTGAAATTAATACAATTATTTGCTTTAAGAGAATAAGGAAAGGCATTGTTCAACCACCACCACCCCCATCATTTTATGAGACTGAGAGACTCATTTCACCATATTGGAAGGCTAGGTTTTCTAGCAGTAATGTGGAGGCATGCCGCATAACTAAGCACATAATCTGATACAATCTATTTATTAAATCATTTTTACCCAGCATTTTCAGCCACATGGATCCCTAGCGTGGCTTACAATCACATAAAACAGTAAAACAATTAAAACATCAATCAATATTCAGCAACAAGAAAAAATCCATTTCTGCAGCAGCAAAGTTAATATATTAAAATAAAATATAATGCTGCTGAAGGGTGCTGACCATAGTTCCTACATTTGGTGAGAATTTGTTTTCAGATCAAAGAAACTGAATTCCAGCTGTGACACACCAAGCAAAATTCACCAATTAAGGCTGCAATTCAGTGCCCCAGTTAGCTGGGAGTACATTCCATTGAATGCAATGGGTCGGCTGAGTAGGCATATATAGTATTTATTTATTTATTTATTTATGATGTGTATATGCTGCCTCATAACAAAAAAGTTCCCGTGGCAGTTCAAAAAATAAAAGAGTTTAAAAGGGGTGCTGTTAGTGTGCAAAGCAGATTGATAGCTCTAATTCCAGATGTCTTACATGACACATGTAAGAAGTCTCTTGGATTTGCCTATTTTTGATGTGGCATCCCACTGTACCAACAAACAGTAATTCAATCATAGGGACAGAAGACACTTCTAGGCTCATCAGTTCCAGCCCTTTGCAGTGTGAGTGACAGGATTCACTAGACCTAAACTATACCTGACAGATGGTTTACCTAGTCTCTGCTCAGAAACCTCCAGAGAAAGAAATTCCAAAACTTCCTTAGCCAATTTGGCATCTTCCAACAAACACAGAAGGAGGGGGGAGGAGTGAAGAAGCCTTAAGAGGAAAAAGAGAGAAATAAAAACTACCAAGAAGGTGTGTGTGTGGGGGGGGGGGGAGTCTTCCATTCTTCTTCTCTCTCGCTCTCTTCGCAAAGTAATACCATAGACTGGTACTAAACAACTGATTTGGTCTTGGTCATGACAAAACATTTAGACAAACAAACAAAACCCAGCTCAATAATCTCCCAAAATATCATCCGCCTCTGCATATCATCTGGAAACTAAAGCTATGATGGCAAGGAATGGTGATCATGTTTTTAATATGAAGAAGGCCTGCTCAACTTTGAACTGGTCTCAGAATCAAACTGGTAGTTGTTTAAGAATGTAAAACTAGTAAGCTTCCTGAAATTACATTTTAGGAAATAGTTTTCTGCACTATTTAAAGAAGGAAGGCTGAATAATTCTGTCTAGAGCAGGGATGGGCGACCATTTTTTGTCAAGGGCTGCAATCACTTGGGGTAATGTGTTGGGGCCAGATGTTGACAGTTAGTAGGGTCAAAGTCAGCAATGCACAAAGTGGGTGGGACACCCCTTGTCTTTCTATTTCTCCCCTCCCTTTTCTCTCTCTCTGCCAGTCCTTTTCTCTCCTACTACCCTCTTCCTTCCCGCACAGCAAGCTGCTGGAGAAGGGAGAGATCACTCTTGCCAGATGTCTGAACTGATAGCATACAGAGGGCTTTTGAAATGAGGCTGGAGGCCATGAGAAATAGGCCAAGGATCACAGGTTGCCCATCTCTGGTCTGGTATAAGAAAACATCAGTCTCCCGGGGAATCACCATGACTGGGCCAGCCAAAGGAATCACCAGTATTTCCACCCTCCCTGTTCAGTTGACAGATGCCTTCCATCAGTAGAGAAACTTTAGACAGATAGCAGTACCTTGTGCATCCACAGGACCCCAAGATAATAGCTTTGTTAATTTGTCTCATGGAAATGGGGCCTTAAGTATTTAGTTGCATTGTACCCATGTACTTTATCATTCATTTGGGAGTTTTCCCCAGTGTATTTCACCGCTTCTTGATTTGTTCCAATCTCAAAACTGCTGATAGGACACAGGTAGTTGTCCTCAATCATTTCATACTTTAACTTTGATTTTCCTCTCTTTTCCTGACATTTTTTTCCTTTCCTTTTCCGAGTATCCAGCCTAATTATTGTTATTTCTCTTTTCTCCATCTTTGCTTTGCTTTCCACTCTATAGCCCTCAAGAGGAAGAATTCAACAGCCCTGCCCACCCCCTAGTCAAATTTGATTCAAACTTTAAATCCTATGATGGTTGAGTCGGTTCAGAATCAGGCACAATCGTGCTTGCCCAACCATAGCTTGAGCCAAAGCTAAAGCCATTTCTTACACTTTTTGAAAAAAGGATTTTAAGAAGTATCTGTCATTTTAGACAGGTTTATGCACAAGATGATGCTGTGTGCTGCTGATAAAATTATTCAGCATTATACACCACTGCACTCAAATTTCAATTATTCTTTCTTTGTTGCAAACTTTATCATTTTGTAAGCCACAAAGTATTGCCTGCTGCCTGCATTTTTAGAATACCCAGTACTTTGGGAACCTACTGTAGTTTTCCTTTTCATATGATAGATTAGCTGTTGCCCGCTGTTGCCCGCAGCTTCTCTCGCATGGATTTTAGGATTTGGGACGCCCCACACACAACAGTCAGTCAGTCATTCAAAAAGTTTCCCTCCCTTTTCACCCCCTTAGAGAACATTCTAAATGGCCTAGGGGAGATTTGCATACCCACTCCTATTGGCCCCTGCAGGAATTCATACGAACATTCTAAGTGTCATATGGGCTATTTGCATAACTGCTCCTATTAGCTCCTGCAGCAATTATGAGGTGAGGCCGAATTACATAACTGCTCCCCTGTTGTTTTGCCCATAGGAGATATGAGAGTGGGGCAATTCCCCCCCCTTTTCACCCCCTTAGGGACGGAATTTCCAAATATCCTTCCTTAGTGGGAGTCTACATCATAAAAACAATGTTCCTTCAAAATTTCACGTTCCTAGATTAAACAGTTTGAGCTGGGCGTTGATGAGTCAGTCAGTCAGTCAGGACTTCTTTTATATAGAGAGATACTGTATAACTTGAAAACAATGTCCTTCCTTCATTAAGACTGCAGTCTTAAGCATACTTACCTGGGCATGTTCCACTGAATACAGTCAGACTTACTTACAAGTAGATATGCATTTTATGAGAATTCCCTTCGCACCCCACGTTCCTGTGGGGGGGGGGGAGGATTTTGCGAGGGAGGGGGAAGGGAGAGCGAGGGCTAGAATGAGGTGATTTCACCTCCAATCAGGGCTCGGGCAAATTGTTTGCCCGATGGGGTGAGGCATAAGGGGTGGGGCCCTGAGGCAGTATTTATGCACAGGAGACCCCACCCCAAGCCTCCTTCTTTGCAGCTCCCTCCCTCCACTCCCGATGAAGCAGTGTGGGCTCCTCTGGTCGCCTTTTATGGGGCCGAGTAGGAATTTTGGCTCGTTGTCCTAATTGGCTCTGGGCAACCTGCGTGTTTCGCCTACTCCATACTGTGTAATCGGCGGTGGGTTTATTATTTTGGGTTACCTGCTAATTTGGTCACATTGGCCTTAGGTTAGGCAGTAAGTGCGGTGAATAGGCAGTGGGGGTTAGGGTTGCGGTGTGCATCCCATGGCACCTTTTAAGGTGATTGGCGAGAACCCGAGCCTCACAAATGTCGATGCCTTGTGGCTCAATTTGTGAGAGGTAGGGTCGCCTTTGGGGTCTACCCATCTCACCCTCCTCGGTTGTCCCGTGGCGCCAGGGGATGGTGATCCTGTGTAGATCCCCCAGCACTCCGAGTGCAGGATTTTAGGGTGGCGAGTCACCGCGCCGCCCTCGAGTTCGGGATGCTTTCGCCCAGGCATACTCCACTGGCCTTCGGGCCGGCCTTAGTTAATCCCGCACTTCTCCCTTCGCAGACCTTCGATTCAATAAATGTGGCCCTGATTTTATACCATAACTGTTGTCTCGTCTCTTCATTTCCCCCTTTACCCACGCAAAGGGTGCTCTATTTAATTTTATCCTTAAAACAAAACAGTAGAAATTGGAAAACTATTCTATATACCAGTGTTATTAGTAGACCATCAGTATTGTTTTGTTGTGTTTCTTTTTCTCTCTTGGAAAACTTTTGTTTTTATCTCTAGTTTAGTAACCTCATGTATACATAGTGCACTACTGCTAGCATGAATGACCAAACAATGCAAACTCTAGTACAGTATTCAATAAATAAATCTTACAAATTATGAGCTTTTCTAGATGAGGCAATTATTCTGTGTTTCTCATTCCCTACTAACCATTGTTTATGGGTTCTTTAGACAACGTCATGACACTCCGGTTTCACTTCTATTTTTAAACATCACTTTTGGCAAGTTTTTTTAGAGCAGGGAAAATGCAATATTATTTGTGAAATAAAAAAGAACACTTTTTCCACTTGTGTAATTGTACTATTCTTCTATACCACAGCGCCACCTAGAGGTTATGTAGTGGAAAAGCAGGAAAGGAAATGCTCTTTATGTAGTGCTCGAATCTCAGTTCTGCAATGAAACCGAAAGTAGATACAGTGGATTAACAGGCTCGTGTAGAAAAGCTCTCTATATAGGTGGTCTTTGGCCATATACATGCTACAGGCTTTATTTCCCAATCTCAAGGAACTCTGGGAGTTCTAGGTCTGTGGCACAGAGAGATAGCAGAAAATACTCATGACTTTACAAAACTGCAATTGCCAGAATTCTCTGACAACAAATATATGTTTGTACAGTAGATAGTGCTGCTCTGTGTAACAAGACGAAAGCTATCTTCAATGTTATGAGAGCTTGAATTGTGCCATCTTAAAACAATGGGCAGAGCAATCCTAACACCCCGATCTGCTTGGGGGGTGTTAGGAAGGGGCAGAGTCACCCCCTTGCCAGAGGTGGGGGTCTCTGTCCATCCTAGCAGCCCAGTTCTACCTGCAGAAGCCTACCACCAGTGGTATTCCCACTGGTAGAAGCAAGTGTGAGGCATTCTGGGGGTGGGGTGGAACTCCATTTCCTGGGAGGGGCCTGGTTCAGGCCTCTCAGCTCCATCATCTTGAAGCTGGTGTGGCCACACACCCCATTGCTTCCAATGGGGTGAAAATTTAAAATCAGAATACCTACTGGGCTAAAAGCTGCCCCCCACACACACACACACCTCTTCTGCCCTGGCCAGTGTGAGCTGGTATGGCTTGGGATGGGGTGCAGATGTACTGCTTTGCTCCTTCTCAACACCACTTAGAATTGCACCATAAAACAAAACTATTAATCAGACAGTATTTACTGATTACTCAAAGTGTCAAGGCAGTTTGGGGCATGAAGCAGCCGAAGTCAAGCACTGTTCTTTGGCCTCTTAATTAACAGGTTCAGCTTCAACATATAGATAAAGATAAAGGAAACTTAGGTGACACCAGTTAAAATTTATTGAATAGCACATTTGAGCTTCATTTGCTATATACAGAAGGGAGAATAAAACGTGCAGCTTTCAAACAACTTTAAAAACAACACCCTTCTTGTAAGACAAGTGCATAAAATGTCAGGGCAAAGATTTATACACAGGTATGTGTGTGTGTTGTATTTATGGGTTTAAAAGTTTAAATTAGTTTTTTTTTCTTATTCTTTAAATTGTCATCTTTGAAAGGTTAGTGATGATGTAATGTTTAACTATAACTTTACATCACCACTAACCTTTCAATTATGACAGTTTGAAGAATAAGTAGACTCTTTCAGAAGTAGATGCCCATAAATAAATGAGCAGGTATGCTCGATGTAAATATATAAATATAATTTTATATTAGTCTTTTTTCTTTGGATCATTGTCCTCACAGAAAGGTCAGCAATGATGAATTACAGTTTGTCACTGAATATAAAATGTGCACTGTACAGTTCCATTATTTGCTGGTAAAGAAAAAAAATGATTTATTAAAGCATCAAAATATTTGCTCAAGGGCTTCAGTACATGAAATATATAGCATGCATTTAACTGCCTTCCTTAAGGGACTGAGTGCATGTCCTCCTGAGGTCACAAATGAGTTGATCTATAGCTCTGCTTGGTGATCTAGCAAAATAATAATAGTGTGGTATCAAAATTAGGCATCTCAGCTGTCCCTGTTGACCAGTGGGGATCCCTACTTTCTGGTACCTGGTCTGTCTCTGAGAAATCCTTGTTCATCATATTTTTACCTTTTAGAGATGCCTTTTAACCACTTTGCTCATGTGAAATTCTAGAGTTGTCATTCCTCAGGGTCCATCCTAAAGGTCTCTAGAATGTAAATGTGTGTCAGGGATGTTGAAGAGTCCTTGGTCTCAAGTCACGAGTCGAGTCACGAGTCTTTGGACCCGAGTCTCGAGTCCAAGTCCAAGTCCTTGGTCCAAAATGGTGAATCACGAGTCACAAGTCACGAGTCACTTCCAAAGCTGACTCCACGAGTCCCTATTAAAATTAATGGGGGGTTTTCCCAACAAAATAAGGCTACTTCAGATGTGTGGCTTAAATAAATTCTAGGCACAAGTGTGCCTTTTTGTTTCAAAACTGATTTTGACAAGAACAGACCAGGCAGACAAACCCAAAATAACCAGGCAGGCAGAGGCGGCAGGGAACCCCAAAGCAGGCAGGCAGAGGCAGCCAAACCCAAAATGTCTGAAAAGTTGCATTTTAGGGAAATGATTTAAAAAAATAAATCTTCGCCAGCGATCGCACTTCTCTCCACTCCTTCTGGCACAGCCCAGGGATGTTGAAGAGTCCTTGGTCTCAAGTCCCGAGTCAAGTCTCGAGTCCCATTAAAAATATTGGGACTCGAGTGGGACTCGAGTTAGAGGGGGGACTCAGTCCGACTCACAAGTCAAGTCCTGGAGTCCGAGTCCCCATTCCTGGTGTGTGTGTGTGTGTGTAGATGCATCTTGTCTCTAATCTACAAGCATGTAAATGCATGAAGGGAAGAACCCCTAATGCAACATGCAGTGCAGACTTTGCCAATTTCACATGCTAAAGTTGCTGGGCTATATTTTGAACTGTTGATAACATACTGGGTTGTACCCAGTGTTAGTCCAATTAAGTCAATGAGGACACAACCCTGCAGCCACTAGATGCTGTCTAGATGGCCATAGGAAAAGTAGAGTCCCAGCTCTGACCTCAGACGAGCTCTCCAAGGTCGGAGCTAGGACCCCGACTTTGGAGCACCCTCCCTCTGCCCTTGCAGCCAGCGTGGAAAGAATCATGCTGGCTGCCACTCCAAGGTCACAAGAGTGACCTCGAAAATGGCATTTTGGGGGTGGGCAGGGGAGGAGTGAGGCACCGCCATGCTACGAGGAATCCTGGTGGCGCCTCAGCCTCCTCCCCTCATGAGCTGGGGAAAAACATTTAGACAACTGAAAACGGGCACCTAAGTGTTTTGGAGGGAGAGAGATCCTCCCTCCCTCCGTAGGATTCGCATAATCCTCGGGGTTTGGAGGGATACGGGCAGCCACATTGGATCGTGCTGCCCATCTACTTTAAATAGCACTAATATTGGATACAACCCATTACAGGATAAATTATGTTTTTTCTACATTTTTTTTAAAGCAAAAACATCAAACAAACACCATATTGGCCTTTAAATCAGCAGAAGCAGGTGGTGCTATATGTCAAAAAAGTTATCCCAGACTACAAGAACAGCCCTATCCTGTGCAGAAATAAGCAGACCTAAACCCATTAAAACCAATGGCCTTAGAGCCAGGCCAACTCTGCACAGGTTCAGCCAGTAAAAAAATTGGATTAGGTCAAACTTTTTTTTTTTGGTCCACGAATCACATTGCAAGCTCAGAAATGTACGGACTTCAACTGCAGACTGGTGCCCAAACACAAAATAAATTCTGAACCAAAACAAACTGAAATAAACTTTTCATACATCCGTATCCAGAAATAATTCAAAATTTTCTGTTGAGACTCAGGGTGCTTTCCTGGGGCAGCCGCTCCAAGAAGCTGACAATGCATCTGTCACTGACATGCAGTCTGAGCATGTTTATTCTGAAGGAAGTCTCACTGAGTTCAGTTGGACTTTCTCCCAGCCGAGTGTGCACAGGATGGAAGCCTACGCCTCGTTTACCTTAATTACTGTGGTTGCTGCTGCCTTATTAGTTTGGGCATATGTAAAGGCTGCTGCTCATGGGGCTCAGTTGCCTTACATGTTTACATCCCATGCAAGCGATGAACATCCCAAGGGGCCCCACCACTGTTTGTGTGTTTTGTAAGCATGCTATGAAGCTGAGTCATCTGGGTAGAAGTTGCAGTTGGCCGGACCATGTGGATTTGGGCATATGTGTAAAGGGGTATAAGGGGGTTGAAAGGCAGAAACTGTGGCAAGCTCTTGAAAATATATTTGTTTACACAGCTTTCCCTGGTCTGTAAGAAACTATGATACTGCCCTGTTTTATTGTTGTCTTTGCAGTAACGTTTTTATCAATTTATTATTTTATATTGAGATCACACACACACACACACACACACATATGAATTTTAGTGTGAGCCGCTTACAGATTTCATTATATTAAGCAGTATGGAAGTATTATAAATAAATAAGTACCAGATAACATGCTACAGTTGTCCAGGACCACATACAGTATAGGCTGGCCTCAGATGGGGCCTGGCCCCATCCAGCAATCTTTTGGCCACATCCACTGCCGAAGGTGGGAAATGCTGATCAGTGTCATAGGGGTGGGAGTATCAGTGAGGTTCGAGCTCATCAAGATTCTAATATTTTCATCCCTGAGCTAGGTTCATCCCATTTCCAAACATGAGCCTTTTTTTAACAAAAAAGTACACATTTCAGTGTCCTTTTTTAAAAAAAAAATGTTTGTACCCAATATGCACACTTCCCTCTCCCCATAGACCAGTGATGGTGAACCTTTTTGAGCCCGAGTGCCCAAACTGTGACACAAAACCAACTTATTTATTTCAAAAGTGCCAACACTGCAATTAAACCTGAATACAGAGGTTTTAGTTTTAGAAAAACAACTCATACAGTTGTCTGAACTAATTAACATATTTTGTCTTTACAGAAAAACACAATAACAGAGCTTTCAATGATACAAACAGTTTTTTGTTGAAAAAAAATCAACTCAAAAAATTATTATAGTACTACATTGTACACATAGCCTGAAGGGAATTTATACAAACTTTTAAAATAATTAGGCACATGTATTTTTGGATAAGGGATTCTCAACTTGTAATATGATTATATGCCAGACTGAAATTGTATGGGGCAAGCTTTACCCCGGGTCCTTTCCCTGCTTCTACAGGTGTCGAATTAGTAAAAGTAAAAGTCAACCTGTACTAGGATGAGCAAGATAAACAAGAAAACTAAATGTGCTTAATACATTTTAAACACTTTATGCCTTGGACTGCAAACACTGCATTAGGTAAAAGTTTGCATTGGGCATGCTTTTGCACAATTAATGTGATTTTTGCTATTGCCTGCATGCTGATAATTTGTCAAACCTTGTCTCATACTCGGTTAGTTTGAGAGCAACACATGCAGCATTCAGGTCAACTGTTAGGGCTTTACATCCAAGCCATGCTCTGTGCATCATTCTTCAAAATCTTTTAAATGTGATAACAATGTAGAAAAGAATTCTGTAACAGGAATTCTAGAATAAAATCATTCTGTTCCACACTGTGAGAAAGAACAAAATCATTAGTGTTTTGCAGAAGGGGACAGTCTTTTGGCGATCTGGTGACCAATGGCTCGAGTGCCCACAGAGAGGGCCCTGCGTGACAGCTGTGGCACCCGTGCCATAGGTTCACCATCACTGCCATAGACTAAAGCATGAAAGTGTACATTTTGGAGGGAAAATGTGCACTTTTTGAATGCAACCGCAAGTTTGGGAATTTGTGAGCTTTTCTTTAAAAAAATGCACTCTTGTTCATATTCATGTTTGCAATATTTTTTTAAAATTACATTTATACCCCGCCTTTTTTCCTGCAAGGAACTCAAGGTGGCTTACATAATCCTCCTCCTCCTCCCCATTTTATCCTCACAACAACCCTGTGAGGTAGATTAGGCTGAGAGGCAGTGACTGGCCCAAAGTCACCCAGTGAGTTTCATGGCAGAGTGGGGACTAGAACCCGGATCACTACACCACACTGGCACACTGGCACAATGTGCAAACGGGGCACATGTGAGGTAAAAATGAACCCAAACGAAATTCTCATACATCCCTAGGAAGCTCTGGATCTTTTGCAGCCAGTCAGCCCCAAATCTGGGCTGTGTGCCTCAGGCAGCATGCAGGGCCAGAATAAGGCCAGCTGATGCCCTAAGCACAGCCCAATAATGATGCCCCCTCAGCCCTTTCATTGCTTAGTTGACAAGATATTAAGGCTCAATAAATGCTGAAGGTGAAATAAGACATTAAAAACTCAGTTTTCTTCAAAGCCATCCCCCATGCCAGAACACACAACTATATTAAATATAAACTGTTTTTTATTATATTTATTTAACACTAAATAGCAGCAAGCAATATAAGCCAATTACTTATAACTAGGGCAACAGAAAGAAATACAAATTTTCACCACTGTTTTATGCTTCTTCTTTTTTTTTAAAAATAAAACTGTTCTAAGGGAAAATGCAAATGAAAAAAAATTATGGTACTCTGTGTGACCCCCTTCCCTCGGTGCCCTAAACATGTGCTTGTATTGCTTAATGGTTAATTCAGGGCTGGTGGCATGGCCCACTGCCAAAGCTGAGGAGAGCAAGGGGACAGAGGTGAGGTCGGACCAAACTTCAAGAATGACTGTGTGCTGCCTATAGGCCGTGATGCCTCTGCGGGGGGTAGGGAGTGGAGAGCTGGCCAGCCAGTGAGAGCACTAGCAAGTGCCTCTGCCAGCCAATCAGCTCTGCGGCCTGTTGCAGAGTTCCAATGTCTCTCTCCCTTAGAGCTCAATGCTTTACTTTAAAACGCAAGCGATGGAGTGCCAGCTGAGATAACTGTGTCCGTCCTCTGAGGCCGAGCAGCCACGCTGTTGACCAGTCCCAAGCTTTGTGTATCCAAAGAGCTGCTGCCTGATTTATTAATTTTATTTATTTCATTTAAAATATTTATAGGCCGCCTTTCAGGCCTTTCATATTTATCAGGTGTGCTAATGAATGTCTACTGCCAAAAGGGTAATGAGTGCGTTTAAATCACTGTCGAGTGTATATGTGTGTGTGTTTAAATCACTGTAGGGTTTCATACTTGGGCTTCCAGGATTGGAGAGGAGGAAGAAGAAAGAAAAATATGAATAACTCTATATGCATGATTAAAAATAATCAGCCAACGCTCCTGTTCCCTGGCTGGTTTTTCCTTCTTTTTTCCTGGCAGCTGCTCCCGATTCTCTTCAGAAACAAGTTGGTGTTTCACAAATGAATTTATGGCTCTCTCTTCAAAATGAGATTTAAGCTGTGAGGTAAAACTAGTGTGCAGTGGTGAATTCCTTTCCTATCTTCTTAGGTGGGAGCCAAGTGTTGATTTTTCTGCAAGGATTTCCCCACCACCACCCCTCCACCCCCTTTCACCATTGCCTAGTACCCCTCTTCTAATAGCTAAAAACAAAAATGCCTCTATACGCTTTTTGCCAGACTGCGCCTCCTCCCCCTCTCCCAGCACACACAAGCCAGCAAAATGCCACCCTAAAAAAATAGCATGGAGAATTGTGGGAGGTCATTTTTGCCCATTTCTAAAGGATAGAGCTGAAGCTACAAAGGGGTTAACATCTCCCCTGTGATTTCCTGATACGTCAGTGATTCACGGTTTTTGACACTACGTTTCTGGGCAGAATAAGATATAACTCCAAGCAAGTAGATGCTTTGTTTTTCCACACTCTTTAATGATCAGTCTAATCAATAATGTCTTTTTCATTTATTAGACACTGGGAAAAATGCTTGTTAACTTTCAAGAACAAAATACTGCAGGTGGTGGTTCTGTTTGTTTAGAATATAAGAGCATATCGATCAAGTTGCTTAGTCAAAAGTTAGGCAGCTCATTGTGAACAGTTGTTGAGATTTGTGGTTTTAGTAGGCTAATCTAAAGCAAAAAATTATTAAACTCAGATCAATAGTATGGATTGCTCCCTTTTTAATATCTTGCTCAAAGAAATACAAATAAATGCATTTATATCCATTTGCAATATAGATTTATGTATTCATCTTTAATGTTTCAGTATTTATTTTTACAGCAGTTGAACTGCAAGGCCCTGCCTTACATTATTTAGTAGTATTAAATATGAAAGACAAATCTGAATATATATTAAACTGTGTACTTCCAATATACTCAAGGGTATTAGGATTTTTTAAAGTCTCTATAGACCTAGTGGAGCTCTCTTTCTTTGTCCTTGCAGAGATGCTCATCGTACCCGAGGAAAGGCCAGCTATGAATAACTCCTCACAAGGCGAAAAACTGGTGCCCTCATACTGATCCCCTTTCTCTCTTTAAACCTCCTTCCTCACAGGTTTGGGACTTCTTATAATAAAACTGCAGTTCATTAAAAATGGAGCTGGTGTGTGTGCATGTGTACGCATACACAAGCACTTCTGTGCTAGCTCAGGACTAATGTTCTGCTAGTGATAGCAATGTATCACTTGGTGGCTTTGTTTCAATTGAATTTGCTCTTATGATGATGATCGTTGGAATATGAATACAGCAAGCTACATGATATAACACACTTTCAATTTGCCCAGATTAGGAGGTGGTGAGGCCAAGGGTGGACTCCACTCCACACACTGCCGCTGTCTGACTCCAGCAGGCTTCAGTGCAACCACTTGAGTTATGGAGCTCACAGACAGCCAGGCACCATGACAAGGCCAACAGCAGTGGTGTCCCCAGGATGTGATGCCATTGCCCTTGTCATCTCACTGCACATGTGTGAGTAAGAGTAACCCAGATTGTTGCATTGGAGCTTGGAGGAGGCTTGGAGGAGCCAGTGCACATCCCCAACTCTCCCAAATCCAAAGTGTTTATGGGAGCATCTCAACTAGCTACTGTGGGAAACAGGATGCTGGACTAGACGGATCTTTGGTCTGATCCAGCAGGACTTTTCTTATTAGGGAAGACCACTAAACTATTTCTTTTTCTACAAGCTATTCTGGATATGCTTTGATCTTCTGTTTACCTTACTGCTGCTGATCACTTTCACTTATCCTTAGTCTGGTCTCACCAGAGTTCTGGTCAAAATTACCTTACCTACCAAAGGCCCACCTAGCCCAGCAAACTGTGGCCAGCCAAACGTCTCTGAGAAGCTCACAAGCAACACATATTTATTTATTTATTTATTTATTTTATTATATTTATGAATCGCCCATCTGGCCAGACATCCAGCCACTCTGAGCAATGTACAATGCAATAAAATACAAGGGGGGGGGGGACACACACAGAGTACAAAACACAATTAAAACAGTACAAAACTTAAAAATCCTAACCCACCCCATATTCTCACCTGAAAAGCCACGTTTTTAATGCCCGGCGGAAGCTAATCAAAGAAGGGGCATGCCGGAGGTAACTGGGGAGAGAGTTCCATAAATTGGGGGCTGCCACAGAAAAGGCCCTCCTCCTAGTCCCTACCAGCCTGGTTTCTCTGGCTGATGGGACAGGGAGAAAGCCATCCGTGGTGGATCTATTTATTATATTTATTATATATATACCCCACCTTTTTTCCTGAAAGGAACCCAAGGCGGCTTACATAATCTTCCTCTCCATTGTATCCTCACAACAAACCTATGAGGTAGGTTAGGCTGAAAGTCAGTGACTGGCCCAAAGTCACCCAGTGAGTTTCATGGCCGAGCGGGGACTAGAACCCGGATCTCCCGAGTCCCAGTCCAACCACTCTTAAGTTAACCACTACGCCACACTGGCTCACATGAAGGTGATGGTAATGTATAACTTGGTGGTTTTGTTTTAATTGAATTTGCTCTTATGATTATTATAGTAATATGAATGCACCGAGCCACATCAAACTGAAGAATAAAGCTGTGCACAATTTTGAAAGTGCTACAATAAACCTTTGAACTCCAAGTGTCCTTTATATTCACCCAATTGAAGTGAAATGCCTCATGAAAGGCATTAAAGCTACAGGAATCAAAGGTTTGACTGCAAGAAGGGTGTGTGTCCTGGACTTAGGGTTGGGCCTCACAGGAAGTGGCTGGTCAGTTGGGCAATCGAGTGGCCTCTGGTAGAAGGAAGCTAGGACTGGCAGGGCAAGGGTCATGTTCAGTCAGTGGTTATGCTGGGTAAACAACAGCACAGCAAAGCATCTTGGACAGCACTCTGTAGTTTCTGCTAGGCTGGAGTAGTTCCTCATGGAACGAGCTGTTGTTCTAGCAAGGGACTAGCAGCAACTGAAGGCTCAGATAGCTCAGAAGCTGCACATTCCACTGGGTACTACTGACCACAGCCTTAGAGCCCATGCTCTTTTGTGTAGCCTTAACCTCTTATGCAGCTGAGGGACCTGAGAGAGGCTTTGGGAGAGCCATTCTTGGTGGCTGTGGTTGATGGGAGGGATGAGTCCTTGGATCTGAGGGATACATCAGAGATTTCTGAGGATCCTCTCTGGAGTGGGGTGGCTAGTATCTCATTGGTCTCAGGGTCCTCTTTGGGGTGACACTGATCCCCCAGACCTGAGGCCATGACAGTGTCCCCCCAAAAGGATGTGTGGTTGTTAGATATATAGCATCTCAATGTTTTGCTTTTTAAAAGCATTGTTTTTCCATGTGTGTGTGTGTGTGTGTGTGTGTATTTGAAGGAAATATCAAAGTGGGTTTTTTCATGTGGTTAAATTGAAGCCCAAAGGGATTATAAGCGACCTGCCCATGATCATACAGCAAGTCACAATTCTCCCTCTCAGCAGGCTTATGCCTTCTTTGCTCTTACCAAATTAGATATTTGTGGTGTGTGTGTGTGTGTGTGTGTGTGTGTGTGTTTTCTCACAAGGAAACAAGGCAAATGTTGAGTTGGGAAAGTTCCAGGCAGATGCTCTGCAGTTAAACCAAGAAAAGACTATAGAATCATACTGCATTATTCAGAGTTTCTTATTGTTTGGCATTAGAATTCTTTCTGAGATTTTGGTGATTTAATAGAATGAAATGCAGGCCCAAGACAAGACGATTTGGGCTGCAATCCTATACACACTTACCTGGGAGTAATTCCCAATTCCCATTGGCTTCATCAGTGGGACTTACTTCTGAGTAGACATATATAGGATTGCAGTGTTAATTGCCTCTAGATACAGCTATTATCATTAGTTATGTTAGCAAAGAGTTGTTTGTCCTTATTTGGCTTGGTGAAATTCCATGGACGTATATTCATGAGTACCATCAGCTAAAGCTGAGACTGCCATGCATTCCTGTGTAATTCAGACTAAGATTAGCTGGGGTAGTCTAGCATGCTTCTACCTCTTCCATAGGTGGGTAAGGACTGCTTCACTTTGCCATTCTTTCCATGACCTGTCATAACCTACCTACTAACTGGGAACCACCTTCAGGAGTACTGTCTCTGCACCATGTCTGTATAACCTATGACCCAGGACTAGAGAGTTGCCACCAGAATGGTGCCTCAAACAACATTCAAAATGAATGCGGGGGCTCCTCAGGTAAAACATCTAAGGCATTTTCAGTGAAGCCAAATGATGAGTTTTAATCATATTTCCTTGGAAGAGATGGTTGTGAGACAACTCCTGAAGAAAGTTTCTTTGGCTCCCAAGGATTGAAATCACTATCAGCCCATCACAAATACTGTACCTCTATCTTGGGCAAGGTACTCAAGCAGGCAGTTGGCACTCCTGGACGACACAGCTTATTTGGGCCTATTTCATTCTGGTTTCAGACCTACTTTGAAGGTCCCAGTTGAGTTGGTGAGCAGCACGCTAAGAGGAATCCCTGCTGTTCCTCTCCCTGCTGGTTTCACGCACCATGCATCCTCCCCAATGGAGGAAGGCGCAGGGCAGATGAAGATGCCCCAACCAAGGCACCGGATAGAGGAACACTCCTCCAGCTGGCAACTCAGTTGGGGCCCCAACTTCGCTCTGGACAGGCTTTCGCCAGCCCTGCCCCCTGATAACATTTGGCCTGTGGAGGGCTGGGTGGAGGTCATCAGTCACCCACCCATTCTAAGGGGTGGACCCCTCTCTACGGAACTCTCTACTAAGGGTTTCAACCTGGTGCCTGCATTACTGGGCAGATATTTTCCAGGCTTTTAAGATCTAATGAGATTTCAGTATTTGTTGTGCTCTTGCTTTTATTCTACTGTTTTGATTGTTGTTGTTTTTCTATTTTTATGATTGTGTACTTCTGATGTTGGCTGTGAACTGCCCTGACAATTGTGATTGAAAGTTGATATATATATATATATATATATATATATATTAGTTGGAGGCCGCGGTTCACATCTCTAGCTATTATGACGTCTGCATTAAGATAGCAAGCGCTTGTGCAGTGACCATATTAATTAGCACTCAGTGTAACAAGATGAAAATGGTTAGTATTACAAATACAGTAATCCAGACTGAACCTGACCAAGTTCCAATAAACAATGATAACAATAATAGTGCAGATTGGTCCCACCCACCCCCATGCCTTTGAATTAGATGTGGGATTATTAGCTTCCTTGGAGAACTTTCTGAGAAAGCTCACATTCTTTCCAAGAGAGGCTCAGAAAGACCAAGCCACTGCTACTTCTTCTTGCCACCTCCCCATTCCTAAGTAAACTTATTCTTCTGAAATGAGGAGGGACCAGCTGCTGAAAGGTTTGTCTAGTGACAGCAGAGGCTTTCTAGGCCTCAAGTTTAAGGCCTGAGCATGCTCAAGAATGAGCATCTGTTGCTACTGGGATGCATGGGAATCGTGAGTGAGATAGGCTTGTAATCGTCTGGGATGGGCTCTTGAGTCAGCTATTATGAGACTAGGTCTTTCCAAACTTTCTATGTATTACTAGCAACAGTAAAAGAGGGAATGAGACAGGACAAAAGTAACTCCATCCTCCCCATTCCAGTGTCCATCTCAGAATTCCCATGACCTTCTATAAGGGAAGAGAAATGATTCTTCCTCCAATATAATAGAGGCAGCCTTGTTGCTGCCCCTCAACTCTGGATCTTCTCTTGCCAGGCAATGTGTCAAACTGAAAAGTAGAACACCTTTCAAATGTGTTATAAGACTTCGGGGAGGAGGGCATCTTTTTTCTTTAAAGCCAGAATTAAATGGGCATGGCGAGTTACGGTTTAATATTTGCTAGGTATGATTGATTTCATTTCAACAGGCTGTTTTTATTTACATTTTTAATGGATTGTTGGTTGCCTCAGGCTTTTGGGTTTGTCAAGCTGGAAATTCAGCTAAGTAAACAGCGCACTGCTGCTGTTAAAAACACTCATTCGGAGGAGAAGATGGTTGTGGTGGTAGAACAAAGATAAAGACCACAGTTCATTTCCATATGCCAATTTCATTTGCAGGTAGTTTGCAAATGTAATAGTAGAGAGACAGGTTGTAGGGAACTGGAGGTGTGCAATGAAGTTGTTTTTGTTTCATTATCCCATTCATTTCTGCTATTAAAAACATCATTTATTTCCTTATTCATTCATTAAAAATCACATTAGTTTCATTATTCATGAAATGAAGAAAGAAAGAAAAGAGAGAAAGGCACTGCCTTGTATGAGCAATGAAATATGTACAAATGGGATAATGGAAACAAACTCATTCCTACCTATTCCTTTGTCATGGCGTTTGTTTTGTAATGAATGAACATTGAACCAAATGGACCCCATTCAGTTCAATTTGTCAGTCATTATGATGAACCAAATGTACAGCTCTACTGCCTACCTTTCCTACTGCATTCATCCACCACCCTGACTAAATATTTTTGGAGCAGGTAGTCAGCCTGTAGGGAGGGGTGATTCAGTCTGTATTATGTACACATGTGATCACCCATCCTTCTGTTCCTCCCTGTTTCTGCATTAATCTGCATGAAAACGTACACTTAAATAGTATTTAAATTCAATGATTAAATTATGCTTGTGTACAACTTACCTTCCAGGCACCCACAACTTTTCCTTGGTCTTTCAGGCTCAAATCAAGATGGGGACAAGATGGAGTGTCTGAGACTTTATGTGGAATCTGGACCTCACTGTATTGCTAGAGGTATCATCCTGTGAATTGACCCATGCCTGTTTGTGGCTTGTAAGGAAGCACAATTTGTGACACTGCACAACATCACTGCTGATCACAGGGCATGTCTGTTAAGGCATCAGCTAGCGATGTATTCAAGGGTGGGGGTGCTGCCCAGCCTTATTTCTGCCGCCACTCCCACTTGCATTGATTTTTGCCTTGATTTTTTCAAGCGGCCCGAAGAAAAAGGTAAGGCCTCGGTGGGGCATGAGCGGGGCCATGTAAAGCCTTGTTCTGCCCCGCCGAGGCTTCATAGTACAACTCTACGGGATGTTCAAGGCCCCATCCTTATTTCTGCCGCCGCTCCCACTTGCCTTGATTTTTGCCTTGATTTTTTCAAGTGGCCCGAAGAAAAAGGTAAGGCCTTGGCGGGGCATGAGCGGGGCCATGTAAAGCCTTGTTCTGCCCCGCCGAGGCTTCATAGTACAACTCTAGCATCAGCCTTACCTTCCAATTTCCTGGCTTTCTGGAGCTTGAGCCAACATGAGATAGCCTTAACTCCAGTGGAGGCCGGTGACTCCTATTTTGGTGGGGCTCCTAATCCATTGCAGGTTTTATGTGGAGCTTTATAGGAGCTATCCATGGTGCTTCATGGTGGTGAACCTATTTGGGGGATGGAGTTCAGCACCATGGACCGTTCCTATAAAGCTCCAAATAAAAGCTGCAATGGATTAGGTGCCCCATTGAAATATAAGTCACCAGCCTCTCTGGTCTTAAACTGACAGGTTTTTATCATTGCATTTCCCTGGTTTTTAGAAAGGAAATTTATTATTACAGTGTTATGAAGAAACCCCCCCTCACACACACACACAAATTAAAAAACAAAACAAAACACTAACAAGTCATTAATTTGTTGGACATAGTAAAGGCTGGGGAGCAATATATAAATACCTTGCCTTGAATATTTAATTCATCATTCTAAAAGAAAAGATTTCAAAAACCAAAGCTGCTCAATTTTTCCAAAAAATTTTTTTTGGGGGGGACAAGAAAAGATGCTGGGGGGAAAGTCCCCCCCCCATTTTTCCAGTCCTGCCCCCGCCAGGCCTTCACATCTCTAGTCCCTCTCGTTTTTTAAATGTTTTAAAGTATATATTTTGTTACATTTTTAAAATTTTGGTTGGC
This sequence comes from Shinisaurus crocodilurus, assembly GCA_021292165.1. Lineage (NCBI taxonomy): Eukaryota > Metazoa > Chordata > Lepidosauria > Squamata > Shinisauridae > Shinisaurus > Shinisaurus crocodilurus. The sequence continues at coordinate 160,850,627 of CM037879.1, forward strand.
TGCAAAGCAGATTTACAGCCTCCAGTCACCCTGCCCACTTCCTTTCCTTTCCTTTTGCCATCATGACTCTGGGCCCCATGTGGGCTTAGAGCATTCTTCAGAAAGGAAGGGAAGAAGACGGGGTAGCTGGAAGCCAGCAGTCTCCTTTGCAATATGACCGGCCAGCTCGAATAAAAGGGATCCTGCTCTCTCCAGTAACCTTGGGGTGCTGGAGTGGAGGAGAAAAGCCTGGGTGCTTTACCTGGGGTTCTGTGTGTGTGGCCTTACTGTATTTTGGGTGTGTACATATGTCTTGCCTGTGTTTTGTTGGGGGGGGGGGCTGTTTGTTTTTCTTCTGTCTGTTTCTTTTTTTTTTTAGGGTAGCCTGTGTGTTGGGGGATGTTTTTCCTGTATGTTTTGGGAAGTGATCCTGTCATGAATTATTGGGAGGGATGTTTGGTTGGTTGGTTTCTGGAATGTGTATATTGCCTGTGTTTTGAGGGGATTTGGTGGTGGGGTTAGTTTTGTCTGTCTGTTTACATTTGGGGAGGTGGGGTTTCTCTGATCATCCCCAATTTTCTTTCTGTGAAATGGGTATTTTGTGGTGCTTTGTGGGGACAAATATGGCATTTGGGGCTCAAAGCCAACCTCCGCCTTATAGTCACTTTATTAAGGAAGTGACTTGTCCTTTGTGACTAGGCAAGCCACCGTGGCAGCCAAATGTGCCCACAAGCCCAAAAGGTTGGAGACCCCTGCACTAAGTAATTTGTAAATTCCAGCCACAGCAAGGACCATAATCCAGAGCATTTAGATGCCCTTTAGGTAGTAGTAGATTTGTCTTTTTTTTTTCTTTTTTCTTTTTTTTTAACAGCAGCTGCTGAGGGCATATCACAAACTGCTTCTGAATTTCCACCCGAGTTTCAAGCATGGCTTACCATAAGGAGTAGGAAGCTCATGCTGAAATAAAAGGCAAGCTTAGGGGCATAAGATAATCCGCTATTGCTGCTGTACCTCCGCTACTTCTGTTGCACCCGCGGGACCTGCCGCTAATGCAATAGGACCTAGTGCTTCTGAAAACAACTGCAGAAATGAGTGGAAACACTTGTTTCCAGAATGAGACAGATCAGCAGAGCTCCCTTCTGTGAGCTTCACTGCCCTGCCCTGTTCTGGAAATGAGTGTTTCCACTCTTTTCGGTTGCCTTAAGAAGCACTAACTTCCTGTTGTGCTAGCAGTGCATAGCACGTGGGCAGCATTGGCTAGTTTCATAGATTTCATAGAGTTGGAAGGAGCCTATAAGGCTATCGAGTCCAACCCCCTGCTCAATGCAGGAAACTAGAGGAGGGGTCTCCCATCCAAGTAATAACCAGGCTTTCCACACTCAGACAAGCTGAGCCAGCGTGAGCCACAGGCCTATTGCCTACTTCCCCAGGACAGGAGTTCAGTTAATGAGGTCAGCTCACCACCTTATTTCTTAAATTCTGATCAAGATAACCAGACCCAGATAACCAGATAATATCACAATCCAGTGCACAGTTCTGCCACCCTAAATTCAACGGATTTCCATTTAAGCTGAATGTGCACTTGATTGTGGTATTGGATTAGACAACAGGAATATAAATAATGCAGCAGAGGTCTGAGAATAATATTGGGTGACTTTTTATATTCTGCTTGATAGGTTCTGGCAACCTATTATGTATGCAGGACACGATAGAATCACTCCCAAATCCCCTTTTGCAAGTGGAGTACAACCCAATCTCTAACTCGCACAGAAGAATGGTAAAATTATCCTAACTAAGGCTTGGTCCAAATTCCTCCCAGTTTTCTGAAAATACCCCCCCCCCCATGGAAACAAGGGCTAATTTTCTACTGCTTTCTGAGGAATGGGGAGGAGAGAAAAGTCTCCATTTTTTCTTGCTTTTTAAACTACTTTGCTCTGAAGGAATTCCAGGAAGTGCAGCTGATGGGAAACTGTGGAGGGTGCCTTGCACCACTTCCCACCACCCACACTTCCCAGAATGCCTCGGGAGTGATATGATGCAACATGATCTTGCTGTGAGTAGTGCAAGGAATTTTTTTTCTTTAAAGCAAGAAGAAAAAACCCACAGAAAACCTTTGGCCACCTTAGAAGGCGAAGCAAGGAAATGGGCAAACCCCTCCTGAAAGTTTCAGAGAAATTTCTTTTTCTCCCCATGATGTTTGGAAGGTGTTTGTTTCACACTCACCCATCTGATGAATGATCCATTTCAGCTTCAAGTTAATCCTTGATAAAATAAAATAAAATAATCTGTATTCACCTCAAGAATGGTTAAACTGTTTCACAACAGATCTCCAGCGGGGATCACTGGGGGGAAATAAAGAACTGAGGCAGGGTGTGGGTGTTCATTTCTTTGCTTTAGTCTCTATGACACATATTTATCATGTAAAGTTAAATATTTATTTTCATAAGTCAAAGATGATAAATTAAAAATGAAGCCACCAGCTATGCAAAAGTTTGAGGCATTCGCTATGGGGATCATGTATCTGGAATGGTTATCTGGATTGTTTACTAACTGAATAGGAACTGAGATACAAATGCTAATGCTCTCTGAACAAAGATTTTAGTATGGCTAAGTCCCCAAAGTTAGCTTAGTTGGACAGGGTCATCCCAAGACATTTTGCAGCTTGAGGCAAAGAACAAAATGGCACCCCTTCTATTCCATTACTAGATTGGGTAGTTGAATCTTTCTTCAACAGTGATGATGGGACAACATCCTCCACTGAAGTCTAGTTTAGAAAATGCAGCGCAGGCCACATGGTACACGACTTTCTCCTTCAACATCTTGCTGCCACCTCCCAGCATCTGCTGCCTGAAGTGACTGCCTAACTTTGCCTAGTGGCAGGGCCAGCCCTGTAGACAGATAGACCTATCCACAGTTATTTGCCGTGATAGTCAAATGTTCCATGTTCAGTGGCAATATCACTCTGAAAAAACAGATACTAAGGGGAAAAACAAAGAGGGCTGTTGAATTTCATGCCCTGCTTGGCCACTGTTGGGAACAAGAAGTTGGCGTAGATGGACCCTTTGTCACCTTCAGCAAGACTTTCCTAATATTCTTATAATGTTCAAATATAACATTAAATATAACATTAAATATAGCATTTGCTGGGTATGTATGCATGTATAAGAAAAATAATAAAGAACCTAGGAATGGGGGAGAAATTTGTTTAGGTCCATCATCATCACCATTATCATCATTATTATTATTATTATTAGTAGTAGTAGTAGTAGTAGTTAATATTTTTTTTCCACTTTTGAAGCACTATGTGAACTGAAACATGGTTACCTTTGAAATTTGCACTTCTCCAAACTTTGCAGTGGAGTTCTCCAGTCAAAGAAATGCTTCCAAATTATGCATATTACAGAAAATAACATTAAAAATGCATTATATTCGGAATATTGCTTGTAAAAAAAATGTATATTAAGCAAAAACATAAAATTCATTTATTAGGAGAAATGTGCACAAAATGCTTTCAAATTTTCATGCAAACTTTTTTTTAAAGAAAACCTCTAAGTTTGAGATGAACCAACCTTGAGACTAGAAAAAATGAGAAATGGTGCGAATCAAAATTAACATATTCGCTCATCCCCAGAAGTGCCCATAGATTTATATTGAAGCAATATTTCCAAACAGCCTATGTTGTAGAAAAATAATATTGCCACTAACAGAATTTGCAGGAATAACTACACTGCAACCATAGTTAGTTTGTATCCTGTTCTATAATATTCATTTGTTGCCACAACATAGGACACAGCACCAGGAAATGACACTTAACCTCCTTTTACCATCCCAAGTATCTAGACATTCCTGGGATGTATTCTAGTTGTAAGTCCATTTTTCTTCACTGCTGAATATTGCAAAACCAGAAGAAGCGCCAGCATGGATAAATGCAGAGGGAACAGATATGGGTCTTTGTGTAGGAAACAGAACATAAAGCAATAAGAGCTGTATTAAATTCCATTCTGCACAAAATAAAAGTTATATATTGAACTGACTGAGCGAGTCAAATCTGGTGCTGCTGCTTTTGCTGCCAACATACTTGAAAGTTATACAGAGCTGTCTCAAGATGAGAAATCCTAATGAAAGCCATTCTTTTGGCAGAACCCATTAACAACAACTGACCTCATATTGTGTTTCTTTCTTTGAAACCAATGGGAGGGAAATTATGTGCACCAGCTCCAGGGCTGGCATACATTGCCCCCTGTGTCATGAGCGTGTCTGGGGACTGGATCCTGTACTTCCAGAGCTTCTCCCATTCTTCCACAGCATGCCCCCAATCTGCCCCCTTTCTGCCTCTTCTGGCATTGGAGCTCTGACAAAGGAATGGCAAATGCTTCTGAGGGGTTTCCTGCAGGGACAGGGAAGGGGATTCAAGGTCAGATTTGCTCCTACAAGAGCAGATCTGAAATTGGATCTCCCACTCTGATGGCAGATCTCTCTATCCCTCTGCCCTCAGTGAGGGAGGCCTGAACTAACTTATGGCCCCTGGGACATCCTCCCAGAGATCATAGGATTGCAACCTAAGTTAGTTTCATCACTGAGCCTTTACAACATTGGTAGCCTGCATATCACAGCATGCACAAAACGCTGAGAACAGTGTGCCCAAAACAGCATTTCTGCAATGTAAAGTACTTGGGAAAAAATGTGAACGTTTCAAAATGTGCCCAAAATGTGTACATTAAGCACATTACAAAAAATGCATACACATTTTTGTATGGTGTTTAAAACAACAACAACAACAACAACAACAACAACGGGATGGAATGAGCTTGACCTCAAAAAACAGACAATCTCGGCAGCCCTGAGATTGACAGATCTGCCCATCCCCCTAGCTCGGTTTGCAACAGTGATATGAACAAATCATTTCAACACTACAGAATTCATTATAGATATTACTGTGGAGGGAAGATCAGGTTTCTGAAGGATTCCTGAGTGAAGAACACAGTCCGGAACAAGACACTGCAGCAGAGTTAGTAAACTATGGATTCGGTCTCTCAGCTTAGTCCTTTGTCCAACCGATTCTTGAATAGCGACTTAGCAGTGACACTGGTCAAACGGCAGCTATCCATGGGCACAATCATAACAAAACTAAAAGCTGAAGACTGTCAGATTTAACAAGCACAAGTTTATCATTATTATTAAAGTTTATTATCAGTACTGCATAAATACAGAAGTCCTAGTCAGGCATTCAAAAACTAGCTTATCTTAACATGGAGGTGGGAACTGGGGATGCACTGTGTAGCCCCACTCCCCAATATGTTACAGAGGCCCCCAGGGCATCAAGCAGCTACAGGGAGGGGGGCCTACATGGGTACAATTGTGCACGCGTAGCGTAGCCCCCCTCCCTGCCGAGGCTCACACTGTATGTGCAGAAGCCTGGGGGCACCTACATAATGCACATGGCATCATTGGGCAGAGCTATGTGGAGCAGCCACATTCCCTTCCGTGTGTTGAGGTGAGTTATTTTTTCCCCCAACAACCAAACAGGGCCAAGAGTCTAATCCAGTTGCGTGTGCAGTCATAGCCCTTGTGATAAGATACTGGCAGTAACTTGTGATAAACAGCTGTTTGACACAGAGGGGGAAAACAGGGTGGGGGACTTAAGTCCAGACCCTGCCCACCCAGCGACTGAATCCAGGGAAGAACCACACGTGCACCCCTCCCCTTTTGCACATGGAGTCCTTCACTGAGGTAGGGATAAGTGTGTGGAGCGTCTGCATGCTCTCTGGAGCAACAGACTTCCAGAAGCTACCTATCTCATTCCATTGAGATGAATTTAAGAAAACTCAGCTCAGAACTCATCAGATGCCATTCATCATATTAAACAATTGCAATAAAATATTAAATTGCATACACCAGGATATATAAGTACTTCCAGTTCACACTGTACTTCCCTGGGTAATCACAGATGTGCACAGATGAAGCATAGGCATACGCCAGACTTCAGAAGAAGTGACTTCGTACAGGCTCTTGGTTTTTAAATAATGCATAAATTACTTGGCAAAATAACTATTTTCTAAAAGCGTTATTTTGTGCACCACCAACAAAAAACAACACCACCAAGTTTCTTTGTAGCATTATCCTCAATATGATGGTAATGATATTATGAAACATTCCAAAAATCTGAGGTGGTAACCTGCTTATTTTCTAAATCTGTGGATGCTTAAAAAACACTGTGGCTGTCTGACATACTGTATGTTCAGCTAATAAAACTGGTGCAAAGCACTTTGTGGTCTTTGTAGCAAACTAATTATAGAGTTGCCCCCTAATGTTGTAATCGTTAAAGGTCTGTCAGAGTTTCCATTACTAATACCCCATGATCAGCCATTTATAACAAATTTGTAACTACTATTTCTGTCCCGCAAATTGCCAAACAAGTTCTGAGATGGATATTTAGCTTATTTTTTCTTTCAACGTGACATTTTGGTTATGATGCACGTGTCTGGAAAGAAGGCAGAGGATTGTGAAAGGTTGCTTTCTATCTTGTTAAAACACTCACAGCCCAATCTACCATTTAAATTGGATTTAAAAGGATTTCATCCATTTGACTTCAAGAGGATGAAGTGGGTTTGAATCCAAGTGCTGTAGCTTAAATGACTTGTGGACTAGGCTGGTTCTGAAATTATATGTCATTCATTAAGCGTACTGTGTCACTCATTTCTAAGTGGATAAGGTGCAGATGGTGGAAAGTTCTAAGTAATGAAAAGCAATGTAGATATGTGAATAATAGAAGGGTAGAAAAATCTATTTCATTTCAATCTATATCCTTTCAGATGAAAAACAAATGTATAAGTTAAATCACAACAAATATTGAGCTGATGGAATTTAGAGGGTGCCTTCATCCACACTTGGGTATAATTGTTCACATAGACAGCAATTCTATCAATTATTAAAGTCGTCAAAAAATGACTGGATGTGTGATATCCCACCAGATCCAATAATTATTCTCCTAGGATATTTGAAAGGGAAGGTCCAAAAGTTCATAGAACTCATTTCTAACTTATTAACTTCTACCGAGGTAACTGAAGATTGGCTATATAGGGCCCACCCAGTTTGACTGAGTGGCATAAAAGAATCTGGAATATTGCAATGATGACAAAACTGGCTACAGCTGCAATCGTAGGCTTGCTTATATGGGATTGTCAATTGAAATCAATGGGACGTTCTTCTGAGTAAATGTGTGTAGGCTTGCCTTGTAACTTTGTGAAATTGAGGAAGGGCAGCCAATGACAGATATTTTGAGAACTGGTCATTATTCACACAATATCGAACTGAGTTCAACGGCAATATTTATACTTGACATTTATATAGTGCTTTAGTGTTCAAAGCATTTTACATACTTTATCTTGTGGTGATCCTTCCCACAACCCTTACAAGAATGCCCCTCCCTAACCACGTGCAGCTGTGGGGGGGGGGGATTTGCACGTGTTGGGGAATAACGATCAGACCATAGTGGTCTGATCCTTACCCACCAATCAGGAGGCAGAGTGGGCGGGGTGGCAGAGCCATTATTAGGCTTGCACCCCCTATCTTCTGCCTCCTCCATTTGTACCCTGTAACCGTGTCTGACTCATTATTTCACCTTTGCGCGCGCAAGTCAGTATCGTATCCACAGACTGTTGATGGAGAACTGATGCAAGGAGACAGTGGCTTTCCTAATGCCACTGACGGTGTTTATAGCAGAGGCAAGTTTTGAGTTGTAGACTTCTTGTGTTGTGCTATAGGGCTTTTAGCCCTAGGCCAGGGATGGGGAACATGTGGTCCTACAGTTGTTGGACTGCAGCTTCCATCATCCCCCCCCCCTAAGCATTGGCTATGCTGGTTAGGGCTGATGGAAGTTCTGGAGGGCCACAGAGGGCAACTTCTGGAGGACCACATGTCCCCCACAAACCCACCCCTACACTAAGCTGTGCCAGCTCTATATATCTTTCTTTAATCACTTCTCAAAATGTATTTTATCACTTCTCAAAATGTAAAATCAGAGAAATTGATTCATCCTCTGTGTAGAAAAGTTCAGGCAGTGGTGACTGATTACTACTGGGTTTTGTGAATGTTTGCATTCTGACAGGAGCAGAGTGAGGATGGAAAGATGAAGATATTAATTTTTAAAATGTGCTTGAACCCTGATCTTCCCACATTGGCCAGCACTGTCAACCTTGGAGTCAAATTTAACTTAAGTCTTACATAAAGCTAGCTGCAAGGGACAGATGGCTGAGAATGAAGTTTTATTAGCTATATCACATATCCCTTCAGATCAAATTCCAGATTGCACATTGCTGAACTTATGGTACACATAGTATTTTAGAAGGCGGGGGGGGGGACCAGAAACCACTGGGTGGAGCTTCAAATGAAATGCAGACTGAACAATGGATTCGACACATTGAGTAGCAAATAAATGGTCCACAGGGTATTAAAAAATATATAAGAATGTAGTCAGGAAAAAATGTCATCAAGGAACCACTTGTGTGAGACAGTGCAGAGAGGTGCCGTGAATCATGCGCCTCATTGCAAAATAGCCTGAAAAGAAAAACAACATCATTGCTATTGATTTTTGTTCTCTCTCCCCAGATCAGAAGGACTGTGGCAATGCAATCTGCTGTTTGTAAAGAGAGAGAAAAATGTGTCGGCAGAGAAAGGAGGGGTGTGCACATGGGAGCATCTGTTCTGAGAAACTATCTGAAAAATAACCATGCCATAGCAGGAGAGAAACATCTGTGTAGCGCACACAATCCCAGGGAGCAGAACGTGGGGGAAAGCGATAGAGGAGACAAGAGAGGAAGGGGAGGTAGTTGAAGCAGGTCAGGGACAGGCACCCCTCTAAGTGGCAAGCACTTGCCTCCTCCCCTTTCCCACTGCACTTCAGTTTCAATTTAAAAAGCAGGGATATAAGAAGGGAAGAGCCTCTGGGTGACACAAGCAGATGCTGCAGGCATGATGGCACAGTGCCCATCAGATGGCATGACTAACTATTGAGGAAAGATTTGAGAGGATGATATTAATTTTCTTAAAAAAAAAAACCATAAGAAATTATTCTCTGCTTTGCCAGCTAAATATAACAGCAGCCGGAGTTGCTGTACAGTGGTTTTTACTCTGCAGTCCTTTTCATCCTAAGAAGTAAGCAGGGAAAGTTTAGGAGGATTATTGGTAGTTGAGCTACATACATGCATCCATATCTACCAGTGATGAAGTGGATGGGGTAGGCTTCAAGTGCTGTAGATTAAATAGTTCTTTGTAAAACTATGTTCAGCTCATAAAAGATTTATAAACATTGGAGGCTGCAAAGAGCTCAGTGGGTCCTGCATGCAGCAGCTCCTGTTTTCTCTGACAGCTCATGCAGGTTTCTGCCCCTGCAAAGAAAATAAGAGCATGGGCTCATATTCACAGATGCACACATGCATATTCATTGCTGCATACAAAGGCATCGTTTCTCTTTTTTCTCTTGTATATGCACACATATGCGGGCATGACCAACCAACTCCCCTACTGCCCTTTTCTGATGTCCGACCTCCACCACTGGCAGCTTGGGTATTTCAGCAGCAGGCAGGACAAAGAGATCTGGGGAGAGAAGGGACAGTATCCAACTCTGCCACTCCACTTATGCCATTGATGTAGTGGTCGCATACGCGACCTCAAGCGCAACACCAATAGTATATGTTGGAGCAATGGGTTTCCCAGGAAACCCGTCGTGCCAGCATGAGCTATTGGCATTGAACTAAAGGTCGCTTGTGCTAGCCTAGCGCAAGTTCAATGGAGTAAGCAGAGCAGCATCATTGGATACTGCCCAAGATTCATAAGGTCAAAAGACCGCTCTTAGATATATTTATGTTTAAATGGCAAATAAATATCAAGTTCCATTGCACATGAAGGGAACAAAGAGATTTTGGAGGTAGGGGAGGACTCTTAATGTTAGAACACATTCATATACACGTTTGAATACTATACGTTAGCTTTGCACCAGGCCTGTTCAAGAGAGCTCTTTGAAAACTTGGTCACTTATTTACAAACCTCTCTCTCCATTGGTAATTTTTCTACAGTTTGTCTCAGGCCAACATGAATTCCATTCTCCGTTGTAAAAGAGCCCAGGCTTTGGACAGGCTCTTTGGTTTCACAGTGATATATAGATATAGATATAGATATAGATATTTGTATTATAATCTGTGCATCTGAACAGCTGTGAGCCCCAGGAAAGCCGCTACTTTGTAACTGTAGAGGCGAAATGGCACAACGGTTGGTCACTTTGTTTTGATGCCTGTTTAATGAAGCCACACCAAAAGATAAAACGCTAGCATGAGCCTGTGGAGCACATTGATTCAGGATTCACATGGATAACACCCCTTTGAAATGCCTGCTTAGTTTTAGAGGGGAAAACAAAGTCTGTGGGTAGGGCAGCAGCATCTGCTGCTGCATCCTGCTGATGCTCTTGATGGAGCTCTTATGATGTGTATAGTCATAGTTTCTCTCATTTCCAAATGAAGACCTAAAGTCACTATTCTGCGTGTCCCATTTTAATTGCTCAGCCAAATTATGCTGTCCCTGTTCATCCCTAGCAGGGTTCAACTGACCCAAAATACCCCCACAGACCCGCTAGGAGTGCATGTCATGAAAACACTGCAAGCAGCAAAGTAAAGACGGCTGTAGTGGTGCTCATCACAGCAGTGTTGTGAAAAAGGTTTGAGGCAGCCATGTTTACGGAAAACACCTTCCCAATTTTTATCAGTCTGAAAGCCATGTCTATGTTACTTCATCTGTTGTGCTTTCTGTGTGATTGAAATAGGCTGAATGTGGAAAAGGATGTCACGTTAGTGTGGTGACCTATATCATTTGCTTGTACATCAGTTGATTTGTTATCATGGTGACCCATTGCATGATGACTCTCGTCTATATGTCTGGACTCTCTCACCACTGAAAATTCTTGTGTTTGAGTCAATGTCAGGTGATAACAGAAGTTCCATGTGTGATGGCTTAGGGCTGCTGTGCAAGATCAGTATACCCATGTGATGTATCTTTGGCTGGATTAAACTGCATCAAACTGCAGGTGGGAAATGGAATATTTAATGTGACCTGTGCACAAAAACTCCCTTGAACATACAAAAGTAACATATCAGGGAGAAGGGCTGAACCTACTCTTCTCTTTGACATCCTGATTTTGAATGTGCAGAAATTATTTTGCTTTGCATGAGGGATCATTCAAAAATGAGATCCCTCCCTTACAATCTCTGAAGTGGTACAATCCAGCAACAGACATGTTGTTGCTAGTCATAACTTTTAGCTCTAATTAGCATTGGCAAGTCATAAGTTGATTACGATCAACATGTGATGAATACCATATGAGAATCAGGAGTTTTTCCATAATAACCACCATTACTCTTCACCCAGTGACTCTGACTTTCATTAAGGGTCATCTTTTAAAAAAAAATATCCCTTGCAAATATATATTTTTCTGCCCCTCTTTCAAGAAAAGGCTACAATTCAGATTCTATAGAGGGATGTGTGTGTGTGTGTGTGTGTGTGTGTGTGTGTGTTTGGATTATACCCACTATCCTGGATCTGACTGTTCATTTCAACATTTCCTTTCCATTACCCTTTCCCTACTTCTTGCTAAAAGCATATTAAGGTCTAAGTGAGATGTCCTGATAATGGGTTCCTTCCATATCCAATTGGGCCCCTGGATAAATTATGTGAGATCTGAAGACCTTAATATCTGAATACTGAGCTCTGAATAGTGAGTGAGCACTTCTAGAACAGTGTGTCACAATAGCCCTATTCAGGCATTATCCTAGCTGGTCGCATTCACCAACATCACGTCACAATGTAGCTCTGACCATAGGTGTTCACAGGCGTGAGTCCATAGGTGCGCAGCGGGAGGCCTTCGCATATACAGCTGTACACATGGAGGCGTCCATGCGATTTTGGAATGCTGAATGGAGTTCCAAATCACATAGAATGCGAGAAGGCTGTGTGCATGGACGCCTATGGGTGGGACTATGTTGCGATGTTACATGGAGGGTGGGGCTACTTGGCACAGCCCCATTCCTGCCCATGTGGTGAGTTTCCCCACTGATAATAATGCCCGAATAGAATGTTAGTCTTCTCCTGTCTTGTTCAGTGCTTGCTTGGCAAACTCACTCACAGGACCCAAAGGACCATACAATAAGGGCCAAACTCAAACCTTCTGCTAATCACATATAACTGAGCTATGCATGATTAGCTTCCTTACTTAAATGTAAGCATGCGCTGGCCTGATTCAGATTGGGACCATGGCGATTCAGGAGGGAGGGTTTAAGCTTCACCCCTCCTATTTTTGGCCTGAATCCTGACCCCACTGTGGGGGCAGGGTTCAAAGAAAAAGAAAAAATGTCTCCATTGGATTCCAGTGGAGACTTTTTTCTTTTTAACACCTCCCCCCCCATGTGAAATTTTGAGACAAAAATTGGAGAGGTAAGCGTAAATCCTCCCTCCCAAATTGCCATGGTCCTGATCTGAATTGGGGCCACACACGCTTACACAGAGGTAAGCAAGCCAGTCACGCACAGCAAAAACGTTGCGTTTGGGCCCTAGTTTCATACGCTCAAGGAACCTAGACTTGTTTCCTCTCTTTCTCAGACATCAGCTCCCCATACTACCTTGCAAATTGCTTTTAAAAGGGAGAGAGAATTTCAAACGCAGTTTGCGATATGTCATGGGGTCAAAGAAAATAAGCCTTCTTCTTTTTTTCTTTTTTTAAACTTGGTTAGTACAAGCCTCTTGTGTGAGCCTAAGCAGCTCTTTGGATCCTGGCCACTTCTTTTTTTACAATGGAACCATTAGCATGTATGGTGCACTAGCTACAATGCTTGTCTTGGACTTTGGCCTAGCCTTCCCCACAAGATTGCCATGAGGTGTTGAGATATTAATGCATTTCTTTCTTTCTTTCTTTCTTTCTTTGTTTAAAGTATTTTTTATCCCACTTCTTAACAAAAACAGGCAAAAGGCTTCTGGAGTGACTTACATGCAATTAGCAAAAACAAGAACAGTCATGAGAAACAATGAATACAATAATAACCATATAAATAAATAATGCGAATAAGAAGTTTTTACTCAAACCAAACTGCAAGCCAGGCAAAATTTAGGCTGAATTGGACTTCTTTTTATTTATTTTACAACTGCAGTTCTTGCAAATTTATTGCATGGAAAGTTATTTTATATTAAATTTAATTAGCAAGAATGATTCCCTGTCATTGAAATGCATTCCACGTTGATTGAACTAATTAGTGCAGGGCTACTCAATATTTACTTAAGATATGAATCTAGAGGGATTTGATAAAATTAATTAGCAGGAACTAATTATAGTTAGGATATGAGTTAGAGTTTAATAAATATAATTACAGAGTACAAATGATGGACTCTTAATTAATAGATACCAGTTTCCAAATACTGAAGTCAGATTATTGTATTTCTATGCAGGACAAGGGATTCTGTGCACCTTCCAGATGTCAGTTATTCTGGAAACAGTGGCATTTAAAGTGTGTATGGTAGGAGGTAGGAAGAGAGAGACAGAGCTATAAACAAACTAATTCGTTCCCATTCCAATTAAAATATCTCTTCAGTTGGAAAACGTGGCTTCTGCTACATGTAGCTCCTTTATGACACCTAAATACCCATAATTTGCCATGTTTTCTAAGCAAAGGTGCTCTCTTTCATGCCGACAAAACTCACTCCCGCTGATATTCCAACATGAGTAAGGTCTAACACATCCCAGACATTTTAGGATATATATATGTGTGTGTGTGTGTGTGTGTGTGTGTTTTGGAAGCTCTGTTACAAAGGGACACAGTCCACCGAGAAGCCCTTCTTCACAACCTTGACTGAAATGTACTTGGGAAGCTCCCATTTATTTCAGCAGTGGTTTGTGCTTTGCTCAAAAGGAAGAATGCAAAAAAAGTATGAACGAAACAATTACATCGTCATCATTATTATTATTATTATTAGTAGTAGTAGTAGTAGTAGTAATTTTCAAAATGCAATTTCACAAAAGCATGTGCACTGAAGATAAACTGGAAGATATTTATTTATGGGATGATATTACAGATATTATGGTGGAGTTATGCAGCTGCTCTTGATTAGAGAGTTAACTGTAGAGCTTTTTGCTTTTTTTTAATGTTGCCAGTCTTCATACCTAAAGAGACTCCAAATCTTTATATTTGGCACAGTTTTCCACAGAGGAAGAGACACTAGGCAGTAAATGAATGCAGGGGAAATGTTGCCATTGTTCCTACAATGTGGCAATTTCCCTACACTACTAAGTAAATGTGATGCAAGGAAGATCACCATCTTCACTTATAAGAAGGAAAATTTGGAAGATTATGCTAATGAACAAGTTTACCACCTATAAACATTGATGTAGAGGAAGAAATAATTCAGTAGAAACTTTTCAGAGAATTTTGGATTCAATACAGGCCAAGTGTGAAGGCGGCAGGAGCAGGCAGAGGGAACATCAGGGCCTGCTCCAGTTGGACTGCCCCCCCCCAGGGCTAACTGACATCAAGGGCCCTGTGGGGAAGAGGAAGGAGTGAAGGCGGCAAGAGCAGGCAGAGGGAACATCAGGGCCTGCTCTGGTTGGACTGCCCCCCCCCCAGGGCTAACTGACATCAAGGGCCCTTTGGGGAAGAGGAAGGAGTGAAGGCGGCAGGAGCAGGCAGAGGGAACATCAGGGCCTGCTCCGGTTGGACTGCCCCCCCCCGGGCTAACTGACGCTCTGTTTTTTGTTTTTGTTTTGTATTTAATTAGACTGTACATTGCTCAGAGTGGCCAGATGACTGGCCAGATGGATGATTCAAAAATAGAATAAATAAATAAATAAAGTGTTTAAAGTTTTCTAAGCACTGTACAGAGATTAAAAGATAAGACAGTTCCCACCCGCATGTTAATGTTACAGACCAGGAAGGAAAATGCACTTTGCAACTGAGAAGAGTTGCCAACTTTTTTTCTTACTGCTCCTGTGCCTTTAACAGCAACAAGACTTATAGAAGCCAGACAACAGAAGCTTGCTCCATCATTTTATATATATATATATATATATATATATATATTCTAGGAAGACAGAAACAGAGCACTATGGAAGGAAAGGACTCAGCAGTGGTGGTGACCTGCAAGGGGTGTGCAATGTTTGTTTTCCTGCCGGAGATCAACATGGCCTACACGTGCAACAAGTGCAAGCTGGTCACGCTGTTGGAAGAAAAGGTTAGAGGACTGGAGCAGCAAGTGTCAACCCTCAGGAGCATAAGAGAAAGCGAGGAGTTCTTAGACAGAACGGTGGATCTACAGCACCAAAGCACAGTACAGGAGCCAGAAGGGCAACTGCAGGATGAGGCGGAGTCGGAGACTGCAGAGGCAAGGGAAAATAACGCAGGGGGAACTCCCTGGAAAAGGGTGACTGTTAGGAGCAGAAGAACTACAAGACACTCTGCGCCTGTGGAAGCAGTGGAGCTATGGAACCGCTTCCATGTACTTGAGGACGAGAGCAGAGGACAGCCTGCAGAGGACGGATTACCGGGCACCCAACGTGACAGCGAGCAAGAGGCTGAGGGTCAGTCAATTGGAGGCAATCAAACCAAGGCCTACAGCAAGAGGAAGAGAAGAGTACTCGTAGTGGGAGACTCCCTCCTGCGGGGGATCGAAGCCAAAGTATGTCGCGAAGACCCATGGACTCGCCAGGTGTGCTGTCTCCCTGGGGCACGGATTAAGGATGTGACAGAGCAGCTGCCGAGGCTCATGCAGCCCACCGACACATACCCCTTTCTTCTCTTCCACGTGGGTACAAATGATACTGCCAAGGGGAGTTACAAAGAAATCACGGCAGACTTTGAAGAGCTGGGAAGGGAACTCAAGAACTTTGGGGCCCAGATAGTTTTCTCATCCATCCTTCCAGTACTTGGAAGAGGCATAGAAAGGGAAAGAAAAATACTCCGAGTGAATGACTGGCTACGAAGGTGGAGCCGACGGGAGGGATTTGGATTCTGGGACCACGGGCTACACTTCCTGGAAGATGGACTGCTGGCAAAGGATGGGTTGCACCTCACAAGGACTGGGAAGAATGTGTTTGGCCACAGCATGAGGAACTTAATCAGGAGGGCTTTAAACTGAATCCAACAGGGGAGGGAGACATAAACTCGGGGGTACCAATGGAAGAAGGCCTCTATGCCACAATGGAGAGAACAGCTCCAGCGGTGCCCATTGATAGTCTACCACAAAATGTAGGGGGAAAGTCGGACTATAAAGCACATAGTCTTCAATGTCTCTATACTAATGCCCAGAGTATGGGCAATAAACAAGACGAACTTGAACTCTTGATACATGAGGGCAAGTACGACTTGATAGGGATAACTGAAACCTGGTGGGATGACTCCCATGACTGGAATACAGCAATTGAAGGGTATAACTTGTTCAAAAGGAACAGAAGCAACAGAAAGGGAGGTGGAGTTGCACTGTATGTTAAAAATACGTATCTCTGCACAGAGATACAGGAAGAGGAGCTTGGCAGCCCCATTGAGAGCATCTGGGTTAAAATAAAGGGGGCAAAGAATAAAGCGAATATGGCGGTTGGAGTCTACTACCGACCACCCAATCAAGGAGAAGACGAGGATGGAACTTTTGAAAAGCAAATTGCCAGTGTTTCAAGGAGGCACGATGTGGTAGTAATGGGAGACTTCAATTTCCCTGATATCTGTTGGGAGACTTATTCAGCCAAACATGGCCCCTCCAAGAAATTCCTGAGCTGTGCTGCTGATAACTTCCTCCTACAGAAAGTGGAGGAAGGAACTAGAGGATCGGCTATCCTTGACCTGATTCTAACCAACAGAGACGAGTTAGTGGATAAAGTGGCAGTTTCGGGAACTTTCGGGAAAGTGACCATGTTATACTTGAGTTCTTGATTCTAACAGAAGCAAAAGCTGAGTGTAGCCAAACACGTACCCTGGATTTTAGGAAAGCCAATTTTAACAAACTCAGAACAATGATTAGTAAGATCCCATGGCAAGTGACTCTCACGAGAAAGGGAGCCCAGGAGGGGTGGGAGTTTTTAAAAAAGGAAATTTTAAAGGCACAATTGCAAACAATTCCCACAAGGAAAAAAGGCAGAGGGCAACAGAAGAAGCCAATGTGGCTTCACAATAAACTCAAAGATGACCTGAAAACAAAAAAGGACACGTATAGGAAGTGGAAGGAAGGACAGGCTACAGGGGAAGAGTACAGGCAGGTAGCACAGAACTGCAGGAATAGTGTCAGGAAGGCTAAAGCTGAGAATGAGCTAAGGTTAGCGAGGAATGCTAAAAGCAACAAAAAAGCTTTCTTCAGATACATGCACAGTAAAAGACAGAAGAAAGAACTGGTGGTTCAACTACGCAATGAGGATGGCAAATTGATAACAGAAGACAAAGAAAAGGCAGAAGTGTTCAATTCCTACTTCAGCTCGGTCTTCTCCCAAAAGAGGGTCTATGACCCCCCTGGCAAACCTGAAGTGCAGACTGAAGGGGCAGAATTGCAGCTTGAGATTGATAGGCAAATGGTCAAGGAGCACCTGATTACTCTGAATGAGTTTAAATCTCCAGGGCCTGATGAGCTGCATCCTAGAGTAATAAAGGAACTGGCAGAAGAACTCTCAGAACCACTGTCTATTATCTTTGAGAAATCATGGAGGACAGGTGAAGTGCCAGACGACTGGAGGAGGGCAAATGTTGTTCCCATCTTCAAAAAGGGCAAGAAGGAGGAACCTGGGAACTATAGGCCAGTCAGCCTGACATCAATCCCCGGGAAGATTTTTGAGCAGATTATAAAGAAGTCAGTCTGCAAGCACCTTGAAAACAATGCAGTGATTACTAGAAGCCAGCATGGATTTGTCAAGAACAAATCCTGTCAGACTAATCTGATCTCATTTTTTGATCGGGTAACCTCCCTTGTGGACTGTGGGAATGCTGTGGACATTATATACCTGGACTTCAGCAAAGCTTTCGACAAAGTGCCTCATGATATCCTGATTAGTAAGCTAGCTAAGAGTGGGCTAGATGGAACAACTATCAGGTGGATCCACAATTGGCTACAGAATCGGACTCAAAGAGTGCTTATCAATGGTTCCTTCTCAAACTGGGGAGAGGTAACGAGCGGGGTACCACAGGGCTCGGTCCTGGGCCCGGTGCTCTTCAACATTTTTATTAATGACTTGGATGAGGAGGTACAGGGAATGCTTATCAAATTTGCAGATGACACAAAGTTGGGTGGAACAGCTAATACTCTGGAAGACAGAAACAAAATTCAAAGTGACCTCGATAGGCTGGAGCGCTGGGCCGAAAACAACAGAATGAAATTTAACAGGGATAAATGCCAAGTGCTGCACCTAGGGAGAGGAAACCAAATGCAGAGTTACAGAATGGGGGACACTTGGCTCAACAATACTACAAGTGAGAAGGATCTTGGAATTGTGGTAGATCACAAACTGAATATGAGCCAGCAATGCGACGTGGCTGCAAAGAAGGCAAATGCAATTTTGGGCTGTATTAATAGAAGTATAGCTTCCAAATCGCGGGAAGTGATAATTCCCCTTTACTCGGCACTGGTTAGGCCTCATCTTGAGTACTGCGTCCAGTTCTGGGCACCTCACTTTAAGAAGGACATAGACAAACTGGAGAGGGTTCAGAGGAGGGCAACAAGGATGATAAAGGGACTGGAAACAAGGCTATGAGGAGAGACTGAAAGAACTGGGCATGTTTAGCCTTCAGAAGAGGAGACTGAGGGGAGATATGATCGCACTCTTCCAGTATTTGAAGGGATGTCACACAGAGGAGGGCAAAGATCTCTTCTTGTTCATCCCAGTTTGCAGGACACGGAATAATGGGCTCAAGTTACAGGAACCTAGATTCCACCTAAACATCAGGAAAAATTTCCTGACTGTCAGAGCAATAAGACAATGGAATCAACTACCTAGGGAGGTGGTGGGCTCTCCCAGTCTGGAGGCATTCAAGGTGCGGCTGGACAGACATCTGTCAGAGATGCTTTGACCTGGATTCCTGCATTGAGCAGGGGGTTGGACTCGATGGCCTTGTGGGCCCCTTCCAACTCTACTTTTCTATGATTCTATGATTTTGTCTCGATGTCAGGAGAAGCTTTCCTGCCACATTTCTGCATACCACTGTTCCTCCTCCTCCTCCTCCTCCTCCTCCTCCTCCTGTTTTGGTTTAAGTCAAAGGAGCAGGGCTAGTAAAAATAGTGGCAGCCCTATTACTAAGTTGACTTCAAAAGTGACTGGACAGTGCAATCCTATATGTATCCTACTCAGAAGTAAGTCCTGTTGAGTTCAATGGGGCTTATTCCCAGCTGGAGATGTGTGAGGAATCCAATGGGGGGGGGGTGAAAATCTGACGGAACAGGCCCACAGATTCCCTCAATCCTGTGCCAGCGCCACCTCTATCTGAAGCAAGTCAAGAAGCCAGCACGTGGACTTCCATTTTTAAAACGGCCCGCGATTTGCATATTTTTTTATTTTTTAAGCTGGGGAGATTTGCACAAAATCCAGGCCTCCACTCCACAAATTGTACAACTGTGCAAATGTACACACATTGCATGAATGTGTGCAAATTGCAGAGGGGAGGCCTGAATTTTGCACAAATATGAAATTAACTGTCAGAAAATTCAAGGTGGCCAAGGTGGAGTGTGTGCATATGCAGTGAGAGGAGGGTGCTTCCATACTTCTCATGCTAAATGCTACAACAAGAACAACTCAGATCTAATGAGTTGGCCCCGACTTGCACAAATGTACACCATGTGTGCAAATTGCCATTTGCTCAAATTGCACTGGAGATCCGCTGTTCTCTGCTCCAAATTTGTGCAAATATTTCAAGCAATTTTGCAGAAGCCTGCTTTTGGCCGTCAGATCAGAAATGTGTCAAAAGTTCATCGAGCTCAAATGGAATGAGTTGTCCAGTGTTGCAGATCCCTATTCCCAGCTAAGTGTGTGCAGGATTGCAGCCAGTCCTCAGACCAATCCACTGATGTAATGCTGCTGGAGGAAAATGAAGCTCATACCAGAGGGATATTTATAAGCATCAGTGTAAACCAAGGTGGGGAGTTCCATATGCTTCCAATACACAGAATTGTCCAGTAGCCAGGTTTTGGGTTGTTGTGTTGTGTTTGTTGTTGTTTTGTTTTGCTATGGATATTTGGAGAATAGCTGGCAAATGAGATAATGAGATACATTCTTGATTTTTGGTTAAATAAGTGTGTGTGGTGTTCTCTCAAGGGCAGTTCCACAAATGAACACTCCTAAGCCCAGTTTCTTGAAAGAAGGTTTCACTGAAATCAATTGGAATTGCTTCCCAATAGACCAATTGGAAACCAGGGGTGTCAGGCTTTACCTTCTCTGGGTCTCAGTCCTGCATCCATTTTGTGAAGATACGGTAATTATCCTTTTTGTAACTTGCGGAGAAACAACAGAAGGAAGCCTCTTGAGCTGCACAAATATCATGCTAATAAGGACTGTGTGTGTGTGTGGGGGGGAATTACATGATAAATATATTAATGTTGGAGTGAGGGATAGAAAAAGGAGGGAAAGAAGATTCACAGGGCATTTAAAATGTATAGAAAGCAGGAACACATCACTTATTTAATAGATGATCAGTGTGGCCAATTACTACACTGTCAATTACGGTACTACACCATACAGAGTGATTGCAAAAGAATAAACATGGCTTCTTTTAATAAGCTGAACATCACAAACTTTTTATACCTGTAAGAGGTTGTTGAGTTTGGGGGTGGGGTGCTTGTGTGTGTGTGTGTGTGTGTTTTGTTTTGTTTGTTTGTCCTGGATTAAAATGTAGGTGCACCTCCCTCTTACACTCAAAGGGATTGCACATGTATATTTTCTCAATCCCAGAACAATGGAGAAGCACCCTCTTTACAACTGCTGGAGAGCTGAGTAAATATTTCCTCCCAGTGACCTGCTCTCCCTTTTGCCCAGTCAGGTATGGGACTATGCTTTCTGGTCAATTCTGATACTTCCGAGATTCCTTGGAGCATATCAGCTACAGCTGATGAGGAATCCCAGTGTGTCATTACTCCCTTCCTTGGCTGCTTATATTTAAGGAGAGTACTTTCCCAGGAGCTTTTTACCAGCTGTCCTTTTCTGGTGGGTGCCTGGGTTCTTTTTCTCCCCTAGTTTCGACTGCCAAACAAGTACAGTAATACCTTGGATGGGAAGTAACTTGGTTGGAGAGCGTTTTGCAAGACAAGCAAATTTTTAAATATTTATTTAATTTTTTTGGACTTGATATACAAGCGACGTCTTGCAATACAAGTACTGTAGTACGACTTAAATTAAAAATCTCTGTACAAATTTTTTTGGGGGGATTTCGTTTTGATATAAGAGTGTTTTGGATTACAAGCACATTTCCGGAACGAATTATGCTCTCAATCCAAGGCATGACTGTAGTGATTATACTCCAGAGACATAGAAGAGGCCATCAGCTTTTTACAAAATAAAAATAAAAATGCACAAATAACATTTTGAAAAGATGAATAGTGAACAGTCATTGTCTTATTCCTAAATAAATCATATCCAGCATTAGCCACAAATCAGAATCACTTCCCATCATTGCTACCCTAAGCTTGCTTGACAGGCCGAGAGGCAGTGAGCAAGCAGGCAGTGGCATCTGCCGCTGCTCCTCCATCTCACCACCGCCATTGTCTGGGCCAGGGTGAGAGTGGCAGCTGGACAAGCAGGTTGCCATGGTGAAGAGGAGGAGCAAGTCCAGGGGGCTCTTGTCAGTGGGCCCCTGCTGGGCTGTGGGTCCTTGGCAGTTGCCCGACCATGCCTACCCCTTGACACCGGCCCTGATTTTGCCACATTGTTTTATTTTTACTTCTCTGTGCGATGCCTCCTTGACAGAATTGCTGTGACAGTTTGCCTTTTATTTCGCTGCTGTACGGCACGCACTAAAAAGGAACAGTCTCATATAAACAGGCAGGCAGCAGTGGGTGCCTCCTTCACTCAGTCCCGCATCCCTTTGCCGGTGTCATTATCTCTCCATAGTTTATTGCTTTCCAGGATTGCCACTCCTTGGTACTTCATCAGACTAATCTTGCCAGAGAGGATCCTGTTAAAAGATATTGTCACTACAGGGCAAAACTGTCACAATACTACCTCGCTCCCTTCTTTGTCGGTAAAACCTTGATAATGTACGCAGAGAATTCCCTCCTGTGGATGTTAGCTGAGGTAGAGCTTCCCCATGCAAACCTCACAGCACATTCAGATGGGCTGATGATTTATGTTGCTGTAGCAGAGAACCAAATGAAGCCATCTGAGAAACATGGAAGGAGAGGGCTGCAATCATCCAGACAAAGAGCTGGAAGCCAGGATTTCCTGGCTTCTGTGGTCTTCTTAAAGCTCTCTGTGTGACCTTGGGCAAACCACTTCAGTTGCTTTTTATTAAAGCTTGAGGCCAGAATTACGCATTAGGCAACTGCCCCATATACTAAAATACTGATGGCCACTTCTTTGCAAACCAGTATCATGACAGAGTTATTCCCACTGGGGAGCAGCATGCAGGAGAAGGTTTGCTTGCCATTTTCCCAGTGCAGTTCTCCCCACCAGCTGTTTATTTCCCACCCACCCCTAGGCTGCCAGACATGCATTTCTGTCGCAGACATGGGCCTAAAACCCCAGCAGGGGGGGAGAGAAGTTTGGAGACAGGGCCGGCATCAAGGGTAGGCACAGTGGGGCACCTGCTGAGGGCCCACACCCCAGCAGGGGCCCACTGACAAGAGCCCCTGGAGTTGGTCCTCCTCTTCACCATTGCCACCTGCGTGTTCACCTGCCTCTCGCTCTGTCCCACACAACTGGTGGCGGTGAGAAGGAAGAGCAGCGCATGCCACTGTCTACTTGCTCACTGGCTCTCTGTCAAGTAAGCAAGTGGTACCGATGATGAGAAAGAGGAGGAGGAGGAGGAGGAGCTAGAGCAGCTGGTGACAATGGTGGTGAGAAGGTAGACTCACTGGGGGAAGGAGGTGTCTTGCCCAAGATCCCTCAGAACCCTGGAGCTGGCACTGCAGTGGATGGGATTTACAGAAGAAAATTGGCATGCGGGGAAAGGATTAATCTCATCCCTCCCCACCCACTGCTTTTCCACTGCAAATTGTCTCATCCCAATCCTGCTTTGTGGAGAAGAAATGGCACTTGGGGGTTTGGTACATGAGGTCACTGAATAATGTGTAGTGCAGCTCTGGCCACAAGTACATTCCTGACATTCACATCCATATTTGAAGATCCATCAAAGACTAAGGCTGCACCCCTGTGCACATTTACCAGGGGAGGGTAATCCCCATTGAAAACAATAGGTATCGCTTTAGAGTAAACGTGCACAGAATTCAGGGGAGGCTGCTGGTGACTCCTATGTCAGTGGGGCTCCTTATCCATTACAGCTTTTATTCTGAGCTGTATAGGAGCTATCCACGGTGCTTCATGGTGGTGAACCTATTTTGGGGATGGAGTTCAGCACCATGGATAGCTCCTATAAAGCTCAGAATGAAAGGTGCAATGGATGAGGAGCCCCACTGACAGAGGAGTGAGTCACCTGATAGAATTGTGCGCTACAAGGCAGCAATCCTGAACACACTTACTAGTCAGTAAAGCTCATCACACGCAGTGGGACGTACTTCTGATTTAGCACACATAGGATTGTGCTTTGACAGGATGCAAATCAACCTACCCTGGGTTAAATCCAGTATCATGCAAGCGAACGTCCACCAGCGCAGGGGGACTTTCTACCTCAAGCCTCCCTACTTCAGGCTTCTGTGCTGCCTGACAATCTGCTCGGGAGGGGTTCCTAGCCCCCCCAGAGCAGATTTTGAGGGCCTGCAAGGGAGGGGAAGGGGGAACCACCTTCTCCCGGTTCACTGACGGAAGCTGCGGAATCATTCCATCAGCAGAATGATACCACACCTTATCTCCATGAGAAGACACGTGTACATTGTGTCATTCCAGGGTCCACCCAGAATCCTACTTTTTCATACACTTTCAGGGATGGGCACTCACAGAGGTATTTATTTACTGCAGAATACTAAGATGTTCATGTGCCACAGGCAGCAACTGGCTACCCAGCTTGTAGCCTAGTTACATGATCACTTTGCTTCCCTGGGTCCTAGACTCCCCCTAGTATCGTGGAGCTGAATCTGCAGTGGAGGCTGGTGGCCCCAATGTCAGTGGTGTGGGGTCTCCACTCTAGGCTGTAGCCTGAACTTTTAAGGAGCTATTCATGGTGCTGAACCTACTTTTGTGGTAGGGGATCTGGTTCAGCACCATGGATAGCTCCTTTAAAGTTCAGACGACGACCCAGCGTGGAGACCCTGCCCCACTGACACTGGAGCCACCAGACCACTGCAGATTCTGCTCCACAATACTGTGGGGAGTCTAGGACCCAGAGGAGCCTACACTGCTTCCTGAGGTGGGTTGGGCTAGTGCAAAAATAAATGAAGAATATTTGAAGGAGGCCAGAGGGCATTAACCAGAAGTACTGAGGCTGCCAGTGGGGATTGGGCAACTAGGGCCAATTGATGCATTTTCTCTGTGTGCTTGTAGGATAGAGTAGGCTGGACATCATCGGCGATAACTCTCACAGTACTCTCACTCTGGAAAACTGGGATTAAGGTTCATTGTGAAGTAGTTACGTGATCACGTTGCTGTGACCCAAATCTGCATATATATATATATATATATATATATATAACCTGACAGTGCATTTCAAATTTGCTTTCAAGGCCCTCACAAGAGTTCCTCTGTGTCTTTGAAACATGACATGAGAAATTGCCCTCAAATCTATCTCAATGTATCTCTCTGTATAACAAATGCAGTTATATCCACTTCCCTCATTTATGCGTTAAGGCAAATGAGCTCATGTTTTTTAAAGCAGTTTAAATCCTTCACATGAGTGGCTTTATATATAGTCTGCCAAAATTGGCTGAGACAGCTCATCTCTGAGAGGCATATCTCCTTATGCCAGCTTAAACATGGTGGCTGCAGTCCAGCCCTCGGTTATGCATATATTATAATACCATTGAACTGAATGGGAGTTATGCAGGGACAATATTCACGAACTGTGTACAGCATTGTAGTCATTGTCTCTTGGGAGGCATTCACCTTGGGAGTGCGGTGACTGTATTTCCATCCACAAATAGAACCATCCATGGCAATAATTAACTGTGCTAAATATTGTACAGTCTTTTACAAAGCCAACCGTATGCCTTCTGGTACCCTCGTTTGACCTGCGCACCCCTTTCCCATGCTAAATTGGGGTCTGGAGGACACGAGTGCTTTCCTCCTTCATCCTACCTAGTGCAGTGCTGTTGCCTGTAGGCTTTGGTTGCCTGCTGAGTGTAGATTTGGTGCAAACCTGGGCATAATGTGTGAAGTGGTCCTTATACATTTATTCATTTGTTAGCCATAATAACACAAGCCATACGGAATAGTTCTCCCATCTGATACCACTGTAAGACAGTAAAGAAGCTAAACTATCCATGGATGTTCTGTTGTAGCTACCCTTTCCTTTTGGCTAGAGTCTTCTCACTTTGAAGAATTTCTTGGAACAATACCAGGGTGCGCTTGTTGCCCCGCCTTACACAACCCCCAAGAACCTTTGCTTTTGATTCCTATGGCTATGGATGTTTTGCCTGAGCAGAACCCAGTTACATCCACCTGAGATTTCACTTTAAGCCAGCGGTTTCATAGATTCATAGATCATAGAGTTGGAAGGGGCCTACAAGGCCATCGAGTCCAACCCCCTGCTCAATGCAGGAAACTAGAGGAGGGGTCTCCCATCCAAGTAATAACCAGGCTTGACCCTGCTTAGCTTTCCACGCTCAGACAAGCTGGGCCAGCGTGAGCCACAGGCCTGTATTTGGGGGACCTTTTTCAGCCTGAGGCCCACATTCCCTCAGTAGAAACTTCCCTGGGGTTGCATGCTAGTGGTAGGTGGGTCCAGAGCCCAAACTGGGTGGGGCCAATGCTACAAGCACCACCCAACACACTCTCCCTTGCTCACATACCCATCCACCCATGCTGCCTTTCATCCATTTCATTCTCTCTCTTCCCCCTCTTTCTCTCTCCCCCTCTCTCTCATTGTCCCCTCCCTCTCTTCCCCATTCTCTCTCCCCTCCTTCCTCAGCTGCCTCCCCTCCTCACCCACACTCCAGTTCAGCACTTAAACGGAATAATGTTCCCATTGGCATAAATGGAAACATTTTTTTAAAGTCTAATTGCTGGGTGGAGTGTCACAGCGCAGGGTGGGGGGAAGCCAGCTTAAACATATCTGTTCAAAGCAGAGGATGCTTCACGGGAAACAAAAATATGAGAACTCCACTGAAAGCCATTTATAATTTGCTCCAGAATCCCAAATGCATGCTCCCTTGGTGAGAAAGGTACCAGGCTTACAATGTTTGCATCAGATATTGCAAAATACAGCGGCCTAAGGGCCGCATTCACTCAGTGGAAACCTTCCTAGGGCCACGCACCGATGGTTGTGGCCACAGCCAAACATGTGTGGTGCCAGTACTAAAAGAGACCACCCCACACATTATCTCTCTCGCTCTTCCTCTCACACCCAGATGCTTCCCTGCTGAACATCTGCCTCTCACCTGCTCAGTCTCCAATTGCCCAAAAAATGCCGGGGACCATCACGAAAACCCTTAAGCCATCACGGTGTCTCACTTTGTCATGCAGAGTCCTGAATTCCCCTGCCTCCCGCAACTGCAAGCTACTTAAAGGGGCCATGGGCAAAATTGCAGCTAAGCTGGCAGTTTTAGCTTAGCTGCAATTTTGCCCATGGCCCCTTTAAGATAGCTCTGCTTAGGCTCGAACAGCCGCGGTAAGCAGGGAGGGAACAGATGCTGCTAAGCTGGGAGGGCCAGGCAAGTGTGTGTGTGCACACGCATGCTCTTCCTGCTGCCCCTGCTGCACATTGCTGTGGGAAAGGGATTAGCTGGCTGAAAGCCTGGACCTACAGAGAGGTAAATGAGTGAATTTATCACATGATTCCTGTCTTGATATTGTCAAAGATTTTATTTCCTAACAGAGCTGACTCTTTTTGCATCTAACAGGTGGGTTTACAGTGTCAGAAGGAAATGTAAGAAACTCCCCTTTCTCTGTGAAGCTCCATTTTGGGGTGTCTGGGGTGGGTGGGTAAGCTTCACCTGTTGAATTTGTGCCAATCCTGACAATTTTGAAACAAAAAGAGATTGCCCTGCAAGCAATGACACACACACCCCATGAAAAACATCAGATATCAACAATTAAGGGTTTAAGTAAGGTAAAAAAAAATATTACAAAAGCCACTTATAAAAAAATTATTAAATAATATATAATTATTATTATATAACTATGTATATAATATATAACTATGTATTATAATTATATAATATATAATTATAATACATAGGTTTTTGTGTGTTTCCTCTAATAACTTTTGTACCTGACCATGCCCTTTAGTTGCCTGGCCATACCCTCAGCCACGCCCTCATGTTGCCTGGCTACACCCTCTTGATCACACCTTCATGTTGCTTAACCATACCTCTTACAAATTCACATGTGTGTCCCTATTTTCATCTGTGAAATGTTAGAGGGTATGTCTGCTAAAGGCACAGAGCCTGTGTGAGGAAGGAAGGGGGCAACCACAAGTTGAATACTTTGTGAACCTTTTGAGACATATGATTTCTTGTAATCTGTACACACACACACACACACACACACACATGCATACATACGCACACACACAAACCTGATGCTGTAAGGCAGAAACTGGTTGAGGAGCAGGCATTGTAGTTATCAGCAGTTTCTGTATCTCAAAAGGCCCTTCAAACCATTATGTCTGCATGATTATGATTATTATATATGGAAACACCGCTTCAGCTAGAACTCTAGGACAGTGGTTGGGATGCCAAATTCATTTACAGCGTATCCTTGTTCGATCATGCATGAAGTAGTCAATTCATGGCAGAGCGGGGTCCATGATTGTATTAAAGGGCTTAAAGGCTTCTTCCCCCACCCGCCCCCCAGTGGTAGCCAATCCTAGTCTTTCTCCTACTTTAAAGATAGACAAAATATTGGCTTTTAACCAGCTATGAATATGCTGGCAGCAACAAGGAAAAGAGCAGAAGGGGTGCGGATTGGATCCCACTCTGTCATGAATT
This sequence comes from Shinisaurus crocodilurus, assembly GCA_021292165.1. NCBI lineage: Eukaryota > Metazoa > Chordata > Lepidosauria > Squamata > Shinisauridae > Shinisaurus > Shinisaurus crocodilurus. The sequence continues at coordinate 160,878,845 of CM037879.1, forward strand.
GGCCTAGTGGTCAATCGAGTTATACTTGCTCTGTCCCTGTTCATTTAACAACAGCCAGACCTGCAAAAACCAAGCCGGTGACTCTTTCCCATCTCCATGTCAGGAAAAGATATATGTGTTGGACACAGCTTCAACAGACAGTTCCCTGGGACTGCAGACTTTGGCTTCATCCATTGGCGGCCGGAGAGCCAAGGGCCTCTGGGAAGCTGTTCCCCTTGTCCCCCAGGAAGAACTTCATGGCAAGGGGGAGACCAACCTAACTGCCATACATCGTCCAGAAAAGGAGCAGCTGCAGGGAGTTTGTTTCATCCTTCTCTGCTAGAAAGAACATGTATAAAAACTTTGAAGCTAAGTTTGCCTGAGTTTTGCTTATATTCTCTCTTCCCTCCCAATCCCTTTTCCTTTTGTGTTGTGTCATTTAGATTGTAAGCCTGTGGGCAGGGACTGCCTTATGATTAATCTTTGTAAATCACTCTGGAAGTCTTTTTTTTCTTTTTTCTTTTTTAGCTTAAGAGTGGGATGCAAATGGTGTAAATGAATAAATATTCCAGGTTGTTGTCAAAGGCAAAGAAGCTGAGCCAGCAAAGTTGAAACCTGAAGAGGACTTATTCATAGGAAAGGTTTATTAGCCTGTGGTCAATAAAGTGTTGTTAATGTGAGTAGATGGCTTTGGGTTTTTTAAGTGCTTAAAAAAAAACAATTTCTGAATAAAGTTGCCAACTTTTCAACATGTCCATACTCCTCTGCCTTTGACAGAAGCTTGATAGGCAAGGATAAACATATGACAGCATTTATATGTCCATGCTATAAATGAATTAATTTGCAAATGCAAATGAAGCTGCTATTAAATCCCCAAATGCAGACCAGTCTGTTTTTTTTGTAGTCTTTTTCTGACCAGTTGTCAACATTACCACCAGGCATGGCCAGAAAAATTTAGCTTAGGGTGACTGCACAAGCTTAATACAGCTCCATTTACCTCTCATCCCTTCCAAATTTTTAAATATTGCTCATCATTATTGTGAAGGATCAACAACCGGATCCTTTGCGTGAGTTCGGCAACTCTAGGGTTAACCGGCAAAGCAATATAGCTCGTATCGGCTTTCAAGTACAATAGGAAAGACCACAACCCTTTGTATGCCCAAATAAGGCTTTTTATTTATTTATGCAATAATCAGATCGGAACTAGCAGTCTTCTAAGAACACGTTTACAGTCAACACAACCTTGGCTGACCCGCGTCTTACCCAATGAGCGGGCTCCGTGGCTAGCAGAGTGAATCAGGTCAATATCCTCACACCAAAGATAATACTTCTAGTCAATATCAGTCCGGCTCACGATCGGCGCGTCGTGGAAGAGAACGGTGCACCCGGACGGCTTGTGCTTAGGAGGATCTGGCCCCGTGGTTCCCAACAACTCAACCCGGAACGGGAGAGGGGTTTTCTACCCCGGATTCCCCGCTCTCCCCCGCCCCCTAGGTCAGGTGGGGGCTTATGCCTGCCCCTTCGTTTAGGTGGGCTTATTCCTGCCCGGGAAGAAGGTGACGTAGGGATACTTTCGCAGCTCTTCGAGGCTGCCCTGTTTGCTGATGGTCCTTGATGGTCCTTCCTGGACTTTTGTGGATCTCTGCCGAGGTCCTCCTTTGTTGGGGCTGATGACTTGTCTGGCTACTCCCGGGTGACCTCATCCCTCCTCCCCTGCCCCCTCCTTTGGGGAAAGATGTGTGTGCGTGTGTGTAACTGAGTTTTGGGCTTTCTCCACACCCTCCCATTTGGAGAAAGATGGCATTGGGGTCCACCACCCCAATCCCTATCTAACTGTCTCCTACTGAGAAAGCCCGGGACAACCCATCTGCCACGATGTTGTCCTTACCCTTGATGTGCTCTACTGAAAAATCAAAATCCTGCAGGGCTAAACTCCACCTCAATAACTTTTGGTTGGACCCCTTCACCCTATCCAGCCAGCACAAGGGGGAATGGTCGGTCTGCAGTCGGAACCGGTGGCCCCACAGATAGGGGCGAAGCTTGGTCACTGCCCACACTATTGCTAGGCACTCTTTCTCGACAGTGGCCAAGTTCCGCTCCCGAGGCAAAAGTTTTTTACTTAAAAAGGCGACCGGGCACAGCCCCTGCTCTGGCCGTTCCTGCAGCAAGACGGCTCCCATCCCCGCTTCCGAGGCATCCGTCTGCAGAACAAAAGGGGCTTCAAAGTCTGGGGCTTGCAGCACAGGGGCTGCCATCAGGCAGGCTTTCAGTCCTTCAAACGCTGCCTGACAAGCGGCTGACCATTGGACCTTAACGGGTTGCCGCTTCTTGCACAAGTCAGTCAGGGGGGCGGCTAGCTGGCTAAAATGGGGCACAAACTTACGATAGTAGCCAGCCAGCCCTAAAAAAGCTTGGACCTGTTTTTTCGTTTGGGGTTGGGGCCAGGTGCGCACCGATTCTATCTTGGCTTCTAGGGGCTTGACACTACCTCCCCCTACCTTGTGTCCCAGATACTCCACCTCCCCACTCCCAACCTGGCATTTCTTTGCCTTCACCGTCAGCCCTGCATCCTGAATCCTCTGAAACACCTGACGGACATGTTGCAAATGCTGCTCCCAGGTGGAACTGAAAATGGCGATGTCGTCTAGATACGCGCAGGCGAACTCCCCCAGCCCATTTAGCATTCCGTTTACCAACCTCTGGAAGGTAGCCGGACCATTGCGGACCCCAAACGGGAGGGTGGTGAATTGGAACAGCCCCAGGTGGGTCACAAAAGCAGACTTCAGGGCAGCATCCGAATCGAGTGGGACCTGCCAATAACCCTTTGTCAGATCCAGGGTGGTGATGTACTTGGGCCCCCCAAGCCTCTCCAACAGCACATCCATGTTGGGGATGGGGTAGGGGTCAGGGACGGTCACTTTGTTTATTTTCCGGTAGTCTACGCAGAACCGGACACCCCCATCCTTCTTGGCTACTAACACGATCGGGGAGGACCAGGGGCTCGAGCTGGGCACAATGACTCCCAAGTCCAGCATGGCTTGGACCTCCTCGGCCACGACTTGGGCATGGGGCCCCACCGCCCGGTAGGGTAGGGATTGTATGGGGGGGCTATCCCCTGTGTCAATGGTGTGTTGTGTGAGTGTGGTGCATCCCGGACGGTCCGAGAACATGGGCTGAAAATCTTCCAAGACTTGGGTGATCTGTTGCCGCTGCTGTTCGGACAGAGAGGGGGACAGTTTGATCTCCTCCATTCCTCCCCCTTCCCCCCACTCGGCCAACAACCCCCCGTCCGGGTCTCCCGGTTCCACACACTCTTGCACTCCCCCCACCTTCGTTACGCGTTCTACATACAGTTTCAACATATTGACATGGAAAACCTTCTGCCTCCCCGGCTGCCCCGGGAAAGCCACTTGATAATTCACCTCCCCCGACCTTCCAATGACGGTCCCCTGGGCCCTCCCACTTCAAGCACAATTTGTCCGTCTTTTGGGGGCGCAGTACCAACACCTGGTCCCCCACTTCAAAAGTCTGTGGCACAGCCGTCCTGTTGTACCACGCGCTCTGCCGCTGCTGTGCCGTTTCGAGATGCTGCTGCCCCGTCTCCCTCACCTCTCGAAGAACAGTCTGGAGGTGTTGCATGAACGTATGCACAGGCATGGAGGCTTCTGCGGCGACCCCCTCCCATTCCACCCGCAACAGAGCCAAAGGTCCCTGGAGCTCCCTCCCAAACATCAGTTCGTTGGGGGAGAATCCCAGGCTTTCTTGGGGGGAGTCCCGGTAGGCAAACAACAAGTAGGGGAGGGCTTGATCCCAAGTCCCAGGGTGCTTCGCCGCATATGCCCTGATCATCTTTTCAAGAGTCTGGTTGAAACGCTCCACCAACCCATTGGTCTCGTGGTGATATGGCACCGAAGTCAGGTGCTCCACACACCCCAGTTCCCACATTTTTTTAAACAGTTTGGACACGAAGCCCGTGCCGCAGTCCGAAACCACCGTGTGGGGCATTCCTAGGCGGGCGAAAAGAGAGAGGAGAGTCTTAGCCAGGCTGGTGGCGGAGATGGAGGCTAAAGCAAAAGCCTCTGCATAACGGGTGGCAAAGTCAACCACAGTCAATATAAACTTCTTCCCCGTCTTGGTGGGGGGATTCAAGGGTCCCACGATATCCATCCCTATTCTTTCAAAGGGGATGCCCACAATGGGTAGGGGTTGCAGAGGGGCTTTCGGATGGTCCCGGTTATGTCCCACCCGCTGGCAGACATCGCAGGACCGGCAATATTCTCGCACCTCATTTGCCACCATGGGCCAGTAAAACCCCTCTGTCACCCTAACCAAGGTCCGTTTCTGTCCCAAGTGCCCTCCCCACGCCACATCGTGGGCCAGCTGTAGCACAGCCTGGCGGTACCTTGCGGGCACAACTAATTGTCTTTTCCTTGGTTGGGGACCCGGTTCAGTCCTTGGGCAGAGTTCTCGGTAGAGGGCTCCTGTCTCCCACAAAAACTGTTCTGCCTGGTCCCCTGCCCCGGGCCCTTGACTGGCCCGATCCCGACATCCCTGGAGGGATGGGTCGCTTTGCTGTTCTTCTTGAAACGCCTTCTGAGTCCCAAAATCACGGGCCATTGGCGCGAACCCCCCGGGGTCTTCTTCCCTCCCCACAACCATGGGGAGCGGCGGGGAACGGCTGGCTGCCTCTGCCGGGGTCACTTTACCGCGACCGGGAGGCGGGCCCGGGGGCCTGGGAGGCTGCGGGGCAGGGGTTTGTTTGGCCCGACGCCGGGTCATCACCCCCACCTTGACCTGGGCAGCCCGGAGCACAACGTCGTTCCCAATGATGATTCCCCATTCTTGCTGTCCATGCACTATAACGTCCATCTCCCCTTCCCACCCCTTGTACTTGACCCAGACCCGGGCGAGGGGAACGGCTATGTTGGGAGAGTTATAAGGCTTTATGGCACAGGTGCGCCCTTTTAGCAACTGCCTCTTCTTTACCTTACTCCGAGGTAAAGCAGTTATGTCCGCCCCAGTGTCCCTATACCCCACCTGGGAAACATTGTTTACAGAGATGGACTCACAGAATTTGTCCTGGCTCCACCGCAGCTGCTCCGGTGAGGCAATGCGCATCAACGATGCCTGCGAGATGGCCCCCAGCGAATGCTGTCCTCCGCTCCTCAGGGACCGCGTCGCATCTTCACCGTCTTCTTCGAGGGACGAGCTGGACTGCTGATCCTCCTCGTGTTCCTCCGGTTCGCGGGGCTCTGGCGCAAGCATCCTCCCCACCTTGCCCGGCGGGGTCTTGGCGTGGCGGTTCTTCGCGATTAGCTTGGGGCAGCTCCTCTTGAGGTGCCCCGGTTCTTTACAATAGAAGCAGCCACTGGTGCCGGGGTTTTCCTTGGGCTTGCCTAGGGCTCCCTCCCGAGGTTTGGGGTTGCCCTTTTCCACGCTTCCCTTAGCCCCGCCATGACTGGGGTTACCCCCCTTTGGTCCTTTGGGCTGCCGATACAGTCCCATTTGGTCGGCCAACTTGCCCACTTCCCTACAGTTCGGGGGGTCCCGATCCCTCACCGCCGTGGCTAAGTCCGCCGGGATGGTGGCACAAAACTGCTCTTGGATCATGAGCTCCCGCACCTCCGCCAACGTGATCTTCCCGGTGGCCCCAATCCATGCGTCCCAAACCTGCCCCAGGTGCGCCATCCAGGAGGCATACGTGTCCCCTGGGGTAGGCTGCCCGTAACGAAATTTACGGCGACAATGCTCGGCGGTGAGGGCAAACCTCTCTCTCACCGCTTCTTTGAACGCCCCATAGTCCAAGGGGGCAGTTTGGGTGTGAATACCCAGGAGATCAGCCAGTTCCCCGCTGACCTGAGTCCTCAGGGCAGACATCCTTAAGTTGTCCGGCACCCTCTGCTCCAGGCAGGCAGCCTCGAACAGGGTGAAAAAGATCAGCACATCCTGTCCCGACTGGTAGGTGGGGAATTGCTTCCTGTCCCATTTGGGGGTTGTGGCGCCCCCACCCTGAGGTGCAGGGGTTCCCCTTTGTCTGGTGCCCATGGTCAGCCTGGCCAACTCCAGCTGCATCTGTAACGTTACTTGTTGCTGCTGGCACATTTCTTGTTGATGCTGCATCAACTCCCTGGCTTGCTGCCAATTGAGTTGGGGAAAGAGGGCATCCAACCCTCCTCCCCCCATGGCTCCGCCAGCAACCCTTCTGCCGAGGTCTTCTTCCGCCTCCGGGTCCCTTATCTCGCTTCTCCTGCCGCTACTGGTAAGGCTGGGGCTACCCCACTGCTTGGGTTCCTGCTCTCCTAACAACGATGAGGGGGCTCCCCCCCTTCTTGCCTCGCAGTCTTCGGCCGCACCACCCACTCCATTGTGGAGGTCTGGGTTGGGGTCCCTGGGCTGCTCACTAGCTCCGCTTGCTCTTGGCTCAGGCTATTCATTTTCTTTGCTCTGAGCGCTCCCCAGCAATCTACTAGCCTGCCCGAAACCCTGTTAGTTCCGACCGTCAAATGTGGTTTCCAATTATCCCACCGCTACGACCATGTGAAGGATCAACAACCGGATCCTTTGCGTGAGTTCGGCAACTCTAGGGTTAACCGGCAAAGCAATATAGCTCGTATTGGCTTTCAAGTACAATAGGAAAGACCACAACCCTTTGTATGCCCAAATAAGGCTTTTTATTTATTTATGCAATAATCAGATCGGAACTAGCAGTCTTCTAAGAACACGTTTACAGTCAACACAACCTTGGCTGACCCGCGTCTTACCCAATGAGCGGGCTCCGTGGCTAGCAGAGTGAATCAGGTCAATATCCTCACACCAAAGATAATACTTCTAGTCAATATCAGTCCGGCTCACGATCGGAGCGTCGTGGAAGAGAACGGTGCACCCGGACGGCTTGTGCTTAGGAGGATCTGGCCCCGTGGTTCCCAACAACTCAACCCGGAACGGGAGAGGGGTTTTCTACCCCGGATTCCCCGCTCTCCCCCGCCCCCTAGGTCAGGTGGGGGCTTATGCCTGCCCCTTCGTTTAGGTGGGCTTATTCCTGCCCGGGAAGAAGGTGACGTAGGGATACTTTCGCAGCTCTTCGAGGCTGCCCTGTTTGCTGATGGTCCTTGATGGTCCTTCCTGGACTTTTGTGGATCTCTGCCGAGGTCCTCCTTTGTTGGGGCTGATGACTTGTCTGGCTACTCCCGGGTGACCTCATCCCTCCTCCCCTGCCCCCTCCTTTGGGGAAAGATGTGTGTGCGTGTGTGTAACTGAGTTTTGGGCTTTCTCCACAATTATATCTGCCCTTCACCTGGGATTAGTGGACATATGTGCAACTTGTGTTTTCAGTCTTTACTCGGGACAGTTGTAATGATATATGCTGCAAGTGAGTTGCTAAATCTCACAGGGTAATTCTTCCAAACAATTGACCTTAGCCTCATTAACAAGAGGAAGTGGTTGATGTAGGGAAAACTGGATGCCCTGCCCTTTTGTTCAATGCCCCATAATTGTGTCTGCATTCTGCAATAACCTACAAAAACTTGGCTTTCATTTAAAATGCAATTACATTTCTATACCACCCCCACCCCTACGATGGTAACTATTGTGAAACAGTCTACAGCAAAACAATAAGAACAGCAAAAATGAAAAGCCATTCAATTCCTGCTCCACTCGGCTTCTTCAATGAGCTTTGAATTCCAAAGTCTAATTGCAATATTTTAAGGTAGAATTATTAAACCATATGCAGCGTTCTACCAACCCCTCCCCAGCTGTATTTTAAGGCAAATTTCAACATATGCCAGGAGACGCCTGGCATCACAGAATAGAGAGGCTGGATAAATAAATAGTCAAAAACTCATACATTGTACCAGCGAGATTAACCGGATGAAATCATTCTACATTGACTCTTTCTTGTAGGCATCCCTTGAAGGTAAAGCAGCCCTCTCAAGACCTGGACCTAGTGATCCAAGAGTTCAAAGAAACCGTGTGATGGCACCTGCGGGGAGTAAGAGAAATGAGGGGGAAATTGAGCGAGTGGTAGTTTTCCCTCAACACTGCAGTGCTATGATAGCAAAAAAAATAATAAAATAAATTGCATCAGCTCAGTTCCTCTCTTCTATGGTGAAGGCACAAGAGCCTCCCATGTATAAAATCTGGCAATCAAAGCCAAACTAGATAATGCATTGGAGATCTTGTATGGTATGATGACTTTTTCTTCACTGTTCTGATCAAACCCATTTTCAAAATACGACCTCGCTGTTTAAGTGTGCCTGTCTCGTTAAGCGAGTCTGCTGTTGTAACAGAATGAAGTCTTGACACCTAGAAGGAAGATAGTATTGTTTCTGAAGAGAGGCACGCATCTGTTTGTTTGGATACTGGGGGAAGAAGGCCAGGAGGGGCAGTAAATAGTAACAGTAGGAGAGTGAGCTCTGCAAAGGACTGAAAGCAGCATCCTTTGACCACTAAAAGCTGGATATGAAACCAGGACTTCTGCTGATGCAGCACTTGCGATTCCATACTTTCCCCACAACTTCGAGGGCCAGAAACTTGCTTTTTTTGTTTTAAATGAAAGCATGATTCTGAGTATCTGAGTTTTTGTGGGTATGTCATGGTGTTTGGAACAAGCCCATGTCTGGATGGAGACTCCAAAAACATGGAGAAATGAAGGAACGTGCTATTAATATTCTCTGATCCAGAAGGTGTGAGCAGCGCCATAGGCAAACATATACAAGAAGTAAACTTACGCTGAAATCTGGCATCCAATTGAACCAAGAAATGCAGCCATCATAGTGGCATCAGAGGCCCCAGTGACAGCTATTTGCTGAAAACCATAGAACCAAATATTTCCTGTAGAAGATCAAATGACAACAAGTCATATATAAACCAAGTGACTGACTTTCTAAAGGGAAGTTGCATCTCTTATTGTCAGCAAGAGTACTGAGTAGTATATAAATGTTTAGGATTAAATTAAGATCAAGCATGTTTGCGGGGCAGATTCTTAGCTTTTTCCCTAGAAGCAGTCCTTGTAAATGAATATGCATTATAGCTGTAGGTTGGCACACGCATGTTGACTACTTGCACTAATTGTGGATTGGAATATGCAGCCTATTGAATGGTGTCAGACATCTGCATTCAGGTGTGCATTGTGATGCATATTCAGTCTGTAGCTTTTGTTCCTCAGTTGCCAACTAGTTTGTGCAACAATTCGTAGGGATGGGCAAATCAGCAAAAACGTGAGCTCATCAACATTCTCCAAATTCCACCTTGAAGCTTGTTCCAACTTGTATCCATATCAGATTGCAATCTTTGGGGGGGGGGGGTGTTTCATTTCAAATGGAAATTCGTGCATATTTTCTCAAATGTATGTATCAATTGTGTGCATTTTTTAAATGTATGCATTCTTCTCCCATTGAGTAAATTATGTTCATGCACAATTTTCAGAAGTACACATTTCTTCATGCACAATTTTCAAATGCATGTTGTTGAACTCTCTTTTTTGTGTGTCCACAAATCACATTACAAGCTCAGAAATGTATGGACTTCACAACCGATTGTGTTCAAGTCTGTGTTCAGGTCCGGGAGGCACAAACTGGGTAAAATCTGGTCAAGACCAAATTGAAACAAATTTCTTATACATTCTTATTTGTATATCGGCAGCAAGTTGTTTCTTTTCCTTGATGAAAAGTAAACCTGATAGAATTGGGTTGCTTCCAGCTGACACTTTTATGGTGCCATGATCTCCCTGTCTCATTCAAGGAATTTTAAGGGGGCAGCATGGATCCTTAAAACAGTGTCTCCCAATTCATAGCCCTCCCATGTTTTTCCATCACTTCTTCCACCATTTTTCTTACCACAGAAAATCTCTTAAGGAGGAAAAGATGGAATAGCTGCACATTGCCTGCCAATTGATAACACTAGGAGCCCTCCATCTGGAAGCACTCTTGGACTTAAGACACGTTATGGATACTTTTCTGTACTAGCAGAGCAACAATATCATCATCAGATATCATGGTATGGATTACCCTGGTGCCTATAATTTATCATCGATAAAAGGCTAATCCCATAAACATCCAAGAGCATAACACTCACATTGGAACAAATGCCACGGATTTTATTAATCTTTATTAATGAATTGAAGACCAGTTAAGTGACAGGGGAAAAGTTAACAGACTTGCCAGAAATTAAGCTGGAAGCCCCATAGAATCCTCTGTGATCTTCAGCTAAATGGGCTATAAATTAAACAAATAAATAAGATATACTGTTTTTAATATACGAAGTTAGCACAGGGTGCTATATAATGTTTCTACTGATAAGTGGCTTTTATTTTTCATTCCCCAAGTTTTCAGACATTTAGCCATAGAACTTAAACTACTGGCATAGGTATTCTTTTTAAAGAATTATTTAATCTTAGGTCTATATCAAGATATTATCCATAACCGTCTGGAATGCATAAATGCTCACAAGAATCAATTCATCATTTGCTCACATGGCAGAGTGCAGTTAGAATCAAAACACAGTGGATCAATTGAAGCTGTAATATGTATTATATCAAGCAATCTCCATGAAGCAATAAATCAAATCTTGACTCTGCATACAAGCCTTACTATCCAACTCAGTATTCAGCTGTTAAGCAAGATGAGCAAACGTCAGTTCACACCTCTGAAATTGTTTCTTAAAGCATGAATCTCCTGGGGAGATTCTCCTATCCTTCCATTTATTCCAGTGTAACTCAATTGGCAATATATCAAGAAAAAAAGGGGGGGAGATAGGATGTATGGATTGCCCACTGACCAACCCAACCACCACCAAAAATGGCCTGGCTAAAGGGATGTCGGAGAAATCCACAATGGATTCAAATGAGTTCGAATGTCTAAGAATCCAACCCACGGATTCTGCAGTAGACTGGCTTTTCCCGGGTGCACGGATTCTGTGGATGTGTGGACCATTCCCCCCCCCCATAATTTTACGCAAATTTAGTCATAGAAAAATATGGAATATTTTTTTTTAAACAGACCAAAAATGCACATTTCCCCCATAGGCTAAAGTGTGAAAATACACATTTTCCAGGGATTTGCATTTTTCGGGAGTGTGAATTTGCACAACTGCGAATTTGCACAAATGCATACAAATGCATCAATGAACAGATAATGGAACAAAAGGTGCCTGACAATCCAGGAAACCTAGACAGAATGGCTTTTACAACGTCCCTACTCCCTAGCTGGAATACATATGTTTTGCTTTGGGCCAGCTGCATGAAAGACAGGAGGTGAGGAGGTGTGACCCTCCACCCCCGTCTTTTAAAAAATTATTATTTATTTGTTACATTTATATCCCACCTTTCCTCCAAGGAGCCCACGGTGGCATAACTGATCCTCTTCCTCTCCATTTTATCCTCACAGCAACCCTGTGAGGTAGGTTAGGCTGAGAGTCTGTGACTGGCCCAAAGTCACCCAGTGAGTTTCATGGCCGAGCGGGCACTAGAACCCGGATCTCCCAAGTCCTAGTCCAATACTCTAACCCAGGGCGCTCCAACCTTGGGTCCCCAGATGTTGCTGGACTACAGCTTCCAGAATCCCTTGCCATTAGCCATGCTGGCTGGGTATGCTGGGAACTGTAGGCCAGCAACATCTGGTGTGTGTGTGTGTGTGTGTGTGTGCTTCATGTACATTTGCTCAATTAAATATACATTCCTCCTCCTCCATTAATAGTGCAATCAAGGTTGGAGAGCCCTGCTCTAACCACTACACCACACTGGCTCTCTTTTGGGTGTATATGCTTTTCTGCTAGTCTCTGCAGATCAGGCAAAACCATCGGGTTTTACCTTAGACCTGCCAAAACCCACTAGCCTCCAGGCTTTGTCCAGTTACATGCATTTTTCATTTTAATGGGTAGCAATGGAGATAAACAAAGGCCTCAACTCAGCTGCCAGTTCAGGCAACCAAGGGCTAAAAGAGAAATGATGTTTTGCATGTCAAGTCATGTGATTTGTTTGCATATGCTTTTCCACATGTTCCCCCCCCCCCTTTCATGTAGGTGTCCCTTGGATTTGGCCCAAAGAAATCTGGTGTGTGTATAGCAAGGTGACAGTGATAGGGAAATATCTGTTCTTTTCTTTCCATGGTTCCTGACCAAAACAAACAAACAAAGTTGCGAGACAGAGGGACCTTTATGTTTATGTAGCTTCCTCTTGTTGTTGCCAGGCTTCTGTGGCCTGCCATCTGGAGGTGCCGCTGCTGCAACATGAATAGGGCAGCCTAAAGACAATTCACCTCATATGGCAACAAGCCTCTTTGAAAAGGCACAGGGTCTTCTGTCTCCTGCCCCCACTTCACCCACCCTCTTGCAAGAGCCTCATAGGCCCTGTTGAAGAGACTGGTGAGCTCTACAGCTGTGGAAGGTGGGGAGGGGACGGACAGATGAAGATGGGGAGGGGACGGACAGATTCTATTATGCAGCAAATCCCTGCCATTATCACCATTTGATTGCACTATTAATGGAGGAGGAGGAATGTGTATTTAATTGAGCAAATGTACATGAAGCACACACACACACACACACACACACACCAGATTGGAAGCATTATAGGGAGGGGCAAGACCAACTCCTCCAAAACAGTTGCAAAATTTCTATCCTCAGACTGGTTTTAGTGTCTTTATCGGAACGTGTCACATGTCCTCCAAGGCTGCAGCCTGCAGGGAAAGATGGTGATTCTTACTTAGCCCTGGAAACTCCCAGTTCAGTGACAGGAAATGTGGCAGCCAGAATTATATGAGCGAGAGCAGAGTGTTTGAAAACTCCATCTCATGACACATTTTCACAGGAATGCATGGGAAGAAACCACATGAAAGGCACAATGTCTGTTTTGGCCCCAATCTGCCTTAGGAAAGGGATATTGAATCTACCACACCACAAACTATCTCTCAGCATCCTCATAGTGCTTTTCAGCACTTTGGTGCAGTCGCAAACATAGAGTTGATTAGAATCAGAATTCCATTGAGATGTGAGACCCTGGCAACTTTTGATTATATATATATATATATATATATATATATACACACACACACACACACACACACACACATACATATCTCATAGATTTCATAGATCATGGAGTTGGAAGGAGCCTACAAGGCCATCGAGTCCAACCCCCTGCTCAATGCAGGAAACTAGAGGAGGGGTCTCCCATCCAAGTAATAACCAGGCCTGACCCTGCTTAGCTTTCCACACTCAGACAAGTTGAGCCAGCGTGAGCCATATATATATATATATATATATATATATATATATATATACACACACTTACACACTTTCTGGCAATGTAAAAGAGGCAGCATCCCAGGAATCAATGGAGAAATTCCAGACTATAGTGTGGCTATGACTGGGTAGCATGTGTCTTCCCCCCACACACACACACCCATGTAGAACCACATTTTTAAAAAGTCTGTGAAAAAATAAGAATGAAATTGCAAGCTGATTTTACATGCAGATGGCATCAAATGAAACATCTCAGGTGAACCAGAAGCCAGAAGGCATGCGTAGCATAGCTCTACTCCAGCCTTCGCCAACCTGGTGCCCTCCATCTGGTTTCAGATATGGGAGTCGTAGTCCAATACATCTGGAAGCCACCAGGTTGGGGTAGGCTGTGCTACTCAGCCCTTGTGGTTCCAAGTTCCATTGCAACCTCTGTGCCTTACTGGGTCTGACATGAGTTTATAAATGCCAATGAGCCAAATGCGTTAATGCCGTGCTCAACCGCACACCCAGTTTATTTATTTATTTATTTATTTCATTTTTATACCGCCCAATAGCCGAAGCACTCTGGGCGGTTTACAGCAATTAACAAGACAGTCCCTGCCCGCAGGCTTACAATCTAAAAAGACATGACACACAAGGAAAAAGGAATGGGGGAATATTAATGGCAGGGCTGGTGGAATGGCTCTGCACTCTCTCTCATCTCCCTCCTCTCAGCCTGCTGGAATGGCTGCTGTGGTGGCAGTTGAGGGAGGAGGAGCAGTCATGAGGGAGGCCTCTCAGCAGGGCTGGTTGAACATGCGTTAATCAAAATTAGAAAGGCAGCACTATGTTGTAGTCAAATCAATCAATCAATAAAACAAAAACTCCTCCCTTTACTCAGCCTATATAGCATGAGTAGCACCCCCCACACACACACAGAAACGCGCGTACACAAAAACCCTTGGCCCCAAAATTGGCAATTAGATCATCCTGCCTTGCTTAGAAAGCAGGGGGTGGGATACTGCACTAAGCTCAAGGTGTGGTAGCCTAGCAAGCAGACTTCTTGACCTTAAGTAGGCCTAGGCAGAGCCATCCTGCCATTGATGGGGCCCCATCATGTGACCGGGATGTTGCACTTGAGCATCTAAAGACCCTGAGTGTCAACTTCCCCTCCTTTACACACACTGCAGCGCATGGCAGAATTATTGTACCCAAAGTGAATCTTACCAATACAGTCACCATTTTTGTTTGAACTCTACATGAGCTATCCATGGTGCTGAACTCTATGCCCAAAATAGGTTCACCACCAGGGAGCACCATGGATAGTTCATATAGAGCTCAAACAAAAAAGATGTAATGGATAAGGAGCCCCAGTGACACAGGAGTCACCAGCCTCCCCTGGCCAACGGTAAGGGATCATAGGAGTTGTAGGCCAAAACGCCTAGAGGGCCACAAGTTACCCACCCCTGCACTGCAAACCTACATCAGTTATAGCAGAGCAGCCTTCCCAGACATGGTGCTCTCCAGATATTTTGGTCCATAACCCCCATTGGTCATGCTGGCTGGGGCTGATGGGGGTTCAAGTCTAAAACACCTGGAGGTGACCAGGTTGGGGAGCGCTGCAGTAAAGAATCAATGAGGAGGGGTGGCCAATTGAAAGTTAACCCATGGTGAAAGGCAGGCTGCTGACAAGTGAGGGCTGGTTTGCGCATCATGCTAAGCCATGCTGAAAAACAAGCCATGATGGGTAGGTTAATCAGTCGTTGAGCGAAGCTGCTGCTGCTGACAAATGAGCAGGCACTTGCCGGCTTGCCATAGTTTGCTTCCTCCTTTGTCTTCCTTCCCTCTCCCAGCACATATCTCAGGGGTCTTTGCGGCACAACTCCTCTGTACTCCTCCTGTGATTAGATTCTCCCCACTGCTTCTCACCTCGCAAAGCACCTGCATTGACCTATATATGCCATTACTTTCTAGGATGAGGTGTCTGAGGGGTTTATTTATTTTCTTTCTTTAGCACTTAAGAAAAGGGCCTCCTCCTTGGCTGTTCCTCACAGCCAGGGATGACTGACTGACATTCCTCTTCCTACCAATGGAAATTTGGGAGGAGGGATTTAAGCTTTACCCTGCTTGTTTTCATGCTGACATTCCCCTCCCCCCACAGGGGGGGCATTAGAAGAAGAAAAAAGACACTTTTAAAACCTTGTGGGGAGGGGGGAATTTCAGCATGAACCCAGGAGGGAGGAAAGTTTAAATCCCCTATCCTGAATCTCCATGGTTGCTAATTGGGACCATGTGTGCTTACCCAGGGGTAAGTCAATTACGCATACATGCATAACTGTGCTAACTTGGCTCACAGGGGGATAAAGTTGGTTGCTGTCAAATGAAGCGCTGGACTGGAGGAGAAGTGGCAGAGCACACTGTGAGAAGGGGTTTTTCACCACTCTTGCCAGACACCTCTGTAGCTGTAATGAAGTGATCTGGCAGGCTTGGGAGATTAGCCATGAGAGCTGTCCGTCAAGAGGATAGCCCCTCCTCCTTAAGGGGCACTATCCTCAGTGTCAAGAGGATAGCCGCCTCCTCCTTAATAGGATCCAGAATGGGAAAGGAACACAGCTCTCATTCGCAGTTAGTTCTCAGGCAGTTAAATCTCTGAAGGAGAAGTAGTTAGGTCAGGGGTCCCCAACCTTTTTGGACCTGTGGGCACATTTTTATAGGGATGGGCACGGAGCCCAGCACTTGAATCGCGGGGTGCTCGGTGAGTGCCCCCACCGCGCAAGCCAAGCCAAGCTGAGCCTCCAGCGAGCACCTCAGCCAGCGCTCGCTGGACTTTTGGGTCCCAGGCTCTATGCCGTTTGCATAGAAAATGGCATAGTATATGTTAAAAAGGGCTGCAATTTGCGTAAATTGCAGCTGTTTTTAATGAATACTATATATATATACACACACACTTACACACTTTCTGGCAATGTAAAAGAGGCAGCATCCCAGGAATCAATGGAGAAATTCCAGACTATAGTGTGGCTATGACTGGGTAGCATGTGTCTTCCCCCCCACACACACACACCCATGTAGAACCACATTTTTAAAAAGTCTGTGAAAAAATAAGAATGAAATTGCAAGCTGATTTTACATGCAGATGGCATCAAATGAAACGTCTCAGGTGAACCAGAAGTCAGAAGGCATGCGTAGCATAGCTCTATTCCAGCCTTCGCCAACCTGGTGCCCTCCATCTGGTTTCAGATATGGGAGTCGTAGTCCAATACATCTGGAAGCCACCAGGTACAGCATTTTCTATGTAAACGGGATATATTATGCCATTTTCTATGTAGAAAACATAGTGCCCAGAACCTGGAAGTAGCTTTCTCTGGCTCGGCTTGTGAGAACGCGAGCTGAGCCGGGGAAAGGTAAGTTGAGTTGAGCTTGGGGGGGGGGGGTCGAGCCCGGCAAGTTTGCTGAGCTTCCACCCCCCTGCCAAGTTCTGTGCACATCCTACAGTTAGAAATGTGAGAAACTGCTGTGGGCATATTCCCCACAGAATGCCTAATTGGTGGGTTGCTGCTTTGGCATCTATCTGTCACATCTATAGATCTTAGCCTATGTCTTATTCAGCAAAAATGTTTGTTTCATGTCTATTGGACACCACAATATCTCTTTAATAAGAAATGGTTTAATTCTGCTAATTGCTGGCAGTGTAATACAGCTAATGCATCTTTTAAACATATGTTTTGGCAATGTCCAGTAGTTGGTATTTTGGGGGAAGAGGTACAGATAAATTTTGTGCTGGAACAGTCTTTAACATTCACTGATGTACAGCCTTCAAATGGACATTTATTTGGATATTTGGTCTGCTTCTGTTTTAAGTTATTTGGTCTGCTTCTGTTTGGTCTGCTTCTATTAATGGCTAGAAAGATGTATGCCTGTCATTTGTATTAATTGCTATACAATTAATTGCTATACAAATCCATGTATGTATATTAATATGTACGTATATTATGTACATATATTAATTGCTATGTATATTGTAGCATGTATGTATATTAATTGCCATACAATTAATTGTATTAAATGCTGTACAACCATGTACATATATTAATAAAACTAGAATAAATAAATAAATAAATAAATAAATGTGTTATGGGTGCTCAGGGGCACCACACTGGAGACCCCTTCATGGGCATCATTGGAGGGGCCTGTGGGCATCGTGGCACCCACAAGCTCTGTGTTGGAGCCCCCGTGAGTTAGAGATGCTATCTGATCTAGCATAAGCCCTGTCATATAGTTGGTTCCCCTTTCAATGATCTTAGTGATAAAGAAATAAGAGTAAATAGTAGGGTAAACAGTGTGGAACTTTAGTTTTTAGTGAATAGTGTGGAAGTTTAGTAAAATATGTTCTTTTTTTTTAGAGTCTGCTCATTGATCCCTTGTTTTCCTTCCATTAACCTTGTCCCCTGGGCACATAAATAAAGCAACCCCCCGGGGTGTTTAGTGAAATTCCTTATTGGGCATTCCTTTGCTAAAACTGCCCCACAACACCTTCCACCAACCCTGCTTACTAAGTATGAATTTTTTAAAGACTAAATGGAATTCACTTCCACAAGATGTAGTGATGGCCACCAATTTGGAGGGCTTTAAAAGGGGATTTGACAAATCCACGGAGGAGAAGGCTATCAATGTCTACTAGTCCTGACTGACTATATGCTACCTGCAGTATCACAGGCAGTATGCCTATGTACACCAGTTGCTGGGGAACATGGGCGGGAGGGTGCTGTTGCACTCATATATCCTGCTTCTGGGATCCTGTGGACAGCTGGTTGGCCATGGTGTGAACAGAATGCTGGACTAAGTGGACCCTTGGTCTGATCCAGCATGGCTCTTCTTATGTTCTTAATGTGCTCCTGGTCCTGAATGGGTTGCATGGAAAATCAGGGGTGGGGTGGGGTGCAACCAGCCAATATATCTATATACTAGGGCAGCCTTTCCCAACCTGGTAGCCGCTGGTTGTTGTGGACTACAACTCCCAGCATTCTTGACCATTGGCTATGCTGGCTGGGAATATGGGAGTTGTAGTCCAATCTGTCCAAAGCATGCGGAGGGCACCATGTTGGAGATCCCCCATAGAACTGCAGTTTTCAGGCTTCCCCATTTCAACACTATAAGATCAGTTTAAATCTGCAGTGAGTGCATGCCTGTAGAATATTGTCCCTGAGGCACCCACACAAAGTGTCTGCCGAAATTTCTAGAGGCTACAGTTTGCTGACATGATGACCGTTTGTAGTGTGTACTGTTAAAACGTAAGTTAAATCCATATTGCTCATTCTCTCTTTGTTTTGCTGCAGCCATATAGGAAAGGTCGCCCAAATGAGGGGTTTGTGTAAGCTGGCCTCTCCGTGCCTCTTCAGTCCTGGTTTCTGAAGGCAGACTGCCAATTAATCTCGTTTAGGCTTCAGGTCTGTGATATGGGGACCTGTCTGCGAAGGATGAGACTAAAGCCATTATCTCATTTCAAATAAGCCAGCAAGCAGCCGTCATGTAGTCTCACTTCCTAGTCTGTGGATGAAATGGCTGTAAGCCTCCATCTATAAATTCTTTTAGTTGCTCATTTCTGTCAGGCTGGTCTAATCTTCTTACACCTGGCACATTAATTCTTATCTGTTCCCTGCAACATTGTAATTATATGTTATTTCCAGCAATAATTAATTATCTCCCAGGCAGACTTTTTATAGCTTATAAGTCAAAAGTGGGCTCAACCACACTAAATAATTAATCCAGGCTGTGTTTTATGTCATGACATATACACAGCCCCCAGATGTAATTGTTACAGAATTCTTTTGATAAGGAAGTCCTCCGTTCCCAGCGGTTGTACAAGCCAGCAAGCACCAATTATGATTATATTTCTCTCGGACAGACTAGGTATGCTTGAGTCTTTCCTCCAACCATCTATTTATGGAATTATTTCCTGGAGGTTTCCCTACCTAATTAAAATGAGAGAACATGAAGTTACAGACCTGTATAAATGAAGAAACCTTTGAACTGATGTTCAGAATTAAAATAGGCCCTGTTCATGGTTAAAGTGCCAAGAGAAAGCTGCCAGTGATTTCATTTATTTTCCTCTATTCAATACTTTCCTTCAGTCTTCATCAGCAGGAATGGTGGAGGGCTATCAGTTTTCATGCACCAAATATTTCACATTTTACTAGAGTTGAAATAAATAGTTACAGTAAATTCAAAATCTGGCTATTGGGATAAGGAAAGAGAAGTTCAGGAGTTTATTAAATAAATAGAATCTGGTAAACAAAATGGAATGGGAAGATATATATATATATATATATATATTCATGGAAAGCACTAATGCTGATGCTTCTCTTGTGTATGGCAGCAAATTGGCCAAAGCCTCCTTCCAACTAGTTAGTACGGTAATACCATCAGGAGAGTAATAAATGAATCTCTCTTCAGCTGTGTGCATTTACTGAAGTGGATTTTTAACTGGTTTTGAACAAATTAGACAAGGGTCATGGATGCAAGCCGATGAAGTGAGAACAAGAAGATGCAAATAGATGAGGCCTGCACAACTTGTGCCATGCTAAGGCTGACTATCCTTCTAGGGTGGTGACCCACCAGTCGTTCAGTCAAACTTCCATTGTTGCAGCCTGCCTGGACTGGCAAATGGCAGGGAGAGGGGGAAGTCAAACATCTGTGGTTGCCCTTACAATATGGGCCTCGTGGGCCCTGTTTGGCTTAATGGGTCACACATGTTGCACAAGCCTGAACAGACCAAATGTTAAATCTTCTCTTCCCCCACCTGCAGAAGTGATTCCTAAGCATTTGCCCTCCTCTGCCTCGAGCCTTATTCTGAGCTATGTACTACTAATGCAGATTTCCTAAGTCTGGGGTGGTATGGTAAGTGTAGCTGTTTGAATGCTGTGCAGGTTTCCCTTGCTTAATGGGAATTTCCCTTTCCTCTCAACACTAATTCACCCATCCTTACATTCCAACTGGCACTTTCTAGTCATATACAATAGGCCACCATTGTACTTCATAGTAATAAATCGGGGGGGGGGGGGGATACCATTAACTACAATCACAGTCAATCATATGCATGAGAATTGACATAAACATGCGCTGAAAGCTTATGGGGTGAAAGCAGAGTTAAGCTTCCTGTGTCTTTTTGTTGGATACTTGGAGTAACATGAGCCTGGCCCTGGATGCAAGGACAGTCAAGCATCTTCCTCAACCCCCTCAAATCATGAAATATTTTGAAATGAATTGAAAACACAGTACTCTAGAACTGTCTTGAGGATCCTGCTTTGTTTCTAATTCTTTGCCAAGCAGTATGAAAGGCAATTGTTCAAGGAACTGGTATTCTTTTACTTTTATTTATTTTTTACAGTTTTAGAAGTATATTCTGTGCTTAAATTCCATGTGACTCCTGATTTCCTTTAAAATAAACACTTTTTACTTTTTAATTGCAATACTATGCCTGCGGTTTTAACCATTTAGCTATCCACATTACTACATAGAGTTTACACGTATCCAATAAAGGCTTCTTTATTGGGGTTCTTTTTTATATAAGGGAAAGACACTTAAGGCTTTTCTGGCAGTCAGGACGGTGGCAGAAAAAGGATGTCTGGACCTTTTGTGGGAAACCAGCTGGGGCGTCCTGTCAGCAGGCTGAGAAAATGCACCATGTACCTCCTTTTCCATAACACTCCTGATTTGAATTCTATTTAACTAAATGGTTCACTTTAACTGATGAAAGGTAAACATGTTTTACTACTGTTAAAGCGGGAAAGGATAACCAGTGGTAGTGAGCAGTATGATATATAAGATGGATTGATTGGTTCCAAGTCAAAGTCATAAATGCTCAATGGACAGAATCAAGCATGAGTGTTGAGTTTTGCCTCCTTCCAATGATAATATATGCACATCTCTGGTTTCCAAGCAAAGGCAAGGCATTCTTTAAGTAATGAAACCACTGGAATAAATGTTGCTGATCATATCCCCATTATAAAATTTCTGGCATCACACATCTCCAAGAGCCACAAGCAGAGGTTAACATGATGACAATTAATGGTAACCTTCAATAGTATGACTGTAAGGGGGCCTGAGGCAGTTTTGCAGTGTTTCGGTATGCAAAGCATTGACAATATTTCTTAAGGCTGGGTCGATGAGCCACTGTGCAGAAGCACTAATGAAAGGCATTTGTTTGTGAATGGTGAGAATGTTCCACATGCTGAAATCCCAGGGAAATTAAAATATGCTTTGAAGTAAATTGAGTTTGCCCTGAGTGGGCCCAATCAGAAAAAAAGGTGAATCTTTCAACAGGGAAAACACACACACACACACACACACACACACACACACACACACACACACGGGTGGGGGAGATGTAACAGAGGTAGAACTAGGAGAATGATTTTTGCTGTCTTTCTGAGCAGCAGAATTCTTCCAGAGTAGCTAAAAGAGTTTTGAGGCTACAATCCTTTACCTTTATCTGGGAGTAAGCTGCACTGAACTCTATGGGAATTCCTTGTGAATATACATGTTTAATAGGGTTGCACTGTCAATCAATCTTCTGTGGTACTTTCTAGCATTATGAATTTTGCCTCATAAAACTCTTGATCATTTCAGCTATGATGTGTGTGCTACAAAAGTGGATTGATAGCAGAAACTTGCCCACATTAAATATAAGAAGAGTGCTCCTTTGAGAGAGAGAGACAGAGACAGACAGACAGACAGACAGACAGACTGGACTGCTAGTGGTGGCAAGCCAATGTGGCAGTGGCAGCGGGTAGGATATCAGGTTTGGAGAACATGGTCCATAATCACTACTTTCCTCTGAATTGTATTGTGTGGTTACCTCTCAGTCTAAGCTATCTCACAGGGTTGTTTGTGAGGATAAATGTTAAAAAGGATATATTCTAGCCTTCCCTGATCCCTTGAGATAGAATAGGAATGATATGAATGAGAAAAATGTCTGACTGAAATAAATATTACTGTTTCTTTGAATCAGTTTATTCTGAGGTGGAAAACTATATTTCTAACTCTAGAGAATACATCATGTTTTGTACTCCAAAACAATTGAAAGAATTGGGAATTAAATATTTCTTTACTTTCTAACCTCATCTGAACATCTAAGAAAAAGTCAGACATTTCTTAAAACTAAATTAGTTTGGATTGTTGTTCTAGTGAAAACACTTATGGCATAATAAAGTCATGTATTCATCATTTCGCAGCATGAAAAACCTGTCATATTATGAAAATTACATGTGGTCATATAAACATTCCCCCACCCAGCCTACCCAGGTCCTGGACTGGGAGGCATTTGAGGAGAGGTGGAAGGGGCTGGAGACATGCTGGGCGAACATGCAGCTGTCTATCACACTGCTGCAGGGGCAGGTCTCAACAGGGGAGCCTGGTGGTGACTCCTAGGTCAGTGGGGCTCCTTATCTTTTATTCTGAGCCTTATAGGAGCTATCCATGGTGCTCCATGGTGGTGAACCTATTTTGGGGGTGGAGATCAGCACCCTGGATAGCTCCTATAAAGCTCAGCATAACAGCTGCACTGGATAAGGAGCCCCACTGACAGAGGAGTGACCAGCCTCCCCTGGTGCTTGGGATTATTTATCCCAGCCCCTCCCCCACCTCTCTCTCTTTCTTCTTCCAGCTGCATCCACCCTGTTATCCCTGTAAGGTCTCTGCTCATCCTTTTGCAGGCTGAGTAGGATTATTTTTTTTTGCCTATAGCCAAAGTGGCCCAGTCTACAGGTATTTTCATCTACTCTACTTCATCTACTGATAACTTCACGTTCGTTCTCCTCAGGGGACTGTCCGTTAGGTAGGTTAATTACTGTTGCCTTAATTACTGTTAGGCAGCTGGATTGGTTCATTTGGTCACACCGGCAGGGACGTGTGGGATCCATCAGGTAGGCAGACCATTTGTGAGCACCTTGAGGTACCTTTATGGTGGCTGGTCATTCCTGAGACTTGCCGCTCAGGGCTGTATGACCCGTGGCCAGTATGGATGACCTTTGCAGCTGTCCTGGATCATCTGCCTGGAGTTGTGTGGTGCCGGGAGGGGTGAGTCAGGAAGGGCCACCTGCCTCCACATCTGGGAGGGTGTGGCTTGGGGAAAGGGTGGGAGATGATCCTCCTACCCCTCTCTCAAGCAGTGAAGTTTGCCCAAGTTGCTTGCAGGTTGATTCACCCACTTATCAGGAGCAAGACAGACTCCCGTCCGGCACAGACATTCCCCTCTACAGATCCCATTTCACAAAATTAATCAACGTGGCCCAAGTTTCATCTAAGATCATGTGCTTTGCCTCTTTATTTCCATTCCCTCCACAAAAACCTCTTGCAGTTGTTCATGGAACACTAAGTCTTCTTTTCATTTCTGTCATTTTTAATGATTTTCAACAGAGATGCCCATTGACAAATTTCCTAGTTTTACGCTGGGACCCTTAGAATATTCACCTGTTGTTTTTTTGTTATTTGCCTGCAACTAGTTGCTTATGATAGTGATAGTCAAATTTTGTCCTACAGCAGCCTTCCCCAACCTGGTTCCTTCTAGATGTGTGTGACTACAAATTCCATCATCCCAAGCTGGCAAACTCATTCATCATGCTGACTGAGGTGATGGGAAATGTAGTCCAATGCATCTGGTGGGGACCAGGCTGGGGAAGGCTGTTCTAGAGCCTATCTGCACAGTTTCTTGTTTCTCTGTAGCATGAATGGATCACTTTATTTGCAGCCCATACTTGTTTCATGAGTCCATGCCCTTCTGTTTCTGTCTGCATTTTTTTTTAAATCAGCACAAAAAAGCATATTTAAATATGTATTTTTAAAATACATTATATCCCAAAATGCACATTTCTAAATTATTTTCTCTCAACGTATGCATTTTCAAATGTATTTTATCATAAAATATGCATTTTCCTACAGATTCTGTTATGTTTTTTGAGCCAAAAACTGCATAGCATAATTCAGACAAGTGTGATATCCAAAAGAATGATGTGCATTCCAATCAGATCAGATCCAGTTGCTTTCCTTCAAAATGTGGTCCAAATGAAATCCTCAAGCAACCCTACTTCTCTGAGGTTTCTCTGTTCTCCAGACAGTGCTCTGCTGTCTGGAATTATAACCCAACCTCCTAAGGGCTGCTCATATACTACAATAAATTTCCCTCCAACTAGCCATAAAGGCTTCAGAGTTATGGAACTCAGGAGGTATGTGGTAACTCAGTGGGGTGGGAAAAAGAGTCTTACAATTCTCAGCATGCCCCAGCCAGCGTACCTGGTGGGAGGGATGCTGGGAATTGTAGGACTTTTTTCTGTCTAGCATACATAGGATTCCTCCCTAAGTCCCATTGGAAGCAGTGGAATGGGAATTAATAGTGTCTGACTGAGGTCCATTAATTTGAATGAAACATCATGTGACTAAATTTTGCTAGAATGTGCCCAGGTATCTCATTGATTTTCTGAGTATCTAGCTATTGGTCAATGAATTACATGCAAAGCTCAAACTGAGATATAACATATACAGGCCTGTGGCTTATGCTGGCTCAGCTTGTCTGAGCGTGGAAAGCTAAGCAGGGTCAAGCCTGGTTATTACTTGGATGGGAGACCCCTCCTCTAGTTTCCTGCATTGAGCAGGGGGTTGGACTCGATAGCCTTGTAGGCTCCTTCCAACTCTATGATCTGTGAAAAAATCTATGAAAGTATCTAAAATCTTTCTATCTCGTAATGTTTGACAATAGCTTTCCTTTCCTTCTAAGTGAAACTGTTCGTCTTTTGTTTTTGTTTTTGCCACACCTAGATTATGATTTTGGAGGGCCACCAGAAAGTCGGCAATACTGCAGCCTGCAAAAATATTGAACAAAACAGCTAATTAGCAATTTGTGCCATAAATGTTTTAGTCATATCATGAAAGGTCCAGCTAAGATGGGAAGGACCATTCCTAAACTAGACACTGGAAACATTTATCTGGATATTCAATTCAGAACTGGCTCACAGCTATTTGTTTTTAGCATTATCTGAAAGATCAGCACAACAAAGTAGATAGAGAAGAGGTGCAGTCAGACAAGACTCCTTTGAAATAGGGTTTCCCTTAATCTCCAACATACAAATGGATGCCAGGGATTTGTCCTCTGTTATCTCATTTACCCTTTTAGAAACATACACTTACCTGTTCTGTGACAGTAATCATGCTGCAAACTACTGTATAGTTCTTTTGGGCTATTACTCCATTCATATTTGTTCTATGCACTCTTATCTACATTTGGTTTTGTTATTTGTTGTGTTGTAAAATATGTACTTGTACTACAATTTTTATTTTTATTTTTTTAGGAAAGACCACACACCTAATGGGCAAAATTGAAAATAACATGTGCCTAGACCCATTGCTGGGGTTAGAAACTCAAATCTCTTCTTAGGGTGAAATCCTATGCATGTTTAGAGACAGAAGGCAGTCCTGCAACACCCAGCATTCCCCATTCTCATCCCTTTCATCAAGGGAGGCCGGTGACTCCTATTTCAGTGGGGCTCCTAATCCATTGCAGGTTTTATTTGGTGCTTTATAGGAGCTATCCATGGTGCTAAACTCCATCCCCAAAATAAGTTCACCATCATGGAGCTGTGAGAGCTGGACTGACCCGGGTTCAAAAGCTTCCCTAGC
Organism: Shinisaurus crocodilurus; assembly: GCA_021292165.1. NCBI lineage: Eukaryota > Metazoa > Chordata > Lepidosauria > Squamata > Shinisauridae > Shinisaurus > Shinisaurus crocodilurus. The sequence continues at coordinate 160,904,708 of CM037879.1, forward strand.
CAATGACCCTCAGTCCCAGTTACGCAGATGGAAGGAGGAGATAACAGCAGTTAATAAAGATTAAAGAGTTTATTTGTAAGACCCAATTACATGGGATTAAGGCAAGCAATGCATCTCTTACTCACTACATCATTGCAGATACAAATCCAATACCCCAGTGGTAAGGCTAGATGAAGTGAAGTCCAGAACAAGAGACAAGTCAAGTGAGACAAACAAGCAAGCAAGAAGGTGAGGAGTGAAGCTGTCAACAAGTGTGTCAGCTTTATACCACAGACCCTGTACCTATAAATAGGATATTACTCACCCCAGTTGTATAACCTATTCATCAACATGTTTACTGCTAACCTGTCCAAGGCTGCTGAGTCATATCACCTTGAGACTATGTCTCGTGACTAAAGACCTTGTGTACTTCATCTCAAGGGACAACCTCCATGTCAGGTGATAATCCTGATGTCATGTGGTAATCTCATTCCGCCTATGCAAAACCTAACAGGAGGGCTTTGGATAGGGGCGAATGCTCCTTTCTAGTCCTCCTCGATCTCTTGGCGGCTTTTGATACCGTTGACCATGGTATCCTCCTGGACCGCCTGGAGGGGTTGGGCTTGGGAGACACTGTATTGCAGTGGTTCCGGTCCTTCCTCTCTGGAAGGTACCAGAGGGTAGTTCTCGGGGAGGAGGCTTCGGACCCTCGGCTGCTCACTTGTGGGGTGCCGCAGGGTTCCATCCTCTCCCCGATGTTATTCAACATCTACCTCAAGCCGCTGGGAGCTATCATCAGGAGGTTTGGGGTGCGGTGTCATCAGTATGCGGATGACACGCAGCTCTACCTCTGTTTCAAGTCCTCACCGAGGTTGGCCGTTGAGACCCTGTCCAAGTGCCTGGAGGCAGTGGCTGGCTGGATGGGAAGGAACATGCTGAAGCTGAACCCCGACAAGACCGAGGTACTGCTGGTGGGGGACAAGGGGAGGTTAGGGGATGTTGACCTGGTGCTGAATGGGGTACATCTGCCCCTGAAGGACCAGGTCCGCAGCTTGGGGGTCATTCTAGACTCCCAGCTGTCCATGGAGGCTCAGGTGGCAGCTGTGAGCCGGGCAGCGCTGTATCAACTCCATCTGATACGGCAGCTGCGCCCCTACCTTCCTAATCACCTGCTCCCATCAGTGGTTCATGCCTTGGTCTCCTCTTGCCTAGACTACTGTAATGCGCTCTACGTGGGGTTACCCTTGAAGACGGTTCGGAAGCTGCAGCTGGTACAGAACGCGGCGGCTCGCCTGGTTAAAGGCAGCCGCTGGCGGGATCACATCACGCCAGTGCTGAAGGATTTGCACTGGCTACCAGTTGCTTGCCGAGCCGAATTCAAGGTGTTGGTTTTGACCTTTAAAACCCTATACGGCTCTGGTCCAGTGTATCTCAAGGAGCGTCTCCAGCAACACCAAGTGGGCCGCTCAACAAGATCTGCCACGGATGGCCTTCTCCTTGTCCCTTCAGCCAGAGCAGCTAGACTGGTGGGGACGAGGAAGAGGGCCTTTTCTGTGGCGGCCCCTGTACTGTGGAACTCTCTCCCGAGTGACCTCCGCCATGCCCCCTCTCTGATGAGCTTCCGTCGCTCATTAAAAACCTGGTTGTTCAGGCGGGAATATGGGGTGGGTTAAGATTTTAAAATTTTTATATTGTTTTAATGTATTTTATTGTATTATGTATTTTATTGTGTGTACATCGCCCAGGGTGGCTGGTTGCCGGCCAGATGGGCGATAAATAAATATTAATAATAAATAATAATAATAATAAATAAATAACAGGAGCACCATAGATAGTTGCTATAAAGCTCCAAATAAAAGCTTCAATGGACTACGAGGCCTACTAACATAGGAGTCACCAGCCTCCACTGCTTCATGTGGCCTAACCCAAATATTGCTGAAAGGCAAGGAGCTTTTTTCAAGGGTGTAATGTTTCATGAAAGGGTAGGGGACAGTTTTGGATCCACCCCCCTTACACCTGAACATATTTTTTATTATCAGGGTATGATAGTGTGAGGGATTGAGGCCTACACAGGATTTGGTTTATTGAGGCCTACACAGGCTTCAGTTTGTTGAAGCCTGAAGGCCCAAACACTCCACGATGGGAGGGGGAGTTTGAGAGTTTTAAGTTACCCAATAGAAGTTTAGAATCAGTTCTCCAGTGCAAGGTCACATGGTTATAACCTTCCATTCCTGGGAAGACTATATATGTGGGGTGTGGTCAGCTAGCAGTCAGAGTGTGTGCTGAGCAGCAGAGAGAAACAGCAGAGAGAGAGAGAGAGAGAGAGAGAGAGAAGAGAAAGAGAAAGAGAAAGAGAAAGAGAAACTGGCTGGCTGGCTGGCTGACTGACTGCACAGGAATTAGGTAGACTGAAGTGAAACTAGAGAACATTGTTTGTTTGTTTTATTTTATCATACCTGCTTTTGATTTAAAACCACTCTATTAAGTAATTTCCCTAATACTATAAGTAAAGTTTGTTGTGTACCCTGGAGTTTGGAGTGACTTATTCACACGCCTACAGCCTACACCCACGTTACTGGGGGAAGCAGGCAAAGGACTGGGTCTTTGGGAAGAGGCAGAGATCTCCCAAAGGGCAGATCAAGGGGTCCTTGCAGTAGAGGAACCTTGACAGATAGTGCTACAGTTAGCCAGCCCTCATCACTGTTTTCTTCATGGGTCACTATTCTGAGCATGCATACCTTCCAATCCCACCAGAAGACAGCAAGCCTAGAGAACTGGACCCCACAGAGATGCCTTCCTCTCAGGGCGGGGCATTCTGTTGCATCTGTGGAAGTGATTGAATGATCCAGCCACAAACCCAGGCAGAGCAGAGAGCAGCAGAGTTGTCTGTCCCAGCAAAGGTTGATTGGGAAAGGCCAGAACAGTCAATCATGTAGACTGGAGTGAGGAATGTTTTCTTCTACTGAGGGCCATATTCCCTCAGAGTTAATCTGTCAGGGGCTTCCTGCCAGCAGTGCACGGGACTGGAGCAAACACCCTTTTCTCTCTCTGGGTGGGTTTGCATGATCATGGAGGGAAAATCAGCCATGGTGGCTTATTTTCTCTCCCTGCACGTCCCGGCCATGAGCCACCTAATTAGCCCAATCACCCTCACTGGGCATGAGTCATCATGATGTCTGAACCTGGCAAGGCTGAGTTGCTGCTGGAGTGGTTTGCAAGCCACCCTGAAACCCTAGGACAAGCCATGGGTTTCAGGGTGGTTCATAAAGCACCCCGGCCACCCACCCTTGCTGGGTTCAGATGTTACGACAACCGGTGCCCAGCGAGGGTAATTATGCTAATTAGGCGGCTTGTGACTGGCACGTGCAGGGAGGGAAAAGAAGCCATTGTGGCTGATTTTCCCTCTGTGTTCATGCAAACCATCATCTCCCTCTCTCTTTCTTCCTCTCCATCTTCCTCCACCCAGCCAGCAGGCTGCAGTGGGGGGGGGGGCAGGTGGAGAGGAGAGACAGATCACTCTTGATAAGAGTTTGGAATGGATTGCTTGCAGAGGGCTTTTAAAATTAGGCTGAGGGCTGCATGAAATCAGGCCTAGGGCTGCAGTTTGCCCACCTCTGTTGTAGATAGCCTGAGTCACAAAGATATGCGCACACGGCACACCGATAATTCCATTCCATTTCTGTATTGAGCTGGGATATATATAGCAGCCATTCCAGCAGGCTGAGAGGAGGGAGATGAGAGGGAGCGCAGGGCCATTCCACCAGCCCTGCCAGGAGTATTAATTAATATTCCCCCATCTTCCCTCTCCATTCCTTTTTCCTTGTGTGTCGTGTGTTTTTAGATTGTAAGCCTGCGGGCAGGGACTGTCTTGTTAATTGTTGTAAACCGCCCAGAAAGCTTCGGCTATTGGGCGGTATAAAAATGAAATGATATATATATATATATATATATATAAATTTGTACAGAGTTTTTTAATTTAAGCCGTACTACAGTACTTGTATTGCAAGACGTCGCTTGTATATCAAGTAAAAAAAAAATTAAATATTTAAAAATTTGCTTGTCTTGCAAAACGCTCTCAAACCAAGTTACTTGCAATCCAAGGTATTACTGTATATAATCTGCATGAAAATGTGCATTTAACTATGTATTTTTAAACATATTTTTCTCTTTTAAAAAAAACAGTTCTAACAGTACAAACAGTAAGCCCTATTACGTTCAATGGGACCTCCTTCCAGTCTGCACCGGATTGCAGCCAAAGCACTGCGATGGATCGTCTCCTCCCTGGAATGGTACTTTAGCTATAGGGAGCCTTTAATTAATTACTTGAAGCATATGAGCAGTTCTGTCTAGCAATGTACCTTGTAGGAAATACTGCTTTCCGTTCACAGAACAAGCTGTAAGGCAACAAGCTAAACTATCATGAATCAGGTTAAACTTTGTATTCATTTTCATTTGAGATATATTCAAGGCTTGCTCAAAACGATAACGCTGATTTCGATGCCATTTCACTCACATCACAATGGGTTGTTTTGATTTGTCAGTTTATGGGTGAAATGATACAATAAATAAGAAATGTATTGTAAAAACCCAAAGTGATTTATTTTTAAGTCGACCCAATGTTTTAAAAGATGTGCTATGCATAGGATGTCTGATTAGACATCTTATGCATGTCTAATCAGAAGTACACACCCCATTGAGTTTAATGGGACTTACTCCAAGTATACACACTGATCAACCAGAGAAATGAATCAGTGAAACAATATTAGGGGGACATTTCACAAAACAATTTCTCCTCAGATTATTGCATCAATTTCATTAATTTTTAACACTGTTTTTTACCAGTTTATTTATTTATTTATTATATTTATGCCCCACCTTTTTTCCTGCAAGGAACCCACCAAGGCGGCTTACATAATCCTCCTCCTCCTCTCCATTTTATCCTCACAACAACCCTGTGAGGTAGGTTAGGCTGAGAGTCAGTGACTGGCCCAAAGTCACCCAGTGAGTTTCATGGCCGAGCGGGGAATAGAACCCGGATCTCCCCCAGTCCAACACTCTCACCACTACGCCACACTGACTCTAATATCCACCATCTAATATCCAGTTCTTCTAATATCCACCATCTCTGCAGGCATGATAACTGGTAATACAAAAAGGTTCCCACAGTGGAAATTTGGACCAAAACAAAGAGTTGGTAGACCTTGGAAGTGAAGTGCATTTTTGGAACTGCAAGTTCAGTGAAGGGAGACCGTTTCCCCCAAATGCTCCGTGCCACTGCCAGTTAAGTTATTCTTTTATGGTTGAAGTATCCTGACATGTCATATTATGGCACCATGCTTTGAATCTCATAAAGAGGTAGTTTTCAGAAAGTAATGGTTCTAATAGCAAAAAGCAGGGAAAGGCTCTCAAGAATTTCATTGCTGTGAGGAAGTTTTCAAACCTATTTTTCAAGTGTCAGTGGCCCATGAAAGAAAATGTGGTGGGAGTTCATTTCAACACACTAGAGCAGAAAAATGGGGAGGGGGGGAGAAGCGGGATCATTTCCCATATCTTCTTGAAACCTAGCTTCCCTTCCATTTTTTTCCCCTATGAGGCAAAAAGAATCATATTCATTCTTCAGTAAATATTTATGTCTGCATTCTTTTGTTGGGGCTCGCCTGACATCATGCACTCTATTTCCATTTCCCATAGATGAGCCACCCAGTTATTGTGGTGGTGGCCCAGCAGTCATTCCCTTCAGAATCCCTGAAGTGCCTTCTCCCTTAAGGAGGTTCACACTCCAGGCATTGAAAGAACATGGGGAGGGCAGGTGTCAAGGGTAGGCATAGTCGGGTACCTGCCCAGGGCCCACACCTCAACAGGGGCCCACTGACAAGAATCCCCTGGAGTTGCTCCTTCCCTTCGCCACTGCCACCTGCTCGTTCACACACTTCTCACTCTGGCCCAGGCAACAGTGGTGGTGAAAAGGAGGAGCAGTAGATGCCACTGCCGACTTGTTCCCTGGCTCTCTGCCTGTCAAGCAAGCATGCGGCAGCGATGATGAGAAAAAGGATGAGGAGCGGGCAATAGCAGCTGGTGACAATGGTGGAGAGAGAATCCCCTTCCCCCACCAACACGTAGCTGTTGGTGGGAGGACTATTTGCACGCGTGGAGGAATGAGAGGTGAAGCTGTATAATTTTGAAACCACCTATGGGCTCAAGGCGGGGGGAGGAGCGACGGACACCTTTATTAGGCAGCGTCGCTCCACCCTCTGCCTCTTTGCTCAAAGCAGCTCCCCCCTCCCTCCCAATTCACAGTGTGGGATTTCTGGTCGCCGGTTGATGGGGCCGAGTAGGAATTTTGGCTCACCATTGCTGATTGGCCTGGTGGTGGTGTGCGTGTTTCGCCTACTCTACACTGTGTTCTTGGGTTGGGTGCTTTTTTGTTTTGCGTAGTCTCCCTGATTTGGTCACATTGGCGGTAAGTGCGGGTTTTAGGCAGTGGGGTGAGGTTCGGTGATCATCCCACGGCACCTTTCAGGTGACTGGCGATACCTTAGCCTCCCCTGAGCCCGGTTTCACGGCACGGCCAGGGAGATAGGGTCCGCCTTTGAGGCCAATTCCTCTCGCCCGCATGGCGTTTCATGGCCCCGTGCGGTGACATGGAGGAGGCCTTCCGACACCACACGGTGTAAAATTGGGGAGTGGCGAGTTACAGCGCCACACCTCCGATTGGGATGCTTTGCCCATTGAAGGGTATACTGGCCGAGAACCGGTTTAGCTAGCACCCGCACTCGTCCCTTCCCAGATCCTCCAATCAATAAATGTGGCCCTTAATTTCACCATCATTCTGTGTCTCGACTCTTATTTCCTCTTTTGCGCACGCAATAGGCTCACTAAGGGAAGGGGCCCATGGAGGTGTGTTGCCCAAGGGCCCTCCAAAACCTGTATACAATTTTTTTTATAGAAACTACCATTTCAGCTGCAATCCAAGAGATACTTCTCTGGGAGTAAGCCCCATTGAACTCAGTGGTGCTTACTGCTGAGTAGACATCTGTAGAATTGCACTGTTGAGCTAATGAAAGCACATTCCTCTGGCTACCCACCAGCGTCGCCTGTATTTCTAGAAACAGCTCTGAATCAAGAGACGAGCCTTAAGCCTGAGTCTTAAAAGGGAGTGTGATCCCCACCCAGCACAGGTTGATCAGCTCTTTCAGTGGTTAGTGTGACAAGATAGGGCTCCTGCACCTTTAATAGTTGTGTAGAACAGGAATTTTCAGTAGGGGTTGCTTGCATGACAAGCTGCACCTGCTGAAATTCCTCCTTCTGCACAACTATTAAAGATGCAGGAGCCCTGTCCCCCTGGTTGCCCTACCAGTGGTACTTCCATCTTTGAAAATGCCAGCTCGAAGAGAGTTCGTGACCCAAAGAAAAGATTGTTTATTCTCACAGCCTTGAGATTACAGGTCTTGCTTCATTTGTGCCTATTTACTAACAGCTAGTATCAAGAGTTTCTTTATTCAGATTGAAATTGTTTGTTGCCATTTTAGCAATGACTATGTCTCTTTTCATTTGTTTATAGCCCTGCGTAGCTTGAATCCCAGCTTTTCTTCAGCAATGCACATTAGTCAAAGTTTAATATTCTGGAACTTCCATCCAAACTCAAAAGCTGTATGTTAAATTATGCAGCTGAATCCCATCAGTCAACTTCTCCTTTCCTGTCAACACAGCAAATACATTTTTTTTATTGTCTGAACAAGCTCATCTCATATACCTGGCAGCAAATATCATCAGAGAAAAAGGGGATCAACACAAGGTGATATTTACTACCTGGGTTTGCATTTACAGGGTGTAGAGGTTGTGTGGATGGAGGCCTTCATTTAGACTACCCTGCTTCCTAATGGAATTCCTTTTTCTGTCAATAACATTTCAAGATTAGCTCTGTCAACAAAATGGAGGAACCAATTAATGTGTCTTTATACACATTAAAAAAAAACATTATGTTGGTAGTGGAAGGAGTTTAGAGAGTGAAGATCCTTGTTCCATTCCTTGCTCAGCCCTAAAGCACACTGGGAAGCTTTGAATAAGACTGTGTGTGTGTGTGTGTGTGTGTGTGTCTCCCTCTCAGGGCCCAAAGTATGTGTTACTTTAAAGAAGTAGCAAGCAGCTACATCTTTTCTCTTTCTTTTTTCTCTAGAGTAAGGTCAGATCAGGACCCTCATGTAGTGGGTAAGGGGAATGTGACCCTTTCTCTACCATTGTGGTTGCAATCCAGATTGGAGGCCCTGTGACTGCAATTTATGGATTGTATCCAATGTTAATCTAACTTAAGTCCCATTCATTTCAATGGGTTTACCCCAAGCTGAACTAAGGGCTTCTTTACAAGAGGCATTTATTGTGCACTCATGGTCCCTCACTCACAGAAATGTGCAGGCCCTTTTCATGACATCGTCATCCTCCAGGGCTTCTCTCATGTTTTCCAGCCACTTTCGCAGCTTTTTTCAGAGGGAGGAAAGTCAGGTATTAAATTTCAAACCAGAACAAAAGCCTCGTGTAAAGTCACAATTCCGCTATACTGGAGCTATACCACAGCACCACCTTGTGCTTGATTAATATATAGAAAGGAAGGGAAAGGAAAAAAAACCTCAGAAAACAGCCACATGTAACTGAGACAGTCTTGCTCCCGCAAAGAAAAAGCAAGAAGATGCCTTGGAAAAGTGGAGGGGTGAGCGCCTCATGTAGAGAAGCCCTAAGTTTGAATACAACCTAGTATAGCAAAACATTGATCCATTAAAGCAAAATTCCCTTCCCATCCACACCATTAGGAGTCAAGGAAATGAGAGAGCTGTGTTTGCCCTCAGAAACATAACCACATAGCTCCAGGAAAAAAAACTGGGAGATTGGCCTAGTGGCTTTGACAAGATGGATGTCCCCATGGACATTTTAAATTCTCTTCACCCACACACCACTGAAGGGGGGACACTTTTCAAGGTCTGAAATTCACCCCCCTTTTCTTTTTGCCTTGGCTTTAATCCTGAAAACTATCCAGGGCAGTTTTTCTTCTTCTAATTAGTCAGCAACCCTACCTCTACTGAGCAGTCAGTGAGATGCAGAGACAGTAGGAGAACCACTGTGAAATGGATTGGCAGAGACCATCCATTTTCCTGTACTTAATAGCAGGGATGTTGAAGAGTCCTTGGTCTCGAGTCGAGTCACGAGTCTTTGGACCCGAGTCTCGAGTCCAAGTCCGAGTCCTTGGTCCAAAATGGTGACTCACGAGTCCCGAGTCACTCCCAAAGCTGACTCCACGAGTCCCTATTAAAATCAATGGGGGGTTTTCCAAACAAAATAAGGCTACTTCAGATGTGTGGTTTAAATAAATTCTAGGCACAAGTGTGCCTTTTTATTTCAAAACTCTGCAACTGATTTTGGCAAGAACAGACCAGGCAGAAAAACCCAAAATAACCAGGCAGGCAGAGGAGGCTGGGAACCCCAGGCAGGCAGGCAGAGGCAGCCAAACCCAAAATGTCTGAAAGGTTGCATTTTAGAAAAATGATTTTAAAAAATAAACTTGCTGTACTTCCTAAAACTTATCCATGTTGCATTTGAGGAACATTGTTTTTTCTAAATGTTTGGCCCCCATTCTGGAACGGTGAGATCTCATCACAATTCCACCCTCACTGAACACCCGCTCCACTGGTGATGAACTTGCTGGAACCAGAAACACACTCAGAGCAGCCACACAGAGTAATCTCAGGTCCTTCTTCTGCCTCTCCCAAGTACGCAACACATCAATCAAAATAAATCTTGACACACTGTCGGGGCTGCACTCCTGGTAGCCGTCCATAGTGGCCGAGCAGCGACACACCTCGCTTCCATGTGATCATCGCCGGCAATCACGCTCCTCTCCACTCTTTCTGGCACAGTCCAGGGATGTTGAAGAGTCCTTGGTCTCAAGTACCGAGTCGAGTCTCGAGTCCCATTAAAAATATTGGGACTCGAGTCCGAGTCGAGTCAGAGGGGGGACTCAGTCCGACTCACGAGTCGAGTCCTCGAGTCCGAGTCCCCATCCCTGCTTAATAGCCAATAACTGCCTCTCCTAAAGTCTCCTAAAGTAGTGGGTGTTTTTTTTAATATAATATTGTCTTAATTATCTCTGTATCTCCTGAAATCATGACATTTATCTTTAACTTGCAGAAACACACACACACACACACCATCTAGCCCTTTTATTGTGCAAAAGTAATGCTACTGACGACAAATGGAAAAAATAAATGTCCTTTGCGTGTTGGTCTGGGATGGCTAAAATATTAATGTAAGAGTGAATGAAGTCATGGCAGAAGGAAAAATTTGGGTATACCTCCAAGCAACCAAATCATTATTTCTACAACAAGTAAGTGGAAATAACACAGTAGCAAATTCTGGAGATGATGAGTGTGAATACTAGCTATGTCTGTTTATGGTGGGCTGGAGTGCCCGCCACTGCAATTTTTCCAGATGAGGTCTATATGATCTATCACTGATGTAATGTTAAATTGGAGGTATATTTGGGGCTATAATCTTTATATGTAAAACCACTGTGGCTACCCATTTAAAGAGAGGAACTGAATCAGCATCCCACTTTGGATGGCTACTTTTTTTATTATTAATTCGGGAGTTGGCTGTTTTTATTGAACATTTTGCTTTTGAAACGCGCACATCCCATGGTTATTAAATGATGGATCTCTTTGGAGTTTAAACCAGTGGCACGTTATGCCATTAATAAATATTCATTTTCCTACTATCCCTCCAGTGGTATTTCATCATCAATCATGGCTGAAATCACAGCTGTGAAAGCTGTTTATGCTTTACCGTTCTCCTCGACATGATTTGGCAGATACTTATGAAATTATTGGAGTGTGGAGGCATCAGCCGGGGGTGGGGAGACAGAGCGTTTCCTTTGTTCTGTTTTGTGTTTTGAAATCCCCGCACCCAGGCCGATTCCCAGAGTGTCCCTGTTTTGTTTTTCCTTCCAAAGTTCACATAAATCACTCCATTGGTCTCAACTATCCTGTGAAAATAAAAATGATCCCAAACTGTTCAAGAATTACTCAGGGACCATTCAGTGTTCAATATGTCAGGGAGAAGCAAAGGCAGACACTCAGGAAGGCGAAGATTACAATCAATGTGGAAAAATCTATAGCATGTAGAAGTTATCCTGCTGCCAGCATTGTCAGGGAAAAGCCTCTCCATCCCTAGCCTCATTACATGGAGGAGGAGATTATTAGAAGCTAAGCAACCAGACTCAAACTGCTGTCATCCTTTTCTTTCCCTGCTCCCTTACATTCCTACTGCAAATCATCAACATTCTCTTTTTCTTCTCTTTTACTCTCTGTTGCTATTCTTCTTGTTGTTGTCTTGTTATTTTGCTTTGAGATGATAAACTGTACAAATTAATGGCTGCCTGGTGGTGCAAAATTTTATGTATTCTCGTCGTTCACCCCACTGCTGAACAAGTTAATAGAGAGTAAATTTCACATTGCTGCACAGCAAAGTGTTTCTCAGTAACCAGGAACCTTGGCTAAATGGCTTTCAATTGCTTATGTCAGGGCAGAGGTGAGGAACCTGAGGACTTCCACAGGCTGTTGGACTTCAACTCCCATCACCCTTGATCATTTGGCCATGCTGGCTGGGGCTGATGGGAGCTGGAGTCCAACAGGGCCACAGGTTCCCCACACAGCTGGCTTGCTTGCTTTTTATGTTCTCATGTGCCTTGTGCACATCTCTTGTGAGTTGGTAGGTAGGTTGCCTTTTCTGTCTGCTAAGGTAACTACAACTGCTGTTTATTTCACTCTGGAAATCAGTTAGCTGGACAACATATTATTTTGATTCTACAGAAGAGGTTGAAAGCCCTTTATACATATATTTATAGAATAGTAAAACTGCCTGGAAGGAACTTGGATTCCAATGTGTCATTTGTTCTATCACCTATACAGACCTAGGGTACAGTATCCAAACTGTCCTTAACAGATTGACTCTTTATATTATAATGGAATTGTTTACATTATATCTGTTTTTTATAGAATTTTTTACTGCATATTTATTTATTGCTTTTCTGTTGTATTTTATTTGCATAGATTTGTATTGTATTTATCTTGCATGCCATCTTGAGAGGGCTGTACCCTTACAGGTGGGCTAAAAATAATGTCAAACAAATGATTTGTGTACTATTAAACAAATATTTCATTAGTATATTTCAAATAGCATTACATTCCACAGCTTTACATTCTTATATAAAACGAATGATAGGGAGGAAACCAAGAAAAGGACCAGTATTTATTTATTTCTGATTTGATATGCTGCCCTATAACAAAATATTCTCATGGCAGTTCCCACAATAACACAGGTCAAAAACAGCAATGATAAAAATACAACTCAAAATGCCTCAGAAAATTTAAATAATGCAATTTATTTATTTATTTATTATATTTATACCCCGCCTTTTTTCCTGCAAGGAACCCAAGGTGGTTTACATAGTCCTCCTCCTCCCCATTTTATCCTCACAACAACCCTGTGAGGTAGGTTAGGCTGAGAGTCAGTGACTGGCCCAAAGTCACCCAGTGAGTTTCATGGCCGAGCGGGGACTAGAACCCGGATCTCCCGGTCCAACACTCTCACCACTACGCCACACTGGCTCTCAAATGTAAAATGCCTGGGAGGAGAGAAATGTGTTTGCCTGACAACAAAAAGATAACAGTGCAGGTGAAGGGCAAGCCTCCTTGGGGAGAACATTCCATAAATGGGGCACCACAAGTGAGAAGGCCCCCTCCCTTGTAGCCACCTGCCTAAATTCATTCAGTGGATGACCTGAGGATTTCATTCCTGTTCTCAAATGATGAGAACATGTCCCATTCGTAACCTCAAATGCGAATGTGAGCAGGACTTCAATTTTTTTGCAATTTTCTAAACTTGTGTTCACAATTGAAAGGATGCACATCCAGAAATGCACACTTGAATCACAGAATCATAGAAAAGTAGAGTTGGAAGGGGCCTACAAGGCCATCGAGTCCAAGTGTGCACTCCCCCAAAACCTGCATTTTCACCTTTTTGCCTATGGTGGGGACTGGGGAGTGTGTATTTTGGGTGTGTACTTTTAAAAATGCACATTTTTCCTGATCAGGAAAAGGATACTCATGTTTGGGAACACGAATGACATGAAATGAGCTTCAAGGAGGAATCTAGAGAACCTCAATGCATGTTTGCCCATCCCTATGAGGAGTTGAATCCAGAAGCACCCCCAGACTGCATATTTATTTATTTTATTTATTCATTATATTTATACCCCGCCTTTTTTCCTGCAAGGAACCCAAGGTGGCTTACATAATCCTCCTCCTTCTCTCCATTTTATCCTCACAACAATTTATCCTCACAACAACCCTGTGAGGTAGGTTAGGCCGAGAGTCAGTGACTGGCCCAAAGTCACCCAGTGAGTTTCATGGCCAAGTGGGGACTAGAACCCGGATCTCCCTTTTATTTCCTCCTTTTATCCCGGAAGACAATCTTACTCGGTCACGAGTGATCGCCTGATGATGATGATGACTGGCTCTCAGATGCATATCTGATCAGGGGGAGTGCAACACTCTCCAGAATAGGTTGAATACCACTCAACTGGGCAGAAGACCTACCCCACTAACAGTGCTTCTATGGACTGCGCTTCAGTTTATTGGCCCTCATCCAGACCATAACTCTGCCCAGACACTGAGTCAGGACATCTACTGTCTTGCCAGGATAGGATGGATAGGAGAGGTAGAGCTGGATTTCATCTGCATATTAATGTGCACATCCCTAGTAACTGCCTCCAGTGGTAGATGTATATGTTAAATATCATGGGGGATAAAATGGAGCCCTGTGGAACCTCATGACATAATTACCATGGAATAGAGCAATAAACCCCCAGCCAGTAATCCCTGGCCATCTGAGTAAGAATGGAACTATTGTAAAACAGTTCCCCCAACACCCAACTAGGGGTGTGTGTACAAGCAAAACTCGAGTTTTTTCAAAGTTCTCCAAATAGCACCTTGAAGCTCGTTTCGTCTCATGTCCATATCAGATTGCAATCTTTATTTTTTTCTTTTCATGTGAAAATGCATGCATATTTTTGTGCATATCTTTCCAAATGTACACATCAATTGTGTGTATCTTTGAAATGTATGCATTCTTCTCCCATTGATTAAAGTGTGTTTGTGCACTTTTAAAGAAGTATGCATTATCCTGTCCATTTTTCAAATGTGTGCATGCTGCCAAATACATGTTTTGGGGGTCCGCAAATCACATTGCAGGCTTGGAAAATGTACAGACTCCAGCTGCAGATTATGTGTCTGGTCCAGAAGGTGCAAACTGGGTAAATCCTCCTCAAAAACAAGTTGAAACAAATTTCTCATACATCCCTACTCAGGATGGATGAATCAAGGATACTCAAGCTCACTGATGTTCTCCAATTTCCACCTTAAAGCTTGGATCGCCTCATTTCTATTCTCAAACGTGGGCTTCCCACCCATGGGAAAAGTGTGCATTCGGGTACGGTAAGCATTTTTTCAAAAAAGCATGCACCCAAATGCATACTCCTCCCCAGTGACTAAAGCATCAAAGCACACGCGTTTTAAAGTGCACACATTTCCAAAATGCACACTTTTCGAACCAGCATCGCAACTTCAGGAATATGTGTGCTTAGCTCACAATATGCGCTCATGTTTATATTTGGTTCAGGGGTGCAAATGGGGCAGGTTCTGGTCACAAACAAATCAAAATGAAATTCTCATGCATCCCTACAGTCCCAACTCAGACAGCTGATCCAAAAGGATACCATGGTCAAAAGGTATCAAAAGCTGCTGAGAGGTCAAAGAGAACCAACAGGGTTGCACTCTCCCCCCCCCTCTCTCTCTCTCTCTCACACACACACACACACTAGAGGGTGACCATGGCAGTCTCTGTGCCAAAACCAGGCCTAAAGCTGGATTGAAATAGACCTAGAACATCAGTTCCATCCAAGAGTGCCTGGAGTTGATTGGCAACCTCTCACTGAAGCACCTTCCCCAAGAATGAGATATAAGCAGCTGTCCTATAGTTGTCCTCCATTTCTGGGTCCAGGTTTCTTCAGAAGCAGTCTGATTATTGCCTCTTTTAGAGAGGCTGCTACCATTCCATCTCTCAAAGGGGAATTTATAACCTCCTGGACCCAACCAGTATTGATGGCTACTAATTTAGAGTGCACTCCTAGTGCAATCCTAGGATTCCTAAATCCCTGGTAGTTGCCTGGTGGAGTGGATTAGGATATGGTGGTGATGCCTGGTGGAGAGGAGCTCTGCCAGTGGGGGTGACTCCATCACTGTGGAGGACCATCCACCGAGAGATCAGCAGGTGAAAAGCTACCATCAGTGGTGTTCACGCTGGCAGTAACTGGAGATTCCAGGGGAATTTCAGGGCATAATTCATGAAAAATACATTAAAAATAATGTGAATTTTCCTGTTTGTTTGGGGGGAGGGGTTTAAAAGAAAAAAACCCTCATACATTGATGCAGAAATGGGATGGAATGGACTTATGAACTCATGTGAAACGTGATGGACCAGAAATAGGTGGATCCCTCCCTCACTGCATGCTGTGGATTTACCATAACATGCAGTTCAACTGGAACTTACAAGTGGCTCACGCTGGCTCAGCTTGTCTGAGTGTGGAAAGCTAAACAGGGTCAGGCCTGGTTATTACTTGGATGGGAGACCCCTCCTCTAGTTTCCTGCATTGAGCAGGGGGTTGGACTCGATGGCCTTGTAGGCCCCTTCCAACTCTATGATCTATGAATTTATGAAAAACTTGTCCTCAAATAAGTAAGTGGGTGCAAGCTTGTCCCAAGCAAGCAAGCCTAAGGAAGACACAGTGGAAGAAAGAGAAGTGAGGTAAAGTGTTTTTGGATTCAGGGAGAAGCCCAAGTTGAACACTGAACAGACATCATTTGCTTCTGGGCAGCCAAACCATTGAAGGTTAATTTATTTTGTTATTCTGCTGTCACTTAGCTACATTTCTGTCAACGAGGATTCAGGAAGGCTTAATCCACCCAGTCTCCATCCCCAAACACAATAAAGTTTTACGTACATCATTTATCTTTTCATTGAACTTGGCCAATTTTACGTTGGTTTGGTATTTCAGCTGCTGCTCCTACCGTTCATTGTCTTAAAGTGCAATCCGAGTCCTCTGGCTATCCAAAGCCCCGTCAGCGAGAGCTGGGCAGGGCAGGAAGAATGAATAAGGATGCGGGAATCAGCAAAACTACCAACACTCTAACCACTACACCACACTAGCTCTCAATCTATGACAAATGATCAGACATTCATGTTAGAAAGGCAAATGCAGTGGGCTCATGAAGACTGAAATATGCCATCAAGGGTTGCTTGCCTGTTGTCAGTAGCTCAACCCCTTGGTCTCACTCACTAGAACTCCCAGCTGGGGAAAGAAGAGAGTGACTAATGGAGGTATTAAAGCTCATAGTAAGCTGTAGGTGAATTCTAAGACCTTGAACATATGGCGTTCAGTTTAGCTTCTAGAGTGGATGGTGTGAGAATGAAATAAAATCAATTCTTTTATGGGAGGAAATCATAAATAGTGCTAAGTTTCACTTTCCCGCATGATCTTTCAAGCTGCACAGTAGGTAATTTGTCACTTTTGAGAGGTACGGGAAGTGAAAAGTTAATTCTTCAAAAATGGGAGGGGAGCGCTCAAGCGGTGTAATTTACCGGGCTATGGGGGAAGGTGATTTGTCTAGCCTGGCAAACAGATCCTTTGAGTTATAAAAAGAAAGCTGTCGGATCAAGTTGTTTGGGCCAGAATTTAGTAAATGAAGACGAAGGTCTAGAAAAAGATTCTGGAAATTGTTCTTGGTTTGTTGTTGTTTTTTGATGCTGCACATTCGTTGCTAATATGACTATTATTCTCACCGTCTTTCCAACAAATTGATGTTGCTCATACTAGCTTGGGCTTCCAACACCTTGTGCTGTTGTATGTAAACACCAGATAATTATTCTGCCAGTCTGGATACAATATGTAAGTTAAGTGATGTGCAAACAAGGAAGGCAGAAATTGTAATAATAATATGAAATTTAACTTGTTTTGGTCTGATGGAAGAATATGTACAGCAAACATTAGACGGTGCCTGTACTTTGGATTATAGACTTCCCTTTTCAGTTAGCTACAATAGTGATAAAGTTCAGTGTGCCACTTAACTTTTTTCTGTGGCAACTCTCTGCCTTTAGGCTAAGTTCAGATATGTGTGCTCAGTCATCACTGGATGGGTGCAACAACATCAAGGGATGATTTCTGTGAAGTAACCATCACACATCAGCACCTCAGATAGAGCTTTCGTATCACTGTCCACCACCACAAACACCGTACTTTTTAACAGTTTTCCCTGATGACATTACTCATGTTCAAGGAAGTGGTCAGTCACTGACTAATGTATCACACTCTTATGGACAGCAATGGGGTCCAATCCAACAGAATGTGTTTGCAGCAGCCAGGGCTAAAACTATAGAGCCCAGTAAATCACACTAATGAGCTATTTTCTAGAGAAGGGGGATTGGGGAGGATTCCTTTTCTGCTCCTCCTGCAGAGCTGATCAGCTTCTTTTTACTGGTGATGCTGCTGAAGTTAAAAAGGGGGGAGGTTAAAATAGACATTTTCCCCCAGCTTGCAATAGTTAACTGAATTGCAAATTGAGTTCCCTTGCACTGAGTTTCTTCCTCTGTTTGTAGCGAAAACTGTGATATATTCCAAGCATATGCATTGTTTTTGTGCCACAGTGGCCAGCATTCATCAACTTCATCTGGTATCCAAAGCCTGTAGCCACTGTCTTAGAGAGTGGGCACCTATGCATCGCCTCCAAAGAGGAAATGCATCACCAAAAAAGAAGACCAAAGAAGGTGTAGATTTGCATAACATTTGCATGTGCTAATTTATAAAATGGACATGCAAATTTGGAAGTAATTACTATCATTAGCTTCACCAAAATTGTTTTCCTCGTAACAGTTCATATGCGTAATGAAAACAAACACATTTGAATGGCTGGAGGAAAAATCCTTTGGTGGAATGAATAATCTACAAGCCTTTGTAGGAGAATGTGTGTATCTTTGTCCAGTTACCAATGCATTAATAATTACTATAATTATATTAGGAATACAATACATCTCACCATAGTGGGGAAGACTGTGATCAGGTGACTCTTAAGCCAGCTCATTCTAGTGTCCAGGTACTCATTGTTGCTGAGCAACCTCAGGGCTTTCATAGATTTCATAGGACATAGAGTTGGAAGGAGCCTACATGGCCATCGAGTCCAACCCCCTGCTCAATGCAGGAAACTAGAGGAGGGGTCTCCCATTCAAGTAATCATCATCAGGCGATCACTCGTGACCGAGTAAGATTGTCTTCCGGGATAAAAGGAGGAAATTCTAAAGAAGATTGTGTAGACTCTAGCGATGGGTCCGTAAGTGACTGTGGAGGCCAATTCTAGATCCACACAGCTTCCCACAGTGAGGACACAGGTTACCAGATAGAAGATGGTCCTGTAAAGGATTCATTTGACGTGCTTTTCGCTTAGCACGTTTCTCCCTTTCACCTTGCACTCGGGCTTCTTCAAAGTCCATGGAACCTTTGTGAAAGGCCAACCTCCATTTAGGTCGTTCATGGGCCAGAGCTTCCCAGTTTTCGATGTTTATATTGCATTTTTTTAGATTAGCCTTATGAACATCTTTAAACCTCTTATATTGACCACTGATATTCCGCTTTCCATCCTTGAGTTGGGAGTAAAGTAACTGCTTTGGGAGACGGCAGTCAGGCATTCGAACAACATGACCGGTCCACTGAAGTTGGCGTTGAAGGATCATTTTTTCAATGCTAGTAGTCTTTGCTTCTTCCAGTACACTGACATTTGTTCGCCTATCTTCCCAAGTAATTTGCAGGATTTTCCGGAGGTAACGTTGATGAAACCTTTCAAGGAGGTGGAAGTGACGTTTATAGATAGTCCATGTTTCGCAGGCATACAATAAAGTTGGTAATACAATGGCTTCATAAACCAGTGTTTTGGTCTTCTTACAAATATCCCGATCCTCGAACACTCTATGTTTCATTCGAGAAAATGCGGCACTTGCGGAGCTCAGACGATGCTGGATTTCACTGTCGATGTTAGCTGTAACAGAAAGATAGCTGCCAAGATAGAGAAAATGATCGACATTTTCCAGTATTGTCCCGCCAAGCTGGATAGATGGCATCACCAAAGGATTGGCTTGCACTTGCTGATGAAGCACTTTGGTTTTTTTGATGTTGAGTGAGAGACCAAGTTTTTCGTATGCTTCTGCAAAAGCATTTAGGATAGTTTGGAGATCATCCTCTGAATGTGCGGAGACCACATTATCATCAGCATACTGAAGTTCCACAACGGAGGTTGTAATTACCTTACTTTTTGCTTTCAGCCTGCTGAGATTAAAAAGCTTTCCATCTGTTCGATATATAATTCCCACACCGGTGGGAAGTTTCCCCTTGACAAGATGTAAAACCATGGCGATGAAAATGGCAAATAATGTTGGGGCGATAACACATCCCTGTTTAACACCTGATCCCACTTTAAATGGAGCACCATGAGAGCCGTTGTTGTCCAAAACCGTTGCCGTCATGTTGTCATGGAGAAGTCGCAAGATATTCACAAATTTATTGGGGCATCCAATTTTCATAAGGATAGCCCAGAGAGCTGTACGGTCTACAGTATCAAAGGCCTTAGCCAAATCGATAAATGCCATATAAAGGGGTTGATTTTGCTCCCGGCATTTTTCTTGGAGCTGACGTGCAGTAAAAATCATGTCTACTGTCCCTCTAGAGGGGCGGAAACCATATTGAGTTTCAGGGAGGATCTCTTCTGAAATAGATAGAAGACGGTTTGCGAGAATCCTAGCAAATATTTTACCTGCGGTTGCTAAGAGAGAAATGCCCCGATAGTTTCCACAGTCTGTTCTATCACCCTTCTTAAAGAGGGTGATAATTATGGCATCCCTGAAGTCTTCTGGGATCTCTTCTCTTATCCAGATTTTTTCGATGAGTTTATGAAGATGTTGTACAAGTTCGGGGGCCCCTTCTTTAAAGATTTCAGCAGGAATCCCATCTGGTCCACTAGCTTTGTTGTTCTTCATTTGATTAATGGCTTTTTTTACTTCATCCAAAGTGGGGAGTATTGCAAGTTCCTCTTTAATTTGTTTTTGCGGGATTTGCGAAAAAATCTCATTATCCACCTTAGACTTACGATTTAAAAGGTCATAATAATGCTCTTTCCAACGCAGTGCAATAGATTCTTTGTCTTTTAAGAGTTTGGTGCCATCTTTTGATTGTAAAGGGTTTGTACCATAGGTTTTTGGTCCATAAATGGCCCTTGTGGCCTTAAAAAAGCCCCGTGCATCATGAGATTCTGCAAGTTGTTGAATTTCTTCAGCTTTCTTTTTCCACCAAGCGTTCTTAAGTTCTCTTGTTCTTCTTTGGACCTCAGCCTTTGCGCTAGCGTAGGTTTTTTTCTTGGCAGCGCAGTTAATATCATTTTGCCATATATGGAAGGCTTTCCTTTTTTGGTCAATTATATATTTAATCTCATTGTCATTTTCATCAAACCAATCCTGATGTTTCTTAGTTTCATATCCAATAGTTTGTTCACAAGCTGCAGTAATGGAGGTTTTCAGCTTAGACCAATGGTCCTCAATGTTGTCAGGAGGTTCCGTAGGTAGATGTTCCTTAAGAAGTGATTGAAGATGAGTTTGCTTAATAGGATCTTGAAGGACTTGGATGTTCATTTTACGCCTTGGTTTCCTTCCTTGAAGCCTACGTTGGGGAGCAATGTTGATAACCATTGTGGACCGGATTAGTCGGTGGTCTGTCCAGCAGTCGTCGGCACTCACCATGGCCCTAGTAAGAAGTACATCGCGGCGATCTCTAACACGGACAATTACATAATCCAGAAGATGCCAGTGCTTTGACCGTGGGTGCTGCCATGATGTTTTAAACTTATTCCTTTGTCGAAAGAGCGTGTTTGTGATAGTGAGATTATGCTCTGCACATATAGACAAAAGTAAGAGTCCGTTCGGGTTGCTATTACCAACTCCGTCTTTTCCAATAGTTTCTGGCCATAAATCAAAGTCACGCCCGACTCTTGCGTTAAAATCGCCCAGGAGGATAATTTTATCCTCCTTAGGTATCTCTGACAGGAGAGTGTCCAACTGGCTGTAAAAACTTTCCTTGATGTCATCATCAGCATCTAATGTTGGTGCATAAGCGCTCAAAATAGTTACCTGTTGGTTATTGGCGAGCTTTAATCGAAGAGTTATCAGGCGTTCGTTAATGCCAGTAGGAACTTCTGACAAAGAGTTCACTAGTTCATTTTTGATGGCAAAGCCTACACCATGTATTCGTCGGTCCTGCTCAGGTAGTCCTTTCCAGAAGAAGGTATAACCTCCTTTTTCTTCTTTCAGCTGTCCCTCTCCTGCCCTTCGAGTTTCTTGAAGTGCTGCTATGTCAATTTTAAACCGTCTCAGCTCCCTTGCAATAATAGCAGTCCTACGCTCAGGGCGTTCACTATCTATGTTATCCAGCAATGTCCGTATATTCCATGTTCCAAAATTCAAATGTCTTTTTCGACCGCTAAAATGGTGACCCCACTGGACGCGGTAATCCAGTCAGGGGAGAAAGAGGTAGACTATGTTTAGGGCACCTTTTCTAGCCCCCTCCCCATACGGGGTGAGCAGAGTGGATCCTAAATAGGGCTGCTCAGTCATGGATACAGCTGCCGAGCTGCTCGACTACCTCGTTCCTTGAACAGGGCGACTGAGTC
Source organism: Shinisaurus crocodilurus (assembly GCA_021292165.1). Classification (NCBI taxonomy): domain Eukaryota; kingdom Metazoa; phylum Chordata; class Lepidosauria; order Squamata; family Shinisauridae; genus Shinisaurus; species Shinisaurus crocodilurus. The sequence goes on from CM037879.1 coordinate 160,926,550, forward strand.
TGCATCCACCGCCCATGTGCTGGTCCATGACTAGGGGCTTCCAGATTCACAGTCCTGCCCCCGTTGCCATTCGCCAGTCGCCATGGGACTTTTTTGTTGTTGTTGTTTGTTTGGTTGGGTTGGGTTGGATGGGTTGGGTTGGAAGACGCCTGTGCGTGAAACTGTTTTATGTGGGGAGATCGGTGCACAACGAATCACCACACAAACTTGACAGAGTACGGCAGAGATCCAATGGCACGGTTACCCTGACGATTGGAAAACCATTCTCTGCTGCAGCCTTCATCCGCCTTCACAGCCGTTGTAATTTAGGTTTAATTATCTTCCGCCTGTTCTGCCGTTGAGGACTTTATGTTTTGGATCGTTCTTTGTCTGGTTCCTCTCCCCGGACCTTACCGCCATGGGTGACCCTACTGGGAGTACATAGCTCCCGACGGCATTGCTCACAGGATTCATCGGAACACGCAAGCCCACTCACCACTTCAAGGTGACGATCCGGCGAGGCCTGACTAACCAGGCCTGACTAAGAACAAAGGCTACACGTGGGGAAATAGCTCTTCCCCCTCCCCCTTTCTGTAGCTTTCTTGCCTTCAGCCAATCAATTTGAATTTCACCTGGCCAGGCAGGGGGAGGGAAACTGGCCAGGCAGGGGAAAGGGAACTCGTGAGTCATGGCTTGAACTATGCATATGAATGCCCTCAGCCTGGCTCCTCCAGACCTCCAGACGCCAGGCCCCATCCCATGTTCCATGCACCTTTTGCTTCCTCCCAGCCCCCACCTGGTTTACTCATGAGGAGGTGTGTGTGTGTGTGTGTGTGTGTGTGTGTGTGTGTGTGTGTGTGTTCCTGCATGCATGCATGCAGGAACCCTAAAAACTGTTTTCTCTACATGCTATGTACACCCCACCCCAGCCGGTTCACACATGAGATGTGTGTGTGTACCCCCAAAGGCTCGTTTCTCCACACTTCTTGTGTATATGCATTTTCCCTCCTTTAATACAAACTCCCGTGTGTGTGAACCACAGCACAGCAAAGTCCTTTGAAGTATAGCTTTTATAGGCCCCATCTCAGTTACAGCCTTCAATTGAAAGATCTTGTATTGCTTTATAGTCATGCTGAAGTCCATATTTCGTGTACACTTGGCTGCCTCTTCTGTAAGGAGTTCTACTGGGCCTTAGTTGTGGGCCCCTCTGGTTCACCTGTATCCCCTGGCATAGGCCATGCCTAAGAGCAAGAGGCTAACTCTTTCTCTGAGAGCTCCCCTCTCCTCCTCCCTCCCTCCCTCCCTCTCCATTCTATTCATTCCAGTCTTTTATTGGGCTACTCCTCCTGTCCCAGCAATGCCCCTTCTCCTGATCCCAGTCGAGCAGCTGCAGGTCTTGGGGTGGGCCTCCCTTGTGGTCTCCACAGAAAGCGGTGGATCCTTTACCTCTTGGAGAGTGGCCTGTGTAGAAGAAGGAGGGATATGAAAGGATGGGGGGGGACGGGTCAGTGGATGGGAGTGAGTGTTGTAAAATGGGTATTATTCTATAGCTTGGATTTTAATCCAAGAAGGATTCAGAGGCCTCATAATGCTCATGTAAAACTCTTACAAACTGAGCCCAGTGGTGAGTCCACCAGCATCTCTACATAACAATGGCATCCTTAGGTGCTTTCTAGACAAGACACTTCTTCAAAATAGTTCTTATTAGATCGGTATGGCACCCCTCCTTTTTTCCAATTGTATTTACCTTTGCTTTGTTTTATTTACATTAAATCTAGCTTGCAAGGACAGCTTCCCTCTGACTTCATCTTCCTATGCAAACAATTCTGAGCTGCAGAAGAATTAGATCACTGGATGAGATCCCTTATTGTGTTGTTACCCAATGGCCTAAATGGTAAATGCCATGTGTTGTCCATGCATATTTATGCATATTCTTGATTGTTTGCTCTGTAGCTGTCAAAAGAAGGGAAGGGAAGGCTACAAAGATAGCAAGCAAGAGTCCTTGCTATATATCTTTCTTATACAGACACATGAATGTATGTAAGAGACATAATGTAAACTGCTACCTGCTATAGCAAGCCATTGTTATATACGGTTGGAAAACAGGCAGACCTATAATGTTCTAAAGCCTACCATACCAATTACTCATGAGACTGACCTTGGCCAGGGCATACACTCCGAAAGCTCAATTTCATCAACGATAAAATTTATTTGGCAATTTTACCTGTCTCAAAGGGATTATTTAATGTCTGTTCAAAGCTTTCAACTTTCAAAACAAATTCAAAATCCTGAGTATCATTGCAAATACATACCAATAAAGGTGTTAAGTAGGGAAGGGTTGTTTTTACAATTAGCCATTAACTTATACAAGTGGGACATAAAAGTGAAATATCATCTTGGTGTGTTACCCAGCACCTTATCAAAGAGACATAGACATAGCCCATAAATAATCTCTGCTGTACAGTGCTGGATGACAAGACCTATGTTGTTTCATCTTTACCTATCCCACAGACGTTTCTGTTTTATTCTCGCCAAAATTGTTCCTAATGTAAATTTTTGCGCAAAACAAGAAATTAGAAGGGGAAATTTAAGCACTACATTAGCAACAAAATTGCCTTGACAGCGCTGAATAATACTTTCTCAATGCAGTTAATAGGATGTCTCACAAGGTGCTAATCCCTCTGCAATTCTCAAACCACTTGCTTTGGAATAGTCCTTTTGATTCTTTAGTAAATGATTATAGAGGCATGGCATAATCCTATCCATGTTTACTCTGAAGTAGGTCCCACTGTGTTTAATAGGGCTTGTTCCCTAATAAGTGCATTTAGGATTGCAGATTTAGAGGAATGCAGCACAATCCTCTGTAGGTTTACTCAGATGTGTCTCGACTGTCTTGAGTTCTTTGGCTCCTACATGTGTGGATCGTGTGTGAATATTGTCACTGGCATAGGCCCTGATTTGGGGGGGCGGGGCTCAACAATGTTTATGAATGATCATGCAAACATTTTTTTAAAAAAATCTGTGTTCTGAAGTTAGGACTGGAAAAATTCTCAAAGTTTGATATGAACTGAAATTAAAACAGCAAAAACAGGAACTGAGAGAAACTAAAATGGAAAGATTCATCCATCCCTACTCTTCTGTGGGGAAATGTCTCTTTTGGGTCCTACCTGCTAGGAAGGGGGCAGCTAGCGGAGACTGCAGCTGCGCTCAGGGCTAAGTGGGATTTCTGCTGCTCTTTAAAATGAGAGGCAACAGGAAAGGCAAGAGAAAAGGAACACAAAGTTTAGGCAGGATAAACCCTGAGTGTCAGCACTGCAAGCTCTCTTCTCCTTTGGCACTGCCCTTCTCTGACTCCTGACAGTGAGATTTGCAGTGCCTTTCCATTTCTTCTTCACATAATTTGCTGGGCTGGCACAGAGGGCTGGAAGGGCTCTTCCTGCTAGTCAACATTCCTTCCTCCTGCTCCGCTTGCGTGGCCATGTGTCCTACTCTAAAGAGGACAGTTGCATACCCTCCAATTGCCCCGAATTTGCCAGGACAGTCCCACAAACACTTAAGCCATCATGACTTCATACTTTGTTATGCAGATTCCCGATTTATTATGTAGAGCCACGGATTCCCCTGCCTCCTCCCGCAACTTATTTAACTTATCTGCGATTTTGCCCATGGCCCCTTTAAGCAGGAAGGGAACAGACCAAGGATGTCTGTCTGTCTGTCTGTGTGTGTGCGCGCGCACACGTGATTGCTCGCTCTACCTGTTGCCTCTGACCAGGCCCCCAGGGTAAGTAAGACCCATTGAAGACATTTGTACTTACTTCCGAGTAACTGTGCGTAGGATTGCACTGTTTGTTTTAACTTAATTCAAGTTAGTTAAATTCTGTAAGGTTATTCCACTTTAAGTGTTTCTTTAAATCTAAATTGTGTGAGTAGAGCACAAAAAGTGCTTTAAATTGGGGCCTTTCCACAATAACAAACAACAACAAAGCTGTTCAGCCCCTGAAAGTTACTCCTTGTGCTTAAAAACCAGAGCTGTAGAGGTGTTGGAGCAAAATGGTGAAGGGGCTCAAAACCCCGATGTGTCTTTTCGTATTTTCCCCCACCCAAAAGCTCCCCCTCCTCCGCATTTCCTTTTCTTCTCCTTCTCCAACTGGCCTGAAAATGCCGGGACCAATCCTGACAATTTTAAAACAGAAAGAAAGAGATTTCTCTGCAAGCACTGAGGAGTAGTAGTAGTAGGCGATCACTTGTGACCGAGTAAGATTGTCTTCCAGGATAAAAATTACAAAAAGAAAATTTTAAAAGGAGGAAATTCTAAAAAAAAATATTGTGTAGACTCTAGTGATGGGTCCGTAACACCAGATATCAACAATTAAAGGTTTAAGTAAGGTAAAAAAATTTTTTACAAAAGCCAGTAATAAAATGTTATAAAATAATGTATAATATAATAATGTAATAATTATAATATATAAGATTTTGTGTGTTTCCTCTAATCACTTTTGTACTTGACTATGCCCTTCGGTTGCCTGGCCATACCCTCTTGATCACACCTTCATGCTGCTTAACCATACCACTTACAAATTCACATGTGTGTCCCGATTTTCATCTGTGAAATGTTGGAGGGTCTGCGGTCCTCTATTTGAAGGCATCCTCCTTTTGAAAGGCTGTCCAGACCACATCCTGCTTAAAGAGAAATGTGTGTTTTTGCCATTCTCCTTGGGAATTGTAGTGCAGGGAAATGGAATTTGGCCCTTGGGCTGAAAGCGGTTCAACACCCCTGTCTTGGAAAGGCTTTGGCCAAACTTGCTAGAAGGAACAGGCAGGGGATGCAATCCTAGTTTTGCTGCCTCCCTCCCCACATATACCTGTTCTCTGAATGTCCGCTCAGTGCTAGGATAAGAGCAATTTGCAAACTGCAGCATGTAGCCCTTTTTAATACTCAACATTATCTGGAACGGGACAAAAAACCCAAAATACAGTGAGCCTCAACTTCCACAGCGGAGGCTGGTGACTCCTATTTCAGTGGGGCTCCTAATCCATTGTAGGTTTTATTTGGAGCTTTATAGGAGCTATCCATGGTGCTGAACTCCACCCCCCCAAAAAAAATAGGTTCACCACCATGGAGCACCATGGATAGCTACTTTAAAGCTCCAAATGAAACTTGGAATGGATTAAGAGCCCCACCGAAATAGGAGTTAATACCAGCCTCCCTTAGCTGGGCCCAGTCCTTGTCCAGCAGTGTTTACAGCTGGGAGAATCACCTTATTCACAAAGCACCCTTACTATAGATCTAACTAGTGAGAGGTGTTTATATTACGAATGCAAATACAAATTAAAGTGCATGATTATTGCTTTCAAAGAGGAAAAAGTCTGCACGCGGTAGGTCTTGGGTGAGTTCCAGGCCTCTTTTGTGTCCATCCTGACTGAAGATGCCCCAGTTTTTTGACACTTTCCACATCACTTTTGACTCGCATTTATGACAGATGCCTGCCCTTGGCTGAACTCTGGTGCACAGGCCTTTTTTTCCCTTCTTCCATACTTATATAGGGAATATGTTACTTCATGTCCAGACATTTGCCCACTGGGGCATGTATCTGTCAAATCCCCAAGTAACAGAACAATTGTTATGCTTCGCTTATGTTTTGTTAGAAAGATAAATTGAAAACATAAAAACAAAACCTTTTATGCTAGCTGTCCTTCAGGATGTTTGCACAGCCATGTACATTTTGTAGTTTACACATGGGCTGGTTTGGTGTGTCAGTCTTTGCCTTATATAGAAAGAAATAATATATAAAGTTGGACAGTGAAGAGAGCGTGGTTGCTGGTGACTCCTTTGTAGCTAGTTCAAGTATATTAGTGCAACTGAGGATAAACGCTATGATAACTAACACCAGAATGATTTATGTCCACAGTTCCACTTGCAATCACTTCTCAATACACAGAGAGCCGTAACTTCAGCTGCTATCCATTCCAGACAAGTTATGTTAGAGACAGACAATGCATTATGAGGACAGCTTTGAAAAACCCTGGTTGGGAATTGTTATTACAGAGGTCTGCTGTCCTCGGGCAGGATTAAAGAGGTCATAGCTCTTTTTGCAAGAATACTTCCCTAGTGTCCTGACTAAACTCCACTTTGAATAATTACTATTTTGCCCTACATAAATTCAAGCTCTGCTTTTAATTATGCATAATATCAAATGTTAAAAACAGTCAGATCATGTACTTGGGCTGCCAGCCGAAGGAGCCAGTGCACCCACATTTCCCCCCCCCCTATTTCCCTCAGGAATGCACCCTACAAGTTGCTTTTTTAAACTCCCACAAGTGGGGGGGGGGGACAAGAGCAATAGAATTGATAAGTATGATTATTATATATCCATGTGTTTTTTCAGTTCTTTTTTTTTTTAAAGAAAAAGAGATTCACCTCGCTGAGGGACTCCAAATCTACTTCCGTTTTGATATAATGAAAAAGCCTGATCCTCTCTCAAAACATTTCTCCTTCTTGGCTCGTGTCTCCCTTACTATTAGAAGCTCCTTTAAGGGTGGAACTATGCAATATGTATAGCCCCATGCTTCTTTTCCCTGAGGGATTTATTTTATGAGGCAAAGCAGGTACAGGTGGCTTCAGGCAGAGAGGAAGAAGAGAGAGGATGAGAGAAGGGGACATTTAACCTTTTCCGTGCAAGCCATTTGTTCTCTCAAATTTGTCCCCACCTGCGACGACACAGTCCCTTACACTTTAGGACCAGGCGCATAAACCTTTCTCAGGCTAAGCATCAACACTTAAAAGCCTGAGTGGAGGGTCAAATGAAACCTTTCCCCTACTAATGAGGGAAAAGATTAATTCTGGTTATTAAGGATCTATTTTTAAATTTATGACGCTGTGGGTACAAAGGTGTGGGTGTAGATTTAAAAGTAAAGCAGGTTAATAACACCAAGCTGACACATAGGATTTGGGTAGCAAACAAAATAAAAATAAGTTTATTTTAATTCTCAAAACCTTAGTTCCAGAAAATAACTTTAAACCTGCCTACACCAAACACTTTATAATTAACCTAAGTCCCTATAACTCCAAATACTCTCACTCCTCATACAAGCACTGATTCCTTCTTAAAACTCCTGACAAGACACAAATAACCCACCTAACCTAACTCCCAAACTCTCTAACACTCCCAACACACTACAACCAACACTCTACTTCTTAACACACTAACTCAACTACCTCTGACATCACTCAAACACTCCTTATATACTCCTCCCCCCACCCTTTCCAAGACATCACAAACCACACCCACTCGGTTCAACATTCTAGACACACTAAACATACTAATGCAGACGTATACCAGGGAACTGAATTGTGGGGTTACGCCACACCACCCACTCCCCACCACCACCACCTACTGCTGTCCCTGAGGGATGACCAAGAAAATGAATAATACAGGCTGTACATCTGTTATCTTTTAGGGAGAAAAGTGGTGGGAGGCAGTAATTTTGAGGAGGCAAAGCTGAGCAGTCCTTTCTTGCAAAACAGCCCTTGCTGAAGAGTCCTTAAGCTTCTCAGCCTTCCTCCCTGCCACCCCACATGCAGTCCTCTGCTTTACCTTATAATCTCCATTTGTGGCATTCCATTCCCAGGAAGACCTGCCTGTTTCTGACATTCTTTGTTCTTTCAGCACCAGGCAATGGCATTTTTATTTTAAATGTATTTTAATGTTCTGGTTGTTCATGTTGTTTGTTTGTTTGTTTATTTATTTATTTATTTATTATATTTATACCCTGCCTTTTTTCCTGCAAGGAACCGAAGGCGGCTTACGTAATAATCCTCCTCCTCCTCCTCCTCCTCTCCATTTTATCCTCACAACAACCCTGTGAGGTAGGTTAGGCTGAGATTCAGCGACTGGCCCAAAGTCACCCAGTGAGTTTCATGGCTGAGCAGGGAATAGAACCTGGATCTCCCGAGTCCCAGTCCAACACTCTCACCACTACGCCACACTGGCTGTTGTTGTTGTTTAAAATGTTGTTGTTGTTTATAATGCTGTTGTTTTATTATTTATTATTTTTTGCATTTTCTTCTGTTTTCGTAAACCTACTGGGAAGCTTTGCTGAAGGGCGGAATATGTAGATTTAAAAATAAATAAATCAAAGAGAACCCTCTGTGGAAAGAATTCCTGAACTTTTCCCATATTAAACATGTACCTTCAACCCAAATTGTAGTAATGTCAGAGGTCTCACCAGATGGTGATGGCACACTTCTCCATATAGATTTGGGATCATCCTCTAGTGGTGTTGATACAATATAACATACATGAAGAACAACATATTCTGTCTGTGACCTTGCAGCCAGAAGAAGATTTCCTGCCTGCTTAAGGTCCCGCTTTGACTCTTGTTCTTGAGAACGCTTCACTCACATTATCAGGCCTGTTTCAGCGCACTTACTGCATAACTGTCTGTCTTATTTATTCAGGCTAATAAATTGGGATGCATCCCTTAAAGTTATGATTATGCTGTTTTGCTTTCCGTCTGACAGCACTATCATCAATCACAATGATATCTGTAATTCACAATGATTAGCCCATTAATATCATTAATCAGACAAATAGAATTTACCAACCTAGTCTGAATAACCTTGATTTTTGTCAATTAATATCATTCCCTCTCAAACACTCACCACCACTGTTACTTTTTATCATGAGTAATAGGGGCTAAGCCATAAAGAATACAGCCATACCAAGTGATTTGTTTGTTTGTATGTTCATGTGATCAGTTCCATCATACAGGATGCATGATGCCTTCTGCCACATACAATGAACAACATACCAGAATTTAATGCAAATCGTAAGCATCTTCCTGCCGTGCAGCTTCTTGATATTGTTTGTTCTGTTTGGCACACTTTCTATAGGCACGTCAAGCCAAAGGCCTTTGTTATGAAAGGCAAGTTACATCACAGCATGTAGTAATGCCTTGTGAGACACCCGTGATCCAATGCTGGCACAACTGACTCCCTCAGCATTCTTTAGTAGCATGGGATTTAGTATTGCAGAGGTTTTTTGACTTTGTATCTTTAGGGAATCTTTTCCACTTATTTCCCATGAATGATTCGGGGGCATATTCTGGAGCACACATGGTAGCAGCCAGCCAGGCCATTTGGGCATCATCACTATCCCCACTTGTGAACTGAGAGTGCACACGAAAACGCACCCACTACTGTGTTGCAGTACATGCTACAGGGAAAGACCAATAGTGGTGGGCAGTGGGCCTTTCCAGAAGACCTCTCTGTCATTACTGGTGGTCTTCATACTGAGGTAGCCCTGACAAGCTTCTGAGGAACCCCATGGTTCTCTGTACCACTGTTCCAAAACTGATGGAATTAAAACGGCTGTGTGGTGTGGAAAGAGATAATTTACATGAGAACCCAGCAGTCCAGGAACCCAAGTCTATATTTGGTTTATTTATAATACTTCTGTACTGCTAAATATAATAGACTCTCTAAGCAATATAAAATAATGATTAAAATATCACCACAAATAAAACAGAGCAGTGTCATAGTCCCTTAAAGGTCAGGGACAGCTTCTATAAACAAATATGTGTTTAAGACACATTTGAAGCTTGCCATAGTTTCTGCTTCTCTTGAACCATACCTGGGAGAGTATTCCAGAGGGTGGTTGCCACCAGGGATGTTGAAGAGTCCTTGGTCTCGAGTCACGAGTCGAGTCACGAGTCTTTGGACCCGAGTCTCGAGTCCGAGTCCTTGGTCCAAAATGGTGACTCACGAGTCCCGAGTCACTCCCAAAGCTGACTCCACGAGTCCCTATTAAAATCAATGGGGTTTTTCCCCAACAAAATAAGGCTACTTCAGATGTGTGGTTTAAATAAATTCTAGGCACAAGTGTGCCTTTTTATTTCAAAACTCTGCAACTGATTTTGGCAAGAACAGACCAGGCAGAAAAACCCAAAATAACCAGGCAGGCAGAGGAGGCAGGGAACCCCAGACAGGCAGGCAGAGGCAGCCAAACCCAAAATGTCTGAAAGGTTGCATTTTAGAAAAATGATTTTAAAAAATAAACTTGCTGTACTTCCTAAAACTTATCCATGTTGCATTTGAGGAACATGATTTTTTCTAAATGTTTGACCCCCATTCTGGAATGGTGAGATCTCATCACAATTCCACCCTGAACACCCACTCTACTGGTGATGAACTTGCTGGAACCAGAAACACACTCAGAGCAGCCACACAGAGTAATCTCAGGTCCTTCTTCTGCCTCTCCCAAGTATGCAACACATCAATCAAAATAAATCTTGACACACTGTTGGGGCTGCACTCCTGGTAGCCGTCCATAGTGGCCAAGCAGTGGCGCACCTCACTTCCCTGCGCTCTTCGCTGGCAATCACGCTCCTCTCCACTCCTTCTGGCACAGCCCAGGGATGTTGAAGAGTCCTTGGTCTCGAGTCCCGAGTCGAGTCTCGAGTCCCATTAAAAGTATTGGGACTCGAGTCTGAGTCGAGTCAGAGGGGGGACTCAGTCCGACTCACGAGTCGAGTCCTCGAGTCCGAGTCCCCATCCCTGGTTGCCACTACTGAGAAGGCCCACTTGCGTGCTATCACCTGGTGAAATTCTGTTGGATGCAGAATGACCAATAAGGTCTCCTCTAAAGATCTCAGTGGTTGACTGGGTGTATATAAAGGAAGGCAGTCAGCTATGTATCCTGGTCCCGAGTTGTTTAGGGCTTTCTATGTCAACAACTGAACCCTGGGGATTACACAATTCATATGGCATTGTGATCCATCGTCAAGCTAAAAGGACAGGCCAGATGAGAAACCTGAAAGGTCAGAAACATCATAATGTCCACCATCCAGAGTATTGGGATCTTCTGGAGGCCTGGGTTTCAAGGCAGAAGGGGTTGACTCCATAGAAATTATAGTGTCATCCAATGATTGCTCCCTTGTCTTTCTTCAAACTTGCCCATGGAACGTGATTTGCTTTGACTACATTTTGCTCCCAGACTATATACATAAGTATTAAAGTAAGATGGAATCTGTTTTAGTGCTGCTGACAATGGCAGATGAAAAGTAATGCATAATTCAGCTCTTGTGAGAGAGCAAACAGTCAGAGACACATTTACATTTCAGTAGTTCAGGCCCATTAGCCTGTCCCAGTGTATAGGATTTTTGCTCAGAAAGGAAATTTTCTACCCTGCTTTCAGGCCAAGTAGCCTAAGATTGATTCAAGAGGAAACCCTACTGGGGGTCAACGCAGTGCCTAGCTACTGAATCATTATTCTTCCCTCTTCACACTCCTGGTTGCAGGGAGAGAAAGACTCAGCAGCATCTGCTGCTTCAGCCTTAAGGAACTTCTAAGATATTTTTTAGGAGGGAAAAAAGAGAAGTTTCACTAATTACGGTAATTTTCAGGATTTCAGAATCACTGCCATACATAGTTTGGGATAGACTGGCTACCACTTTTAACTAAAAAAGTGAAGCAAACATACACAGACGTTAAATGCAGTGTTCCAAGAACTGGAATTGTAGAGGTCCTGAGGGTTCATAATGTTGGGATATAGTACCAATTCAGAATGCAGGTGACAGAATTGGATGAGGAAAGGTTACAATATCTGGGATGGTTTAGCTTAGGAAAAAGACAAGAAAAGGGAGACGTGATAGAAGTGTACAAAATTATGCATGGTGTGGAGAAAGTGGCTAGCGAGACATTTTTCTCCCTCTCTCATAATACTGGAACCCAAAGGGGTCATCCCATGAAGCTCATTGGGTGGAAATTCAGGACAGATAAAAGGAAGTACTTCAGCGCATACTTAAACCTATGGAATTCACTTCCACAAGATGCAGTGATGGCCACCAATCTGGATGGCTTCAAAAGGGGATCAGACAAATTCATGGAATATAAGGCTATCCATAGCTACTAGTCCTAATGGCTATACCTCCAGTAGCAGAGGCAGTATGCCTCTGAATACCAGTTGCTGGGGAACATGGGTGGGAGGCATAGGGATGTGCACAGAGCTCAACCCCCCGAGCTCCACTCAACTTACCTTTCCCCAGCCCGACTCGCAATCTCACGAGCCAAGCCAGGGAAACGCGGTTTCTGGGTTCCCCAGCTCTACGTCATTTATGTAGAAAATGGTGTAAGATACACCATTTATATAAAGTATAGCATAGTATATAGTAAAAATGGCATTTACACAAATTGCAGCCATTTTTACCTATACTACGCTATACTTTACAGAAACAGCGTAGAGCCAGGGAACCCAGAAGTCCGGTGAATACCTCGCTGAGCGCCTCAGCTGGTGCTCACTGGAGGCTCGGCTTGGGCAGTGCATGCACTCACCGAGCGCCCTGTGAGTTGGGTGCCGGGCAGGGCGCCCATCCCTATGGGAGGGTGCTGTTGCACCCATGTCCTGCTTGTAGTTTTCCTGTGGGCAGCTGGTTGGCCACTGTGTGAATGGAATGCTGAACTAGATCGGCCCTTGTTCTGATGCAGCAGGGCTCTTATGTTTATATGACCGATCCTTGGGGGTGGCGGTGTTATTAACAGTTTATTTATTAGATGTTTTAATTTTCCAATACAATACAAACAGTATACCCTTCCCACGCCACTGACCCTGTTCCCTCCCACTAAGGTTTCCCCCTTCTTTCTTCATATCATCCTGTATTTAAAAAGTAAAGGGTTCATGTATATCAGTAAAATCATTAAGCAAAAGGTGGATAAATAATTAGTTACACAAGAAAAAACAAATTAAAAATGTAAAAATGGTTATGTCATGTATGTCTTTGCTATCTTGCACTGATTTTGTAGTGGATCATATTACTCTACATATAATCCAAGAAAATGTCCCCATATTAATTGGAATTTATTTTCTTTCAGTAATCTGGTGTAATATAGCTTTTCATTGGCAGCTAAGGTCAATAGATCTTGAATTGTGTATATTTGGGGTTTTGTTTGCTTTCCAGGGTTGTAGAATAATATGTTAGTATGGCCTTACTAAACCCCCTCTGAAAAGTCCCATTTGCCCGGAATGTATCCCACTAAGGCTGATCCTCTACATTGAGAATGCTAAGCTAGCTTTCCACGTGCAAGCAGCTTTGATGCAAATATGTGAACTCCCACTTGTCTTCCAAGGTGGGTCATTCTTAGGTGGTCTGTAGTATTCCCTGAGCATATGGCATGATTCTTAGACTGCAATCTTATGCACGCCTACTTCGAAGTAAGTCCCATTGAACACACTGGGGCTTACTTCTGAATAGACATTTATAGGATTGCACTGTTAGTGTGTCTGTCAGAAAGTATTCTTCCCCAGTATCTTCTTAGTCTCCAGGAGTGCAGGCGAGATAATCAGTACAGGTGTCACACATGAATGGCATATGGAGGTTGGAATACACTGACTGAATGTTTTGCCAGTTGTTTTGCCAATAGGCAATGCTTCTTTTTAGGATATCCAGAATGCAATGAATGAGTCAAGGAAATATATTAACAGAGAGAAGGTTAACATAAATCACTGAAGCAAAAGTAAACAAAATATGATAATGCAGCAAGTCTAATGCAAAATAAGATAAGCATACATCCCTTCAGTCACTAGGAACCCCATTCTCTTATCAGATCAGCAGATCAGAGCATGACAAATGCACTCCAATGGCCTGGCCCACAGCAGCTGTTCCAGATTGGCCTGTGGTGATGTTCTGCCCATTGGGAGGGTTCAGGAATCCCTTGATCCCTTCCATTTTAGACATTGTCCAATCACTTCAAGGGTGTTTCATACATTCTTGAGGATGGTTGTTTTCCAGTCCACAACTGACAGACAAGCAGCCCAGCACAGAGAACTCTCATCCCAGCCACTCTAAACAAGTAGCTAACCATGAGACCTTGCCTGAGACTTTATCTACCAGCCTCAGGCACATTGTCAACAGTCTTAGCCCTGGGAACTATCATAGCTACCTTCTCTATCAGCTCAACATACAAGCCCAACAGCACTCTAGAGGTGGGCAAGTGAACTGGCGCACCACTAACTCCTCAATATCACAGTGGTCTTCTGCATTTCCCCTACACTGAATGAGCACATCCTGTCCTCGGAAAAAGTTATCTACAGATGTCTCCTATCAGTAAATGCACTTCTAGCATACTAGAATGTGATTGTAATACATACAATTAAACCTATTTTTATCTATGTTATCCCCAGGCAACCAAAAACACAAAAGTGGCACACAAGATCTAGCATTCTAATTTCACCAAAGGGGTAGACAGCCACTGTGATATAGTAAAATAAATATTTATTTTTATTATACACATTTACTATAAATATAGTAAATGAGAGTGTTGGATCTGGTACAAGGAGAACTGGATTCCATCTCCTATTCAGCCACAAAGCTAACTGGGTGATCTTGAGCTAGTCACAATACAGATGTATAACAAAAACTATTTCTCAATCTAACCTACTTAACAGGCTGTTGTGAACACAAAGTAGGATGAACCATCAATGAACTTTGGAGGAAGGATGATAAATAGTGAAATATACTCCAGGTGTAGCTACTGGGGGGAAATGTTGACTGTCTTGTAGGGTTGCTCTAAAGCAGCCTTCCCCAACCTGTTGCCCTCCAGATGTTTTGGACTTCAACTCCCATCAGCCCCAGTCAGTATGGCCAACGGTCAGGAATGCTGGGAGTTGCAGTCCAAAATGTCTCAAGTGCACCTGGTTGGGGAAGTCTGCTCTAAGGTAGTAATGGGTGCAAAGTATGCTAGAACAAAGGATATGTTCATTCTGAATTTTAAAAAAAAATGTCAAGGAAGGCAATAAAACAGTGGTAGATCACCTGCTTTGCATGTGCTTTGTTCAGTTCCTGGGATCTCCAATGAAAAGGAAATTAGGTCACTAGGATAGAAAAGATCTATGCATAACAACCTGGAGAGCAGCTGCCAATCACAGCAGACAGTACTGGACTATATGGACTGTATGGTTTGAGTCCGTATAAGGCTCCTGCATACGTTTATATGTCAATTTAAATTGAAAAATAGTAGAGATGAGGGTGAAACTCATTCAGCTTACAGTTTAATGCAAACATACCTAATTTCACACTTTCAAACCACTATGTGAAGCGGAACGCAGTTATCCTTCGAAATTCAAACTTTTCCAAATTTGCAATGGAGTTCTCCAATGAAAAATGCATACGAAATGTGTATATTAGGGGGAAACAATGTTAAAAATGCATTATATTAGGGAAATGGCTTGCAAAAATGTGTATATTAGGCAAAAATGCACATATTAGAAGAAATGCACACAAAAACGCTTATGAACTTTCATATGAATTTTAAAAACAAATCTCAAAGTTCAGGACAAGCTGAACTTAAGATTGGAAAAATGAGAAACTGGAAGAAACCAGAATTGACAGATTCATTCATCCATAAAATATAGTAACTCACATAGAGGAGGACTTGCCCATTCTAATGAAAGCAACAGACTTTCTGAAACTGAGGGCAAGTTTTCACTGCTAAGATTTGATCAGGTAAGACTGCTCATATTTAGTTATTTTTAAATAGAACAGCATTCTATTATGCAACTTCTCTCTCTTTGCATAAAAAATAATTCAAATGAGAAATAAAAAATACTTTTAAAAAGTTCTCTGCAGCTCCGCTTAACAGTGAAGAAGAGTCTCTTGTGCCACTAAAAGCCAACTGCTGCTTGTACCAAAGTATCTGGGAGAGATTTCCTTGAGTGCTGAAGAATGCCAGTGTAACACGGACAGGAGGGCTGTGAAGGCTTTGTCTAACTTAGCACAAAACGTTACATGAAATAGAAAGGTATTGCTGTCAGCAGCAAGAACATGGCTATAAATTATAAGGAGCTTGTATTTTGATACCTAAGTTTGACTTGGTGCATATCAAAAATAATATTGAAGTTCTGACGTCTCACTCCTGTACAAGACCTGTGGGGCTGACAAATTTCAGTGTGAATATTTCAAAAGCCATGCTTATTAACGTCATTCAGGGGGGAAAGATCTGGAGGATATAAGAAAACTCAGTCTATACTGGAAGGGAAGGGAAAAGACTTTGAAGCAGACTTGTTTAATACCTTTTTTTCTTTGTTCTGCTTTTATAATATAATATTATCCAATATAACACACACACACACACCCCAAATGGGAATCAAATACAACAATACAACAATATAATGATAAAATGTAAGGATGATCACACACACAACAAATTTCTTAAACATAAATGAGTCAACAACCCTGATAAATATAAATCATAAGCACAGTTCAGCTTTGGTTGTGCACAACAGCTAAGAGGCCTGGCTGGAAATGCATATCCCCATCTCCATCAAAAGTCTCACCCAGCCATTTAAATGGAAAATGCTTGAGTATTCAGATGTTGGTGCTTTAGGTTTGGGCCCATGGTTTCTTTTCTCCACTGTGTACCATCATGGACACCAAGACCAGTGAAAAGAGGTCTCTTAACAATATCATCCATGGTGCAAGCCGAGGAAGCAAGGGCAAGTAGAGAGATGTTCTCAATGGCTGCCCACAACTTGGAACTCCCAGTTTCACCAGTTCCTGAGTTTTTGGGATCAAATAAAACCTTTTCTGCGGACTGGCTTTCAATAGGTGGGTCTATGACACACAGAAACAAAAGAACAGACATTATTTCATGACACATTTTTAAACTAGAATGTATTTTGTAATTTTTCTGTTTCTTGCTGACTGTCTTGTAAGAGAAGGGTGAGACAAAAATGTTGGGTGGAGGTACACGTACTACACACACACACACACACACACACACACACACACACATATGCTGGGCATTTCTGGTGTACATTTGCTGCCCACCTCATGCCTTTGGGGAGGGATGGACTTGAATAAATGAATGGGAGATCCCTGCAAATAAAACTCAAATAGCTTTGGGCTCCTGCTCCTGATCTGTTGCATCTAATTGATCTCTTAACAATATCATCCATGTAAACATTCCATATAAGATTGTGTGGATGCCCAAATATCATGTGACTTTTCAAGATTTGACAAAGAATAAAACTGAACAGTTGTCTGAGTTTGATTGTTAGAGCTTTCCATTTCAGTTGGGTGGCAAAAGCTGGTAGAAGATCACTGGATTACTAAGGCTGTATCAAAAGCTCACACATTTTGATTTTCAAAAAGAAAGTGCTTTCAGTCAGAAGGGGGCAGAATTTGCTTTTCTAACACACAACCTCTTAAATATACCTGACTTTATGGTAGTTTGCGGCTCTATTGTAGCCATTGTTTCCTCCTCTGTGGCTGCAGTGCTTTGATATCAGTTTAAGGGCTTATTCTCAGGGATGGGGACTCGGACTCGAGGACTCGACTCGTGAGTCAGACTGAGTCCCCCCTCTGACTCGACTCGGACTCGAGTCTCAATATTTTTAATGGGACTCGCGACTCGACTCGCGACTCGAGACCAAGGACTCTTCTACATCCCTGGGCTGTGCCAGAAGGAGTGGAGAGGAGCGTGATTGCCGGGGAAGAGCACATGGAAGCGAGGTGTGCCGCTGCTCGGCCACTATGGACGGCTACCAGGAGTGCAGCCCCAACAGTGTGTCAAGATTTATTTTGATTGATGCGTTGCGTACTTGGGAGAGGCAGAAGAAGGACCCGAGATTACTCTGTGTGGCTGCTCTGAGTGTGTTTCTGGTTCCAGCAAGTTCATCACCAGTGGAGCAGGTGTTTAGTAAGGGTGGAATTGTGATGAGATCTCACCGTTCCAGAATGGGGGCCAAACATTTAGAAAAAATCATGTTCCTCATATGCAACATGGATAAGTTTTAGGAAGTACAGCAAGTTTATTTTTTAAAATCATTTTTCTAAAATGCAACCTTTCAGACATTTTGGGTTTGGCTGCCTCTGCCTGCCTGTCTGGGGTTCCCAGCCTCCTCTGCCTGCCTGGTCTCTTCTTGACCAGTTCAACAGTTGAATTGTCCAAAACAAAGGCCTCTGCCTGCCTGCTTTGGGGTTCCCTGCCTCCTCTGCCTGCCTAATTATTTTGGGTTTTTCTGCCTGGTCTGTTCTTGCCAAAATCAGTTGCAGAGTTTTGAAATAAAAAGGCACACTTGTGCCTAGAATTTATTTAAACCACACATCTGAAGTAGCCTTATTTTGTTGGGAAAAAACCCCATTGATTTTAATAGGGACTCGTGGAGTCAGCTTTGGGAGTGACTCGTGACTCGTGACTCGTGAGTCACCATTTTGGACCAAGGACTCAGACTCGGACTCGAGACTCGGGTCCAAAGACTCGTGACTCGACTCGTGACTCGAGACCAAGGACTCTTCAACATCCCTGCTTATTCTCCATATTGGAGTGATGCCAGACAATTGGGGATCACATAAGCCCTATCCAGGCATCCTGGAAAATCTGCATTCTGGCTCACATGGAGAGCCTCCATGGATAGAAGGGGCTTTCCCCTTCAGACTGCCACCCTCCACCAGTAGAGGGTGATGGATGTGATGAGGGAGAGGGGTGGGGCTGGAGCGCTCCCTCTCAGTGTGTTTGATGTATCCACACATACAGCACCTGAACAGTGCTTATAGTGAATGTGACAATTCACAACATTACACAGCCATTCAGCTTTCTCTAACAGGCAGTATCAGTAAGAGCAATGAAGCCAGTTCACAGAGTTGGAATATTGCATGCAGCAGCATCACATTGCCCTCACTCTTCATTGACAAACTTTTGCAACATGATTCGATATTATCTTTTTTTTAAAAAAAAAAACTTAGCAAAGGTTGGGGTGCTTTTCAGTTACTGTTCGTTACTGAAAAGCACCCCAACCCATTACAACTCTCCTAATTTTAACAGAAGACCTCTTCTGCACGAAGAAGGGCTTTTCTTGACTCAGCACAAGTTCCTTGCAAGATAATAGAGAACTGAAATGCAGAGGTGTGCTTCTATTGGCAAAAGGTGTTGCACAGTCTCTTCCATAAGATCTTGCACAACATTGCTAGCACAAGGCATTGTACAATCCCTTGCACAACATCTCAAGATGTGTGCTAGCACACAAGTTGCAGTTCACAGAACAGTGCCACTGCCAACATTTCTTCCACGTGCATCTCTGGATCAACCCATCATGTTTTTTTTAGCCCTAGACCTTAATATTATTCAGATGGAGTATTTTTACTCCATCTGATGTACTTTTAAATAGGCTGTGGATGGAGCTGTATATTTTTTTAAATCATAAGCTACTTTATTAAGCTACCAAGATTGTTATAATACTGTACTAATGATGAATGCCCAGCCACTGCACATCGAATACAGTGCTGTGGCTATTAGGAACAAAGTGGTGATGCAAGCGTCCCCAACATTTATTTTAAAAATTCAATGTTTGGGTTTTAAAAACCACTGCAGTATTTACCTGGGTTTTTGGAAACACCTTTTCAAAATCTCTTAAAGAACCTCAAAGAACCCCTAACCTTTCTAGGAAGTATACCTACCTTCTGCCTTGGTAACATGATGTATTATAGCATGGTAAGTGGAAACTCATAAAGAACAGAATGCCTTTTAAATGTAAAATTAATTGAATGCATATCAGGAAATTGGGGTTTGCACAGCATTAAAAGTAAAAAGGGGGAAATTTTAAATGGCAAAATGTTACCATTTGATATTACTTGCCCAGGATTGCCTTCATCATATTGGGTTTCAGAACACTGTTCAACATTTTCTTTGAGAATGGCATCTCGTACCTGCCTTCTCAGGACAAAGAAGGCTTGAAGAAACAAGATGTCACACTGGATCACACCCACATCTGCCCTCCCTCAGCCAAGAGGAAGTTAACTTCAGCCAAGAAAATCACTCCAATTTCAACCTTTCTGCAGAACTAAGAACTCATTTCAACATTGTTTCGGCAGAAAAGGTTTAACCAATGTGGATAAACATTGACAAATTTGACACGATCAGGGAGAAAACTCAACTTCCAATTATAGGATACCAACCTCAGAGTTACCCCATCTATGACTCAGTTCACATGACATGCTGGACTCACCATGGGTTGTTTAACCCTGGTTGAGCCACGGCACATGCCAATTGCCATTTAGAATATACAACCCCCAATTGGGGCAGTCGGGGGATTGCTGTGTCATGTGAACACAGCCATCATGACTTATTTGAGGGTTAAACAACCCTCACATAACTCCCAGTTTGTAGTAGGGTTATGTGTCGGTTATTTAACCCTCAATAACCCATGGTGACCAGGTTCACACAACACAGCAAAAAAACAACAACCCATCAGTATTTGCATATTCAAAGTATCACCCCAGCACGACAGCAAACCCCGATGAGCTTGGCATGTCATGTGAGCCAGCTCACTGTGTCTTGTAACCTGGAATCCACACCTGAGTAATAGGAAAGAAGCAGTTCTTCTAAAGCACTCCAAAATGATTTAGCATTACTTACAAGTGCATTTTACTAACAAGTGAAGAAGCTCCTTTTCAGATTTATTTATTTATTATATTTATACCCCGCCTTTTTTCCTGCAAGGAATCCAAGGTGGCTTACATAATCCTCCTCCTCCTCTCCACTTTATCCTCAAAACATTGTGAGGTAGGTTAGGCTGAGAGTCAGTGACTGGCCCAAAGTCACCCAGTGAGTTTCATGGCCGAGCGGGGACTAGAACCCGGAACTCCCGAGTCCCAGTCCAACACTCTCACCACTACGCCACACCGGCTCCCTATAACACATGGATGTGGGTGGGGTCTGTGATAGCACACATGATGGCCCCACTTCCCAGTAAACACATGGAGCCCCCTTCCTGCGTATAACACCTGAAGAGTGCTAGTCTAACAAGGAGAATTGGCTGCTTAATGACAAAACAGATCTACAAAAGGAATATTACGCACAGGGCCAGCGTCAAAGGTAGGCATGGCCGGGCACTTGGCAGGGGCCCACTGACAAGAGCCCCCTGGACTCGCTCCTCCTCTTCACCACTGCAACTGGATTGCCCTCCTGCCTCTCACTCTGGCCTATACAACGGTGGTGGTGAGAAGAAGAAGGAGAAGGAGATGCCGCTGCCTACCTGCTCACTGGCTCTCTGCCTCTCAAGCAAGCAGGTGGTAGCAGTGATGGGAAAGAGGATGCGGAGCAAGAGCCGCTGGTGGCAATGAGGAAGTAGACTCACTGAGGGAGGAGGGCGCATTGAGGGCGTCTTACCCACTGGCCCTCAAAAACCTGGAGTCAGCACTGATTACAGACAAGGGCACGCACGCCTTATCCTAGTAAATAGGCTGTTTCCAATGAAGATTTTTAGGCGTCAGAAACATTGGAGCTGGTCAGGTTGGCTGACCCACACTTTAAAAAATCCAGCTCACTTCCTTCACAACTGCAAACATGCATGGTGATGTTTGGGGTTAGGCACAGTTTTGTGTCCCTAACTCCGAATGTATAGCACAATAAATGCAGCATATGCCATGGAGTATTATTAGTAGGAAACACATTTCCTACATTTCTCAGAATAATTATCTCATCAGTTCTTTACTATGTATATAGATCTATCATCAAAATTCTCTGGGATTTAGTTATCAGTGCCTATGTCTTTGTCTTCACATCAGTGAGCAACAGGACCCTAATTATAAACAAACATTTATATAAATTCCAGATTATGTATCTCAAGAACCTATTTCCTGCATTCAAATCAGGATGCCTGTCATCTTTACGTGCATATGTAGTGTAGTCTACCACAGTAATGCTGAAATCCATTAATTCTGCAATTTTCAGGGTAGCTCAGATACTCTGTTTTCATTTGCATGATTTATTTAAATAACAATCATGATGATGATGATGATGATGATAATAATAATAATAATAATAATAATAATAATAATAGTTCTATGTTTTCATCCTCCCAGATAGCCAAAGAGGATCTGAAGGTGGCTTTTAATAGGAATGATATCTCCATCCTTATATCAGCCAGCCAGCCTGTCTGCAAACCGCCTAATCATAACACCAACACTCACAAGTATTAGGGAGTAAATCCCATTGTTAAGGGGACTTGCTCCTTAGTAAAGATATTTCAGATCACACTCTTAGCCTGCAATCCTACACTTACCAAAGAGTAAGTCTAATTGAGTTCAATGTGACTTACTTCTGAGTATACATGTGTAGGATTGCACTATGTACTTGCATTCATGTGTAGCCATTTGAGACAATTTATCTGAAGCAGCAAAATGCCTTGGGCTGGCCCCGTCACAGATAATTGTAAATTCAAGCCAATTCCATTTCCATTTCCATTTATTCCATTTATCAATCGCCCATCTGGCCGGTCACCCGGCCACCCTTGAGCCTCCAGTGTGAATGAGATTAGGAAATAATCTCATTCCTAAATAATCACAATGCATATGGCAATGAAGAACCCAAGTTAAGAAACACACACATCTCAATTGTAGTTGCAAAGGGAAGGAAGGAAAGATGGCATCTCATTGACATGGCATTATTATGGGTTGTCCTTTTTGTGTTGGAGGACTGCCTATGCCTACTTTTTGCTTCCATACTATCAAGGAGATACCGCTAGGGGCATGGAAAGTAAAAGGAGCATCAGGGTATAGAAAAGATGAGTAGACTGCTAGATGGGAATGGAGATAATGTAGCATATCCAAAGTATAAAGGCATCAGAATCTTGGTAGCCTGGATAACTGAGATCTTCTTAGCACACAATCCTATCGATTGCACGCTTGGATGCTCATAAGCCCCCAAATTCGGAGGCTTGAGAGCATCCAGTGCAGAGTGGGAAGAGTGGTGGAAGTGATTGTCGCCTCCCCGCACTTTCTGTTCTGCATTTCAGCTAGACAGCCAATTTTGGCCATCTAGCTGAGGTGTTTTGGAGGAGAAGGGAAGGAGGCTAGAGCACCATCAGGATGCATTGTATCCTAGTGGCTCCAATCCACTCCCCACAGAATGCCCCCTTTAACCCCTCTCAGAGGTCGATTTCCCGACCTTGGAGAGACAACTGGCATGGTTCTTTCTGCTCTGGTTGTGAGTGAGGGGGAGGGATCAGAGCATGGTTCCCCAGCTCTGAAGTCAGAGCTCTGTCTCTGACCCCAGATCTGGGCATCCAAAGTATCCTATGGCCCCCTAGAGCAGTGTTCTCCAACCTTGGGTCCCCAGATGTTTTTGGCCTACAACTCCCAGAACTGCCCTAGAGTATGTCTTGTCCATTAGACAGACTGAGAGGATAGAGTTTCAGTATAAAAGATGATGCCCAGCTGATGAAGAATAGACAGATTTATGGAAAACAGATCGATTGTTGGATTATTTAGCCATGTTAGCTAAATTGAACCTGGCTACAAAGGGAAGCAATGCTGGGTTAGATAGAACATAGAGTGTTCGAGGATCGGGATATCTGTAAGGAGACCAAAACACTGGTTTATGAAGCCATTGTATTACCAACTTTATTGTATGCCTGCAAAACATGGACTATCTATAAACGTCACTTCCACCTCCTTGAAAGATTTCATCAACGTTGTCGCCGGAAAATCCTGCAAATTACTTGGGAAGATAGGCGAACAAATGTCAGTGTACTGGAAGAAGCAAAGACTACTAGCGTTGAAAAAATGATCCTTCAACGCCAACTTCAATGGACCGGTCATGTTGTTCGAATGCCTGACTGCCGTCTCCCAAAGCAGTTACTTTATTCCCAACTCAAGGATGGAAAGCGGAATATCGGTGGTCAATATATGAGGTTGAAAGATGTTCATAAGGCTAATCTAAAATAATGCAATATAAATATCGAAAACTAGGAAGCTCTGGCCCATAAACGATCTAAATGGAGGTTGGCCTCTCACAAAGGTTCCATGGACTTTGAAGAAGCCCGAGTGCAAGGTGAAAGGGAGAAACGTGCTAAGCGAAAAGCATGTCAAATGAATCCTTTACTGGACCATCTTCCATCTGGTAACCTGTGTCCTCACTGTGGGAAGCTGTGTGGATCTAGAATTGGCCTCCACAGTCACTTACGGACCCATCGCTAGAGTCTACACAATCTTCTTTAGAATTTCCTCCTTTTATCCTGGAAGACAATCTTACTCGGTCACGAGTGATCGCCTGATGATGATGAGAACTTTGGTCTTGGCTAGGGTGGTGGTTCTTCTGTTCTTGTGGATAAACCACAGTAATTCCATTTAATAATAGGACTTGGATTGGTGGATAGTATTTGGTGATTCTTTTGTTTTATACTTACAAGTGGATAGGATAGGATAGGAGTGCCAAAGAAAACAGTCGTTCCCATTATGGCTTTACATAGGTTTCCAATTAGGGGAACAGTTTGCGGGAAGATACAAAAGTTCTATTGCAGATAATACAGGGAAGAATGGAGAACAGTTAGAATTGTGCTTCCTGTTCCCCCAGATAATGTAACATACAAATGTATTCTATGTCTACATTTTTCACTGTCCAAACATCTAACTCAAAATGAAAATGTTCATCATGAGGGAGATCGAGGATTACTGGGGGGAGCGGGGGGAGCAAAAAAAAAAATTCAGAATCATTTTCACACAAACATTCAGTGGTGCATTGTACATCCTAGACTGAATGGTCTGGGGGGGGGGGGGGGACTTTGGATGGCCTTGTGTATTAATTCAGTTGTGAAACACACAACTAACCTTTCTCTCTCTCCCCACCCTGCCGCAACCATGATTCCATGCTTTACAACTGCTTCTACATTTCTACATTTCTAATAGGTTAAAATGTTTGCTTACCCTGATTAAAGAATTTCTCTGAGCATGTGCAGTTTTGCATTTTAAGCTCATTCAGATCATAGCACCATCATGACTTCTGGAATAAAATGGAATTGGCTTCCAATGTGCTGGTACCTTCATCATCTGCCACTGTCCAGGCGGTCATTTTTTTGGGGGGGAACCCGGGCTGTGGGACCCTGGACTTGGGGCCCAAGGTCCACCCTAGCTGCACCGCTGAAAACATTCTATACACAAACATGTATTCATTGACTTTTTTTTTTTTTGTCTCAGGACATTTCCTATCAGTATTCTGGCTCTTAGTGTCCTCAACACTAGGTGCTGAGGTTTCTTATAGACCGAAGAAGAATTGCTGTGGCTGACTGAAGGCCTGACTTATTAAGAACATTGTGTTCACAGTAGTAAAGTCTTGCAATGCTATCACTGCAGAGCTTTCCACTGGGCCCCCATCGTCTGCAGATTAAATTTGCTAAAAAAGACGTGATGTGATGGACTGCAGCCTGCTATCCTGCTGCTGAACAAGCAGAGTCACCAGTACGTGTGTGATTAGAATGATGACCCAATTAAAACTTCGCTAGAGGAAAAAGGGAAGGCTTATTATTTAAAAAAAAAGTCAACTTTTTCACCCAGTTTTGCTAGAAAGGAAGCACAGGGCAAAACATCAGTGCTCACACCAAGATACAGCAAATGCAAAATCAATAGTGGGACAGAAAAGATAATGAAATCCAGTGGGACAAAGTACTTCTATACCTTACGAATGAAGGTAATTCTTTCCCCCTGAAGCACATTAATATTTATCCTACTGAAGAGTAAATTGCCAGCTTAGGTACAAGCTCAGCTATACTGGATCCAGCACAAGAAACCCCAAAACTTTAATGGGTCTTTGGCAGATTGACCATAAAGCATACAGATGGAAGGACACATTCTTTGGAGTAGGAAAATAATTAGTAATAATCAGGGGAAGATGGTGACTCCTATTTCGGTAGGGCTGCTTTTCCATTGCAGGTTTTATTTGGAGCTTCATAGGAGCTATCCATGGTACTGAAGTCCATCCCCAAAATAGGTTCACCACTGTGGATAGCTCCGACGGAGTTTCAAATATAAGCTGCAAGACCTGCAATGGAAAAGGAGTCCCACTGAAATAGGAGTCACCAGCCTCCCCTGGTAATAAGAATGGGTTGGGTCTGAAATGCCTCTCTGCCAGAGGAAGACAGAGGTGATTTTCACTTATTCCTCTTACAGCCCCCAAATCTGCTCTGGAGCATTGTGGGTCCCTCCCAGACAGTGTGGGAGGTGGCGTGGAGGGCTACAGGGAGAAGGAATCAGTAAAAGTTGGGTCCTATTGCTGCACACGCTCTATTCACACACATGTACAAAATCACACGTGCAACAATGAACATGGGCATGAAGGGACCTTTTCCAGAAGTGTGGTGCTAGGGTAGCCCCTTACACATCACAAAAGAAGTGGACAGTTTTGCATAAAATTTACATGTGCTAATTTTTAGAAAGAGATGCACATTTAGAAGGAATGGAACAATTTGTTTTGCCACAGGTTCCTCAAAAGGGAAAGGGATTGGCAAAGGTTCTTTGAAGGATTTTCAGACCATAATAAATACTCCTCCAGGAAGTTAAAGCCAAACATCTTTACTGCAAAGCAGAGCATGAAATACAACAATGCCTTCCTCCAAGTTCCCTGGTGGAAATCCCACCCCTTAGCTACACAGTCACTGTATTATTTCCAACCAACTCGAATGCTAGTTCCAGCAGCTCTCCAGCTGGGTATCAGCTTTCAGCATTGGGGCTTCAGCATGGCTCTCTGAACAGCTTCCTCTGCTCCTCCTTGCTCCTTCTGATTCTTCAGCACTCCACCACTTCACACACAACCAACCAACCAACTCTACCAACCACCACACTTCAGTCTGCATTTGCTAGTCTTAAATACCATTCTAGCACTAAGCCTCATGGGCTGCAGATCACGTGCTTAATTGACAGCACCTGTGCTGTTGTGCAGTGTCATTCTTCTAGCCAGCAGCCAGGTCACATGTTACTGGAGATTGCATCAGCCTGGCTAGCAGCCAACTCACATGCTAGCAATTCAAGCAAGGTCATGCCTTGCTATTACAGAGCAAAATACAGCATACAGAGCATAATACGGAGTATAGTATCATACAAAGCATAATACAGAGCATTGAGGCAGGACTGTTGTGCAGCACTGCATTCCTCACCATCTTCTGCAACTCCCATTACACAATTTAAATACTAATTCAGTACCAGGTGACCTGTGTGTTTGCTGCTCAGTCTGCTGTCCAGGTGCCAAATATTAATGGACCGCTGTAAAGCCTCTGCTTTTCCCACTTGGGCTTCTTTCTCTTGGGCTGGACAGTCCTTCCCACAGAGGACATATGCAAAATAGAGAACAGTCCTCAGGCAGCCCTTCAAATAGAGGACTACCCTCTGGAAATAGGACACATGGCCACACTACCTGAGCATATAGATTTATGATGCACTCTTCTTCAACAAAGTGGGAAATGCTACTTCTAAAGTGTGGGGAAATTATCTCAAGCCACCATTCAAGCAGGGATGGGGACTCGGACTCGAGGACTCGACTCGTGAGTCGGACTGAGTCCCCCCTCTGACTCGACTCGGACTCGAGTCCCAATATTTTTAATGGGACTCGAGACTCGACTCGGGACTCGAGACCAAGGACTCTTCAACATCCCTGGGCTGTGCCAGAAGGAGTGGAGAGAAGTGTGATCGCCGGCGAAGAGCGCATGGAAGCGAGGTGTGCCGCTGCTCGGCCACTATGGATGGCTACCCGGAGTGCAGCCCCAACAGTGTGTCAAGATTTATTTTGATTGATGTGTTTGCGTACTTGGGAGAGGCAGAAGAAGGACCTGAGATTACTCTGTGTGGCTGCTCTGAGTGTGTTTCTGGTTCCAACAAGTTCATCACCAGCGGAGCGGGAAGGTGGAATTTTGAAGGTGGAATTGTGATGAGACCTCACCATTCCAGAATGGGGGCCAAACATTTAGAAAAAACCATGTTCCTCAAATGCAACATGGATAAGTTTTAGGAAGTACAGCAAGTTTATTTTTTAAACTCATTTTTCTAAAATGCAACCTTTCAGACATTTTGGGTTTGGCTGCCTCTGCCTGCCTGCCTGCCTGCCTGGGGCTCCCAGCCTCCTCTGCCTGCCTGGTCTCTTCTTGACCAGTTCAACAGTTGAATTGTCCAAGACAAAGGCCTCTGCCTGCCTGCTTTGGGGTTCCCTGCCTCCTCTGCCTGCCTGGTTATTTTAGGGTTTTCTGCCTCGTCTGTCCTTGCCAAAATCAGTTGCAGAGTTTTGAAATAAAAAGGCACACTTGTGCCTAGAATTTATTTAAGCCACACATCTGAAGTAGCCTTATTTTGTTGGGGAAACCCCCCATTGATTTTAATAGGGACTCGTGGAGTCAGCTTTGGGAGTGAGTTGTGACTTGTGACTCGTGAGTCACCATTTTGGACCAAGGACTCGGACTCGGACTCGAGACTCGGGTCCAAAGACTCGTGACTCGACTCGTGACTCGAGACCAAGGACTCTTCAACATCCCTGCATTCGTCCAACTAATTTAGGGATGTGCAAATGGAGCAAAAGCTGCTCCACCTGCCTTTTGTGGACTTTCGGGTGGCTTTTGCTCCATTGTCCATCCATCAATGGATTCGAAATTTGCTGAAATGCGTTCGTGCATATTTGTACAAATTCAAATTTGTGCAAATTCTAATGTTTGCATTCACAAAAAAATCAGACAAATATATGCAAATCACCCCCAAACGTGTGTTTTCACGCTTTACTTTATGGGGGAATTGGGGCAATTTTTAAAATTTTGTGTATTTTTCTGCATCTAAATTTGCACAAAAATACGCACAATTAAAAAATCTGTCTGCAAGCCCCATGGACTCTGTGCAACCCAGGAAAGCTGGTCCGCTGCAGAATCCATGGGGCAGACTGTGAGAAATCTGGACTCATCTAAGTCCATTGCAGATTTCTCTGACATCCCTACCTGGACCCAATTCTTGCTTGCTTATTTATCGAAATTCTGTGTATATAGGCAACCTTAGGAGAAAGTCTCACAGGATCGAGTAAAGAAATGGCATCTTGCCATTTCTCCCTAACTTTGGCATAGTGGTCTAGATGGGTCAGGAGTAAAATGAGCAAAATGAGAGGCATTTTATTGTTGTTGTTGTTGTTGACTCTTTTGATTTTTATCCTTCTGAAGTTTCTAACATTTTCCTTAGCAGCAAACAGCATAATACTTTACTTAATGAAGATTTAAACAAAAATGAAAAGGAATGGTATTTTTCATGTCCGTGACTTGGAGAAAGAAATATGAAGGTGAATTCTGAGTTTCTGAATAATAAATCATTCTGATTCTTAACTGCTAGTGTATACCCCATCCATGAGGGCTGTTACCCCAAGCAATGGATTGCTGCCTGTGATCTACCTGGTTTTATCAGAGCACATTATACAGGTATCCCTTGACCATTCTTCCAACTCTGGAACTTTGAAGAATAGGGCTCCTGTCTCTTTGTTGTTTAGCACCTGTTTAACTGCAGGCAAAGGAATTGGGGAGCTGAGTTGCATTCAGAGTTGATTTATTTTTATTGTGATGTTTTCTGGTTTTGTTGCATTATGTTGTGGCACATTTCAATTTTTTTTTTTTATGCCTCTTGTGTGCCATCCTGATATCCTATGATGAAGGATGGGTTAAAAATACTTTGAATGGATGGATGGATGGATGGATGGATTGCTAGGGATTTCATTCAGTCTGCATTTTGAGGCAAACTGACCTGATTCACATCTCCTGGTCTAATGTGCAGATCAGAATGCAGCTATCCATTAGATTTTGCACTTATTCAAATTCTGCAGTGCAGTTCTCGACTCAAAAGCAAATACACCAAAATGTATATGAAGATGTGTATGTTTCTATAAAATATTGTTTAGGAAGGTGTACTTTCAGAGAACATACATTTAGTGAACAAGCCTATCCCTGGGTGAGCATCCCAGGGACCATAGGATGGCTCAGGAGTCAGGATTAATCCCTCCAAGGTCAGAGACAGTGCTCCAACCTTGGAAGTGGGAGTCAGAGATCTGACCCCCCTCCCCCAACCCTTCACTGCTGGCATGGAAAGAACCGCACTGGCTGCCCTCCAGGTCAGAAAAGCAACCTTGGAGGAGGAGGAGGAGGAGGAGGAGGAGGAGGAGGAGGAGGAGGAGGAGGAGGAGGAGGAGGAGGAGGAAAAGGGGTGTTATGGTGGGTGGGAAGGGAAAGAGACTGGAGAGGCCAGGATACAAGTTATCCTGAGCCTCCTCCAACTTCCATCCCCCCCCCCGAAGTGCCCTTGCTAGAGGGACTGAAAAGCCCATCTAGCAAAATTAGAGGAAATTGGAGGAAAGGGAGATGAAGATTGACTCCCCCGCTCCTCTTGCCCGGAGCTTCAGCCCGGCAGGCCATAGGAATCATGGAAGCCCCTGAGTTCAGGGGCATCTGAGCGGTAAGGGTGCAGTCCATAGGATTGCACCATTAGAATTTTTTGTGACAAAGTACATTCAAAAATATGTATTTAAACATGAATGAAACAAACATATTGCAGATTACTGCTAAAACAGGATGGAACAGACTTACCATGTGAATGAATATATGTGAAATGATCCATCCATCCCTACATTCAGCCCTTGATTTCAACTAGTCTCCTTTGTCCTGCATTGTGTTTTTAGTTCTTGTAGTTGCACCAGTCCTAGCTTTCCGTCCTTTGTTAAGCCCCCTTTTTTGCTATGCGCTGGAAAACGAATCAGTGTTGCTGCACTGGCGATTCAGTTGTCATCTGCAGAGACCAAAATCCATGAACTTGGTACACCATGCTTGCTTTATACAAATTGCTGTCTTTGGCCATATGTGCATGTGTTATCAAACACTTCAATTACTAGCTCTTGCTGAGTGTAACTAGAGGGCTCAGTTAGCAGATGATTATCTCCACACCATCCTAAGAACTGTGATTTGAATTCTCCTACACAAAAAATTACCAAATGGTGACACAGAACAAGTGCTTAGTATCAGTCTGGCCTGGACTATGATGCCAATGAAATGACAATTATGGCAAGTATGCATAAATGAAGTATGACAATTTCCCCCTCCCTCCCACATACTTTTGATGTAATTCCAAAAGAAATTTTGAAGCTTTGCAAGTAGTTAGCACCTATTTTAAGTCTTTTGAGCCATAAGAAAACAAAGTGTCTGGTAATTAATTTTTAAGAAACATTACAGTGAATACCTGACCTGTTTCAAACCAGATGCTTCCTACCACTTACAAACAGGCATGCCTAAGTATGTAAAGGCTTTTCTAATGTACACTTTATGGACTTCATGTTTGGATATTCAGTCTCCTGTATATGAAGTAAAATCTCAAATTTGAAATGGATCATTCACCCATCTTCTTTGGAATTGGGAAATATGTCACATGACTTTAATTAAGTCCTGGGATTAGCATCATGAAATTATCGCATTGCAAATTATCTTTTTATTGTACACTGTTACTGATGTTACCCTACTGTGTATGCTTGTCTAATATGTTTTGATTGTTTTAAATAGCTTTATCATGTGTATGTTTTAGGGATGGGAGAATGTGACAGATTTGCTTTCTCCTGTGTTCAGTTTTTTTAAATCTCAAGTTCTTCCTCTCCCAAATATGAACTTTGCAAATCTGGTATATTCTTATCAAAACCAAACTGAAATGAATTTTTCATCCATACCTAGTGTTTTTACATCATCTGGTTTCAGTGAACGGTACTTTCAGTTATATGTGGTCAACAGGAAATACATTATTCTAACCGGCCCATAAAGAAATGCCATGACCTCTGCCCCTTGGAACTTACAGTGTGCAGCAGGAAGGTTCAGGCCACTTCCTCAGGGAAAGTACCATCAGTACATTATTCAAGACCCTTCAAGTTGGATGGCAGAGCCCTGCCATCGCCTTCAGACTCAGAAGATGCATCCCTGGCAAAACTGCAAAATAAGGCAAGGGCCCTTTAACAGTCCAGAAAGCCAGGGGTAAGAGCTAACCACACTACAGGACTTGGAAGCCCTACATAATGCTTCAATTGGCTTTTTAACACCCTGCAGAGTGCAGACACAATATTAGTAGGAAGGAAGTTCAGCAAGTAGGGCTCACATGGAGCCGTCCAAGGTCCTGTTTTCATCTACCCTTTGCTTAAAAGGGATTTTGCCTTGACTTTGCCTACTGTGACTTGACTTCATTTATCTTGATTAGCTTTTACTACTTGATCTGACCTTGCTGGCCCTGACTTGACTTTAATGATCTTGCATGGATTTTGTCTGCTTAATTTGACCTTACATACCATGACTTGACTTTGCCTCACTTGACCAGACTTTGCCTGCCTTGATTTTGACTCTATCAGACACTACCAGCTTCCCATACACGGCGCCCACAGAGTGGGACAAGAAAGGTCTTAGGGATGCTTCATACATTCCATTGGTATATATAAGAATACACCCAGGAGTAGGGAAATGTGCATATTTATACTGTTTAAAATTGTGTCTCAAATATTATGCACAAAATGGCTGCCTATTAAGATGTTGGGCAACCAACTGGAATGATGGAAAGGTGAGAGTTAACACTTGCATACTTTCCAAACATTACAGGGATGGTGTTACCCCATAACCAATGCAATGTGTTAATTAAATACTTATTTGCTTGTTTGCAAAGGATTATTGGTTTGGGATTTGGACAGGCTTAATGGAGAGAGAACTCCACCATTGTGGATCTAAACCACCACCACCCCCAGACCTCTTCTCTATGTCTGCTTAGTGTTTTGATTTTGCCCATAGATAATATCCTTAAGAGAGCACAAACAGGTGACTTTAGATGATGCAATGGGACAGAGGGGAGGAAGCCACCTTTTAGGTCCAGCCATTTAAACAAAGATAGTCAATCTAGGATAAGTTCCAAACTTATTTGGAAATTACTTCATTTAGAGCCACCAATCATGTAAACAAACATGAGCTCCAGAGCTGGAGCTCTGTACCCAGTTGTGCAGGCTCCTGTATCATACAGAGGGACTGAAGTGTGTTTAACTACATATAGGATAGCAATATATGCAATAGACCTTTTTGCCTGCAGTCCAGTAGTCCAGCTGTTAGCTGTTCCCAGCTGAAATCAGCCTACAGTGGGTGTTGCAACCAGCTTAGTAAGAGCCCATAAATATTTGTTATCAGAGACCTGACAGATGTAAGCAAGAAAAATGTGTTTACCATTCAGGGCAATCATCTGTGATGATGATTGTGTAACCTACCCTGCCTACAGTAAATTGGAGGTGTAACACGATCTCACTCTTTCAATGGCTTATTGACAGTGAAGGGTGGAACACAGGCTACGGCATTACATTCAGGAGCTGAGCCTGACTGCTCCCACCAGTATTGATAGATCTTGTACAGCTATCACCAAGTTCTGGCTCAAATCCTCTAAGACAAAGCTTCCACAAAAACACCTATCATGCAAGAACGTCTTGCCTGTGCACATGGGCTTTAGATCATGGGTGCGCAGACTTTAGGCTTGCAGGATCTGCTGTGCTTTTCACTAGACTTTAGACCCTGAGGACCACCAGCCCCAGTCAGATGCAAATAGGCAGCAGTGGCTGGTGGCTCCAATGTCAGTAAGATGGTGTATCCACTCCAGGTTTCAGGCTGAAATTTGAAGGAGCTTTCCATGGTGCTGAACCTAATTTGGGAATAGGCTCCAGAACCATGGATAGCTCCTTAAAAGTGCAGACTGAAGCCCAGAGTAGGTACACAGCCTCACTGACACTGGAGCCACCATCCTCCACTGCAAAGGTAGGGATGTAACCGCTTGCCTCGAGCGGGCGTAGCGGGCCGAAATCGGCCCCGCTCACACCCGCCTGAAGCAAGTGGGCCTTACCGGGTCCCGGGCCCCGCTTGCCAGTCTGTGCCAAGCCAGCCGCGATGGTTCCGTCACGTCACTTCTGGCCAGCCAGAAGTGATGTGTCGGGACCCTGCGCCAGCGCGCCAGGACCCCGCGCTGCGGCTTTTCCGAAGAAACCAGGGCAACAGGGCTGAAAACATAATCATAATCATAATAAGAGAGCAAGTGTGGTGTAGTGGTTAAGGTGTTGGACTGGGACTCGGGAGATCCAGGTTCTAGTCCCCGCTTGGCCATGAAACTCACTGGGTGACTTTGGGCCAGTCACTGACTCTCAGCCTAACCTACCTCACAGGGTTGTTGTGAGGGTAAAATGGAGAGGAGGAGGATAATGTAAGCTGCTTTGGGTTCCTTGCAGGAAAAAAGGTGGGGTATAAATAAATAAATAAATAATCATAATCATAATCATAATCACAATCATAATACTGCAAATGGGATTGTCTATTAAGTAAGACAATACAATATGGTTACCTTCACCATATCTGCCCCAGATTCTTTTGCCAGTGTATTATCACTCTGCCACCATAGTACTCCACAATAACAAGATGAATGCACTGCTGAACATTAGGTCAATTTGAGAGAGAGTTAAATAAGCCCTTGTCAGTTCTCTATTCATCAAGATAACATTTGAAAATGGTAACAATGACATTTGTGTGTGTTGCTCTCACACCATTTAATACAATCAAACTGAAATGCAGTTGTCATCATGTGAAATCAATATTCTTGGTACATGCTCCGTTAGTAGATGGTATCCTGTATTGTAGTACTGTGTGTCACTGCCAAGAAGTATGATGGTCTACAAGTATATAATATCACCAGTCTCCAATCCAGGCCTGCTCAAGCTATATTGCTACCTTAAACAAATATTAATTTTGCTTTCTTCACCCTGCAACGTATTGAATGTGGGGGTGGTGAGAATTTACTTACCTTCTCAAGAGTTTTCCTGATGGCTGTTCCTTCCCCTTGCACCATATATAAATAGACTGAGGGGTTAGGGCTACAGCTGGAAAAATCAGGGAAGGGGGATACACCCCAGAACTTGTTGTCCCAAAGCTTTGGTGGGGAAACTGCATTTCCCCATGAGTGTTTTCCAGAATACTCCTGTACTTCTTGAATTCTAGCATCCTAGGTAGATTACCATGCCGCTCCTGGAGGAATCCTCTTCTGCAGCCCCCTGAGCAAGATGTCCCCAAGGAAGAAGCTACTTCAGAGGACCCTGGAGTTCCCCAAGAACTCTGGTGCCTGAAGATTCAGGCTAAGGCTGTGGTCAAGTGAAGGAGTGCCTGCTTGCAGAAAGAAGACTCCACAAAAATAAAGGCCTCCTTGTGAGCAGGACTTCCTCACAAGTAGGACTTTTGCCAGAGGGCCTGTGATGAACTGCAGCTAGACCCTAGCTGGGAATTCAGGCTACTTAAGCCTTCAGTTCCAGTCTAGCCATTCCTGGAACAACATCTGAATAGCATCTCCTAGTGTGCCTTGAAAGCTCATGCTGCTGACCCCTGGACTCCAGCTAAGGCCCTGCTCATTGGGCTGTGCTTGTTTTGGACTGCTCATCTGTGTTTGTCCTTGGCTTCACCTCAGACCCTGCTCCTGGATTGCTCTCTGCTGGACTGGTAACCCTGTATTTCTGACCTCTGCTGGCCTTTAACTTTGTCAAATGGATTTGCCCCTAGTTTGACCATGGGCTGGGCTTGACCCTGCCAAAGCGGGACACAGACCTCTGCACTGTCACTTGGTTGTACTGCTCAAACACATTGAACAATTCAAGCATATATTTTTTTGACTAATTATTACTACTGCACCAATTACTACATCTCATTTTTTTTTGTAAATCATGAAATATTTTTTTAAAGGCCTAGTAATATAACATGCCTGAAACACTGCAAGCCTTCATATTGGGAGGGGCAGGGGGAAGAGACAAAATATCCTTCAATTATTTAGGAATTATTTCAGATAATCCAAATTAATAATAGTTATTGTTATTATATCCTCCCCCTCCTCCTCATTGAGCTGGATATACACTTGCCCTTTGTGAAAAGTATTGAGATTTGGCAGAGGGTCCCACTGGGAGAAGAAGTGGGGGATGTCACAGGTGAGCTGAGAAATGCTGGCTCTGTATACACATGAAGTTTGTGGTTTGTATTTTTGTTAACATTGCCTTGACACCTTGGCTCAAGAATCCATTTTGTTTTGGGAAAGGTGTGACAAGCTGGGGACAGGGCTACAAATAAGGATCCTTGAGCGCTTTGTATTCTTGTTTGGAATTGGAAGCCCATAACTGGGGATGGGCGAACATGTGAAGTTTGATTTCATTGAGGTTCTCTGCATTCTTCCGCAAACCCCATTTCACCCTGTGTGCGTTCCCATATATATGAGGTTATTTTCTTTATCTTTTGATCAGGAGAAATACACATTTTTTAAAGTGTGCAATTCTTCCCAATCAAAAATGTGCACACACACCCCTGGAAAAGTGTGAAAATGCAAAGTGTACAGTTGCACAAGTGCACATATGTGCAAATGCACATTTTCAGAATTGCGCAAGTGCATTTTTGAATGTTGATGCAAGTTCAGGAAACTGTGAACATTTCCCAAGAATTACATTCCTGTTTGCATTTGGGTTGCGAATGTGACACACTTGCATGATTTGCAAACAAGAATGAAATTCTTGTATACTTGTCCTTAAGTTTGGGCATCAGTTGTTCATTCCTTTGGCTTGGGCACCCCTCACAGGGCCGGATTAAGAGCATTATGGGCCTGGTGCTGAGGATTTTGGTGGGCCTTTTTATGGAAATAAATAAAATGAAGACGCAATTTTATATTAAAACAAATTAAATATTTTAGTCAGCAAAGAAGAACAGTCAGCAAAGAAGTTACACAGTCAACAAAGTTAAGGTCATTCACAAACTCCAAATATTGCTTTCAACTAGCAACAAGCAACCTGCATTTAGCCTTCACACCAGCAACTGGTGTACATAAGCATACTGCCTCCGATACTGGATAGCATAGAGCCATCAGGACTAGTAGCCATTGATATCCTTCTCCTCCATAAATTTGATGGGGGAAGTGTGTGTGTGTGAGACACACACACACACACACACTCACACAGTTAATCCAAGTCTTTTCCCTAGTCAAAATTGCACCTGAAAAAAACATGTTCATGCTCATTAGCCCCCAAGGAGAAAAAGGACCTATGCAGGTTTAGACAGAAATAAGGCCTACAACTCCCAGAATACCTCAGCCAGCATGGCCAGCTGGCAGATGCTGAGACTTGAAGGACTTACTACTTCTGGCTAAAGATGCACAGGATTGCATTGTTATTTTTCATCCCTCATCCCTCCCTATTCCTTTTTCCTTGTGTGCTGTGTCTTTTTAGACTGTAAGCCTGCAGGCAGGGACTGTCTTCCTTTACTGATCATATGTAAGCCCCGCCAGGAGTCTATTTGACTGAGGAGCGGGATAACAATACTCTAAAATAAATTTAGTAAATAATTAGTTTGAAATAAGTATTTAAAAAATAAAAAGATGAGCATCTATAACCGCGCACCTGCCCATACAGGTGCTCGCAGAGTATAAAATATTTTTTTAAAAAATAAGGAAGAAAAGGTGCTGCAGCAACCAGCACCAACCTCGATGGGCCCCAGCCTGTCTCCTGAGCAGGATACAGCAGTGGGCTTGGGAAAGGCGTATGATTAAAGTCCCCAAGCACCCTGCAAATATTTTACTCAGAGGAAATGCTACTGCCCCACAAACACCACACCATGTCTTGCTCAGATTCTGTTTTTAAAAAACACGGCCCACAACCACCACATCTTGCTCCAAGAAATTCAAAAATGACCCACAACTCCCACATTTTGCACAGAAAACATAAGAAACGACCCCGCCTCTAAGCTCTGGGATGAGCAGAAAGAGGCCCAGAGGCCACGCGGGCCCACTTCGGGTCAGCGAAATCCTAGTTGAGTCGCACAAGCCACCACAGCTTAGATCACGCCACCTCCAAGCTGCCCCACCGCCAAAGCACCCCCCACCCCACCACCCGTGAACGCGAGTCCTTGCCTGGCGGGCTCCTCAGTGGGGGGTGGATTATCCAGTATTAAACACTGAAGCTCCATGTTTTAAAGCAATCTACAACACTGACCAATGCTGCTCCTTGCTAGAAGAGGAAGCAGCAGCGCCAGTGCTAGGATGACTTTTCCAGAATTATATTATTATATAATATCTGATATATTATAATTATTACATTATTCGATTTTATATTCTTTTATAATATTTCATAAGTGGCTTTTGTAATTTTTTTAAAACCTTACTTAAACCCTTAATTTTGGATATCTGGTGTTTTTCATGGGGGGGGGGGGTCAGTGCTTGCAAGGCAATCTTTTTCTTTTTGTTTTCTAATTGTCAGGATTGAGCTTCAGAGAAGGTTCTTGCCTTTCCTTCTGACACTGTATCTCACCTGTTAGAGGCACCGAGTCAGCTCTGTTAGGAAAGGAAATCTTTGGCAATTTAAAGAAAAGAATCATGTGATCAATTCCCTCATTCTCCTCTCCCTCCCTCCCTCCCTCGGTCCAGGACACCCGGTGCAGCCCCCGCCTCCTCCTCTTTCCGCCCAGCTAACCCCTTCCCCATGGGGCGCCCTCCCGTGCACGCGCACGCACAGGCACGCGCACCCCTCGCCTCCACCTCCCAGTTGAGCGGCGTCTCTCTACTCTTAAAGGGGCCATGGGCAAAATTCAATTGCAGCTAAGCTAAAACTGCAAGCTGAGCTGCCACTGCCCACGTGGCCCCTTTAAAAGCAGCTTGAAGGACAACGCCATTTTCCTGGCAAGTGGGGACTCTGCTCTTTCCCACCAGCTGCCTCGGTGCCTCCCTCCCTCCCGCGATCCAGTGAGACGCCCCCTTGTGAATTGGGGTGGGGGAGGGGGAGGGGGCATGGCGGGGGGGGGAAGGTGCAAGCTGGAACACCCCCCCATTTCACCCCACAGGTGATCCGTTTGGGGTTTCCCCACATGCAGTGCGGCAGCGGCAGCAGCCAGCAGGCGGCGGCGCGGCTCGGGCGAGTGGGCGCGCCGCGCGCTGCCGGGCCAGGCTGTGGGCCTATTTTATGGTAGGGGCCTGGAGCTGCAGCTCCAATAGCCCCTATCTTAATCCGGCCCTGACCCCTCACCTTCGTGAGTTTCAGCTAGGCTCTAAGATTAACCTGAGATTTGCTTGGTCTCCAAGATCATTCCTTGTGATCCTTTCTTAGCATTGTTCCCACTCCACACTTCCAGGGCCAGAGACTTCTATTTCTTAACTATTTTGTTGCATCATGTGCCTAGAAAGTCCCATTTTGCCTTCTATGCTCAGAGAGAAAAGCTGTATCCACTGGTAAAGTGCCCATTGGGTCCTGGACCAGACTCCATACATTGAAGTTATGCAAGTTAGCTGGAGAGCTCCTTACTTCCATTCTTAGTGTCTCGTAGAAGGCTTACGACTTCCATAGGAGTTGCTTTGTTTTTTAGTCCAATTGTTTTGCTTATGCAGGGGATTTAGAGCATTTTAAGGAAGCTGCTACTGAATGTCTCCAGCCAAGTATAAACATTTAGACACTTTTAAAAAGCTTGCTGGGCAACTTTGTAACGTGTCTCCTTTTCTCAATCCCGTCGCCCCTCTCTAGGTTTATTTTCTTTGGTGTAGTCAGGTCTAAGGAAAGTGCCCATTTTCAGTATCTCAATTTTTAACACTATTTTTTAACAAATTTGTGGCTCTCTGGGGTCCCCCCCCCCATGGTTAAGCTTCTGTTCTGTCTCCCCGTTGCAGCTGCAAACACCAGTTGTGTCAGAACTGCCTTTGAATATATCATCCATTGACCACCTCGAGCAACTTGGTACTCAATAGTGCCTAACTGTCTTGAGGTTTTTGTCCCATTTTGATTTGTAACCAAAAGCTGGAAGATCTATTTTTATTTTTCCAATATCCATGATGAGCCAGGAAGTGAATTCTTTTGGGTTTCCCTTCTTCTGATGATGCTCTATTTCTTTTTCTCTTCTAAATCTGTCCATTTCACCCTGAGACCCACCATTCCCACAAGCACTTGAGCTCCCTTTGGCCTATGGCTTCCCAACCTCTTCCTTGCCATTTCTACAGTGCCTCCTTTAGAAAATGCTAACTTCTCCCATCTCCTTATTTTTCTATCTCTGTGTTCCACCTATAAGAACAAGTACAGTCATGCCTTGGATTGAGAGCATAATTCATTCCGGAAACGTGCTTGTAATCCAAAACACTCGTATATCAAAACGAAATCCCCCAAAAAAAATTTGTACAGAGATTTTTAATTTAAGCCGTACTACAAGACGTCGCTCGTATATCAAGTAAAAAAAATAATTAAATAAATATTTAAAAATTTGCTTGTCTTGCAAAACGCTCTCAAACCAAGTTATTTGCAATCCAAGGTATTACTGTACACTGGTACATATGCTAGGTGTTGGGTCTACTAACCAAGCCACTCTTCTCTTGTAATGCATGCACAGGTCTATAGGGATAGGTTACAAATGAAACCTGGCAAATATGAGCGAAGCCAGTAACGCCTTCTGTGCTCTTTTGTGGCAAGTGGTGACAGATACAGTGGGTTGAGCCCACAGTTCCATGCTAGTAATATTGGATGAAGGAGCTGTGCGGTCAAGCAGGTGTGAAAGCAATTCTCACAATAGTCACTGCCAAGTTGCAGGATACACACACACACACACACACACACACACATGCATTAGCTCTGCCATGCATCATTATTTTACTGTTTGAACCAGTAAAACTATGTTCTGGCAGCTAACCAGTATTAGGGTTCGAAAAGCTGGCACACTTCAGAACCAGCTCAAGAAAGCGTATTTGCATGGCTGATTCTTCCTCACCCGCATCCCATCCCACCCACTGGACTCTGAATATGACCTGTCAGATTCTGCTAGGTTCCACCTAGCATTTGTCTTTATGACTTGCCAGATCTGCCGCACTCTACTCATGACCGACTGTCATAGACCAGCAATGCCCTGTTCCATAAGTGGAAGGGAAAGCAGTCAAAATACTGTGTGCCCACACTCTTTTTTTTTTTTTACTCTTCCCTTCCTGTGGCCTTTCCCGTTGCCATCAGATGGGAATCCTTATTTCTCTGGCTGCCTCCACTAGGGCTGGGCGATCCGCCCAGCCAGCACCCAACTCGCAGTGTGCTTAGTGAGACTTCCGAGGTTCTCGCCAGATGTCCAGGTTCCCAGCGCTACGTTGTTCACCTAGAAAATGGCATAAGATATGTGAAAAGCGGTTGTGATTTGCGTAACTTGCGCAAATTGCAGCCATTTTTAACTAATCTTACTCCATTTTCTAGGTAAACAACGTAGCGCTGGGAACCCAGAAGTCGCTTCTCCGGCTCGGCTCACGAGAACGTGAGTTGAGCTGGGGAAGCAGGTAGGGAGAGCAGCGCTTGGGGGGGAGGGTCGAGCCAAAAAAGTTCGCTGCACTTCCGCCCCCTAATCGAGCTCCGCACACATTCCTAGCCTCCACCAAACCAGCCTTTTAACTCTCTGGATCTCAGCTATCTACTTTAGGTAGTGTGTGGGTTGGTTATTAGATATGGGGTGGGTACCCCAAAGTGAAAAGAGTTTCAAATAACTAAGTTTCAAATGATCACGTTTAAATTTTATTTAATAAAAATGTAAATAGGGGGAAAGATTTAAAATCTGAATGGATACATTCACACTGCACAGATTGGGCCCACTGTTCCTACAGAGGAGGATCTGGGAGCAGATTCTGAGTCTGACAGGGAGGGGGAGGAGATGGAGGGGAGGGAACCTGCAGCTGGTTTGCCAAGGCCAGTGTGGACTTAGAGATAAGCCAAACAGTCAGTGAGGATCAATTAGTGTCAAATTCCATGGGAAAGCAATCTGAGCTCTCTGGGAGGAAGGTGAATCAAGTGTCCCTAACCCCAGGGACAGAGGTCAGCTAAGAAGGATGGACCGTCTGTGAAGTGTCAGGTGCTTCAAGAGAGCCAGTGTGGCGTAGTGATGAGAGTGTTGGACTGGGACTCGGGAGATCCAGGTTCTAGTTCCCGCTCGGCTATGAAGCTCACTGGGTGACTTTGGGCCAGTCACTGCCTCTCAGCCTAACCGACCTCACAGGGTTGTTGCAAGGATAAAATTGAGAGGAGGAGGAGGATTATGTAAGCCGCCTTGGGTTCCTTGCAGGAAAAAAGGCGGGGTATAAATATAATAAATGAATGAATGAATGAATAAATAAATAAATAAGAGATTAGCCCTTAAGAATAAGGATCCACCTTAGGGGTGTGTGTGTGTGGGGGGGTGTAATTTGAGTCTGGAAGGGAGGAGAGGTTTCCAGTTTGGAATCAACTTCTCAACAAAAGATCATTCTTCCTTAATGGCTAGTATTCTAACTAAGCTTGTTTCTTTTGTGACTGATTTATGCAATCCACTTCATTTGTACTTTTAAGCCAGTTTGCTTGGCTTGCATTTTCTAATAAAGTTTTTTAGTTAGAAGCCATTGTTTGGATCTTCTAGGAAGGAGGAGGAGAAGTACAGCCTACACACACACACACACTAGAAAGAAAAACCATATGAGCAATAGGGTAATAAAACAACCAGGGATAGACACATGTCCTTATTTAATCTAGCTCCCTTATCCAGGCATTATCTTACTGTCATTGCTCCAGCTCTCGCAATCTGCTCTTCATTGATTCATTCCTTCTCTCTTTCTTTCTTCTTCTGACTCTTTGCCTGAGTCTGGCTTTTACCTTCATAAATAAATAAATAAATAAATAAATAAAAGTCATCTCTCTCTCTCTCTCTCTCTCTCTTTCCTCTCTCTCTCTTTCTCGGCGGGTTCGCACAATCACAGAGAATAGAACAAGCCCTGGGTTTAATGATGGTTTGTAAACCACCCCAACCAACCACCCTCACTGGGTTCAGACATCACAACAGCCCATGCCCGGTGAGGATAATTATGCTAATTAGGTGGCTCGTGACCAGTACACGCAGGGAGGGAAAATAAGCCGCCGTGGCTTATTTTCCCTCTGTGATCATGCAAACTCAGCCTCTCTCTCTTCCTTTCACCCCCTGTTGAACTTTATAGCCTCCTGTTTCCTTACTTAAACTTCCTGACCTCTGTATTCTTACCAAACTTCTGACCTCTAAGCTATTAAACTTTTGGCTGAAATTGGCTAGCATACATTCTCAAAAAGGATTTAACCCCATTTTACAATATCAGAAAACCCAAACTAAATCCAAAAATTGAGGATAGTTTTGTTCCTACCATTTTGCAACCGAGCTCCAAACTGGGCTTTGTGTTGACCCATCAGGTTTTGTTCTGGTTGACCTATGACTTGTCACAATTATTGATGGATGAACTCTCTCCAATTTGGGCTGAAACAAGTCAATCTATTCCTGCCCCCTCAACTTGCCCCTTGGGAAATAGCTAGCTTGGGGTGGTTATCTAATTCTGAGCCTATTTTGATTTTGTTGTGTCCCCTATGATGATTGCGAGCATCACTGGGTTCAATCCATCGCCTGAACTTCCCAATGAGCAAGCAGCACACTTAACCCACTCACCACTTGCCTGCTTCCCTATATCAACCCCTCCTGTCTCTTTGCTACTTCTCTGGCCGTGGTGGCAGGTGAAAGAAGGGAGTTTCTGTCTCCTCATTCCTCTTTCTTATACCACTTCTATGGCTGCATGCCAGACAGGAGGGACTCTGTGATATGTAGTTTTCTGGGCAGAGTGGGTGGCAGAGCCAGTAGGGAATTTT
The DNA here is from genome assembly GCA_021292165.1 of Shinisaurus crocodilurus. Taxonomy (NCBI): domain Eukaryota; kingdom Metazoa; phylum Chordata; class Lepidosauria; order Squamata; family Shinisauridae; genus Shinisaurus; species Shinisaurus crocodilurus. Next base: position 160,969,991 of record CM037879.1, read on the forward strand.
TAGTTCCTTTCTGGCAAATATTTTGATCTGAGCTAGAGAAACACTTCCAGAGTTTTTATGCATTCTTAATGCATGGAATTGAAAAAAGCAGTACAGGCCCACCTGGATTCATATTCTGAGTTCTGCTCAGATAATGTTCAGATTCATCACCAAACAGGACACCAGACTGCTCAGCTGACCAATAAGGGTTTGCCTCCAGCATGCCATAACTCCTTCTGTGATCTCAGTCCAGTTGGCCAGTGTTGAAATTAAAGACTGGTATACCTGGATAATTATTTTTCTATCAATAGCTTTGACAGCACATGCATTTTTTAAAGTTGCAGGTAGATTTTTTTCTTAAGAAAACACAGCATTTGTGGCTAACTGGGCAAAAGGGCAGACATTTAACAACCATCTCGAGATTACACACACACACACACATACATATACATGTACGTACGTATACACACACACACACACACACACACACACTGCTTGGAAGTAATAGTAAAGACCTTGAGGAGTCTTTGAAAACCTGCTCTGAGAACTTGATAGAACCCAAGTATCTCTAAGGGGATATTCCATTTCATAATGTCATAAATGAAAAACTTTAGAAACAATTTAATAAATAGTTAATTACGGCTTTCCAATTAAACTAGTGTGAAATAGGAACGCTGGAGTGATTTAAATATCAAAAGAGTATTGAGAACATTAACAGCATTAACCACAAGGATTTGACTACATACAGCATCCTGCAGTGTTTATCTATTTCTAAGCCTTCTCTTTGTCCTTTTCCCCCATAGAGAAATAGCTTTCTGTGTATGATGGGAATTCAACCTATTGACTAGAGTAGGTAATTGATGAAGCACTTCAAGACTGGAGTCCTATTATCACTCAGCACACATTGCAAGAAACCACTTATGAAATCTCTCTCTATTATTTGGGTATTTAGATCAGTAGATCCATTGATTTCTTTTTCCCCTGTAAAATATCTTTAATAAATCATTCTGAAGTCAATAATGTTTCCCTGGTTGCCAAAAATTATTATCAAGGAAGACTATGAAACTTAATGCATATGCTATAAAAATATATTAAGGAAACATTTTATAGTGGAGACTGGAGAGACAGCCTGTGTGTGTGTGTGTGTGTGTGTGTGTATAATCCAAGTGGAAATGTTTACAGTACAGTGTTGCTTCAGTGATATCCTATAATTAAACCCTGCTACCAAACTGGATAGTATGGCTAATAAGTCTTCCTCCAGAAAACTTTCTTCAGGTGTACACTCAGGGACAATTTACTCTGCTACAGATGTGTATGCCACAGTTACCGGCATTTGCTATTGGGATTACCATAAATTGGGAAGGGATGAGGCATGTGTCTATAACCATTTGGTGGTCATGTACCAGGGAGCCACAACCAATTTTGAATCTCTGGTGTGTATCCACTGTACATACTCATATCATTATGAATACATGTGTCCCCTATACACTTCCCAGTGTTCACCGGGAGATACCCCTATAGTCACTGGGAGACATTAGTTTATACATGGCAGACACACCTGCTACATAAAGTGGGAATCCACCATTACAGTACTGTTCATTTCCCTACAATTGCCCACAGTTCATGTGATCCTCTCTATGGGGCACAGGTATGGGGAATCCCCAGGACTGGAAGTCCAGAGTTTCTGCCAGATCTTCCAGATCTCCATTAAGATAAGAGAGAGCTGCTCCCACCCCAAAACCAGTGAAGGATAAGAAGAAGAGTACTGCTGCCAGCCCCACTGGAATGGTGGTAGGAAGTTCCCAATATTTGTTTCTAAAGTCTCATTTAAACTAATGCGCTTAACCATTGTAAGGTAAAGCACACATGGTGGGAGTGCACTAAACCAGAAGTGCCAGAAGCAGTCACTCTGGACAAAGATATCATGCAGTGCGGGTGCTTTGCAGCCCAGGCAGCAACACTTTTACCTCCATGCAGATTGACTGAGCCACTCCTATGCCACCCATGATTCTTGTCATCAAATCAGCAGAGAGGAGAAGGTTGCTTTGATGGCTGAATGGACTGGAGGTGCACCTGAGCACTATAGAAGCCCTCATGAGCATATGCCTCTACCACAACTGGGAAGCAAACTGATTAGGAATATGCATCAGATTCAGACAAAGCTGGGTGCCTGCCTGAATTCAGACTCCAGACACTGTTATGAGATCCTGCTGTAGCTTCAGAGCCAAAACAGATTTTGTATTGCAAAACAGTGATCCATGAAGCAAATGGATTGCTTCATGGATTTTGCAATACAAATAGCAGGCGTGGGGTGGAAGGGAGAGGGAGAGGTACAGATCGGGCCTATAGTGGTAGAGAAAGGATTAAGGCCCCATACCCCATACATTAGTGTTAGGACCTGGATTTGGCCCCCACTGCCTACTCTAGAGTAAAAATGGGGGGGAAGATATAGCAGTTACATCATTAAACTGATGTCTGTTTTGGCTCTCAGTTAGCAGGTGCCTGGGCCTTTGCAGTGCTGGTCTAGCAATGTGGGAAATTTCAAATCTTTAACTCTGTCCGTCCCTTCTCAGTTGTTGTTGTTTTTAAGTGCTTAGACTTTTGTGTTCCCTATTTGTTTTAATTGGTTTCCTTTTCTTTTCTCTTAACTTTTTGTATATCATTTGCCCTTTTTTTAAAGAAGGAGAAGTGTAAATTTCTAGCATGGCTTTCATAGGTTTTACAGCAAAGCCATTGAGTACATTCAGAGATGGCTCCTTCATTGCTGGCTATGGAAGAAATAACATTCCCATATGCTTTTGGGGGCCCTTCATATATCATAACTACAGGAGACCTTTGAGTGAGGATCTCTAAAAATAAAATAATAATAATAATAATAATAATAATAATAATAATAATTTAAAAAAAAGAAAAGAAAAGAAAACACAGGACACAACACAACTGTAGCATCTTCCCTGGGAAATTGTGTGGAATCAGGATGTTCTCTGAAAATATCTTATTTGCTTTGACTTGAACGTTGTTTTGAGCTGATGAAAGCTTGCTTAATCTCACTCACCTTGAAACCACTCATGGGCACTGTTAATAATCTATTGGGTTTGCCGACACTGACAAGAGGGCATCCTGTCAGTACTCTCCATTGCAAATAGAGTATTCATACCATGCTAATTTATTCTACAGAGTGTCTCCATGGCTTTCTCCAACTTACTTCTCTCACATACTTATTACTAGTTGGCAGTATAGGGCATCCAAAACACAATATTAGATATATTTCACAGGCAGCTAATAATAATGAGGCTACATATGGTTCTGAGCAGAAAATGATGTAGGGTTTTGTTGCTGTTTTTAATATTTGAACGTATGATGAAAATTACACATACACTGGAATATCCTTCAAAATAAATCAGGAGTCAGAGGGGCAATGGCCTAGGAACGAATGAAGAAAAGTTCTCATAAAAGAAACCTGCCCCCACCCCATAGGAGATATGTACATTCCAGCATGTTTGCAAGCACTGGCCCAGAACTGTGAGCATATCTTGAGCAATGGTAGTGTGGGATTTGATTGGCAATCCAGCGAACATTTAGAAAGCAAAAGCAGAGGCTTACTAGCAAGAGGCCAACCAAAGCTCAGAGAAGCAGGGCCCTATGCGCAGCATCACAGAAGCACTGCAGTGGAAGTCAGTTGATACAGGGCAGGCTATACATGTAAGCAAAATAAATAAGTTCAGGGGGGGGGGGGTTACATGCTGTAATTTACTTTAACCTTTTATAGAAGCAAGAAAATGCTCTCATGTTTATTTTCCAGGGCTTTTTTTTCTGGTGGAACTCACCTTTTCTTCTATTAATTGCATTACAATTTAATCGCCATCTACTCCCGAGGAAATGTAATCCAAGAGTTCCGGTACCCTTTTCTCCAGAAAAAAAGCACTGTTATTTTCAATATTGTAAAAGCCACGCACCCTGATCCAGTGATCTTTTGCAGACACAGGACTAGACATATGTTCATGGAGTCAATAGGTGCAAATGGGATGGGAAATGGAAGGGGGGAAATGCATTTCAGGGAAGGGGTGAGCTTTCTCCTACATGTTAGATTTCTGAAAGAGAAATAATGGTCCATTTCACATGAACACTCCCATCCTAATGGTATTTTCCCCCTAAAGTAAGTCCTATTGGCTTTGATGCTTTCAAGTAAGCATTGCTTAGGACTAGAGATGTAACATTTTGAAGTCATAGAAAAAATGGGGTTAAAATTATTGTCTGAATAAACGATACATTTAAATTTAATATGCCAAACATGGTAATTTTATGAGGAAAGCAAGTTATACACAGTACATTTTAGGAACATCAGCAAGTAGTCCCTGAAACATCGGAATCAACCTAAAAGCCAGAAGAAGCAGGAAGAGTTGGAAACAGAGGAAGACTGGTGTACAGCATCTGTTCCTGTTTGTGAGGATTTGGTTGGGGTAGAGTTTAGGGAAATCTGTTCTGAAGGAAAAACTATTGAGACTGAGAGTTCATTTCACTGGGAAAGAGTCTCTTGCCTGTTAGGAATGGTAACTAAGCATATTTAATTTAAGAGCTGTTACAGAGGAACCCTATGCTTTCTGAAGGACCATGCCAATGTCTGAATGCTCTAAACATCCAATGCTCAGCTGGCAGATTCCCAGTAGAGCAGAAGGAGAGATGGAGGCAATCTTCACCTCTCCATCTTCCTTTATTCACTAGATGTGTTTGTGGGGACGGGGGTAGGGGCAGGAGCTGGGAGGCTTCAGGATGTTGCAGAGCCTTGAAATGTGCACAAATACTTTTGTAACTGTTTTTATTTTATTTGCTGTGACTTTCCTGTGGATGCAGCTTTGAGGAATGCATCAAGTCTTTGTTAAAAAGCAAAACTTTGAAGTCAGCTCATAATAACATGGGCTACCATTACAGAATCCTGTGTACGCCAATACCAGTGAGTGATTGTCAATATTTTTGATCAGCAATATTTGGTATCATTTGTAACTTGTATGCCAAGTCTGATGGGAGATTCACAATTAAATCATTATTGCAAATTGCAAATCCACGGGCTAAGGTGCATTAGTAACACTTCATTAATTATATTGAACTTGGAGCCCAGAATTCTTTTCACCTATATATCACCCACAGGCCAATTTGTCTTTGTGGTGTCTAAGTCAATTCTATTTTAGGGCAAAGGGGAAAGGGATACTATGTTATGGATCTTAATCCAACTATAAGAATCAATAGATTGTTAACAACTGTGCAAAAAATACACTTTCCAAAAGATTCATCTCAATAACTAGGCCTTTCTTCCACACAGAAGATTTGCCCAATTCCAAGCCTCCAATTGCCTGTGATTTTCTTCAGTGTGTTCCTTGAACCCTTTGTTTGAACAACAAGAGAGAGAACTGTGGTATGTTTTAGGCACCAGTTAAAGACCTACCTTTTCACCCAGGTCTCCCCTAATTGATTGTGCTGCCCAGTTTGTTGATTGTTAGTTCTCTGGTTTTAAATATTTTAATTAAGGATGTGTAGGTTTTTATTTTGTTTTTAATTTTTCAAAATCTTTTTTATGTGGATGTTTTGTATTTTAAAATGTTATGCTGTAAACCACTCCAAGATGGTTTACATTTCCCCAAGATGGTGGGGGAGGGCTGTGGCTCAGTGGTAGAGCCCCCTGCTTAGCGTGCAGAAGGTCCCAGGTTCGATTCCTGGCAGCTCCAGGTAGGGAAGGAAAAACTCCTGCGTGAAACTCTGGACAGCCGCTGCCGGTCAGTGGCTCTCCAGAGTGGGGAGGAGGATGGGGGGGCAGAGGGAAACCTTTTACAGCCATTTAAATAGAGGTCCTGGTGGAGGGAAGGGCACAGGTGGGGGGAAGTCGCTATCTCTGGCAGAATCCACGAGATGGGGGCAGAGGGAGAACTTTTACAGCCATTTAAACAGGCTACTGGGGTGGCGCACTGGTGGTGGCAATCGGTCAGGGGATAATGGCAGACGGGAGGGAGACTGCCTCTGTTGCCACCCCTTTTACCTGGCATTTTCCTTCCTCTTCCTCCACCCCTTTCCCAAATCTTAGAAGTTATGGGAAGGGAGGGAACATAGGAAAATGCCATCCGCCTAGTTCAGCAACAGGGCTGCGGAAGCTGTTTAAGCTGGAGAGTTGAATTCAATTTCAGAGAAGGTCTCAAGGGGCACCTTGCACTGGTGGGTGGGGCTGAAGGCAAGAGGAAGCTGGGCCAAATGCAACTTTGTACTACAATTCCCACCATACCCAGTCAGCGCATGATGGGATTTATAGTGCAACATATCTGGAAACATATCTGGAAAGCTGATCTAATCCAAGGCAGTTTTTCCATAGAGATAGAAAGATACTAGGGCCATTTTGTTTCATTTCATTAAGATTCCCCCAGTGGACAGGTATGAATAAATACTGTTTTAATAATACTGCAATTTATTCCTTCTAATTTATACCAGGGCCAGAACACCTTCGGTATTAGAGATGAGCCTCTGGCCTCACACTAGAGATGTCTGAAAAATCTGAAATGGATTCAAATGACTTTGGATTTCTTTGGATTCCACCCGTGGATTCTGCAGCTGATGGGCATCTTCTGAGTTGTGCAAACTTGAGGACCGTTTTCTTTCTTTCTGAAATTGTATGCAAGTTTAGTTGTACAAAAATACTAATGTTACTGGAAGATATGCTAAAATATACACCATTAAAAAAAACAACACCCAACCCACAATGTTTTAAACATCTCTGATCTCTCTTCAGTGTCTGTTGTGAAACACTCTTTTTTGGTGCGCTCTGCTCATTGGCTGTATGGTGAGCTAAGAAAAATAGACAAAATGTTACGTGCCAGCGAAAGTTACATAAATTCCAGCTGACGTTTTTGTGTACTTTTCATAGGTGTGTGTGTGGGGGGGGTGGGGGAGATCCGATTCCATCAATGAGTGGAAGATGGAACAAAAGATGCCTGACGCGCCGCAAAACACGCACGGAATGGATTAAACAAGATCCAAGCATCCCTACCTCACACACCATGGGGGTGGCCACAATTTCCATATTTCCAATTTTGAGAATAAAATTCGGCTGAAAGTTATGAAATGACACTGAAGAACATGTGTATATGGCTGGACACTGCTGAGATTACTTGCAATAGTTTTACAATCAAGCCTTCATTATCTAAAACCAATTTAGAGGAGAGATGATCCCCAGGCCTCTTGTGGGTAGAGCATTCAAATTGCTTTTCTTCAGATCATCACTTTTTCTCCCTTCCTCCTTAAATTTCCTTCATTGTGAGCCAAAACCAGCTCCCGTTTTGTTGAGCATTACTTAGTACATTATCCTTTGCCCTCTGTGCATACATTAGCAATGCCCTTAAAGATACAGCATTGGTCTCAAGTCTTTTGTCCTTGTAATGAAGACAAGAACTCATTTCCAAGCATCCCCAATAAGATTATCTCAAATAATAGCAACCTAATTAGTTCAGACAGTTTGAAGTCTCACTTAGGCTCCCAGGTGGTATCCCTCATCACTGTAAGATTTTTTTTTTACCCAGTATCTACGGCACTTGTTAAAAATCCAAGCAGATTTAGGAGACGTACTGCTACTTATAGAAAAGATACGGTTATTTGGCCCATTGAAATCGGTGGGGGAAAGCAAGATAATTTTCATACTGTGCCAAGGATAGGCTACTAAAGTTTCAGTTTGTGATCCACAAACCCAGCTTCTTCAGAATACATGGCTGAAAGCCATGTTTAATCCCAATTCTCATGCTAATTTTTGACATACCAAATTTCCCCACAAAGTGACTCTTTCCCCATTATTCTCAAGTGTTAACCCATTCTCCTGAATGTGTCCTAAGGGGTGACAACAGCAGGGCCAGAGCACCAACTGAGGGGCCACACCCCAGCAGGGCATTGACAAGATCTCTCTGGAGTTTCTCCTCCTCTTCACCATTGCAACCTACTTGTTCAACTGCTTCTTGCTTTGCCCAGACAGTGGTGGTGGTGAAAAAGAGGAGCAGCGGATGCCACTGCCGACTGGCTCACTGGCTCTCTGCCTATCAAGCAAGCAAGTGGTAGCAATAGTGAGAAGCAGGAAAAGGAGCAATAGCAGCTGGTGACAATGGCAGTGAGAAGGTAGATTCATTGAGGGAGGGGGCCCAGGTATCTTGCCCAAGGACCCTCAAAAACAATGCTTAATCTCACAGTGACTTTACTTCAGAAATTAACGTTTGAGCTTATTTCTGACAAGTGGGTGTTTTCTCATTGCCTAGAATAGGATTCCTGTGATTGTCTTAGGGGCACAACACTAACTTCTGTTCAATTACAACATTGTGGCTTACTAAAAGATGAGGGCCTATGGAGTCCACAGTGTGTGATCCATACAGGAAAGAATTGTAAAAAGTCTCCATGCTACAAGACAACATGAATTCTGCCTAAAAGTGGCTTCAATCCAAAATCACAGGGTTGGATCCAATGCAAGCGGAAGTCCACTCTCACAATAGGACTTCCCTATCCTCCCTCCCCCTTACAGACCCAAGTCTCCTCTCCACCCTGCCTGTACCCCCAAATCTGTTCTGGAGGATCCCTCAAGAGAAGATTTGGGGGGCACATAGGAGGGCTGCAATGGAGAGAGGAAAATCTCTCCTGCCAGTGGTTCCCTCTTGCTGGTGAAACAACACCGTTGGATAAAACTCTCCATCTTAACATATTTCTAGATACTAGCTGCCTTACAAAAATGAGGATATGAATATTTTAAAATGTACCTTTTTTTTTTGTTTTCACACAGTAACTGCTGGCTAATTAATCAGAAAACAGATGCAACAACCTAATTATCCAATATATGTATTGCTTCTTCTCAGGCGTTTTGTTTTTTTGTTTCTGTTTTTGTTTTTGTTTTTGTTTTTATCCCATGTACAGTGTGACCAATTTGCACCATTAGCTTTCCCTCCTACTGTCCATATATGGGGTGCTAATGATACGCTCCAATCCAGAGAGCTGGAGTTGTCATTTGAGCAGCATGGACTTGGTCAAAATCATGTACATCGCTCATCAAATCTTTGGATGGAATCCCCTGTAAATATCCGTCCGTGGATCCCACCAACACAAGAAATCTTTGCCACACACATACCAGTCCACATTTCAGCCTAATCGGGGGGGGGGGGGGGTAAAGCCAGCTGCCATACATCTTCCCACATCTCCCCTTAAGCTTTTGACTGACTTATGATGATGATGTCATCATAACATGTAAAAACAACAAAGAGTTTTGTGGCACTTGAAAGACTAACAAAATCATGCTGGCATAAGCATTGGTAGACTATAGCTCACTTCATCAGATGCATGGAGTGTTATGGAGAGTTTCAGTACCTATGGGCGGGCAGGTGAGTGGGGGAATTGTAAACAAGGAGGTCAGAAGGAAATTACATGCAACAAGTATGGACAGTGACAATCATGTTATTAACTGTGGCTATTCACAGTGCAGTTGTTGCTGATAACACAAACATCATGGCACAGGGTAAGCCAGTTAACACATGTAGTCTGATTTATTTATTTTTTAAGAAATCACTTTATCCCAATTCAAGCCTCTTGCAATAGAATTAATGAATTCTAACTCAGTAGTCTTCCACTCTAATATCACTTTGAAGTTCCTTTGCTCTATAATGGCCATTATATGGTCCATGATAGAGTGTCCTGGGAAGCTAAAGTGTTCTGCCAATCATATCATGTGTTTCCTGACTCCTATTCCACTTTTTGGTGGCCACTGTTGGGTCAGCAATGGGCAGGGAGGAAACACTTGCCTCTGTAAAAAGTTACAGAAGCGGTGCTGGGGAAAACTCAACACAGGATCAGCCCCATGTTGAGCATCACGACTAGTTCCACACCATGTCTGGCATGTTTTCCCACATTCAGCACTGTTCGATTGCTCCTCTTACGGCAAACTCTCTGCCCTGGCCTTTTTATCTCTCTGTTTCCTATCTCAATATGGGCTTCCTATAGTGATGAGCATTAATGGCTTAAGCAAGTATCTAACCCAGCAATAGCCTTCAGGCTTTCTTCCCTGGCTACCACCAATATCTCTTTTAGTTCCCACTGTTCTCGTCTTTTCAAAAGCTGTTTCCTGCAAAGGTTTTGAAGGGGGGGAATAACTAACTTCTTTCATGCTCTAAATACTTACACACTGCTGTTCTTGCTGCTGGCTCCCAAACTTTGTTTTCTCAAAGATTTTTATCTCCTCCTAGTCAACCTTGTGTGTGGATCCCCAAAGCATTAGCTAATGCTCTGCACCCGCTTTCTTTAAAACACATTCAAATAATATATTTAATCTACAGTTTATTTTCTAATTTATTTGAGTTCAGTTTGTTAGAATACAAATAAACAAACAAACAAAAATGGGATTGTTCTTGAACAAACAAACAAAAAATCAAAGCACTGAGCTTCCTTCAACCAAACTGAGGACAGAAAGGCCAATTTCTATTTCTAAAACATATTCTTTAGATTAGGAATGGTGCGAACATGGGTGGGGGCAAGGCGGTTGTGAGGGCAGAATGGCACATTTATAAGAGACACAAGGTTGCCACTGAAAACAGCATCTCTGTATTGGTTTCCCCCGTCCCTCTCAGTCACATGTAGGAAAACGTATCCCTGGTTCTGATGTCATCCTATCATGCATTTTACTGCCTCCTCTACATATCATTGGCTGCTGGTGGTAAGATGAGGTAACCACAGAATGTGGTTGACATCACAACACTGGGCAAGCTTTCCTACACATTGCAGAGGGAAAGGAAGAGAACTTCACACAAGTAAGCGGGAGATCCGGGTTCTAGTCCCTGCTCGGCCATGAAACTCACTGGGTGACTTTGGGCCAGTCACTGACTCTCAGCCTAACCTACCTCACAGGGTTGTTGTGAGGATAAAATGGAGAGAAGGAAAAGTTTATGTAAGCCACCTTGGGTTCCTTGCAGGAAAAACGGTGGGGTATAAATATAATAAATAAATAAATAAATAAATGTTTCTCATAACATGTAGTTCTACTTTAAGACTTTCATACAAGGCATGGCCCAAAGTCTTGCCTGTCTGACCCTTCAGCAATGCTGGGGCATGCTGAAGTTGTAGGTCATTTCTCTGCCTAAACATACATAGGATTGCACCTTAAAGCACCCATGGATTTCAGTCAGAAGAGAATCAAGCATGTACTTAACTCTCTTCCACTGAAGTCATGCTCAGTTTTGGCTGAATTTGTGCCCACATTAATTTGTGTTGCTTGTTTCTTTACTTTACCTTTCCACAAAGTGCCAAGACATTAAGAACTCAAAACAGAGATGGCAGATGACTAGTAAAAATGACCAAAGAATAAAATCAAAGGCAAAAACTATTAAAAGAGTTTAAAATTTCCATTGAAAATGTAAGGGAAATTCTCTCTCATTGTCAATTCCCACTCCCTCAAAAACCCACTTGCATGGAAAAGCCTTAATTAAAATACATTAACTCATATTCCATTTTTGTTTCATTGTGGTGGTCATTTGGCTTTAACAATAGCAAACCTATTGCTAAAAGGAAGGATGGGCTATAATGTATATCCCATAGGAATTATGGAGTGATGTTTTCCCTGAATTGCCCTGGATTAAAATGAAGTTGCATTATTATCTGAGAAGGGCTGCTACAGATTTCATGTTTTTCTTCCTAGACCTAGTGCCTCGAAGGAGTTAGTGGTCAAGGTGATCTGTACAGGCGATATACGCTTGTCTTATCTGTATGATTGGGCCTGTTATTTAAGACCACATGTGGTGGCGTTATTCCTCAGGAATATCTATATTTCTGGCTATTATAAGGAAAAGTGACTTCAACAAATGCTGTTAAAATACATTGCTTTTAAAAAATAATCTTCAATATATTCAAGATCAGACTTTTGAGACACACTATGAATCTTGTTTCTCCAAAACCGTTCTTTGCCCACTCTGAAATCTAAAATGGTTCCCTGGCTATATTCCTGCCAAACCTCTGGAAAGTGAAGGGTAAATAGGGGCTCAGTTCAAGATCCCTTATTATTTTACTTTATTTAAAAGATGTATTCTCTGTCTCATCAATTAAAATAAACATATAATTAGACATAGACCAATAAATATCAATATAAAAATAATATTAGGAAAATCACAAGCAATATGGCACCAGAAAAACAGTACAGCTAATAATCCAAATCTAAAAGCAGTAGCAATAAAACAGCAATACACTGAGTAAAAAAAACCCCAAACCTGTTTTTACCTGGCACTGAAGACTCATACCATTAGGTGCCATTTTTACAGTCAGATTGTGTTTTCCTGCCAGCATTGGGGAACTCTGAAATAAAACATTTAAAGTTCAAATGTCACATTCTGCACCTTCCTTGGGTGTTCAGATTCAAATAGTTACTTCATCTTTCATGCAAACCATGGTTTGCCACTGCATCCAAACTAGCAGACTATGGTCTCCACTTGCCCCCCAAACCAGAACTGCACACCAAATCAAGCCATGGTTCGCAACTCTGGTATGAAGGGAAAGTGCAATCAAATCATAGTCTGACAGTTCAAATGAACTGGCAAATGATAGTTTGCAGTAGAGAGGAAGGACCGATTGAAGCTAAATGCCCAATGAGGCTCATTTATGGAACACCAACTGATATGTTGGTTTACATATGAATTGAGCCAATGAGGCAAACTTGACTTCCCATACCAATGTTAATTCTAATGCAGCTAGATTAATCACAAGTATTAGGAGGCCGTGTGCATGTGATTTCTCTCACTTCCTCCCTACTATTCCAGTTTAATACATAAAACTGGCCAGAAAGTTATATGGCACTAGCCATTACTGCACCTTAATTAACGAAGTGTTGCAAACATTCCCAGCAGCAGCCATGCCATTGACTAATTTCTTTCCCTCATGCAAGTTGCTTCAGAGATTCTAGCTTAGCACTAGGAAGGAATGATGCAAACGCTGATGGGGGATAAAAGAAAAAAGATGAGAACACACCAAGAAAAGAGAGAAATGGAGAGATGGAATCTCAAAGGTGCTCAGTAAGGATGTCATGGTCCAATACATTCAGAAAATACCTTCCTCAGAAGCATTACAATTAAAACTGAAGAATAAAATGTTATATGATGTAAATATCATTAAAACATAGATATAACTAATTGTGAAAAATGATTAAAAGGGAAGGACAGCAAATGCATTGTGCAACTATCCAGAAAAAAGTGCACGCCCACTTTATATAAATACCAAAATGTGCAAAATATTTCTTGATGCAAAAATTGTAAAAACAATTTGAAATAAAAGCTGATAGGGCAAAGGCTGTGCCTTGTTTTTGCTTTATGCAACTCCCTACCCTGGTCCCCAATCTTTCTACATGCTCTAGAAACAAAGACATTGTTCAGCAGTAACAGCCTGCTGGCCTATCTAATTGTTAATTGGAGATAGATAGATAGATAGATAGATAGATAGATAGATAGAGATACCTTGTGCCACCTATATCTCTTGTATCTTCCAAATCTCTCTGACTGCTGTACATCTTGCAAAGCATTGTGGGACTCTTCTTTTCTGAAGAAAAGGGCTAGCGCAAATGTTTACAGAGACCATATTTATTTGACATTTCTAATCATTAGAAGAAATATAATTCTGGAACTTCCTCCCTAGAGCAGTTTTGGGAGTAAAGAATCCTATTAGGATGAAAACCGAGCTGGATAACTCAGTGAATGGTATCGTATGCTTCAGCAGCAGTCTTCTATTATCAGGATCAGGAAGCTATTTTGAGATATTTTCTCCTCTGAAGCATCATAACTGGCTACAACTGGAGATGAGATATCCAAGGAAGGAAGATCAAAGACTTAGCAGCCATTTAGTTTTCGGGCCATTTAGTCCCACAGAACAAGAAATACAGAGCATGTGACCCCCTTTTTGTCCCAGCGAGACCCTAGCATGGTGCTGAATAATATCATAGCTTTGAGGGGGGTGGGATCCAAAACCATGGTTCATGTGTTAGAGATTTGTCATAATTATATTGCAGCTTCAAATTTTTACTGAATAATGTTTACATTTATATTGGAAATGTGTGTAAAAATGTTGTAAATATTGTGTATTTGTACAGATAAGAATTACAGGACTACTTGACCCTCATGTTAAAAGCACAATACGGATATATTTTCCCGTGACATGTTTTTAATGGTTGTAAACCACCCAGAGAGCTTGGGCTATTGGGCAGTATAAAAATGTATTAAATAAATAAATAAATAAATAAATCTTTCTTAGAACAATGATTGCCAGAGCAATGGCAAGGTTTGGAGGGGCCTTCATCAGCCCCTCCCAGCAGCAGAGCTAGCAAAACCACCTCCCCAGGCAGCAGCACAGGAGCCAGGGGTAGTGGAGGAGAACAAGGAGGTGGAGGAGCCATCTAACACCCCGCTGCTGCCACCGCCTCAGCTCTGCTCTGCTCCAAAGCTAGCTAGTTCCTCCCTACGCAGCAGTGGAGGGAGAGAAAACCCTGCCAGTGGCAGTAGTAGCAGCAGCAGCAGCTCTGCTCAGCTCTGGAGTAATGCTCCGTCAGGGCCCCAGAGTTAGTGTGGGGTAATTAAAATGGCAGGCACTAGGCAAGCTATTTTCCTAATGCTGGGCTGGCAACCCCCTGCCTCAAAGGAAGGGAAGTGGGGCAGCGGGCCCTCCAGAAGGTTTCTGGGCCGCTGGCAAGTGCCCAATGCAATGGTGCTGACTTCTAACTCTGGCCCTGACTATTGTGCACCACCACCACCACCCCAGCATCCTGGAATGAACACACAAGACAATACATGAGGTTAAGGGCCACAGGTTTATTCAGCTTTTTCAAGAGCGTCCACCCCAGCTCCCACTGCTGGAACTGTCAACTAACTGTCTTTCTTTGCCTGCTCACCTTAACGTTGTGCCCAGGAGGCTGCTGACAGCTTCACCCACCCTAGCTGAACAGCTTTAGGTGGGACAAAGCCATCAGGTCCCAAGGGCATCTCCCTTCCCGGACTCCCTGGAGCTGGTCAGTAACGAAAAGTGGTTGGACAACTCACCCTTCGCTATTACACTGCCTCAGAGTGCTCATCAAGGCAGCCTAGTTTAACTTCCCTCCCTGCCCCCGCACTGCGCTTGCCAGAAGAGGGAACCAGCGTACACGTATTCGTTTATTTTTTAATTTGTTTAAGGCATTTCTTCTTACTTAGCCGCCTTTCAAAAAGCTGTCCTCGCAAAATGGATTACAGTATAAAATGTACAATTCTATATCAGTATGGCAAGTCCATAAAACCAATTTAAAACCAACTTTAACCTGTTTAAATGAACCAGTTATAAAAGTCACAGATTTAATATAAACCTTTCCTTTAAATGCTGAAGAAAACAAGCTTTTAAAACCGGCAAGAACAACAGGGGGAGCCAGCTTTATCTCTCTTGGGAGGGAGTCCCACAGGGCAGGAGCCATCACAGAGATGGCCCGATCTGACTCTGGTGCCTGCCCAGGGATGGGGACTCGGACTCCAGGACTCGACTCGTGAACTGAGTCCCCCCTCTGACTCAAGTCAGACTCGAGTCCCAATATTTTTAATGGGACTCGAGACTCGACTCAGGACTCGAGACCAAGGACTTGTGTTCCAAAATCGTGTTCCTCAAATGCAACATGGATAGGTTTTAGGAAGTACAGCAAGTTTATTTTTTAAAATCATTTTCCTAAAATGCAACCTTTCAAACATTTTGGGTTTGGCTGCCTCTGCCTGCCTGTTTGGGGTTCCTGCCTCCTTTGCCTGCCTGGTCTCTTCTTAACCAGTTCCACAGTTTGAATTGTCCATGACAAAGGCCTCTGCCTGCCTGTTTTGGGGTTCCCTGCCTCCTCTGCCTGTCTGGTTATTTTGGGTTTGTCTGCCTGGTCTGTTCTTGCCAAAATCAGTTGCAGAGTTTTGAAATAAAAAGGCACACTTGTGCCTAGAATTTATTTAAGCCACACATCTGAAATGTTTGAATTGTCCAAGACAAAGGCCTCTGCCTGCCTGTTTTGGGGTTCCCTGCCTCCTCTGCCTGTCTGGTTATTTTGGGTTTGTCTGCCTGGTCTGTTCTTGCCAAAATCAGTTGCAGAGTTTTGAAATAAAAAGGCACACTTGTGCCTAGAATTTATTTAAGCCACACATCTGAAATAGCCTTATTTTGTTGGGGAAAAACCCCATTGATTTTAATAGGGACTCGTGGAGTCAGCTTTGGTAGTGACTCATGACTCGTGACTTGTGAGTCACCATTTTGGACCAAGGACTCAGACCCGGACTCGAGACTCGGGTCCAAAGACTCGTGACTCGACTCGTGACTCGAAACCAAGGACTCCTCAACATCCCTGTGCCTGCCAGCCATACAGACAGTGGAGAGGGGTGGCCCCAATGTCAGCAGGGCTGGGTATCCACTCCGGATTTTACTCCGAACTTTTAAGGAGCTAGCCATGGCACTGAACCCTATCCCCTAAAATAACTTCGGCACCGTGGATAGCTTCTTAAATGTTTGGAGTAAAATCCAGAGCAGATACACAGCTCCACTGACATTGGAGCCACTGCTTTCAGATCTTAATAGCGGGCCAACATGTAGGGCCTCTGGCAATTGCCTTAACACCCAGGCAGGTTCAGAAGGGTGTTGGCGGTCTTTCAAATAACTAGACTTCCCTCACCCCACCTGCCAACCAGGAGAGCATACAGGCCTTGCTGCAGCTCTTTTAAAAATAGGCCTCACCCTTGGACAGACAGGTGCCTGCACTCTTTTGTCAATATGGAACTGTGGTATGAAATGTTTTATTCTCCAGTGGGGAATACAAGTTATAAGCACCTGTGTCAGTCAAAAGCAGCTTCCACACATCACAGCCAACTCTGTGTCTAGCTCTGTCAACATCCTTGGGTGTTTAGTCCCTTTTTCCAAACCCTTCTCTGCAGTATTTCTGACCAGACAATTAATAGTCTGTCCAAGGCCATTCTCCCACAGATGCAGATGCAGTGCCTAAAGGGGTGCCAACTTGAAGGAAGGTCTCAGCATGGGCATAGTGTTCCTCTTCAGCAGCATGGATGCGCCTCTGTTCCCACTCAAAGTGAAAGAAGCCAATGAGGGACATAAAGCCCATTAAACTAATGGGACTTACTTCTGAGTAGTCATGTATAGGATCGCTCTGTTAATGAACAAGTTTTGCTTTCATCTCCAGATGATGACCAGACACTTGTGTAGTCGATCCAGGTCAGTTTGGTACCCACTGAAGTGCATGGCCACTGGCCAGGGCATTTACTCTGGGCAGCAAAACAGAGGTGTGAAGGCAATCTCACTGAACTAAACAATATTATTTAGTATAGTTTTGTTCTCGTTTTAAATTGTGTACATCTCCTTGGGAGGGTTTTCTGACAGGTGGCTTATGAATCATTTAGGTTGCAATACTATACACACTTGCCTGGCTGGGAATAAGTTCCACTGCACTCAGCCTGAGTCAGCCATGCTTACTTCTGAGTAGACATGCATAGCATTGCACTGTCAAATTAAAGGAGCACAGAGTTAAGGTGAGTCACCATTATGAGCCTCAAAATTCTGCTGCTTATAGAAATGACATCTGTTGAGCTAATAAAGTAAAATTGGCATCCATGATCTATCTGATGAGGTCTACAATTTTGCAAAGTTTCAAACCAATCTGATAAAAAAAATTGCCACAGGTACAGCAAATGAAACAGTGCTGAAAATTGACATATTTGTACTTTTTATTCCAATCTGTGGTTCGGCATACGATATACAGGCATACCTCGGAGATATTGCGGGTTCAGTTCCAGACCACTGCAATAAAGCGAGTCGCACAATTTTTTGGGTTTCCCAGTGCATATAAAAGTCATGTTTACACTATACTGTAGTCTATTAAGCGTTCAATCACATTATGTCTAGAAAAACAATGTACATACCTTAATTTTAAAAAATACTTTATTGCTTAAAAATGCTAACCATCATCTGAGCCTTCAGCGAGTCATAATCTTTTTGCTGGTGGAGGGTCTTGCCTCGATGTTGATGGCTGCTGACCTCAATTTGTAAAAACCGCCATATCTGCGAAGCACAATAAAGCGAAGTGCAATGAAATGAGGTATGCCTGTATTTCTTTCAAATTTTGGTAAAAACAACTGATATACCTTAGTCGGGTTTGTCAAGGAGATGCACCTTTCTTCAGTTTAGTGAAATATGCCCCACATTGTCCTGGTCCTGTGCTGCCTTATGAAGCATCCAGCCTTACTGCTAGAAGAGGGCTCCCTCTCACTGTTCAACCCATCCTGTCAGCTAGTGAGGTAAGCAACAAACTGGCCTGGGTCTGCTCACAGGAGGACTCTTCTATCAATACTAGAGAGGTGGGTGATCCTCTGGGACATGACCTGCCTCCGGCTTAGTAGACACTGCTGCTGTACCCGCTGAGCCCGGCCAAAAGCTGGCATGTGCCACACCACTCACCAGACTTTTGAGGTCCTAACAAGCCACTCTTTATGTAGAAAATGTCTTAAGATATGTCAAAAGTGGCCACAATTTATGCAAATTATGCAAGTTGTGGCCGCTTTAGGTGTATCTTAAGTAGGGATGTGCGCGGAGCTCGTTTGGGGGGGGGTGGAAGTCCGACGAACTCGCTGGGCTCAGCCACCCAAGCTCCTCTCGCCCTTCTGCTTCTCCGGCTCGACTTGCGTTTTCACCAGCAAAGACGGGGAAGTGACTTCCAGGTTCCTGGCACTATGTTTTTTACATAGAAAATGGCATAAGATATGTTAAAAACAGCTGCGATTTGCATAACTTGCACAGATCACGGCTGTTTTTAATGTATCTTATGCCATTTTCTACGTAAAAAATGTAGTGCCGGGAACCTGGAAGTCCAGTGAGCACCTCGGCTGGCACTTGCTTTCTGCCCAGCTTGGCAGGTGCAGTGGCTGCGCTTGCTGAGCGCCCAGCGAGTTGGGTGGTGGGTAGATCGCCCACCCCTAATATAAGGCATTTTCTATATAAACAGCAGCCCTCCAGGAACCCGGAAGTCGCTTCCCCGGCTCAACTAGGGAGAACGCAAGTCAACACCAGAGAAGAGGTAAAAGGGACAGAGTTCAGGGGGTTGAGCCCAGCTAGTCCACCAGATTTCCACCCCCGAATGAAATCCTCACAAATCCCTAAGCAATACAATAAGGTTCAGATGCTTCATAAGCCAGACAGGGACCAGGACAACGTGGGCATCTTTGCTACATCTGGATTTGGGCCTGAAAGACCAAGGAAAAGTGTGGGTGCATGGAGGGTAAGTTGTAAGCAAGCCCAGTTCGTGACATTGCACGACATCATTGCTGATGACGGGGCACGTCAATTAAGGCATCAGCCTTAGCTTCCAGTTCCCTGACATTGTGGAGCTTGAGCCAACATGAGATAGCCTTAACTCAGGTCTTAAACTGGCAGGCTTTTTGATGAATGAATGAATAAATAAATAAATAAATTGACTACATTTTCCCCCAGGCTAGTAAGACTTGTTTCAGTCATCTGTACATCTTTTCTTATAACGTATTCCTTTGCTACAGGCACCTCTTTCATGGTGTATATTGTGCTTTCTATTTGCGTATCATACCATTTTTATAAGGCACAATGGCCACGGGCTAATATGCAGGGAGCATATGGGATAAAGTTTCAACATCAGTGCATAGCATCTCAGAATCAGATACAGTAATACCTTGGATTGCAAGTAACTTGGTTTGAGAGCGTTTTGCAAGACAAGCAAATTTTTAAATATTTATTTAATTTTTTTTTACTTGATATACAAGCGACGTATTGCAATACAAGTACTGTAGTATGGCTTAAATTAAAAATCTCTGTACAAATTTTTTTGGGGGGATTTCGTTTTGATATAAGAGTGTTTTGGATTACAAGCACGTTTCCGGAACGGATTATGCTCTCAATCCAAGGCATGACTGTATCCTGGAAGACCTTTCTGACATTATAGTTAGATGACTACATAACTTACGATGGTCAATTCTTTTAAAGTAGGAGCTAGGAGGAACAGAGGCTGAACATGGACCTGTTTGTCCCCAAGCAATGACAACAGACAAAATAATTAACAAAATAAGTTCTTTTTGTGGGAACTCTTTGGGCAATCCTCTATATTATGTATGAATAGGTTTGAGAAGTCACTGGTAATGACATCCCCTGCAGTGCAAGGAATACCAAAACTGAAATCAGGGAACGAATAATGAGGAACAATGCAATCAAACTCTAATGAATTTGTAGGATCATGCCAGTAGAAGGTAGATTTAACTCAGTGCAGTTTACTGTCAAATAATTAGTTTGAGACCAAGAAACTAGCGTTCAGGACATTGCACAAAAAAACATGTTCATTTGTTGCAGTAAAGAGGGTTTGGAACATGCCTCCTGTAGGTTAGAATTAAAAAGAAAAGCACATTATAAAATTAGATCTTAGAATCTGAGAGTAATGCACAAAGCAAAAGTGCTGATAAGGACAGAATCGTTGGCAACAGCTAAAACCTTTTAAGGGGCAATCCTGTGCAAGTTTAGACAGAAAAATGGCCTACAACTCCCAGCATGACCCAGCCAGGTATGCTGGCTGGGGCATGCTGGGAATTGTAGGCCGTTTATCTGTCTAAACTTGCACAGGGTTGTGCGGCGCCCTTAGAAGCATTACATGTGACAGTGATAAAGCAACAATATATTAATGTCCCCATGTTTTTGCAGTTTAATGTCTTTCTGCCTAGACCTCTTTTATCTGGATATCTTTATCCAGAATTGCAGGGAGCTCCTGAAAAGCCAGACCTACATGTAGAAGAAGCAAAGAAAAATATCAGTTACTGACATAGACTTGGATCCTAAGGAGTGCTGGTGAAAGGGGGTGGGCAGAAAGTTACTCTTCTGCCTCCTCTTCTTCCCCCCAACAGGCCTCCCAAAAGCCTCTGCTAAGGGACCCTCCTGATTGGGTTGGCTGTGGTGCAGGGGAATAACTGAAAATCAGGCAGAGGCACTGTTTGTCTTTACTGCAACGAAGGAACATAGTTCTCATGGAATGTCCTGAACACCAGGACATTTTCTTGGTCCCAGACTAATTGACAATAAACTGCACCAAGTTAAATTTACTGGCCCACCATTTAGACTGCCTGCTACGCTCCACCCCCACCCCCTCCGCCTCCGCCAGCTTTTCTCAGGGATCCAAACCACTGCACTAATCTTTTTCACTGAACTTCTTAAAGCCAAAGTATCTCAGAATGTCTCTCCGTTTAAAGAAAAGCTCTTTTGCTAACCATATGGGGTTTAATAATCCCACATTTTAGACCAACAACATAAGCAATGCTTATTGGATTAATCCCTGGTAGAAATCCTACTGGATTTCTCCATCGGGTTATTCCCACTGGAGCTGGACAATTTCTCAGTTGTACGCAGGAGTGCCATCTATGAGAGTGGAAGGGGGGAAATGGTCCCACCCTGTTTCAGACAATCTGCTGTTGTTCCTCTGCAGCCCCTATATTTCTATTACTATGTCTAAATACAACAAATGCTCTTATTCTGCACTGCCTTAAAACATGCACACACTTAAAACTTAAATATTTCCCAAGAACGTTACTGTGGCTGAGTCTTACCCCACTCTGTAATGAGATCGCTGCCACCTATCCCTCTAATGAAACATGTAATGGCACCCCTGGGGAGTCAGACATTTGTTGTTAGGCATTTGGCTTATCGACCAATATTAGAACAAACTAGGATAAAATGAAACTTGTATTCATCCTTGCCTCCCCCCCAAAAAAACACCACCCCAAGTTTATAAAATAAGTCTTCCTGGTTGTTAAACCACAGTTTGCTGTGATGCCTCAGAAACTGGGAAACTATGGTTTGAGTGCTCCCTACAAACCATGATTGCAAGCCAGGTTTCCCCAACCTGGGACCTCCAGATGTTTTGGATTACAACTCCCAGCATTCCTGACCATTGGCCATACTGCCTGGGGGTGAGGGGAGGTGAAGTCCAAAACATTTGGAGACTACCAGGTTGGGGAAGGCTTAAGTTATGGATGCGAGAGAGTAATTGTCTCAGGATCATCCAGTGAGTTTCATAGTTGTGTGAGGATTTTAACCCAGGTCTAATTCACTATGCTAACCACTACACAACAGTGGCTTTCCGTACTGATTTCATAAATCTAGGGCCCCCCAACATGGTGTCCATGAGCACCAATGTGCCTGCAGACATTTCTCTTGGCCCCAGCCAGATGCTCTGCCCCTCCTGATTTTTATTTTATTTCTTAAAAATTTTTTAAATTATTATTTTTCTCACTAGGATGATGCCATGCTGTAAAACAAAAGGCTACCCTCCAGTACTATCTTTATTTGGGTTGAAAGAGTAGTTTTGCGTTTGGAGCTCAGATCCCACCTCTGCCTTATACTTAGGTTCTTGAGCAAGTTAGTTGTTGTTTTAGTCTCACCATTTGCCTTCTGTGAGATGAGTGTTTTGTGACTAGTGATGCTTACGAATCGGTGGGCGGGGCGCGCCTCTCCGCCGCCTCGACTCTCCGCGGCAGCAGCCCCCCCACCTCGATCTTCAGAGCGGTGCGGAGCAGTTCTCCACGCCGCTCGAGCCGCTGGCGCTGGTCCTGTCGCGTCACATCCGGCCCCAGAAGTGACGCGACGGGACCCTGCGCAGGCACAATACATGGCGCGGGGGTCCAGCGCACCTGCACAGGGTCCCGTTGCATCATTTCTGGTGCCAGATGTGACGCGATGGGACCAGCACGGGTGGTGCGGGTGGCTCACCACGGAGATGCGAGCCACCCCGGAGAAAAGGTAAGGCCACGCGAGCCTCGCACGGGTGTGAGTGGGGCCAATTTCAGCACGCTATGCCCGCGCAAGGCGAATTGGTACATCCCTATTTTGTGACCAACCATGCCCATCATAGCAGCCATTTTATGAATCGGAAAGACCACCCCATGGGATCCATTTTGTGAGAGCAACCACACTACACTCAGTCAAAATTCCAAATGTCTCCACTGACCCCAAAAGGTTGTGGACCCCTGTCATAAATCATGTCAGTGGCAATAGTTCTTTATGCAAACTACTAGTACACCAACTATAAAAGAATGAGAAAAACAATGAATGATTAGCTATATAGTGGCTAAATTGGCTAAGTATGTGCAGGGGAAGGAAGGAAAGAAGACAGAAAGCAAATATAGTGGTGGGGAGAATGGGTTCCTCTTTATTGAGTTTTTGAATGTTAGAAAATGTGCTGTAATGGATTGATTTAATGTATTCAATATGTTTTAATGTATCAGATTCAAGATTGTGGGCTCCATCCTACGTTACATGAGCTGAATACTGCTTGGGGAAGAGGACACCGCCTTGCTCTCCACACTCTGCACCCCCACTGCATGACACCCAAATCTCCTCCAAAGGATGTCCCAGCTCTCCATGGCAGATTTGGGGAAGCAAATCCATTCCACCAGTGGTTTCCATTATGCTGATGGACTGAGTGCATTGGATACAAGCCACGGTATATATTTTGGGAAAACAAAGAGCCTTTGCTCTCATCAATCAGGATCAACGGCGTATTGTGGAATAATGATTTCTTTTGGAGAGTTGCCTTATAGTATGACTCTCGTGTGTGTGTGTGTGTGTGTGTTTTCTGCAAGGCTATTCCTATGTATGTGGTATTTTGCATCAAGAAGTCTTTAGTGCCTGTGATGTACCTAGTTATTCTAGAGTCTTTAGCTAATAAGATGGTTTTGTGTGTTGCAGCCACATGGTGCCCAAGGGGGCACTTCCATTGTCCCCACATTATTGAACGAGTCTTTCATAACTTTAAATCCATTGAGATTTCTCGAGCCATTTTGCACCTTGACAATGAGGGTTGTTGTAGCACAGACAATCTCATGGTATTGCTAACCAGCCTGATCCTTGAAAACCCAACACAGAGCAGTGAACAATTCATGGTAGCCTGCATTCATATTTTGCCTTAAAAAAAAAAAAAAAAGTAGAGAAGCTATACCTGTGGCCAAAGTAAGGTGAGATCTAGCTGTCTGCAGAAAGTATTTTATGTTTTGAATGGTTAAATACCTTCATTATTTGGAACTCATAATCAAGGTGTTTTTTGTTTTTTTTAAAGGTGTATTTAATCATGGCTGTATTATTATAGAAAATTATTTTTAGATCTTTATCATTGTAATCACAAATTTCAATGAAATTCATCCAGTGCTGAAGAATGTTGCTTTCCTTTGAAAATCCTTGCTTGTGAATACATGGTATAAAAATTGATTTTTATCACTTAACCCAGAACAATTGTTGTTCCTTTAATGTATCTCCTTGTCATAACATATCTGATACTCACTACCCAGATACCTCCCTGGCATATCTTGTTATCCTATGTTATTGACAATGTAGTGTGAAATGTATAAATTTGACCATAAAAATATTCATCATCCTTTGTGGAAAAAGACAGAGCATTTTCTCAAACTCACTTTCCAGGGAATAATGATCTTAGGACTCAAGAAAATATTGTGCAAATGCATAGTGTGCTCAGGCATGCTCTCTCTCTCTCTCTCTCTCTCTCTCTCTCTGTATATACATTCACACACACACTTCTGTGAATGTCAAAAATTAGAGACTGTCAACATTCTTCAGAAAATGTGATTGCCAACAGTCAGCATTCAACAAATTCAAAATGATAAAAAAGCAATATCAGCAACTTCAATTGACTGTCATTCACAGTCAACATTCACAGATCATTAATCTTCTTAATGATCCCAGATTAATTTGAGCATGCCTGATTCCAGTGGTGGCTGGCTGGTGCCCAGTGGGGATGGTGGGGCGTGGGGCGGGTCACCAGAGCTGGAGCCAACCCATTTCACACAGAGCAGGTGTTAGAAACTTGTGGCCCTCCAGATGTTTTTGACTGCAACTGCCATCAGCCCTAGCTAGCATAGCCAATGAGGAGGGCTGATGGGAGTTGCAGTCCAACATCTGGAGGGCCACAAGTTTCTCACCCTTGACATGGAGGCACATAGAGTTGGAGTTGCCCAGGAAGTGCTTTGATTGTACGGGGACATCCATTTCATCCTCTACTCTGCAGCAACCTGATGCTGGGGTGAGGGGTGGATTTATGGCCATATATGGCCTCCTGGCAGGTCAGCTTAGGCAAATGATCTGCCAGCCTGGTGCCAGTTGCTCCTTCAATTTCTTCTACTGTGCCTGTGTTGGTGCTACCCAGGTGTAGAGAGGAGAGTTGCACCAGCCAGGGTGCCTTATCAGTCATTTCCAGTCTCTAAGAGCTCTCCTTGAGCAGTGCCTGTTCAGCAAAGCCCTGATCCTTATGTAATCTCTCCTCTGTGCAGGGGAAATAAATGAAAATCGCCTCTCTACCCCCCCCCTACACACACACCTTCCAACTATGAGAACATCCAGTTCATGGAGGTCCACACTACACACAAGTCTGATCCAGCCCACAACTTTTACTTTTCTAATCCGGATTTTTTTTTTAAAAAAAAAAAGATGTTTCTTTTTAAAAGAAAAGAAAAAAATTGCAGAAAAATAATCCCTACCAGAACATGTATGAATTAATATTTATTACGGTCATTGACCAGAACCGACAATAACATTAAAAATGAGGAAACAATCAATCAATGAAACATGCATTACTACTACACACCAGCATACAGTTCAGGTTCACAACAAAATTTTATATCAAAATTATAACAGACAAGCAAGGCCAGAGTCAGAGGTTAAAAGGTGCGGGATGTTATGGCAATTGCACAAAATTTAGCCACTTTATTAGTGATATGAGGAACCGTATTAGCGAGTAGCAGGGAAATATAGAATTTTTCAGTTCTACCCGGGCAATTATATAAGATAGGAAGAATGAGCTCTTCACGATGATCCCGGTAGAAGAAGGGGCAATATAAAAGTACATGCCCCACAGATTCAACCTCCCCATTATTACGTGGACAAAGACGATTCTTAAATGGTATTCCCTGATATCTTCCCTCCAAAACCATAGAAGGCAGAGCATTGAATCTGGCTAACGTAAAAGCTTTCCTATACTTCGGAAAAGTCAAATCAGCCAAATAAGCATGGGGCTCAAAGATCTTATTTCCTAAAGGGCTAAATTTACGCAGTAAGCTTATATGTTCTTGCAATACAATGTCCCAGATTCTCTGCTCAACGGCTATCTTAGCGTTAGAGTAACCCAGTGTTATTAAAGCATTGGGAGAATATCAGAACATGTAAATATAACAACTGAAGAAATGGTAGGAAGAAAACAGGGTCAATCAGTATAGTGCATATATAGGGAGGCTTGGGTCCCTCTGCAGACCCTGCTCACTCACCTCTCCAAGACTCAGTCTCTGGCCTGAAGGCTTCAGGAGGAGGTGGGGAAGGAATCCCCATGATGTGTGATCAGAGATAACAAGGAAATTCTCCTTACTTAGTGCACCTCTCCGCCCTCTCAATTGCAGGTGCCAGCCAAGTGCACTTCACTCCTGTTGCTTCTTCCCCGCATAAGGAATGAGAAGGAGAAGTGAAGCTGAGTAGCACACTTGGCCAGCACTTGCAGGAGCTCCTAAGAGCACCAGCTGAGTGTGCTTCACTTCCCATGCAGGGAAGGTGAAGCAGGCTCCCCAGTTGAAGAGGCAACCAGAAGAGATCCAACTGCAGCTGGTGCTTTCACCAGCAACCCAACAGAGTCAAGGGGTGGGACCCCATGGCTGATGTCATCCAGCCTATCGTGTGTGTGTGTGTGTGTGTGTGTGTGTAGAACAATCTGGCCCCCGGAGCCTATATATGTGTGTGTGTGTGTGTGTGTCTGTAATTGAAGATAAAAAACAAACAACATAACAAACAATACAAAAACAATACAACAATCAACAAAAACTACCAACTAAAATGGACTTCCAATTTTCTCTACCACAAATATAAGTACCAATACCTTCTCTTACTCCATAAGTACACAATAAAATCACTTTTTCTGTTGTCCAAAATTATTATTCTTCATCAAACCTACAAGTAAACCATTTTTTCTGATCTGTATAAAAAGTCTAATAGAGGCTCCTACTCTAAAATAAACAAAAACTAATATATTTTTTCTATAATTAAAGCTATACATTTAACCATCTCTGCCAACTTCCTCATTTTCCTCATCCATTCTTCTAATGAAGGTAACATTAAACTTTTCCACTTTTAAACAATAATGGGCATTTTCACTCAAATATATTAATAAAATTCTAAAACTTCTTTCCAATCGATTGCCCATTAATCAGAAGAGAGAAAACTCTGATTTCAATAAAAACAGAAAATACCTTCTTATTATTCATCTTACTCCCAAGTACCCAAAATATATTTTACGTTTTCTCCCAATTTCCCCAGAAGCAAATATCCACCATGCATTCTCTTATAAACATTTCCATTAAAACTAAAGCTTAATATAAATGCAAACCTTCTAGCCAAATATTCATACAATTTAAAACATTTAATCTACTTTAATCCTTTGTCATTTATAAGTAAAAAGAAATTCACTATCCATCATTTTATCCAGTATCATGCAACAACACTATCTTCTTATAAAAAAATCTTTAAAACCAAAACTTAATATAAATTTCAAACATTTTAAACATATAATTTCTCACTGATCCATTAATATATCATCACAAAAAAATTAAACCTATTTTTATCATACAATCATTGACTTGTTCTTCTAATCCAGATTTAAAAAGTAAACAGCAATCTTTTCACAGCTCCATCAAAACTATACTATAAGTATCATTTTCTAATCCCAGCAAAGAGCCAATTTGAAATTTCATTTCTGCACTAAACAATGATATTGTCATTTCTTTAATTAATATCATAAATTTAACCCTCTCTGCCAACTCCCACCTCCACAACATCTATGACTCTTGTTGGTCTTTTATTTTCTCTCCCTCTGTCTAAAACAATCTTTTTCTGTCTTAACTTTAAAGTAAAAGGAGCACCAACTCTTCTCTTACGAATCCCAGTAAACATCTCCTTCAACACGACAAAGACCATGACATCCAAGCCTATTCCAGTGAACAAATATTGCTGCAAATCCTTCAACGGGACCAAAGCCATGAGCTTCAAATCAATTTCAGTAAAAAGATGTTGCTGCAGAATTTGATCGACTGTTTTCTTCCTGCAGTATGCAGGATATGCAGTATTCTATAGACCAGTGGTTCCCAACCATCGCAGCCATTTTAAGCCCTGTTGCCTTGGTTTCTACGCCAAAACCACAGCAACAGGGTTCAGCCACGTCGGCGCAGGGCCTGTCGCGTCACAGCCAGAAATGACGCAACGGAACCCGTGCGGGCGGTGTGGCGATCCGAGCGGTGCAGAGAGCGAGCAGAGAGCCCCTACGCACCCCTACGCACTGTGGAGAATCGGGCATCGGGGGGTCTCAACGGTGTGGAGAGCTGAGGCAATTGATGCGACAGGACCCTGCGCTGCCGGTGCAGCTGCCCGAGCGGCACGAAGATCGGGCGGAGAATCGCTCTGCTCTGTGGAGAATCCGGGCTTGGGGGGGGCTGCTCGCTGAGGAGAGGAGAGATGAGCCCCCCCCCCGAAGTACAACCTCCATCTCTATCAAGACAACATTTAACGAATGGCTCATTGTTCACAAAGAAGAGGAATGCAAACCCATCTTCTGTAAAAGAGTTGGAATCACCTTGTTTGTGAGGGCATGGTTTGTTTTGTCCATTTGTCCATGAACACCAGGGGTTGGCCCAAGACATTTTTTGCAGACTGCAGCAGACAAGATATTGCCCCACCCCATTCCATGTGCAGAAGCCAACAAGACTAGCAGGTTAATATTACTGGCAATGGGACAGCATAGTCCACCACACCTAAGAGCAGCAGGCTAGCTTAGGAGATCCAGGGCAGGCCTCAGTCCTGTCCTCCAACTAGGGCTGTGCATGGCCCCTCCAATCTGATTCTGATTACAATCTGTGTAATTGGGATCGGGCCCAATTACGATTCCGTCCTATCTGTATCTATCCCGATTTAATTACGATTATGCAGAATCGATTACAATAACGGAATCGATTCCGTCCAGTTTTTTCCATAGACTTGCATTGGGGGGGGGAACGTCTTTCACTTCTTCATTTTAAAAGATAGAAACATGAAACCTGGTGAGATTGCAGGTTATGCACCCCAAATTTCAGACACATGGGTCTTGTGGTTCCACTGCAGCCCTCTCCCCCAAAACAGAAGATCTTTCACAGGGAACTTTTTTGTAGGGTTGGCCAAGAATTTCGAGGGGGGGGAGGAACAGAGCAAAATTTCCCCACTCTCCCCCCTCCCGAGCTCAGCGAGCCTTACCTGGCCATGGCTTGTCCCAAGTTCCCGTGGGGAAAGGAGCTTCCAGGTCCCCAGCACATCATTTCTGGGTCCCTGGTGCTGCGTTTTCTACGTAAATATCAAGGTAAACTTCCTTAAATCGGCCACAAATAGCAAATCATGGCAGTTTTAAGGTATTATTTAGCTTGGTATTTACATAAAAAATGCAGCGCCGGGGACCTGGTAGTGACGCGCCGGGGACCCGGAAGTCCACCGAGCACCACAGCTGCCGGGCGCCGAGCACCGAGTGCCATGGGATGAGCGGGGGGGCCATTCCTACTTTTTGGGACTCTCTGTCAGCTGCTATACTAAGCCGCTGCACTAATCCTTTCTTTTGGCATGCAAATTTCCCAGCCACCTGGAGAACACATCCCTATCGGGCAGTCATGTTAGAAGCAACATGGACACCCCTTCTTTTAATAAACCCTAAGCACAGCGTGGAGGAGCCACGAACAGCAAGGATTAGCGATGCATCCAAAGCCGGGTTGCGCCCCCAACCCGATTCTCCGTGGGGGCAGCCGCCTGACCCGATCTTCTGAGTGGCACGGAGAGGTTCTCCGCGCCGCTCGATTGAAATTCCCCGGTCCCATTTGTCACTTCCGAGACCGGAAATGACACAACGGAACCCTGCGCAGGCGCAGAACGTGCCACAGGGGTCCAGCGCGCCTGCGCAGGGTTCTGTCGCGTCATTTCCGGTCCCAGAAGTGATGCGACGGAACAGAACGGGCCGCACGGGTGGCTCACCTGCAGAGCGGCGAGCCGCCCCGAAGACAAGGTAAGGCCTCACACGGGCGTGAGCGGGGCCGATCTCGGCCCATTCTGCCTGCGTGAGGCTCGATGTTACAAGCCTAGCAAGGATGCAGGTAAGCAGGCAAGCACCATAAAGAAAACAAGGCGGGACACAGAGACTAATTTGGGCAGGCATTCCCGTTCTTCTACCCATTCACCCAAGCCCCCAGCGGCGACTCCGGAACAGCAGGCAGGCAGGTAGCCTAGACAAATAGGGGGGAATAACCCCTTCTTCAGGGCACTCACCCTAGCCCCCAGCCCCAACGGGGACTACAGAACAGCAGGCAGGCAGGTAGCCTAGACCCATTGGGGGGAATACCCCTTCTTCAGGGCAGTAACCCTAGCCCCCCCAGAGGGTGGCTCTGCCTGTGCCTGCTCTGCCTGTGCCTGCTCTGGCTGAGCCTGCGCTGTCTCCTCCTTAACCACATAGGAGATGGTCTCCTCCAGCTGACCCTCGACATCCATGAGGACTTCCAAACACGGAGATTCAACTACATGGAATGGGCTCCCTGTGTCCAAGAAGAAAGGATTCGGTACAAGTCCTGCTTCCACGGCAATGCTGCTGATGCTGCTAGCAGTAGCACCCTCCTCTTTCAAAGGTAGTTGTAGTAGTAGGCCTCTGTCCTTCATGAAACAGTGTCCTACATGCACTGTCAGACTCAGGCACCTTTGGCTTCTGCTCCACTGTCTCTTGCTGCTGCTGAACCACAGAGGAAGACCTCCGAAGTTTGACCAGTGTTGTTAAGCCAACCTGACTACTAGGGATGCTGGTGGACCTGATCCCACTCTGCAAAAGTGGTCTCAGGAGAACCCAGGAAGGAGTCTGGTTTGTGTTGGGATTTGAAAATGGGACTAGACTAGAGCAACATGAAATGAGATCCTAATACTGATCATAATAATTTAAAATGATATTTGAAAAAACTGGCAGGAAAACGCTGAACAGAAGGCCAGGAGAGTCAAACACTCCCTCACTGCCACAAACTATATGAACAAAAAGGACTTTAATTGTCCTAAACTAAATCGTAATAAAAGATTTAAAAAACCTTAGGATATCTTAAAGCAGAGCCCAAGGTGACAAACAAACGCTCCTTCAGTCCGCCTTCCCCAAACTGGGGTTAGAAGAAAAGGAATGTAAATGGATTTGTTTGTATTCAAAATGAAGCTACTTTTAAATGAAATAAAATTGAGGAATAAAACAAAGAAATCCAAAAAGAGACACCCACCCCCTATAATCCTTCTTCTCTCTCGCACACCAGGAGGCAAGCGGCAACTAAGAGCAGCAAGCAAGCAGGAGCCAAGAATAAACTCAATCCCCTCCCAGAGCAAACTGATCCAAAAACACACATGGTCAGAGAAATAAAAGCAAATCATGAATCTCCCTTAGCCCTCCTCCAGCCAGCGTTGCTATTGGAGAAGGGCTTCTTCCTCAGCAGCACCACTGGGTGATGCTGCTGCCAACAATACTCTTCTCCCCCCTCCCCCTCCCCATTCCATTCAGAAAGGGGGGGAAAGGAGCTTCCTGGCTGCTCACCCAGATAAGACGTAATCGACTGTAATCAAACAGAACCAATGGCAGCCGATTATATCCGATCTGGGTCTGGGTCGATCCAATTCGACCGTAATCAAAACGTAACCTGGATCGGGCTGATCCGATTCCGATGCGGGTTCAAACCGCGATTACACGCACAGCCCTACCTCCAGCACCATGCTGCCCCTTTCTTTTCTTTTTTTTATTTTTATTTTTATTTCAAATAAACACACATACAAAAAGAAAATAAACCCACAAATCCATATAACTCCAAAGTGCACCCATCACCACGGGGCCAAGAAATAACTCTATCCACATAATCCATTATTAATCTATATTCCAAAAATATATCATATCTTGACATGGCTTACTCCCCTTTCCCTTTACTAAAACATAGTCTAGAAATGGTCCCTATATATCCTTAAAATTATTTTTCTTTAATTGTCCCTTTTTAAATTTAATACTACATGTTAATTTATCATTTAAAGCAATATCCCACACCTCTTTGTACCAGTCAATAATTAAAAACTGATGTTGAACTTTCCATTTCCTTGCTATCAATAATCTCCCCGCCGTTAACAAACTTATAATTAATTCCTTTATCTCTTGAGAGCACAGAAGTTTCTCCGTTATTGATAACAATGCTAATTTTGGACAGACCTCCAAATTAATGCTAATAATTTCTGAAATTTCTACAAAAAAATTATTCCAAAAAATCCAATACGCTTTTACAGCTTCACCACATATAAGCATAAGTACCAAGTTCCTGACATCCTCTCCAACACAATGGAGCATAATTACTGTCTATTTTATTTAATCTTACTGGAGTCAGATACCATCTCCAAATAGTTTTTTAAAAATTCTCTTTTATCCTTACTGACATATTTCTTAATATATGTCTGCCCCAAATATTTTTCCGCACCGCGTTTATTTATTTATTTATTTCATTTCTATACCGCCCCACAGCCGAAGCTCTCTGGGCGGTTCAACAATAATGCATTCGAAATCTCCTCCTCAAATTCCATATCCCATACCATCTTAAGATTTTATTTATTTATTTATTTATTTATTTATTTCATTTTTATACCGCCCAATAGTCGAAGCTCTCTGGATGGTTTACAGCAATTAACAAGACAGTCCCTGCCTGCAGGCTTACAATCTAAAAAGACACGACACACAAGGAAAAAGGAATGGGGAGGGAAGATGGGGGAATATTAATGAATACTCCTGGCAGGGCTGGTGGAATGGCCCTGCACTCCCTCTCTTCTCCCTCCTCTCAGCCTGCTGGAATGATTATCTTTTTGCACTTCAATTTTTTGAAACATTTTATATATCTCCTTTGTTAACCCTTGTAGCGGACGGGACCCCTCCTCCAAAGCCCACACGCTCAATGTGTACTTCACGCTCACCAAGTGCCCCCTTTTATTGGTCACTTCAGGCTTTAAGCTGTCTTCTTAAGCTGCGTTAGCCGATTATATGTCTTAGGGCTTATATGTAGCGGTTCACCCACGTTTGTTTGTCTTTATTAAGAGCAGTTTGTTTTATTTGATTACTTGAAGTAGGGTGAAGGAGGGGCACCCTACTTCTTACTTTCCTGTCCACCAGTCAGACTCTGGACACTTAGAACTTTGAATAAAAAGATTGATTTATTGTTCTAACAAAGTCTCAAAACTGATATTCAACTCAGGCACAGATAACTTGGATTTTCAACAGTTAATTCAAACTTGTTCTTTGCTTAGATTCAGGCTAAAGGCAGGCAGATGTTATACAGTGCTCTTTGTATCAATTTGGCTTGGATACTGAAAGTTGCAGTATCAGACCAGGGAACTTAACTGTCCCTCACACCAGTCCAGAGTTTCTCCTTCTTCCTCAGACAGAAGGTCCTTCACTCCCTAAGTGGAGACTCCTGTGAATTGTTCTATACTAACACCTTCACGTTTGCTTTCTCACAACTTAGTTACTAGATTTCCTGTCTGAACTCTTTTCTTCAGTACCATCTTTCCCTACCTACTCTACTAACCTTCCACTCCCTCTCTCACTCCAACCCACTCTCTCCCCAACTGACAACCGACTCCCCTTAACTGCCAACTCCCTGGGGTTCTATGCTCTCTGCTTCAACCAATCAGAGCCGCTGGAATGTTCAGGTTGGCCCCTCCCCAGGCTTCTGCCTGTCACTCCGCCACAACCCTCTGGAAGAAACGTTCCCTTCTGTAAGTTCTCTCTCTAGACAACACTTTATTTTCAAATCCAGTGAGTTCCCACTCTTGCTCATTTCTCTTCTTCCATTTCTTAGTCCACTGATCTAATTGCATTAAATTTAACCATGAAGTGCTACCCCTTTCTATCCCCCAGCATCTCTCTCATGCTGCCTAAAGGTAATGCCATCCCAAGGACGATATCTATATCTATATCTATATCTATCTATATCTATATCTATATCTATATCTATATCTATATCTATATCTAATCAATGCAATGCCGCTGTTCAATTGTATGAAAATCCTGACAATATACCAACATGGCTACTTGGTTTTCTTGTTTCTTTCATTCTTTTTGTCCAGCTAGATGGGGAGGTTTGAATTACTAAACTTTGGATATGAAGACTCTCCAGATAATAAGATAATGAGTGCATAGGTGTTGGTGGTTTGTTTCAGCTTTTTGAACATAAGAAATCTTCCACTGGTTTAGACTGAAATGGAAATGTGCTGCTTATTGCACAAAGAGAGTTTCTAAAATCAAGCCTGACTTTCTGTCTTGTTTTACCAATTTTAGAAATGGATGCTCTACACACATGCACGATTCACCCTTCTTTTCTGATTATTGCTGTCTGCCTCCCTGAATTGGATCCAGTCCCTCAGCTGACTCCAGATGCTTGCTATGTAGGTGGCAAAGAATCTTCAATCTTGTTCTTAATTACTGTGCCTCAAATTGATTTGACCTGAACTCTGCCTATTTTTCCAAGTATAGCAGGACCTCCAGGCTACCTCCCTAGTTTTTGGAACTAACTAACACACTGACTGACAAATAAGTAATTGTAAGGAACTGATTTACTGCCCAGCCAGACCCAGCTGGATATTAAATATTAATTTTTAATGTAACCAGTGATTTCCATTGCTTTTACCCATAAAATGTAATAAATTAATCCATATACTTGCAAATAATAGATTTGTAGTAGGCTGGTTATTATTTTATTTATTTTAGATAGAATGGTTCTCAACTAGTCACAAAGCTCCTCCCTCTCTCTCTCTCTCTCTCTCTCTATATATATATATATATATATATATTTAAAGAATTTGATGCTTTAAAGGGAAGATGTTTGTGAATTTCAAGGCTACACACATTCCTCGGGGTGCTGCTAGCATCTAAATAAGCCATAAAAACAAAAGCTCAGATGGTTTATGATTCCACTAGGGCCCCAAAATATAGCCTTGTCCGAGTTGTCATCTTTCCAATTCCTTCTTGTAGATCTTGCTCCCTTTCATATAACCTATTCTCTAGGCTTCAACCTTCTCCAGCAAATAGATCAGTCCAAGGACTGAATACTTAAATCATTGTTCCCCAGGACTGACAATGAAAAAAATTCATACCAATCTTTATATAGTAGTAGTAGTAGTAGTAGTAATAATAATAATAATAATAATAATAATAATAATAATAATAGATAAGAAGGTAGGTCTGATATTAATAGTATTCAGTATGGTATATGCAAAAAAACATAAAACACCAGACAGTGAAGTACAACCTGTTTATTACAAAGTGTAAGAGGAGGAACTGAGTTCTAGATGGCCCTGTAAATACAGTATGAGTTGTAAAAAAAACATTTTGATTATTGCTGGGCTGAAACCCCACCTGTCCTTTCTCAGCCTCTTTGTTTCCCTGCAAAAGAGGCCATTGTTTTCCTGCCTCTTTCTCAGGGATGTTGAGAATTCCAGGCACTCAGCTGCCTGCTAAGTGCCTGAAAGCTGCATGAGGTAGCTGCCTCCTCCTCCTCCTCCTCCTTCTGACTTCAACAGATTTTGAACAAGAACAAAATCAAACTAAAAATCCCTTGTTCAGCATTCAGGCACTTTTTGGGTGCCAGCAAGATATTTTTGGTTTGGTTTTGTTGTTGTTAAAATTCCTTTTAACAACAACAAGAAGACCACCACCACCACCACCATCTCCACCTCACTCTGCTTTCCAGCACTCAACAGGCAGCAGCACTGGAAAGCCCCAAGCGAGGAAGTCTTGGCTAAGCCCTCTAGGGGGCTTTTCAGGAAGCACAAGCAGCCTGAGAGCCATCATGGATGGAATGGGATAAAAATGGTAAAATAAAGAGCACACACCTCAGTAACCTCCTTACAGTAAGGTAAATACTGAAGCCCTGCACCCTGAGAAATATTTCTGTAATTCTCACTCCTTCCCATGATGTTCGGGTACAATTTCCCCCCTCCCCACAATGAATCATCAAAAATAAATAGATCAAAAAATTTGACACAGAGCTAATTTTGATGAGTTGCTCTTAAGGAGCCAGCTCATCACAATAATAAACCCAGTTAATATTTACCCTGCAGGCCTGGACCCAGCATAACCATCAGATCACCTATTCACTAGTTTGTTAAGAATCACTTGTTTCTTTATACTGTACAAGTTACTGTACAAGGGATGGGTGAATCTATCAGTTTCACTTTCACCCATGTTTGATTTTTTTTTTTTTTAATGCAAGTTCTTTCTCTCCTGAATATGAAGAACTTTGAGAACGTTGGTAAATTCTTATTTAAAAAATGAACTGGAACGAAACTCTTGCCCATCTGCGCCAGCCAAATTCAACAGGTACAAGTATTCCTACCATGGGGAGGATTATGATGTATCTGCCTGCCGTGTAGCTGTTAAGGATGAGGAACTTTGGGGGGGGGGAAGAGATGACAACCCTAATTCAGCATGACAAGCATAGCTGAATACATGGGGATTCAAACCCAGGCTTTTCAGAACTAAGCACTCAAAGCCTTCTGCCTGGATGGACAAATCTATTTTGCCCGCATTCAAGTTGTTTTAATCTCAAGTTCTTTTTGTCTCAAATATGGAGAACTTCGTGAATTTTGGTAAATTCTTATCAAAGCCAATCTGAAATGAAATTCCCTCCCATCCCTATCAGGTGTACATATCAACCTAATTTTGGAAAGAGACCTGAAATTCATGGGTAAGGTAGTTTTGATGAGATACTTCCCAATCAAATGGAACCTTACACCAGGACAGTGAAAATCAATCACCCATGCCCTGTATATGGCATGTATATTCCATATATCCAAGTATATTCATCCCTCAGCAGTGTGAAAGCAAACATAGTACATCAATTCATCAACAAACAAATGAACCTTTCACATGCCCTGCATGAATTAGCAGGATTCTGTAGAATGCAGGAGGCAGATAGACCTCATGGCAAGCCTGTACTGAACTCTATATTTAGAGTGCCGCCTTAAGTCCCAGTATTGGGGGAAAGATGAGGTATAAATAAATAAATAATAGTTAGATTATTCTGTTACCTTCTCTCTCCCACTGCTACCCATCCACCCCAGTCTTTCCTTATCTTCCCCTCCTTCTTGTTTCACCTATATTTCTTGTGTTATTAAAACCCAAAATCTAATAAAGTGTATTATTATCATTGTTGTTGTTGTTGTTGTTGTTGTTATTTTATTTACTTTACTGAATTTTCTTCAGTAGCTCAATGGTAGAGCACTTATTTTGCATTCAAGAGGTCCCAGGTTCAATGCCTGATGATGACTCAAGTTAGGGCTGGGAAAACTCCCATCTAAACCCCCGGAGAGCCACTTCCAGTCATTGTGGACAGGACTGAGCTAGATGAACCAGTGGTCTGTCTCTGACTAAGTAAAAGGCAGCTGTCTAAGGGCCACACTAGTACACATTCTCTTAAAGTCATTCCCATAAACATGCTCCCGTACGTTTACTTAACTGTGAGTTTCCTTGTACTGTCCCATCAGCAACATGCTTTGATAAACAGACTGCAGTTAGAATGTTGAGGGAGAACCTCAGTGAAAACAACATTATGGTAACATTTCGTTTTCCCCTAAGTCCCTACATTCCTAAGCAAGTGAATGGGGTGGTGGTGGTTATGGGATTGCCCATTGCCAGTTGGATGAACAGCGGGATTCATACTAGTAGCAAGTACTCAGAAATATAGCATGAAATCTTTTGCCATGTCAGCCATCAATGAAAGACACTGGAGAAATGACATGTTCAAGGAATAGGAGGCATAGGCGT
The DNA here is from genome assembly GCA_021292165.1 of Shinisaurus crocodilurus. NCBI lineage: Eukaryota > Metazoa > Chordata > Lepidosauria > Squamata > Shinisauridae > Shinisaurus > Shinisaurus crocodilurus. Next base: position 161,007,912 of record CM037879.1, read on the forward strand.
GTTTTTGTTTTCTTTCAGTTTAACCGTGTTCATTTCAGTCAGTGACTGTTAGGTTCAATCAGGCTGTTATAGTGTGTATGCGGGGGGGGGGCTATAAAAAGACGATTGAAAAACTAGTTTCGTGAAAGCAAGGTACAGTAGCTGGCATCCTAGAACGCCCACTGCAAAATGCTTGCTGCCAATATGTCTCACTATTATTTCATGTTCAATTACAGGGAGTAGGAAGAAGACGGCCAACTTTCCTCCTCTTTTCATGAAGTAGAATGTTTGCTATTTTCTTACTGCACTTTCAGAAAAGGAGAGAGAGAGAGAGAGAGAGAGAGAGAGAGAGAGAGAGCAAGAGCTACGTGCGAAAAGCTGCTCATAAAACCTTGAGGGACAAAAAGTTATTGTGGAACTTCTTGGCTCAATATGACAACAGCAGCCAAAGTGTTTAAATGGTGCCCCACAGCAACAAAACATGTACTTAGTATAGCCCTGGTATTTTCACTGGGAACAAAACTGTTTAATTTAAAGCCAAGACTGCAGCCTTGGACATAACAAAGAAAGAACATTTCAAGAGATGACCTGGCAGAGATTTTCTTTTTTTAAAGGACAAAGGTGGATCGGATCATCAGACGCGGCCAACTACAGATTCAGATCTCTCATGGGATCTTGCGATCCAGACAGTTTGTTCTGCTGTTGAGATTTCAGTGGGGTTTATGGATGCATAACTGAGTGTAACAGAGACACCAAATGGTTCATTCACATTTTCTTGGGAGAGGAAACATTAGACCCACTTCTCACATTCATTTTTGATCCAGGTCCAGTTCAGACACTTGGCATTCTTTCTATATAGAATGGCCTCGGTGGCCATGGACACACATCCATGTTGAGGAAATAAAGCTACCCTCGTTGCCAACACTGCATCTATCGGCATTGAATTGTATGACTGCAGCAGCTGGGAAGGGGAGGGGGACATGCCTCCACATTCACATTAATCATCACTCCCTAAAGGGTGATCATCAGGGACACCCTGGTATGTACTTCCTCCATATGACTGCATCTCCAAGAATGCTTGCATGACTCCATACTGAGCTGGGATGGGGACGGTGTGGCCCACAGAAATTCCCCATCCAGCCCACAGAGGCTTTGGCTCCACTCCATCCACAGGCCCTGTTCACTACCCTTCCCAAACCCCACCACCTTGAAGGCTACCAGGGGCTTGAAGGGAAAGGGAATCTCCTTCCCCCAGGAGATAACAGGGGGAAGATACGAGGGGGATTCCCCTTATTTAGTGTGCTCCTCCTCCTCCCTATTGGGAGGGGGAGCAGAGCACTAAATGCTTTGACTACCCTGCGTCCTCTCCAATGTGGGAAGGCATGGCACACAGCGAGTAAAGCATCCTTGGCTGAAGTGGCTGAGATATTTTTCTCTGATTAAAAAAAAAGAAAACTTCAAAAGTTAAACGCAAAGGCAGTTGGGAACCATCTGAAGAAGATCCTATGACTTTGGAAAGTATCACGTTAAGGAGGAACAAAAAATGAATGAAGACAGACTAGCATGTTGGTCCCAAAACTAGGATGGTGTTGCAATTGTGTTGACACAAGCAAATATATCCCCAGACAGATGTTTAAACTCTTCCCTGATCAAATTCCCTAATGTTTCTCTTAATACCTTTTGATCCATATTCTATTGTTTTGTTGCATTTCTTTGCACTATAATAGCTGGCATTTATCAAGAGCCGAAAGGTATTTGTTTGCCTGGGTTCTTCGTGGTAGGTACCACAAAGAGGGAGAAGGTTTTGTCAGCCAACCATTTCAAATTGTTCCCAAACACCATCGGGTCTTTTTACAAGTTCAGACTTCCAATTAAGATCATGCTAGGAATGCAATCAAAGATCTCAGCACTCACAAGTTAATTATGTCCTCAGGCTAAGTTATAACATCCTTGTTTGTTTTGGAGGGGTTTGTTATTGGTGCAGTTTGTTGTCATTATTTTTGTCCACTTCATCTAATAAAGTAAAATGTTAGAGAGATACAGATTTTTGTCAGCTGTTGTGAGGAAAGCCCTATGGCGAGGCTGTGGGAGCTTTTGTTACAACTAAAATGCAGAGATGGTGATGGAAATGAAACATTTTCCAATAATTAGCAACTCTGGATCGTCCCTGTCCCAAATTATCCACAGCCTGCCACACTGCATAAAGCTCAGAGATTTTTACTGGTTGTTGTTGCAGATCTAGCCAACTTATTCATCCCCAAAATTGGCTGGACTTGCGCCATGCAAATGCATGCATCGCTTTTAGGCTGTAAGAGAGATTATTTCATTTGGGTTCATGGAACACTGAACAAGTGTCAAGAGATAAATACTGTGACGATATAATAATTCTTCCTAAAATTCACTGTCTGCCTGATTTTACAAGAGACAAAAAATAACATCTGAGAATGGTGACAATGCTTGCTTGCTACTTCCAAATTAATCCAGCTTGGAGTTCTATTAGCTGCCTTGGATAACTCTAATTGGTCGATGGTTCTCTAGATAATAACCAGATTTTGATTTGGACTGTTCTGTCATGCCAAACCTGGTCTCCTGCTGAAAGTAAGTTAACTTACAGTTAATATTTCTGGTTTTTTATACAATGTACTGCCCATATCAATTTACCATGATGACCCCAATGAGTTGATAGGACACTCCATTAAACTAGCTCCCAGATATTGGCAATTCACAACAGAATAGCTGTTTTATTCCTTGTTTGTTGAAATCTTTTTATATCTACAGGGAAAATATTCATGCCTTTTCTTACTTTGTGTATACAGTAATACCTTGGATTGCAAGTAACTTGGTTTGAGAGTGTTTTGCAAATTTTAAAATATTTATTATTATTATTTTTGACTTGATATACAAGCGACGTCTTGCAATACAAGTACTTTAGTACGGCTTAAATTAAAAATCTCCATACAATTTTTTGGGGGGGAATTCTGTTTTGACATACAAGTGTTTTGGATTACAAGCACGTTTCCGGAATGAATTATGCTCTCAATCCAAGGCATGACTGTACGCTAAAAGGATTTCTTCTTTTACAACTTCCCTGAGAGCAGGGCCTTTCCATTCATTTCAACAGGGAAGCATATTCAAGCACATATTCCTTGTACACACAACTCTTGTTTCCCATCACTGCAGTGAATAGGAGATTCCAGGTGTTCAAGAGCTCCATGTGTGCACTAGAGCACACATGCTAATATGAAGGGGGGCATTTATTTTGGATCTTTTCTGCATTATCTCCCATTTGTTCACAGCCTTTGTAAAATGATGAACACAGCAATTCAGTTGATGCCCATCCTGGACCAAGTGAAGCAATACCATTATTTTCTAACACATGGAATCTGGGCTGGTATAAATGAATTGCAAATGGATAGTTGTCAGGGGTGGGGTGGGGTTGGAACACCCAATTACTGATTCGTGTAACCCTAACCCTAAATTCAGTCATGTTGCCCCAAATCAAATCTACTCCCAGAAAGACTCATATGCAACATCTCAACATAACACTTTGGGAAACAAATCATTATCGTCATGACTGGGAATCTGGAGAACCATCTTAGCCAGTTGCATGTTAGGGGAGGGAGGGAATAACTTCTCCCAGACCTTTATGAACAAACAGCTGATTCATAATCCATGGGATGGGGCAATAGATAGAATATTCATTTACAACATCTGAGTCTGAAGAACGGAACAGCAGACATAATAGTAAAAATAAGGCTTAGCTTACTATAGTTGCCATTGGCTAGTCAGGTGACTGACACCCAACTGGACCAATCAGTCATTGAACTGAAAATCCCAACTTTCCAGACCTGTACCAAATAACTTCCCCTTGTACCACAAAATGTGGTAGTAGGGAGTATCTGAGGATTTGGAAACACTGTCCCTAATGTCATTTTCAAAATACATAAAAGAGCCTTCTACTTCACCTTATCTAGTCAAGCACTATCAACTCTAATAAATCGACTGAGCAAAGGAGAAAGCGGATGGTAACACTAATAAATAACAATTTCTGCTTCATAAAAGCATCTCAAATAACATTTCCATGCAGCAGGATTGCTTTCACAATGATTGACCAGCATGGTAGAAATCAGTGGTTTATTACCCATATTTTACAGCTTCCAGTGATTGCTGCTTGCTAGCTGTCTTACTTTTAAGAGCTTTCATGTGGAAAGAGAGGCGGTGGGACCCTACATTTTCTATAGAAGATATGAGGACTCCTTGCAAACACTTTGGTTGCTCTTTGTGGTCTCCTGTTGCCATTCTTGGTGATTTATATGTTATCACAAAAAGGTTATATCTTTAAAAATGTGCCAGGAAGGATCTCAGTTGTTGTTTTGTAATCTGAGACAAATGTGTATAGACTCCCATTTCAGTAAATAAAACACAGCATCTGGGAACACAACACTGTGACAGACAGTACACCACTCAGAAGTACGAAATGTCTCCAGCTTTTTTGTTTGTTGGTTGGTTTTTTAATAAAATCTTATTGGAGGTGCTTTACTCAATCAAGGCCAAACCAGATATATACTTATTACCCAGCATCCTTGTCATGCCCCTGCCCATGGGCAAAGCATTATAGCAGTAAGTATGTGAGGGGAGCAGGGAGTGTGAGAGGAGTGTGGAATGTTGAGATGTCTGCTGATTGGCTGAGAGAGTGAGAAGGGGGGGGGTGAAGCCTGTGTTATATAAACAGTGGGCGGTGCTTTTCAGGAGAGAAGTCTGAGGGGAGTCTAGAGGGAGTCTGAGGGGAGTCTGAAGTCTAAGAGGAGTCTGAGGGGGAGTTTTGAAGAGAGAGAGTTTGGAAGAGAGGGAGAAGAGGGGGAGAGAGGGTTGAGAAGTCTGTGTGGGGTTGGAAGCGAGAGTCTTGTCTGGGAGGGAGGGAGGGAGGGAGTTTTCAATATTTAGAATCTCTTAACATGATCTGTTTCCCTACCACTCTTAATCTATATATATAAAAGAAGAAGTCCTGACTGACTGACTGACTGACTGACTCATCAACGCCCAGCTCAAACCGTTTAACGTAGGAATGTGAAATTTGGAAGAAACATTGTTTTTATGACGCAGGCACCCACTAAGGAAGGATTTTTGGAAATTCCATCCCTAAGGGGGTGAAAAAGAGGGAAGAATTTTTTAATGACTGACTGACTGCTGTGTGCGGGGCATCCGTCCAGAACATTAAAAAATATGTTATTATTAGTCTGTTTACCATTTATTTATATCTATAAAAGAAGAAGTCCTGACTGACTGGGATATGGGATAATTTGTCTGTGGGGGATACACTCTTTTAAAATACTATTGTTGTTTATTGTGGTGTTTCTGCTCGGTAGACATTGTGTACCTTTCTCACTGCCCCCGAATAGAATTTATTAACTCCCTATCTCTTTCTCTCTCTGCTTCAAGCTTTCTCATTTTAATCTCTCTCTCTCTTTCCTCCTTTTCTGCCTCAAGCTCCATTTTCCTAAATTCTAATTTGTTTTCCGGTTCTGGCCAGGGGGAGTTGGTGTTCATACCACGAATACCTCTTATTCCTTCAGAATATCCGTTTGAAATCAAAAGACTTCAGTTCCCCCTAAAGGTTTGTTTCGCCATGACCATCAACAAGTCGCAGGGGCAGACATTGCAGGTGGAGGGGATTGACCTAAGGGAAGACTGCTTTTCACATGGGCGGTTTTACGTGGCCTGTTCCAGAGTGAGCTCACCTAACTCTCTGGTCATCCTAGCACCTGAAGGGAGAACCACTAATGTAGTTTCCAAAGAAGTACTGAAATAGTGTGGGGTTTTTGGTAGGTTGCAGATGCCAAATAAGTAATTTTTAAATTTTTGGTCTGTCTCATTGTCTGTTTCCAATAACACCACAAAAAAATTCATAGACGCATATGAATGGAACAACTATTTTTGTTTTGTAGCCAATATGCCCCGACTAACGTCTGCAATAAACATTGCTTATTACATTAAGGCATCAACCTGTAAATTATATTTCGTACAGTTTGGACAAAAAACTCATGTTTCTTTTAAAAACAATTGTACCAAATCCTAAAATCCACGCAAGCGAAGCCACGGGCAACAGCTAGTTGTAATTAAATAAACTTGTTTCCTTTTAAAACTTAAAAGGAGTGGTCTGAATTGGTTACCCTGAAGGGGTTGGTGGCAGCAGAAGATATTAAGGGTATTGATTTTTGAAGCGCTTGCAGAGGTGGTGGGCTGGGCAAAGGAGCAGGTGGAGGGAGGTCTGACAGGTGGCGGTAGCATCAGGATGATTTGACCGTAGTAAAGTGTCGGGTTCAAATCACAGTGTGGAGGTCTGTCAATCGTCATCTACCATGGCTATTTTTCATGGTGGCTATATGCTATATCCAGGTTCAGAGGTGGCATGCCACTAAATACCAGTTGTGGCACGTCAACAACAGACAGCATCCTGTTCCCACCATGGCAAACCCAATGCCCTCTTATTTATTTATTTTATTAATTAATTAATGTTTACCTTGCCTTTCAATCAGAAAACGGTGCTCAATGTGGCTAACAACAATTTAAAAAAGAACATTTAAAATTATATATATATATATATATATATATATATATAATTAAATCAATCATAAAGCAAATAAATTAAAAACAAAATTTAAAAAACAACAACACAAAAATAAAAGAACACAAACAGCACCGAACCCAACAGACCAGCTTACATGCTAAAGGCCTGCTTGAATAAAAATGTATTTGCCTGCCGGCAGAAGGATGACAGAGAGGGAGCCAACCTAGCCTTCCTCAGCAGGGCGTTTCATAGCCTGGCAGCAGCCACCGTGAAGGGCCTCTCTCGCATCCCCACCAAACACGCCTCTGATGGCAGTGGCACTAAGAGAAGGGCCTCCGTAGTTATCTTAAAACCTGGGCAGGTTCTTGTGGGACAAGGCGGTCTGTTAGGTCTACAACCAGTTGATATGTCAAACCCTATTACAGATACAACAGAGCATAGATATGATACACTCATGTTGTTTGTTGCATTTTATTAGCCTCATCGGATCGTGTCCAGAGGGATCATACCTGAAAATGCTTTGCGTGCAAAAGGTCGTGCAAAAGATGCCAGATTCAATCCCTGGCATCTCCAGGTAGGGATGGAAAAGGTGTCAGCCTGAGGCCCTGCAGAACCACTGCCAATCAATGCAGACAATACTGAGCTAGATCAACCTAGTGGTCTGACCTGGTATAAGTCAGTTCCCTATGAAGCCTATGAAGATTTTGTGTAGCACTGCACTTTATAATGCACATAAAATAACCAAAGATTACTTGTGAAACGTTCAGTTACTCAAGATCCAACTCAGTACATTTTCCTATCAAGATCAACCTCTAGGCTTTCATTATGTAAGATCCTTAATGTTGAACTGTTCAAAATATGTCTAGAAAACACACAGACTCTGGCAATTTCCATGTTGAAACAAATAAAACAAGAATGTAAAAAAGATCCTAACAAATAGCCATTTTGCTGATACCTCTCTGCTGTTCTTTACAGTATTGTATTGCAAAATGGGCAATATTCAGGATAGTATTACAACCAAAATATTAAAATGGCTAATTTCCAGAGATATTTTTTACATGGTAGTATAATCCAAATTTGATTTCTTGAATTAGATTATGTTATATTGAAATTGGCATTGTAAATATTTTAACACATGCTCACATCTTGCTTCATTGTGTTGTGTTGAACTATTTTCTCAGGACATTGGGGCATATCAAAACAGTTCAGCATGCCCAAACCACTGACAAGTCAACATCTGTAGATTTCTTCATTTTTAAAATGGCCTTATGTATTGGTTCTTCTTAAAAGAATGAGCAATGGTTTTCTTTGTGAAACCTTTAAATGTTTCCTTTTTGAGTACTGTGTGTGACACCAAAATAGGAAGATGATATATATCTGGGGAAGGAAAGGTAATTTCCTCTCCTATCCCTCAGCAAAGGGCTATATAAATCCTATATATTACTGTTATATACACCCCTTTGCTACTGTATGTAGCAAATATGTAGTGTTTGACTGAACCAAATTAAGTTAAATATTAAATGTTATTGCCTATGATGTCCAATAGCTGTCAGTATTTGACAGCCAAGATTCAATTCAATGGTGGCCTTTGTATGGATTTATTTATTTATTTATTATTAACATTTATATATCACCTTATTTGCTAAGCCATCTAGGTGGTGCACAGCAATTTTAAACAATAAAACTTTAAAACAATATAAACAAAACAGTAAAACAGTAAAATATCAGAACATTAAAACATTGGCTAGATTAAAAGCCAAGGGAGTGTGGGCTAATCATAGTTCTTGAGGGAGTCCATTCCACAGTCTGGGAGCAACACAGGAGAAAGCCCTTTCACATGTGCCCAACAAATGGGCCTCTTAATGGTGCCCTCAAAAGGGCCTCTCCTCCAGATCTTAATACCTGGGAAGGTTCATAACAGGACAGGTGGACCCTTAGAAACCCAGGTCCAAGTAGTTTAGGCTTTAAAGGTTAGAACCAACATCCTGAATAAAGCCTGGAAAGCAATTGGCAACCAGTGCAGGCCTTTCAAGACAGGTGTAATATGGTCCTGATACCTTGCGCCAGTTAGCAGCCTAGATGCCACATTTCCACCAATTGTAGCTTTTGGATGCATTTCAAGGGTAGCCGCATGAATCATGACCACCATCCCTCAGGCCTTCCAGTGTGCAGCAGAAGATTCTGATGAGGACAAAGCACAGGCTACTTCCTCAGTGAAAGTCAGTGCTTTATTCAGGGCCAGAGGACACAGCTCTGCCATCATCCTCCGGCTCAGAGGAGGAGTTACCAGCAGAACTTCCATCTCCCCAGTCTCAGGCAACAAAATCAGGCAAGGGCACTTTAATAATCCAGTAAGCTCCTCTGGATGGGGCGGAGGTGACCACACTACAGGTCTTGTCAGCCTACATAAGGCTTCAGTTAGCTCTAGCTACCTACTGAGGAGGAAACATCCTCCTATTGCCCTAGTAGGAGAGAGGTCCAGCCAGCTTGACCCACTTGCAGCCATCCAGGGTCCTACTTTCTTCCTGGGCTTGTTCGCATGACACGGGAACCGTGGGGGAGCAGAAGTCCCCCGCGGTTCCCATGTCATGTGAACGCCGACCGGGGGTGCCCCTGCGGGAGGGCCGCGCGCGGGACACACGCAAAGTGACCATGGTCGGTAGAGGGGGAAGCCCCTACCGCGCGTGGCCACCATGCCGTGCAAACAGCGGACGGCCGTCCCGCGGGGTCCGCACAGAGGCGGCTGCCGAGAGCGGCCGGAGCTGCCGCCGCTCCAGCCCATAGGGGCAAACGGCCCCTCTGGGCATCCTGGGCCCCCGCCCCCTAGCACTGGGAGGCCCACACTGTGGTGCAGGGACTGCAGGGTCTGCCCACGTGCGTGGGGCACAGGTCGTCTGCGGCGCCCTGTCAGACCCCACGGACGGCCCCGTGGTGCCTCCCCCACCCGCAGTCTGGGTCGTGCGAACTGGCGCCCTGCCTTGATCCATGTTTCTGCCTTGAAATTGCTACCAGCTTCCTCTGAGAGCCTCAAGGGACCCTGGAATGGGACACCACATAGAACACAATAGTCTAAACATGATGTAACCAAGGCATGGATAACTTTTGCCAAGTCAGACCGATGCAGGAAGTATAATGTGCAAATACACTCCTTGCCACCACTGTCACCTGAAGATGCAGGGATTCACCTCATTCATTTATCCAGTCAGAAAACATTCCCTTGAATGGATGACAAAAAGCAAATAATATAGTTTGACATTCAAAATCCAAAGGATGAGGCCAAATTCTGAATTGAAAATCCAAATTTAAAAATGGGATATTTCATCAAATATCTTATTGCTTCCCCTCCTATGTTTTCTGGGGCCAGGGAGAAATAAGACCAGGGTTCTAGTCCTCATTCAGCCATCAAGTTCCCTGAGTTAACTTGGGCTAGCTGCTATCTTACAACCAAAACAACAGCTCAGAATTGTTAAGGGGCCCAGTGTGTGCTGCTCTGACCCCTTTGGAAGAAAGGCAGATTATGAATATAATTCATTCACACTGAATACATTCTTCTTAAATAACCCCCTTCTTCAATACTCAAAGGGAGAATGTTTTTTGGGCGGTGACCCGGTGGAATGCTCTCCCCAGCAAGGTCTGCCTGGCACCAACATCGTTTGTCATCTTTTGGTGCCAGCAGGTTCCTCTATTCCTGGGTATTTGATGGCATATGATTTGATGGCGTATTCCTCTTTACTAACAGGATAATGCTCAAGGCACAGGAGCCCAGGAAATAAATGGTCACACACAAAAGGAAATTATATGTAAAGAAATTATACTTCACAAATAGCACAGGAGCTTGTATATTTATGAATATAATACTAAACAAGAATATTCCTCTTTACTACTTCTGTTGACTTGTTTATGGATGTCACTGAAATATTAGGTGTTTTATGGGGTGGTAATATTTTAGTGGATGCTTGTTTCTAGCTGTTTTAAATTTTGTATGTTTTAATTTTGTTGCAAGTTGCCTAAATCTTTTCTTCTTCTTTGTTTTTTGTTTGTTTGTTTGTTTGTTTTGAGAAAGGCATCTATGAAATCTAAGTGAGGAGGAGTGGGAGGAGGATTTCCAAAGTACACCAGTCTAAAAGATCCAAAAATCCTCAGCTAGCAGCAAGTATTGTCTGTATACTTTGCCACCTCACTTGCTGAAGTGGGAGCTCGCATTTAATTGCCTCTATGCGCTCAAGAAGTCCACAATCTGTTGTCAGCTAACAACAAAAGAAACACAAAGCTTAATGAATCTGATGGATTAAGCATATATTCTGTGGACATTATGGCATCAACATCTGTTTGTGAGCATGTCTTGCAATTAGAGCGGAAGCACACACACACACACACACACAAAGTTTACCAGCGTGAGTAGTCCCTTGCTGCTGTTCACCCCAGTAGGCACACTTATCATCGAAAGCCAGCAATGTGACCATATGGTGTAGGATAAAGAGAGAAGGATGGGGACGATGAGGAGACTGGAAAAGTGAAGGAAGGCACAGATTTCCATGTGAGGCAGAGCCAGAGTTAAAATCAGATTAGTGCATTGTTCTGCGATTCTCCCTTCTTCTTGGGATTCTCTGATGCAATCCTAAAGCCAGGCTGGTGGCTATATCAAAGGATTACAGCCTATCGTCAACAGCAGACGTGTTTCCCTCCTGGGTTTCAATAGCAAATTGACACCTACCAAATCCACAGTGACAGCAAGAAGAAAACATATTGCACTTATTAATGCAAATAGCTTTTGAGAGAGATATACACATATACGTACACACAAGGTTATAAGAAAGTTTGGGGACCTCAGGACTGAGCAGTAAAGGCTGCATTGTCATCAGGCAACCAATAACAGCTGCATGGCTGATGTTAAGGTTCATAGATTTCATAGAGTTGGAAGGAGCCTACAAGGCCATCGAGTCCAACCCCCTGCTCAATGCAGGAAACTAGAGGAGGGGTCTCCCATCCAAGTAATAACCAGGCCTGACCCTGCTTAGCTTTCCACGCTCAGACAAGCTGAGCCAGCGTAAGCTCCCAAAACTCAAAATGCAGACATAAACAGTGCCATTTATGCACTGTGCATTCATGTATATAAAATGGTGTTCACTAGCAAAGTCCACGCATGTGAAAGCTCGATCATGACTGCAATTTGTACTCATTCCCACTGCTCAAATGAAGCTACATGTCTTTTATTTGTACTTGGGGGCACCTTTCCTGGAGGAAAGTAGTAACTTATGAAGCAAATCTTAGGCAGGCAGTAAATGTGTTAGCATCTAGGAAAGTAGTCTGCGGGTATCGATCTGGTGTGGATGGAGGAATTTCCAAGTGGGCAAGGGCAGTCGGTGCCGCCATCTCTGGAATGCTGGGGGGGGCATCTATATTAGTGCTGTGCCAAAAAATTCCCCCACGGTTTTTTGTGGGTTTTTTTTACCACTCTCATTCAATTTGATAGAAAACAAATGGCTTACAAAAATAAATTCAATCATGAAGAAAATTTCGCAGAAATTCTTATGGGTAGGGTTTGGGTTTCTTGTGCTCACCTTACTGAAGAGATGGCTGGGGAGTGTGTGCAAGTGTCTTTTTTTTTTTTTTTCATTGTGCAATCATCTCTCCGGCAGCCTGTAGCCACCTTGGCTTCCCACACTTCAGTTAAAGCCTAGGAGAAGAAGTCATGAGGTAATTCTTCTCATAGAGCGTTTTCAGTTCAGGAAGCACAGGCAGCATGGGAGGCTGCAGAGAAATGTGTAATATAAAGACAACACATAAACACAGTACTCTCGGCCACCTTGCAGTGATTAGGTGAGCTCAAAAACACCAAAAAATAAATAAATAAATTATAAAACAGCCTGAGAATGAAGCAGAACAATGGAAGCCTCTCTCATGGAGGAAGAAAATTTTCTGGAAATTGGAGGACAGATTTTGGCTCAGCACTAGCTCCACCTCTTCCTTGGAGTAGGACAGAACACTGCCCCCCCAGACCTGCAAAATGGGGGGGCAGTCTACCAGACAGGTGATACTGTTGCCACTTGCAGTGGCAGCACACACACAAAACCCCAAAACCCTTCGGAAAAAAAGAAAGAAGCTGTGCTACAGTGCCTGCCCATGGTGAGCCCTACCTGTGTGAGAAACTCTTGAGAATGTTTCCTTCCCCTAGAGAAATTCAGTGAAATTGTCCCCCCAATTGCTCTGTCCACAAATAGGGTGAAGAATGTTGAGATGTCATTTGTGCACAGCTCTAAATATACACCTAACTCTCAGGAGGAAATTTGAAAGCTAACTGGGAAGATTTTAGCTACTTAGATGTAACCCACATTTGTTTGAAACCCACAATAATACTTGACTGTAAACATTGTTATAAACTCATCTATCTATCTATCTATCTTTTACACACACACACACACACACACACACACACACACTCCCAATGGACATAATATATTAGGGATGTATATCAAATTCAGATGATGCCCAAACAGAAGTGAACCCTTTCAGACAATTTCTGGTGCTTCCTGAGTCAAAGTGGGTTGCCAGAACTGAAGTTGGGCCAGTACTAGTCATTACCATTTCATGCACAGAGATGCAGAAATTCTGTCTCCTCTTCAAACAACATATTTTGGTCTTGTTTCTTCAAAACACTGATGAGTGGGGGAGGAGGAAGGGAGTGTGGTTGAGTGACTGACAGGTCTGCCTTCTAATCCTAGGGCACGTTTTACCAGGGGCTCTAATCACTAAGCTTTCTGGGGAGGGCAAAACTGTGACCGTGAGATGGCCATTCTTCCAACACCACTAGTCACTTCATTGTGGAAAAGGAGCCTTAAACTGGTTTTCAGTCCTCCCTAGGTCCTGCACCTATCCTTCTGAAACTTTGCAGATTTCTTATCAGGGGACATTTCTATAATGTGTGTCATTTTCACACAAACTGTCCCAAAAACCTGGAGAGGAGAGAGAGGGGGAACAGGAAGTGAATCACTCTACCCCCCCCCCAAGTTTGAGGATTCCACTTCCCCTTTAACCGCTGCACCTATCCTTCTGAAACATTGCATGATTATTACTTAGGGACACCTCTAGGATGTCTGTCATTTTCAGAACAATTGTCCTCAAGGGACATGGGGAGATAAGCAGGAGAGGCTGGTGACTCCTGTGTCAGTGGGGCTCCTCATCCATTGCAGCTTTTATTCTGAGCTTTATCAGAGCTATCCATGGTGCTGTAGCCCATCCGCAAAATAGGTTCACCACCATGGAGAACCATGGATAGCTCCTATAAAGCTCAGAATAAAAACTGCAATGGATGAGCCACAATGACATAGGAGTCACCAGCTTCCCCTGGAGATAAGCATGTCCTCTTTGGGATGCCCTCAAAAAGTCAAGGCTGCTCTTGCATGAAACCCCTGTGCCTATTTATCTAAAACTTGGCAGGCTCAATCCTCTGAAATGGGAGAAATATCCCTGCAAATGTCATCCACTCCTTCCAAGAAATTTTTTTTTTTTAAAGGATTTGGCAGTTCTCTCTAAATCGAAACATAAAGGCGCATAGCCCTGTACCTATTTTTATGACATTTGGCAGGTGTAATTCCCTCCTAAAGGACTACTGTTACTGCAACTATCATCCAATTCTGACAAAGAAAAAAAAAGTTGTAGCTATTTTTGTATTTTCCGTGATAGTCAATGGGAGGCAAGAAGCCTCAGATATCCACACCTCAGCTCTGGTTTGGTACTTGAGTTGAAGCAGACAGCCTCCGAATCAGTCCGAGCAGAATTAGGCTGGTTTCCAAAGTGCCAAATTGGGTTTTAAGTCAAGTATGGTGTTCAGTGCCCGCTTCTAATACTCTGGAGGAGGTTTTTGTATCATTTTGTTTTATGAAATCATTTCAATTTTATGTTGAAAATCTTACCAGTTTTATAGCCACACAATGAATTTTACCACCACTGCATTTTAAAATATTCTTCAGGTTTGGCCCCCTTGTCCACGTCTCTAGAAGTTGAATGTGAGCCAAAGGGAGATGCAGTTTGCAAAATTTGGCAAGCACATGAGGCAGTATCCAATGCAGTACAAGCACTAATGTAAGTTACGCACTAGCATTAGGGACCTCTAGCCCAATGCCAATACCATTAGCTGGTACACTGGGATTCTTTGGAAAACCTGTTGTGCCAGATACAGTAATACCTTGGATTGCAAGTAACTTGGCTTGGGAGCATTTTGCAAGACAAGCAAATTTTTAAATATTTATTTATTTATTTATTACTTGATATACAAGCAACATCTTGCAATACAAGTACTGTAGTATGGCTTAAATTAAAAATCTCTGTACAAATTTTTTGGGGGGGATTTCATTTTGATATAAGAGTGTTTTGGATTACAAGTGCATTTCTGGAACAAATTATGCTCTCAATCCAAGGCATGACTGTATTGGCATTGTGGTAGAGGTCCCTGATGCCAGCGCAACATATTTTATGTTAGCGCTCGTGTCAATTTGGATACTGCCCATGGAGACAAAATCAGGGGAGGCTGGCGACTCCCATTTCGGTGGGGCTCCTTTTCCATTGCAGGTTTTGCAGGTTGTATTTGGAGCTTTATAGGAGCTCCACCTCCAAAATAGGTTCACCACCATGGAGCACCATGGATAGCTCCTATGAAGCTCCAAATAAAAGCTTCAAAACCTGTAATGGAAAAGGAGCCCCACCGAAATAGGAGTCACCAGCCTCCCCTGGACAAAATGTATGTTATTCTTCCCTTCCCATACATATCCCAAAACAACCTAATAAGAGAGTAAATGTTCCACAAGGAGCTCAAGTTGCAGGTAAATGCAACCAGATCTAGTGTGAGATGAAGCATTCTAGTAAAACATTCCTAAATTAAAAACAAAAACCTCAGTTGTGAAATACTTTGCCAACACACCCTGCTGCATAGGCCTGTGCAGGACACCCAGTTGCAGAGTAAATGCATATAATAAAGCAGGCAGAGAGCAGCCTTCAGTAATGTGATGGTGATGGTGATCTTTGGTGTGAAGATGAAAACAGTATTACAAGTCCACAACTGTGTCCCCGATTTCATCTGTGTGACATTGGGGAGTATGGAAAAGCCTTTTAAAAAAGGATAGGGCAGGGATGGGGGACATGCGGCCCTCTTGATGTTGTTGGACCACAACTCCCATAATCCCTGACCATTAGGCATGCTGGCTGGAGCGAAAGGGATGTGAAGTCCAACAACACCTGGAGGACCACAGGTTCTCCACCCCTGATTTACTGCTCTGTCTTTGAAGGAAATTTGTAATTAGAAACTTTTACTGCCAATGCCATGGTCTGTTTGTAACCTACTTTCCTCTAGCTCCCTTCTGCCATCTTGGGACCAAAAAATCTGCAGATATGGAATATCTGTGTAAGCATCATGATCTGGGGGGGGGAGCATTTTCTCCCTTTTATTTCCCTGGACATAAAATCAAAGGAAAATCCATACATGATTTACAAGTTTGAACCAAGCTTTCTAAGCGCTAGTAGAGTCCAAATAAAGGTACAATTTCATTTGCACGGTGAACAGTTTTGCTTATTCACTTTTGGGGGCTCACTCTGCATCTGCATAGTGCTCCATAGCTCCCACAGACAAGCACTGCTGCCTCTTGATATTTTAATTGATGTTTTCATTATAGCTGTAATGGACGTATTATTTTATGGGTTTGTTTCATTCCATCGTATTCTTTGTGTCATCAGTCACTTTTGGTTATACTTTTTTAATAGAAAAGTGAGATACAAATATTAAATAAGCTAAACAGATGGGAAGACATGCAAAGTATCATGCATAACATATGTGTCTTAACAATATGCTTACAGTTTGCAGTGTCAGCAAAAGCTGGCATCATCAACTAGGGATGTGGAAGGCCTCTCCTCTTATTTCTATGTGATATTTCTACCTTCCCGCATGCTAGCATCCCACATTGGCAACTTCTGTCTGCAAGAGCAGATCCACAGGTTTTGCACCGCAGATCTAAATAATTGTAGTGCATTCATGGGTACCACTCTCTGCAGTGGGTATAATTCCGCATCATGTTCCCCATTCAGAAAACACAGACAAAGCAGATCTGAATCAAAGTCCCTAACATGACCCCACCACTTCCCAATGGGAAGCTGGTCCAATCGCCTGCTCTTGTACAGAACGTTAGTCAAGAGTACAAAGAGCAATACACTCCTAGCATAGTAACATGGAATGGTGTAAGGACAATAAATAAATATAATATAGTTCTAGATCAGAGCTGACAACCTGGCAGCCCATGAGTCAGATTAGGCCCACAAGCAACTTTATTTGGCCCCTAAATAGCCCTTTCACATTTTAAGTGAAGCATGGTAAATGTTTTCTCACAGTTTCCTGTGTATTTCATACACGTCTTATCATGCTAGCCTTATTCAGGTGTTCTGAATCTGTGTAGAATAAATGCATGAGGAGGGAGAACACTCTAGCCCTGCCCTCTCCTCATGCATTTCTGTCATCCTCTACTCACAGAGGCCACCTTTCTGAAGAAGAAATCCTCCTCTTTCCACGGAGGCTTTAAATGCAATTGAGGTTTCCAGCATTTTCAATCACATGGAGTGTCTCTACCAAGTAGCCCCGCCCACCAATGACATGCACATTATGTAGCTCCTCCCCTAGCATCTCAAGAGCTCGCACATCTGTAGGGAGGGCGTCTTTGTATGTACAGCTGTAGGCATGAAGACCTTCATGTGACCTGGAATCCGGCACAGCTGTATGCTTGAAGGCTGCTCCCTACAGACGGTCATGCTGTCTGCATGGGTGTTAGGAGAGGGACTATACCATGGGCATGCCATTGGAGGTCAGGCTATAGTTCCTGAATAAGGCTACTGACTGGCCCAAAAGGCAGTGGTTGTTTTTGAAAGTTCAGTTCCAAAGCAGACTATGTCCATGTAAGGCAGGAGTCCCTGAAACTCTGGCATATGGACTCTTATATTGTAATTTTTACTCTGATTTTAGATGTCGTATAATTTATTCTCTTCTGAGTTCCCAGGGCATCCAGATGAAAGATTGGCAATCAACTGTGTATTGAATAAGGTCCCACATATCACTGAACAGGTGGCTATTTTTTTAAAAAAAAAAAAAACCACCATGTTTACAGGAGCTCAGCTGATTGACTATATTAGCTAAATGGTAGCCTTGTGTCCTGATATTTGTATCTTTGCATTTTAACCTGAATGGGTCGAAATGGCCATGATACAGAGTTAAACTTAAGGATTATTATCCCCATTGCTTAAATCATTACACCTCATGATGAATAAAAAATGGCAGAGGGCCAGTTTTATGAAAATATTTGTCAGAATCCTGAGGGCCTGCTTTTTATAATTTTTCAAGGATCATGGCAACAGGCCTGTTGGATTCTTAGAACGCTACCTTGAGCCTCCTTGAATGTCATTTGGTGGAAAGATGGGATATATATCAAATAAGTAAAATAATAAATACATAATATCTGATTGTCTAAGATTGTGACTAAGGATGGATGAATCTACCAGATTCCATTTCTTTCAATTTCTCATTTTTCCAGTCTTAAATTTGTTCCATCCTATTTCCACATATCTTTTTTGCATATTTTTCAGTCCACACTTTTCATATGCATTTTCATGCAAATTTCCTGTATGCATTTTGTATGCAATTCTGTGTAATACACGCATTTTTGCAAGCAATTTCCCCTAAAATAATGCATTTATGTTCACTAACATATGCATTTTTCTGTGCACTAATCCCTAATATACACTTCTTCTTTTTTTAACCACAGAACTGCATCACAAGATTTGGAGAAGTGCAAATACCGAAATATGACTGTGTTTCACTGTGTGTATTGGTTTGGAAAGTGTGGATTCAGTGGGATTGCATTAACATGCAAACCAAATGAATTTCTCCCCCATTCCTAAAATTTGTGACCAGTACTGAAAGTATTGTCCATAATCTAATAGGCTTCATTAGGCTCTCAGGTCAAACGATGTTACATTAAGGATATGGCATGCAGCTCTCTGTCGATTTTTTTTTGTTATATACTAAAGCAGTGTTCTCCAACCTTGGATCCACAGATGTTTTTGGCCTACAACTCCCAGCATGCCCCAGCCTGCTGGGAGTTGTAGGCCAAAAACATCTGTGGACCCAAGGTTAGAGAACACTGCACTAAAGTAAGCATGTGGGGTCCCAATCTGGTTTAATTCTTACTTTGCCAGCTGTTTCCCCTCTCAAAATCCTCCACCCACCCACCCCGGCATGGCATTTTAAGAAAAGGGGGGAAAGCCTCCATTGGTGCCAATCAGTGACGTCACCAGGTGGCTAAATCTAATTGGCTGTGATCACTGAGGACAGAAATAAAATAAAAATGGCCATTGAGGTAACAGCAGAGGAAAACAGTGGGAAATATTAGGCAGTTTTAGGGGCTCGGTGATCATCCTATGGCACCTTTCAGGTGAGAGGCGTGCCCGAGGCTCCTGCCGCCGACTGCCAGCCTCACGGCTCGGGACTGCGAAGATAAGGCACATCTCTGAGGTCTTCCTACCTCACCTGGCGGTACCTAACGGGCCGGTCGAGGCTGACTGCAGGAAAGACCTTCCACCACCATGTGGTGTTAAGCAAGGAGGGGATGACTTGGATGCCATCACCTTCTTTGCTGGATGTTTCGCCCTATAGGGTGGCTGGGTGACTGGCCAGATGGGCGATTAATAAATATAATAAATAAATAAATAAATAGCAATGGTGACCTGCTGATAGCCGGTGTAATTAGTATCCGCACTTTTTTCCCTTCGTAGATCTCCTATTGATGATTCAATAAATGTGGCCCATTACTTTTACCACAATTTGTGCCCTACAACTGTGTCCGAGTCATTATTTCTCCTCTACGCGTGCAAATAAAATAAAAATGGCCATTGAGGTAACAGCAGAGGAAAACAGTGGGAAATGAGAAGCCTTGACAAGAAAGGTAGGACCAAGGAGTTTTTCAATGGGATTTACTCTACTTTTATGTCATAATTTGAACCTGAAGAACTTTCAGCTCAGCACTAATTGCATCAACTTTATCCTGCCAAGGACATGTTTTAAACTGTAGGTTTTTTTCTGGAAAGTTTCTTCTACAGACTTGGAAGACTACCATGGCTGCAGAGTGGAGGATAACAGGGAAAAATATATAGTCACTGGGGAAGTGAAAATTTAGAGAATTAATTAGTCCTTTTCATGTTGCCAGGGGATGGCCATGTTTTTGAATTTTATGCATAGATTCACATTCACAATTTCTTTCACACCTTTGCAGGATTTATTTTAAGTGGGGATCCAAGGCAATCCATAACTTCACTTTCACAGCATGGAATAATCTGTGCAGGTAGCACTCCTGCCTCTAAGCCACTTCTCATCTCCTGGAGATCTGCAGCAGACACCTTGTTTCCCCCTTTCCTCTGTCTTCTGTGTGAGGCTCCTTGCAGAGATGCACACATGGAAGATGCAGCAGGCAGCAGATGGACTCCAAGCAAGCCTATATACCCCTAAGGGCTTTTTATCCTTCATGAAAAATACAGACAAAAAATGTTCCAATCTCTTTTTCATTCTCCTATTTGCAGTCTTCTGTATCCATTGGGTTAAGGAGCCATCCATGAAAAGCTTAAGTTGGAGTACTTGAATGAAAAACAATCCAATTCTATTTATACCATGGAAATTATTGTACCTTAAATTTAAGGCTTTTTGCTTCATTTATTTTGCTTGATAGGGTAAAATTTCATGCTCCACTTACCCTTTCTAAAGAAGTCTATTGGCTGCATTGAGGAAATTTATTTCTATTATTATTATTATTATTATTATTATTATTATTATTATTTTGATTAGCAGTTTAAACAAATCAGTGACCTTTTTTGTTTACTACTGTTGTCCTCATTTTCATACACACACACACACACACACACACACGAACATGGGACTGAAGGCGCACACACTGAAAATTTAAGTGCTATGTTTCCACAAAGTGGGGAATAGCTACTTCTAAACTGGGGCAAATAGCTCAAATAAGGTATATACATTATATAAATATATATATTATATATGTGAAGTAAATAAATAAATATGTATTTTTTACATTATGTTTACAAAGTATATATGTAAAATGTGTATATATATATATATATATATATATATATATATAACAGATGTTGTCCTTAATACATATGTGCACACATGCTACAAAAGAGAGAAATGGCATGGCTAATATACTAGCCCCCTAGCACATGGACCAATAGACCTATCATAAAGGTAGAGAAAAATGGAGATAGATTTTACCCTAACTTTCCCTAACAAAAGTTCTACTTACAGTAGACTCATTGGGGTGAATGGACTTAAGATAGTCATGACTAACGTAAGTCCTAGTCATTTCAATGGGTCTACTCTAAGTAGGCCTTATGTTAGATTTTATCCTCAGTGTGTTTGCCAAATAAGGAGGGAAGGTGGTATGGATATAGCAAGGCAGGAGATAGGGAGGTGATATGCCCAGAGAAAGCTCAGGTGCTGGTGACAATGGGAGACTGTGGAGATGGAAATTGATAAGTTTAGGAGGAAAGGAAAAGAACTAGAGCATAAGCTGTTATAATTACCTGGCTTCAGAGTAAGGGAACCCAAAAAGTTTCACTCCTGGCTCAGTTGGTTGCAATTACTCGGAAAAATGCTACAGGCACAGGTTACGCTCAGGTTGCATAGCTTTTAGTTCCAAATTTTTAAAAATGGGGTCACAGATCTTCAAGCCACTTAAACACTACTGAGGACTGAATTTTTTTAATTTATTTATTTATTATATTTATGAATCGCCCATCTGGCCAGACATCCGGCCACTCTGAGCGATGTACAGTCCAATAAAATACAAGGGAAGGGGGAAACACACACACACACAGTATAAAACACAATTAAAAACAGTACAAAACTTCAAAATCCTAACCCACCCCATGGAATTCACTTCCACAAGATGCAGTGATGGCCACCAATTTGGAGGGTTTGAAAAGGGGTTGGACAAATTCATGGAGGAGAAAGCCACTGGTGGCTACTAGTCCTGATTGGCTATATGCTTCCTCCAGTATCAGAGGCAGTATGCACATGTACACCAGTGGCTGGGGAACATGGGCAGGAGGGTGCTGTTGCACTCATGTCCTGCTTGTGGGATCCCAGGGGCAGCTGGTTGGCCACTGTGTGAACAGAATGCTGGACTTGTTGGACCCTGTGTCTGATCCAGCATGGCTCTTCTTACGTTCGAATAAAGAAGAAAAAGAAAAAAACCATTACACTGTGAATTATGGGAACTCTCTCTTTGTTTCTCTATCCCTCCTGTGTCTGTCTGTCTGTCTGTCTCTCTGTGTGTGTATAAATGACTGTCTTGGTTTTGCTAAGTGGAAATATGTGTTCAATACAGAACTATCAAGAAACAGCCAAAAGGGCAGTATATCTAGATGGGGTGGAAAAAATGCTGTGGAATTTAATTGACGTCACCAAACAACTAGGGATGGGTGAGAAAATTGTTCATTTTTGACCAGAATTTATCCAATTCACACCTCCTGGAAGCAAACTCAGAGCCAAACATGCTTGCAAATTGATGCATGCAACAACAAAAACGTGTGTTGGGAAAATGTGTACATTTGAAAAATGATGCTTTAGTCCATGGGAGAAAAGTGCATACATTTAAAAAGAGCACACAACTGATGCGTGCATTTGGAAAAATGCCCTAAGAAATAACACACATTGTCTTCACAATTAACTCCAACAACACTCACAATCCGATACAGAGACAAGGTGGGGTGGTGAGCCTCGAGGTGGAATTTGGATAATCACAGTGAGCTCAAGTTTTGCCGAGTCACACATTCCTACAACTACAAGTGCTACATATGTTTGCAGTATGACACCCAAAATATCCACATCATCTCATAGGAGAACATGAGTCAAGAAGGCTGACATATTACCCATAGTTCATCACCTAATTTACACACTGGTAATTTTGTTGTATTGCTTGTAATTTTGTCCCGAATTGCAGCAACCTAACCTTACGTTTCTTTGCTCTGTACAACTTTACCTTAACTGCAAGACTGCATTGATTTCAAAATCAGTGTGATAGGAAAACACGGCAGTGGTGGATTTTTACATTCCACCGAGTCCACCAAACCTTTAGGCTACCACACAGTTTTGAGACATTTATAACCTAGTATTGATGTTGTGCAGTACTTCACCTCCACCCTTGTCTGTCTAGAGACAGCTTGTTTTCAGAGGGAAGTGAATGCAAGTTCAAGGTTACCAGAGAGCATATCCCTGGCTTCTCAACTTTTCCCCTTTCAGCATGAGCAGAGCATTCTTTTACATGCTCTCAATACTCCGGATCAAACATCAGGAGGTAAGTGAGCATCAGAGGGCTGTGGCACTTGTTGGCTATTTTAATACTCAATTGTTTGCTTTTTAAAAAATAATATATTCCCCCCCCCCAATACTAAAGATTAAGAAAAGGTGGCAAAGCTATAATTTGCCAATGTACAAAAAAATAAAAATAAAAAGTCCTTATCTGAGTTATATTCCCTCATGCAGCTTCTAAAAACAAGCTATAATGGCATGCCCTTTTCTATAGCTCAACTGAACTTCATATACCGTTGGTGGTGGCTGCACTGCTATTAATTTTGTTCTTGTCTGGGGCTGAAGCTCTATGTTTTTAATCCACAAATATCTCTATTTCCCTTTGCAATTGAATCTGTGAACCAGTTAGACAGCATGCTGCCTCCATTTCTATATACTATTTAAATTTCTACCAGATGTGCTAGGTGGTTTTCATTCTTAAGGAGCACTTACACTGCTGTAGTCCTACAGGCATCAACAGGAAAACGTCAATATTAAAGGTCATTGAATTATCCCTTTTGTAAAACAGTGCATGATCTCTGGACTGCCCTTAACATGTAACGTTCTAGCCCTAGAGTGACTGGTGTATATGTTTTCATATTGTGTAACCAAACAAAGGCAATCCCAAATGGATCTGAAGGCAAAAAAAGTGAAATTAGGCATAATAAATCAATGAAGAGTGTATGTTGTACACACAAATAAGAATAAAAAATACACTTATAATGGACTTATAGCAAAATGTACACAGAATTATATTTGTAAGTTAAAAGGACAGTTTAAAATAAAATTTTAAAAAATGTCCTGAAAAGGACCTGTGAGCTTCCAAGATGTATGGAACACTGAGGGGTCAGTTGGGAGAGAGAGGAGGAAAAAAAGGAAAGTGATGTGTGGGGAAGAGAGAGGGATTTAACTTGTTCAATCCCTTAACAGATTTTAGGAAGTATGCTAAAGGGGAAAGGATTAGGGTTTGGGAGATGCATGCAGTAAGGTTAAAAGAATTGTCTCCCTGCCCTACACAGGGATGTTTTTCAGGAGGAAGGAAAGAAAAAAGACACCTTCACCATTTCTGTTTCCCACTCTCCCACATACGTGATATAGCTATAAAATGCTCTGGTTCGGGACTACCAAGCTGAGCCCCTTAGTGCAATTGGAACATTGGAGGCTGTATAATAGCACCTCAGACTATTTGTCCATATAACCCAGTATCATCTACTCTATGGGGTCTCAGGAAGAGATATTTCACATCACCTGCTATCGGATCTTTTTAACACCGCCTTGTGGGGAGGGGAAAAGAAAAGGGCTTTCCCTTTCTCTTCTGCCCCCCCCCTCACTTGGCCTGAACAGGACTACAAAGCTCCTGTTCCAGGCTGGCTGGACCTCTGAACCTGAGCATTCCTGTCAGAGGTTGAGCATACAAGGCAACATTTTGTTGCAGATCCCACTTGTTCAGTTCTGTGATTGATGGATGTTTCAAAACCATGAGGGTCACAATGCACAGGTTCCTCAAGTAACAAAACACAGCCTGCTTAGTAATGCTGATGACTTTTCAAGTGGAATGGGTGACCAGCTATCAGCATAGAGGTGGGTGAGCTCTTGGAAGCTCACCAGTCAAAGTAACTTGGAAATGATCTGAGAGCTTCTGGTGGGGGAACAGGGGAGCAAAATCAGAAAAAAAAACTTTAGATCATTCGTCGGAGCCAATGTAACCGCTGAGGAAATTGCCCCAGTCCATCGTCGCCAGCCCTCATGGTACCCAAACTCCCTCCACATCAGGCCTATAGTAGTACTCAGGAGAACTACATCTCCTATGATCCCCTGCGCTTTGCACTTTGACACACTCTGTGTCAGGGCAGCAGAGAGGGAGTGAGAGAAGGAAAAGCCCTCCATCCTATCCTCTTCCCAATCCCACATACCTCTGTGTTATTGTTACTGTTGCTGCCATTTTAGAACCGGTGTGGTGGTTAGAGTGTTGGACTGGGACTTGGGAGACCCAGGTTCTAGACAGGCCTGTGGCTCATGCTGGCTCAGCTTGTCTGAGTGTGGAAAGCTAAACAGGGTCAGGCCTGGTTGTTACTTGGATGGGAGACCCCTCTTCTAGTTTCCTGCATTGAGCAGGGGGTTGGACTCGATGGCCTTGTAGGCCCCTTCCAACTCTATGAACTATGAAATCTACCCCACTCCCCCATGAAGCTCACTGTGTGACTTTGGGCCAATCACTGTCTCTCAGCCTGTCACTGTCTCTCACCCTCAACCCTCAGTCGTTATCTCTCAGCCAATCACTGTCTGTCAGCCTCAACCCTCTCTCAGCCAGGGTTGTTGTGAGGATAAAAGTAGAGAGGAGGAGGACCATGTAAGCTGCTTTGGGCTCTTTTGGGGGAAAGGTGGGATATGAACATAACAAATACTTACATCTGCAAGATCTACAATAGAATGGGGGGGGGTGTATCTGGTGGGGAGGGGCAGCAAAGGGAAAGGATGGGTGGAGTGAAGCTGGGAATTCTTCTCCAGAAGAAGGGGGGGGCTTGTAAAGCTTGCTTCTCCTTCCTTTGAGCCAGGCTTTTATGAGTCCAAAAGTTAGTTTACGAGCCTAAGCTTGAAGAACTACACTGGCATCCTTATTGAGTGTTTCCCTGTCCCTGCAAGAGGCAGCCACTGAACTGGGGTGGGGAACCATTGAATGCAATCACGTCACATCAACCTTCACTCTAAGCTACCAGGAAGATGTGAGGGGAGATGCAGGTTGGCAGTAGCCACATATCCACCAATAACAGCTAGTTAGGCACAAATGTTATTTATTTTTAATTATTTATTTATTTATTTATTTCTATCCTGCATCTCTCTGAATCCCTCACCATGAGGGACACGTGTTAAAAATGAATGCATTCATTTCCATATTTTATAGGATATGCAACTCCCTCTGAATTCATGGTTTACAATTCCCCCACCACTACCATACCTCTTTTTTTTGCCACCCCTATGAGGCCAAAAAAACTTGACCTATTTTTCAATCTGTTCTAGTTTTGTTCCAGTTTTGCCAATGACATCCAGATTCTAGTAATCCATAAAGGTCCTTGTTGAATTACTCTGATGCCCTAATATTAAGAGTTGTTCAGTACTTGGGATTGGGGGACTCTTCTAATGGGGCATCACAGTGTTTTTTTTTCTAAATTAGACAATTTAATGGGGAATATATATATATATATATATATATATATATATATATATATATAATATTTATGAATCGCCCATCTGGCCAGACATTTTCCCCTTACTTTGGGATTAATTTTGAGAGAGATTTATCTTGTGAAGTTCTGAAAAACATAAAATATCTGCAAGCAAAAAGTTACCTCTCCCTATAAGATATTAATGAAATTGTTTAGGATTGACTAGAACAAATATTCTGGGCTGGATTCAAAGAGCCATGATGAGCAGAATGACAATCACTGGGAGCAGTGTTCTGCAAATCCTAATCCTTGCACAGTCACTATACTGCATTCATTCTATAGTTATTCTTATGCCTGGGCAAGATGCTGTGCCAGCTTTTACAGAAGCAGACGAACATATCTGAATCAACGTTCACTTTTCCCTAATGATGTGTGAGGATTTTGTTCAGGGGTGGAAATCTGGTGGACTAGCCGGGCTCGTCCCCACATACTCTCTCCCGCTTACCTCTTCCCCAGCTCAGCTCATGTTCTCCTAAGTCGAGCTGGGGAAGCCACTTACTTCCGGGTTCCTGGTGGGTGGCTGTTTCCATAGAAAATGCCTTAAGATATGCCTAAAGCGGCTGCAATTTGTGTAATTTGTACAAATTGCAGCCACTTTTTAGGTATCTTAAAGCATTTTCTACATAAACAGCTGCCCACTGAGAACCTGAAAGTCCGGCGAGTGGCATGGCCTGCACCAGCTTTCAGCCCAACTCGGTGGGTGCAGCAGCAGTGTCTGCCGAGCTGGAGGCAGAGTGCGTCCCGGCGGATCACCCACCCCTACTTTTCCCATGCAAAGAAATATAAAACAGACATGCCATGGGCAAAATTGAAGGGGCTGTAACTCAGTGGTAGAGCACCTGTTTTGCATGCAGAAGGTCCGAGGTTCAATCCCCGGCATGTCCAGGTAGGGCTGGAAAAATTCCTGCCTGAAACCCCGAAGAATTACTGTTGCCAGTCAGCGTTGACAGTACTGTGCTAGATGGACTAATGGTCTGATTCAGTACATAAGCAGCTTCTCGTGTTCCTAAGACACCTCCCACATATGGGAAGGATGTCTTTGGATCCAATCCATTGAATCACGACTGGCCCAAGGCATTTTTTTGCTAGAGACAGAGCAACAAATGGTACTACCTCCAAAGTCAAGGTACATACTACCCAAGGCCGGTCAAGTTATTTTGGCATCTAAGGCCAAAAATCACTTGCCTTGTTGTAAAAATGCAACAATAATAAATTAAAGTACCTAGATAAATAACCATTTATGGCTGTTCCCTATTTCCTGACCCATTAAACCCTCAATTGCATGCTTGTACAATGTAACTGATGTAAGTTCCCAGTTTTGAACTTTTTGGTAAGAGTTTGTTCCTAGCTGTTGCTTAGTCTACTTTTGTTAATGAGCCTAATATTTTCCCATTATATTTGTTAATTTAATTACTGCACTGCTCAACCCTTGGCTGAAAGCTTGATAGTTTGGCACATTTTCCATATTTCTTCTCCCTGAATTTTCTGCCTGCAGTATCCAGGGAAGTCAGCCCTGGAACTTGTGCTACTTCTTTTGCCCAAATGGACCAAATCCCATCTTCAACCATTCTGCTTCTTTCCCTAGTGTGTACCCTTTGCAAAATCGGTGGGGGGGGGGACGACGACTTGAGCCTCAGCCCCATTTAGCATTGCAAACACATAATGGGCAGGCAGGAATGTCCCCTGTTGCTTTTCATCATTCCTGAACTACTCAATCATTTTCTGAGCCAGGCTACTGGCATATTCATAATGCAGTGCTTAAATCATCAAAATATCCTTTTGTAAAAAAAAAAAAAAAAAACATTCACTATTCCAGGATCATTATGGCTGCTTCCCGTGACTCAGGGGTGGCTGTCTCAGACATACCTTTAGAATATGGTGCAATCATGATAGAGAATTGCTGCATCAAATCCCACAGAAATGGGGGCTTGTTGTGGATAGCACAGACATAATGTGCTCTAAGTAGTAATCATGCTTGCTTTGTTTTGCTCGATCTTGACTGCTACAATGTAGGCATGGGAAAAATGGGGGTTGAAATTAATACCATATCTTTCACGATGCCTTTCCTGAGTCATCCCTTATTTTTTTTATGCTGATGAATTCACAAAGTTTCGGAACTAGGAGACAAAGGGCTTGCACACAGTCAAAGATCTGTTTAATGACCTAGAACCAAAAAGTGGACCTCAGTTCAAAGAACAATTGCAGGAAATTGAAACCATCTGGTTCTAATTGACCCAAATTAAACATTTTACCTCAATTTCTGAAGTGAAAGCACAGGTGGTACAACCTCTAACCAAGTTTGAACTCGTACTGGCAGAAATTAATCCCAGTTCAAATGGTCTGGTCTCACAAATATAGAAAATGCTTATAGAAATATCAAGGGAAGACACTAATGGCATCAGGCAGGTTTTGGGGGAAAGATTTAGGTATCACCACTGAAGATGGTCAGTGGAATTCATTGTGAGCTCTATCCCCGTACTGTACAAACTGATTTCATCTAAGCTGAGGGATAATGCGATTAAAACAATATATAGGTGGCATCTCAGACCAGTAAATATCAGCAATATCTGGAGAGCAGCCCCAGTGATGGAGAGGCTGTGCTCAGAGAGGTTAAAATCACATGTGGTGGGACTGCAAAGTCATAGGGAGATTCTGGATAGAGATATTTCATTTGGCAAAAAAAGTTACAGATCAGGACATGTGGAACTGGAACTACTCTCCCTCTTTGTGGGAGACAACAAGCACCTACTGCATAAAGATTTACTAACATTTTTCTGGGCTACGGCAATAATGGAAATGGCATCAGTCTGGAAATCTACATGTGGACCATCAGTTGAAAGCTGGGGAAGGAGACTTTGGGATATTGCCTTACTAGAAAAAATAACCAAAGAGCTAAGGGCCATGTGCAAATGCAATTGACAATGACTTTTACACATGCTGGCAACCCTGGATTTCTTTAGCCAACCAGAGCAAAGCGGGGTTGAAACCTCCACAATACTAGTAAGTTTCCCATGAAACACTGGGAATGTGTATGGAACTGTGGAGAGTATCTAACTAGCATTAACCCCTGATAGAATGGCATCCATCAGAAAAGATTCCTCATTTTATTATTTTATTTATTTATTTATTATATTTATACCCCGCCTTTTTTTTCCTGCAAGGAACTCAAGGCGGTTTACATAATCCTCCTCCTCCTCTCCATTTTATCCTCACAACAACCCTGTGAGGTAGGTTAGGCTGAGAGTCAGTGACTGGCCCAAAGTCACCCAGTGAGTTTCATGCCGAGTGGGGACTAGAACACGGATCTCCCGAGTCCCAGTCCAACACTCTCACCACTACACTACACTGGCTCATTCCCCCTGCAGATCCTGCGCTCCCCCAAACTCTACTCCAGAGGGTTGGGGGGATCTCGGCGCCTCAAGAAAGGAAGGGAAACTTCCATTGTGCAAGTGAATGTCTACTCACACAATGTTGGATATCACCTTGTAGACCCTATTTCCCATCCCAGCTGGCTTTACCCCACATTTTTTCCCTTGTCCCTATCTACATTCAGATTCATCTCTTTGGACAGTGGCATCATTCCA
Organism: Shinisaurus crocodilurus; assembly: GCA_021292165.1. Classification (NCBI taxonomy): domain Eukaryota; kingdom Metazoa; phylum Chordata; class Lepidosauria; order Squamata; family Shinisauridae; genus Shinisaurus; species Shinisaurus crocodilurus. The sequence goes on from CM037879.1 coordinate 161,037,660, forward strand.
TTCCATTTTCTCATGATCTGCTTCCTTATCTCAGGCTAAGGTTTCTTGTCTGGCACAGTCCAATTCAGCCACTGCCCTTCCCTCTTGCCATTTTAGTCATGGACCCACAAATGGTTGTGTATCAAAATGTGGCTATGAAAGAGGCTGTAGTTGAGTGGGTAGGTGAACCAAAACTTCCTATCTCAACTTGCTTTCCCCAGGATGGACCTTCTTTTCCCTTCTCCTAGTTTCTTTGGCCTGCCACTCTCTTAGGACCTTCATCTCAGTCACACTGCCTCAGCTGCTCTCATACTTCAGGCCTGTACCGCCTTTCCCTCTTCCCTTCAGCTACTTTCCATCAGTGTTGCCATGTTGGTGAGATCTGCATAGGTCCATCCTGGGGTCTTTTACTTGATGCTTTCTTCTAGAGTTATATTGAACAGTGCACAGGAAAAGGATTGATCTACTGGTTGGCCATGTCACAGAACTGCCATTCATGCTGCACTGAGAGCTTGTTTCTTATTGGCTGGGATATTGGGGGGATCTTTCCCAGGTGAAAGGTCATGGTTTCCCAAGCTCAGTAGATACTACTTTATGGTGTGTGCTTTTCTCTTGCCAGTGCTGTCAAAGCAGTTCAAGAGGAGTATGATAGACAGACAGATTCACATATGGGACGTTACAGGCCAGAATTCAAGAAGCTTTGGGATAGCTCCTAAAGACATTCGCTGAGGAGGGGGTTAATTAGAAGTGGAAATCAAACAATAAATTTAAAGGGCCTTTGTTTGTCCAAAGTTGGTATTCAACGTAGATGGCAGCAGGGAGAAAAGGATCCATCTTGTAATGTACCTGTATTTTCATCCCCTCAGGGGTGATTTAAATCAGAGAAACAGCATAGGATGGGAGGGGAGTTTTAACACACCTCCCTGAGCACTGCAGTCCCAGCCTAAATCCCTACCACCACCACAGTTCCTTTTAAACCAAGGAAAAGAAGGTAGGACACCTGATCATGCATGTCCCATGTCATGTCTTGTTTGGCCTTAAGAAAGCATCCAATGCCAGGAAGATCATGCAAAGCATGTTTCTATGACACAGCCAACCAACCCTTCCATGACACAGTCCCAGACTCAGGGCCGGCGCTACCTGCTAGGCAGACCCAGGCGGCTGCCTAGGGCGCGTGGCAGAAGAGGGGCGCAGAAACGGTGCGCTCCTTCCTCGCCGCCGGCGTGCTCCTGCCCCGCCTGCCGCCTCCGCCGCGCTTCCCTGCCCACCGCTGCCGCTTCCACCTCCGCTGCACCTCCCCCCGCTGCACCACCACCCCCGCGCGCGCCCGCCCGCCACCTACCTACCTACCTACCTACCTACCTTCGCATCGTTTCCGGAGCCCCGCCGGCGTTGTTTTGGCGGGAGGAACCACTAGGGCAACAGGGCTTAAACAGCCCTGTTGCCCTGGTTTCCCCGGCAAAAAAAAAAAAAGCGTGGGGGTCCCGTCGCGTCGGAGGCGGAGGCGGCAGCAGCTGCAGCCAGCAGCGGGGAGGGAGGAAGGTAGGGGGAGGAAGGTAGGTGGCGGCGGCGGCGGTGGTGGCGCGGGGGGGGTTGCAGAGCAGGGCTGCTTTGCTCCGGAGCCCCCCCCCACGGCACGAGAGGGGGGGCGCTAAATATAATTTGGCCTAGGGCGCCAAACAGCCCTGCACCGGTCCTGCCCAGACTAGACCCCCAATGAATACCTCCGTGCACTCTGGTTTGACATTCTGATTGGGCAATCCTGCTCTAAGCCCATCAGTAAGTATAAGAGGAAGACTTGAGAGGGGAACATGGTGTAATCAGAACTCCAACTCAACTGCTGAAGTGCACTATTTCCATGCTGCTCCTAGCTAGGGGAACAAAGGCACTCAATGTCTTTGGGATTTAATAGCAGTGGAAGTGTTTCTAAAAGAACTTCACATAGTCTCCACTCTGCCATTGACTGTCATACACAAGTAAAGTGGGGCAGGGAGGTGACTGGCTGTTTACTTTGGCAAAAGCCATCCAATACTTCTATTCAGATGTGGATTTCTCATGCAAGGAGTAATTAACTCTGCCCCTCTGGAAACGAAACATGCTAGAGTAGTTCTGGCATGATACACACTGCCTTCAGGTTTGGCAGCCAATATCTAAGCAAGAGGTAGTCCGCATCCTTGTGTCTCCACAGCAACGTGAACTAACAATCTCAGACGAGCCGGCATTCAATATGATGCACTTAGTCCGTGAGTCTGGAAGTCATCCTTTGGAAAATTGTTATTTATAGTAGCACTTCCACATAGTACAGCATATGTTTTGTCATTTGTTGGTCAATGAGTTCGCTGCAGAATTGCTGTAGAACCAAGTGCTGTAAAATAAGGATAAATTGGTTTTTTTAGAGTCTACAAGTCTATCCCATATTAAACTTGAAAAGGACACTTACAGAACCATCCTATGGCTCCTGGATGGTGTCTGGAGATGGCATAGAATGGGGCAGATCTTCTGCTCCGTGGCTGTGGGCAGAGCTAGGATTGCAGAGAAGCTCTGATTGTGGATTGCCCACCAACCCAGCTGCCATGGAAATCTCCACAGTGGCTTCTCTTCCAAGGTCACAACTAAATTAGAGAGAGAGAAAAGGGGGCAGGATGGCATCTGTTTATTACCTTTCTATGCCACCCAATAGTTGAAGGTCTGTATTTATGCTCATTTGAAGGGTCAAAATGGATTTCTGAATGGAACATTATTTCAAGTTCTTGCCCTTGTAATAAAATATAGACTGTATAAACAACAGCAGCAAGAACACCAGAAACATCAAGAGAATTGGGGAACATGCATGCAATATAATACAAAGAAAAGCAGGAGCTTCCCTGGTAAAACCTGATCCAGAACCATCCCACAGCATCAGCTATGAAGGCCAATCAGCAGAAAGATAACACCCTACTTGAAAGAGAAGCAAGATGTAGCCTCAAGCTGTGTAGTTCTGTATTTTGTGGGTCAAATGAAGACTTTGATCTGTTGCCATAGGTTGTGTCCAATGTTAGTCTAACTTAATGACCCATTTATTTCAACATGTCCTTTCTAATTAGGATTAACATTAGATACTACTTCATGAATATAATAAGCAAAGGCAACTTCAATTTGCCAGGGACAGAGTTCTGCTATGAAATGTCCCTTCTATATAGGGATATTAACAACAACAACAACAACAACAACAACAACAACAAATATTATAGTTAATATCGTTTATTATACTTAATACAGAGTGATGCTGTTGCAAGAGACATAGTCTCCATAACTTTTTTTTATAGCAAGTGAAACAGGAATATTAAAATAAGTGACTTTTAATTTTGCTCATCATGGCATTTTTGGGAGATTTTGGGATATCCGATTTACATATAATGGTCAGAAATATAATGTGAACTTTGTTTAAGGGTCATCTTAATGTTGATTCTTATATGATTACTTCTTAAGGTATTTCCCTGATGAAGAGCTAAACATTTGAAATACTTTTGAGATGGGTGCTTTGCTTACAGATAGTGCTTCCAGCATCCATTGGATCACTTTCTTTGCTTTATTTCCCATACTAGTGAATATTTATGTATTAAATATCTATTATTATTTTTAAATTGCACCAATGAAATATGCAAGCCTTAATCACCCAATGCTCCCACAATACATATTTGATTGAGGGGAGGAGGTTCCATCCCTTTTCACTTTGCTTTCTTTTTCTTTCTTTCTTTTTTTTAATTTTTAAAAACATTTTATTGACAATATCATTTAACACAAAAGAGCAAATACAATTCCCAAAGGGGAGGGGGGACTTAATACAATCAATTAATTATTATGCTCTCTCAATTCAGTACTTCTCTTATATTCTGTTATAGCTGATATTCAAACTTTTATTGTAGTTTGAATATTATAGCTGTTAAATGACCTCTTAAGACCACTTTCCCTATACTCCAACAATTGCAGGCCCACCATATATGTCTGCTTTATTTTTCTTGATCTGAATGCTCACCACCAGCTGGATCTGCTATGTGCCACTGAAAAGACACAGCAGCCAGGGGAACATAACTGGATAGCATCGATTTGAAAGCAGATACATGATCAGTGAAGTGAAGGGGAAGGGGGGTTGGCAACATGTCTAGTTATGTTAAATATTCCAGTATTAAAGAGAATATTCAGTACATTGCTAATGAAATGTTTTAATTCATGGTTGCAGACACTGGCCAATTCCTGATGTTTCACGAATGGTACAAAATATGAAATGAATAATGATCACAGAAAGCAATGTGGATAAAATCCTTCTACCACCTGCAGATACTGTCCCATGGAGCAGGAGACTTGGTAATCTGATATATTTATTAACTGGCACCAGCATAATGTTTTCTTGGCAAATGCTATTTTATTTTCCATTTGAGAAGGAAACAATTTGATACAGGAGTCAAACAGAAGGTTGTTCATTCCCCTAAGAAGCAGCTTTTTGCTGCTGTGTTTGTGCAGATACGTTATGCACTTGGAAGCATGCCTCCATATATGGTAGGGCTACAGCTCATCATGACACAACCCAAGAAAACAAAAGGAAAACCAGAACTGAAACGTGCTAAGGATATGTGCAGATCCACGCAAATATGCTCTGTTTGCTGCCAGTGATGTTCCGTAAATCTGCATGATCATGTTTATTCATTTGTAGTAGCCATTCAATAGTTAGGCCATACAGCTCAAACAGGAGACTTCATTGTAATTAATTATATACATCCCAGCTATGTTTTTCCTTCCAAAAACAATTAGTATACTATCTACTCTTTTCTCAAGCTGTGAATTTTTTTTAAAGACTCAGATAATTTTATATTAGCATGGGTGTTTATATTATTTATTTATTATATTATATTATTTATAAGGGCCCACCATTTCATTTAGGATGTCTCAAAGAAAGGAAATGCTATCCCTGCTTTCAATGGCCAGCACAGTAGACTTAAATCAAACCTGTGAGATGAGGTTGTAGCCCATGGTGTACTTGGTGGGGAGACCAAAAATAAGAAATAATAGATAGATAGATAGATAGATAGATAGATAGATAGATAGATAGATAGATAGATAGATAGAATCCATAGTGCTTCAGAGCACCAAAAGGGTCAAAATTGGCTGGCTTGCTCCATAGTTCTATCCCTGCCATTTTTGTATTTTTAAAAAAATTGTTTAAAAAAACCCCCATTTTTAAAAATAATAATAATTTGGGGAGCAGTGGGGTCTTTATGCAGCCTGTGGACCACGTGCTGCCCACCCCTGCTTACATTTAGTGGACATTCCATTTATAGCCTTGGAGGGAATGATCTTATGGCCCCTACACATTATCTGAGGTTGGAGTGCTGTTTCCGACCTTGGAGCTGGGGATCCAAATGATCCTATGGCCCCTAGACATAGGATCGTTCGGATTCCCAGCTCCAAGGTCGGAAACGGCACTCCAACCTCGGAGCTGGGAATTGGTGCTCTGGTCCCCTGCCCCTCCCCCTCACACCCCTATCTCCTCACAGCCCACCCAGGAAGAACTGTGCTGGCTGCCCTCCAAATTTGGGAAAGCAACCTCAGAGAGGGGGAAATGGGGGTGTTTGGGGGGAGGCAGGGATGGGGGGAGGCTAGGGCAGCTAGGAATGATACAAGGTATCCTGAAGCTGCTCCAGCCTCCTTCTCCTCCTCCCTGAGATGCCATCGCTAGCTAGATGGCCAAAAACGCCCATCTGGCAAAACTGCAGAGAGAAAGGTGCATGGAGGTGAAGATCACCTCTGCCGCTCCTCCTGCTCTGTACTGGATGAGTGTGGGCCTCTGTTGTGCCTCCAGTGGGTCAGACGGAGACCAGCCGTGCCGGAGTGTGTTTGGGGTGGGGCCAGGCTAAGTGCAGCCTGACCCAGCTGGGCAGCCTTGCCAATCAGTGCCTGCTCAAAAGGCAGGTCCCAAGCACACTCAGCTGCTGGAAGCAATTGTTTGCTAATACAGCTTCAGCCAGACGCCTTGACACCCCCGAACTCAGATTTGTGCATTTGGACCTCAGAACGACCTTGACAACGCTTTTGCCTGCTCCTGGACTGGTTTCTGTTTGCTGCTTTTCAGACATATATATTTTGGCTTCGACCCTTGGACTGATAACGACGACGACGGCTTAGCTTGACACTGGGCAGATTTACGACAGCCTCTGAGTTTGGAGGCTCATGCTCATCTTGATAGCATTTCACCCTTAGAAATTACAGCCCTGGCTGAACCAGTGACGATAGCCTCCCTACTTGTGAAAGAATCCAATTGGCTTTCAGAAATCTCTGAGGGATTTGTCCACTGGACACCCCTCCCTCCCATAACTACTCTATATTGACTGATCGATTGATTTAAAATTATCCCACACTCCTTTAAAAAAAAACAACAACACTACAAAACAGGACAAAATGAACAATCTCAATGTCAGGAATCCAATCTTTGCAAATTCCAGTATGAACTGACATCATCAAATACCTCCTGGACTCCAATGTAGCTATCCTAGCCCAGAGATTTTGCATGTCTCTGAATGCCATGATGCATTTTGGGCTCCAAAATGTGTTTACAATATGTATTTTGAGAGAAAAATTAGCAATGTGTTATTTTTAGAGAAAATACATTCAAAAATGCATATTTAAATATGCATTTTCATGCAGCAAAAAAATAAAAGAAACCACAGCAGATAATACATAATGATTAGCTGGAAACCTCAGCTGAGCAGCAAAAAAGAAAACCCATGGATAGACTGGTTGGCCTGTATAATACATGCTGGCCTTGGCCATTAACAGCTCCTAGGTGCCCCTCTTCCCTGTCTCCACATTACGCCTCACCCTTATTGTAAGTGGTATTCTTGGCCAGAGAGTATGAAACATCTCTTTGCAAGTCAGTTCAACACAGACTCTTTCTTAGGTAAGGACTTTATTCACGAAATCTGAACATAAAATAAAATAAATGGTAGAAAGGTGCTTACATTCTTAGAAGTAAAGGTTCAGCTGAATGCAGTTGCATAATTAAAATCCACAGATAGAGGCCAGTAAAAAAAACCTATTGTCTTCCCAGGGTTACACAGCTTACTTCATCTTAAAAGGTCAGAAAAAAACTAAACTCCCAAGCAGTTAAATACAAAAGGGGAAAGGATGGAAAGGGAAACTAACCAATCACAATGGGCTGTGCCATATAATATGCAGCTACAATTAGCCTGGCTGGAGCAACAACATACTCTATTCTAAAAGACAGACTGTGAATCTTACACATAAATCTACTAACCAACTTCTGCGGAGGCACCCATGGATAGACTGGTTGGCCTGTATAATACACACTGGCCTTGGCCATCAACAGGATAGCTCCTAGGTGCCTCTCACCCTTGTTGTCAGCGGTAATCAGTAAGATGGTTAGGAAAACAGAGTACATGTGGCCAAAGCATTATGCTGGATCCAACTGAATATGATTTGCAGCCAATGTGAGAGATTCTAACTTGGTCTAGTGACAAAGTGAACTTTCAATGTGCCATTTATGGCAGCTGACACAGAGCTATTGTGGGTGGGGAATTGAATGTTGCTCCCCTATTGTTCAGCTTAGAGAGTGTACCATAAGTATCCCACACTGACATTTGTGGATAGGGTGATCATGTGTCCTCTTTTATAGAAGACAGTCCTCTATTTGAAAGGCTGTCCAATCCAAGACTGCTTTAAAGATAAAGAACCATCAGAAGAAAGAGTTGGGCCTTGAAGCTGCCCACCTGGACAGAACTCAGGTCACCTGATCTGTGTAGTCTTCCACACTAGGGAAGATGTACTGCATTTCTACTTAAATTATATTAATTATTTCTAAATTTGCACCTATATAAATTACCATATGCAACTTTTATGCAAATTGGCACCCTCTCTTGTCCTCTTTTTTGGTGGTGTATTTCCTCTTGTTTGGCGATTCATAAGTGGCCACCCTATTTGTGAATCCCTTCTCTAATAAAGTCATTCAGATCAGATCTGGTCTTAATGCTGAACCTGGAGAAGAGATGATCACAAGCAACCATTTGTCACCTGGATCAGTATCAGCCTGTTTACCCTGGCCTGAAGCTTCCAAAGGGTGGTTTATGAAAGTTTACGTGATCCTGCACCAAAGTTGAGGCTTTGTATAAAATGGTGGTTTGACTCTCTCTATACCTAGAAATAAAGCCGGCCCAACTTGTATGAGCAATCCATTTAGTCCAAGTGGAACTCTTTGCTGCAAGGAGGATTAGCTTCCAAACTACGTAAGTTAATCATTTTTGACCATTTTCTCTCTTACTTTGCAGTTACAATCAAGCAAAAATCAGAAAATCCTTATCCCACTGGGGACATCTTTTCAGACAGAATATGTTTCTAATTTGTTCTGCGTGCAACAGGGAGCTGTTGTTGTCATGCTGTGATCTCAGGCGCTCATATGTTTCCGTGCATGCAATTGTTATTCAAGCACAATCACACTGTTGATCCAAATGTTTCTTTTGTGAAGGGCTTAATTTCATAGAGCTGGGGGATTTTGCTCTATACACTAGCTGAGGCACAGACCTTGCCATTGATGGCATGCACGTGAACAGCTGCACTGACACAGGGGCTTCTTTTCCATTGATGTAGGATGAACACAGACAGAAGCCTATTTTGGCTCTATCATCCACAGTTCAGGACAGGAGTGATACAATTCTGCCCTGCCATCAGTTCTGACTTCATGGCCTCTTTCTTAAGCAATGACATATTGTTTGAGCCTTTGGGTTTCCCTGGGAAGAAGGCAGCAGCAGTCAGTGGAGGCAGGTGGCTCCATTGTCAGTGGGGCAGTGTACCCCCTCCGGGCTGTAGTTCAGTTCAGCACCATGGATAGTTCCATAAAAGTTCAGACTACAGCCCAGACTACAGCCACTGCCCCACTAACATTGAACCCACTAGACTCCACTGGCAAGAGGCAACAGTGATGACAAATATTGAGATCTGTGCCCACTTATTGTGGATTCATTCAATTAAAGCCACCTCCCCTCATTCAGAAAGCGGTGCAGAACCTCAGCAATTTCTCCACATTACACTGCAGGTAACTCTGCAAGGCTATGATTCTTCATCATTTTGAATTTCTCCCATATAACCTTAATCAACAGCCATGCAAACTTTCTCCGCAAGTACTTACTCAGCACCTTACTCTGTTAGTGGGGCTGGGAGAGTTGCCACAGTCTATAAGGGCAACATCTTTGTGGTCAGGTATCCTATCCAACAGCCAAGTTAAGAAAGGGGTGCAGAACTCTGGCCCTCCTGAGTCCCCGACCAGCCCTCCAGGTTCGTCAGATAGCCATGGCCACTTCCCCTGCCCCCACCCCCTTTTCTCCAACCACCAATCATTTGGTGGTTTCCTGGCGTTTTTTTACAGTTTTGTTCCCCATTCTAAAAGGTTGAAATGGCTTAGTTAATGGCAGTAAGAGCTTCAAGCTCCAGTATGCTGGTATGTTTGGTCCCAGACTTTTTGCCTTCGGACACACCCACCACTACGAATGCAGCCCCTGAGAGCTTCTCTGAAATGGATTTCGTCCCTTGGGCTGAAAGAGGTTCAACTTCCCTTTAAGGGCCCATCTAGAAACTGACAGAGAGTGAGCCAAACATATATCTTGGCGGGGAGCAAATTCCACAAATAAGGGGCCACCACTGGGGGAAAAAATACTATCCCTCTTGCCTGCCAATCTAGCTGCTACTAATGGTGGACAAATTATCTTAATGTTTGGGCAAGTGAAGATCAGCCACCAATCACATCCATGATGTCCATTTGTTCAGTGGGTCATTTGAAACCTACCTGAGCATTAAGATCCTCCATCAGCCCAGACAGGGTCAGTGTTTATTTCTTTTTTTCTTATATTTAATAATCACCCATCTGGCCGGTCACCCGGCCACCCTGTTAGGGTTAGGCAGGCCACCAGTGTCAGCTCAGACAGGGAGACTGTTAGGCAGCAAGATAGGCAGTACACAAACAGAATCCCTATTCTATCTTGAATCTTCTACGCCAGGTAGAAGAAACACTCAATCCCCATCGACCTCTGGATAGGATACCTGACCACAGAGATGTAGTCCTTCTAGACTGCGGCAACTCCCACATGCACACAAGCAGAGTAAGGTGCTGAGTAAGTACTTGCTGAGTAAGTTTGCATAGCTATTTAGAAGCTTGCATGGGAGACATTCAAAATGATGAAGAATCATAGCTTTATGGAGTTACCTTCAGTGTAATGTGGAGAAATTGCTGGCAGTAATCAGCAACCATGTTCCACAACTCCACATTTTTGTTCTTCTCACCAACAGTGAACGTATGACCCAATGTGCCCATACCCGTTCTACAGGCTATAGTGTGGACATATTAGGTGAAGGCTTGCAGGGGTAATGGACCACCTACTGAGAATTCACTTCATATAGATTTGTTGTTGTTGTTAGCTGTAGAACTCCTAACTGATATCTAAACACTTTACAATATATAAAAAAAAACGTAGACATGCCACAAAATGTCTTAGAATAGAAACTACATATAATGAGAGAAAGAGAGAGAGAGAGAAGGAAGGAAGGAAGGAAGGAAGGAAGGAAAATGCTATGCCTTAGTTATCCACTAATGTCCTATAGCCATGCTATTATCCTCATAATCAAGGTGAGTAGAGTAAAATAAAAGTGATCAATGGGCATTCTCACAATATATGCTTGTAGGAGTTTTCAGATGAACCCCTTCCGTGTGTACACTCCATACTTGGAGGGGAAAGTGGGACCACACCCAGCCACTGACCCCCACCCTCAATGGCTGCTTGTTCAGTAGGACATCTGAAAAGAGGCACCGATGCATGTACTGCTGTATGTGCATAGGCTCTCCAAGCAATCAGGAGCCATGTGCATGCACAAAATGCCTTTCACACTGTGGGATATTTAAAGTGCAGTCAAAACGAATGGCTCATGTTTCACCAGTTAGGTGCATGAAAGGGTTAAGGCCACTGGTCTCTTCTCAGGTAGATTTCCTAGAAGAGACTCAGTGAGGTATGATTACCTGTGCCCCAGCAGGAAGTGGGCATAGCTCTTTGCTCTTCTCTTCCTGCTTGGACACAGAGTGAAGTTGTTTTCCTTGCTGTGATACGAACAACACCATGGAACAAGAGTTGCTGGTCTGAACTCCATAAATTCAGACCCCAAGTAATTCCAAATGAACCTTTACCAACTGTAAGAAGTGCTTTTAAGTCTGCCTGAACGAAACTGCAAGATATGAGTGAGTAAATGTTATTTTTAACTTTTACAAGACTGTGTCTCTGTTTATTGTTTTGCAGGAGAGAAAAGGGGGCAAAACCAGGGAAATCCAGTCTGCCTAAAAGCATCCTGGATCACCAAATGCTAACTGGCTAACACTAGCCAAATCTAAGCTTCTTTTAAGCTAGAAAGAGACTCTACTCTGCTGATCTCACTAACGTGAGATAGGAAGGATAATACTCAACAATATATCTTCTCCTAGCATCTTATTCAAGTCCCAACACAGACATTGTGCCAAATGCACAGATGCTGAGGGTGAGCCCAGCAAAATAGTATATGTGTGGAGGGGGAACAAATGGAAAGGGTTTATGGGTGAAAGGATTATAATCTGGACTAACATATTCAATAATGGCTTACTTTATCACTGCAGACATAGCATCGTTTAAACTGTGAGAAGCTATAATAATAAACTCAAGGTGCTGTACAGCATAATAAAAAACATGATTAAAATACAATAACAGTATAATTAAAAACACCATGTGTAAAATTCCAACAAATAAAACTAATCAAGGAGGCCTGTAATGGAAAGGAAGGAAGAAAAAAGGCTGGAAGGTGGAGATAGTTAATAAGTCGAGGGCAATTGAGTGGTCATACTTAAACATGCCAAATAAATCCTTAGGTTGAGAGACAAAGAGTGGAGAGCCCTGCCAACCCAAATTATAACTGAGCAGGGCCTGAAGAGGGTTAAGCAGCAGGAGCTAAAGAAAATGGTGTGTAGTATATATTTATCCTAATCAGGACATTCGAAGGTAACTGTACTGGCTTGTATCGCATCAGTCATTCCTTTGTATTAAGTGTAAATCCAATTTGTAGGTTGCCTGGTAATAGGAGACCTTTCCTGTAATGACAGGCCTGGGAACTGGAATCCTATTCTTTCCCCTCTGTTGTGAAAATAAATGACTTTTCCAAGTTACAGATATTTTAGTTCAGTAGAGCAAACCTTTCATTAAGAGGAAAGTTGAAGAAAGCCACTTACAGGGTCCCATCAAGTTACTTTGTGTATATGAAGTCTATCACATGCAGTGCAGCCTGATCTTTATATTCCGGTTTAAAAAAATGTTGTCGTTCAGAAAAGGGGGAATTGCCACCAAAATTTAGCCTGAAGCAAAATGTAAAAGTGAATTGTGTGGGAAGGGGTTCTTCTCAGGGGAGGAGCATCTTGAGGAATTTTGAGGAAACCAAAAGAGTTTCAATAAAGCTATCACCATTTTGGAGGGGGGGCATCTTCACACATCACACATGGCTAAACTAGGTTATTGCCAGCTTTTGCCTAAAGCAAAATTTGAACTGAATTTAGAGCTTCTAAAAGCACAATCCTATGAGGGTGCTTGCAACCCTCCAAATCCGGAGGATTGCGGACATCCTATGCAGGGCGGGAGGAGTGCTCCCCTCGCCCTCAGAAACATCTAGACAGCTGATTTCGGCCATCTAGATGTTTTTCCCCTCCTCGAGAGGAGGAGAAGCTGAGGCACCGCCAGAATTCCTCAGAATCTGGCAGAGCTTTGCTCCTCCCCTCCCCACCACCAGGGACACCCCGACACAGCAGAACCTAAGAGGAAGACCGTCTTCAGTCCCACACCGGCATGGAAAGAACCTCTCCAGCTATGAGGCGGGGGGGCATGCACTCTACAGCGCTGGGACCTTGAGAAAGATTTCCAAGGTCACAGGGGCTTCCAGCCCCAATCCTATGTTCCCCAGACAAGGTCAATAAATAAATAAATAACTTTTTCAGGCAACGCATCTGAAAAATGTTGAGGAAAGCCAAGAGTTTTGATGAGACCAGCAAAATTTTATCTGGAGGGCTTCACACACCTCCTTGTATGAAAGGGTGTGTCTGTGCATGATAATTAAGCACCAGTTGACTGAAGCCTTCAAGAGGGACACCACCAGTGATGAAGAGAAACTGACCAGGCTGGGGAGGTTATAAAGTACCGGTAAATGAGGTCATTGGCCCAGCCGGGCTCAATGTATTATATGCCCTTTCACCTTTTCAGAGAGAACAAGCTGAACAATACATTAGCAGAGCTGCATATTAAAGTCCACTGAGTCAATATGGTGTCCCTGGCTAGGTAGCTGTTCCTGTAAAGTAGAGATACCAACTGTTTTGCATTTTTCAAATTCTCAGATGATCGATGAGTGGAGCTGGAAATTTATCTGAAGTAATGTAAACTCTACAGCACTTCAACCAAGTGTTTGATGCCATATATCATATATATTTTTCTTTGTATTGTTTTGTTAACAAACATTTAGGTAAACAGTGCTATACACACATATGAGTACAGTATGGAAAATGAATACAAGTTTGCTCCATGCATATATTCTCGTGTGTGTGTGTGTGTGTGTGTGTGTGTGACCAATAAGAGAAGCCAACCTGTTTCTGTGCTTTGTGCAATTCTATCCTTCGTGATGTCTCTGGCTGTTTATCCTTTCTGTGCTCTACAGAGTGTGCAGCTAGATCCATAGATTAAACATGCTATTCATCAGCTGCCTGTAGTTGTAGATAATTATTTCAACTGCCTTTTAAAAAAAAAAAAAAAAAAAAAAAGGAAAGGAAAGCATAATGGTGCCAAAATGAAAAATCTGTTCTTCTCTTCTTTTGGTGCATCAGCTCCCTTGTTGGGTTGATCAGAATTGCTAAGCTTTCTCCTGTAGCCAAGGGAAAAAAAGAGGAAACAGATGGAGCTATGCATTTTTGTAGAAAGTCTTAAGACCCATCCCTGTGACAACTCAGTCTCAGTCGGTGGGTAAATCTTGTTATGAGTCCTGCTCTAAACTCAAGATATTCCTAGCAGTGCCTGACAATCCTGGCATGCTTTCTGTGGGGATTTACTTGTACTGCATCATTAACAAAAGATATTTCTTCTCTGATTTTTCTTTCTTTCTCCCCCCCCCCCATCCCCACAACAAATAATTAAAATCAAAGAGCCTTCTTTTTGAGAACAAGAATCATTTTCAGGTTCAGCTATGGAATGTTAAACTAAATATTTACTGCTGTTTTTCTCTAAAAGTATGTATGGGGGACAGGGTGGGGGGAAGAGACGGTCTCATTTTAATTGTTGTGGTAATGTATTTAAATCACACACAAGCTAAAAACCCAGAGGCAAATGCAGATCATTCTCTAATTTGTCCTGGATGCTAGAAAAGCAATGCACTTAATTTCACAGAGAAGCAAATCCCATTCGAAAGACCTACATAAGAAGGCAGGATTGTGCAAGTCTGCCTATAATGCATTTAAATATTCCCTTGCTCTTTGCTGCCAGTCACAGACAAACCAAAAGATGGTTTCCCTGTAAAATTAATCTCTCAATCAACTTCATTTCCATTCAGCATTTCCCTCACTTTTAAAAACTGATTCAGTCTACCTAGGTAGCCATCCCAACAGCAAGACCAATATGAAACATTCATGATCTCTGTTTGTTAGTTTTTCCGTTATACTCCTACAGTACTGAGAAATGCTATTGCATCCCGTTATAGAAAAATCAGGGCAGAGGAAGAGGAAGGGTTTCACTGCACAAAATGTTGCTCAAGTTGCAACCATTTACATGTTATGATAACATGGCTGCACATATATCTTTCTCACAAGTAGCAAACAAAGGAGAGTTCTTGTGAAGGTGCTTTGCATGTCAGGGATGGGTGAACAAGTAATGTTCAGGACTGCCAGAATTCTCCAAACATCATCGCTGCTCATCTTGTGCCCAATTCCTGTTCATGTTTGCAATCACTCCTCAATTTGCTTGAATGCGAAGATTGCGCAAACTGAGCAATGATCAAATGGGAGATATGCAATTTCAATTTTCCCCCAAATTTGCACAAATTTCCTAATTTGTGCAAATTTCCTCCATAGGTGAAAGCAGGGGTGATTCAGCCTACAGAGGAAATTTGCACAAATTCAGAAATTAGTGTGAATCGAACTAGGAATCAGGAACAAGGTGAGCACATGTTTGACAATTTGCTAATATTTTTAGCACACATGTGCTTGTTCTCACATTCAGAGCTTCAAACTGGGCATGCTCACATGTTTTATGAGCAAAAACAAAATTCTCATACATAAATACATGGGAATGGCCTCCGCCCAAGACCCCAGAGAATCACTGCCAATCAGAGGGGATGGTTCTAGGCCAATGGTTCAACTCAGGATATGACCGCTTCTTCGAGGCATGCTTTTATCCCAACTCACCAGCAAGCTAGTTGGCACCTCCGTATGGTATTCCAATCCAGACTATTCTTGATGGTGCAGGTGTACAAGAATTTCATGTCAGTTCCCAAATCATCAGAACTTGCCCCATTTGCACCCCTGATTACACGAATGTGAGCAGGAGCGCATTGTTCAGGAAGAAGTTTGCATATTCCCAAACTTGTGATCTCATTTGAAAAATGTTTTATCTTTTGAAAAATGTGCACTGTAAACTGTGCACATTTTCATGCTTTAGTCAATGGGGGGGGGGAAGAGCACACTTTTGAGAAATGTGCCTGGAAATGCTCACGTTTCCCATTCGAAAAGAAAAACAAGGTTGCAAACGAAAACAGGAGAGAAGCAAACCAAGCTTCAAAGTGCAGTCTGGAGAATCTTGGAAGCTCAACCATCCCTGGTTCTCCAATCCCTAACTGCAGCATGCACTTCCCTCCATGGCCAAGTCGTGTTTTGTCTCTGTTTACAAAGCAGCCAATTGTCAATCTGTAAAGCTAATGTTGATTCAGAAGTATAAGGTCCACATGCTCCTCAAAAAGCAAATGGCATTTATTTAGTATTTATTTATTATATTTATACCCCACTTTTTTTTCCCTGCAAGGAACCCAAGGCGGCTTACATAATCCTCCTCTCCCTCTCCATTTTATCCTCACAACAACAACACTGTGAGATAGGTCAGGCTGAGGGTTTTTTTTTTTTTTTGTAAATACATTTTTATTCTATTTTCCAGAGATAACAATATAACAAACAATAAAGAGATTGAGTACAACATATGCGAGCTGCATGGTTATTCATTTACAATTTCATATAGCCATATCACATGATATTTAAGGGGCTAGAGTCTTTCTGAAAACTGTATTATGACAGCACATTCCTCCAGAAGGACTTCTGAGATTTTGGTGGATGGGAATCCTGGGTCCCCTTCTCAGTGTCAAAAAGAAAGACTGAAACAAACCCAAGAACTTAACCTCAGATCTTCTACACTTCTGTCCAAGATTCATCATATCTCATTTTCTTCATTTTGACATGGTATTTAGCTTCCTCTCCTCTCCCCCAAAAGCCTTCCATACACTGTCTCTGTAGTTGGGGACATATAAAGACCAGTCTACCCACCACTGAACTGACTACTCACTGGGAGATCTCTTGTTCCTATGATTAAGAACAGAAGAATCACCTTGCTGAGTCTGACTAAAAGCTGTGAGGATAAAATGGAAAAACCAGGTGGACACTGACCTGAGGAGGAAGGGCAAGATACAAATGTGATAAAACAATTATCATCTCACCATGCATCTGATTCCTTGCATACTTCAAGGACAAATGTCTTTGCTGCATGACTTGAGGGAAAGCTGCAGATGTTTCATTTATCAAAGAACAGTCAGAATCTTTGGTCCCTTAAAACTAGATTTTTGTAGCTAACTTTTCACTCTAATAAAATTTAACCCTTCCTGGTCTATAGGACATATCTGCAAATCTCATATGATGCCATTGGCTTACACAGGATGAGAGCCTATGCTCCTAAT
Organism: Shinisaurus crocodilurus; assembly: GCA_021292165.1. NCBI lineage: Eukaryota > Metazoa > Chordata > Lepidosauria > Squamata > Shinisauridae > Shinisaurus > Shinisaurus crocodilurus. Next base: position 161,054,652 of record CM037879.1, read on the forward strand.
ATCTGTCATTTCAACCAGCTCTGCAGTGTATTTAGAGATGGGTTGTACAAAATAGACAGGACAGAATGCAATATTTGTTGCTTTTTATTTCATCACAGTGCACTACAGACAACCCACCTGGAGAAACCCAATTTGCCATGTTTAAAGCAGACTGGTTTAGATAGAACTTGGTTATTATCATTTTAGGGTGCAATCAATTTAGACAGAAAAAAGTCCTATAATTCCCAGCATTCCCCAGGTGGCATGGCTGACTGGGGAATGATAGCAATTGTAGGACATTTTTCTGTCTAAACCTACATAGGATTGTGCCCTTATTGCGCTACCTCACAGTACTGCTCTCCTTTTAATATAATGAGGGCAAACATGATTATACAACTCTACTCTAATATAGTACTCCGGGGAATCATATTTGCTCAGTAATTGAGCACAAGGTAAAAATTCCACCTTGTGCATATGCTTTGTTATGCCTGTTATGTGGCATCCAAAGTTATTGTTCAGATTTCATGTGTGTGTGCACACCTGCACGCGCACGAGGTGGAAGGCTAGGATCAATAAGAATGTAAATATGGTAAACAAATAATAAAACAAAAGAATGTTTTCCTAAATGGTGCCATTAAGGTGTTACTTAGAAGACGAAATCGTTGTCACTGGGGACGGGAGGGAGGAAATGCAAGGAAATCAACATGCGGCCAAGAAAAACAATCCCATTCCTTCTGTTGCAAACTGTGGGTGCTTTTGTTATCTTTGTTTTTGTTTGATTTACAAGTCGTTGTTCAATCTAATTGCATTTGCTCTAATGATGGAATACAGTGCATCTTCGTATTTCATAATTAATAGCTTCATAGATTAACTGATGCTAATGAACAGGCACTGTTGTTGTTTCCCCAATGAAGTCTATCAAATCAGATCATAGAAAGTATCCCCGTGAATCAATTAGAGCAATACATCATTGTGATTTACAGTTTGTTACAATTTTCCAGACATGACATGTGCATAATCATGGCAAACCATATACCCGCTTCATCTCATATATATACATGAAAAGCAGATTCAACTTTATCTGCTACTTAGTATTTTATTTCTTGATATGAGGAGGCATTGGTACTAGACACCCCTTCTTTGTATAGAAACCTAACTGCTTGAAAAGTGAGCTGTAACTTGAAATGCAACCTGAAAAGTATTTTAATATCCAAATAATAGAGCCAAGATTTCAAATTCCTTTGAATACTTTTCTACAGCAATGTACAGTAAATAGTCTGGGAACCACACCTACAATGATCATATTAAGCATAGTATATCAAAGAAAGTGTGAAAACACCACCGTGATAGAACTTTCTTTTATCTATTTTTAAAAAAAAATTTACTTTTTAACAATACATGTTCAATCATTATATTTAAACTTTCTTTTTCTATTTTTGGAATTTTTAACATTTTATTACAACACATATTGATTTAATATTTATATAAACTTTAAAAACTTTTCAATAATCAAACTTTACAAACTGTTCACTAATCATGCTGTAACACAGAGTATACAGCATGTATAATTATATGCAATGGTAATCACCCCCTTATCTTTCAGGGGTTTAGCATCCACCAAACTTGCTGTATTTTTATAGAGTTAATGAAAACCTTCCTTTGTTTTTTCTTTGTCTTCATGGAGTTGCTGCAGCCTTTACTCTTATTTTTTGAGATGGCCTTCAAGTGAGCCTTCCTCTCCGTTTTTTCTTTTTGAGTGGCTTAAAGCATTATTTCTCCTCGGAATGGTTTCCAGAAGCCTGATATTCTCTGTATCCTCACTTGTTTTTTTCCCCAACAAGAAACAGGTTTGGACTTCTTGTTTCGTGCAATATTTGCCTTTCTCAAGGGTTTCAAGGATAGTCACGGGCTTATATCAGTTTCATTACCCTCTATAATACAAACACATTTGTTGTGTTACCAAACATATTTCCAAAACAGTCAACCACCATAAATCCCAACATTTTCACTTACGTTCTCTTTTTTGTGGGTTGTTATTCCATTTACATCCTCTAGTGGCCATACTGTTGCATGCATGTATATACTCTATGGACAGCTGTAAATCATTCCAGCAGAACCAATTGATACTCCCTCTGGGTTATTACAATTAATTAAGTATTATTAGGAGTTACCCTGCACTATACTCAACGATATTCATGAGGATTTACCCACCCTTGATTTCTCATATATTTCTTGGTTACCCTAAATTTAACATGTACTGGGTGGTTTCAAGTCCTCAATCCTTCCACAATCACACAGCTTTTATATTGAATAAAGGGCAATGCATACAAACCCGTTAAACAGAAAAAAAACTACAATATACATGCTGTATACTCTGTGTTACAGCATGATTAGTGAACAGTTTGATTATTGAAAAGTTTGTAAAGTTTATATAAATATTAAATCAATATGTGTTGTAATAAAATGTTAAAAATTCCAAAAATAGAAAAAGAAAGTTTAAATATAATGATTGAACATGTATTGTTAAAAAGTAAAAAAAAATTAAAAAAATAGATAAAAGAAAGTTCTATCACGGTGGTGTTTTCACACTTTCTTTGATATACTCATATTTCCGTGATTCTCCTTTGTTATCAGCACATATTAAGCATAGGGCAAAGCTCCTGTTATTTAATAGCTTTATTATCATGAATTCTGGAAGCCTTCATATGTTCTAAGCTGCCATCAAAAATCCCAAGGATGGGTGAATCTATCCCATTCTGTGGCCCCTTGAGGCTCACAGGGGAAACTGGTATCATCGGATGGCAGTCAAAATAAGGCAAGAAGAAAATAGGATGTTGGATAGGTCCTGCTGGCTGGAACTCTCTCCTACTACAACAGTAGGAAGTTGTCTCATCAGGGAGCTACAGCCAACTGAAGCCTTAAGCAGACTGACAAGACCTATAGTGTGTCAGCTCCACCCCTCCTAGAGGAGATGGCTGGATTGTTAAAGGGCCCTTGCCTGATTTTGCAGCCTGAGATGGCAGGGAGGCTGGGGAGATGGAGGTTCTGCTGGTGACTCATCCTCTGAGAAAAAGGATAGTGGCAGGGCTGTATACTCTGGCCAGCAGGACACTGACTATTCAACCCACAAGGAAGTAGTCTGTGTCTCATCCTCATCAGAATCCTCTGCTGCACATTGGAGCTGGGGGTCATGACAGAATCTGTCTATTACTGGTCCATGTTATTTTCATGTATTCTTACCCATAATTCCACTCCATTTCTGCATTAATCTCCAATTTTTAAAATATTCTCTCGAAATACATTTCATATTTAAATGCATATTTTGCTACATTTAAACTGCCAAGAACTGCATCACAACATTCAGAGGTGTGAAATTCAGTGGCTATTTCAGTTCAGATCTACAAATTAGTCTGAGAGGTGCAAATCAGGTAATTCTATTTAGGAATTCAGAAATATTTAATTCCTCAAGAATCCCTACAAGACTGCCCTATTCTGATCTGATGAAGGTTAAAGTCTTGTCTCAATAACCCTCTTGGAGTTCTTTGAGAGTGGCCAAAAAAAAAGGTCAACTTTCACTTGAAAGCCTTGATCTAAAGCTAAATTTTGCATTTTTAGGCCACCATTGCGATTTGCCACTGAAATACAGTGGCAAACCACCAAAATTGGTGGCAAACCACCGGTTATTTGGCAGACCACAGCAGTGGTGGGGGTGCAGTCCCCAGGTGGATCTGGGGAGGTTGAAATTGTCCCCCAGAGCCCCCAAATTTGCCTACCTCTGGTTTACAAATATTAGTAGACTCCAGGGTCATCCAGTTAATCTGAATAGTAGGAGATCCAGGAGAGATAAATGGAAGTACCACATAGTTAAACTAAGGAACTCACTACCACAAGATGTAGTGATGGCCACCACTAATGTGATGGCTTTAAAGGCAGAATAGACAAGTTTCTATATTTCCTCCAGTATCAGAGGCAGCAAGCCTGTCAATACTAGTTGCTGGAGAACATGAGTGGGAGGGTGTGACTGTCCTCCTGTGCTGCTTCTAGGCTTCCCATAGGCCTCTGGTTGGCCACTATGGGAACAGAATGCTGGACTAGATGGGCCTTTGGTCTGATCAGCAGGGCTCTCCTTATGTTCATATGTTCATTTGAAGAGTGGAGACATACATATGTGCCTTGTACTGTTTGCAGATGCACACTCCTGACTGTCACTACAAATTTCCCTCTCCCAATCTTTTGAGGCACTTTTGAGGGTGTCCAAGGGACATGGAAGTCCCAAAGCCCAAAGTTCCACCACCCATCTATGCATTGGCTAACTTTATATTCGAGTGCTGGACTCTTGTTTTCAGGGAGGCTTCATTTGCAATGTTTTAAGGGACGGGGTAGTAACTATGTTCACTTTTCAGACTTCTGGGTGTGCTGCAATACATGTGCATGAAATTCCAGCTTTCTGTTTCTTATGGAATCACCTTATTTTTTGATACCCCCATCGCTCAGTGAGTAAATGATGCCCAAGTGCCTTTATGTGTGTATGCATGAAGTATCAGGGACAGTTTTCCCAATCTAAGCACTGCAGTGACAGAAAAAGCTACACATCAGGAGTTGCAGGGGGAAACTCTCCCTTCTATATAACTATTTAAGGCACAGGTATCTTGTACCCAATGCTATACCAACTTACCTGAAAGTAAGCACCATTTAAGTCAATAGGGCTGACATCTGAGTAAACATGTATAGGATTGTGCTGCTCATCTGGCAACCCTGCTCTCACTTGAATGTGAAATATTGGATATACTACTATTTAGAGATTCCCCGGAGTATTTGTATTTCATTATGGGATGTTGGCAGTGTATTAAGTACCCACATGGTAAGAAATACGTGGTGCAAGAGAAAGGGATATGGTTAGCTACAGCTAGACACATCAAAACTTGATTAAATTGAATATATGAATGTCATTGTTTTTCAACAGTATTCACAGCCGGGAGTGTAGGGATGGTTGGTTTAATAAAGGAACTAAATGGATGAGTCAACCTCATGAATGATGGAACAGAAATGTAACTCTGTTGCTATACATGCTAAATCCACTTTCAAAGGCTTGTGCTGAAGTCAGCAGGACTACTTTTGAGTAAGTGGCTTGACGAGTAGCTCCCAGGGTTCTAATGCTCTTAATCTGCGGTGATATGGTGTTATTTAAAAAATGAATGTTCTTTCTCATTTTTAAATATTTGTTTGCCATTTCCCTTGCTTAATGTTTAGGAAGTGTCATGTCTAGCAGAGGCAGAGGGAATTTCCTCCAGAGAGATAGGAGAGAGTCGCACTTCCTTCTTGTCGATTGCCCTTGTCCATGTGTCATCTTGCTTTGTCCTATTTACATGAAGACCACCCTAGAGGCAGTCCCCAAGTCCCACCTAACCGTGGGGAAATCTGCTTCCTTTGGATCCCTGTAATTAGAGTTGGGAACCCTTATCTCATCCTCCTGATTGCCTTCCCAGACTGAGCCACGGGTGCAAGCTTGAAATGTCATCAAACCACTATGCTTGAGGTTAGGTTTAGGATCTGTTTCGATTTTCCAAATGTATAAATGAGTTAACTCAGTGTTCTCCAACCTTCTGGCTGGGGCATGCTGGGAGTTGTCAGCCAAAAACATCTGGGGACCCAAGGTTGGAGAACACTGGGTTAACTCCTTACTGGACCTCTGGGTATGTCTGTCCACACACAAGCTAAGGAACTGAAGATGCTTTGGACATAAAGTAGTCAGATCATATTCCAAAAAGGAGCAAGACTTGCGGGAACTCTCAGAAGTTCTACAAATGCAGCTTCTTCCGTCCCTTTGTCGAAGAAACGGGTGGGGAAAATGTCACTTAGTGAATGTTGCCCTGCTATAGAGTTCTTCACCCTGAATACAAAAGCTCAGGTCAGGTTGGGGACCTGGCTTCTCATTAGATTGCCAGCATTCACACTGAGTATGGTTCTTCTGACTCTAGGCAAGTGTCTTGGCATTGGGGAAGGACACGAGAATATGTATAAAGAGGCGGAACGCGCTGTCTTCCCAGGCCTGATCCAGCCTTCCCCAACCTGGTTCTCTTCAGATGTTTTGATCTACAACTCCCAGCATTCCTGACCATTGGAATGCTGGCTGGGGTGGGCGGGCATTTAAATCCAACATATTTGGAGGGCGCCAGATTGGGAAAGGTTGTTCTAGTCTATTCCCCTCAAGTTAAAAGACTGGGCTTTTCTCTCTGCTGCAGTCGATTCAACCTTCAGGAGGCATTCACCAAAGGTATGCAAGGTGGGAATGCACCTATGACCAAGTAAAAGCTGCAATACACGCTAAGCATTGTATCATTTTTCCCCCTCCAGGCTAAGATGCCAACTGCATTTCTGAATGACCTATTTTAGCACTGAGGTGGTGGCAGCGCTTGATGGATCCTTAAAAGCAACAGGTAAACAGCATGCAGTGCATAAGTGGAGAGGATGGAACACTGTGTGCATTGTGCTGTTAAGGGGGGGGGGAAGCATGCCACTAGCAGTGGTGGTCCTTTTTCATTCAGATAACACCAGCACGGAATATATAAATCACATTTAGTATACTTTAAAAAAAAAAAAGACTTAATAAGAAGGCACTATGAGATGCTAGCAGGAAGAGACCAAATAGATTTCTGACACAATGCTTCCTTAGAGGCAATGCGCTCTATGCAGTGCCTATTATCAACAGGAAAGATGAGTAAGTATAATCTTATCCCATTTAAAATCCCTGTTGATCTTCATGCATTAAAGACTACTATTAGGGGGCAAAATCTCTACTCTTCTCTCTGTGCTGAAATTATTGTTAATCATTACTGCAGCGCTTTCTTTAATTTGCAGGAAAATTCAAACATACGCAGAGCCATTTTTGTTTCACGTTGTAGAGCCAAGAGTGTTATCCTCCCTTCACCCTAACACTGCATAAATATCATCTTATGTTAGCTCTATTTCTGTGCTTTCCAACACATAGAATATTGATTCTAATTTCACAAAGGATTAATTTTGACGTTATTGTACTGACTGACCTTAAGCAGTCTTTGAGTCCAGCACTGCAAAAACTGTTTCCAAAGAAAGTTTGCTAAATAATAATAATAATAATAATAATAATAATAATAATATGCAGTAAGATGTGCGTGTGGGCTTGTGTGCACACTTTTGCAGGGGAGGATAGTGACTCCTATGTCAGTGGGGCACCTTATCCGTTGCAGCTTTTATTCTGAGCTTTATAGGAGCTATCTATGTGGTGCTCTGTGGTGGTGAACCTATTTTGGGGATGGAGTTAAGCACCAAGGATAGCTCCTATAAAGCTCAGAATAAAAGCTGCAATGGATAAGGAGCCCCACTGGCACAGCTGTCACCAGCCTCTCCTATGTGTATGGAGATTTGCACAATGGCACCTTTGGGTTCTTAATATGTTGCAGCAAGTAAGAAGAAAATTAGCATTGTCTTCTGGGTGCTGTCCTGGTGGGCTTGCTTGGCTTCTTTTCTGTGCACACTCCAGGTGCCAATAGAATGAGAAGAGTTCGTTGTAAGGCTCATATGTATTACCAGTACACCTTCTATTTTTAATCAAAGATTTGAAAAAGCATCTCTCTAGCATACATATGTGTATATCCATATCTAGAGATACAGGCGTACTTCATATATTTATTGGGCTGGTGATGCAATTCACATGGCAGAGGAATGGGCACATGCTCCTCCCGACTGCTGTGCATGTGAAAAGAATGTGTAAGGCAAGCATTCCATGTGGATGCCTCAATATACACAGTGGTATTATCGGCACAATCCTTACATACACCTTTAAGCATTGCATATTCTTTTAGATCAGCCTTCCCCAACCTGGTCTCAGAATTCCTGACCAGTGGCCAAGCTGGTAGGGGCTGATGGGCGCTGAAGTCCAAATCATCTGGAGGGCACCAGGCTGAGAAAAGCTGTTTTAGATGTATGGTGTGCATTGTAGAGGAAGGGGCAATGCCCACTCTTCTGCCATGTGATGAGAATTACCAGACAAGTAAATGTCTGGAACAGGGCCTAGAGAAAGTGATATACATACAACTGTAGACCTATGAAATATGAAGGCATGTGGGAGGAGCCTTCATCAAATACTGGAGAGCCACAGTGGTGTGTACAGACATTACTTCTGTGTAGACTGAATGCACATAGACAAGAAGCTGGATCGTGTCCATCTTTAGGTCCATTCAGCATAATATCTGCTCAGAGCCTCCTAGGTGTGTATAGTTTGTGTAGACTCTGTGAAGACTTTCAGCTGGGGGGGGGGAGGGCCAGTGGGCACATCTCTCTTCGATTGTACACACATTCATACTACATAGAAGTATCGCACAATCCTTCTGGAGATCCTTCAGGACTGGTACACATCTGGTCACATTACCTCCCCTTCTTCCCTCCCCTTCTTCCTGACTACTGTAGAGATCTTTGGACTTGTTCCACTCTACATCAAGCCAGTGCTGGCTCAAGGGACTGGATTTTGACAGAAGCACTTATCCATAAACTTTCAAGATGGTGGATACCAAGTAGCTCTTCAGCAGAGAGTTAGTACTTTGTTGTTTTTGTTTTGTTTTGTTTTCAGTGTCCATGGATATCCAAGCAATGTTTCACATCCCCATGGAGATCTGAATCACACCTATCAAGTGAATGGAATGCATTCATACCTATAAAGAATGAAAGGGAATTCCAGTCTGTTTATACTTTTGATTAAAGGAGACATACTTGCCTCCCACGGCAGATCTTCTTGTCCCTAGTATGTTCCCCATCAAGGTTTTTCTACATTGCAGCTCCTTTTTGTTTCCTATATGGATGAACTTGGATCTAGAAAACCAGCAAAGTCATTCTTCCATCCCACAGCGTAAGCAAGATAACTCTCCGCAAGAGTGGGCATGCTATTTCTGCTGTGAGAATGGTAACTCATAGACAATAGTGTCATCCTTAATCCCTGGTTTTCTCCCACATGGCACTCTCCAGTATCAAGATGTCTCCCATGCCATTTATATACACACACACTATGGAACTCTTCAAGAGGGCATACTCAGAACATGCACATGCTCTTGAGTGTTTAAAAAAAAGCCAAAGTTGCAGTCACAATTATCGTTCAGAGTGAGAAAGTTGGACCCATTTCAACATGTTTGACCCCAGCTCTTACTGTGCTGCACTGCACATCAGCAGATCATGCCATTTTGCAGTATGTATGTATGTATGTATTTAAAATAATTATATCTCGCTGTTCTGCTTGACACAAGAGGCCTCCAAAGTAGCTAACAATAAGAGAAAATTAAAAATGAATATATATATTTAAAAGGAGGAGGGGAGGGGAGAAGAAGAAGATCAGGAGGAGAGCAGTGGCAGCAGCAGCAGCACTGGTGACTACTGAGGGCATAATAAAGCAAAGATGTAAAACATGCGCTCCACAGCTCTAGATGTTGCTAATGCTGCTGCTGTGACTGCTACAACTCTTAGTGGCGCAGGGGGAATAGCCCCACCCAGAAGTGTGCTACGTAGCAACCGGGGTCAGTCTGCAGCTCCTAGCTCTTTGCTGCTGGACTGTGACTGTAAGGGGGTGCAGTGATGGTCTCAAATGCTCTCTCCCCAGCCATTAGATGTTACTGTCTGCTGCTCCAACTGCAGCTCTTTTTTAAAAAAATCCCCACCTCATGTCTGTGAGGCCCCAGTAAGTGCCTCAGCTTTCCATCTGCACAGAATCTGGCAGTATGTTATTAGTATGCAGACATACACATACCATAATTATATATATTTAAATGTATACTTTTCACTTTCCAGCATTTCAGCGTGGAGTGGGTGTGCAGCTCCATGCACATTATTAATGAGCTTAATCCTATAATTACTCCAGCTACATGCAGAGCTCGGAGAACTGGAGAGAACTCATCTTGGCGAGCAAGCACAGAGAAAACAATTGACTTTCCAGAATGGGCAGCCTCTAAGCCCAGTGAGGTGCATAACACTGAAGAGATGTAAGGAATGGAAGGGGCTTTCAGCTATTGCGAAGGCAGAATTGCAGCAGCTAGAAGAGAAGACAAGGGTGGAGGAAATGAACCAAAGTTTGAAGAAGAACAAAATGCATTTTAATTTAATGAACTTGTTGCCTTTTTTTACATTGTATATTATTGTATATTTGTTTTGTTAATTGATTATGATCTTGTATGCCGCCTAGGGTATTTGTGTATAGGCAGGATATAAATTGAAGAAGAAGAAGAAGAAGAAGAAGAAGAAGAAGAAGAGGGAGAGGGGGAGGGGGAGGGGGAGGGGGAGGGGGAAATTGCTTTCCTATGGAGAGGGACCATACCTTAGTGATTTGCATGCATAATTTTTCTGGTTCAGTCCCTGGCATCTCCAGTTTTTTTTAAAAAGTTTCAGATAGCAGAAGTGGAAAAGTCCACAAAGAGGACACATTGCCAGTCAGAAGAGACAGTACTGGGCTAGATGGACTACAGTAGCCCTCCAGGTATTTTGGACTAGAACTCCCATTATTCCTGACCATTGGCCATGCTGACTGGGTCTGATGGGAGTTGAAGTCCAAAACATCTGGGAAGGGCACCTAGGGTAGCCATAGGTCCTCTTTTACACGATTTAATGGGTTGCCAGAGGACTGCCCTCTCTTTTGACAGCATCCTCTGTATGAAGGGTTGTCCAGTTCAAATTTGCTTTAAAGTTGAAGAACCACCAGATGAAAGCGCTGGACCTTGAAGTTGCCTGCCAACAGCACCTGGACAGCAGACTAAGCAAGGCACACACAGCCAGGTCCTTCCACACTATAGGGAGATGTGCTGTGTTTCTATTTAAACTATAATAATTATAGGCAAAAGTTTATGCAAATTTTATGCAAATTGCTGCCCTCTGTTTTGGTAATGTGTTTCCTCTTTTTTTTGACAATTTACAAGTGGCCACCCTAAATATGCCAGGTTGGAGAAGGCTGGACTAGAGAGCTTGCAATAGAGGAACTTCATATCTCCCACTCCACTCTATGTCCTATTCATTCCCTGATTTGGAATAACAGCAGTCACCATGGGGATCAACAGTTCACATGCAGCTTTGAGTGTCTGGCACATAGAATTAGCTCATCCCTCCACCTGGAAGCACGCAGATGTGACAACTCCAAAAACTGTGGCCTATACGTGCAATTTCAAAGGACAGCATGGTCTCTTTCGATAGACGATTTGATTGACATGGGTACATTTAGAATGAGGGGAAATGTTTTCACTTCCTAAATAAAAAGCAACATTTTATATGACTTATAAACATAACTAAATTTATATTCTCATAATTTATATAATGCCCAATTACAATCAAGGTTTTATTGCCATATAAATCTCAGGCATTATAAAATGGAACTACTGAAAAGTATTTCATTGATGGACAGCCAATAGCTGGAGGAAAACAATTCCAAAGAAAGCATAAATAATGGATTGTGCTGAGACGGAACTTAAATGAGACTGAAAATAGAATTTAAAAGACATTTCTTAAATATCAATAAAGATCTTACTGAGATTCTATAGAAAATATAGATTTCTTTACTTTGCCGCTGTTACTTTTCATCGTCTTTTGTTGGTGATAAGTACACTCCACATCCTCTTGTAGCCAATGGCAAAATGTGCAGCGAATAGAGATGCCTTGGAAGCCCTTTTGAGGGTCAAAGTGTGGGGTATAATAGTAACTTTCTCGTCCATCACATTCTGCCAAGAAAGAAAGAAATAGTCCTCTAAAAGATCTTCCTGGATTCTTTATACTCAATGGACAGAACTAAATGTCACACTAAAGGAGAAACTCCCCATGTGCAAGTAGCAACTGTATTTTTAATTTCCCCCTCCTGTAATGTCTGAGGAGCCCTAATAACCCCCACCCTGATCAAGCTTGCTGGGGGGGGGGGCGGGATTTAGGTTTAGGTACAGGTGCTCCTCTGGGCTCTGCTGGCAGAAAGGAGCTCTGCTGGGCTGGGGGATCTGTCCATCCCAGTGGTCCAGTTCTGCCCACAGGTAGTACACTCCTGCTGGTGATCTCCCCATCATCAACAGCTGGTGGAAGGTCCCGGAATGGGGCATTTTTAAGGGCAGGGTGAAAGCAGCCTTGCATCTGTCAGATCCAAAGCCACTCTATTCCCCTGAGCAGCCTGAGAATCAGGCCCCTCTCTTAATTCAGCCTACACATTTTCCCACCAGTTGAAACCAACAAGAGGGAGGGAACCTCCACTACCAGGGAAAAACAAAAAAGCACCCCAAGTTCCCCCACCTACCCTGGCCAGCACAAGCTGGCAGGACTTTCGATGAGGCAGTAGATCTGATACTTTGCCCCTGCCCCACCGCCCTGGATTGCACTGTGGGATACACAGTTACAACACTGTGAGGACAGCACATGGTTGTTTTACTTACACACATACAGGGCCTAAAACATTACTTTCAATCAATTTCTAGCAACGATGTCTTTTTTTTTTTTCCATTTTTACTGTCAAGTAGGTGCAGAGTACCAACCCAAGCAAGATCTTAAAAGCTCCACTACCCCTCAGGCTAGGGTCCCAATCCCCCTGCACTTACTCTGGAGCAGGGGTAGGCAAATCTTTCGGGACATAGGCATATGTGGCAATTTGACAAACTGTCCAGGGCACCACCACAAAATGGCTGTCATGGGAGACATGGCAAAGGACAAGTAACCTGCCCAAAATACTGAGTACAAGGCAGAGGTGAAGTCTGAGCCCCAACACACTAAACAACTCCTTTGAACCCACAGTTTTCAGCACCAACAGAAACCCATTTCATAGCAATCCCAGGTGCCAGTATGAAAATGTGTCAATTTTTATTTATTTTTTAAATGGGAAGGCTGGGTCACCTAGGCAGGTGCCAAGAAAGGTGTCTGGGGGTGCATTGGTGCCCATGGGCACCATGTTGCCTACCCCTGCTATAGAGTAAAAATGAGAAAAGATATAGCTGCTTGATACAGATTTAAAGTAATGCCTGTTTGTTCATACATACATCATTAGCTGTTCCCATACAGGTGTTTATCTGAAGCAACTCCATGCATACCTTGCACACATGCAGGGTCCTGCTAATGTTCAATAGAGTGTGGCTTGGATCTAAGAGACCTGGGTTCAAGTCCTACCCATCAAAGACTTTGTGTGACCTTCTGAAAAATCAGCCCCTCTTCACTCTTTGTAAAAGACAAACAATACACATCCACTTGACAAACTTTACACTGATGGATAAATCAAATACACAAATCTTTTTTACAACAAAAATGTATATATTAGCAATTGCCACTTGGAAACTTCCAAAGCAATTAACAAACTTCATAAAATGATTTTGAATAAGATTTCCCCATTTTCCAGCAAGGGATGTTGAAGAGTCCTTGGTCTCGAGTCACGAGTCGAGTCACGAGTCTTTGGACCTGAGGCTCGAGTCCGAGTCCTTGGTCCAAAATGGTGACTCATGAGTCCCGAGTCACTCCCAAAGCTGACTCCACGAGTCCCTATTAAAATCAGTGGGGGGTTTTCCCCCAACAAAATAAGGCTACTTCAGATGTGTGGCTTAAATAAATTATAGGCACAAGTGTGCCTTTTTATTTCAAAACCCTGCAACTGATTTTGACAAGAACAGACCAGGCAGACAAACCCAAAATAACCAGGCAGGCAGAGGAGGCAGGGAACCCCAAACAGGCAGGCAGAGGCAGCCAAACCCAAAATGTCTGAAAGGTTGCATTTTAGGAAAATGATTTTTAAAAATAAAATCTTCGCCGGCGATCGCACTTCTCTCCACTCCTTCTGGCACAGCCCAGGGATGTTGAAGAGTCCTTGGTCTTGAGTCCCGAGTCGAGTCTCGAGTCCCATTAAAAATATTGGGACTCGAGTCAGAGGGGGGACTCAGTCCGACTCACGAGTCGAGTCCTGGAGTCCGAGTCCCCATCCCTGTTTCCATCTAAAATCAATATAAAGAGAAAAAATATATTGCTGAATTGAATAGTACCAGTGAGGCCAGCCACACATTACAGGTCCTTTCTGCACTCCAACCCTGCCCCAGATAGCTTGGGCGGGCGGGCGGGGGTAGCAGGAATGATCTCAATCCATCTTGTCCAAGCCTGGTCTGATGATGGACTTGAACCACATCCAGACAAAACCTGATGGAGAGTTCAACACAGCCAGAGCCCCAAATGCAGGCATTTAGCAGCAGCTCTCATACAAATGCTCCAGTGAAGTATTGACAAATTTATTTAGGAATGGTTATCAAGACTTGGGTGACTCTCAAGAAACTCTTAAATGAGTCAATTTCTATTTCACCATCACCAGTAAAGCAAAGCACCTGGTAAAACATGTTCAGACTAGATTGGGTGCAGAACCTCAAGCCTACGGGCCAAATCTAATCCAGCCTACTAGCGTTCTCCAGGTGGCCAAGCCCCCTTCCCCATGGTTTTCACCCCCTTTCCTCCAATTGCCAATTGTTCTTCGGGTTTCTCAACTTTTGAGCTCCCGCACCCCCTGCTGCCCATATTCTAAAAAGTTGAAATGTCTGCCCTAAGGTTTAGTTAGTGACAGTAAGAACTTAAAGCTAAAATGTAGTGGTGTTTTGGGGATTTGGGCCCTGTCCCGTTTGCCTTTGGCCCCGCCCACCCCTGGAATGCAGCCCCCCTGAGAGCTTCTCCAAAATTGAATTTGGCCCTTGGGTTGAAAGAGATTCAACAACCTTGGACTGGATGAATAGAAATATATATTTGCCCGAATGTGAACTGAGATGGAGGAAAAACACAACAAAACTGGAAAATGTTGAACAATTACATTTTGCTTAGAAAAGAAAAAAAAAAAGATTCTTCTTTTAAAGAGAGAGAGAGAGCGCCAACCAATCATGCTGCAAATGAATGCGTGCATTAATAATAAATGCATTAATAATAAATGCAAAATAGAGAACTGAAGAAAAGGAGGCATGAAAACTGAAGTCTTATAAACTCAGTGATTAAATTGGAAGCTAATTGGGGCGGGGTATATAATTTATGTCTTTTCCATATGGTTTTTTTTCATTTCTGACTCTAAAATTATGTTATTTAAAAAATAAAAATAAAAACACCATATCATGCTAACGTTCAAAAATACCAGGATGGCATCTTTATCAATGGTCTGCAATGGCACATCCACAACACCAGTAAGGGGAATGAAAGGCTCCTCAGTGCTCTTAACCTGTGATCTAAAGAGACTCATCATCCCGTTATAGTCCTTGGCCTCTTTTGCTGATGCTGAGTAACTCAGGTGCCAATTAGAGCTGCCAACTGGTGCTGATGGATTCTCTGATGCGGATGCCTTCCCACTGGAAACTAGGACCATGAAACTAATTTCAGGCAGCCCATTGAACACCTGCCAGATGGGAAACACTTTCAATCACACCAGCCGGAACTAGTATTTTATCCAAAGAAAAGGCAGTGTGTCCCATAAGCAACCCTGGGAGCGACACAGAGTTGCATTCGTAAAGTATGAACAATAATAATACTCCATTGGGTCATCCCAACTGAAGCAGCCTTTTAAAAACATTTTAATTTAAATGCATACTGTGGTGGGGTGGGCAATACAGTGATAATCTGATTATGTACACCTACTCCGTGCATAAAGAGCCATGGATTGCTAATGTTCTTCAGTTACTGCAAAAGATCTTAGCACCATATAAAGTATGTCTGAGCTGACAACAAACAGCATTTAGAAATCAAACCAATCACATTCTTGTTTGTGAGAAAATAAGGTGGCAATCCTATACACACTTACTTGGGGAGGCTGGTCGTGACTC
This sequence comes from Shinisaurus crocodilurus, assembly GCA_021292165.1. NCBI lineage: Eukaryota > Metazoa > Chordata > Lepidosauria > Squamata > Shinisauridae > Shinisaurus > Shinisaurus crocodilurus. The sequence continues at coordinate 161,070,428 of CM037879.1, forward strand.
CTATTTTGGTGGTGGGGCTCCTTTTCCATTGCAGGTTTTATTTGGAGCTTCATAGGAGCTATCCATGGTGCTGAACTCCATCCTCAAAATAGGTTTGCCACCATGGAGTACCATGGAGAGCTCCTATGAAGCTCCAAATAAAACCTGCAAAACCAGCAATGGAACAGGAGCTCCACCGAAATAGGAGTCACCAGCGTCCCCCCTGAATAAGTCCCTTTGATCTCTGTGGGACTTACTTCTGTGTAGACATGGATAGGATCACACTGTAAAGTACACACATGTAACAGAGAGGTAGTTAACTCAGCAAGCATCTAGAGAGGCCTGGTACATCCAGTCACAACAAGGAAACATTTGGAACTCAACTGGACCAGCTGCAGAATAATTGGGTCCCTGCACCCATCTCAAAACAGAAATGAAACCTTTTGTCCCAGCAATAAGTGTTGAGTATTATAGATGTTATGATTTGCTCAAGGTTACACATATTAGTGACCCTAGCTGGGCCTTAAGAGCTAAATGAGATTACACTGGTCAATTAGTAAGTTTGGTGCAAGAGAAGAAGCTTCACAGCCTTCCTGACAAAAATAAAGAAAGCTCATAATAATAACAACAACAACAATAACAACAACAACAACAACATCCATTATCATGCAAATTTACCCCCATTCACACAGCTATTTCCCAGTGGTTCTATCGCACATGGCTTAGAGGTGTGTGAATACTTTCCACCCACATGGTTGGTTGACTACGTGGGTATTTCCCACCCCATCAGCAATCCACTGGGTGGGTAGATGCCAAAAAGCCATGTCATATGATTGCACTATTCACAGACCGAACGCAGTTGCCTGGGCTCTCACATAGTGAGTGTATGAAGTGGGGCCATTATGATGTGAGACCGTAAACATGACGACGTAGGGATGGCAGAAGAATCACTGAATCGTGAGTTCGTCCAGATTATCCAAGTTCCACCTCAATGCTCGATCCACCTTATTCCCATTCCCAATTGCGAGCTTTTTTCCCCTGTTCAAAAAGGGAAAGTGCTGCACACTCAAATGCATCCTTTGCCCCCATTGACTAAAGTGTGAAAATGCACATTTCCCCAAACTGCTCATTTTTAAAGTGTGCCTTTTTCTAAAGTATGCATTTTGTGAATGAGCATCTCAAGCTCAGGAATGTGCAAGTTTCGCCCACAAAATGCACTCATGTTCACATTTGGGGGTGTGAACAGGATAGCTTGCTTCTGATCTTAAACAAATGGAAATGAAATTCTCATACATTCCTAACTGCGTATATTCAAACTGTGGCAGTGCTCAGATTTAAACTAATTGAGCTCCTTATTACTGTGTCAAAAGTGCATATTGGTATCCTTTGAGGGTGGGATTGGATAAAAATAATACATGGAGTATATCTGTTTGCTGCTTATCACTACTAAGACTTAATCTAGCCTCTCTCACATAAATGTGCATGACAGAGACTCAATTTATATATAACAACAAACCACAGTTTATTATTAGAATGAGCAGGTACAAGCCTTATGTTTGCACAATTCTTCTTCCAATTCCCCCTTCCTCCACATGTGAAGGAAAGAAATTACAAGCTTCTAATTCTAGTTAGCATCTTAATGTAGCAAACTATAGTTTGCTCAATCCATCATTTGCCCACAAACCAGGATCAAAGCATAGATTGGCTTTTTGGCTTGTGGAAAAACTATGGTTTGAGTAAATCCTAGTTTGTTGCATTCCGATACAACAGCAAAAGAATGTTTGTGACTAACCAGAAGCAGGAGCATCTAATCTCTTCTACTCTCTCCTACAGAGGAAGGAGGAAGGGGAGAAGGAAGTGCACAACCACACGTGTCATGTCTGCTCATGCTAGTAACAACAAACCATCTGAACCGAGACATAGTATTTTAAAAGCCTTTTTTAAAAATTCCTTTGAGGTAGCCAAAGCCAAATATATTTGTGGTGGATGAGCTCTAGCATATGAAATGTTTTGCATTTACAATTCCACGCTTCGCATTTGCCCTGGGTGCAAGCAATTACAGGTTGAAGAAAACTACCTGTTCATTGCTGTACATCATATTCAGATGTCTTTAACAGCTGAAGCGTAAGAAATGCTTTTGCCTAAAGTAAGAAAGGTTTCTAGGTCACAGGGACTTAGGGAAACATGAATACAAGTTGTTGAAAGGGAAAGAAGAGATAAACATTTGTTTATGTTCAGGAATTTGGAATACGAGAAGGAAGAGCTGCTTTGTCAAATGTCTCAATCTGTCAGGCTGTTTCTGGAAGTTGAACAGTTGCTATTTGATGATCCAATAGAGCCTACAGATGAATGAGTCTGTTCATGAGAACAACAAGGTGCACAACCTAATCCGTTAGATTCTCTGAGCAGATAGGACAAACACTGTTCAAATGCATTGCACTGAAAGGCGCAAAGCCATCAAAGCCTCCTTTATGCAGCAATAAGGATGACCCAAAGAACACAATAATGTGATTGTGCTTGCTAGATGGCCATAGCCTCTTCCACAACCAAAAGAAGTGTTTTGCTATTAATAAATAGAGTTGAATTCAGTACTGATGATCTGAGAAGAAAACCTTCCAGCCTATTACAAGATCTCAGCAAAGGCAACCTTTTCTATCTTTCCTCAACCACACTGAAAGAGATTTGCTGATATTGTCCTTTTTAACCCCTAGAGTTTCTGAGTTTGCATGTCATGAAACAACCACAGAATGGGGTATTCCTGGGTTGTTAATTGTAGGTGGAAGTGGCGAGTGGGCAAGAAGAACCAACATGCTCACTTGTTCTGGTGCGCTCACAAACATTGATTGTGCGAACTGGGTTGCTGTTGCGATGTAGAATGCTGTTGCTCAGGATTCCAGCCACTTCATTCCCAACCATTTTCATCTTCTCCTCCCCAGCTGTCAGCCAGCATTCTGTGGCCACTGAGCACACCCAGTCTTCATTGCACTGTTTTGGGCGGGCTCCTCCACATTTAGGGTTTGTTTTCCTGAAGTTTGGAGGGTACTTCTGCAAACTTTGGGCTTCCCCCCAAGCCTGCTGATCTCTCCCTCTTGTAAGGCAGTAGGGATGCTTTTGGCTAAATAAGCAACAGTAATCACTGCCTGAATGTCAGAAATCCCATTCCTTCAACCCTTTGGATGGGGTCAGCTTTGCCCCACACACACCCGCTCCTTAAATCTGTTTCCAATAAGGTTCGCATTCTGGAACAATACGTAGCTGTGGAGTAACTGGGCCCCAAACCAACAGTGTAGCTAATGGAGGGCCCAACCTTCGCCATCAATGAAGCCAGCCGGATTAGGTGAGCCCACACCTTTCATTTCACAACCAAGAGGTGCAGGTCTTCCAGCCCCAGTACTAGCCAGTACTGAACCAGGGGTAGTTATTCCAGTATTGAGCCAATCACACATAGCCTTAGCTACCTTGGGGTTAGCTTTATATCTGTTACGCTTGTTACTGTCGTACTATGATAATGCCTTTTGTATCAATTTGAATTAAAGAATCCTGCAGAGAGGTATGTATTTTCCTTCACTTTGGTTTTTGTTGATCTTGGTGTACCCAGAGACTTGACTTTCCGAACAAGGGAGGATATTATGCTGAAGGCAACACAGCACAAACCAGATGCATTCCCGAAGTCCCGCCCTATCACATGTGGAATGAAACAAGCCACAATGCAGGTCATTAGTTCTGAACATTCCTTACTGTTATTAGTTGAGTAAACCAATGAACACAACAGGCAGAGTTGGTTACACAATGATAGTATGCAATGGTTGCAGTTAACCCTTCTTTGATTATAGTCTTGCATTTTGATGAAAACTTCCTACAAACTTCTCCCAACAGCATGCAGACTATATTGCCAGTACAGTGATACTGATCCTTCATTCTCCTCTCCTCTCCTCTCCTAATGTAGGAAGGAAAGAAGGAAGGGTAGGGAGAGTCATCTGCTGCAAACAAGAGCCTTGGTTCTTCAAGGATATGGCTCCATATGCTTCCAGGTGTCTGGAGCCCCTCACCTGTAATACAATACTATTTATTTATTTATTATATTTATACCCCGCCTTTTTTCCTGCAAGGAACCCAAGGCGGCTTACATAATCCTCCTCCTCGTCTCCATTTTATCCTCAATACTACCCTATGAAATAGGTTAGGCTGAGAGTCAGTGACTGGCCAAAATCACCCAGTGAGATTCATGGCTGAGTGGGGACTAGAACCCGGATCTCCCAAGTCCCAGTCCAGCACTCTAACCACTACACCACACTGGCTCTATTATCAACATGTCTTATCACTCACGCAGAAGAGAAAAGCAAAGGAAAAATAGCTTTGGGCTCAATCCCTTAAACCCTGGCAGCTATCAGCACCTTGATCCCCACACATCCACACAACCTGGTGCAAGGAAAAAGCCCAGGCCCAACTGCCTGATAGGAAGCAGGCTGTGCCCCCATCCATCCGCCAGAGGGCTAAAAGCTGCTGAGTTGTGCATATGTGTTTTTGCTTTTGTTTTGTTTGACTGGCTGATGCTGTTGCGGTTTGTTTTAATTAGGAAGCTCATTCAGGATAATTTGATTGAAAGGTGGAATATAAATAAAACTTCAACAATAAGTAAATCTAGGAGATGGAATGGGATTTCCGTATGTGCAGAATTTCATTGTGAAAAACACTGAATACACAGTGAAATGAAAGAAAGGTAAAGAAGTATTGGAAGTATTGGAAACTGTACGGTTATTGAAATATAGCAAGACTAAATACCCCTAGGCAGATTTTGCAGAGATTCCTGAATATTAACTTAAAATATGATCTTCAGCTAGGCAAATAGACAGTTTAGATTGGAGATTATGCATGGTTCTAGTTCAAATAGGAATGAAGCCTGGAGACTCAACACTGTTTTTAATTAAAGCTGAAATGAGTATTCACAGCAAATTTCCAGTTTGATTAATTTCCTGGATTCACATGGCAAGTTTGAGAAATGCATTTGCCAAACAATGACAACAACAACAACAACAACAACATACTATTCTGCCGTGATAGCCTTGACACAAACTATATTTCCTCATTTCCTGCTTTTAGAAAGCCTTGCGAAATTCACCACGGTTTTTGCTAGAAGACAGCCTCTCCTTCTGGGGAGCTTCCTCACATGATGAGCCACTGTCATAATCATTTGGTATCATAATGTAGGTGTGTTGTGTTTATATGCTTTGACTGCTATAGAAATTAATATGACTTCATAGCAAAGGATTGGCCCCTGAACCAATGAAACCTCTGAATAAATAACATTAGGAAGATAATCAGATTGTGGTTTTATGAAAACTTCCATTAGCGATAAAAGTGAATTAAGGAGAAAGGTAATAATTATATAATGAGCAAGCAGGTGGAATCTCCTTTTCACAGCACATTAACACATTTGGCTCTAAAATCTAAGAGCTTCCCTAAGCAGAAGAATTCTATTACCCTTTAATTGTCAAACCTTGTGTAACTTAATCAGTACCTGTGATTTTCACTGGCACGATGGTGCATATCTCTAAAAGGTTCGTGTGCCAGTGCTTATTGACTTTCATAAATAGTGAAACTGTTTGCTTGCCTCCAAAGAGTAATCAACACTGTGTAAATAATCTGAAATCTGAGAGCACTTTTTCAATAAAGGGGGGGAAATTACACATTATAAAATCAATGAAGCTGCCTGACAAATGAGTCTGGGTGTGCATTTTTGACACAGAGGCACAGAAAAAAGTCTACATTTCAGTTTGGCAAAGCATAGAAAATCTTAAGCTTTATGGAGACTGTGGAGTAGAGAGGGAATTTATGGCAGCCTTCCCCAACCTTGTGCCCTCCAGATGGTTGGGACTGCAGCTCCCATCATCCCCAGCCAGCATGACCAATGGTTAGGAGTGCTGGGAGTTGTGGTCCAAAACATCTGCGTGGCATCAGGTTGAGGAAGGCTGCTTTATGGGAACAATCCACTAGGAAGTTAAGAGCTGTGGTGGATCTGACCAAGGATTTGTGTCGGCCCAGCGCTTCATTTCTGATAGCGATTAGCCAGATGTTTTCTGCAAGATTGCAAGCAGGACATGGAGGCAATAACTGTTTCAGCAGCTGGTATTCAGAGGTACACTCTTTCTCTGAAAATGGAGGTTCCATTTGGCTATAATGCTGATATCCATTGATATATCTAGATTCCATTAATTTGCCTGATCTCCTTTAGGGTGCAGCCCTATGGGTTGTGCCCCCATGAGATGGAAGTCTTCAAACTGAGAGGCTTCCTTCCACGTAACCAGTACCCTGCCAAGCCACTGCCAGCAGGGCAGAAGGAGAAACAGAGGTGATTTTTGCCTCTCCATCTTCTGTGTTTTGCTTTTTCTCTTGATGGGCCTCTGAACTAGGGATGTGTGCGGAGCTCGGGACTCAACCCCCCTGAGTTCCACTCGCCCTACCTGTTTCCCCGGTTCAACTTGCATTCTCGCGAGCCGAGCTGAGGAAGCAACTTCCAGTTTCCGGTGCTACGTTGTTTACATAGAAAATGGTGTAAGATACATTAAAAATGGCCACGATTTGTGTAACTTGTGCAAATTGCAGCCGTTTTTGACGTATCTTACACCATTTTCTACATAAACAATGTAGCACTGGGAACCCGGAAGTCCAGTGAGTGCCTCAGCTGGCGCTCGCGCTTGGCTCAGCTCGACTCAGCTCGGCTCATGCAGCGGCAGTGCTTGGCTTGCGTGCTGCGAGTCTAGTGCTGGGCAGATCGCACACCCCTACGTAGGGATGTGCTGACATTGGGAAGTTCGGCTCATTTGAGCTCGACAGACTTCCTGCCTGATTCCGACCAGATGATCGGAAGTGAGCAGAGTCAGGGGGTTTCCGTGGACTTCTATCTCTAAGACAGGCTGTGGTTTGCATATTTTTTTTTTAAATACTGAGGAAATTTGTGCAAGTTGCATAACTTTATGCAATTTGCATAAATCGGGGTATTTTGTTTATTAATTTATTTATTTATTATATTTATACCCTGCCTTTTTTCCTGCAAGGAACCGAAGGTGGCTTACATAATCCTCTTCCTCTCCATTTTATCCTGACAACAACCCTGTGAGGTAGGTTAGGCTGAGAGTCAGTGACTGGCCCAAAGTCACCCAGTGAGTTTCATGGCCGAGTGGGGACTAGAACCCTGATCTCCCAAGTCCCAGTCCAGCACTCTTAACCACTACACCACACTGGCTCTCATGCAAATAGGAACCTGGAAAGCACATGGATATCATGCCATTTGCATAAAAACAGCTGATTTTATGCAAATCCCACTAGATCCACATGCTTTTCAGGTGCTTATTTGTGTGAAACATGCAAAATACCTCAATTTACGCAAATTGCATATAGCTACGCAAATTGTGCAACTTTATGCAATATGCACACATTCCCTCAGCATTTTAAAAAAATGCACAAACTACAGCCCGTCTTAGAGAAAGAATTCCGTGAGCTGGCTTGACTCACTTCATAGCGAGTCGGCGCCAGCACAGGGCTGGTGAGCCGGAAGCTGGGGGGGGGGGGCTGAATCATGAAAATCCATTGGATTTTCACACACACACACACACACACAATGGATTTTTCATATATCCCTAATGGCAGGTGCAGGGAAGGGGTTAAGCATAGACACACACACACACACACACCTTTTCCACTCTAAATTTTCCTTTCGAAAAGCTGCTTTGCTCTTTAGAAAAAGAAAAGTAGCACTGGACACTGTTGCATACATTTTAATGTAATTTAGCATTAGCCTTGGCAAACTCCTTTATTTTGATGTAGCTCAACAGTGCCACCTAGAGTGTATGGAGCTTCCACACCCCACTGTGAAGCCTGACTAAGTACATATCTTGACTTTTGTCTCTGAATAAACATCCAAAACTTACATTCTTCTTAACAATATCCAGTTGGAACTGGCCAGCTCTTTTGCAATGTCAGTTCAGAGTTGTTCAGCAATTGGATCTAACCTCTAAATAATTTTCTTATTGGCTAGCTAGACCAATCAGAAATAGAGCTTACCACACAACAGTCCATCTCCACTAAGGAACCAGCTTTCACTGAACTCAGATCAGATGCCCATAAAAATATGAGACCTCACCCCCAGTCCTTGTTTTTTGGGACCACCTACATCAAGAGTCCAAAGATGTTCTCTCTCAGACTTTCTTCTCCATAATGAAGTCTGTGTATGTTCTATAATCCAAGATTCTAGTCAAGTAGATAACATGGAAGTTCCATGATGGAATTAGATAAATTAGATTGATTTTATTGATTATTTTTTTAAAAAAAAAATCTGTATGTGTGATTGTTGCCTTCTCTTGTTTCATCCCCCCTCCTTTTTTCACCAAATAAAGCTTATTTATATCTTTTGACATTTGGCTACGTTGTTTTAAAAGGGAATTTCTCAGTTAAACCATCCCCATGTGCAAGACTGCATGGTTGCTAAGCTACTCCTTGTGTTCTTAAGATTATTTCACAAGGTTTTATGTTCTGTGTCTTCTGGACTTTGGGCATGTAAAGCCAAAGCACCTTCCTTTTTATTTTATTTTTCTATTGCTGGACTGAAAGGAAGGACCCTTGACAGAATTGCTCACCAAGCAGCTGAACAGACTAAGATGTGTCAGGGGGTTAATCTGACTGGTGGCAGTCTATCATACGTCTTTGTGGAGACCCTTATTTATTTTATTTATTTATTTATTATATTTATACCCCGCCTTTTTTCCTGCAACCAAGCCAAGGAGGCTTACATAATCCTCTTCTTCCTCCTCTCCATTTTATCCTCACAACAACCCTGTGAGGTAGGTTAGGCTGAGAGGCAGTGACTGGCCCAAAGTCACCCAGTTGGTTTATGGCTGAGCAGGGACTAGAACCCGGATCTCCCAAGTCCCAGTCCAACACCCTCACCACTACGCCACACTGGCTCTCAAGAAAAAGAGAGAGAGAGAGAAGTTACTTAGGTGCAAGCCACATTAAATGAACGGGAGTTCTTGCAAAGCTCCCAGTAATTCCAGCAGGAGTTGCACTTGAGAATCTCCCAATAGATGGTGCACATGCCATGATTATTTTTTTTAAGTGTATAAAATATGGTGACAATAAAAATGCATTACCCCATGTTAAGGGAATATTTTTACATTCAGTTGGTTGTATGCTATTATAGGATTGAATCTGGTTGTGTGTTAAGCAGTTTCAGTCAATAGCGTAATAGTTTAGAGATCAAAGGTTTAGTTAAAATGTAGAGGTCAAGAAGTTCTTCTCAGAGGAGCAAGAAATTCTACAGTTTAAAAGAAGGTTAGAGGGGGGGAGAGAGAAAGTTTCAACTCAGGAAACAGAATTTTAGCTTGCATAAATAAACAAGAAGCTAGCCTCCTGGTTAGTTGGAGTTGGGGAAAGAAAAAAAAATTTTTTTTAGAAGATATAGGCCAAAGGAAGAGAGACAGAGGGGTAAACGGAAGAGAGAAGGAAAGAAGGCCAGTGTCCTGAAAGAAGGAAGGAAGGAAGGAAGGAAGGAAGGAAAGAAGGAAAAAGAAAGTCAGAGATGCTGGAACTGGAGAACTGATTGAGAGAGCTGGACCAATGACAGTAAAATATTGCTTGTATAAGAGACTTGGATAAAATAGGGACACAGTCCCTAATAAAGATGTATTCATCTTTATTGCTTGACACTAGAGAGAACACATGAGTTCTGTGTCAGGCAGGCACAGTGCTTCAGTTATTCTGAATCAATGGATGTGGATCATCATATTAGAACTACATTAATCCAGGGTGGGGTGAATGATATTTAATGTTCTGAATTCTATCAAATCAGAAGATACAACCTGAGGTTACAAAAAATGTCAATATGGCCTACGACACTTCTAAAAACTAAACGGGTTAAAGTATTCTGTTGAAAAACATTTCACTCCATAATGCATTTTCTTCAGTTATAAGAAACATTTAATAGAACTTGACACAGATACTGTAATGTTTCTGCTAGGACTGGATGAGATCAGGTGTTACAGTATATCCTTTTTTGTTTCAGTGTCATGCTGCATAAATAAAGATTTGTCTTTCAAAAGATGTAATAACATGTCAGTATTTTGAAAGCAGCCCATCAAAACCAGTCATTTCCATCTGCCATGTCCCCCCTAAGGGAAACATTGAAGAAGTTTATGAAGGACACTTGAGAACCATCTAGATAGAGGTGCGCATATATATATATATATATATATATATATATGGAGATGGAGAGAGAAAGAGAGAGATAGAAAGAGCATCAAAAATGTGTCTGTATTTTATGCAGTGTATGTCAGTAATGTCTTCGATGATCTGGATATTGAACTGTATGTTTAACATGATTTTCTATATGGGAAATTTGTCCAGCCTTTTATACTAGTCATATTGCCCATGGTAATACGATCCATTGTTCACTCACAAATTCTGTTACCTTAGGCTGAAATCTTAAGCATATATATTTGAAAGCTAATTCCATTGAAATAAATAAGACTCACCTCTAAGGAAATGTGTTAGAGGGCAGAGGAAGACTTTACACCAAACACGGGGCTTGCCACCAGCAGATGTGGGACCTTAATCTGTGGGTAGGACTAGATTTTACAAACAAAATGGAGCTGCCATGAAAAGGAGTAGCCCAATGTCTCTTTCTCTTCTCTCACCTGTAATGTCCCCAGGTATATTCAAGGCATCATGTGATGTCCTCAGATGGCAAGATCACCACCACTGCTCAACTGGGCAGGTTTGCACGTCACACGATAACCCATCATGGTGATTTACCAGGATGGGTTAGCTGAACCCGTGAAGCACCCATAATGAGCCCGACAAACGATCAGGCTCATTGTGGATGCTTTGCTCCCTCCACCACCCCTTCCCTCTCATTCCTCCTGGTGGCATGCCAGCAACACACTGGGAATGACGAGCCCCCTCTCCCCTGACAGCTATGATGATGTGCCAATTTCGGCTCCCCATGGCTGTCCCTTTAATTCCCCCCCCAAGATTGCAAAAGCGGGCCGAGAGCCGGCTTCCACAATCTTCTTAAGGGGCAGGCACAAGCTGCCCTTTAAAGTGCCCAGCGGCACCTTGGAGGGGCTGCCCGTGCCCTGCCCACTATTTTTTAATTATTTTTTGGCACCCACAAATGGGCACAATTTCTTCTTCTTCTTCTTCTTCTTCTTCTTCTTCTTCTTCTTCTTCTTCTTCTTCTTCTTCTTCTTCTTCGTCCCCATTGCGCAATCAGCGCTCATTCGCCCAAGTGCAATGGGGGCGACTTCCAGCTGAGGCTGGGGCAACATGCAGGGGCTGCCTGCTGCCCCCTTGCAGCGTGCACCACCATCACCACCCGCATGTTGCTCCAGCCGAGGCTGGAAGTCGCCCCCATTGCACTTGGGTGAATGAGCACTGATTGCGCAATGCAGACAAAGAAAAAGAATTTTAAATATATATATATTTAATTATACTTTTTATTTCTGATCAGAGACAACGGCAGGGATTCCCCTTAGCATGCCTCTCGCCATTCCAATTGGGCCCCCAATGGGGCAGCCAAGACATCCCTGACTGAGGCAGCAGCTGGTGGAGCACTGCTGAGGCACTGGATGGTGGAGCCCCAGCCAATGCTTTAGCCACAGACCGGGTATGTCGGGTCGGTGGGGTGACATCATCCAGCCCATGGAGGTCTCAGTGTGTGTGTGTGTGTGTGTGTGTGATGAAGGGGTCATCTGGCAATACAGACTTACGACACCATCCTATATAGGCCTGCTCAAAAGTAAGTCCTACTGGATTCAATGGGACTTACACCGAAGAAAGGGGGCAGGATTGCAGTCTTACTCATCCTTAACCCATTGAAGTCAACGGACTCAAGTGTAGCTACCATTGTAGGAATGTGGCATGTGGTTTTCTAGATATAGCTTCAATTTAACCTGTGCAACTCCCTGGCAAGCATTTCAAAATGCAAAGCTGCAGAGCCACATGGCAGACCACATTTATACAATAAAGTGAACTGCTTGATAAAACCAGTATTTGACGTATGCTGAAAGAATGTTTACAAAAGAAATTGAAAGGTGTGGGATTTATTGAAAAGACATCTGTCTGGTCTGCTATGACAGACCAATAAAATCGGGTTGGCTAAACTTATTTAGATGAACAAACCTAATCAGATTTTCAGAACATATGCTTGCTTATTTCAAAATGTTCCCTTTTTTCCCCCCAATGAGGGGACATAGAGAATTTGTGACTGCTCCATTATTCACATAATTTTTAAGCTTCTGTCAACAGTTTTTCAAGAAAATGCTCCTTGTTTCCATCTAGTTCTACATAAAAAATGCTTGCAGACATTTTACTATTTTGAAGGCTGCACAAAGAATCAGATTATAGCCTCAGCAGCCTCAGTGGATGGGAATCTGCAGAGTGCAATCATCCAGAAAGAGTGCATGAAAACTGAAGCATCAGCATTACGGTAATATGATGCTCAGAAAGAATAATGCCAGTGTGTGTGTGTGTGTGTGTGTGTTTTCCCAAGGTGGGTTGCACATTGTTTTTGTAATGAACGCAAAAAGATGTATTACATGAAGAGCATGATCCATATGCCTTGATCATGGGAATGTGTGTACACAGCCGTGACACGAAGTTTTCTACATGGAGAGAATGGGAGGGGACTCCGCTGTATTGGAGAGTTTCACGCAGGAAAAGGAGAGAAGAAAGCAGTAAGGGGCAAGATTGTTTGCAAGCTTTCTTGGCAGTATAGCTAAAGGCAGAAAACGGAGTGTTCCAATGAAGACAAATCTGCTATCAAAAAGACAGGACTGGTCCCAAATTCCTCCTCCTCCACAGTGTCTAGTTCCACTTACCCTGTGTCCTTTTGTCTCATGTGTACTTGCCCATCCCTGCACCGCACCATAGGGTAACCGCGCTACAGTTATCCATCCTCTGGCAGCAAAATGTCTTGGGCCAGCCCTGATTCAGCCTGCGTAGAAAGCAGGTAATTTTATTGCCTGGACTCAATGGTCTTATGGGGGAACGTGGCCATGTGCATTACTTCAGCTGTGAAGCATACAGCTAACATTTTTCTTCTCCCCCCCCCGCCCCCCCGTCTACAGTTCCATGCTTTACAACTGCTTCTACATTCCTAGTATGTTAGAACAAGAATAACAAAACTTTGCCATTCCTGAGGGTGTGTGTGTGTGTATATGTATATATGTGTGTGTGTGTGTGTGTGTACACACACACACACACACACACACATATGAGAGAGAGAGCCCTGACTCATTGGCTTATCAATTTATCTTCTATTTCCCGTTAAGCTAGAAAACTGAAATTTGGCAGGGTTGTTGCTTATGGATCACTAATAAAACTAAGTTATGAAAACTTTCTTTAAAAAATACGCTTAAGGGGCAAAAAGGGGGTTTGAACTGAAGTACTCAGAGTAAGGGCTGAACATAATCAATTTTTTAAATCCATTCAAAGACCAGGTCCTACAGCTAGTGTGTGTGTATGTGTGTGTGTGTGTGTCTGTCTGTCTGTCTCTCTCTCTCTCTCTCTCTCTCTTTCTCTGTATTTTGTTTTTGCTTTCCAAATATGTGACTATGCCCCATTTGAAGCTCTGAATGCAAGCACAAGCATGTGTCCATCGAAAATATTTGCAAATCGTCAATCACGTGCTCGCGTTAATCTCGTTCCCGATTCTCCATTCGATTTGCGCAAATTTCCTAATTTGTACAAATTTCCTAATCTGTACAAATTTCCACAGTAGACTAAATCAACCTCGCTTTAGTCTATGGAGGAAATTTGTACAAATCAGAAGAGCTGTGCAAATTTGGGCAGATTTGCACAAATCTCCAGTTTGATTGCTACTCAGTTTGTGCAAATTTCCCATTTGTGCAGCGTGAGCAGCGATTGCAAAAGCAAACAGGAATCGGACACAAACAAGCAGTGAGATGATGTTCGGAGAATCCTGGCAAACTCGAACATCGCTCATTCGTAGATTCACATAAATCACAGCACCATCATGACTATAGGAATAAAATGGAGCATGCTTCAGCTGCCCATATCACCTCTCTCTCTCTCTCTGACTGGTCATTTGGGAACCCCCAAAGCCATGGGGCAGTTGACTTTGGCCACAAGGTCCAGCTCTAGCGGCACCACTGGTAGAAAGCCATGAGTATATAATACATAGGAATGGCTGTGAAACTCTGTGTGTGCATGTTTGTCATGATACATATGTTCAGATAAAAACATTAGACCTGCTCAGCCATTTCTTTTGTACATTACAACAGCCATACAATCTTCATACATGAGCATGACTCATGTATAATATTAAACATGAGCATCAGATCAAAGCTCCTTGAGAATGTCAGAAATGTGTAATCTCAAGTATGGTTATTCAAATGTAAGTCCCACTGAACGCAATGAGATTTACTCCCTAAAAGGTGTGCTACCCTAAGATGCAAAATGTAGACATTAGAGCAGGGCTCTCCAGCCTTGGGTCCCCAGATGTTGCTGGCCTACAGCTCCCAGCATACCCAGCCAGCATGGCTAATGGCAAGGGATTCTGGGAGCTGTAGTCCAGCAACATCTGGGGACCCAAGGTTGGAGAGCCCTGCATTAGAGGATAGACCTTAAAGATTTTTTTAAAAAAAAACCTCATTGGTAATTACTTTAAATGCTACCTCCTTTCTTTTTAGCACTCACTTTGGACAATAACAACATTGGACAGCGGCCACATAGAACAAATAGTCATTATTCTCTAAATAATGAATCCAGTTGCTGTGACAACCTAGGTCTGATGCAAGGATCTTTGGTGCAACATCAAAGTCAATCTTAATACAGCATGGAAGTCTTCCAACTTTGCACTGAATAATTGGAACAAAACGACCCAGGTAGTCTTCATGTAACATCAAAGAATCACATATAATAACTCCATAAAGCAATGGAAAAGAATGAATATATTCATTTCTGCCAAGTTATATAGGAGGTTATTTATGTTTTGTTCTTAGAATTAAACAAAAGGAATTGTACTCATATTTTCTCCCTTTGTTAGCAAACTGAATTTTCTGCAGATTTATCTTGGATAGCATAATAATAAGAGTTTTGAAGAGAGAGAGAGAGAGAGAGAGAGAGAGAGAGA
Organism: Shinisaurus crocodilurus; assembly: GCA_021292165.1. Classification (NCBI taxonomy): domain Eukaryota; kingdom Metazoa; phylum Chordata; class Lepidosauria; order Squamata; family Shinisauridae; genus Shinisaurus; species Shinisaurus crocodilurus. The sequence continues at coordinate 161,085,555 of CM037879.1, forward strand.
GAGAGAGAGAGAGAGAGAGAGAGTTCATGCTGTGAACCGACCAGGGAAAGGATTTAGGGGCACTGTTGGAAAGCTTGAAAGCCTCTGATATCCCACTGTATCCCTATGGCACAAAAACCCGGGGGGGGGGGGAAGATAGAAAGAAAAGAAAGAATGGGATGGCTTGGTGCTGAGAGGCATCAACAGAAAGGCAGAATATCAATCCAGAAAATGTCATCTTGGGATACGTTGAGAGCCTGTGGTACCCCACTGTATTGCCGCAGTACAATAAAGGAGCTGATCGTAGGGGGGCATCAACAGAAAGAAAGAACATAAATCAAAAGGAGTAAAATTGTGATTGTCGAACGTATCAGATGTCAAGTCAACTAATGTGTTCATTTTCAGTCAGCCATCTTTTCATGGGAAGGTTATTGTTTTGCCCTGGAGGAGAAATTCATGCATAGCTTAAACCAGAATGGCTTCTGACCTTTGTTGACATAAGACCTTCATGCGCTTTTTCTCTGCAGTTGGGAGAGGATTTGAGAATATTTCTTAGACAACGGTTGAACTGCAGGGCCTTTGTCAGAGTACAATGAAGCAAAATCTGTAAAATTAATGTTCAAATGAGAAGGGAGAGCAGCCTTCCACTAGTCAGACTCTTCTGGTGAGGGGGAAAGCGGACTCAAAGCTGAAAGGGCAGAACCTGGATAGAAACTATTAGCACAAAATGATTGACCTCAGCACTCATTCACTGCTCACTAGTTGCCTGAATCTTGTGTTCTACAGCCTTATCTAATTCAAAGAATAGATAGAGAAGGTGAAAAGATATTTCATTTAATAGTCACTTACCATCATGTGCATGAAGTCACTTGTTGGAAGGCCAGTTGTACTGCCAAGCGGTGAGGAGAATTTTTATTCTAATTCCACATCTGCACATGCAAATATATTTATTTATTATATTTATATCTCACCTTTCCTCCTCTTCTCTATTTTATCCTCACAACAATTCTGTGAGGTAGGAAAAAGAACAATTATTTCCCCTAGAACAGGGGTGGACAACATGTGGGCCCCTTTGGTGGCTCCCAATGCCCCTATGAAATTTACTCCCCAAAACACAAAAGGAAATTCCGGCAGCAAGCTGCTGTGGAGGCTTAAAAGCAACAAACCTAGCTTGAAAACAAGCAAAATTTGTCCCATGTAAGCCTCTGTAGTTTGCCAAAAAATTGCATTTTTTGCCAGGGGGGTCAATGGGGCAAGTAGCCCGCAGACCCTTTGAAGTTGATCACCCTGCCCTAGGAAAAGATGATGGGTTTCTGATGCACACATATGCATGTAGCACGAGGCAGCTAAACTGAATTTCAAATGCCTAGGAAGAATATGGATGATGATGATGATGATGATGATGATGATGATGATGATGAATATTTCCACATTAGATATTTTGTAAAAGTTTTAAAACAACCCTGTATCCCTTTCTTTATGTGTTCCCAGCCTTTTATATCCCGGCGTGGTTCAGTTTGCATTTCCTAAACTAATCCTAGCATTCACACTTGTATTTATTATAAATCAGTTTATATCTCCCCAGTTAATATTTGCTTAGAGCTTATGCTGATTTCACAATATGTGCAATTTTCTGGTTTCATCTTTATCTTGAAGGATTAGATTGAACTGAGCTGCCTTGTAGTAATTTAGCTTTATCTTGCGCCTTACAGTTTTATGTTCTTGTAATGGCACTTTGCCTTTTCTCCTTTATTTAATTAAATATATCTTATTTCACAATGACAACATTTTTATTTGGAAGTTTATTTGCTTAGCAGCTGGTGCTGCAAAGAATTTTTTCCGTTAGAACATTTGTTTATTTTTAGAATCTAGACAGGGAATTGAAACACGGAAAGGGACAAGAGAGTAGAGAATTTGGTATTGGAGTGTTCTGTGATTGGGCTTCAATTTCTTTGGCTCCTTGAGATGAGTGGCTAAGTTAACATTAATGTGATGGCAACTTTCCTTCTTTAAAAAGAAGAATCTACAGTGATAGCAACAAGAACAACAACAACAATAAAATGCCTAGATCTTTGCCAACCTTTCCTAAAATTTATGATGCTCATTCCTCTCCAAGCTGCACATTGCAGCAATACAGCAGCTAAATGCTCACTTGAGTGGGCTTTTCTTTTCTCTCCCTTTCTCAGTGTCTCTATTTTATAGAGACAATTGACTTTCAATGGTGAATAAGCAGGAGTAATTGGCAGCCTATCTCCAACTGCTAATGAAAAGCAGTGGATCTAAACACACGCTAGCAAAAATGAGTAAACAACTTGGATAAAGCCATATGTTAATAAGTAAGTAGGTGTGTCAAGGCCCTGATGAAGATGAGGCTAGAACTAGATAGGCTTGGTCCTGTATTACACGTGGTTTAGAAAATACATTGATGTATTTCAAAATCAGCAGCTTCTTCGGAAAATAATCTATCAGACAAGGCTCAAACATGTCATACTTGTCCAAAGCTGCAGATTTCTTTCCCTGTATCTTCTCAGAATTTATTTATTTTATTCTGAATGGAAGAAATATTGAGTCAGTCCTGAATGGAAGAAATATTGGACTGGCTCTAGGTTCAAGGAGACCCTCAGCAAAGTGCCTCTGATGTAGAATCATAGAATCATAGAAAAGTAGAGTTGGAAGGGGCCTACAAGGCCATCGAGTCCAACCCCCTGCTCAATGCAGGAATCCAGGTCAAAGCATCCCCGACAGATGGCTGTCCAGCTGCACCTTGAATGCCTTCAGAGTGGGAGAGCCCACCACCTCCCTAGGTAGTTGGTTCCATTGTCTTATTGCTCTGACAGTCAGGAAATTTTTCCTGATGTTTAGGTGGAATCTGGGTTCCTGTAACTTGAGCCCGTTATTCCGTGTCCTGCAAACTGGGATGATCGAGAAGAGATCCTGGCCCTCCTCTGTGTGACAACCCTTCAAGTACTGGAAGAGTGCTATCATATCTCCCCTCAGTCTCCTCTTCTGAAGGCTAAACATGCCCAGTTCTTTCAGTCTCTCCTCATAGGGCCTTGTTTCCAGTTCCTTTATCATCTTTGTTGCCCTCCTCTGAACCCTCTCCAGAGGATGTACTCTATCCTGTGTCAGAGCTTACCCAGTGGTGGTGATGCTTGCCTTGGTGGTGGCAGTGGGCAGCAGCTGCAGTGCTGCAACAAATGCTGGGTGGCCTGGAGGCACCATTTTAATTTCCCCTAAGGCCCAACTTGGGCATGAGCTCACCAGTGACACCACCGGCTCACACAGGTGATTGTGCAAGGGGATTTTAATGAACTGTAGCAATGGAGTGGAGTGAATAACAATCAAGCAAGGGAGGCTGGTGACTCCTATGTCCGTGGGGCTCCTTATCCATTGCATCTTTTTGTTAGAACTTTATAGGAGCTATCCATGGCGATGAACCTATTTTGGGGATGGAGTACAACACCATGGATAGCTCCTATAAAGCTCAAACAAAAAGATGCAATGGATAAGGAGCCCCACGGACATAGGAGTCACCAGCCTCCCCTGCAATCAAGTGTGTATAAATCAAGTTATGTAAGTGCAGATGTGAGCCAAGGCTGTGTTTGGAGTTTTTCCTGTCATGTCCTGACCTCAAGCAGAAGCCCATGGAGCACTTAGCAAGGCCAGCTGGAGCTGCAGAACCTCAGAGTAACATAGTCCAACAAAGTCTGGGGCTGAATTGAGGCCTTTTATCCTTCTAGGGCCAGGCTCCATCCTTCACTGAAGAGTGGAAACCCTTAAAGCAGCAGTCCTCTGGCCTGGAGTCAAGCATTCTGCTTCCTTTGTTTTTTAGTTTCCTCAAGGGTCATTGCCTCCAGTGATATGCAGCCCTCATATGAAAGGGCCTGGTTCCTCAGGAGTTGTAAGCTCTGGGGCTGTCTCAGGGGTCCCAAGCTGGCAGGCTCTGACTTGGGTCCAGGTGTGATGCTGGGGTCTGGGGACAGCATCCTCTGTTTTCACTACCGCTGGTCCAACTGATCTGACTGGGCCCTCTTCATTTGGGTCAAAGTCTAGGTCCAAGCAGCTGCACCGTGTGGGGGGGGGGGGTCAAGACATTTTCAAAATCTTCACTTCTCTTGTGAGATTTCAGTGGAACATGAGGAAGGAGAAGAAAAGGAACAACCAGAGGAAGCTGGGGACTCCTATTTCGGAGGGGCTCCTTTTCCATTACAGGTTTCACAGGTTTTATTTGGAGCTTCATAGGAGCTATCCATGGTGCTCCATGGTGGTGAACCTATTTTTGGGGGATGGAGTAAAATAATTAGGGATGGAGTTCCTATGGAGCTCCAAACAAAACCTGCAATGGAAAAGGAGCCCCACTGAAATAGGAGTCACCAGCCTCCCCTGGGAAGAACCAAATCTTTCCCACATCCTTCCCTACCATGGTACCCTCCAGATGTTTTGAACGACAACTCCAAGCATTCCTGAGCATTGGCCAGTCTGTCTGGGGCTGATGGAAGTTCAAGTCCAAAACATCTGGAGGGCACCATGTTGGGGAAGGCTGCCTTACTACCTTTTCACTCCAGCCCAGCTCTCCAGCACTATGTGGTGACTACTACAGAGACTAGTGAATCTATTGCAAAAGATTTCACTAGGTTGCTGCACTTCCAAAGGTTCAAGTTGCAACTCAAGGCATATGAGTGTCTCTAACAGTGGCATTGCTAGGCCAGGGCCCCTGAACCTATTTCCCACGGGCCTGGATCTATTCCACAGAGCCCTGAATACCAATGGATGGGGTGGGTGGGGAGGTTTCCTCAGCTTAATTGCCATTCAGGGGGCAATTTTCAAGAGGGATAGCAGCTAGGGAGGGAAGGGTTAACTCTCCGCTTCCCACATGCTGCAACATACACAAAAAAAATCTTCACCTGTATGGCAATTAAACTTAGGGAGGGAGATTTTCCATTGGTCTGGGGTGATCTGGGACAGGGGGCAAATTAATTGAAGAAGTTATTTTATTTGAGATTATGTACTTTACCATGTTGGTTTTTACGAGAGTTGTTTTTACATACAGTCTAAATTACCCTCAGATGGACCTCTCTGAAGTGTTCATATTTTTGACAAGTAGGCTCCATCAGCATCCCATATTCTGACTCAGAGCTCTATGAATCTCTTTCCAATTATGGTCTGGTTCATGGTTGCATGTAGCTCACATGATTACGCAACATGTGGTGACTCTTAGGGGGGGGGTGAACTGTTGCCATTGACATGTACTCTATTTGGATAAGTATCAGCCAATAAAGAAGTTCTGTTTGAGAAGGTTAATCTCTTTCAGCTCATTCACACATGCAGGTCATGTTGCTGCTATCAACAAGCAGTTAGATTAACAAGAAAAAGAGAATTTAGGAGATGATCAGAAACAGGTTTTTTATAGAAAATGTTAGAGAGATTAACATGAAAGATTTTTCCCCCCATATGTGGTGACTGTGCCTTATAGTACAGAAATTCTGGCAGGATATTCTGGGAATGATAAAAAACAATTATAGATATTGTCTTGTTGAATGTTCCAATATTAATTCTGCTAAAATACTTGACCCATATTACAGATTGTTCTAGCTTTAGTGTCATTTTCTGCTTATTTGCAGCAGCAAAAATACTGAAAACAAGGTTCTGGAAGAGCATGGCAATTAACTTACTCTCTTTAAAGCAAGGGTGGGCAACCCTTTTTCTGTTTATGGTAAGTGGGGCCAAAACCAGCAGTGGGCAGAGCCCAAAGTGGGTGCATCACCCCTTTTCTCTTTTTCCTTCTGCCACCTTCTTTTCTCTCTTTTTCTGCCACCCCATTTTCTTTCTCTTCCTCTTCCTTCCCACCCAGTGGGCTGCCAGGGAAGAGACAGTTCACCCTTGCCTACAACTCCCAGCATCCCCCACCCAGCATGGCTGGCTAGGGCATGCTGGGAATTGTAGGGCATTTTTCTGTCTCAACATGTTCCCTAAATGGATGGTGCCCTAAATGGTCGGAACAAACCGCTCTACTAGTTCCTTCCTCCCAGTGCTATGATACTGCTCTCTAAATTCAGAATATGGAAGAGGGGAAGCATTCAGGGACAGAAGCTGGTGATGAATGTGATTGACAGAGCTAGAGGCCTCAGTGAATTTTTCATCTCACATTACTAATTTAAAAAGAAGAAGAAGAAGATGGAAAGAGCTTAGCCAAGACTCAGCTTTGTTCTCCTGGAGGGAAAAGTAAAACATTAAAAGGCATCACGGCTGCACTGAAGAAAATAATAAGGCAATTAGGACTGTAATATTTGACAAAGCACCAGGTTCAGATCACTTGTATCCTGGAATTCTGAAGGAAGCAGCAGAGGAAAGTGGAAAGCCTTCAGCGAGGATTTCTGAGCACTTACTGAGGAGAGCTCCAGGCTTCTGGTACCCAAAGACTACAAAAGGATGGATCCAATTCCCAGCTTCAAGAGCTGAGAGATGATTCAGGAATGAAAGGGTCTAGTGTTGAAAGGAAGAAACTAGCATTGTATCTACTAGGACATGGTAAATCTATTTTAATTTCTCATTTGGGGTTGGGGCATAATTGTGTATGTGTATCAAATAATTGTGTATGTCTCTCAAATTCTAACTAATGCACCCACCTTGTCAGAAACAAGCGTAAATGTGTGGTAGAATAGATACAACATGGGGAAGATGATATAATTTAAGAGTCTTGTTTGTCCAGGGCCAGGCACAGTTTCCTAGATGAAAGGAGGAGGGGGAGGGGGAGAACACTTGCTGAGCAGATGTTTTTGAATCATGATGTGAGCTCACAAGTCCATTGAAGCAATAGCAAAATATGTTTGGCCAGGGACTGATTAAAGTCTTTGTAGGCCCTTGGCACTTTCATAATCATAGCCCCCTCAAGATAGATCTATAGATAAATATTTATATTGTAAAGGTCCCAGGACTATAGATCTATACACAGGGGAGGTGTTTGTGTGTTACCTTGGGCTAGTGGGGCACGGCGTTGGGAATATTCTAGCCTCCAAAATATCCACAGGAAACCAAACAACTATAGTCAAGAGTCCCCAAATACAGTCCCCACGTTCATATATTTTCATTTAAACATACCAGGACTTTTCTGTCCTTCTCCTGACCTGTTGCTCTTACATAGTAGAGCTAATCAGAAATGTTGCTACGGTGTCCCAGAGAGGCCCTGTTCCTTGCCTCCAGAAACAAGATGGTCAGCATGGAGCGATGCTACCAGAGTCCTTTATATGAACTATTCTGAAATTTGTCAAACTTTGATTAACATAACTGAAAGTGATCAACACAACAACCACCATCAGCTATCCATGAGGCTAAGTCACTAATTAAGAAGTTTGATCTGTTTGGGAAAGAATTGATGTGGGTCATTTGGAATTACATACTCTGAAAGACTAATATTGTAAGTAAATTCTATAGGAAGCTTGTGTTGAGCTGTGCACTGTCATGAATTTGTATGATGGACTTTTATCACATTTTGGTGATATACAGTAATATCTTGGATTGCAAGCATAATTCGTTCCGGAAACGTGCTTATAATCCAAAGCACTTGTATATCAAAGTGAAATTCCCCATAAGAAATTTGTACACATATTTTTAATTCAAGCTGTAATAAAGAATGATAGTGTAAAGTCTTCATTTTTCTTGACCGTACTACAGTACTTGTATTGCAAGACGTCGCTTGTTTATCAAGTTAAAATTTATTTTAACTGTTTTTCTCTTTAAAAAATTACACATCTTTCAAACACTATCGCAAGTTCAGGAATGTGCAAACATTTTTCAAAAAACACTCCCATTTGTGTTTACTTTTCGGGCTGTGAACAGGACAAGTTCAGATGATTTGCAAACTGAAACAAAATCCTTGTACATCCCTACGAAATCTCACCACAGTGAGGAAGACTGACTGTGTGCCTCAGATACCTGAATCTGCTGTCCAGATGCTACCTGTTTGTTTATTTATTTATTTTATTTGTTGTATTTATGAATTGCCCATCTGGCCGGCAAACCGGCCACTCTGGGCGATGTACAACATGATAAAATATAAAATACATTTAAAACAGTATAAAATTTTAAAATCTTAACCCACCCCATCATATTCCCGCCTGAATAGCCATGTTTTTAGTGAGCGGCGGAAGCTCAGCAGAGACGACGGCCAACTTGTTGACGGCCAACTTCAAGGCCCCTGGGCTGCTCTCCCTCCTCATGAGTCTTCAACTTGAAACCAGACTTGGGCTGAGTAGCTCCTCGAATAGAGGACTGTCCTCTCTAAAGTCAGTCACCTGGCCTGCCACCCTACCGTCACCACCCTGCATGGCAACAGCCAATTTCTGCATTTTAAATAGGGCTGAAATGGAAGTTTGATTTTTTTTTTTTTTTTTACTTTCAGTTCAAAATGTTAGGGCAATTTGAGGGGGCACTCAAGTTTTTCAGCTGGTTTCATGGGGGAGAGCTTGCCATAGTGGCAAGCAATGGCTGTTCTTTTATCCCCCCCTGGTCTTTACTTTAGGTTACATATTTTTGATGCTGACAAAAAAAAAAAAACCTGTCCTCTGGAGGGTAAAAAAAAAATCAATGTAATGCCCCTTTTCAACTTTCAGTTCATTTTACTGCTCAATAGCCAACCATCAAACTCGAAACAAAACAAGATGTCAACATACAAGGAAATCATACTAAGCATAAGAAGAAGAAGATAAGAGAAAACTTAACCACTGAGAACTGATTTGTATGCTAAAATTATTAAATTAATTAAAATAGCTCAATGTCCCAAGCTACCCTCTATCAAAATAAAAGACTTCCTCTTCCCTACAGCTAACTTAACAAATTTAGCAGCGCAATAGTCACAAAAGAATCTGTCCCAAGCAATAGGAAAAAATGTTTGTTTATAGGGGAGTTATCTCTAATATCAGCAATAAGGGGGTTAAGATACTGAATCCTCAAATCTAACTACAATGGGCACTCCAAAAGAAAGTGAGCCAAATCCTCTCTTCTGGCATCCAACTGGACAATACCTATCTACAGCATCCCCCACCCTTCCCAAATTCTCTGACTGTAAATAGGGTGGAAGGAGGTATTTCATCTCAAACATTAAACTGGAACACACGAAAAGTGCAGTAGAAGAAAAAGCATAAGCAATCCTAGCTTTGTTTCACTCTAGACAGTCTCTAGGCTCATTTAGCTTCATAGAGAATCAAGAATCCCATCATATACAAGGGTCCATTCCATTTAGCCTCTAGTTCATCTCTCAGAAACATGTGTAAGTGGGACTCATTCCTAACCAAATCCAGATAATTTATACCCCCTGCCCCACTTTTAAAATAAAAACTTTATTGATTGATTTGATTTGATTTGATTTACAGTATATCCCTCCTTTCCACCCAGAAATGGTGCTCAAGGCAGTTCAATCATGGGTAGACAATGCTTCCTATTCATTAATGTGAAGATGATCTGTCCAGTTTCCCACACCCAATTTGTCACAACTACATCTCATAGAGTTCAGGAGTGTCCAAATGGCCCCTTCCATGTGTACATACAACATACGGAAGGGGATACAGGACCATGCTCCCAATTCTGTACACCGTGGTGGCCCTGTCCTGACATTCACACAGTCAGTGCAAAGTTTGAAAGGGAGTCTATGTTTGTACAGCTATAAGTTGGTAGGCTCTCTACCCAATCAGGAACCTTGTGCAATGAGAGTCCCTGATCAGGTGGAGAACGTAGGCATTTAGGATCCCCTTTCAAACAGTGCACTGGACACTTGAAAGTAGCAGGTGGGGCCCCAGAGTAGATTATATTGGTGGCAAGGTCGGTATGCATGGTCCCACTCCCCTGCCACATGTTGGATGTATGCATGGGCAGCACCATTTGAACAGCCCATTCAAGAGAATGAAATGTAAACCATGGACAACAGTTCCATCTCTCAGTTGGGCACAACTTGTCTCTTAGGGCTGTTGTGTCAGGCAACATTTTCAGGATATATTGAAAGGAAAGTGAAAAGGGATGTCTGAGAATTTCATTTCCACTTGCAAAAGACACAAACAAGCCTCGTTTGCAACCCTAAACATGCGTGCATTTTCAGATAAAATGTTCACATATTTCTGAACTTGCAAGACCATTAAAAATGTGCATTTTTCATACTTTGTCAAATGGGGGAAAGTGCACATTTTGGGGGTGCAATTTTAGAAATGCACATTTTTTTCCCAATTGAAAGAAGAAGAAAAAAGACACTCACATTTGGGAATGCAAATGAGGAGAGCTGAGCTTCAAGGAGGAACTTGGAGAACCTTGATGAACAAAAACACTGCATGTTTGCCATCTCTAGAAAGCTAATTGATTGGAGCCCACTGAAGAACTTGAAGGCAAGAACAGTATGTGCCTTGAAGCACACAGGTGAAGGGATGGGAAGAAAATGATGAGTGAAGGGCTGAGCTGCTCACAGAAGTAAAAAGTAGATGAGGTAGAAAAGGAATTAAACAAACAAACCTCTGGTATATTGAGTAGAATTTCTCCCCTTCCCTCCCCACTCCATATGACAGTAAACTCAGATGGACAAATAGTCTGAAATGGTGTTGTGTCTGGGCTTGACAGGGGTAGCTCCGCATCATAAGCAAGCATCCATTTTCTTTCTGAGTAGAACAAAGTGATGTCAGTCACACTGGCCTTAACTTGAAACACTAGAAGTCTTTATTTTACCAGGAATACCACATTGGCTCTGGAGGTTAACATCATCCCAAACCCTGCTACACTGTTCATTGTCCTAGTTTACAGTTTAGGATAGCAGAGGGCAACTCACACACAACCCTGACAGCATTTCTCTTCCTGCCATCTATGGTCACGGTTTTGAGCCCAGCTGGTATTAACCTCTGTGGACCTCCAGCAAGAATTCCATTCCATGGTCTCTGGGCCTACTTTCACTCTAATCTACCCCTCCTCTTACAGCATACATTCCATTTCATCCTTTTCTTCTCCCTTGTTACCTTTCTACCTGGCCAAGTTTATCCTCTTTATGTCCTGGAGCCAGAGGCTCCACTCCCTTCCTCACCTGTTGCTTCCATTAACCCCTTATCCTGGTCTATGCTGGTATTTTTGTATTTTGGCCCTGGTCATATTACCTTAAGTCCCACCCACCACTGGAATGCAGCCCCTGAGAACTTCTCTGAAATTCAATTCAGCCCTCGGGCTGAAAGAGGTTCCCCACCCCGATCTAAGCTTTCTGAGGCCATGTTCACCATGGTTCTCTCTCCCTCTCTCTCCTTTCCCACTACTATGGTCTCTCTTGTGTAGCATCCAGTGTTTCACACCTGGTATGAGACTGCTTCCTACATACCCATTATTTGACTTTAGGCTATTTGGTAGTGCATGATATTAATCTGGGTGGATGTGTATATATCACAGATATTTCTGAGTAGGCATGGGCTGTGCCATGTTCTTTAGTGATATTTACAGGTCTATAAGGTCCTCCTTTTACTCTGTCTCTCCCATCCTTTCCATTCCCAGCCACCCCCTCACAGGATTGTCACCGAGATAGTCATCTGTTTCTATAAAATGTTGATTTTCACCCATTATGCATAGCATCGTACATTAGATTATATACTCCAGTCCATACACGTGTAAGTCATTTCCCCCAAAATACCTTGTAGCCTATGCATCAAAACAGGCAATGTACACCAAATGATGGTCTAGGACCTGGATTTTCCTTTGGCCTTAAATTCTCCTTGCAACACTGCACACAGTTTTGGTGACTCTGTGGGGAGGAATAAACTTCCCACAGACAACATGAGAACATGAAAGAGATAAGTTACACCTCATTATACTTCCAATATCCATTGCCAGTCTCCCTGAAACAGAATCTTATCGCTTCTTGAATTGCCCTAGTGCTTAAGTTCAACAATGATGCATAGTATGTGTGAGTCGTACTTTTATATTATTTTGAATAGAAAATTATTTCTTTTAGTTTCTTTGGTGTGTTCTTGCCTTTGTAATTTCCACTTTCTACTGTGTGCCCTATTATCAGTGCATGGACAAATATAATAACTTGGCTTGACATTCACAGAATCATTTAGATTTTAAGCTTGCACCTTGCTTTCTTTAATTCTAGGCTACTGAAGACTTCAGCTTTTTCATCCTGCCTTCTCATCATTGTGCATTTCCCATTAGGAAGACAATCGGCTTCAGAACTCTTCTCCATTCACTGTTTGAAGCTTTGCAACATTTTCTATACTACAATAGCTAAAACTACACCATAATTGTTCTACAGTGGCCAGGATAGAATAATAGGATTTATATCTTTTCTATTCTTATGCTATTCCTGGCTTCCAGCAGATGGCCAGAAATAGGTCCTTTTCTTTCCTATGCAATTTTAAGAACATACAAAATACTTGTATTTTGAAGAAACTGTCATGCCAAAAGTATATCATCTGGGACTGCACATTTGTATGTGCAAACAAGAGCGTTTATAGCTCTAGGACGAGGGTGCAGAACCTCTTTCAGCCCAATGGCGGAATCACACTTCAGAGAAGCTCTAGGCGCCGGCGGGGCTACATTTCAGTGGTGGGCAGTGTGAAAGACAAGGGGAGCAGGGCCAGAAAACAAACAAAAAAAATACTGGCATATTTTAACTTAAAGCTCTTCCTGCCATTAACTAAGCCTTAGGAGCAGGCCTGTAGCCAGGAGTGGGCAGGGGGGCGCTGACCCCCCCTAAATTTTCTCTGCCCCTCCTAATTTTTTTTACAAACAAATAATTTTAAAAAACAGTTGACAATTTTGTCTTTAAAAGGCCTGCAAACCAGTTGAACTGCCTCTCCCCTACTTTTTTGGTGCCCCCACCCCACGGAACATTTTGGCTGACTACAGGCCTGCTTAAGGGGAGGCATTTCAACCTTAAAAATGGGGAGGATGCGCAAAAGCCAGGAAATCACCAAGCTATCACTGGTTGCAGGAAAGGGCATTGACTTCTGGGGAATGTGGAGGGCTAGATTCAGGCCCCAGGGAGGCCAGATATGACCCCTGGGCCTGAGGTTGTGCACCCCTGCGATAGGAGGTCCACAAAAGAACGTCAAGCTAATTTCAGCCCATGAACTATAGAACCGGGTAGTCCTTCGGACCAACACTTGGAACACACCTGTCCTCGCGATTTAGGAAACATAAGGTAGCAATGACAGGTCAGAATCTTCTTTTTTTTTTTTTTATGAAATTCATTACTGGTTGAAATAAAAGCAAAGGCAGGAGAATATAAGAGCAGTGCCTTACAGACCAGAAATAAAAACGTCACAGTTATGTACACTAGAGCCCAGGGAGATAGCTCTAGTTGGCTGTGTGGGACACCACCAGGCTTTACTTTGCCCGTCTCCTTCTGAGAAGCACAGCTTTAACCGCTGCTGAGGGTGACACCTTCCTTCACCTCCTTCCTTCCCTTGTTCAGGGCCGTAACCCACAAATGAGTAACAGAAATACAAGGCCCACATTACAACAGCTTCAGTGGCTAATGGTTCGTTTCCGGGCACATTTCATGCCCTCTTTACACATTATGCACATGAATGCACATAGAGCATCATGCACAGTGCTCCCACTACGCATTGATGGTCCTGTCCCTGGCATCAGGCATCCCACTGGCTTCATCTATTGGACGTGCCCGGCCCCTTGCCCCCACCACCGGGGGCATGGCTAGTAGCACAGCCCCACTTGTCACATGACAATGCATGAAGGGAACTTCAGAGTGCTAGTTATTTCCTATAACGCCTTTAACCGCCTGGGACCTTCTCTCTGTCCCACCAGCATCTGAAGTGCATTTGGTGGAGACTCAAGAGAGGGCCTTTTCAGAGGCTGTGCCCAGCTCTGGTACTCCCCTTATTAAGGTGGATTGTCTACCCCCCTCTCCTTCCACCAGCTTCCACCAATCGTCAAAGTCCTTCTACTTCAAGGATGGACATCTTGTGGACCTCCAGATGTTTTGGCCTACAACTCCCATGATACTTCACCATTGACTATGCTGGCTAGGGCTGATGGGAGCTGTGGGCCAAAACAGCTGGAGAGCCACAAGTTGCCCAAGTTGCTGTATTTATTTAGACAGGACTTTTGCCTGGCAACGTATTCAACTTTTAAAGTGTTTAATTCTCTGCTATTGTAGGCAGCAATGCTTACGTACCTGGGAGTAAGCCCCATTAAATTCAGTGGAGCTTACTTTTGAGTATACATGTATAGGATTGCACTATTAGTGGTTTAACTGGTGTGTGTGGTTTTTAATGTGCTCACTCTTATTTCCATATTGTTATTTGTTCTATGTGACCTTTTGTGATAAATGTGTTGTTAGCTGCCTTGGGCATCAGGTACAGAAAAGTGATCAAAAATAAGGTAAATACTTCACTCTTCAGTCCACTCACTCCATTTAAAGCACAGAGATACTAGATAGTTTTATGAAATTGCAAGATACAGGAAGCACAAGTCACTTGCCCTACCTCACTTCTCGGGGGATGGTCCAGATATTGAAGGTGTCTGTCTAACTCACCTCAGAGACACATTTTGTGGAGAAGGCCTCAACAACTTCTAATCCACCCAGACACGGCCTACAAGTCACACACTTAACATTGTGGACAGTGGGCAGCTGATCATGATATGTGTGCCACCCTAGGCAACATGCTCTCTCAAGAACTACAACTCCCAGCATTCCTTAATTCCTACTTGCATTACCTGTGCACAGGCAGGAGGAGCCAACAGAGTGTGGCAGCAGGAAGAAGAGACAAGCGGGCATAATAACCTGCTTAATACACCAGGTCAAGTCAGTGCTGCTGATACAGTACGATTTAGCGAGAGTAAATGATTTAGTACTCCAGAATGTACTCCACTGTGGTTCTTTCTGTGCTGGCTGTGGGAGGAGGGGATCCGAGCACGAATCCCCAGCTACAAGATTGGAGCAATTTTCCAACCTCGTAGCTAGGAATCCAAAAGATCCTATGGCCATCGAGATGCTGTCTAGCAGCCGTCGGATGGTGCTGCCCATTAATACGGTAATAAGGTGCTGCTCTCTTGTGTGTTTGTAACTTGTACCTGGACTTCCCAAGCCCAAGAGTGCAATTTCCAGGCAGTCTCGACTTGTGCCTCGCTTGGCATATTTCATGTGAAAAAGAAAGCACTGAGGAAAGAAAGGAAACGCAGCACCCCAACTCAAAATGATGGTTTTCATTTTTTTTAATGAACTTTTGTGGGGCATCGGTCCAAGGGTTTAATGATTCCATTTTTCTTATAACTCTTTTTTGTGTTTTTGCCGGTAGCCATAACTTATTTCCTAATTTGTTTGCCTGTGTGTACCAGATGAAGATAGCTTGTTGCCACAAAACTGTAATTGGACGGTCAGCTTTGCCTGCTCTCAAATGAGCTCTCCCAAACCAAAAACCTTTTTTAAAAAACAAAACAAAAAAACACTGCTTACATAAAGTGTGAGTCAGAAAACATTCGGCTGATAAAATAATGAGTTTGTAGATGCTCCTGACCTCAACCTGTCACTAAGTAGGTTGTTGTCTTCCTTTACCTCTTTCAAGTAAATGGAATCTTCACACTCAAGGTGGTGACTGGGGGGAAAGGAAACAACAGTTGCCTGCCATTCCCTCACCCTTAACAGAGGTTTGATACACAGGAACCTGTGGGTGAAGCTTTTAATCACAGGGAACTAAACACTGGCAACTGCTAATTGCTACAAAGCAACATGCTGTTAATGGGATAGCTACAAAGGTCAGTTCCAAAGTTGGCAACCTGTGGCACACATTATAGTCATATCTGAAGTTCAAAACCATTTCCCCCTGTTTTTTCCAGTTGTCTCATGCCTGAGGGCGCAATCCTATGGCCCTTTGACCTTGTCTGGGGGGGCCATAGGATGAGGCATAGAAGCCCCTGTGAGCTTGGAAATCTCTTCCGAGGTTGCAGCACCGTGGGGCGCCCACCCCACAACTTGTAGCTGGCATGGTTCATTCTGCACCAGCAGGGAACCAAACACAGAAGACCATGTTTGGTTCTCCCATGGGTGAGGGGGTGTTCCTGGGGGGGGGGAGGGGAGGAGCAAGGCTCCACCAGATTCCAAGGAATCCAGGTGGCGCCTCAGCCTCTGCTCTGCGTGAGGAGAGGAAAAACATCTAGACAGCCAAAATGGTCCCTCTAGATCAGTGTTTCTCAACCTTGGGTCCCCAGATGTTTTTGGCCTACAACTCCCAGCATGCCCCAGCCAGCTATGCTATGCTGGCTGGGGCATGCTGGGAGTTGTAGGCCAAAAACATCTGGGGACCCAAGGTTGAGAAACACTGCTCTATATGTTTTTGAGGGCGAGGGGAGCATGGCAGGTATCCTATCCACTGCGCTCATCCCGCCCTCAATAGGATGCCCGTAATCCTCTGAGTTTGGAGGGTAGCCTCATAGGACTGTGCTGTGAGGCACTTCTAAAAACATTTATGGCCTGATCTTATGCATATTTACACAAAGTAAGTCAACTTACTTCCTAGCAAGCATCCTTAGGACAATTCCTGCCCCTTCAACCATGTGTATATATATATATATACCTACAACTTATATTAACACTTCATGCATCTGAGCAAGCAAGTGGACTTTAGTTCATGAAAACACATGCCATAATAAATGTGTTAGTCTTCAAGGTGTCACTGGATTCCCTGTTGTTTTTGTTCTTAAGCATGCGGACTGTACAACAGCCTAAGCAAGGGCACACAGTGAAGCGTTGGTTATCTTCTGCTCACCAGCTCTGGAATTCTCTTCATCCTAGGGATCACCATGGCCAAGCCTATGCATGATCCAGCCAAAGCTAAGCACTTCTAAGTCCCACTGATTTCACGGGGAAAGATTTCAGTACGTGTTAAACTTCCTGTTGGAATCAATTGGAGTTAACCATGTGTGACAATTCTGTCACACCATGCTTATCCATAGTTCATTTGTTTTATTTTGAATGATTTGTAGGCTTTCTTACAGGACAATGTCCTCTCAAGGAAGGTGGCTTACAATAAAATCCCAATTCCAGTAATATAATATACAAATTGCAAACAACAAAACATCACAAAGCCAGTGAGCAGTAACTCACAATTAACCAACCCTCTAAAACAGGGGTGTTGAACCTCTTCCAGCCAAAGGGCCGAATTCCATTTTGGAGAAGCTGTTGGGGCCACATTCTCATGGTGGGCGGGGCCGAAGGTAAAAAGGGTGGGGCCAGAAATACCAGCATATTGTAGCTTAAAGCTCTTACTTCCATTAACTAAGCCTTACGAGATGCATTTCAACCTTTTAGAATGAAGGGGGGGCTGTGCAAGACCCAGGAAACCATCAATCAATAGGGGTGGGGTCAGGAGAAAGGGGTGTAGTCTTCTGGGGAACCCCAGAGGGCCAGCTTGGGGCTCTAAAAAGAGGGTAGGTTTTGCCCCTGGGTCTGAGGTTCTGCACCCCTACTTTAACACACTGTTCAGCCCAGCATAGAGAAAATAACCACACACACACACACACACACACACATACACACATAAACCTCAGTCTAAAACCAATACTCCATCCAGAATATACTTTAAAGATGTGAAGAAGACAGGAAACCCTTCATGCGTAGAAGAGTGCTATGGGGCCATGCTGCTTGCCCCATCCCCAAGGTCGCATAGCTCCTCGGACCCGCCCCTGAAGACCCTGCCTTAGACATGGACATCTGCAGGAAAAAGCTTATATGGATAGACCGCCAAGCTGCATAGGTAAGCTGCAGCCCCATGCAAGTTTCCAGCTCATGCGTATAGGTGTTCCCCTTCAGATGCCTACAACTAATGTGTGGATGTTGGGGTGGGACCAAGGAGCTATGTGATTCATACATGAGGGGGACTAGGTCTTCTGCACATTTAATAATGTTACACTCAACCTGCTTCTGTTAGCAGGGAGGAATTCCAGGAGCACAGCACTTGCTCAGGTTTGGTTTCCTTTGGAAGCAGATCACTGCTGGCTTATTGGCAGTATTTGTGTTTATTTACTAATACAGGTTGAGTGTAGGTGGAAGCACAGCTTAAGCACTTGAACAGATGGACACAATTCACCACTCCCACATCAGATCGAGAGAGAGACAGCCAATGCCCCAAAACACTGTTAGCTTGCAGAACCCAAATTCATCTCTCTGTCTCTGCCTTTTTCCTCTCTGTCTGATTCAACCTGCACTTTTTCTTCACACACAGACACCTGGATCACATCATCCTTAGCTGGGGTGAGGGCCGTAGGGATGTGCATACAAGCAAAACTCAAACTCGTCGAATTTCTCCAAATTCCACCTCGAAGCTCATTCCATCTCGTGCCTAGGGATGTGGATAATTTTCGGTGAACAACCCAGAAATTGCCCATATCAGATTGCAATCTTCGTGGGGGGTTTTCTTTTCACATGAATATTTGCATGGGTACTTTTCCAAACGTATGCATCAGTTGTGCACCTCTTTGAAATGTACACATTCTTCTCCCATTGATTAAAATGCGTTTATGCACATTTTTGAAAAGTACATACTTTTTTTCAAGCGCATTTCTCAAATTTGTGCATGCTGTCGAATAGATTGGGGGGGTCATGCAAATCACATTGCAAACTTGGAAATGTACAGACTTCGACCACAAATTACATTCGAGTCCGTATTCAATCTCAGCGGTGTGAACTAGGTAAACTCTGGTCAAAAACTAACTGAAATGACTTTCTCATACATCCCTGGTGAGGGGAGAGGCATTTCCTAGCCATTCAGATGGCCAGCTACTGAAAACAATCAGCCTGACCTACAGGGAAGGTACTTGGCAACTTTGCTAAATTTTCAACACTGTATATGTAGAAGAGGGAATTGCAACAGCTTTTCTTACCATTGTATGAGAAACTGTTCCTGACAACATTCCTTTTCCTATAGAGGAAAGGATCTGGCCTCCTTTGCATCTGATCTTAGATCCAAATTTTTAGGGTTGCCAACTGACCAGAAGGAAACCTGGCTGGGCCCACTCTTCTGCTTCAGCTTGCCTTATGTGCAGAAATCAGCTGGTGAGGCTTTATGCAACATGGAGTGGAACATCATTCCTGGCTAATGTTTCCACATCAAGCTGCTGTGCAAGGCAGAGTTACAGGGCCCAGTTTGAAAACCGAGCAACCCCGGTCAAAAATGTATTACATTTTCATACCACCCGATAGCCAAAGCTCTCTGGACAGTTTACAAAGATTAAAAACCTTTTAAAAAATACCATATTGGGCATAATATAAACAGTTTAGCTGTACAAACATATGAACACAGCAGGCACACAGACACACACATATCCAAACAATATCCCATGACCTGATTAAAAACCTAGTGTATGTTGCCAAATGTCTGGGAGTAGAGGAAGGTCTTAACCCAGCACCAAAAAGATAACAATGTTGGCGCCAGGTGGGCCATGCTGGGGAGTTGATTCCAGAATTGGGGGGCCACCACCAAGAAGGCCCTCTCCCTTGTTGCCACCTTCCAAGCAACCCTCGGAGGAGGCACCTGAGGAGGGCCTTAGACTATGAGCGTAGTGTATGGGTAGGTTCATGCTGGGAGAGGCATTCCATCATGCATTGTGGTCCTGAGCTATGTAAGGCTCTATAGGTCAAAACCAGCACTTTGAATTGGGCTCGGAATCATACAGGCACCCAGTGCAAGTGGGCCAGAATCAGTGTTATATGTTCAGACATTCTTGTCCCTGTTATCAATCTGGCTGCCGCATTTTGCAGAACTGCAGCTTCTGAACAGTTTCAAGGGTAGCCCCATGTAGAGCCCATTGCAGTGATCTATCTTGGAGGTTACCAGAGCATAGGTGACTGAAGACAGGTTATCTCCGTCCAGAAAGGGGTATAGCTGGGCCGCCAACTGAAGTTCGTAGAAGGCACTCTATGCCACTGAGGCCATCTGACTCCCCCTGCTCCTTCAGGGGGAATGCAACCCAATCCAGAGCAGGTTGAGAACTCTCCATCCGGTCAAAAGAGCCACCCACTAACAGCATCTCGATCTTGTCTATTAGCCTTCATTCGGTCCATTGTTGCAGCCAGGCACTAGTCTAGCACATCCACTGCCTCACCTGATGAAGATGAAAAGGAGAAATAGAGCTGTGTGGCATCAGCATACTGATGACAACGCACTCCAAAATTCCAGATGAACCCCTTCAGCAGGTTTCATGTAGATGTTAAATAGCATGGGGGACCAAACCAAGCCCACAGAACCCCAAACTGGAGAATCCACAGGGGTGAGCAATATTCCCCAAGCAACACCTTCTGGAGCTGACCACCGAAGTTGGAGTGAAACCACTGCAATGCAGTGCCTCCCACTTCCAACTCACACAATTGTCCCAGAAGGATTCCATAGTCAATGGTATCGAAAGCCACCAAGAGATCAAGGAGAATCAACAAGGTCACACTCCCCCTGCCTCTCTCCCAACATAGGTTATTATCATACAGGGCAACAAAGGCTGTTTCCATGGCAAAACCTGGCCTGGACCCCAAATGAAATGGATCCAGATAATTGGCCTCATCCTAGAGTGTCTGGAGCTGGTTGACCACCACCTGCTCAGGGACCTTGCCCAGGTTAGGAACATTTGCCACCAGCCTAAAGTTATTAGGTCCATGGAGGGTTTCTTCAGGAGTGGTCTCACCCCTGCTCTTTCATGCAACCCAGGACCACTCCCTCTCACAAGGGGGCATTGATCACCACCCTGGCCCAGCCAGCTGTTCTCTCCATGCCAGTTTTTATAAACCAAGAGGGGCAAGGATCCAATATGGAAGTGGTTGCATGAACCTGTTCAACATCCTCAAGCTGTACCAACTGAAACTCATCCAAGGAAACAGAACAAGGCTGTGCTCTGGATATCTCACCTGATTCACCTGCTGTAACACTGGAATCTAACTCCCGGCACATGCAATACATACATACATACATATATATATATATATATATATATATATATATATGAATAATCTCAGAATGATGCTGCCTACAACTGAGGGCAAGCATAAGTGTCAGCGGGATGGACGCTGACACCAGCCCTTTCTTAATGAAGGCCTAGATGCCTGATGCCGGTGAATGGATTCAATTACCTGTGTCACAAAGCAGCAGGATTCATGGAACCAGCTCTTTTCATGCAAGTCACTGAGCTGCCCTCACATTTTAATAATATCCTGTCACACCTGGTGACCTGAAGGCTAAAGTCTCGATCCCTATTAGAGACTCCATTAGCCACGCAGCAGCTCTGAAAGACACTATTCTTTAGGCAATCGCCTCATCATGCATCAGCTGTGAAACACCTACCCCATCAACATTAGATCCCAGTAGCAGCTTGTGTCCAAAATCCAGCAAGCGGCATTAAAGGCTAATTTCGAGATGATGACTGATATCAATGATTTTTCTAGCAAGAAGTGCTTATTCTTAGCCTCCTGCTGGGGATGACTCATTTGCTGTTCCTCTGCTTCCTCATCATATCTGTCCCAATTAGATCGCCAACCTGGTGCAAAAGCAATTTTATTTTATTTTTTGATGAAAGCTTCAGTTATTTATTTATTTATTTATTGTTCTTGCTTTGCATACTGACTAAATGGAAATGGGTTTAATGAGAGCATCCAGTACATGTTGTATGTACAGCAGGAGAAACTCAGGCAGCAGACATTGAAAGTAGGTGGATTAACGCTTCAGAAATTTCTAAATGGTGGAACAAGTGCATTGTCCTTGACAACAACAATTATTATAAAATAGGGCACTTCAGCAAATGCCGCACCGCACGGCATAAATGGAGAAATGGTTTGTCACATAAATAGAAATTAGCATTTTCTATCATAGGGATGGGACCAGAGTCTGAAGTTGTGATTGGGAACTAGGATTGCTCTTTCATCAGAGAGTGTTGAGGTGAAATCAGGGAATTATGTTGGGATGGTTCTGACATTTTCCTCATCTGAATTTCTCCCTAGTTTTTTTGTGAATACTCCTAAAGAAAGAGCAAGATGAGGTGGCACAGAAAGAGAGAACTATGGAATCCTGCAATGCTGCAAACTCTACCCACCATCAGTTAAGGTCCCCAATTGACTTTTCCCATTGCTCAACAGTCTTTCATCAGAAAAAGTGCGCGCGCACACACACACACACACACACACACACACACACGAACATTGCACTGCATTCTACTTCAGTTCATGGGAGGTCCTTTGCCTGGTTTACTGGCTATTGCTCGTATGTAGTTCTGGGAAACCTTCCAAGTCACTCCTGCACTTAAAGTAGGAACATTTATTCCTGAGCAAAAACTTAGGCTGATGCTTGCAAACCAAAATAACAAATCAAAGATCTTATCTCAGGGCCAAACTAGATGAGATGGGAAAGATCCAAACCAGATCTCCTGATATTATTTGGAAAGCTTAAAAGCAGCGGGGGGGGGGGCTGAATTGGTTTGGGACAATGTTTAATGAACCATTTCTCCTGTGATGTTTTCCAAATCAACCCCCACCCCACCCCGGAGTCGGACACACACACACCACTGCCAAAACCATTAATAGCTTCACTGGGGGAAAAGAGACACATGTCCATAATGTTAATGACGCTGATTCCGTTATTGTACAAAGGTTTTCAGCATTTCACATGAAGTCACTTGATCTGAAATCTCCATCAAGCTCAGTATTGTCTTCACTGTCTTTGCACCAGTTATCCAGCATTTCAGACAGAAGTCTGTCCCAGGCTCCCAGCCCTACCCAGAGATGCCAAGAATTGAACCTGTGACCCTTTTCATACAAGACATGTGCTCTGCTGCCAAGCCACAGCCCTTCTCAACTGTAAATTGGGTGACATTTCCTGGGATGGTATTGCTTTGAGTCAGGTGGGCTTATAAGTACATGGAATAAGCACAAGCTAGATCAGGGGTGTCCAACTTCTTTCAGCCTGAGGGTTGACTTTCATTTTGGAGAAGCTGTTGGGGCTGCATTCCAGCGGCTACCAAAGGCCAAAAAGATGGGGGCAAAAGTACCAGCATATTTCAGCTTGAAGCTCTTACTGCCGATAACTAAGCCTTAGAAGAGGCATTTCAACCTTTCTTCTCTCCTCACAATGAAAATGTAGTGATGGCCATCACTTTGGATGGTTTTAAAAGGGACTTGGACAAATTCATAGAGGATAAGCCTAACAATGGCTACTAGTCCTGATGGCTATATGCAGTATGCCTATGTACACCAGTTGCTGGGGGACTTGGGTGGGAGGGTGCTCTTGCTCTCATGTCCTTCTTCTGGGTTTCCCGTGGGCAGCTGATTGGCCACTGCTTGAACAGAATGCTGGACAAGATGGACCCTTGGTCTGACACAGCATGGCTCTTCTTATGTTCTTCTTCTTAAAATGACCCCCTAAAAAGTTGCCTTGTTTCCTGACCCCAGAATGTCCTACTGGTCAGGAGTGCAGAGATGCATGAAACAATGGTTATCTGTCCATCTGTCTCTGACAGTTCACTTACCCTAAACCTTCAGGTCGGGACCCAACAGAGATCTCAATACATAAGCAACATATTCTTGCTACACAAACTTTTCCATCTTCTGGGTCTCCTTTTCCTTTCAATTTGTCTCCTACAGACCCTGTTCCCTACATGAGCTCTTCTGGAAATATTTCCTTGCATTTGATACTCGGAAACAAGGCTTACCAGCTTCTCAACTGGCCCCGGCAGCTGTTCTGTTCAAGAGCAGCATGATGTGCAAGACTTTAGCAAGTGATAATCCCTGCAGTGGGAAGTGTCACGGGCCAATGTCTGAAAATCAAACTTCTGTTAAAGGGACATGCATAGGCCAGGGCAATTTTTTTTCCTGATCATTTGGTATCCCTACTGAGAATTGCTCGTTTTCACTTTCCTTTACAGAAAGTGAAATAAACATTGACCTGATAATATAGGCCTCCACAAAAATCTCATGGCAGCAAATTCTACCCATATGAAATGGAAGACATTCCAAAAAAACACTTGCAAGACATCATGGGCAAGTTGGCATAAGTCTGTGGACATCATTTTCCAAAATGGCCTTCAGTCATCCTCCCACAGAACCTGATGCAGCACCGGTGACATTGCTATTGGCTTTATTACACATCAAAACTTATAAGTTGCCGTGAATTTTATGGATGCAGGTGCCATGGTTCAGCTTGCCAAGAATGAGGTGGAACCCCAGTGACAAAGCATCAAGGTAAAAAGAAGTTAAGCACCCATGTGAGTTTAGCAACCGTGGAAGGGTCGTAGCTCAGTGGTAGAACACATGCGTTGCATACAGATGGTCCCACGTTCAATCCCCAGGCTCCACAGCCAGATCCCCAAGCTTCTTCTGATAGGGCTAGAAAAGAATCCTGCCTGAAACCCTGGAGAGCCAGTCAGTGTTGATAATACTGGGCTAGATGGACCAATGGACTCTTTATATGGCACACACCTTCCCAGTGTGTGGCTGTTGTAAAAAAAGGCAAATTCCATGTTGGGATTCCATGTTGGCATTATTAGGAAAGGTATTAAAAAAAAAAAAAAACTGCCAATAATATCATACTGCCCTTATAGAAATCTATGGTGCAACCTGACCTGGAATACGGAGTATAGTTCTGGTCACCACACCTTGGAAAGGATATTGTAGAGCTGGGGAAAAATGCAGAAAAGGGCAACCAAAATGATATTGACGCTGGAGCAACTCTGCAGTGAGGGGAGGTTACAACATTGGGGGGAATTTGCTTAGAAAAAAGGTGAGTAAGGGGGTGACATGATGGAGGTACATTGTACATAGTGTGGAGAACCTGCAGTCATCCAATGAAGCTGAATTGTGACTCAAGACAAAGTAAAAAGAAGAAGAAGAAACATCTTCACACAGTGCATAGTTAAACTGTTGAATTTGCTACAAGATGTAGCAATGGCCACCAACTTGGATGGCTTCAAAAGAGGATTAAACAAATCCATGTAGGATAGGGCCTTCAGTGGCTACTAGTCATGATGATGATGGTGATATGTTACCTCCAGAATGAGGTATGTTACCTCCAGTATGAATACCATTTGTTTGAGAATACAAGAAGGAGTGTGTTACATTGTGTTCATGTCCTTCTTGTTGGCCACTGTGGGAAAAGACTGCTGGACTAGATAGGCCTTCAGTCTGATCCAGCATGGCTCTTTTATGTTGTTATGCAGTAAGTTGTGCAGGAGGATGTCTGGTGTCTATTTTGGAAAATGGCATCCACAGACTTATGCCAAGCTGCTTATGATGTCTAAGTTCTTCTTGTTCTAAACCCTGTCGCCTACCTCATCCTGGTGAAAATTGCTGTCAGGCATGAAATTCCAATTGAGGTCTATTACAAGGACAGGAGTATAAATCCTGGCACAGATCCCACAATGCCATCCCTCACAGGTTCTGTAGTGCACACCTGTTAGTTCAGGGAAAAAATCTTCAATTGAGATGTTTGATCTCAGCTGGGATACAGTAAGAAACTGTAATAATTTGGCTACAGACTCTTCAAAATAAAATTCATTGGCTACATTGACAAAGCAAATATACAGATGGAGGATCCTCTCAGACAGAATGCATTGAAATGTAACATAGGAGCTTGAGTACATCATGTGATGCATTTCCCTTTTTTATTATTTCCAACTTGTCAACAGATTTGAGGAAAACATTTTTCAGTAAGCACAGCTGCTATCAATTTGGATAATGATAGTCCGTCACCATTTTTTGTTGTTGTTGTTTTCATATATGTTTGTGCAAACAAAGCAAGTAAATCCACTTGCAGAACAAAGAATGTATAATTTTAATTCACAAGCTTCTTGTATACAGCACACAGTCAGGGCAACAACAACAAAATAATTTCCTGACCTGTGTGGCACAAAAGCTGAAGTAGACCATTTCTGGAAACTTTTAATCTTTGCATTAAAACCATAAGTAGACATCATGGTTTTGATTACTGTAGCTGTAAAATTAACCCTGGCTAGTATTTCGATTTGCTTATTTGCTAGCATTCTGCAATCACTGAAATTTTCTGCATTCACTTTCAAGGTCACAGTAAAGATAATTTTCTTTCTCCTTTTCTCTTCTTTATTAGTTCATAGTGTAACTTTTAGGTGTTGAATTCTTCACCTATCTCTTTACCAGTTGGAGGGTAATTTCATGGCTTACACTAACGGAACTGTGAATATTTATTACACTACTCCTCATTAGGAAAGTAAAACAAAAACAAAAAACTGTGACTGTGTTTCTTCCCCCTGTGGCTCAGCTGAATTACTATGGTCAGATATACAAGGAAACTCTGTCTTTGGGGCCTAAGCCATGGTTCTGTGAAATTAGTTTCTAACTAAATATCCTTCAAGTTATTCATTTGTTTAAGCTTCTAATCTGCACAAAGTCCAAAATATGTTCACAATACATAAACTATGACATAATATTAATGCACAGTTCCACTGACCACTAAAAGCCTGGTAAATAAAACAGTATTAGGTGGGTTTAGGAAGATGACTAAGTTAAGGCTTTAGCAGACCTTGGAGTGGAGCTAATGGTTGCAGGAATCAGGAATGAGAAGAAATTCCACCAAGAACAGTTAGCTCAGAATGTGTTACCATCTAATACTAGATATACAGAGGGGTGGGCAACTTGTGGTCCTCTGGATGTTTTGGCCTGCAACTTCCATCAGCCCTAGCCAGCATATCCAGTTGTGAGGGATTATGGTATTGTAGGTGAAAAAAATCTGGAGGGCCACAAGTTGCCCAGCCCTGATCTAGAGACTGCTGGTGGTTGATACCATAGAGCACATGATGAGAGGGCTGAATTCAATATGAAAGTTATGCAGAGTCCAACCCATTTAGAGCCTTATAGGTCAAAACAATTACTAATGTGGTGTGTGTAACCCTATGAAGATGTGAACCTTCATGTCCTGTACCTGATGTATCTTCCAAAAAGTGTTCAAGATCAGCCAAACATAGAATGTGCTTCAGCAGCCAGATCTCAAGGTACAAATGATGATGGCCAAGTCAAAATCTGGTTAAAAGTGACACAGACTGCTCACATGATGAAGCTGGTGAAAAGCTACTGTGACTAGCCTTCTCTCCTGAAGATACTGGCATTTAGGTGGCTCTAACACTGCAACCATTTGTTGCTTTTGAAAAGTTTTCTAACTCAGCAGAGCATAGTAAACTGCCTTATATACTGACTCAGACCGTTGGTCCCTCTATCCCCATTTTGTCAACTGTGACTGATAGCAATTCTCCAGGAATCCTTCCCAACCCTACCTGGAGATGCTAGGGATTGAACCTGGAACCTTTTTGCACACAAAGCATGTGTTCTACCACTGAGTTATGGCTTTTTTCCTAAGGGGAAGCTCCAGCTGACATGAGGGAGGAGGAAAACAACACAACCGAGGGAAGGAGATGGGACATCCAAGAGCTTGTAAGATTCCACCTCTGTTGAATATAAGGATGGAGAAAAATTTGTTTGGCCTGCATTTTTAAGTGAACAAACCTAATGTACACTTCTCAGACTAATATGTGCATTGCAACACAGTTTTCCTTTGGATTAAGTATTAGGGGAAAATTACATACAAAAATAATTGTACACATTTTGCATACAGACTTTCATGGATTTGCATACAAAGTTGCATACAAAATTCCATGTGCGTGTGTTTGTTTTAATTGCAGATGGATCAATTGGAAGGAATTGATTTATCATTGAATACTGAGAAATTGACACTGACTGAAAATAGACTGATTCATCCATCCCTAATGGAACCAGTGCAGTTTTCTGGAGATGGTACCACACAGTTGTGGTGATGGTTGTTGAGGTTCAGACCCAGTTATATACTGTGTAATTATCCTTTGAAGCTAGGGTGGATGGTTCACCTACTCTTCTTTGTCTTTCCGTTGGGATCTTAGATGAAAAAGTGCCCAAAAGATCATCATGTAGCTCAAGAGTATATGACAACCCTGAGATTTTTTTAAATTATTAATATTTTTTTACTGTGAATTTCAACAACAAAACATAAGGAAGAAAAAATACAATTTTCTTATATAAATTGAAATGAATCACTCAGAATAAATGCCTATGAAATATGTGCCTATGAGTATATATGTGTATATGAAAATACAGCTATCAATAAAAACAATTATGCATAAACTTCAAGAAAGGCAGACCAAATATCTATATATATATTTATTCATTCACCTGTGGTGAATACCACCCATTCAAATGTTGAAAGCATTGTTAGGTCCTTTAATCCATTGGGTTATAGGAGGTGGACGTTTATCTTTCCAATGTTGTAATATCAGTCTTTTAGTTGTCAAAAGGGTGCAGACAATCTATTTGCATTGATCTTGCATTAACTTCCAAGAAACAGGTAAATAATTTAAAAGAACATGTGCATCAGTAAATATTAAATAGCATTCCAATACTAAGTTTATACATAGTCTGACCTCCTCCCCAAAAGAGGCAACTATTGAACATTGCCAAAACATCGCGGTAAGAGAAGCATTAGCAGTATTGCACCTCCAGCAATTAGCCAACTTAGACAAACCCTCATTAAAAAGACATTGAAGTGTCCAATAAACATGAAACAAAAGTTTTTGCTGAATAAGACTTAACCTAAGATCCATTGACACTTGTGGCACAGACACGAAAACAACGGTCCATTGTTTAGGCAAAATAAGACAGTCCAGTTCCCTATTCCATTCTTGGCTAAGATCCTGTGCATCATATTTATTCACCAATAATAACTAAGTATTTATAAACATGGATCATGGGTCAATATAACTTATCCATTTATATGTCTGCCACATAAATGTTTTCTTGCCAATTTTGGGTTTCCCCATAGACTCAATTTAGCATGAGAAAATGGATCAAACTGTAATTGATGTCATATTATATGCCATACCTCTCTGACCGCTGTAATTGTAGGAGGAATCCTATCCGTTTTAGTGTGCTGAGAACCTAACACCATCCATTTGAAGAGAGGATCCAGACATAAAGATTCTAAAACTGACTAAGGTGGATAATGTAATCTAAGTGGAAATGACCAAAATTTAGTACTTGTCAACGAATAAGCCCTATGATATAGAACAAGATCTGGAAAGCCAAACCCACCTTCTTTAATCAGAAACTGCATCCTTTTCAAAGAAATTTGTGGTGCGGAGGAACCCCAAAGAAATTTATGGAGCAGAGCATTACATTTTTGAACATACTTGCCAGGTATAAATAGAGGAATCCCACATAAAACATAGACAATCCTCGGTATAATATTCATCTTAAGCGTATTAACCTTACCCCACAAACTCAACTTTAGAGATACCCATCTGTCTATATCTCGTGATATCTCATTAATCAACTTACTCAAATTTAGCCTGAAAATTTGAGATATGTCTAGGGGCAATAAGTATGCCCAAATACATAATAAGATCTGGGGACCATTGAAATTGGCAGTTAGCTAAATACACTATGAGATACAGTATCTCCAGTAGGCATCAGTTCAGACTTTGACCAGCTAATTAAGCCAGTGAAATAACCAAAAGTATGAATTACCTGCATCAAAGCTGGAACAGATGAGTGGAGTTTCAAGATAAACAGTAAAAGATCATCAACATAAAGTATAATTCTGAATTCTAAACCTTCATACATAAATCCGTGAATAGTACTATACTGTCTCATAGCGCATGACAGGGGTTCCAAAGATAAATCAAATATCAGTAGAGAAAGCTGACTGTCTGGCACCTCTCCCAAGTATTAAAAAATCTGGGGAAAAACCATTGGTCATAACTCTAGCTCTAGGGGTTGAATATAGATTTTTTGACCCATTTCAAAAGTTCTACAGGAAAGCCAAAATTTATCAACATAACAAAAATAAATTTCCAATGAATTTTGTCAAAGGCCTTTTCAGCATCCAAAGAAACAATGGCAGCTGGGTCTGTTCTATCAGTATTTAAAGCAATCAGATCAATGACTAATCTAAGATTATCAGCCCACTGTCTTTTTTTAAAAAAAAAAACCCACCTAATCTGGTTGAACTAGTGTTGTAATAACTTGTTGCAATCTATCAGTCAAAGTTGCAGTTAATATTTAATATTTATTTATTTATTTATTTATCTATTACATTTGTGAACCGCCCATCTAGCCGGCCACCCGGCCACCCTGGGCAATGTACAATTCAAACAATGCAATAATAAAACAAACATAACACAATTAAAACAGTATAGAAAAAATTCTTTTAAAATCCTAACCCACCCCATATTCCCACCTGAAATACCACGTTTTTAATGCGCGGCAGAAGCTCATCACGGAGGGGGCATGGCGAAGGTCACTAGGGAGGGAGTTCCATGTTAATTAATATCAACATTAATTAACGAAATAGGTTGATAGTTAGCACAAGCAGGATCCTTGCCAGGTTTAGGAATCACAGTGATATAAGCATAATTTAGTGATGATGAAAGAAAGCCCAATTCAAAAATATAATTGTAAAGACAACAAAGCTTTGGGACCAAAAGGCTGGAAAAAGTTTTATACCACTCAATTGGAAACTCATCTGGACCAGGTGATTTCCCAGTGTTCATATCTGTAATTGCTATTGTAATTTCCTCAATACGCAGGGGAGCCAAGAGAAACTTCCATTGTGAGGAATCTAAACATGAAAGATTAACTTGAGAGGGAAAAGATCCATATCCTGCTCCGATATTTCATTACCCATACTATATAAATTGGAATAAAACTTTAAAAAATGTGAGTTTATATCTTTGGGAGAAGTATGTGTCATATCACTCTCATCTTTACTAGCAGAAATAACATTTTGATGTTTTTGCCATATAAGACGATTTGCCAGAATCTTACTAACTAGGACAGGGGTCGGCAACCCGCGGCTCCGGAGCCGCATGCGGCTCTTTCAAGCCTTTGCCGCGGCTCCGGACAAGGCTGCCCTGCTCCGCCGCCGCCGCCTCGGGGGCAGCCCGATTTCGCTCTTCTGAGCGGCGCGGAGCGTTCTCCCCGCCGCTCTAGCTGCCGCCGCCGCCACCGCCGCTAATGCCGGAGCCGCTGAAGCCGCCGCCGCCGCCGCCGCCGCCGCCGCATCCGCATCCGCCACGTCGCATCCGCCGCCGCCGCGTCACTTCCGCCGCCGCCGCCGCCGCGTCACTTCCGCCACCGCCGCGTCACATCCAGCTGCTTCGGCGCGCTGGACCCCCCCCCCCCGCGCTATGATTTTGGCGGGGGAACTTTGGCGGGGCGGGGGAACTTTGGCGCGGCAGCAGCACCCCCCCCCGAGCAGCAGGGACGCGAGCGGGTGAGCTGCAGAAGAGAGGAGGGCTCCTGCACGCGCCAAAGGGGGTTATAAGGACTTTTTCTTAAAATTCAAGGTAAGTGCCTCTTGCTTTAATATTGCATTTCTTTTGCTTGTGCCCCCCAGCAGTAGCATCCCATCATCAGCACAATCCAGCAGTAGCACCCTCATCATCCACCAGCAACACCCTCCCCCCCAGCAGTAGCACCCCCATCATCCACCAGCAAATCCTGCTGATGGATGATGAGGGGTGCTATTACCACATGGAGGGTGTTTCTGGTGGATGATGAGGGTGCTACTGCTGGATGGTGCTGATGATGGGATGCTACTGCTGGGGGGGAGGGTGTTGCTGGTGGATGATGGGATGCCACCAGCAACACCCTCCCCCCCAGCAGTAGCACCCCCATCATCCACCAGCAAATCCTGCTGATGGATGATGAGGGGTGCTATTACCACATGGAGGGTGTTTCTGGTGGATGATGAGGGTGCTACTGCTGGATGGTGCTGATGATGGGATGCTACTGCTGGGGGGGAGGGTGTTGCTGGTGGATGATGGGATGCCACCAGCAACACCCTCCCCCCCAGCAGTAGCACCCCCATCATCCACCAGCAAATCCTGCTGATGGATGATGAGGGGTGCTATTACCACATGGAGGATGTTTCTGGTGGATGATGAGGGTGCTACTGCTGGATGGTGCTGATGATGGGATGCTACTGCTGGGGGGGGGGGTGTTGCTGGTGGCATCCCATCATCCACCAGCAACACCCTCCCCCCCAGCAGTAGCACCCCCATCATCCACCAGCAAATCCTGCTGATGGATGATGAGGGGTGCTATTACCACATGGAGGGTGTTTCTGGTGGATGATGAGGGTGCTACTGCTGGATGGTGCTGATGATGGGATGCTACTGCTGGGGGGGGGGTGTTGCTGGTGGCATCCCATCATCCACCAGCAACACCCTCCCCCCCAGCAGTAGCACCCCCATCATCCACCAGCAAATCCTGCTGATGGATGATGAGGGGTGCTATTACCACATGGAGGGTGTTTCTGGTGGATGATGAGGGTGCTACTGCTGGATGGTGCTGATGATGGGATGCTACTGCTGGGGGGGGGTGTTGCTGGTGGCATCCCATCATCCACCAGCAACACCCTCCCCCCCCAGCAGTAGCACCCCCATCATCCACCAGCAAATCCTGCTGATGGATGATGAGGGGTGCTATTACCACATGGAGGGTGTTTCTGGTGGATGCAGTGTTATATTTGTTTTAAATGTCACAATGGTTTTGCGGCTCCCAGTTGTTGTTTTTTTCTTCGGAAACGGGTCCAAGTGGCTCTTTTTGTCTTAAAGGTTGCAGACCCCTGACTAGGACATTCACCATTTTCCCAATATGCCTGTCGTAGACAGGTTAAGGCACATTCTGCCTGCTGTGAAAGGATATTATTCAACTCATATTTAATGTTCTTCTGCAGCTCCTTGTAAAGTTGTGCAGTTGGAGAAATAGCAAACTGGGTTATAAGAGATTTCAATATCTCACTTTGATTGCATTTTTTGTTGCATATTTGTTGCATTTTTAAATTTTTATTTTTATAGGAGGCATAAACAGTAATTTGACCCCATATAAAGGCTTTGCTGGCCTCCCACTCAGTGGCACATGAGTCAACTGTACCCTCATTAATTTTAAAATACTCAAGTAGCTCAGCCAAAATCTCATCATTAAGAAGAGAAACATTTATGTGCCAGAGACAGGGCGCTTTAGCGAATCTGAAAGTTTCAACTCCAAACAGACTGGGGCATGGTCTGAAACTACCAACACTTCAATCTTACAAACATTAATTTGATGTAGCAAAGATGTACACAGCTTAGGACCACAATACCGGACAGAACGTCTCTCCCAACCGAAATCTACCCAGACAGCTCAACATCTGGGGCCCTCCTCCGACTGCCACCTCCAAGAAAGGCTCGGTTAGTGGCAACAAAGAGGAGGGCATTCTCAGTGGTAGCCCCTCAATTATGGAATAAGCTCCCCACTGAGACCCGCCTGGCGCCAACCTTACTATCTTTTCTGCACCAGGTTAAGACTTCCCTCTATGCCAAGGCATTCAACAGTTAAGGGCTCAAAATAGCACATGGGGGGCAGGGGGGAATTGTCACCTGTAGGCTTAGTTTTATTAACTTTTGTATTGTCATTTTAAACTGTGCTTTTAAATTTGGTTTTTAATCTTTTTAACTATATTGTATGTTTATATTGTTGTTGTTTTTATGTATAATTTGTGAACCGCCCAGAGAGCTTCGGCTGTGGGGCGGTAGAGAAATGAAATTAATGAATGAATGAATGTAGAAACCAAAAAATATATAATCAAAAGCAATTATGATGAACAGGTGAAATAAATGTGTAGTCTCTTTCATTAAGATGCAAAATTCTCCAAGCATCAGTCAAAATGAGTTCAGCCATGTAGGCCTGAAGTGTAAATCTCACCATCATTTGCCTCTTAGGAGCAGGTGTATTCCTATCCTGCAAAGGATCTAAAACCTCATTAAAATCCCTCCCAATCAAATAAACATAAGCAATATCAACCAATTTGCTAAAACATTCATGAAACATAATGTTTCATAACCAGAGAATCATTATTAGGCCCATACACATTAATCAGAGCAATTTCTTTATCATATTTCCCAACCAAATGGCGGCCATCAGAATCACTAAGGACCTGTTGAGCTGAAAAGAAAAGACGCTTATGGATTAAAATTGCAACCCCTAAACCTAGTTGAAGTATCAGGTACATACACCTCTCCAACCCAAACTTTTCTCAACGAAAGTGCATCTGCAGCCATCAAATGGGTTTCTTATAAAAGAGGCATATCATAGGACACTCCAGCACAGAAGAGATGTGGAGAATGTATTAAAACAGTAGGGTTCCGCACACTGTATCAGAGTCTCAGTACTGCTAAGCAGAACATATTTATCAGTGATGAATCTGCAAACTCTCTGGGAACAAGTACAGACAGGAGACATCTCTCAGTCTCAAGCCTGCACATTCAGCATGGATTCATTCTCCAGCCAGACTGGTCCTGCAAGTAGAAAGGATCATGCCATAGTGGAACATGGAATGATCCCCACTGAAGCTCACCTGGCACAAACACGGACATCTTTTCAGTGCCAGGTTAAGACTACCCTCTACTCCCATGGCATCTGATGGGGCATATATGCCAGGCCAGCTGCCTTTATCAGGTCTAGTATCTTACTGAAATTGTTTTTAGCTGTTTAAATTGTTTTAAATTTTGTATGTTAAAAATGTTATACTATGTTTTATCGTCTTGTATTTGTGAACTGCCCAGAGGGCTTCAGCTATTTTGCAGTATAAAAATGATGATGATGATGATGATGATGATGATGATGATGACGACGACGGTGATGACGACGACGACAACAACAACAACAACAACAGGCCAGCTTCACCATCAGTTATTGAACATGAATGGAGGGTGAGCTTACAGGACAGTCAAACTTGATCAGTGTTCAGCTTAGGACTATCCCATCTGCGAAACAGATGGTCATTATAGATCCTGCATGCTGAAGCCATGTTTGTCTGAAGTTCTTTTCTTCACAGAGAACATGCTTCCTAATTCAGATAATTGGTGCACTGCTCCTGCGGCATAATTTTGTTCTCCACTTTGACATGACTACAATGCCTCTGGAAGCTAAATATAGTGAAGGAGGTGTGAAGCTCCAAAGATTGGCCAATAAAAATAGCTAGAGTTGTTGAAACAGCAGGGCTAAATAACATGTTTTTATATAGGGAAACCAATGAATAGAAGCATATCGATGCAAGCTATAACTGAGAGCTGCTTTACGCAGCCTTTCGCTTTCTCCTATTTGCTACTCTTTTTGAGCATATAGTAAGCATTGACTTTATGGCAGATTCATTGTCTGATGGTTTTCACCATGACACAGGCTGCACTACTACAAAACCTCTCAAAGTGGGTTGAACAGTAATAGGGTGAGCTATGTGCTTTGCCTCAAATTCAGCACTTACCATATTCCCGGCAGTCCACATCCTTCTAGCTATGGACGGAGCAGAAATTTGTTTTATTCACACTATAATGCAAACTTGCTTATCTTTGCCCTTCTTGAACCTATACGCAAACCAAAACTCAGGCATCCTCTGAAATTAACACTTCTCCAAATTTTGCAATCGTGTTCCCTAATCAATAATGCACTGTATACATAACGCATACAAAAATTAGGGGAATGTGTTTGCAAAAATGCACAAATGTTCATGAAAATAATGTTTAAAATTTCCTAATTATACACATCTATGTGTGTATGACATTTCTATACTGCCCATTAGCTGGAGCTCGCTGGGTGACTTACAACTTACAAGATAAAACTCAAAACCATAACATAGAATAGCATAGTGAAACATAATTATAAATACTGCAAATTTAAAACAGAATAAAACCAAGATAAAAGCCAATAGCAGTACAAATTTCTAAAAACACACCCTCCGAACCCAGAGGATTATGGGCATCCAATTGAGTGTGAAAACATCGCAGTGGATAGGATTGCTGCCGCGCTCCCCTCACCCTCAAAAACATCTAGAGGGCCAATTCCGGTAGTGCACGCGCTGGTAACTTCGAGGCTTGACTTCTGCAATGCGCTGTACATAGGGCTACCTGTGTGCCTAGTTCGGAAACTTCAATTGGTGCAAAATATGGCAGCCAGATTGGTCACCGGTACATCTAGAGGTGCCCATATTACACCAGCTTTAAAAGCATTACACTGGCTGCCAATCAGTTTCTGGGCGAAGTATAAAGTGTTGGTTATTACCTTTAAAGCCCTACATGGTTTGGGTCCGGGTTACCTGCAGGATCACCTTCTCCCGTACAATCCGCCCTGCACACTTAGGTCCTCTGGGAGGAATTTACTCCAGTCAGCCAAGACAAGGCTGGCAGGTACTACCCAGAGGACCTTCTCTTCTGCTGCTCCCAGACTGTGGAATGGCCTGTCGGAGGAGACTCGTCAACTAGATAGTCTCTTGGCTTTTAAAAAGACCATAAAGACTGACCTCTTCCGACAGGCCTACCCCGTGGAATTTTAAGAGTTTTTAGGATACTTTTAAAGGTTTTTAAGAATATTTTAATAATATTTACTATGTTTTTAACAAGTTATGTATTTTATGCTTAAGGCTGTTCCCCACTTCGATCTGAGTGGAGAGGAGAGGCAGGTAAGAAATATATTATTATCATCATCATCATCATCATCATCATCATCATCATCTAGATGTGTTACACCTCCTCCCACGGAGGAAAGGCTGAGGCACTGCCTGGCTTCTTTGGAAGCTGGCAGTGCTTTGCTCCTCCCCTCCCCAGCCCTGGGAACATCCCCCAGGGTTGGGGGGAATGGGGAACCAAAGACAGTCTTCTGTATTCGGTTCCCAGCTGGCTGCGAAAAAACCACACTACCTGCGAGGAGGTGTGGGGGAGGGCACTACATGGGCAGGCTGCACAGTGACCTTGGGAGGGATTTCTGAGGCAGCAGTAGCAACTAAGCCCTATCCTATGCCCCCCCCCCCCAGGTAAGGTCAGGGGGCCATAAGATTGTGCCTTAACACAATTTTTAAAACTGAAGGGCTAAAAAGCCTGGGGGGGGAGAAAAAAAAGGTCTTCACATGGCACCAAAAAGACCACAATGTAGGCATCAGGCCAGCCTCTCTGGGAAGGTCTTTCCACAACTGGGGAGCCACCACTGAAAAGGCCCTCTCCTTAGTAGCTGCCTGCCTCACCTCATTTGGTGGGAGCACCCAGAGAAGGGCTTCTGAGGATATCTTAGGGTCTGGGCAGGTATATATGAAGGGAGATGATCCTTCAGGTAACCAGGCCCCAAGCCATTTAGAGCTTTGTAGGTTAATACCAACACTTTGAATAATACCAGCACTTGCTATTTTACTTGCAGTAAGTGGGCATGTTAGGCATAAATGAATACAAAAATGCATGTATTAGGAGAAATGCACACAAAAATGTGTATGAAAAACTTATCTAAGTTTGTAACAAACTGAAGCTAAGATTGGATAAATGATCAAAGTTTGGGATGAACCAAATTTAAGATTGGAAAAATGAAAAACAGAGAGAAACCAAAATTGACAGATCAGACCATCCCTACGTTCTAGCATGTTGAAAGGGACATGTAAATTGGGTCCGAGTCAATTGTATCCTGAATTAGATGTGGAGAATGTAAGGGATCATGACAATATTTTTTAAATCCATAATGATATCTCTAAAAAAAAACTCAACTGAGAATGATACTTCACATGCTTTTCTCATTAACTTAATCATTTCCCGGCGATTTGAAAAATTTCCCCAGTGGCCCATGGATCAGTCCAATAGCAGATGTAGTTTATTACCTAAAGCCCAAGGCCAAAAAGAGAGGTAATTCTAAAAGGGACATAAGGAAGTGGAGTTTTCAAAATGAGTCCACTTGAGACTATAATACACACCCAAAAAGGGCTGGAGAATTGTGCAAATTACAGAATTTCAGTACCTCTTTCAGATAGATAGATAGATCTTATTCAAACCTGTTTATATACTGCACTACCTTGTTTAAGCAAAAGACAGGGCGTAATTGTAATAAAACTCACTAAAAGTGCAATATATATATATATATATATATATATCTACTCAGAAGTAAGTACCATCACACTCAGTGGTGCTTACTCCCAGGGAAGTAGGTATAGGATTGCAGCCTAAATCCCATAATTTAACATACCATTTCCTTACCCAGATAATTTCAATTTCCCCCCGAATATTTACGATAGAGAATTCATGCCGCTGAAATCAGGTTTAACAATAATACTTCCTTGTCTCCATCAAATTAATGTTAGGGTTTGATACTCTTTAAACTTATTTCAAGTTGTTCAGAATTAAAAGGTTAGAATAATACCGCAGCAGCTTCTCAGTTTGAACACCCTGTCAAAAGGCTGAATCCATTTATCTCTCAAAATATTAGTGCACATCATCTAGAGCAGGGTGAGCAGAAGGTATTTATTTATTTTATTTATTTATTGTATTTTTAAATCGCCCATCTAGCCGGTACCCGGCCACTCTGGGTGATGCACAACATACAATAAAACAAAACAGATTAAAATACACTTAAAACCGTATAAAATGTTAAAATCATAACCCACCCCATATTTCCGCCTGAAAAGCCATGTTTTTAATGAACGGCGGAAGCTCATTAAAGAGCGGGCATGGCAGAGGTCACTGGGGAGAGGGTTCCACAGTTTGGGGGCCGCCACAGAAAAGGCTCTCTTCCTACCTGGCTGTTCTGGCTGATGGGATGAGAAGGCCGTCCATGGCGGATCTTGTTGAGTGGCCTACTTGATGTTGCTGGAGACGCTCCTTGAGATAAACTGGACCAGAGCCATATAGGGTTTTAAAGGTCAAAAAACCAACACCTTGAATTCGGCTCGGCAAACAACTGGTAGCCAGTGCAGCTCCTTGAGCACCAGCTACCAGTTGTTTGCCGAGCCGAATTCAAGGTAGATCTAGATCTGCTGGAAAATAAAAGGGTGCTTTGCAAAAGATCTTCATAATGTATCTATGCCAGCCTGATGCCCTCCACATCTGTTTGATGTGATGGCCAGGCTGACTGGAGAGGATGGGAGTTATATCCCAACACATCTGGAGGGCATCACGTTGGGGGAGGTTGATCAATGCCATTGCCATGCAGAGTCAATTCCCATCCTCAGAAGAACTAGTCACTGCAAGTCTCATTACCCTTTGCCATCCTTTAGAGGGCTTTGCCTAACCCTGTGGTGAACAAAGAAGAAATTATGGTTTTCACAGATATTTGCTCATTTCTTGACTAGGCTTATTCCATCTGTAAATGCTTCATGCTACCTTCGGCACACAATTTGACACCGCATGTGCCTTTAAAAGCTTTCAAGGCACCAAGCATGTTACTGTTTACCATTTGGGGGAGGGGCAAACTATCTAGGAGACCCACCACATTAATTAGTATCCTTTCCTTTCATCTTCTCACTTTAATCTAAAGCTAACACACATGACTGTGGATTACACATATTTGTACTTCCAGGGTTGTTGTGTTGGCATCCACAGAAGACTTCCTGATGATGAGGGATTTGCTGTAATTTTGTGCTTGTCTGTGTCTCCATATGCTCATTTAAACATTACATGTCTGTAAACCTAAATCCTGGGGCAAAACACTGGCCAGCACACAACCAGGCCTCATGTTGTTCCAGCAGATGTGTAAGGATGCAGTCAGCCAAACAACCTTGTATATGCTTTGAGACTACACATTGTGTAAGGGTATAAATCTCAGCTAAAATAGTCAACAAGTGTCTGTGCGGCTGTGGCACAGAAGATGTGCTATGGTACTATCATTGCTCAGTGGCAGCCATTTTGAACACTTCTGAATGTGCGGTGCTATCGAGTCTGGACAGTGCCATTGAGTGGGAAAGCTTTGTTCTGATACATCTCCTGTTCCCTCTTGACTTGCTAGCTGCAAGTAGCGAAAACAATATTCCGAATTGCTGCCAAGTTTCATCTGAATTAGGTCAGCGGGCTATTGAAAAATGTTCTGCGGTTCGGAGGAATGGGAGGTTGTCAGTCTTTGTTTTGCTTTTCCACAAAGGGGGCTCAGAAATTTAGCATGAGATTAAGAGAGGGAATTGCTGCACAGCCAGCAGCAACTATGTGTATGCCAACTTGGCCTGAGTCCTTTAAGCACATTGTGGACTGTTAGAAAAGACTGAAAGAATGGGCATATGCATCTTGTCAAGGATGCAGTTTGGACTATTTGCCACAAGAGCCTTCTTTACCTAGGACTCTGGAAGAATTTACCTCCATGAATCTTCATCTTTCACACATCCAGGGAGTGGAGGGTGATTATGTCACCAAACAGCTGTGGCAGAAGAAGTCCTGCCACCTGAGGTGAGAGGATGTGCACTGCTGCACACCCCACTGCTTGCCTGCTCCTGTTTATTGCCCCCACCCAGAATGAGAAATCAGGCAGGCAGACTCTCCAGAGAGCCGGCCAAGCCTAAATTGCTACACCTTGAGAGCTACCTCACAGTGCCTCACTTTGAGGAAGGACCCCTCAAAGCACAGCATTTAGGCCTGGGCGGCTCTCTGGAGAGGCCACCCGCCTGATCTCTCACTTTGGGAGAGGGCTCAGCATGAGGGGCTGCTCCTCCAAGGAGCTCTGTTTGCTGCTCTCCCACTGTGGCATTTGCCACAGCAGGTGAGCAGTGCTGGTGCAGCAGCAGCAGTGCCCACATGGGTCCTCCTAGTGGGAGGCACTGTCTGCTACTCTCCCAGAGATGGGTTGGATAAGGGCCAATAAGCTGAGCCTTAATCCTGGCAAGATGGAAGCCCTGCGGGTGAGTGGTTCCCAAGTCCAGGAGATAGACTCATTGCTTGTTCTGGATGGGGTTGTACTCCCTTTGAAAGATCAGGTTCATAGCCTGGGGGTACTCCTAGATCCATCATTGTCGCTGGAGTCCCAAGTGACTGCAGCAGCTCAGAGTGCCTTTTACCATCTTTGATTGGTTCGCCAGCTATGGCCCCTCCTGGACAGGGATAGCTTGGCCACAGTGATACAGGCACTAGTAACCTCAAGACTGGATTACTGCAATGTGCTCAGTGGGGCTGCCCTTAAGGCTATTCCAGGAGCTGGAGCTAGTGCAGAATGCAGCAGCTCAGCTGTTGTCGGGAGCTGCCCCTTTTCAGCATGCAACTCCTTTGCTGGAGGAACTGCACTGGCTACCTATTTGCTACAGGGCCAGGTTTAAGATTCTGGTACTAGTGTACAAAGCACTAAACAACTTGGCGCCAGGATACCTGAGAGAGCACCTTCTCCCTTACCAACTTGCCCAGTCTCTGAGGTCATCAGAGGACATTCTCCTGGTGGTTCCACATGCTCCTATGGCCAGATCAGAGTCCATCCAGAGAAGAGCCTTCAGTGTGGCAGCTCCATTTCTATGGAACTCTCTGCCTCTGGAGTTCAGGCAGGCTCTGACATTGTGTTGCTTTCGGTGCCTGCTGAAGACCTCCTTGTTCCAGGAAGCCTTCCTTACTGACCAGCCACGGTTTTAATAATACCATGTCTTCTACACATTGTCTTTATTCTTTATCTGTTTTTATAATTTAATTGTTCACCGCTCCAAAATCTGCTTAGATATGGAGCAGTATACAAATACTGTAAATAAATAAATAAATAAATAATGTGGCCACCATACTGAAGCTAAGCAGGTCTGGGTCTCAGTAGGAGACTACCTTGTATCCTGTCATGGAAGAAAGACAGGATGGACATTCCTGAACGAAATCATACTATAAATCTTAAGTCACAGTAAACTTCACACAGGTCACCATGCTCAGTCAACAGGCTTAAAGTGGTTAGCCTATAAGCAGTAGAAAATGGTTAATTCAGAATAATGAGAAGATCGGTTTAGCATTTAATAATAATGATCGTGCATGATAATTTGCATGTTTAAAACACTTTATAAACATTATCCAGTTAATGGTTACTTAATTAAATGGAACGCCCATGAGATGGGCGTTCCAATACTCCAGACTGTCTTTTGTTCAATAATGACAAGCCAAAAAATAGGGTGTAAGGCAGTTGTCACAGAGAAATGGTGCATAAGCATTCAAAATGGCTTGGAAGGACAAGGTTTATGGCCTGATAATTGGCTTACACAGTTCAGTACAGCGAAGTACAAGGTAATGAGAAATGGGAGGATCAAAACTATCCACAGAGACTATAGGCTAAGAAGACACACAATGGAAAGGGCAAAAAAAAAAAAAAAGTTTGGACTTGATAATGGATAATGTACTAAATCCCCTTGCAGTGTTTGGCAGGAATATAAAAGGCCTTGGGATTTTACACTGTATATATAATCAGTGTCCTTTGCTGGTAAATAGGAGAGTAATGAGATTAAATTAGGGATACTGTGCAATTGTCCTTCTATGAGCCAAATTCTATGTTGATTCACATGCAAAACGACTCCATGAAAGCCAGTGGATCTGCAAAGCCTATGGTGTGCCAGTGAGTTGAAGTCCACATTTGGGACCCAGCTGGAACACCATTTCTATTTTCCAAACGGAATATATTACAAGTAACAGAAGCTTTAGAAGCTAGCTCCCTAGTATCTCTGTCAAACACAATACATGGCTCAACCAACCAGGGATCTCCAAAGCTATACCCATGATTATCAGAAAAATATAAATTTAATTATGGTGTTCTAGATGAGATATATAAGAGCTATGTGCCTGAAGCCAGTGGGATTATGGTAATAAAAATTGATCTGTGACTCACTTCTTTAGTAATCAATCAGTTTATTGAGAGCACGATCCTATGGACTGTACCCCCAACAGACTGAGGACTCTGAGATTGGAACCCTCCATCTATCCTATGCCCTACCAGCAAGATCCAGGAAGGGCAGGAGGTCAGAGGTAAATTCACCTCCCATTCCTCTTCCTCCTAAAAAGAAAAAAGAAAAAAAAAAGCCAGCTTAAGATGAGCAGGGATGGGCAACCAAGAGGCCATAGTATCCTGCAGATCCTGGCCTCTCTTCTGCCCTCCCTTACCTGCCCACTGGAATGCCCCCTTTTTGACCTCTACAAAGTTGTCTGAGGTTGTTGTTGCTACCTTGGAAAACAGCTGCTGCATTGCTTTCTGTGGCAGCTGTGAGGGAGCAGGCGAAGGATCCGATGTTGGATTCCCCCTCCTGAGGTCATATGAGTGTCTACAGCCTTGGGAGGGGAAAGCCAAAAGCCAAAATGGACCCCGGGATGCTCTTTTTGCTGACATTTGCCTTTGACAGATGTCAGAAGTAGGCCTTTTTTTGGAAGCAGGGATTTAGGCAGGGGAAAACAGAGCGGTTTGGACAGGGAAATATACATATGAAATATATATACTCCCCTGTCCAAACTACCCTGTTTTCCTCTGCCTCAATTCCTGCTCTCAAAGGTGTCAGAAAAAGGGGGTGGGCTGCACTTTACTACCTTCCTGAGCACCTGGATTCTCGGGAATGGGTGGAAAATCTGTCAGAGATGCTTTGACCTGGATTCCTGCATTGAGCAGGGGGTTGGACTCGATGGCCTTGTAGGCCCCTTCCAACTCTACTTTTCTATGATTCTATGAATCTTGCTGTGAAGGAGGAGAAAGGCACCTACCCCCTTTTGCAAGCAACGATCACTCACAGCTTTCCTTTCCCTTGACAGCTCACCTTTTGACAACTGTCAGGGGAAAGCAACATAAAAATAAACCTATTTGGAGCTTCTCTGGGTCAATGTCCAGGTGGTACCAGCTTTACTTTGACAGCAGGTACCCCCCAGGACATTGCTCAGGTGAGGCTTCCCATTTCTGGACCTGTGCATCTGCACACCTCTGCAGTTGTGCAAGTCTGACTAAAAAACTTTTTTAAAAAAATACTGGGGGAAACTGCAGAAATTTGGGGCACAAATGTTTTTTTAAAAAAGTGGGTGGCAATCCAGTGATAGTCCCCCCAGTCCAATGTGCCACTTGGGCATTTCAGAAGGGCTGTCACTGGCTGTTACTTCAGAGGTTGTAAAAGGAGAGCTCCGAAAAAAGGGGGAGGGGTAAAAGGGAGGAAAAGCCGCAGCGAGCCCAAAATGGCTTACAATCATGGTGGGGAGTGGAGACAAGTAACTTCAGCTGTGGTGTCCCCTGGGATATGGTCTGGAGGACTGAGGCGGAAGGAGGGGGAGAACAACAAGCCACAGTGAGCCCGATGTCTGCCGAGCACACTGCAGGTTGTTCTCGAAATGACCAACCCAGCATGGCTTATTGCCAGGTGGGTTAACATGATGTGTGAACCTGCCCACTGTGACCCTTCAAGCTGAATGCAGGCCACCAGTCAAGTATGGCACTCACCGGGTACTCAATAAATATCCCATAGCTGCCATTTACTCAAGACTGCCAAAACAGAAGGAAAATTGAGCACCTGGTAGGCCACAATACAGGCCTGTGGCTTATGCTGGCTCAGCTTGTCTGAGCGTGGAAAGCTAAGCAGGGTCAGGCCTGGTTATTACTTGGATGGGAGACCCCTCCTCTAGTTTCCTGCATTGAGCAGGGGGTTGGACTTGATAGCCTTGCAGGCTCCTTCCAACTCTATGATCTATGAAATCTATGAAATATATGGCTGGTAAACTCTGTTTGGCATGGTAGGTCACAAGCTGTGCAACCTGA
Source organism: Shinisaurus crocodilurus (assembly GCA_021292165.1). Taxonomy (NCBI): domain Eukaryota; kingdom Metazoa; phylum Chordata; class Lepidosauria; order Squamata; family Shinisauridae; genus Shinisaurus; species Shinisaurus crocodilurus. The sequence goes on from CM037879.1 coordinate 161,130,031, forward strand.
TATACATGAAATGCTTTGAACACAGATGTATTGTTCACTGACAGTAAAAATGGTGTGTTATAAATCCTTAAGTATCATCATTCCTTGTGTCCTTGGTCATTATAGACACCCAAATATTTGGTCATTGGCACATTTTGGCCCTGTCCAAATGTTGAATTAGTTCTCACTTCTGTGCTCTCTTTAGTTTTTTTCAGCCAATTTCTTTCAATGAATGGGTGGGCTTTTGAGCTGATCTCCCTCCCAGATGATTTCAAGTAGCCTAGAAGTTTTAATCGGAATCAAATGCATTCAAGAGGAAGAGAAATCCCTTTTGAAAATAGAAGAAAAAGCCCATAAAAGAGCTTAAAGCCCATAAAAGATACTTAACTATACTGTGGGTTCTACATAATATACATATTCCATAGAACAACGATAGAACAAAAGGCTACAGAGATCAGAAAGCACTGAGACAAGTCAGAGGGTTCATATCCTTCATGTCTTCCTTTCTATCCCAATGATGGGTTCAAACATAAACACATGAAAGCTTTTCTGTGCTAACATCAAATAAACGTTATTTGTGCCAGTCTCTGAAGAACTGACAATAAGGTTTCCAGAGGATTCATTTGTTAACGTGGAGTGTTTGAACAGACAGCCTCTAACCCAAGTGTGTGCCCAGAGATCTGACATGTGCATGGTATCAAAAGAGATACACGCACACACACACACACACACACACACACACTCCACCTAAAAGGTACATGTAAAATAGAATGGAGGGCTCTGAGCCAGATAATTTCAACTTAAAAATGGAAAGCAAAAAATGACTTTTTAAATTATTTTGGTCACTGTCCAAGATCTTAGATTTTGAGCTATTCCATAGCTCAGTGGTAGACCCTGTGTTTTGCATGCAGAAGCTCCTAGGTTCAGTCCTTGGCATTTCCACTTAAAAGGATCAGTGGCAGGTGATGGGAAAGTGCCTTATCTACCAGAGACCCTGGAAGGCAGCTGCCAGTCTGAGTACATAATACTGGACTTTTAAAAAATCCAAACTCCAGGGGAGGTGGAGTGGGGGATCCAGAATCCACAGTTAGGCAACGCCTTCATTTGGAACAACAGAAATGCCAGAAAAGATTGAGCAAGCTTTCAAGCTCTCCAAAACTCTTCATTAGGCTAGGTGGCATGAGAGGCAGGGGTTGGGGGAAGAAACAGAACAGTTCAAAAATGAGGCCAGATCTTGTGGCCATGAGGTCTGCAGTATGGGCTCAGTTCCAAAATGGTGGTTGCAGACTGAATGAGTCGCTAGTCAGTGCTGCAGGTACCAGAGAGCACCTAGAATTCCGGTACAAAAGACAGATCTGATCTACAGCCAGCCTTTATGCTTCCATAAATGCAGCCGTTGCTTCTTTGTCCCAGTGACACCTATACAACAGCCCACGCACTTGGCATTAACTCAAAGGGCTGGTTCGCACGACCCAGGCTGCGGGCGGGGGAGGCACCATGGGACCGCCCACAGGGTCTGGCAGGGTGCCGCAGACAACCTGCGCCCCACGTGCGTGGGCGGACCCCGCAGTCCCCGCACCATAGTGCAGGCCTCCCAGCATTAGGGGGCGGGGCCCCGGGCTGCCCAGAGGGGCCATTTCCCCCTACAGGCTGGAGCGCCGGCCGCTCCGGCCACTCCGGGCTGCTGCCTCTGTGGGGACCCCGCGGGACGGCCACCCGCTGTTCGCACGGCACGGTGACCACACGCGGTAGGGGCTTACCCCTCTACCGACCATGGTCACTTTGCGTGCACACGACACGGGAACCGCGGGGAACTTCTGCTCCGCCGCGGTTCCTGTGTTGTGTGAACTAGCCCAAAGTTTCAACAGCAAGCACATTTTTTCCTATGATATCCCTATCCCATCTATTTGGGTGACAAATATTGCTTTCTTGGGATCAATATTTGTTCCCTTACACCAGTGTCCCAACAACTGCAGGACCATATTTTAGAATACCAGTTACACAATATAAAATATTTGCAATACTAATTCACTAATTCAGGGTATAAGTTTGCTGCTCCATCTGAGATTCTGTCATCTGCTCCGCCTAATGGCTCAGGTGAGGAGGCATGATGTGGGACAGGTAACTGGATCAGAACACTTTTAGTATCGGCCACCACCGCAAGTACCAGCCCAGGACTTGGAGTTAACTTCAGAAGCACAGAAAGCAGTTCTGCAACTAGAGTACAGTCATGCCTTGGATTGAGAGCATAATTCGTTCCGGAAACGTGCTTGTAATCCAAAACACTCTTATATCAAAACGAAATCCCCCCAAAAAAATTTGTACAGAGATTTTTAATTTAAGCTGTACTACAGTACTTGTATTGCAAGACGTCGCTTGTATATCAAGTAAAAAAAAATTAAATAAATATTTAAAAATTTGCTTGTCTTGCAAAACACTCTTAAACCAAGTTACTTGCAATCCAAGGTATTACTGTACAAACAAGTTACCCCAGTGCTAAAAGGGAGTAACTGATAGGGATTTATAGCCAGGCCAGGAAAGTCTGCCTGGAAGCTCCATCCCTTCAGGTACTGTATCTGGGTGTTAAAGGGCCAGTGGCCTTTTCTGTAAGTGTTGGCTTCTCTTGGGGAGTGAATGTTGGAGGAGTCAGGAACCAGTGGGGAACTGCTCCTCAGGGTCTTCTTGTTCACTAGAGGAGTCAGACGTAGTGGCACCTCCATGGCATGGATAGGATATGAGATCTGAGGCAGTGGGGCCCCAGTTAAGAAAGCCCAGAGACTGATTCTGGTGCCACCTTGGAATCACTGTCACCGGAGACTTATTTATTAATTATATTTTTAATCCACTCAATAACTAACTTTCTCTGGATGGATTACTAACAGCTAAAATGTCATACAGAATGTTAAAACTATAAAATACAATACAAATATTTAAAAGAATAAAATACCCCCCAAAAAAGCACACAAATAGATAAAACACCCATAAAAAATCTAGAACTAAATTTCTAAAATATCTGAGAGCAAAGAAAGGTCTTTGCCTTGCACTGAAAAGATGACAATGTAGGCACCAGATGAACCTATTTGGGAAAGGCATTCCATAAGTGGGGTGCCACAACTGAGAAAGCCCTCTCTCTTATAGCCACCCACCTAGCTTCCTTCAGTGGGGGCACCCAGAGGAGGGCCTCCAAAGATGACCTAAGGTTCTGAGCAGGTATATATGGGAGGAGACATTTCATTACTCTTAGATACACTTGAATTAGGCTCAGAAACAGACTGGAAGCCAGTGCAGCTGATGAAGCACTGGCATCACATGATCATATCCGCCAGTCCTAATTAGTAATCTAGCAGCTCTGTTTTGAAGTTTCTGAACCATCTTCAAAAGTAACCCCAGGTACAATGCATTGCAGTAAACCAACCAGAAGCTTACCAGAGTTTTGATTACTGTCGCCAGGATAGCAATGTCCAGATAAGGTCACCGCTGATATTTCAACCTAAGCTAATAAAAGGAGTTCCTGGCCACAAAGGCCACCTGGGCCTCAAATGACAATGGTGGATCCAGGAGCACCCCCAAGCTGCACACCTTATCTTTCAGGGGGAGTGCAACCCCCTCCATGACAGGTTGAACACCACTCAACTGGACAGATACACCACCTGCTAACAGTATCTCCATTTTGTCCAGATTGAGCTTTAGTTTGTTGGCCCTCATCCACTGCATCATGCTGCTCAGTTCAGGAAATCAACTGCCTCACCCACCCAGGTTAGATGAAAAGGAGGTGGTGTCATTGGCATATTGATGAAACCTCAGCCCACATTCCCCCCCCCCCCGGGATGACCTTTCCCAGTGGTTTCATGTAGATGTTAAACAGCATGGGGGATAAAATTTGAGCCCTGTGGAACCCCACAACATACGTAATTGTCATGGAACAAGCAAAAATCCTTCTGGAAATGGCTATGCAAGTAGGAAAGGAACCACTGTAAAACAGTGCCCCCAACTCCCGACCCAGGCAGCTGCTCCACAAGGATACCATGGTAAATGATACTGAAAGCTGCTGAGAGGTCCGAGAGTCCTGGGCCATGATAGTAAGGAGATGCTACATAGAAACCCCAGCAATTTAAACATGAGGCCCAATGGACCCTGTCAATACTGGAATGTACACTGGAATATATTTATCCCACTTCTCTGACCCCCCCCCCACCCCCCCACCCCCAAAGTGGAGGATTGGCATGGGATAAGCAGAATGGAAGATTTATTTAAAAGATAAAATAAAAGTTATTCTTTATTTAAAATTTATTTACATATTAAGATGTTCAATTATATAGAAAATTAGATGCCAATGTGTTTAATGGTTACTTGATTTAGAGCTACTGTTCCTTTAAGGAAACATATTTCTTTATTCTAGCAAAAACAACGAAGAATCTTGTGGCGACTTAAAAATTAAAATGAATGCAAGGGGAGAAACAAGTTCTCAAAGGTGTGAAAGATGACCAATTAGTGCAGCACAACATGTGGAAAACAAGCTAAGCGAGCTTACGGAAATGATGCACTTTTTCTTGCAGCATCAAGGAAACCACATACAAAAGAAGTCTTCCTTATATAGCCCATTTGGACTCATATCATAGAGGGGATTGGGCTATATTAAATCAGAAGCACATTGGGCTATATTAAATTCTCATCTTTTGCACCTTTGAGAACATCTTTTTCCACTTGCATTTTTTCTGGTTTGGGTGTCTCCCCTTCAGTTTTTGCTACCTTAAAAACTAACAAATTTATTATGGCATAAGCTTCCATGGATATTGTCAATCCAGTTGCCAATTACCTTTATTCTACTCCACCTGAATTAGCTCACCCAGAATGACTCAAAAAGTCTGGAGTCTGGACCTGAATGTCTCTCTGTGTTCAGGAACTCACTGGAAGGATACAAGGCTGTAACAAGTCTCTCAGCTGTCTCTCACATTAGGTTCATAGCTCCCAGAGACAAATGGTCTTCAACTGGCATGCTTGCCTCAGCTTTCCTTGAAGTCTTCCTTCTGGTCAGGGACTTGATGACAAGAATGCAGCAAAGAAGAAGCCACTCAGTTGCCTTCTCATGAAGTCTTGTTACTTCTTCAGGCCAACTGCCTTCTGCTGACAATTTGTCCAGAAGCCCCTTTTCAGAACTGCTTCCAGAGTCTTCCACTCCTAGCAGCTCACAGCTTCTGCTTTCTATGATTTCTGCCCCTTCTTCAGCCTCTTCCCTTAGGCTATGGGGAAAAGTCTTCTCCCTCCTCAGGCTCTTCTCAGGTCAGGCCTGAATGGACTGTCCTGCTCAAACTAACCTGGACAGTGTTGGGGCTGTCTTTTTTTACACTCTAGCCAGAACCTGTAATCACCTTTTTACAGTGTTAGCTCTCAGTCCCTTGGCCTATATTTATAAGCCAATGAGAGTAAATAGAATGCTCATTAACTGGCCTATCACAAGCTGACTTTTTCATTTTCTCGTCCAGTATATAAACACCTGGTCCAACAGTAAATCTGCTGAGGTCATAACTGCTTCCTTGATTACAACAATAACAGCTTTTGAGTCAGTTAACACTGTCATTAAAAGGTCTCAGTTACAAATTAACTATTAAATCTCAGTTAGAAGTAACCTTTTCACCTCTCACCTTTAACCTTTAATTACAACAATGCTATATTACATAGTGATTACTACATATTTATAAATTTCACACAACGTTTTAATCAGTTTTACCTCAGAATATACTGTTTCTCTACAGACCCCCACAAATGTAACCCTTGGGTCACATTTTGCTATGGCTACAGAGGAGCCCCAAGTGCCCCAAGCACCAATTTGTTCCTCAACATATTGTACAGTTAATCATATATTGCAGCTCCACCCAACGTACAAATCAAGGTCCTTTAGAGTGATGTATTTCTTACAGCAATAGTGGAATCCCCTTCCCCACTATTTGGTGACTTATGTCATTGTTTTTTTCCATACAGCTTTACATCTATTTTTGCTGATATATATTTTTCAGCACCACATTTAAAACAACTGAAAACACTTGAGATGACATGGAGTCTGCAGACAAGTCCTAAAGGGACGTGCTCAGAGAATCTCTGCAGGCTCAGCTGAAGGATCTATGCAATCTGGGCAAGGAAAGTCCATAGTCTTTGCTGAAATGTTGTACTAGAATCCCTTGGAAGTTCAATATTTATGAACACATTGGCTGGAAGAAACTGCCCAGCCTACCAAGGAGAAGCAGTGTAGGCCCTGGCCTAGCCTCAGCTCCCCCGTCCCAAGCCTACTTACCGGTAACTGTAGCCATGGTTACATAAGCCAGGGCCAGTTTGCTGACAATCCAATGTATTATAACATTCATGTGGGATTCTTCCTTCCTTCCTTCTTCTTTTTTTTTAACAAATTCTGCTATTGGATTCAACTGATTCCATTAGATGTTTGCATCCACAAAGGGACAATGAACTCAGTGGGACTTATGTCTGGGTAAACATTGACACCAAATTATTTAGGATGGTTAAAACAAAAAGGAATTACAAGGTGCTCCAAAAGGATCTCGCCAAACTGGGAGAATGGGTATCAAAATGGCAAATGCAGTTCAATGTAAGCAAGTGTAAAATGATACACATTGGGGCAAAAAATCCCAACTTCAAGTATAAATTGATGGGATCTGAGCTAGCTGGGACTGACCAAGAAAGAGATCTTGGGGTTGTAGTGGACAGCTCGATTAAAATGTCAACGCAGTGTGCAGCAGCTGTGAAAAAGGCAATTTCCATGTTGGGCATAAATAGGAAAATAGAACTGCCAATATCATATTCCCCTTATACAAATCTATGATGCAATCAGAATACTGTGAACAGTTCTGGTCACCGCACCTAAAAAAGGATATTGTAGAATTAGAAAAAGTGCAGAAAAGGGAAACTAAAATGATCAAGGGGCTGCAGTAACTCCCCTATGAGGAAAGGTTACAGCAGCTGGGACTGTTTAGCTTGGAAAAATTGTGAGTAAGGAGAGACAAGATAGAGATGTACACAATTATGCACGGTCTGGAGAAAGTGCATAGGCAGACATTTTTCTCCATCTCTCATAATACTAGAACCCAGGGTCATCCCATGAAGCTGATTGATGGGAGCTTCATGACAGATAAAAGGAAGCACTTCTTCACACAGTGCATAGTTAAACTATGGAATTCACTTCCACAAGGTGTAGTGATGGCCACCAATCTGGATGGCTTTAAAAGGGGATTGGAGAAATTCATGGAGGAGAAAGCTATCAATGGCTACTAGTCCTGATGGCTTTATACTACCTCCAGTATCAGAGGCAGTATGCCTATGTACACCAGTTGCTGTGGAACTTGGATGGGAGGGTGCTGTTGCACTCATGTCCTTCTTGAGTGGGCAGCTGGTTGGCCACTGTGTGTATAGAATGTGGACTAGATGGACCCTTGGTCTGATCCAGCATGGCTTTTCTTATATTCTTATGACTAGTTTCCTTGGAAATAAGTCTTACTAAGTTCAATGAGACTTATTTTCTAGTATGTATGCTTAGGAGAGCAGTCTTCATTGGCAAATGTTTATGCCCCCCAGGCAATGCTATTGGCATCCTATATTGCAGCAATATGTTATGTCGGACTTTGCTTCAGGGCCAATGAGTGGTATAGATTATTTTCCTCACTGTTTGAAAATACAGTGGAGTTGAGCAAACACACATAAGCCAATGGACCAAAACCTTGTGAAAGCCCTGGTGGCAATTTTTTTTTCTACCTATGTTCAGAAAAATAGTACTCTTCTTTCTTCCATCCATCCTGTCCCAGTTTTAGGTTACAGAAAGAGAAACAAGGCTTTAGACAATTAACAGATCAGTTCTAAAGATGTGGACCATTAATATTAAAGCTCTGTGTTTTGGATTTTGTTTTGTTTTCAAGTTCCTTGGGGACGGTCCATTAAGGACCTCATACTTCTATGTCCTTGTGTTCCTTAACCTTGTTTACTTAAAGGCAAGCAAAAATATTTTTACTCTCTTTCATACACACTAGCCGGTCAGATAAGAAAGGCAGGCAAACAGTGCTGGAAGGAAAAACTGATGATAGCTTCGTCTTGTAGATAAACATTTGGTGGTGGCCACAGGAACTAGGATAAACCTGGGGAAGAAGAACTGAAGAATAAAATGGCCTGCAGGCAAGAGAGAGATTGGAGCAAACTGGGGATTGTCCCACAAAGAAGAGAAATGCAGACTCTCTCAGACAAAAGCAGAAGAAAGTTCCCTGTGACCTTGAGCGGGAAGAGAATATCAGTGAATGAGGAGGATGAAACTGGCTGTAACGTAGACACTAAAAAGGCCTGGAGCACTGAGGCGCTCTTGCAAAACATTAATTTACCACACCATTAAGGGACAGGAAGAGAGCCAACACCACCATGCTACCTCAGACATTTAGGGTCTTGATGGTTCCTTATTGTGCATTCGCCTAATAATAATGCCGCAGGAAATCTTCAAACAGTGGGTGGTTAGATGACCATGATTTGTCCAATTGCCAGTTGTTTCATAATGACACAGTGAGGAGAATTGTAATGGTCCGGTGCTTCCTAATTTCTAATTGGGTGAGGATGTGTGATAAAATCATTCTTAACATGTGGGTAGACGCAACAGATGATTGACTTGCCCACCTGCTCCTGATGGTAAATTACGGTTTGATAAGTGGCTGTTTGTAGTCACACATTCTATGAAAAACAAGGCAAAGAACTTGCAACAAGTAACTAAATAAGTTCACAGTCCTACCCCTAAAGAATATGTTAATTATTTTGTAGGCATTAAACATGTGCTTCACTGTTGTGTTGTCAATAATATTTCTCAGCAGAAGGACTTTAAAATTATTAGCATTCCATTGATTCATCATAACCAATGATGGTACTTCCCCCCCCCCCCAGTTTTCGTAATTCTTTAGGCAGGTTTTGTTTGCTGGGTGGGTGGGGGTGTCTTTTTGTGGTATTTTTCAGAGAACAGTTCCAACCCCCTCTCTAGCTGCTGTCAGCATTAGTTGTTCTGCACTCAACCCTGCTGGTGCTCCAACAGCTGCCAACTTACCTGTTATCCCTTTCGATGCAAATGCTATACAACAGCAGCAGCTGCTATCACCTGTGCAACCGACTGATGGCTCTCCTTTCGCCCTTGCTTTTACCATACCAGCCAACAGCACTGAGGATATAGGACACAAAGAAGTAATGCCAAGAAAGCAGTACAGTAGCTTTAATGTATAATGGTAATATTATGCCAGTGTTCTTCTGCGTAATTTTAAATATCTTGAGTTCATCGAACATTTTTAAAAGGACAAACAAAGAAAACAGGAACAAAAATACCAAAGGATAATTCAGATAAAAGTTTTATTAAATCCGTAAAGACATTTTCAAGACACCCTCAAGGGCAAAGTGAAAGGTCTGTACTTCTCTGTCCATGACTGCACTAGAAGCAACTCATCCCAGCTCAAGCAATGTCGAAGCAGCAGCCTTGCAAGAGCAAATCAGCTCACCAAAGAGGTGCGCCTGGCGCCCACTCTGTATTCTTTTAGGCAGCAGGTGAAAACCTTTTTATTTGCCCAATATTTTAATGATTTTTTTTATTATTCATTTTTATTATTCTACTGTACCTCCGGACTGATTCTTTTTGGCTGCTTGGTTTTATTGTGTAATTTTATGTTGTTCTGTATTTTATGTTATGTTCTTTTGTTTTTAAGATAACTGTTTTTATCCTGTTCCTTTTTGTAAACCGCCCAGGGAGCCTTTTGGCTGATGGGCGGTGAATAAATATTTTAAATAAATAAAATAAATAAAATAAAATAAATAAGACTCTTACTTAGTATCCTATGGGCGACATAGACTAGAGCCAAGATGACCAGTGCCACTCCACATTGCTGTTCCCCTTTAGTAAGGGCAGAGCTTCCAGCTCTAGACCATGGGCAGTATTCAATAGTGCGCTTATGCCCCTGCCGATTCCCTTCTGCCATGCCAATTGTCTTCTGCAAGCAGTGGGAATCCACTTCCGATTCTATTACGCAAACAGGACCCACCCCTTACACAACAGAGATTTAGCACTTCCTAAAGGAAGCCCCAAAATACTCATTTCGGGTTGCCCTGGAAGTGTTAAATTGTGCAACGGAATTGGTAGGATGTGGGGTTACCCTTGAAGACGGTTCGGAAGCTACAGCTGGTACAGAACGCGGCGGCTCGCCTAGTTAAAGGCAGCCGCCGGCGGGATCACATCACGCCAGTGCTGAAGGATTTGCACTGGCTACCAGTTGCTTGCCGAGCCGAATTCAAGGTGTTGGTTTTGACCTTTAAAACCCTATACGGCTCTGGTCCAGTTTATCTCAAGGAGCATCTCCAGCAACACCAAGTGGGCCGCTCAACAAGATCTGCCACGGATGGCCTTCTCCTTGTCCCTTCAGCCAGAGCAGCTAGACTGGTGGGGACGAGGAAGAGGGCCTTTTCTGTGGCGGCCCCCGTACTGTGGAACTCTCTCCCAAGTGACCTCCGCCATGCCCCCTCTCTGATGAGCTTCCGTCGCTCATTAAAAACCTGGTTGTTCAGGCAGGAATATGGGGTGGGTTAAGATTTTAAAATTTTTATATTGTTTAAATGTATTTTATTGCATTTATGTATTTTATTCTGTGTACATCGCCCAGGGTGGCCGGTTGCCGGCCAGATGGGCGATAAATAAATATTAATAATAAATAATAAATAATAAATAATAGGACAAAAAAGAATCAGTGGGGGCATAAGTGCCCCGTTGGATACTGCCCCACAAGATTATTTTTTATTAAGAGGGGAAAAGTCCATCTTCTTCTATCACTTCAGCCCCCGCATGCATTTGCTAGCTATTTATCATCCTGATACCATGGAGAGTTTCTGCCTTAACATTTTTTTTTTTAAATTGTTTTGAAATATTTATATTTTTGAGGCAGCTTACAATGGCTTAAATGCAATGTCATCCTATCACAATGGGACATTCTCCCTCCCCTCCCCCCCTGCAGCCCTCCACGCTGTGCAAAATCCTGCTCTGCAGCATTTTCCAGCCCTCCAGAACAGATTTTGAGGGTGTGCAGGGGGCTGGACGGGGAGGGCAAATCCTCCCTCCTGCTTCTGCTGACAGAACTGCTTCCATCAGCATACAACCCAATATACTGAACATATAATAAACAGCCAATTGAGTTATTAGAGTCCCCCATGAGGCAGGGCTTTCTCACCCTGGGCTGCTGTTGTTATCTTTCCCACCTTCCCAGTCCTGGCAGCAGATGCAAGAAGCACCAGGCTGGGGGTTAGAGGAAATTAGTCAGATCCCTACAAGATATTTAAGATCAGTCAGATCCATGCAGCGGGCTGTTTACAAAAGTTACAGGAACGGAGTGGATAGGCTGCTACTCAGGGAGATATAGGAGTTCACCATGGCAGGGGCTGTGCTTAGGGGTGTCAGCAGGCATGGCTTCACTCAGATGGGGCAGGCACAATGTGTCCCACTCTGACAGTGGCGTAACTTTGCTTGAAGGCTTTGCTCTATCAAACTCAGGGCTATCCCAGCCCATGCGAAGCCAGGTCCATGTGCTAGTTCTAAATTAAGGTCTGTTACAGCAAGTGGAACAGAGCAAGATGTGGCTGCCCTTAGCTGCCGGACTCTGGCTGACCACTCAGCTTTGGCTGCTTCAGTTGTGGCAGTATAAAATATACAGAAAAATGGAAGACTTGGGGCAGTAGGGGGATGTCATATCTGACATGTATGATAGATCTTGGAAGTCGAAGAGCCAGAGAACAAGATACTCTTGCCACAGGGCTAGTGCTGAAAACAGCATCCCTGTTGCAAGGGCAACATGTGCTCCATATCTAAATCAAAGCCATGTAAAAGTCAGAAGCTTGATTCAATACGACTATTAATGCTGATGTGCCAGCTGAAGTTTTCTATCCAGAGGATGTTTTCTTCCTAAAAATGAATATGAATTGAAGGATTTGATCCTCACCACATGGAAATAGAATTGTTTCGCCTTGATTTCCACAGTGAAGGGTTAGGTTAGACTATGCGAGAAGGTCTGGATGTATCCATTCTATAGTGCCGGGTATTTATCTATGTACTATTTCTGGCATCATGAATGTGATTCTGCAAATAGTCCTACATATCGGGGGATGTTCTCTCTTTCTGACTGTCAAAATCCCCAATTTTTGCTTAAAATATATTAAGTAGCAACCAGCCCCTTGACCCTAACTGCTCCAAAACATCTGTCTTAAATACCTCTTCTTTTTTTATGAGTGCTTGCTTCAAGCTACTGGGACTGTTGAAGCAGTCATGGTTGGATTAGGAAAGGAAAGGTCAAATATGTTAGTTTTCCCTCTCCATAATGAACCTCCATGATCCCTGTGCCCATTTTTTCCACAGTGGTTTGTTATCATCACTGTTGCAAGACCAGTAAGATCAAGGGGAAGCAGTCGTGCTGCACTGGTAGCAGAAACTGCGGGACCCTTTCTTGACAGAGGGGCCAGTATGCCCCCAGGAACGTTACTCAGGATGATCTCACAGCGAAGATAAAACAGGGCTCTCCAAGCTTGGGTCCCCGGATGTTGCTGGACTACAGCTCCCAGAATCCCTTGCCATTAGCCATGCTGGCTGGGTATGCTGGGTTCTAGTCCCCATGAAGCTCACTGGGTGACTCTGGGCCAGTCACTGACTCTCAGCCTTACCTACCTCATTTTACCTAGGATAAAATGGAGAGGAGGATAAAGGATAAAATGGAAAGAAGGTGGAAGATTGTGTAAGCCGCCTTGGGTTCCTTGCAGGAAAAAAGGCAGGATATCAGTGTGGCGCGTGGCGTAGTGGTGAGAGTGTTAGACTGGGACTCGGGAGATCTGGGTTCTAGTCCCCGCTTAGCCATGAAACTCACTGGGTGACTTTGGGCCAGTCACTGACTCTCAGCCTAACCTACCTCACAGGATTGTTGTGAGGATAAAACGGAGAGGAGGATTGTGTAAGCTGCCTTGCGGTCCTTGCAGGAAAAAAGGCGGGGTATAAATATAACAAATAAATAAATAAATATAATAAATAAATAAATCTATTACATTTCTATACAACCCAATAGCTAAAGCTCTTAAGGACTGCACCCTTAGTGTAAATTCCCACCTGTGATAGGTTTATAATGCATTCACTGTAAGTTGCCTGCAGACACACACATCTTTTTAAGGGTAAACATCATCCTGTGATGTCAGAACTGTAGAAGTATGAGCAGGATGGATAGGAAAGATTTTTTCCCTTCCTTTTCAGCAATTGCCCATTTCAAACCCATGCTGAGAATTAAAATAAACAGTTGAGTACAAATTTAAATAAATTAGCACATTTGAGATTCAAACTAAAATGGAAGCTCAAGTGTCAGCAAACTACAAATATATGCCAGGAGATGCGGTGGGGGGAGGGGGGATTCTTACACCATTTTCACCCAGGCTTGTATGAATATCATGAAAGCAGCATTTTAATTGGCCCCATGAATAATGTGGCAACTCAATACCAAATCTCAAAATGGACCTAGAAATAGGAAATGCAGCTCAGTTTCGGCAGCTTTCCCTCTGAAGATGAACGCACCTAATTAGTTGGTATGCCAGTATGACTCCGTGGCCCTTAAATAGGTCTAAACAGCTACACGCAATGGATTTCTAGATTTTACACTAGCCTGCAGACACTACAGTTGCCTTTAATTTGACAGGTAATAGATGACAATGCTGAAAAGCACACAAATGGAAGAGAAGGCAGGCAGGCACATTCAGTTTGCCTTTTGGGTGGGCTTTCTAGCTTCATGTGCATTTTGACTTATATTCTACTCTGCTGGTGTCCCATAGGAAGCTGCCTCATTCCACGTCAGATTACTTGCCTATCTCATCTAGCGCTATGTACTCTGACTGGAGGTGGATGTCTAGGTCAAGGGTGTCAAACCTCAGGCCCATGGGCCAAATCGGGCTTGCCTGGAGTCCAAATCTGGCCCTCCAGGATTCCCCAGATGGACACGCCCCCTTTCCCCCACCTGCCAATCATTCGGTGTGTTCCCAGGTTTTGTGCATCCTTCCCACCCCAGTCTAAAAGGCTGAAATGCCTCTCCTAAGGCTTCAGTTGCTGGCAGTAAGAGCTTTAATCTAAAATATGCTGACATTTTTAAATATATTTTGGGCCCGCCCCTCTTGCATTCAGTCCCACCCACCACTGGAATGCTTCTCACCCCCCCACCCACCCACAGGGTTGCTGTGAGAGTTACATTTGGGGGCACCACTGGGACCTGGATACATGCATATAATGGTGGATGAGGGAGAAAGATGCGGAACACAAACTAGCGTGTGGTGCTTCCAGTCCACCAGGGCCCCTGTTGTTCCTCGGAAGCAAGTGGGGAAAAACCAGTGAGCAACTTATCAAACAAGAACTAGGCCGTATTTCGTAGGGTAGGGAATGTGAGGGGGAAGGAAGCAAAATAAACGTCCAAATGAATACGCAATTTACAGTAAGTCTCTAAAACAACAAAATGGAGGGGAGGGAGTTCAATAGTGATATGTTCCATAAAGAGAGGTTATTTCTTAAAACCTGTCTGCAGCTGTGTAGTCCAGGATTCAAAAGTAACTGCAGGCCTCAGTTATTGACCGCTGGTTATAGAGCTGCTGCTGTCTGGAAATCGGGAAGAACAGAAAGCAGCAGCTCCTGCTGCTCTCTTCCCTGGTCTTTACTCCAGCTCCTCAGGACCTCTCTTTCCTGTCTCTGCCTTTCTCTCTTCACAGTTTCCTCAGAACTTCTCTGTCCAATCTCTGCCTCCTTTTCTCTTCTCACAGTCTGAGTCTCCTCAGAATCAGTTTTGGGATTTAATATGCTATCTTCCTAACAGTACTGACACTTTGAAGCCAAATATAATTGATATCTACTGTCCTAAACGGTCCAGGCATCTAGCATTATAGGCCTAGCCTTGTCAAAACATTATCAAATCCAATATGTTTAAAACAAAACAAAAAAAACCCTTTCAGTTTAACATGTTGTGTTAAGGGTTTCCATGTTCACTCAAGCTCCAAAATGCCAGGAAATTACAGCTATTAAGGGCCACGCCATTGATAGACAGTTTATTTAGGCAATATGCATATGGTATGTTCTCCATGCTGCAGTTACGTAGTTCCAGCTTCACCACTACCTTGGAGCTGGATGGCTGTCAATGGTAGAGTGGTGGACTAAGTCCCAGATTTGTCTGTTTGCTGAAATAGACACATGGAACCTATGCAACTGAAACTATCATGCCACTGAAGCTACCGTTCCATGTTAAAAGTACCCATCCGGCAAGCAATACCATCCACACAGGATGACAGAATTGGGAAGGACCTTGAAGTTCATCTAGTCCAACCCTGTGCCACAGGTAAAGCATTTTAAGGTGGAATCCTATGCAAGTTTAGACAGAAAAAAGGCCTACAACTCCCAGCATGCGGCTGGGGTATGCTGGAAGTTGTAGGCCTTTTTTCCTGTCTAAATTTGCATAGGAATTTGCATCCTTAAAGCATCTTTCCTTTTAGTCAATTGAGGCTGCAATACTATACCCACTTACCCAGGTGTAAACCAGATTAAATTGAATGATTCTTACTTCTGAGCAGATGTGTATAGGATTGCACTATAAGTGAGGGACAGGACAAAAGCTAATGTTGCCCTACTGCCAGCAAAACATCATGCATGGAGGTAGTGTGATGTTGTGCACCATTGTGCACTCCAGATTTGGAGCAGCACTGTAGCAATCATTTTCAAAGACAGGGCCCACCTCTGTGATATGCAAACACCTAAAAAATAAACAAACAATTAAGCTTTCTTAGTCCTCTTCCCCAGCCAAAATGAAGCCAAAGGATGCCTAAGTGAACTTGCATATATTCATCCCATAATCCCTGCTTCTCCCTTTCCTCCTTTCCCTTCCTTCTCTCTTTTCTCTCTGCACATTCACAATTTAGACTGTAGGTTCCTCGGGGCAGTGACCTGTCTCTTCTGCCCATGTTACTCTGTAAAGGGCTGCGTACATTGGTAATACTATGTAAATTTAAAAAATAATAATATCATCTTCATCAACAAGAGCACAAGCTGTCATGTTACTAAGGAAGGGGGAAAGTGGCATTTGCATGAACTGCCAAGCATTGCAGTTACATGTCCCAGTGTATCTGTTCACACCAAACAACTCCCAATCTAGTGCTTCCCAAATGGAGAGATTGATAAAGACATGCACCACCACCCAGTCCCTCACTTCTCACAGAATCAGGAAATCTACTGAACTCTTGACTAATTTGGCTGTGGGGGGGGGGGAGGATTCTAGCACCCAAGGGTGCCACAGAAGGACATTCTTACATCTCCAACTCTCATGGTATTTACATAAAATATCATCTTCTCATCTTGATATTATTAATTTTTTGCACCAGAGTTGTAAGGCAGTAGTCAGGCTCATTCCTGACAAGGAGACACCAGGAGTTAACAATTTATTGCTCTAGAACAAACTAGGGCAAGAGCGCGGGAATGTGTGGCCCTCCAGATGTTATTGGACTACAACTCCCATCAACCCTAGCCAGCATAGCCAATAGTGAGGGATGATGGGAGTTGCAGTTCAACAACATCTGGAGGGCCCCAAGTTGCCCTCCCATAATCTATGGCAGTGTTCTCCAACCTTCGGTCTCCAGATGTTTTTGGCCTACAACTCCCAGCATGCCCCAGCTATGCTGGCTGGGGCATGCTGGGAGTTGTAGGCCAAAAACATCTGGGGACCCAAGGTTGGTGAACACTGATCTAGGGTCTTTCTCATACAGTGGCTTGTAGCCTTCTGTTCCCTTTGGGTGATAACTGCTGTTTATGCACGGGGTTGTGAGGGCTGCCTCCAGGTTTACCTCTAAGAGGATTTATTTGATGTCTCTCATGTCGAATAGTAGCAGTGGTCTGAGGCAAGACTAAAGAAAGGAAAGTTCACGTCTGCCTTAAAAGAGGAAACCTCAAATGCTCTTGCGTGCTCATTTCCTACCTCTGTGATTTCTCACACAAGCCAAAGGCCATGACAAAAGGAATATATCAAAAAATACAGATAACTGGAAAATTAAAAAAAATAATGAAGAGAAACATACATACAGTAGTACAGTGTGGACCCTAAGAAGGTTCCTCCAGCATACCAATATAGTTTCTCTGATTTTCTTTGCTGATGGTGCAAACCGATATCCTACAGGTAGTTGCCACAATCAGGTCTGACAGCAAATAAGGGGTGCAATCCTATGCATGTTTAGACAGAAAAAAGGCCTACAACTGGCTGGGGCATGCTGGGAGTTGCCTTTTTTCTGTCTAAACATGCATAGGATTGTGCCTTAAGAGACTGTTTCTACATCTTTAAAGGCTGAAACAACTCTGAGGATTTCATTTCCCAATGTGAGGTCCAATTTAAACATGAAGAAAAATCAGTTAGGAAAATCAAATGATTGTATTATTTCACCCTGCAGGTGGGGGACTGCATGTGTGAATGCACCCAAATGGTGGAAGGTGGTTTTATGACAATGAGGGTCATATTTGCTGGCTCCAAGCGTTCCATCCTCCTCTGGATTTGGGCCTTAAAGACCAAGGAAAAGTGTGGGTGCATGCAGGGTAAATTCTAAGCAAGAGAAATTTGTGACATTGCACAACATCATCGCTGATCACGGGACATGTCAGTTAAGGCATCAGCCTTAGCTTCCAATTTCCTGGCCTTGTGGAGCTTGAGACAACATGAGATAGCCTTAGCTCATGTCTTAAACCAGCAGGGTTTTTTAAAATTATCATTTATATACCACCTTATTTGCTAAAAAGCCATGGGGCTCCTCCACATGGAGGAGTTTCAGACTCTCGGCCATGTGAGCTTGTTAATTTGAAAGTTGCTTCTGATTAACCAACCCTTAATATACTTTCAGCTCCTGATCAGAGGCTGGATTCACAAGTTATACTTATGGTGTAGTTGCTACAGAGGATACGCGAGAGCCAGTTCAGCGTACTGTAGTGGTAAAAGTGTTGGACTGGGACTTGGGAGATCCGGGTCCTAGTCCCCGCTCAGCCATGAAACTCACTGGGTGACTTTGGGCCAGTCACTGACTCTCAGCCTAACCTACCTCACAGGGTTGTTGTGAGGATAAAATGGAGAGGAGGAGGAGGTGGATTATGTAAGCCGCCTTAAGTTCCTTGCAGGAAAAAAGGCGGGGTATAAATAGAATAAATAAATAAATAAATAAATAATGTGGCTGTTGAACTCTGTGGTTCGCTACTTGTGATGCCTCATGGTTTGAGGGCACCAATTCTAACTATACCAGGGAAATGTTCAGGGCGGGAGGGTGGCAAAATTCCCTTCCACACTTTGCTTTTGCAAATTGCAAGTGTTAATGGAAGGGACACATTTGATTAACAGGGTACCTTGGGCCGTATGGCCCTGATCTAATTTCAGATTCTCCAAATACCAGGATATAAATTCAGCAGAGCTTTCATTATCTGAGCTTTGGCTATCCAGAGCTCCTACCTTATTCAAATTCACCTTGTTAGACTGGGTATTGTTTACCAATGCATCAGGTAATTTACACATACAGCACAGATCCCTGGTGATTTCCACTTTCCTTTCCAGGAAAGGGCTGGAGGAATCCTTCTAGATCTAG
This sequence comes from Shinisaurus crocodilurus, assembly GCA_021292165.1. Taxonomy (NCBI): domain Eukaryota; kingdom Metazoa; phylum Chordata; class Lepidosauria; order Squamata; family Shinisauridae; genus Shinisaurus; species Shinisaurus crocodilurus. Next base: position 161,148,673 of record CM037879.1, read on the forward strand.
GAGACCTGTGGAGGTGACTGAACAGAGAGGGAGGGGAAAACTGGAGTTGTAAGGCAAGAAGCAGTGCCTTGGATGGAGGAAGGAGGAGAGGAAGAAGAGGAAGAGGAAGATTCAGGCAGAGTAGGAGCCATGTGATGAAGGAACTTAGAGTACAAGAGCAGAAGCACACTTGCCCATTTGCTGCCAGCTGAGGACTCCACAGCACCTCAGATGCCCCGCAACTGAAAGCTGGTCAACATGTTAAACTTGCTTGCTCATGGAGCCATCTTGAAACTATGTCCCTGCGGTGTCCTCAGTAATGACAGCTCAGCTCATAACACAGTTCTTACTTATTGTGAGGAGAACCTTCCCCACCAGCATTGCACAAAGGCCTTTTTTGAAACAGTGGGGCAGGGGCAAACAGCAGCCCCTGGAGGAGCATTTTGTGGGCTGTTAATCTACTGTAGAATAAGAATATCCCACCCTTAAGGATACAAACAAATCCTTCCAAGGCAGCACAGAAGTAACATTTTTTTAAAAAATGATAAAATTGCAATGAAGCCATATCAATGAATAACAAAACATTAAGACCTTTCCCACAGTGCTGTTGGTGTCAGTTGACTGGGGAAAGAGTCCAGGTGGGACAGGCTAAGATGTGTTAGGTAGAGGCTTGCAGTTCAGTCACTGTGTACATGCTTTGCATGCAGAAGGTCCCAGGTTCAATCCCCAGCATCTCCAGGGAAGGAGGGAAAAGAGCCCTGTCAAAAACCCTGGAGAGCTGTTGCCAGTCAGCATCAGCACTACTAGACTAAATGGACCAATGGTCTGACTTAGTATAAGGCAACTACCTATGTTCCTGTAATGTCTTCTTTGCCTGCCACCCTTGTTGTTTGGTACCTTTCCACAGTTGGGTGAAAATTGCAGTTGGGTGAAAATAAATTACCATATGGGAACGGAATTGCAACTGGAGCAGGTTATGACAGCCTTCCCAACCTAGTGTCCTCCAGATGTTTTGGACTACAACTCCCAGGATTCCTGAACATTGGCCATGTTGGCTAGAACTGATGGAAGTTGAAGTCCAAAACATCTGGAAGGTACTAGGTTGGGGAAGACAGGGTCATGATGTCTTCTTTGCCTGGCTAACTCTCCTGTTTCTTCCCACAGCAGTTGGGGTCTGTTGGTAGTTGAGGTCTATAGACCTAGGTTGGTGTTAGTGGCATAATCCTGTGCTTTTGTACCCTACTGGTACAGGATTTTAACAAGCAAATGGAGCAGAGCAGAGTAAACAATGAGGACAGGCAAGAAATTCACTCCATTGAGGGGTGTTGGTTTTTTTAATGGATTTACCCAGTCTGCACCTCCCGGAACTGAACACAGAAACAGATGCAATTTGTGGTTGGAAATCCATACATTTCTGGGCTTGCAATGCATTCCATGAAAGAAGAAGAAATAATTGTGTTCAACAACATGCACGCATTTGAAGGATGCACAAAAAACATGGTACATTTCCAAAATGTTCACAAATGGCTTTAGTGAATGGCGGGAATGCATCCGGTAATGCATCCATTTGAAAAATGCACACAAAAATTCTTACAGATGTTTTTCTGTAAAAAAATAAACTCCACACAGAACCAGCACAGAAACACTGTGAAGTGGGGAAAAGGAGAAAGTCTGTGGAAATGGACTTCACAGATCCGCCCATTCCTAGTAAACAACAAATTGTAGGAATGGATGCAGAGATTATATAGTCTTGTAGATCACATGTATTATCTTTTTCATTTAGAATCCAGTTTTAAAAATCGTTTTCTATTTTCAGTATGATAAAATAGGATTAAGATATAAACTTATAAGAGTCACTTAGGTGCACTTTTTTTTAGAAGACTGGGGGGGGGGGGACATTTCTTTTCCTTCTAATATTTAAGCAATTCAAAAAAAAAATGTTCCCTTAAGACTGAAGGTGCTTGTGTAAGGGGTGCATTTCATCTCAAGGATGGAGAGAACTGTTATCAACAAAAGCAATGCATTTCTTAAGTAGAAAGCAGACTTTTCTGAAGAATGCTGATCCAAAGAAGGAGTTAATTGGTTTCATGGTAATTCCTCTTATCTTTGCCTGCCATTAAAGTAGTCTGGATTGCACACAAATTCATTTTGGATCCCACCCCCCCCACCCCCCCTTGGGGGGGGGGGTAAAGCCACAGAGTAGAACAATTTTATAGCACCGAAATAGACAAAACTGGTTAGCTGTCAGAAACCATGCGTATTTCATGGCAAAATAGCTGTAAAGGTCCCAATGGTTTTCAAGGAATATACACCCTATCCTTGGAAGTTGTCTGGATATTTTCTTAATCTCCTGGAAATAAGGTAATGATGATAACAGCCATACAACTTATGAATTTCAAGTGCTACTATTAATAATAGCTTCTATTAATAATAGCAGATATAGCTTTTTTGACCCCATCTTCATGAAATGTGAAAAATGAGATGCCTGGTCAAAAGTGTGATTAAACTGTACAGCAGGGTTGGGCAGCTTGTGGCCCTCCACATGTTTTGGTCTACAACTCCAGTCATCCCTCCCCATTGGCTATGCTGGATAGGGCTGATGATGGGAGTTGTAGGCCAAGACCTCTGGAGGGCCACAAGTTGCCCACCCCTACAGAGATGTAAAAGCCAATGGTAACTACCATGACATCTAGAGAGGGAGAGAAATGTGACCAAAACCAACCTCTGACTATTTTCTAGGGCAGATGAAGAGCAATCCTCCCGTAAAGCCATTTAAACTTTGCATTATAAGTGTTGCTCTCACACTGAATTAAGATGATGTCCAGTAGGCAGTAGCAACAATTAATGCCTTGTGATCCCATTGGCTGGTTACTGGACTGTAGCCATACTGTGTTATTCTGACTGAAAATCCTTTGGACAAGAGTGTTCTTTCCTTTTCTTTTTAAAGTAATGTTAAGTTTGCCATTTTACACTGAAATGCTATTGTGTCTATGAGGAAGCCTCCTGTACTAGAATACTATATTTGACAGCTTTTTGTTGTTGGATTGCCATTTTGGTTTTTGATACAATGGATTAAAAAACCCCAAAGTGCTTCATCAGCAAGTGCTTCATCAGCAAGTGCTTCATCAGCAAGTGCAAGTTAACCCTTTGGTGATGCCATCAATCCAGCTTGGCGGGGCAATACTGGAAAATGTCGATCATTTTCTCTATCTTGGCAGCTATCTTTCTGTTACAGCTAACATTGACAGTGAAATCCAGCATCGTTTGAGCTCTGCAAGTGCCGCATTTTCTCGAATGAAACATAGAGTGTTCAGGGATCAGGATATCTGTAAGGAGACCAAAACGCTGGTTTATGAAGCCATGGTATTACCAACTTTATTGTATGCCTGCGAAACATGGACTATCTATAAACGTCATTTCCACCTCCTTGAAAGATTTCATCAACATTGCCTCCGGAAAATCCTGCAAATTCCTTGGGAAGATAGGCGAACAAATGTCAGTGTACTGGAAGAAGCAAAGACTACTAGCGTTGAAAAAATGATCCTTCAACGCCAACTTCAATGGACTGGTCATGTTGTTCGAATGTCTGACTGCCATCTCCCAAAGCAGTTACTTTATTCCCAACTCAAGAATGGAAAGCGGAATATTGGTGGTCAGTATAAGAAGTTTAAAGATGTTCTTAAGACTAATCTAAAAAAATGCAATATAAACATCGAAAACTGGGAAGCTCTGGCCCATGAACGATCTAACTGGAGGTTGGCCTTTCACAAAGGTTCCATGGACTTTGAAGAAGCCCAAGTGCAAGGTGAAAGGGAGAAATGTGCTAAGCGAAAAGCACGTCAAACGAATCCTTTACAGGACCATCTTCCATCTGGTAACCTGTGTCCTCACTGTGGGAAGCTGTGTGGATCTAGAATTGGCCTCCACAGTCACTTACGGACCCATCGCTAGAGTCTACACATTTTTTTTAGAATTTCCTCCTTTTATAATTTTCTTTTTGTAATTTTTATCCTGGAAGACAATCTTACTCGGTCACGAGTGATCGCTTACTACTACAATGGATAATAATAGTACTCACATCTGGAATCTATAAATCCCAAGAACAACATGTTGCGGTCATGGGCTACTTTGCAGACATTGGCCCAGCATAGTCTTTGTAGACACAAAGACTGGAATTCAGTAGGGTTTTGGTTATCAAGGCTGATGGCTGCGCAAGAGGAAAACTCTCAGCACGATGCTAGAAGAACAGAAGATGACTGTGAGGCCCCATCAGGGATCACTGCCAGTTACCGCAATCAGTTACCGCAGACCCTGTTGCGGCCGTTCCGATACTCGCTGGCCTCATCTGGGATGCGGGGAAGTTGGAAGAGGCAAGAGTGGGGCAGCTGTGGGTGGCAACAGCTCTGGAGGGTGAAAGAAATGGCTGCTGTCCAGCCACATCTTACCCTGGAAGCCAGCAGATGATGACGGTCAGAGTGGAACTGCCGGAAGAAGCAGGGGGCCATGGAGGGAGGCATGGACATCTAGGAAAAAACAGCTGGAGAGAAGAAGTGGAGAGCAGAGTGAGAGGGGTGGAGAAGAAACAGAGAAAGAAGGAGAGCAGGAGAAAGAAACAGATACTGGCAGGAGGAGGAGGAAGGCAAGGAGACAAAGGTAGAAGGAGGCTGTAAAGAAGGAGGAGGAGGAGAGGGGGTGACCTGCAGTGGGAAAGACAGCACAGGATAGAGGCAGACCTATTCAGGATGGAGCTGAGTCAGCTGAGATTGGACAGCCTTTGGGGAGAGAATTAGAGATTCAGAGGAAAAGGAAGGAAGAGAGGAGGGGAAGTGGTGAACTTACCTTGGGTGATAGGAGTTCCTCTAGTCTTACCTGGGATTTTTTGGAAGAAGAAATATGATCTTTCGAGCCAGGGGAAGGAGGAGGAGGTTTTGACAGAGGGACTTGGATGTCTTCAGAATGCTTAAGCACCCCAGGTCCAGAACTAAGTCCCACCAGTAAGCCCCCTGAGGCAGACAATTATTTTGACTCTGGGTGGAGATGCTGGAGGCTCATCCAGGCCACTCTCTTTGACAAGAAACATCAAGGTGAACTACAAGAGAAAGAATTACTTGCCTATGGCCTAATTTCCCCAACTGGTGGAGAAGAGAAGATACTCATAGATACTGTTCACAAAAGGCAGAGGGGGTCCCTACTGTGACCGAGGGCCAGCTGCTCTTGATCTCTTTAAGAAGATTTGGGGGATTTCTCCCACTCTTTAGTTTGTACTACTTTATATATTGATCAGTGATACAAACTTGATCAAATCAATCGAGTTCTTGTCTTGCAAAATTGTGTTGGAAGTTTATGGAACCTATGGAACAGAGGGGCTTCGATGTACTCCTCCCCACAGACCCGGCAACACTGACCTAGATGAAAACCATTCCCAAGTGCAGTGGGGTAGAGTTGAGAAGTAAACTCTGAAAGACTGGCATTGAATTGAAAGATGTAACAGCTCATTCATAACTTCGTAAGTCAAGCTACAGCAGGCCACATAACTCCACATGAAGGAATATGCAGACAGCTTCTGAAACTCAGTTAAAGGTGATGCTGCTTTGGTGTCACAGGCAAATACCATATAATCATGTTCATATTTAGGACTGGTCGACTGGAGGGTCAGACACTAAATCATAGCTGCCTCTTTCTATGATAGCTCATTTTCAAAGCAAGTGTTAGGAGCATTTCTATTGTGAGGTGTGTGTGTGTGTGTGTGTGTGTGTGTGATGGTTTGTATTAGAAATCTAAATAACAAATCTGCTAATAAATCTTTTTAAGCCAAATTGCTTACCTCCCTGCAGAGAAACTCAAAGCACAGCTTCAGACAACCAATCTATTTTCTTGCCGTCACCAATGCTGGGTTAGATCCCAGCAGAACCAGAATGCCTGAAGCAGCTGAATACATAATTGAAACTGTGACCTCTACACTTGGGATGAGCCACAAACATCAAGCATGCCAGAATTGTTTGGTGTTGTACAGGGCATCCCATGATGGAAGAAATTACAAAAGTAACTATACTATGGTGAGGAGCAGTGGAACATCAGCTGTCAGAGTCCACAATCCAAGGAGATCACATATTCTAGAATCAATTGCCAAAGGCGGGGAATGAGTGAGTTGGGTTCCCCCAGCATTTCTAACTTCACAGATTCCTTTATTTTATTTAGCAGTTTGGACATTAAAAAAAAAAAAAACCCAGAGCCAACAGGCTAACTGATGCTCCAGTCCTTGCACGCCCATAATTTTGAAAAATGAAATTTCCTATCGCAGATGGTGTCTTTTAGCCTTCTGCTGGGAATTTTAGTTGTAAGGTGATGACATCTGTTATGATGGGAGTGTTGCATGTTATCTTAAAATCAAGGCAATTAGTTCAGCTAATCCTCTGCCAGTTCAGAGTTATTTTCCACAGTGCATTTAGCAAGGCAATATACAGGCATTATTTACAAATTCCACTATTTTATCATGAAAAGTGACACCAGATCCTGACAGACTTGACTGAAAAGTTTTCTTAACTTTCAAGCCCCATTTTCTTTTTCTTGATATCTTTTTGTTTCCTCTGTTGGAAGCTCATTTTCTCATTTGCCCATGGTTGTTGGCCTACTTATGCCATAGTCTCACTCTTCAGTTGCTATTTGCATATTTGGGGGGGAATGCTATTTCAATTGAACATTTTAACAATTTATACAAGAAATCGTTTCAGTACAGAAAGTACCCCCAAAAAATCCCAGTAGATAGGAATAATTACCCCAGTAAGACTCTTCTCTTTCCAACCCATTGTATGCCAAACTTTGTGTACAATTATTGGAACTTGTGAAGGAGAGAGCCTTTGGGGGTTCCTACATGCATGCGCGCACGCGCACACACACACACACACACACACACATGCCTCCTCATGTGAAAAACAAGTAAGGCCGGTTGGGGGTTGGGAGGAGGCGAAATGTTCATAAAGTATCGGATGAGACATGGTGCCTGGGTCTACGGCTTTTCAGATGCAAATGTCATGAGTCATGAGTTCCCCTCCCTGCCTGGCCACGTGAAGTTCATCCTGATTGGCTAAGAAGCAGCAAAGCTACAGAAAGGAGGGGAGGGGGGGAAGGTATATTTCCCAACGTGTGGGTTTTGTCTTTGTTCGTCGCGTGGTTGCTGGCTGTGGAGCAATGGCCGCAAGCCAAGCAGAGGCCCAAGCCTTCGGGGGGGCCTCAGGATCCGACCCCAGGTAGCTCCTGGTGAAATTAGCTGAATGAGGGCTCTGCTAAAGGCAGGCCTTGTGGAGGGCTACCCATCTCGGACCTTCGGGTAGGTGAAGTAGTCCTCCCGGGCAGCAAGGCTGTGCTGGATCCAACCCTGGAAGAGAACTGACCCCCAGGTAACAGAGTTGTGTGCCTGGGAGATATAAAGAATCAGGTTTTGTTATTTTGTAGCTTTACTCTGTGTGCCAAAGTGTCTCTCTCTATTTTGTGCTTCTCTCATTTCCCTATTCTTGTTGTAAAATGCTACCTGAATAAACCTTCTTTTGGTTTTTTACCCCACATGGGTTTTGTAGTTGCTCTGCTTGGTTCAGCATCTAAATCCAGGTTACAGTCATAAAGGCAAGTCCCTGAACAGAGATTCAAGTAGGATTGCAGACAGCCGAGGCTGGCAATCTGGTACCTTGAGATCTCTGGGGGTCTTGGGTCCTTTGGGGTAGGAAAGGGTGGGGGTGTGGCGGGTCAGCCAGCCCCCCCTTCCTCCACAGAAATCATATTATTAATGATGACAGAAGGAAAGGAAAATACCTAATATGCGAGTGATGATGCCTTACGATCATTATTGGATGCCCTTCTCCAGGTGCCTCCACCATCTGAGGTGAGGAAGGTGGCAACCAGAGAGGGGGCCTTCTCAGTTGTAGTATCCATAGAAATCTCTCCACAAGCAGGCTCTCCAGCACTATGGAAGCGATTCTATGCATATTTAGACAGCATCCACATGCTGGTTGGGGGATAGTGGGAGTTATAGGATGTTTTTCTGTCTAAACATGTATAGGATTGTGCCCTTAATTTACTAGCTTTTTTACTAGCTTCTGGTGTACTGCTGTTTTATTTCTTGTACCTTGTCATGGAATTTGTTCCCCTCCAAACTTTATAGCCGTTCCTGAAATTCATCATGTTGTATTTTATATTAATACAGTAAGATGATGATGATGATGATGATGATGATGATGATGATGATGATGATAGCAGCAGATTTTCTGTCCTAGGTGAAGACCTTTTTTATTTTTCCCAGGCTTTTACTTAATAAGCTGCTATTATTTTTGCTGCTGCTATTCTTATTTACTGAACAAATTTTAGTTTTCTATGTGCCCAGCAACCAGGGGAGGCTGGTGACTCCTGTTTCAGTGGGGCTCCTTTTCCATTGCAGGTTTTATTTGGAGCTTCATAGGAGCTATCCATGGTACTGAACTCCACCCCCAAAATAGGTTCACCACCATGGAGCACCATGGATAGCTCCTATGAAGCTCCAAATAAAACCTGCAAAACCTGCCATGGAAAAGGAGCCCCACCGAAATAGGACGGAGTCACCAGCCTGCCCTGCCAACAACAAGACCACACACATCTTCATGATGTGTTAGATATTAAATTTTGTCTCATTTAACACTTCTCTATGAAGCAAGGTACACACACACACACACACACACACACAATTACCCTTCGATAATGGTCTTAAAGTCTTTGGCCCATACATTTTTCAATGCTAGCCTAATGGAACTAAAATTGAGACATAATTTCTTGGAGAAATGTCTCTCTTTCATTAAGGAAAGCTCAGAGCAGCTTACCTATGGGTCCCAGTGGATCAGGTCCACAGTTGCTTAGCTTTAATAGTGCTAGAGTAGCAAGTGATTTCAAGACCATTCACAGCCTACTGGACGTAAAGAGGTGTAACTGAAACTCATCCAAGAAAACTGGACAAGGCTGTGCTCTGGGAACCTCACCCAATTGACCAGCTATAACACTGGAGTCTAAGTCTCGGTGGATGCAAGAGCAAATGTATTACAGCGGGCCTCAGATCTACAGCAACCTTAGGGCCAGCATGTAATAAGCCCCAAACAACCATGAAAAGCTCTGTTGGGTGGCATATAGAGGATTCAATATAGAGTGAGATGTTGTTTCTTTGCTGTCCTCACTGCCCCTGAATATACATGACTGTAGGCACACACCAGCATTCGACTGCATCCACTAGGAGTTTTTCTCCATCTGCACTCAAGCGGTCTCCTAATTTGTTTAATTGCTTTCAGCTCTAGATAATACCACAGCGCCGTATGAGCTCTATTCTGGAGACTGGGTTCAGGAGTAATCATGTCAACTGCCCAGGTCATTTCTGCATTCCACAGATCAACCAGGGTTTCAACGGGAGAGCCAGCCATATCAGCCAGACCCTGTTCCCCCTTCAGAGCCCTCTGGAAACCATCCAGATCCATTTGCGTATGAATTTTCATGTGGGCTTCTAAAAAAAAAAAAATCACAAACTGATAAAAATGTGATGGAATGAACTGTGCTTGATAATATGCAAATGTTAAGGAAAGCAAAACAGACAGATTCATTCATTCATTCCTAGGGCTCACATGCCATATTATTGTGTAAATTGTGTTCTTGTATTTATTCTAGTGTGACACAAAAGCTGCAGTTCTAAGCACATTTATTTAGGAGTAAGTCCCATTGAACTAAATGGTCTTACTTCCAAGTAGGCATGTGTAGGATTGGATCATAAGCAAACAGAAGAGTTTACATTGTTGGATGTTATATTTGAAAAAGAGTTAAAATTTATGTTCCTACCCAGAAAGTCTAGCAAATGTCCTTTCCCAAGACCTTCCGGATGTCGTTGTATTTAATGTCTTGATTGTGTTTTATTAGTTATCCACTCCTCTTAATGCTTCTGAAATGGTTCTAAGCTAATTTGTTCACATGTCCTTTGAGATTTTTACTCTAATATCAATTGCAAGAATGTTCTCCAGGAATAATTTAGAATATGAATATCTCAAAGTGTAACCTATTGGAATGGGCAACCCAGATGTATAAAGTTGCTCTCATATGCCTTTTTCTGCACACTGAACATGATAGCGGAGCATCTCTGCCAGCCATGCTCAGTTCAAAGTGGAGAAGAGACTGGAGATAGCTGAGATAGAAAATTCTGGATTTGGTGGTTCCTGCTCAGAGTCTCCTGAGTCACTTGGACACCTGCATGCATAAATATTGTTTTGAGCTTCTAGGCAATCTCCCACAACCCCCAGTCTCCCATGTTGCAGCCATGTTTTTGTTCCTCTTGAGCTCATTCAGGTAGCTGGCTGGCATGTCCTACAGCAGCCTTCCCCAACCTGGCACCCTGCGGATGTGTTGGACTGCAATTCCCATAATTCCCAGCCTTAATTCCTTGCTGGCTGAGAATTATGGGAGTTGCAGTCCAACAAATCTGCAGGGCACCAGGTTGGGGAAGGCTGTCCTAAAGGGTGACAAAATGACAATTTTCACAAACAGCTAAATGGATCTATGCACTCACTATGCCAAAGCATGAACAAAACGCTTCACTTGGAAAAAGTGTGATTGCCCTGTACTGATAATGTTGTTCTAGTGATTGTGTGCCTCTTATACTGCATTACTTTTTTTTTAATTGTAGCTTTGAATATATTCAAAAGCAGCTCTTTAACTTCCTCACTTTTCATATGCTAACATCTCTCCCTCTGCTCCTTCCAATCTAAAATGCCACGCTTTTCTCCCCCATATCCTATGCCTGAAGAAGGGAGAGGGAGGGAGGGAAGGAAGAAGGGGTAGCTGGGAAGATTTTGCTAAGTGGCCACATTCAGTATGGCTAAAGGCTTCTGACTGTGCCTAATAATTTCAGAGCAGTCTCATGCATTATATGACAGCAGGCAACAGTTGTCAGTTAGTTGCCCTCAGTGACCAGAAATCACAGCCAATACTGGCTCCCAGACAGATGTAACTGTATGATACACATATTTGGGGGGGGGGGGGGGGGACGACACATATCTGTTGCATTCACACTTTGCATTTTTATGGACTTTTTGCTAGTGGCACCCACTCTGTGGAATATTCTTCCTAAGGAGGTTTGCCAGGCCCTGAATGTTTATTCTTTCAGGTATCTGGCCAAAACATGGCTGCTCCAGAAAGGTTCTAGCTAAGAACCTTCCTACATTTGCAGTGCAAGCCTAACCCTGTAACAGTTAGGACATGCAGATGTACCCCTCCCCTGGTGGAGAGGTCCTTCACTGGCAGGGTGGTCCCACCACTACAGAGGCTCCTGCTGCACCCACAGAAAACTCCGACAGTGTCCCATCACTGGCCAGTGGTTAGGAATGCTGGGAGTTGAAATCCAAAACATCTGGAGATCTACTTTCTGCCCACTGCTGATGTGGTGTATGTAGTTAAATTACCTTAAATTTAAATTACATGCCATGTATGTAATTAATTTTATATTGGGCTTGTTTTATGTATTGTTTGATGTTCTGTTATGTGAGCTGCTTTGCGTTTACTTTGTAAAGGAAGGCAGGATCTGAGTTACTAAACAGATATTTATATAAACATAAATAAATATAGGTGTATACCTAGAAAACCTGATCTGAGAAGCAACCCTCAGAGAAGGAATAATACCACATGTTTCAGCTTTTGTCACCACAGTGATGTGCCTGCCAACATTCTCTCTTAAATAAAAGCCACTGGGGTCATAGATTGTCTCCTTATTCCCACCCCCACCAACACTCTCTGGAAGCCAGACATGATCCATGCAGTCTCCCCCGCGCCCTTGCCCTTTTGTAGTCCAGGGAAGTGATGGTTGGTAAGCACTTCATTTGCCTGCCTGAGCAACAGCTGCAGGTGATTAAATCCCAGATGTTGATTCCAGCCATGCAAATTACGGGAAAGTAGATTTCAATTGAATGATACCATTGTTTAGTGGGTGTAAGTGACAGGAGAATTAAAGCTAACAAGAAAAATGGGGAATTGGGTCAATGTGTTAAAAATTAAAGCGAACACACCGCTATCCTTGATATTATACTAGCAGTGATCCCCTGTTGGCTGTGTCCTTGGGATCTTCTGTGTTACGGCTTCATCATTTCTCAGTCGTCTGATGCTCACAAGAGATTGAAAATGTATTCACAAAACAAAAAAGAAAATACCGAAGGCAAATTTTTGCAGCACACTGATTATTTCTTCCTCCAGTGCATAATTAGGTGGAAACAATTGACACAGCAACTGTTCAGGAAAAGGACATCGCTGGTTTAAGTCTACATCATTCAAAGATTTGGGGATGTTAAGCACAAACTCTCTTTGCTATAATGAAAGAAAAAAATGTGTAATGTGGATGTTCCAGTTTTCTATAATCAAAGCTAAAAACACAATATTTTATGGAGATCATAATAGGAATCTTTGGGGAAATTGGGGGTTTTTTTAGTGCCTGGAGAAGAGTATCACTTAAAAGGAGTTAGAAGCAGCTATTATTTTGGAATAGGATTTTTCTTAAATAAACATTCCTGCCAACTCTACAGATAAGCCATGGGGCTGACATAAATAGGAAGATGTGACTGGCAAATCAGCTTGGTATGATATTGGTTCCAGCTTCCAGGTCAAGTCCAGCAGACTCAGAACCAAGATCGGATCAGTCAGTTCGACTTGCTGATCCAAGCTCAGTTTGAGGTTTGGCGGACGTCACTTGGAACAAGTATCAGATCGATTTGACCTGCTTCATCATAACTTCCACTTCCTGCTTCAATGAGATTTCCCAATCACATTATTCCAGTTCCCAAAAGTCAGCTCAGCTGCTTACCCGGGGGCGGGGGGGAGAGCGTTTTCAGATGAAGCAAAAACATAAGTTTATTTACTTAGAAAATATTAGAGAGAAGCATTCTCTAGAAGAGATTTTCAAAATCTTGAGGTTTCTGAAGTATGTGAATCATAGTTGGGAAGTAGCAAATTCTTTGAGAGCTGTAGCACTGGGCTATGTTAGAGATGACATATTGTACCATTAGCAAATAAGGACCCTAAATATAGGAATTAGAAATAAGGATCCTGAGAGCCATTAGGAATAAGGACCCCAAGAGCCAGTGTGATGTAGTGGTTAGAGTGTTGGTCTGGGACTTGGGAGATCTGAGTTCTAGTCCCTACTCAGCCATGAAGCTCACTGGGTGACTTTGGGCTAGTCACCAACTCTCAACCTAACCTACCTCACAGGGTTGTTGTGATGATAAAATGGAGAGGAGGAGGGCCATGAATGCCACCTTGGGCTCCTTGCAAGAGGGAAAAAAGGTGGGATAAAAATGTAATAAATAAATATGTTTCCCACACCTCCTACTGAAGCTATAGCTTTTGGCTATTTTCCCCAGATGTAGGCAGAGCAGCCACAGTGAACTAGACCAGGGGTGGGGTGGTTCAGGCCTTGGGGCCAAATCCGACCCTCTTGTGTCCCAATCTGGCCCTCCAAGGTTCCCAGATAGCTATGACCCCTTCACCTAGCCCCACCCCTTTCCCCATAGCCAGCAATCATTTGTTGATTTCCAGACTTATGTGCAGTTTTCCCCCATTAAAAGGTTGAGATGCCTCTCCTGGTTTTAATTATTAACAGTAAGAGCTTTAAGCTACAATATGCTGGTATCTTTTAAATTTGAGGCCCACCTCTTTGGCCTTTGGCCTCACCCCCTTGGCATTGTCCCCACCCACTGCTGAAATGCGGCCCCCAAGAACTTCTCTGGAACTTCAGCCCTCGGGCTGAAAGAGGTTCCCCACCCCTGGATGAGGCCACGCCCCTGAACATGGCATTAAAGCAGCCTTAATTAAGTTTGGCATCTCAGTCCTAAACAGATTTACTGGGAATCAAGACTCATTTATTTTTGTGAAACTTGGTTTCTTTTTAAAAACAAAAAAACAATGTGTGCTTTGGATTGCAGCCTTGGTTTCAGTTATAATGATAAAAAAAAATTCTTCATCTTCAAGAATATCACTTTCTCACATAATTGTGCCTATATCACATGCAAACACATCATATATTGGCTCTTATCATATGCCCAAGCTAAATTCTCTTAAGAAGCAACCACAGGTCCGCTAATAATCTGTTTCATACAGTAGCCAATCCAGCATTGTGTTTTCATTCATAGCTGTCTTTTTCTTTTCTTTTTTCAAATGTGTCGTGCACAATAAACTGCCTAAGCAATACAGTGGCAAGATGACAATAAAGTATGTACCACAGAGATAGGTCAACATTTTGCCAGGCATAATATTTTCAGGGCTTGACCTGTTAACAAAACATGCCATTGCTTTCTCCTAGGAGGAAAATGGTTGTTTTTCCACCATGGGCCACACCATGGCTGCTTCTTTGCAGCATGTCCCGTTTTTCAGCATTGAAACAGACAGACCTTGACTCTGAGGTGCACTGTGAACAAAAGTGTACGGAGAGGGGAGGGTGGGAATCTTGAGGTTTTCAGCAGACTCTGTGAAATCCAGGATGGTTTACCGTTCTTCCTGGCAGAGAGTGAAGTTTCTAATTTAAACGTGGCTCAGTGATCCATGCCATACTTTCTGAAAAGTGAAAGAGCGCCACAATTTATTTACTCGTGCCTAGAAGTTTAGGAACGACAATAATAATGCTGAGCACTTCAGGCTCTGAACAAACTGTTCAGCCTTGGCCTGGATTTAAATGCTGAAACAAATCCGGCCTACCATTATATACATCTCGCCTCATTTTAAATGCCTATTCATAGGCGATTATGTCGCTCAAAAGGTTAACAAAAACTATGACCCTGCTTGTGTCTTTTATTGCTTGTTTAATAATCAATTTATTTGCACCAAATGCCAGCTTGACTTTCAGATCTCATGATAACAATATCGGCACAACCACAAACTGTTTTTAAAAGAACCCTCCTGGGACAAAAAGTGTGACTTGTAGTTTGGTACCATCTAGAAAAGAAGAAGCCAAAAAGTTCTAGAATATAGATAGATAGGATAGATAGATAGATAGATAGATAGATAGATAGATAGATAGATAGATAAATTTCATCAGGTTTATAGGCTAAAAATGCAAATTCTGCATAATTTAAAACCCAATTTTTTGTTTAAAATGATAAATATAATGTAGGCTAATCTGCACAAAGGTATTACAACTGCAAAATATCAGTACTTACCAATGTTTTGGACAGTGAGTGTGATCTCTTCTTGGCTCAGAATGTATGTA
This sequence comes from Shinisaurus crocodilurus, assembly GCA_021292165.1. Classification (NCBI taxonomy): domain Eukaryota; kingdom Metazoa; phylum Chordata; class Lepidosauria; order Squamata; family Shinisauridae; genus Shinisaurus; species Shinisaurus crocodilurus. Next base: position 161,163,890 of record CM037879.1, read on the forward strand.
AATATTGCAGAATTTGCTTGGTATTTCTTAGCTTTCTTAACAGAAGTTCGGGGGAGGGACCTCTTCTGTTTTTCCAAGATTTCTCTCCTGTCCCACCACCCAAAACAAACACTCAGTAACAAGAGAGGGTCATAGATCTAGATGGGGGACAACAGCCACATAAAACATTTGCAAGGAACAATCAATAGAATGGACCCAAATAGAGGAAAGATACTTACCAAACAAAATGCTGCTTAGACAGTGGTCCGGTCGTTATGCAGTTTACAGGAAAAGTGAATAACGTTAAAGGACTCCTATGCACATGCCTACAAAGGAGCTGGTTGTGTATACCACCATAATGTGGTTATGCAACATGTAACAATTCATGAACTTGTAGATCACTTTTTATAGTCTCACTGCAATATAGGCAAGATTTTATTTTCAGAACATTGGAATGACAGGACTATATCTTTGCTCCTGGTATGTACATTTCCCCCCCCCCCAACGTTTTAAGTAGTGCTGTGCCAGAAATTTCGTCCATATTTTTTGACCATTCTTGTTTAATTTGATAGAAAGGAAACCGCTTTCAGTCAAAATGATGTTGAAAGGAGAAGAACGTTTGGATGAAATTCTCATGGGTGGGGTATGAAGTTCTTGTGCTTACCTTAGTTATGAGGTGGCTGAAGAGTGTGTGTGAATGCCCTGTATTTCATTGTGCCATCGTCTCTCTGGTGGTCTGCAGCCTCCCCAGCTTCCCACACTTCAATTAAAACCCACAGGAAGATGTCATGTGTTAACTCCTCCCTCATGGGGCATTTTCAGATCAGGAAGCACAGGCAGCTGGGAAGGTTGCAGAGTGATGGAGAGACATGTAATATAGAAAGGAAAGAAGGAAACAGAACCCTTGCAATAGTAAGCTAAGCTAAACAGACACACACACACTAAAAGAAATTCAAAGGAAATTCCAAAGCGCCCTGATAATGAAGCAGCAAAACAGCAGCCTCATTCATGTGGAAAGAAAACTTTCAGCAAATTGGAGGACAGATTTTGACACAGCACTAGCTTTAAGTTTAAAACATTTTAATCCATTGCTCAGGTTTTCTTGCTTTTTAAATTTAAAAACACTGCTGTTCTCAATTTTGTTTTAACTGAATTCTATTGTTTGTTGTTTTAATTGAACACCACAGATGGTGCCAAAACTCATAAATAAAAAAATACCATCTTCAGTGCTCTGGGGGGATAACAACACTCTGTCTCTAGCCATTGTTTGAAAACCACAGACAGAACAGATGTAATTTTGTACTGGTGCTAGGACCATAGCTGTAAATATTTTCTTGGAGTCCTGTCCTAATAAGACGTTTCTGTGCTGTGTTCATTACCAGGATTCACGTTATCAGCTCACATCATTTGTCAGTTTAGTAAAAATGAATGAAACAGACTGTATACTGGTGATGCACCTATGCTTTTCTCTTGGGTTTTGCTGCTGCTGCTCCTGCTGCTGCTACTGCTACTTCTTCCTGTGTACATTTGGAAACCCCAGGTTTTTACAGCACTTGCTAAGTGTAAACAATTTTGTCCTTTTGCCTTTAAGATCCTATGCCTGCTTACATGGGAATAAGACCTACTTACCAAGTAGACATGTATAGGATTGCACTGTAAATGTCGTGCATGCTTGTTGAAAGCCACATCTTTTCGGTACATTGTTAATAGTTAATTTAATTTAGAAAAGTCCATTTGTGAAGGATATAACTATTTAAAATCAGGAAACAAGGGCACTATGTGTATACAGTAATACCTTGGATTGCAAGTAACTTGGTCTGAGAGCGTTTTGCAAGACAAGCAAAAAATTTTTATAAATTTTGACTTGATAAACAAGCGACGTCTTGCAGTACAAAGTAGGGATGTAACCGCTCGCCTCGAGCCGGCGTAGCGGGCTGAAATCGGCCCCGCTCACGCCCGCCAGAGACTCGTTTTGATGTAAGAGTGTTTTGGATTACAAGCACGATTCCGGAACGAATTATGGTTGCAATCCAAGGTATTACTGTATATTTATATATTGGGGGGGGGGGGCTTGGCTCCAGTCCAGGTTAATGGTGGTGAGCTGCACATCTGCAAGTATCTTCTTTGCACCACCACCATCACCACCAGAGTTGTGTCTGAAAGTTGGACTCCCTTCACACACATAAACAGAGAAAGAGAAGAGCTACTTCTCGAGAGTCCTCTATCCCAGCCTTACCCATCCTGGTGCCTTCTAGATGTTTTGAACTACAACTCCCAGAACTACTGACCATTGGCCATGCTGGCTGAGCCTGATGGGAGTTGAAGTCCAGGACATCTGGAGGGCACCAGGTTGGGGAAGGCTGTCATATCCCATACATTGGGAATGCCACAACCGGATTGGCAGGGCCAATTGAATGTGCTTTCCCCACAAGATCCTACGCGTGATTCTTTCCTCTTTCTCTCTCTTTTTTTCTTTGCACAGCTCTTTTGATGGAGTATCCCCATATCGATGGTGATTTAATATACATATATCTTCAGGGTGCTTTGTTTTCCTATTTCTACCATACTGGCAAGCTGCTGAGAGTGAGGATACCAGCTAAGTGGGGAAGACCCATGCAGTTAGTCCAGTCCACATGCTTTTTTATTCCCATGCACCACAGGGCAGGGGTCCCATGACACTCTGTCTATGTGCTTATGGGTGAAGGGGTCCTCTGGCAGCTTCTGAAGCATCCTCCGATACAGCTCAAGGAAACGGTACTTGGCAAAAATGCTCTACTGCATCCTCTCTGGAGCACAACTACAGACATTCCACTTATAAAATATTGTTTCATGCTCCCACCTTCACCAAACACTGCTTTGTGGGGAAGTGCATTTGCCCAGAAAATTGTAAATGTGGAGATAATGAGAGCCAGTGTGGCGTAGTGGTGAGAGTGTTGGACTGGGACTCAGGAGAACCAGGTTCTAGACCCCACTCTGCCATGAAGTTCACTGGGTGACATTGGGCCAGTCACTGACTCTCAGCCTAACCTACCTCACAGGGTTATTGTTCTGCCAAAGGCAGTGGTTCTTTTTAGGATCCAGAGACAATGAGCACACTTATGGGTGAAGGTTGAAAAGCTTTATTAGCAAACTACAGAAAAGAGATTATAGCAGCAAGGTAGATGCAGAGCACAATGCTTACGTCCCTTCTGTTGTCGGGAACCCCTCAAAGAAACGACAATGGACGGACTCCTTGGCCAGCACACAGCACCTTCTGCGCAGCTAGGTCTGTGTCGAGGTTCATAGAATCATAGAATCATAGAAAAGTAGAATTGGAAGGGGCCTACAAGGCCATCGAGTCCAACCCCCTGCTCAATGCAGGAATCCAGGTCAAAGCATACCTGACAGATGGCTGTCCAGCTGCACCTTGAATAGCTCCAGATTGGGAGAGCCCACCACCTCCCTAGGTAATTGGTTCCATTGGCATATTGGTCTGACAGTCAGGAAATTTTTCCTGATGTTTAGGAGGAATCTGGGTTCCTGTAACTTGAGCCCATTATTCCATGTCCTGCAAACTGGGATGATCGAGAAGAGATCCTGGCCCTCCTCTGTGTGACATCCCTTCAAGTACTGGAAGAATGCGATCATATCTCCCCTCAGTCTCCTCTTCTGAAGGCTAAACATGCCCAGTTCTTTCAGTCTCTCCTCATAGCCTTGTTTCCAGTCCCTTTATCATCCTTGTTGCCCTCCTCTGAACCCTCTCCAGTTTGTCTACGTCCTTCTAAAAGTGTGGTGCCCAGAACTGGGCGCAGTACTCAAGATGAGGCCTAACCAGTGCTGAGTAAAGGGGAATTATCACTTCACACGATTTGGAAGTTATGCTTCTATTAATGCAGCCCAAAATTGCATTTGCCTTCTTTGCAGCCACATCGCATTGCTGGCTCATATTCAGTTTGTGATCTACCACAATTCCAAGATCCTTCTCACTTGTAGTATTGTTGAGTCAAGTGTCCCCCATTCTGTAACTCTGCATTTGGTTTCCTCTCCCTAGGTGCAGCACTTGGCATTTATCCCTATTAAATTTCATTCTGTTGTTTTTGGCCCAGCGCTCCAGCCTACCAAGATCACTTTGAATTTTGTTTCTGTCTTCCAGAGTATTAGCTGTTCCACCCAACTTTGTGTCATCTGCAAATTTGATAAGCATTCCCTGTACGTCCTCATAATAAAAAATGTTGAAGAGCACTGGGCCCAGGACCGAGCCTTGTGGTACCCCACTTGTTACCTCTCCCCAGTTTGAGAAGGAACCATTGATAAGCACTCTTTGAGTCCGATTCTGTAGCCAATTGTGGATCCACCTGATAGTTGTTCCATCTAGCCCACTTTTAGCTATCTTGCTAATCAGGATGTCATGAGGCACTTTGTCGAAAGCTTTGCTGAAGTCCAGATATATTATGTCCACCGCATTCCCACAGTCCACAAGGGAGGTTACCTGATCAAAAAATGAGATCAGATTAGTCTGGCAGGATTTGTTCTTGACAAATCCATGCTGGCTACTAGTAATCACTGCATTGATTTCAAGGTGCTTCAGACTGACTTCTTTATAATCTGCTCCAAAAATTTCCCAGGGATTGATGTCAGACTGACTGGCCTATAGTTCCCAGGTTCCTCCTTCTTGCCCTTTTTGAAGATGGGAACAACATTTGCCCTCCTCCAGTCATCTGGCACTTCACCTGTCCTCCATGATTTCTCAAAGATAATAGACAGTGGTTCTGAGAGTTCTTCTGCCAGTTCCTTTATTACTCGAGGATGCAGCTCATCAGGCCCTGGAGATTTAAACTCATTCAGAGTAATCAGGTGCTCCCCTCCTATGGGTTCCCTAATCTTATATAAGTTTTCTCTGTTTATGATAATCACACCTGGTCCCAGTAAACGGGGCAAGATTAAGGTGTTTTGTCTCAATAGGCACTTCCATACCAGTTTCCCAGACTATCTAACTATAAGCAATCTTTTCAAGTTGACCATGAAACCATCTGGAATCACTCAGTTCCCGGGTCCTCTTGACCCTTCTGGTTGATAAGCCCCCACTTGAAATCTGGCCAGCTGATCGTAGTGATGTAACCGATCACCTCGCACGAGTGTAGCGGGCCGAAATCGGGCCCGCTAATGCTTGTGCAAGGCTCGCGCGAACCCACCTTTTTCTGGTGGCGGCTCACCAGAAAACATCCCTGTTGCCCTGGTTTCCCCCACCAAAAACATAGCGCAGAGGTCCAGCGTGCCGGAGCAGGGTCCCACTGCGTCACTTCCAGCATGCTGGAAGTAACGTGATGGGACTGGCGCGCCCTTTGGCAGCAGCTCGAGCGGCGCGGAAAACACTCCGCACCGCTCAGAAGACTGAGGCGGGGGGCACCGCCACAGAGAATTGAGGCAGCGGAGAGGCGAGCCCCCCCACAGGTATGTGAACACCACTAAATCAGGTTCCTCCCCATCATGTGTCATGGGAGTCTGGCCCACGGATGAAATGTACTTCTAATCATCAACTAACATCCTTGCCAAGTGTAAACCTGTCCAAGGACAGACTCTAAGTGGGAATCTTCTCATAACAAACTCTAAACATCATGAGCTCACTGGTTCTACATACTGAATATAATCAATAGTAAATTTAGGCCTACCAAAGACACAAAGAGCAGGTATGTTCATACAACAGAGACCCAGACACAGGTACAACAATGGTCATGCACCACTGTCTCCTCGAGATCACAATGGTCTTCCGGCTTTTTCCACTACAGTTATTGTGAGGATGAAATAGAGAGGGGGATTATGTAAGGAAAAAAGGCAAGATATCAATATAATAATAAATAAATAAATAAATATAATAAATAAATAAATAAGATTCCAATCATATTGCCTGTGGCTGAGTTTCTGGCAAATCACATGGGGCAGGATTTCTAAAGACAGAGACTAATAGCAAAAGGTCCCTTGCGTTTTTGGAAGGCAAGTCACTATATTTTGAAGAGTTTGCTGTGGTACTTACATCTTGTTCTGCTGCTACTGGGCTTGGGAGAGTGTATTGATTGCTCCTTTCTGGCTCATGTTTTAAGCTGAAATGCTCTATAGGGTTTTCCTTCATGCACCATCCCTAGTAATCAAAGAAAATGAAATAATGAATAAAACTCCAATTAGAGCGATTCACATTTCATAATTTAGGATCTCTCTAACTAGACTCTGATTTCTCTTATTTTATTTTCAACTAGCTTTCCCACGTCAACCTTCTTAAGCAGCAATTATTTTGTGAGGGATTCAGTATATACATAACTCCACGATTTATTAGCAACAGCACCATTACCAATCTCTTGTTGTTCCTGTGGGGCAAAGAATGGATTTACCACAATTGCTCCCTTTGGATTTTGGAGAACATCTTACTCAACTGGCCATGCTGGTACAAAATTAGCATTTAAACACACACGCACACACACCACTTTCGGCAGCCATATTCTCCATCCTAAAATGAGATGGAACGATACATCAGCAACCTTAGCTAGTTAAGAGCATTTGAAGAGGACAGATCTAAGGATGGGATGAACGAGTGATGTTTGAGATCACCAGGATCCTCTGAACATCATTTCACTGCTTGTCTCGTGCCTGATTCCCATTGGTGATCCCTGCTCACTCTGCACGAACAGGAAATATGCGCAAATCAAGCAGCAATCGAATGGGAGGTTTGCACAAGTTTCCCCAAGCTTGCACAAATTTACTAATTCCTGCAACTTTCCTGCATAGGTTAAGCAAAGCAGGGCTGATGCAGTTACAGAGGAAATTTGCTTAAATTAGGGAATATGAGCAAATTGAACTGAGAATCAGGAACGAGACTAACGTGAGCATGTGTTCAACAATTTGCAAATATTTTTGTCAGACGCGCTCACACACTCATGTTCAGAGCTTGAACTGGGGCATGCTCACATACAGGCCTGTGGCTCATGCTGGCTCAGCTTGTCTGGGTGTGGAAAGCTAAGCAGGGTCAAGCCTGGTTATTACTTGGATGAAAGACCCCTCCTCTAGTTTCCTGCATTGAGCAGGGGGTTGGACTTGATAGCCTTGTAGGCCCCTTCCAGCTCTATGATCTATGAAATCTATGTTTTGCAAGCAAAAACAAAATTCTCATACAGCCCTAGGCCACAGAAAGCATTTAGTTATCAAGAGTTGTATCCAATTGTGTCACCTCCACTGAATGGAAGGCTTCCATGAGCATGAGGGGAGCGGGCTATTTTCTCTGGTTCCCCCTCCTCAGCCCCCTTTGCCCCCTCCCAAATCTGCTCCAGGGGGTAGGGGGGTCCATGGAACAACATGGGAGGTTTTGTGGGAAGGCTGCCAAAGTCAGGGGGGATTTGCAAAAATCCCTTCCCCCCCTTTCCACTCATGGAAGCCTACATTGGATCAGGGAGTCTTCCATCAGTGGAGGGATATAATTGGATGCAACCTGAAGTTGTCTTAGATTTTCTTTCCTCTTTGCTCTGTCATTTTCTATTTCCATTTTTCCCCTTCACTCTCATGATAAGAGATCCTCTAACTATAGAACAAGATTTATCACTGATGCCAAAACTAAGAAAAGGGGTCATAATTCCTGATGCTTCCTTTCCCAATCTTTACTCATTGTCTCACATAAAATTTCTGGACAAGTTTGGTAATGACTTTCTCGATACTGAGGAAATGGCTCCGGATATTACACAGCCAGGATCTAACCCTACAGTATACTGACAGCTTTCCGCTTCAATGTGATCTTGTAACCATAAGAAGTAAGTGTGCCACATATGGGTGCTATTCTCTTTGGGAGGATAAAAATGGTATTATATTATAAATCATCCATGCAAAATCCTAACTGTGTTTTTATCCTAGCCAATAATATTTTATGTACATTATTCTTTGTGGGTGATCAGGATGTCTCTTAAAATTATAAATATCAGAAGTTCCCCAGATCAATAACTGTTAGGCCGTGTGGGTCCAAAAGAAAAGAAAAAATCCAGAGGGTAAGTAAAATAGGACCTTTTATTAGCATCAACCAATCTTCACAGTTGAATAGTATGTGATCTACTAAATTACACATACCTCTTGCTCAGGCCAGATGTTACAAAACAGGGGGAGAACAGATGTTTCTGAATGAATGCACAGTCTTAAGCCCCACTTTCATGTGTTTGCAGATTGAACCAGTCAAAATGGAAATAAAGGTCTCACAGATACAATTACATTAAAAAACCTTCCATTGTGCCAGAGTCGCATGTTGCAAAAAAGCCATGCTGCGACTAACAAGCAATTGAATAGCTGGTGCTGAAAATAAATCATTTACAGTTGCATTTAACTTAATGGCTGGTAATGTCTGAAAAATCTTAAAATAAATAGTTCAGAAAATATAACTAGCAGTTAGCCATGTCACTACCCAGCTCATTTCAGAACTCATGGACCTTTTGTAAGCTAGAGAGCAGAAATAAGGAAAAACATTTATAACGTGGAGAGGAGGAGGAGGAGGAGGAGGAGGAGGATTATGTAAGCCGCCTTGGGTTCCTTGTAGGAAAAAAGGCGGGGTATAAATGTAATAAATAAAACATTGTTGTCCTTATATTAGCAGAAGGGGAGATTACTTTTAGAAGGCATGCTAGGTTTTAAAAAAAAAGATAGGATCCAAATTTGGTAGTATATTCTAGTGGTTAGAAATGGGAACGTTGTGATGCCTCCTGCCCTTTTACAAAATCTTAGCTCTCCAGGTGTTGGAAAGTCTGAACAGCATACATTTGAACACTCTCTTTTGTCCAGTTTCCTTTTTGATAGCTAAATTTGATATTTTTCCAAACATCAAACAGGTTGATGCATTGGTCCATTAGAAAATTGCAGGGAAAACCTTTAAAATATGGTTAAATTGTAGGGTTGACAAAAAGCCCTGTGCCTTTAAAGCTGCATGACATGCAGAAATTCAATGTGTAGCTCCATGACAAGAAAAGCGGCACCTGTTGAATTTTTCACTATCATGCAACTCTTAAAAACATAGGCAAGTCTGTCAGGAATGGAGATGGAAACATGATTGAACTGTGTGCACTAAGCAACGTCTTGTGTTTTTCAGATAAGCCATGGTAGATGTCTATTCCACCTTTAGACCAAACACACATTGCTTCAACAACCAAGAGTCTTTCAGCGACTTCAGGACTAGAGGTTGGGTCCCAACTTAGTCATACTTAAAATAGACCCATTGAAATCAATAGGACTTTGGTTAATCATGATTGACCTCCGCCCCATGGATTTCAATGGACCTACTCTAAGCCTAGATCTAACCCTAGCAAATTTATTATCATATAAGCTTTGAAGGAACTGGAAGGCACCACATTCAGCCATATGAAGTAGAAATCCCTGCCAACTGAGGATAAGAATGCCTCTCATGAAGAACACTCTATCCGCAAAAGTTTGTGCCACAGTCGTTGCTCTTTAAAGTGCAACCAGACCCTTTGTTGTTGCTGCTGCAGCAGACTTAATGCAAGTATCCTTCCAAAAAGTCATACAGATTGCTAAGCAAGCCTGGGTTTCTTAGTGCAGGAAAGATGCACATGGCCAGATGTAAATCCAGTTGAAGTTCCTCCATCTCACTAGAGATTTTCATCAGAGTTTATCCACTGAAGGAAATTTGCTATTAGTTAAGCCCTTTTTCCTAAGGGAAAGAATCCTGTTTCTACCAGAACCTTAAATTAAGCCTTTAGGGCTCAGCATGGCTCACTTTACTCATGTACACAGTCCCCTTACTCTCTCGATCTATTCTTGTTCAATGCCCAAGGCAATAAATTAAGGGGATATGGAGGATCTTTAAGACCAGAGTTCACATTACAAAACTGCACATATAGCTAGTCAACCAAAACAGAACTTTTTTCCTTTTTAAGTAGTAGCATCTGGTTGCTTTAGCCCTAACACATTAGCAATGTTAGGGGCAGAGAGGCAGAGTTTCAAAAGCAATCTGAGCTTTCCAATTATATTTCATTTATTTATTTAGGCTCAACGCCTTATTTTACTCCCAAAGGCTTAGCTGATCACAGAACAGCATGTTTGGTATTCCGGTCTGAAACCGCATTACCTGGCAACATGTCCCGTTCATCGCTGCAGGACGTGCTTTCTTTACAAGGAGCCCAGTGAAGAGCAGGGGTTAAGAGAACCTCGGAGCCAGGACATCAAGTCACCTCAGCTATTTATTTATTTATTTATTTATTACATTTATACCCTGCCATTTTTCCTGCAAGGAACTCAAGGCGGCTTACATAATCCTCTTCCTCCACTCCATTTTATCCTCACAACAACTCTGTGTGGTAGGTTAGGTTGAGAGGCAGTGACTGGCCCAAGTCACCCAGTGAGTTTCATGGCGGAGCGGGGACTAGAACCCGGATCTCCCGAGTCCCAGTCCAACACTCTCACCACTATGCTACACTGGCTATAAACTCACTGGGTGACCTTAGGAAAGTCATGATGCTTCTTCAGCTTTTGCCCCTCACCTGTAGCAGAAAAACACACTTCAAGTCTTCAGTCTTGTCTGGGTTCACTTTATTCCACTCACCTTGCTCATGGATCTCACTATGGTCTGACACTGAAGGAGTCCTGAGGCTACAGAATCATTTCTGAATCTGATTAAATGGAATGTGAGATCGAGACCCAGTTTGCAAGACACCACAGCCCACCATATCTTAATCTACCTGCAGGGGCTGTCATGTCATGCAAAAGTTGTGGAGGTAGAAGAAACCGAGCAAGTCACTCTGTGTGGGAGAAATGCTTGTTCAGTTATCTATGCTAGTTAACTGGAGCAAGCAGTGATTCCAGCTCCACCAGCCCTCAGATACCACCACCAGCAGCCATATCTCCCCACCACTGAGGGGAGATATAATAGCCCTCTTCCAGTAACTGAAGGGCTGTCACACAGAGGAGGGCCAGGATCTCTTCTCCATCATCCCAGTTTGCAGGACACGGAATACAGGAACCCAGATTCCACCTGAACATCAGGAAAAATTTCCTGACTGTTAGAGCAATAAGACAATGGAACCAATTACCTAGGGAGGTGGTGGGCTCTCCCACTCTGGAGGCATTCAAGGTGCAGCTGGACAGCCATCTGTCAGGGATGCTTTGACCCTGGATTCTGCATTGAGCAGGGGGTTGGACTCAATGGCCTTGTAGGCCCCTTCCAACTCTACTTTTCTATGATTCTATGATTCATTCCATCAGGCTGCAGCAGAAAGAGAGGGGAACCAGAGCCATTCCAGCAGCCCTGATGAAAGACTTGTATCCCCCCCTTCCTTTCCCATCACTTTTTCCTTTTGTGTCATGTCTTCTTAGATTGTAAATCCTCAGGCAGCAACTACTTTTTTGGCTGAGGCACAAGATAAAAATGCTTTAAATAAATGAATAAACAAACTCACTCAAAAACAAAGCTGGGGGTGGATATAGTAGTGGGGCTTGATCCTCTCTTTTGGTCAGCAACCTTTTTGCAGTCAGTCAGTTCTACTATTTCAAACTTGGACTGCAAGGGAGGGGGAGTACATATAAATACCAAAAGCAAATACGGTACACTCGGAAATAGAAGAACTTCCAGAGGGAAATAAAAGGAAGAGTGAGAAAAATGATCAGCAGAAGCTGGGTACTTCTCTACCTTTATTATTATTATTATTATTATTATTATTATTATTATTATTATTATTATTATTATTGGGTTCCTACTTCAGGCCAGTGGTTTAAATATAAAAATTTCTTCTTAGATTGTTTGCATTTCCAATTAAGATCTGAAGATTGCACTTCAGGGGGCTGCAGCAGAGTCTCTGTTAAACAAATGCTCAATGGGCCAGTTTGTATCACACAACAGCCCATCATCAGTTACTTTACCCATGAGTAGCCACAACACATGCCAGCCACCATTGTGAATATGCAACCCCTGTTTGGGGGTTGTTGTGTTGTACAAACTCAGGCAGCAGGGGTTATTTGGGGATTAAACAACCCTCACAAAACCTAAAACAGACCTTGGGTTCTGTGAGGGTTGTTTAACCCTCAAATAACCCCTGCCACCCAGGCTCAGATGACATCACAAGCCACGGCAACCTGCGGCCAGGATTTGCATATTCATAACGGCAGACGGCACACACCCTGGTGCCCCGAGGGTTAATTAACCCACAGTAGGCTGTTGTGTCATCCAAACCAGGTCAATGTATAGCATTTTACAAGTTGAATTTGTGCACATCAGCTCAGAAGTAAGCACCACCAAGTCCAGTGGAGCTTACTCCAAAGAAAGTATACAGAGGATTGCAGTCTTAGAATCAAAATATGTAGTTAGGAACACTAGGAATTTAGACAGTGTTTTAAGATTTGAATGCAGCAGATTTGTCCCATCTACTCTCTTTTGAACAGAGGTCTTTACACACACACACACACACACACACACACACTCAAAATTAAAAAAAAATAGCTTATGTAAATATTAACAAAGGGTGTTTCCAGGTGAAGCTTTTATCGTGCAATTGTCCTCCATCGTTCATGCATTTTACAGGGGGTCCAGACAATGTCATCTTCCATTTGTAATCCTCTTGTGTTTTCCTATCACTTCTTCCATTTTTTCCTACCAGCAAAAATCCATTAAGGAAGGAAAGAGAGAATCTTCTGGCAATGCCTTTTGATTGATAGCATTAGGAGCCCCCAGGATTCTGACAATCAGTATAAACAACTTTTGTATCTTGCCAATTTTTGAATTTTCTTACTAGGCATAAGTGGGGTTTGCTCATGATGGCATGATCAGATGAGATCTGTTTGTCATGGAGGCTGTTGAAAGAGGAAACAAATCACCACCATTCTGAGGACTCAAAATGCCAAAAATTGGTTTCTGTTCATCATGCATTCTTATTTAAAATAAGCAATCCCCAGTGTGGCTTTTCCAAACTGAACGGGCAAAACATTTCACTGATCCAACTTGGAAAGAACTGCACGAGACATAATGTCTACACCAGCCTTGCCCAACCTGGCATGCTCCACATGTTTCGGGTGACATCTCCCAGCATTCTTTACTGTTTGTTGGCCATGCTGGCTGGAGCTGATGGGAGTTGAAGTCCAAAGCATCTGGTGGGCACCAATTTGGGGAAGGCTGCTCTAGCCTTAGCACCTCTTATTTTGGATTAGTTGAATTCTGAGTAAATAGAATCCTAGAGTTGGAAAAGGAGATATGAAGAGGCATATTGGTCCATCTGACTGTCTTCTTTCCTAAAGGCAGGACCATCCATCAGGCAATCTGCACACTCCACACCCTAGTAGAGAGTGGGCAGGGCCGGATTAAGATAGGGGCTATTGGAGCTGCAGCTCCAGGCCCCTACCCCAAAACAGGCCCACAATCAGGACCGGTGCAGGGCAGTTTGGCGCCCCAGGTGAAGTAATATTTAGCGCCCCCCCTCTCCAAAGCAGCCCTGCTCTGCAAAAAAAAAACACCCCTGCGCCGGTGCCACCAACCTACCTTCCCCACGCCCTGGCGGCTGCTGCTGCTGCTGCTGCCGCCGCTGCCGCCACCGAGGAGGAGGAGGAGGAAGTGACGCGACGGGACCCCTGTGCTGTTTTTTGCCGGGGAAACCATGTTTAAGCCCTGTTGCCCTGGTTCCTCCCGCCAAAACAACGCGGGCGGGGCTCCGGAAACGACACGACGCGGAGAAGGTAGGTGGCGGGGGGGTTGGGGGGGGTGATGGCGGCGGCGGTGGGAGGCGCAGCGGCAGCGAGCAGGAGGGCGGGGGGAGGCGCAGCGGCGAGCGGGACGGGAGGGCGCGGCGGCGGTGGCGGCGGGAGGGAGGGAGGGGAGGCGGAGGCCTGGCGGGGGCGGCGCATCAGAGGCAGAGGCCTGGCGGGGGCGGCGCAGCGGCAGCGAAGAGGAGCGCAGCATTTCTGCGCCCTCTTCAGCCGCGCGCCCTCCTCAGCACCAGGTCCATAATGCTCTTAATCCGGCCCTGAGAGTGGGTGCACTACAGAAAAAGGGTTTGGTTCAGGGAACACAAATAGCCCCAGACACCACAATTCAGTAAGCTAAGCCATGTGCGCTGCAGAGAAAGGAAAGGATCGGGAGTTATTGTGCCATTCAGATTTAACTGTCTTTACTTGGAAGTAAGTCCCGAACAAAACATGTTTAGGGCCACAGTTTTGGTTTGATGCTTGGGAGCATGGCTGTGGGGGCTGACAGGATGAGCTTCTGCACTACTTCAAAGTTTACCACTACACCACTGCTCGTATGCATGTTGAATAGGATGAGGAACGGAATGTAGTGGAACCCTGGGGGACCTCACAAGGAAAGTGGTCTCCCCATTTCCCCTTGGAGGCAGGAGCTTATTGGATCCTCCTGAGGGCACTCCTGCCAGGTTAGGAACAAAGGAAGCTGCCTTACACTGAGTCAGACCTTGGCCCAACTAGCTCAGTATTGTTGACACTGACAGACAGCAGCTCTCCGGGCTCTCAGGCAGGAGTTTTTCGGCCCTACCTGGAGATGGTGTGGATGAAACCTGGGACCTTCTGCATGCAAAGCAGGTGCTCTGCCACTGAGCCACAGACCCTCCGTTTGAGGTTGCATATGCACAGACCAACAGTGATCAACAGTGTAAAGGTCCTGAGTTGTATTGAATCACTAGAACTAGAATGAATTAAGTAAACTATTAGATCAGAGGCGGGCAATTTGTGGCTGTCCAGATGTTTTGGCTTACAACTTCCATCAGCCCTAGACAGCATAGCCAATGGTGAGGCATCATGGGAGTTGCAGGCCAAAACCTCTGGAGGGTCACATATTGCCCACCCCTGTATTAGATGAATGATATTGCTTCTTCTAGTTCCCCAGGCTGCTGAACACATAGGTGTCCCAACATCGTCAAAGAGTGGACGCCTCCCCACTTCTCAGTAGTGGTTAGAGAGTTGGACTGGGGCATGGAAGATCCGGGTTCTAGTCCCCACTCAGCCATGAAGCTCACTGGGTGACCTTGGGCCAGTCACAGACTCTCAGCCTAACCTACCTCACAGGGTTGTTGTGAGGATAAAATGGAGAGGAGGAGGATTCTGTAAGCCGCCTTGGGTTCCTTGCATGAAATAAGGCGGGATATAAATTTAATAAATAAATAAATAAATAAATAACTTACTCACAGGGCCCTTATTCTGAAGCTTTCACATGATCCAACAAGAAAGTTAAACTCACTTCTGTTATGGGACGCCCTTTATCTGGCACAGCCCTCCCCAACATGGCACCCTCCAGAGGTTGTTTTAACTACAACTCCCATCAGCCCCAACCAGCATGGCCAATAGTCCGAAACATCTGGAGACCACCACACTGGGGAAAGCTGCTAGCAGATCTCTAAGCCTGTACAGCCCCTTGCATTCTCAGTCCTTATATTTGTCCACGTGACAGAATTGTGGGTGGACAAGGAATAGCAGCAAAGGGGAGAGCAGCCAGATGTTACACCCATTGCTTCCAGACGTGCATGGTGACTTTCAAACAATGGATTCACTATGCTTCAGAAGGATAGATTGTTTATGTGGGAGCAATGGCATTTCTCTCCAGGTTGGAACAGTTGGGGTGTTTTCCATCAACACATATGGGAAGTTTGGGGCCTTGCCAGTGATCTGAAGCAACTGTCTTAGTTTGGGCTGAATCGTAGTATTGCTTCAAGTTAGGGAAGCCCAACCCTCCCCTTTTGCCCTCTCTGAACAGTGTACAATGCATATTTATTGACTCTAGCTTTTCTCCCCTGCGTGTGCAAGAGCTTCAGCCTTTGCCATTTTTCGATGCAATCACATGGAATCCAAATGGGGAGAGTTTGGAAAAGAAACAGAAACTTAAGCAGGACCACCATTTTAAGAGCCATCATTCTGCGTAGCCAGAGAGTTATGTTTTTTACCCAGCAACAGATACCACCTTTAAATAATGGGGCCAGAATTCTCCTTAAAACCAAATATCCTTTTTTTAAAAATAATAATAATAATACATTGGGGAGGGGGGATCTAATTATACTTATGTGTTTCAAAGATGATTTGAAGTGATTAACCAGTTTCCTTGAATGCGTGAATTGCAGGATTTTGCCCCTCTTGTTATAAATACTGGCCAAAGCAGATAAACCTTGCTATTTCAGTGGGATTGATTGCTGTGTAATTTAGTATGGAATGTAACTAAGAGTGGCAGAACTGGTAGCTTCTAATAAATAAATAATTAGCTGTCACTGTGTGACAATCTAATGGCATACCATCAAACTGGGCTATTGGATTTTCAAGCCAATAGCTACGGGGGCAGGCCCACTGCAGGTAATGGAACTACTCCAGCATAAGTGGTACAAGGGTTGCAAAACCTCCAAAGGAAAGATAAACATGGAAGGTACCAGATGTTGACACAACTGTCCCCATTATAAAGCCAAGGATCCGTTTTTGAAAACACTGATTCTTAAAATTCACAAAACAATTGCTATTATAGCTTAAGAGCACTTTTGCCTCTCAACTTGACTCGTATATAAAAACTGAATCTTTGCCTCCATTATGACTAGGGAAGTATGAGAAATTTGTTCAGTTCAATCAGGATTTATCCAGTTTGCACCTTCCAGACCAAACATGGACTCGGATGCAATCTGTGGTCAAAGTCCATACATTTCCAAGCTTGCAATGTGATTTGTGAACCAAAGAAAATGTGTTCGATGGAATGCTGTACCTTTGAAAAATGCACATTAAAAATGCATACTTTTGAAAAATGCACAGAGATATGCTTTAATCAATAGAAGAAGAATGTGTACATTTCAAAGATGTGCACAATTGATGCGTACATTTGGAAGAAATATGCAAGGATTTTTATGTGGGGGGGGGAACAAAGTTCTCAGTCTGATATGGATGGACTTGAGTCAGAACAAGCTTTGAGGTGGAATTCAGAGAACTTTGGCGAGATCTCCCGAGTGACCTCCGCCATGCCCCCTCTCTGCTGAGCTTCCACCGCTCACTAAAAACATGGCGGTTCAGGCTGGAATATGGGGTGGGCTAAGATTTTAAAATTTTATACTGTTTTAAATGTATTTTATCCTGTATTTTATCTTGTGTACATCACCCAGGGTGGCCAGTTTGCCAGCCAGATGGGCGATAAATAAATGTTAATAATAATAATAATAATAATAATAATAATAATAATAATAATAATAAGCAGCTGATTTGCATGTCCCTAATTGTGGCCCTCCTGTAAATGAGGTAGAAATGGGAGCAAAGTATATTCATTATCAGAATAGTGCCACACCAAATTATTCTCCCATCTTTTATAAAAAGGACCTGAATGGGGCAAAATGGAGAAAATTGGCTGCTTCCAGTGGTAGCTGCTCTCATTTTCTCTCTGCTGTCCTTCCACAGACAGGCAAAAACATTTTTATTAAGCACTCCTTTGGCATGTAAGCTGGTCTGTTGGGTTGGGTGGTGTTTTATTCTTTTACTGTTGTATTTTTAACTGTGTTTTAATGTGTTTGTATTATTATTATTATTATTATTATTATTATTATTATTAAAGTTTTTATTGTAATTTTCCCCCAACTTCTGATGACTGTTAGCCACCTTAAGCACCATTTTCTTGCTGGAAAGGCAGGATATAAATCAAATAAATTATTATTATTATTATTATTATTATTATTATTATTATTTCTTACCCGCCTCTCCATCAAGATCGAGGCAGGGAACAGGAAAAAATATAAAATACATAGACTAAACAAAACACAATATATACTATTAAAACATCTTAAAAACATCATAAAAAACATCATTAAAAACATCATAAAAAACATCATTAAAACATCTTAAAATATCTTTAAAACATCTTAAAGGCATCCTAAAATTCCGCCGGATAGGCCTGCCAGAAGAGATCAGTCTTTATGGCTTTTTAAAATTTCAAGAGACTGGTGAGTTGACGAATCTCCTCCGGCAGGCCATTCCATAATCTGGGAGCAGCAGAAGAAAAGGTCCTCTGGGTAATACCTATCAGCCTAGTTTTGGCTGACTGAAGTAAATTCTTCCCAGAGGACCTGAGTGTGCGGGGTGGATTGTATGGGAGAAGGCAATCCCGTAGGTAGCCTGGACCCAAACCATGTACAGTACAGGCCTGTGGCTTACGCTGGCTCAGCTTGTCTGAGTGTGGAAAGCTAAGCAGGGTCAGGCCTGGTTATTACTTGGATGGGAGACCCCTCCTCTAGTTTCCTGCATTGAGCAGGGGTTTGGACTTGATAGCCTTGTAGGCTCCTTCCAACAATATGATCTATGAAATCTATGTAGGGCTTTAAAGGTAATAACCAACACTTTATACTTCGCCCGGAAACTGACTGACAGCCAGTGGAGTGCTTTTAAAACTGGTGTGATTGAGCACCCCTAGGTGTACCAGTAACCAGTCTGGCTGCCATATTTTGCACTAGTTGAAGTTTCCAGACTAGGTACAAAGGTAGCCCTATGTACAGCGCATTGCAGAAGTCGAGCCTCGAAGTTACCAGCGTGTGCACTGTCTTTAGGTCCTCCGACTCTAGGAAGGGGCGCAGCTGGCGTATCAGCCGAAGCTGATAATAGGCACTCCTAGCCGTCGCATCTATCTGAGATGTCATTTGGAGCAACGGATCTAGAAGCACCCCCAAGCTGCGAACACAGTCTTTCAGGGGGAGTGTAACCCCATCCAGAACTGGTTGACATACCTCCAAACCCAGGTTGTGGCCTTTGACAGCAAGCACCTCCGTCTTGTCTGGATTCAGTTTCAGTTTATTTTTCTTCATCCAGCCCATTACTGCCTCCAGGCATTCATTCAGAGGAGACACATTGTCCTTAGCTGATGCTGTTGCCGAAGGCATAGAGAAATATATTTGGGTGTCATCAGCATACTGATAGCACCCCGCCCCATGCCCCCGGATGATCTCTCCCAGCGGTTTCACGTAGATATTAAATAGCATTTGGGAAAGAATAGCTCCTTGTGGCACGCCACATAGCAGCTCCTTTTTGGAGGAGCAGCTATCCCCAAGCATCACCATCTGGAACTTACCCAAGAGGTAGGACCGGAACCACTGAAGCACAGTGCCCCCGATTCCCAGTCCCCTCAGGCGTTCCAGAAGGATACCATGGTCGATGGTATCAAAAGCCACTGAGAGGTCCAAAAGCACCAACAGGGACACACTCCCACTGTCGGTACTCAGGCGTAGATCATCTGCTAAGGCGACCATAGCAGTCTCAACTCCGTATCCTGCTCTGAAGCCAGTTTGAAATGGGTCTAGAAAATCGGTGTCATCCAAAACTGCTTGGAGTTGGAAGGCAACTGCCCTCTCGATCACCTTGCCCAAAAATGGAAGATTTGACACTGGTCTGTAATTGTTAAGGTCCAAGGGATCCAGGGAAGGCTTTTTTAGAAGCGGCCGTACCACCACTTCTTTCAAACATGATGGAAAATTCCCTCCCTGGAGAGATGCATTAACAATACGTTGTAGTTGTAATCCAACTGCATCTCCTCCTTGAACAACCAACCAGGACGGACAGGGATCGAGAGGGCAAGTAGTCCTCTTCACTCAACCAAGCAGTTTGTCCACGTCCTCGGTACTCACCAACTGAAACTGATCCAGTGTGATCCTACTTGCGGAGTTACTGGACACTCCATTGTCTGCCTCTGCTACAAAGAGGATGTCTAAGTTGGCTCTTATCCGAGAGATTTTATCTGTGAAATGATCATTAAAGGCATCACAGCGAGCAACCGTAGGCTCTAAAATCGGGTTCAGGGGGGAAGGTGTCTGCATTAGACCCCTCACCACCCTGAACAGTTCTGCTGGACGCAAATTCGCATACGCAATGCGTGCAGAGAAGAAAGCTTTCTTTGCTGCACGTATTGCTACCCCATAGGAGCGAAGATGCTCTCTATGATGTGTCTTATCGGATATGAGTCGAGCTTTCCGCCATCTGCGCTCCAGTCGTCGTCCTTTAAAAAATAAAATTACATAGTGCATTAAATCAGAAGCAGTTCAAAGGCAATTCTCAGAGCTGGTACTCTGGAGGTGGGCAAATGATCAAATAGTCCAGGGGTGGGCAACTTGTGGCCCTCCAGATCTTTTGACCTACAGCTCTCATCATCCCTCACCATTAGGTATGCTGGCTAGGGCTCATGTAGGCCAAAACATCTGGAGGGCCACAGGTTGCCCACCCCTACAAGTAGGCAGACCAGCAGACACATGGGGATGGGTATCCACAAGCAGCTCAATTCATGCCTGGGCAACAGGTTGTCAAGAATGAGAAGCCAGTCCAGAGTGTGCATCTCTATAGAAGCAGAGGAAACCTATTGGGCCCCTGATCTCTGCTGGATGAAGCTGCTATTCAACTCCCTGGACATCAGCAATGATAGGCCTGCAGAAGAGCAGAGAGCAAGAGAGCAGCTCCCTCCTATGCTAAGCTACCATCGAGTTGCAGTGAGAAAGCTGCCAGGATTCTGTTGCCAGGACTCCTAGTTTGCACTTTGCATTACGTACCAGATACTGGGGACAGATGGCCACAACTACCTTCATGCATTACTTGTGAACTTCTCAGAGGTACCACTAGAAACAAAATATTGGACTAGACAATTTAGGGATGGGGGACCAATTCATTCAGTTCACATTTTAATGTGAAACTTACCTAATTTTGCACTTTCAAACCAATCTTTGAACTGAAAGTCGGTTATCCCTTGAAATTCACACTTTTCTGAATTTTGCAGTGGAGTTCTCCAATCAAGAAATGCCTATGTTAGGGGGAATAACATCAAAAAATGCATTGTGTTAGGAAAATTGCTTGCAAAAAAAATGTGTATATTAGGCAAAAGCATACGAAATGCATGTATTAGGAGAATTGTGCACCAAAATGCTTATGAATTTCTAGACAAACTTTTTTTAAAAAAAAATTCTCAGAGTTCAGGATGAGCTGAATTTAAGGCTGGAAAAATGAGGAACTGAGAGAAAATGAAACTGACAGATTCACCCATGCCTAGACTAGGTAGATCTGTGGCCTGATCTAGGCACTTCCTTATTGTAGTATATATAGCAACAGCAAATGCATTCTCTCAGTGTGGATCCTTATGTAGCGAAACCAGCACCCTACATGCACAAGTCACTTGGGAGAATCTCAAGGCTTGCAGGAAGTACAAAACTTCTTCAGAAAAGAAACTCCAAAAGTGGAGGAGGACCCCATAAGCAGCCCAATGAGGATTAGGTATGTTGGCCTGGTTGTTACTTGGATGGGAGACCCCCTCCTCTAGTTTCCTGCATTGAGCAGGGGGTTGGACTCGATAGCCTTGTAGGCTCCTTCCAACTCTATGATCTATGAAATCTATGACTGACTGTTGTGGAGGGAAGGAAAACAGGCAGGAAGAGTGGAACAGAGTATCCTGGAATAGGGCATAGCTGGCTGGTTGGAACCCTGAACACTTATTTTCTTCTACCTGATATATAGTGGAGATTTCCAAGGGCAATAAAGAGGAAGAGAGCGGGAGGAGAGAGACTGAACTCCACTCTGAAGCCTTTCTGCTGCCTCATTTAGTCCAACACTGATCAATGGGCTCTGGGAAGCTGCCCTAATTCCCTGTAGTCATTATTTTACAGGTGAGTAATTTGTGGCTTTGTAAAGGGCTCCGGGATGTTTGATTATGTCAAAGGTGTTATTGAAGTTCAGCCTGTAGTTGTATCCTAAATAGGACGAGATTACCATGGGGGATTTGCATCATTGGTTTTCCTAATTACTTTGCTGTAGGCACATTTGTAGGGAATGAGAGAGGGGGGGTTAAAAAAAGGGAGGGGGAAGAAAGAAAGATTCTGCCTGGCTGAACACAAGCCACAGTTTAGCTAAAACCACCCATAGCAATGACCTTCCTGGGAAATTAAAGTCTCTGAAGTCAAGGTAGGAAAAACAAGTTTCAAGAGAATGTCAGGCTCCTGAGAACCATCTTGAGGACTCTCTTTGAAAGCTACTCCAAAGCCCGTTTGTATGTAAACATGTGTGCCATACTTCCTAGTACATGTGCCATACAAGGAAGTATGGATGGGTTATGCCCATATCTGTGGGGGGGGTTTAATTTGTATTTATTAAATTCATAAACTTCACTGTTAGCAACAAAAGTCTCCCAGGGTGAATTACTATAAAAATGACAAAATACGGTAATGCAAAACTGTAGTCATAAAACTTTTTAAAACAGCAGAATGAAGCAGAAGGCATTTTCTTAGAAGACAGCAATAAAATAATAACCACAGTGGCTTACAAGATCGAAAAACATAAGAGCAAGGGAATTAGCCTCATGTTTTTAAAGGCTAGTTCAAAGGTTCATTTTGCCTAACACTGATCTTAAAAACCATTGGCTGTGCGTGCAACTGTGCATTTGAATGGCAATGAGTATCATCACTGCCACTGGTACAAAGATCAGGAACTGCTGTGTGAATTGGCTCCTTATTCATGTGTCCCTAGTGAAAAGACATGTGCACCACCATTCAAATGTTACTAACAGTATTGGACTGGGACTCGGGAGATCCAGGTTCAAGTCCCCGCTCGGCCATGAAACTCACTGGGTGACTTTGGGCCAGTCACTGACTCTCAGCCTAACCTACCTCACAGGGTTGTTGTGAGGATAAAATGGAGAGGAGGAGGATTATGTAAGCCGCCTTGGGTTCCTTGCAGGAAAAAAGGTGGGGTATAAATATAATAAATAAAATAAATAAAATAAATGTCTACTCAGAAGTAAGACCCATTGAGTTCAATGAGCTTTACTCCCAGGTGAATGTTTGAGGCCTAAAGTACCGGTACACACTTTATAGGGGGGCCACTTATGAATCGCCAAAAAAGAGGAAACGCGTCACCCCCAAAAAAAGAAAACAAAAGAGGACACCAATTTTCATTAAAAAATTGCATATGCTAATTTATATGTATAGATACAAATTTAGACATTATTATTATAATAATTTAAATATAAATACAGTACAAGCCAGCTTTTTTTTTTCTCCTCCCCCCTCCCCTTCCAATTTCACTGAACTTCTAGGCTGATCAAGAGCTCTGGAGAACCTGAAAGCTTGCTCACTATTTTGTAACATTTTGGTGGGTCTTAAGAAAGGTATTTCCCAACTGGGGATTTTGGATTTTTTTTGCTTATGGATCAACATAGTTTCTTCTGCTTTTCTTTTTTGAGTTAAAGCTTTTTTAGAGTAAAGTTTCACAGTATTCATTTCTTAAATGTCTCTGAAGAGTTTAAAGCAGGAGTGCAGAACCTCAGGCCCTCTGGACTAACCCTGTACTCCTGGGGTCCCAAACTGTCCCCCTGCCCTGCCCATTTTCCATTGGCCCCACCCACCACTGGAATGCGGCCTCCAGGAGCTTCTCTGAAACTGAATTTGTTCAAGGGCTGAAAGAAGTCTGACACCCCTAGTTTAAAGAAACCACAAACTAAGCAGTTTCTCAGGGCTGTTCTCCATCACACATCTCTCTGCTTGACCCACCCCATTCCGAAGAAACAGGTTTGAAAGGTGGGCATAATAAAATAAAGGCCCGTTCTTACAACCCCATCTGGCATGGTAACTGTTGTGTGCACTGCTGCAGCCACAGGTGCCACATGCTTATCTGGGCATATAGAGGTTCATGCCACCTGTGGACTTCGTATTGGATCAGATTTTTACACACCACTTGGCACAAACAGATTTTCAAGTGGTGCAAGGCGCCAGCCTTTGCCAAGTCACCTTACCATGCAGCAATTGATGCTGAGAGAATACATAGGATACCACATCAGCAGCAAGGTGCATGAAGGTAGGCATTTTATTTCATTTGGAAAGTCTGCTGTTCTCTGCAGGATGACAAGTTTTCTCCAGAAATTGTTTCCTTGCCAATTACAGAAGCAGACAAGTTGATGCCTAAACTATCAAAGGAGGCTCCATTGTCAGCATGTTAATCACAGTGTTCCTTAGCAACTATATTTTATCTACAAGTAACAATACAATAGGCTGCCACAGTTAATGATAAAAAGTCAGGGGTGTTGATGTTAGTGATGGTAATAACGAGAAGGAGGGAGAGATACACAGGTGCCTGACACCTTTGATACTTAGCCGGTCTGTGACTATATTGCAGATACGTATGATAAGATAACCCTGTCCACAAGACTTTTATGAGTAGAGTCGAACTGTTCTAGTTCTACTTGAGGATGTGGACAAGTTACTTGGACAGGTTCGACCCACCACCTGTATGCGTGACCCTTGCCCATCATAGCTGATTATTAAAATTAAGGAAGGGATTCGCACCTGGGTCCAGGGGGCTGTGAATGCCTCCTTGAAGGACGGAGTGGTGCCAGCCTCCTTAACAGAGGCTGTGATTAAGCCACTCCTGAAAAAGCCAAATTTAGACCCAGAGGATCTGAGTAACTACAGACCTGTTGCAAACATCCCTTTCCTGGGCAAGGTGTTTGAGCGAGTGGTGGCCGAGCAGCTCCAAGCTCATTTGGAGGAAACGGATTATCTAGATCCATTTCAATCGGGCTTCAGGCCTGGCTTTGGAACAGAAAATGCCTTGGTCACCCTGTGGGATGACCTTACCGGGAGAGAGACAGGGGAAGTGCAACCCTGTTGATTCTCCTGGATCTCTCAGCAGCTTTCGATACCATCGACCATGGTATCCTTCTGGATAGGCTGGCAGGTCTGGGAGTTGGAGGCACTGCTTTGCAGTGGTTCCGCTCCTACTTGACCAACCAATTCCAGAAGATGGTGCTGGGGGATTATTGCTCTGCGTCATGGAAATTATGCCATGGAGTGCCGCAGGGCTCTATTTTATCCCCCATGTTTTTTAACAACTACATGAAACCGCTAGGAGAGGTCAGCCAGAGGTTTAGGCTGCAGTGTCACTAATATGCAGATGACACTCAGTTCTACCTCTCTTTTTCATCAAATTCAGGTGAGGCAGTGGCTGTTTCGAATCAGTGCCTGGGCCTGGTAATGGACTGGATGAGGGCCAATAAACTGAAGCTCAATCCAGACAAAGAGGTGCTGTTGGTGGGTGGGTTGTCTGTCCAGTGGGAAGATACTCAACCTGTCCTGGACAGGGTTCATAGTTTGGGGGTGCTCCTGGACTCCAAACTGTCACTGGAGTCACAAATGGACTCAGTGACAAGGAGCACCTTTTATCAGCTTAGGCTGATCTACCAACTATGACCCTATCTGGACAGGCAGAGCCTAGCAACGGTGATCCACGCTCTGGTAACCTGTCGTTTGGACTATTGTAACGCACTCTACATGGGACTGCCTTTGAAAACGGTCCGGAGACTTCAGTTGGTTCAAAATAGAGCAGCAAGCCTGCTAGCGCGGACTGGCCGACAAGAACACATTACGCCAGTCCTCTATGAATTACACTGGTTAACAAATGAAGTCCGGGTCTGATTCACAGTGCTAACATTAACATTCAAAGCCCTAAACGGTTTGGGGCCAGGCTATCTGAAGGAATGCCTCATCCCATACATGCCTACCCAAACCCTGAGATCCTCTTTGGAGGTCCTTCTCAGAGAGCCCCCTCTAAAGGAAGCTAGGAGGGTGGCTACTAGGGGAAGGGCCTTCTCAGTTGTGGCTCCCCATTTGTGGAATCAGCTCCCCAAAGAGGTGCACCTGGCGCCCACCCTCTATTCTTTTGGGCACCAGGTGAAAACCTTTTTATTCTCCCAACATTTTAATGGTTAGATTTTTATTCCCATTTTTATTGTCACTACTGTACCTCTGGATTGATTCATTTGGCTGCTTTTGTTTTATTGTACTATATTATATTGCATTTGTATTTCTATTTTAATGATACTTTTGATTTTAAGATGATTGTTTTTATTCTGTTGATTTTTTTCTTGTAAACCATCCAGGGAGCCTTTTGGCGGAAGGGCGGTGTAGAACTATATTAAATAAATAATAAAATAAATAAATAGTTGGTTTGCTCTAGCGGATTCCAAAGAGAAGCCATAGAACAGTAATAGCTTATCTCAGAATAGAAAATTCCAAAAGAAGGCCACAAGATGAGTCGGTTAAGGAATCCTACGGCACCTTAGATGCTAACACATCTGTTATGGAATGGGCCAGGGATCCCCAACCTTTTTGGACCCGTGGGTGCATTTAGGAATTTCGGAAACGGCTGTGGGCACCATCACAAAATGGTTCCTGTGTAGGATGCAGCTAGTCACATCATGGCTGCCATGGAGGCCTGGCTAGTCAAAAATGAGCTGAGGGAGAGAAAGAGCAAGGCTAGAGGCTAGGAAAGGAGAGAAAGAAGTAGGCTGGGAGTGGGGGAGGGAGAGAAAGAGCAAGGAAAGACCGTTGTGGGGAAGGAAATAGTGAGGCCAGGGACTGGGAGTTGGGGGAGAGAGCGCAAAGGGGAAAGGTCTGTGTGGGTGAGGGAAGACTGGGCAGGGCCAGAAAGCAACTCTTTCCTTCTCTGCCTGCCTGCCAACAGCTAATCTGCTGCAGGTGCAGGAACAGGAAGGAGGACCTGGCACCACAATCTTTTTCAAGCTTTTTACTAAAAAAATATTTTTTTTGAAGGGGGCAGGGAGTGGAGAGCTTCATGGGCACCGTTGGAGGTTCCTGCGGGTGCCATGTCACTCACAGGGGCTGTGTTGGGGACCCCTGGCATAAGCTTTCATGGACTAGAGCCAAGTTCCACAGGGGGATGTGTGTGTGTGTGTGTGTGTGTGTGTGTGTGTGTGAGAGAGAGAGAGAGAGAGAGAGAGAGAGAGAGAGAGAGAGAGGGAGAGATTGTGTATTTGCATATTAAGGAGACTGATTGTTTCCTTAATTTCTAATTGAGTGAACCTCACAACTTGAAGAAAATAAGGGGAAATGCTCCATCCTCAGGAAAAACAGAATGCCTATCCTGTTTTGCTTTGCTCTTTTTGGAAAGCAATTTCTTCTTTTTATAAATTTCTAGCCCTCTCTTTATTCTATAATATACCCTGAACATTAAAGGCTTACAAAAGCCTTCCCCTAGCAGACGTCATGCAAATGTGTTGGACTACAACTCCCATCCCCCCATCCAGCAGGGACGGCCATGTTGGATGGAGATGGCAGGAATTGCGGTCCAACACTTCTGGAAGGCACCCAGTAGGGAAGGCTGGCTTACACCAATTCTTAATTATTCAATCATTAAAATGCCTGAAAATCCAGCTAAAACATTGGCAATAGAAGCATCATAAAAAGGCATTTATAACAACAGCATCCCATTCTAATCCTACAAGCACCCCTGCCCCAAGGTGGAACAGAACATTGTTGTTGTTTTATCGGCCTCTTATAAATCTCAGTGGACTGGATCTGTTGAGCCTCCTTTGAAAGAGGGTTCCAGAGAGTTGGTCCCACCACAGAGAAGGCAGTGTTTCTTTTTTGCCACCTATCGCACAGATTTCCACAATACATTTTATCGCTCAGGGCTATGCAGCACACAGGATTATATCCCAGGGTATGGTCTGAGAGCACACAATGCATCCACATTGCTGATGCTAAGCAGGCCTGGGTCTGATCATTGCCTAGAGGGGACATCACCTGGAAACTCCACAAGAGCCACCTTGAGTTCCATGAAGGACAAAAGGTGGGATATAACTGTACTAAATAAATAAATTAATCTACCTCGTCTTCTTTTTCCTTTACCAAGTGATGAGAATAAACCCATTGGGTTGGATCCAGATTTAGTCATACTTAAAAGTAGACCCATGGACATCAATGGGCCTTAGGCTAGCGATGCCTAACTTCAGTCCCATTGGGTGACCGGCCAGATGGGCGACTGATAAATATAATAAATAAATATAATAAATAAATAAATTGATTTCCATGGGTCTACTCCAAGTATGATTAAATCTGGATCCCACCCTGTGTCTCAAACCCTGTTAGGTTCCACCACCACCGACATCTTGGAAAGTTTCTCCTGGAGGAATCAACCTACCCAGGGACAGACAAAAGGTCTCGCTCTTAAAAACTAATCCAGCTGCACTTTGTCACATCCCTATGAAGCAACCAAATGAAAAAAGAAACGCATCACCATTTCAAAGCACTGACGGTGTCATTGACAATGGCATTAAACAAAGCACATGAAGCAGACTTCAATGTCGCATCTTTGATAAACTTAAAAGCTGTAGAAAGCTTTGAAGTCTCTTAAGCATACAGAGTAGTTACAGTAGCTCGCTGTTGTAGGATCCAAGGAAGAAACACCAATATGACTAGCATTTTTTTTAACTATCCTTGAAACAAATATATGACTTTTCATGATGCAACGGGGTGGTGTTTTGTTCAGTCAAAGGCAAGGAGGTCTTCAAAGCAGTGTACAAATGTTAATGTTAATATCAACTGGCTTTGACCATAAAGTTCAAACAAACGCTGAACTGAGACTGGTACCTTTTTAATCTGAGGATATTTGCATTAGTTAGAACACCAGAAACCCAACGCTTATTTGAGACTTAGTAAACATCTTTATCCTGTTCCTTTAGGAAGCTGACTGAGTGAGCATGGCCTTCTGAATTAGCGTCCTTTGCAGAAGACAGTGAAGACGTGTGGTATCTCCACAAATCAAATGTGGAGGCTGCTTGGTACGGGGCATAATAAGAACAGGCAGTGTCAGCGGGTATCTTTGTCCACTACTGGAAAGTGCCAAAAGATGTTGGGCAAGTGAAGCCTATATTTGGGACTTAACTTTCAAGGGGAGATCTTGTGCAGCTCCCCACTTGGGAAGCCACCTGTGCTCCCAATGTAGGGGCACTTCACACAGCTCCACAAGTAATCTGCTCAGGGAAGTGAGGGAAGGAGAAACAGGGTTGTCAGAGCAAGGAGGAGAAGGCAGATTATAGATTTCATAGATCATAGAGTTGTGTAAGGGTGTGTGTGTGTATGTGTGTAAAAATGACTGGGTTCAGAACACAATAACCCACACTCAGGGGTTGAGTGTGGGTTTTTCGTTGAACTGTGGGTTGTTGTTGTTTAAACGTGGGTTATTGTGTTGGCTGAACCCAGCCAACATAACAAACCATGGTGAACAACCAACAGTTCATAACCCAACAACAAATGATGGGTTCTCTTCATGGGTTGTTCATGGTTAACAAGCCATGGCTTGTTAGTGCAGCTGGGTTCAGACAACACAATAACCCACATTTCAACAACAACCCACACTCAACCCATCCTCAACCCTTGAGTGTAGGTTATCGTGTTGTCTGAACCCAGCCTATGTGTCTGAAAGGAAAAGCAGTAGGAAAGATACCCAAGGTCAAGGACAAGGAATGCCACTGAATAAAAACTAGGGTCAATAGAGTGGCGCCGAGATATATGTGTAGGGGCTGCAATCCTATACACATTTACTTCAGGGGTGGGGGAGTTCAATTTAACTCAATAGACCTTACTTCTGAGTAGACATGTATAGGATTGTGCTCTTGATTTATTAGGCTGACAGCGCAATCCTGCACATGTCTACTAAGAAGTATGGCCCATTGAGTTCAATGGGGCTTACTCCCAGGTAAGTGTGTATAGGACTGAAGCCTTAGGAACTTGGCTTCCCTTGCTAAATTCCAGGGTTAAAAAGTTAATGGCAGAAACTGAAGGCCATGGTATGCAAAACACTTGGCCTCCTGAATTACAAAAGACATCGCACCCTCCGATAGTCAGAAAATAGTGTGGCTCTTTTGGATCTGAATCTAACATTCTCTCTAGATGCCTAACAACCTGTCTAGTGACACATTTTATCAGTACAGTATGAAATAATTACCGTACCAATAACATATTCTTCCATCTAAATTTTTGTTGTTGTTGTTAATCTGCATTTTCGGAATATTTATTATTTTCTACAGAACATAGCATTTTAGCATTGACTAAGCAGGAACAATAAGGGAGCATCGCAAATTCTCTAATTAATCACTGCGTGCTTGTCATAGTGACAGTTAGAGAACAGGAAAGTTACAAAGTACCCAAGTGAAATCAGCATCAATCAATCATACAATGATGGTAAATAAATTAATCAAAACTCACTGGGTGGCAACAAGGTTGTGGGACTGAGAAATTAAGTACCAGGGGCATCTGAGAGATCATCTACAATTGCCTCTGTTTATATGAGAATTACATCACATTAGCAACCCGCATCCACTTCCATTATTTGTCTCTCCCAGTTAAAACAGCCAGATGCCACATTTAATTATTTTAGGAGTTGAAGATCACAGCTATATTTAAAGTTGAGTCAAACACATTCACAGTGCTCACTGTTGTAGTTTTGCATCCCACTGTCCAGCTTATCATTCAATTAACAAACAAACAAAAAACTTTTGGTGTAGCATGTTGTGTTAGAGATTTCCATGTTCACTCATGCTCCAGAATGCCAGGAAATTACAGCTGTTAATGGCCATGCCATTAACAGACAGGTTATTTAGGCAATATGCCTATGGTACAGTATCCTGTGCTGTGGTTAGTTCCCACTTCGTCACTACCTTGGAGCTGGATGGCTGTCAGTGGCAGAGTTGTGGACCTAAGTCCCACATTTGTCTGTTTGCTGGAATAGACACATGGAATCTATGCATCTAAAGCTACCATGCCACTGAAGCTACCATTCCATCATGCCACTGAAGCTACCATTCCATCATGCCACTGAAGCTACCATTCCATCATGCCACTGAAGCTACCATTTCAAGTATCCAACTGGCAAGCAATACCATCATCCACATAGCATGATCAGACCTGGAAGGGACCTTGAAGGTCCTCTAAGCCAGCCCCCTGCTCCATGGTTCTTTTTAAACTTTTGCTAGTTTTTTGTCTCAACAGTACTTCAGGCCCAACTTTCTGAGGGGGTTGGCAGCAGTAAGAATGAAATACAGATGTGTGAGGATTTTGTCCAGGGGGTGAAAGTCCAGTGAACTCACCAGGATTGACACACACACACCGAGCTCCGTCCCACCTATCTGCTTCCCCGGCTCGACTTGCATCCTCCTGAGGCAAGCCAGGCCCAGGGAAGCAACTTCTGGTTTCCCAGTGGAGTACTTTTTATGAAGAAAATAGCATAAGATACGTTAAAAACGGCCACAATTTGCACAAGTTACACAAATTGTGGGTTCTTTTAACATATCTTATGCCATTTTCTATGTAAAAAGTGCTCCGCCAGGAACCCAGAAGTCTGCCAAGCAGCTTGGCTGGCATCCGCTTTTGGCCCGGCTCGGCGGGCATGGCATCAGCACTTGCCGAGCGTCCAGCAAGTCAGGTGGTGGGCAGACTGCCCACCACTGCACCTCTCATTCATATTTCTCATGTGCCATGTTAAATGCATAATTCTTCAGTAGGTTGGCTTTTCTACATTGGCTTCCAACGGCTCTCAGCCCTGGGCTGAGAGTGCTAAGGATGAAAAGTTATTGAGTTTCCTCAACATCCCAATTCTGTGCCTTTCTGAAGTAAAGAGGTTTTCCCCACTGGTGCCAAGTTATGACAAATTACGTGTGTGGAATATTCTGATAAAGTCATCTATCTCCCTGAGAATACTTAGACAGCAGGGATGCAGTGCATGATGGAACTAAAACATGGTGAAAGATACAGAACCATCCTAAGAAAAGATGACAGAAAAGCCAAGATGATTCGATTCTCTTCCATTTCTCCAGGCTATTATGAGACACGCATACCTTTAAAAATGGTGGTATGTCTGAAAAGAGAGTCTGCTTTTACAAGGCCACAGTCACAGCCAAACATATCATACTGCAGAGGTGGACAGCCGCCAAGCCCCCTGATGTGGATCAATGGGTGGAAAAGACTTCTTAGATCTCGTTGTTCATGAATAAATAGTTTACATAAAAAAGAGGGAAGGAAAATATCTGGCAGGCATTTTTAGAACTCTGTGGGCTGAGGAGGAGAAAATGGATTCCTATCACTTGTGCTACCCACCCCTCTGTTCTATCAACACCATTCTTTCCTTAAAAAAAAAAAAAGCACCCTTTTTCTTTACTCCCCCCTCCCCGTCTTTTTTATAAAAAAACAAACAAACCCCAGAGTAGGCAAATTAGTATATTTGGAAGTTGTAACTGTGAACTGTTTAATATGTAAGACACAGAACATACATGTCAATGACCTGAACATACATGTCAATGGGACGAAACCACGGGAAATGGCAACTTACTGTTACATGTCCTGTAGCACCAACTATATACCGTAATTGGGAAGGGGGAGGCGGTATTCTTTTATTGTAAAAATCTCAAAATCCTTTCAGTAGACAAGAAATAACAACAAAAAAAGAAAGAAAGAAAAAAGATGACAGGCCACAAAGACTTTCTTTTTTTCTTTCAGATAGATAGATAGATAGATAGATAGATAGATAGATAGATAGATAGAGTCCAACTTTAATAGAATGATGAATTCATTTACAAGTTAAAATGCTCACCTCATTTTCAAAAGAGTCCTTACAAATTCATTATTAATCTGCCAGATTTCCCTGTCCAAAGCAACAAAGGCAGGAGAGGAGGACGGGCCAGTGAAAGCAGCTTCGCTGATGGGCTGGGGGGGGGGGGCAGGGAATGGAGGCTGCAACATAAACCACTACCCAGGGAATCGGAGAGCCGAGTGGGGAGATACAGAGCAACAGTGAGAGCCACTTCAGAGAGGAGAGTGGGGAGAGGGAGACTGGATGAACGAAAAAAGCAAAACGGGCAGGCGAAGAGAGCAGCACGCTAATGAAAAGGGCACAAAAAGGTTTACAAGTTTTATTGGCAAATACAAGTATAGGGAGGAATGGGTAGGGGGACGGGAAATCTTTTCACATGAGAGCCAGCAAAGGGGAAATATGCCCTGAGCATGCAGTGGACCAATCGTAAAAAGGCTGCTGATGTAGCGAGGGAGCAAGGGATCGTGGGCTGTGGATTCCGCTGTAAAGGCACCTCTGGGATACATGCTGGAGCTGGCAGGAAGAGCAGCAGGGAAGAAGGGGGAGAAGAATCCATGATGAGCCCGATCATCTGTCAAACACACCGTGGGTTGTTATTCACACAGTGGGTTGCTGTCTCATACGAACCTGCCCATGATGCAAAAAACTGATCCAGTTTGCACAATTAAACAACCCATGATTTGTTAACTGTGGCTTGTTCAGGAGTGAGCAGGAGCAAGCAAGTGTGCTGGCTCCCGACCACACACCCGCTTCTGCTGCGGTAAACAACGACTGCACTAAACAACCTGTCCCTGAGTTGTTCTTCGTGCAAACTTAGAACTCTGGGTTGTTGATGGAGAAACAACCCAAAGTTATAACCCAAGAACAATCATGCACTCCCAAACAACAACCCACAGTTAACAAACTGATCTGAAGGTCGGGGACTTTGAATTGGTCCCTTTGTCATGATCAGATCAGTGTCTGCTGAGATTTAGACTAATGGTGATTTTTTTCCCCTCTGCAAGGATGGGGGACCTATTAAGATGGTCCGCCCCTGGAGGCTATTGGATCTGGATGGTTTCCAGAGCACCCTTGGAGGGTTTCCAGTTGATATGGCTGGCGGTCCTGTTGAATCCCTGGTCCATCTCTGGAATACAGTGATGATCCAGGCAATTGACACAATCGCTCTCTGTAGTAGAGCTCATACGGCTCCGTGGTATGCCCTGGAGCTGAGAGCGATTAAACAAAACAGCAGATGGCTTGAGTGCAGATGGAGAAAAGCTCCGAGTAGATGCAATTGAGCCCTGGTATGTGCCTACAGACAGGTATATCTAGGGGCAGTGAGGGCAGCAAAGAAACAACATCTCACTGCCTCAATTCAATCTTCTATTTGCCACCCAGTGGAGCTTTTTAGGGTTATCCAGGGCCTATTATATGCTGGCCCCAAGGACAGTCTAGTCCCATCTGAGGCCCACTGCAATATATTTGCTAGGCACTTCCAGGACAAAATCTCTTGCATCCACCAGGAATTAGTCTCCAATGTTACATAGCAGTTGAATCACGTGAGGTACCCAGAGCACAGCCTGATCAAGTTTTCTTGGATGAGTTTCAGTTGGTACAGCTCGAGGATGTTGACAAGGTGCTTGGACAGGTTCGTGCAACCACATCTATACTGGATCTTTGCCCCTCTTGGCTTACAAAACCCAACAGAGAGGGAACAGGGAGGTGATCAATGCCTCCTTGTGAGAGGGAGTGGTCCCATGCCACCTGAAACAGGTGGTGGTGAGGCCACTCCTGAAGAAACCCTCTCTGGACCCAGAAGATCTTAACAACTTTAGGCTGGTGGTGAATGTTCATTTCCTGAGCAAGGTCCTTCAGCAGGTGGTGGCCAACCAGCTCCAGACACTCTTGGATGAGGCTGATTATCTGGATCCATTTCAGTTGGGTTCAGGGCAGGTTTTGGCATGGAAACAGCTTTAGTCGCTCTGTATTATAACCTATGTTGGGAGAGAGACAGGGCGAGTGTGACCCTGTTGATACTCATGGATCTCTCAGCAACTTTCAATACCATCAACCATGGTATCCTTCTGGGGAGGCTGTCTGAGTTGGGAGTGGGGTGTACTGCATTGCAATGGTTCCACTCCTACTTGGCTGGCCGCTTCCAGAAGGTGGTGCTTGGGGAATACTGCTCGGCCCCATGGACTCTCCAGTATGGAGTTCCTCAGAGGTCAGTCTTTTCCCCCATGCTATTTAATATCTACATGAAACCACTGAGTGGGGTCATCTGGAGTTTTGGAGTGTGTTGCCATCAGTACGCTGATGACACACAGCTCTATTTCTCCTTTTCATCTTCAGCAGGTGAGGCTGTGGATGTGCTGAACCAGTGCCTGGCTGCGAAAATGGACTCAATGAGGGCTAACAAACCGAGGCTCAATCCAGACAAGACTGAGATGCTGTTAGTGGGTGGCTCCTCTGACTGGATGGAGGGTGTTCAACCTGTTCTGGATGACGCCCGCCTGGCACCAACTCTACTATCCTTTCTGCACCAGGTCAAGACTGCCCTCTATGCTGAGGCATTTAACAGCTCTAAATAGCACATGGGGGGGGCAGTTATGTCAGCTGTTTTTAACAAGCCTAGTTGTATGCACTTGTCTTAGTTACTGAAATTGTTTAAATGGGTTTTTTAAATTTCTGTAGTGAAATATTATGATGTTTTTATTGTTATTTGTATTTTATACTGTATCTTACTGTATCTTTATGAATTGTTGTAAACCACCCAGAGAGGTTCAGCTATTGGTTGGTACAGAAATATTATAAATAAATAAACTGTGGGTTGTTTAATCATGCAGACTGGGTCATTGTTTTCACTGAACTCCATAGCAGCAGAAGGTTATGAGTCAAGCAGAGCAATCCTATACAGGCAGTCCCCGGGTGAAGAACGTCCGACTTACGGACAACTCGTACTTCTGGACGGACTTCCGGGTTCCCAGGCTCTACGTCATTTATGTAGCGTATAGCGTAGTACAGTAATACCTCAGATTAGGAGTAACCCGGTTTGTGAGTTTCTCGTAAGACGAAGAAAAATTTGGCATAAATTTACATTTGAAAGACGAGCAAGTCTCACAACACGAGCCGCTGTTGCCGCATGTGGCTCCTGTTGCGAGATGTCTTTCAAATTTAAATTTATGCTAGCAACGCGAGGCGCTGGCTGAGCGAGCGGCCGCGCTGCGACTCGCCTCCATGGGGCTTCCCTGGAGGCGAGGCGCGGCCGAGCTCGGCCGCTGCCTTGCGCTGCCGTGCCGGCCGGCCAAGCGAGTGGCCAGGAGGCGGGGGCTTCCCACGAGGCGCACGATGCGTGGAGCCGCTCCCTACCTTTGCAAGCGGCGGCTCGCCTCTCCGTGGCAAGCCGCCGGCGCCACCGGCGGTCCCGGCGCGTCACATCCGGCCCCGTCGGGTTTGCGTCACTGACGGGGCCGGATGTGACGCGATGGGGCCGGCGGCGGCACAGGCAGCTCGCCTCAGGGAGGTGAGCCGCCGCTTGCAAAGGTAGGGAGCAGCTCCACGCATCTCCCTGCGAGGGAGCCGGCAGCTGCTTTGCCGGCTCCCTGGCAGGGAGACTGCGGCCGCTTGCTCTGTGGGCGCCTCGCACTGCCGTGCCGCTTCCCTGCCCGGGAGCCGGCATGGCAGTGCGCGAGGCGCCAGCAGAGCGAGGCACGGCCGGGAGCCCAGGAGCCAGCACATCAAAGCGAGTTTCCCCATTAGAAATAATGGGAACTCTGCTGATTCGTTCCACAACCATTTAATCACTGCTTTGCCAGCTCCCTCCATGGGGCTCCCTGCCAGGGAGCCGGCAAAGCAGTGATTAAATGGTTGTGGAACGAATCAGCAGAGTTCCCATTATTTCTAATGGGGAAACTCGCTTTGATGTACGAGTATTTTGGATTACGAGCATGGTTCCGGAATTATGCTTGTAATCCAAGGTATTACTGTATATGTAATTTACGCAGTTTGCGAAAATGCCATATACTACGCTATACTGTTCTGACGTACGTACAAATGCGACTTAAAGACATTCTTAAGAATGGAACTTGTTCGTAACCTGGGTGGGGACTGCCTGTACTCACGTTATGCCAGGACCAGAGATATTATTTATTTAATATTTAATATATTTATTTACTGCCCATCAGCCAAAAGGCTCCCTGGGCAGTTTACAAGTATGCGGCTGCTATGCTGGCAGAATGGCTGCCATATCCAATGTGGGTTCAGCCTAGGAAGGGAGAGGGAAAACACACTGACAGACATGCCCCCAGCATCCCCGGAAACACCACCACAGGCCATCAATCAGGGACGGTGCCCGAGACGACGCTCACATGCCACCCACACACAGAGGCATTCAAGGAACTCAAGAGATATTTTTTTTTGCATAAGTCCTAAGTAAGAGCAACATGGCTCCTTAGTCTACTTTTAAATTGAAGAATGGGCTTACACAGTTACAGACCTGACAGAACTAGCTCATAACTACAATATGAACCTCTTTATTTTTCATGCTTCCCAAGGGTTGGGGGAGTCACTGCTCCACTAACAATTGTATTCAGAGGCAAATATGTCTGCTTCTAGGGCAGTGGACTGAATCTGAAGCTGTGGCGACTCGTGGACTTCACTGACCACTGCAGTATCTCTCCATCACTGCTTTGACTGCTTTGATAGTAATACTAAAATACTGTAAGCCCCAAAATACTATACAGTATTGTGAGGATTATCTCCAGTGAATTTCATACAGCTGTTCTGGAATGTATGGCTTGAGGACTACAGTCCAGGGACATATTGCTCCATTGACTTCAACTGGTTTTAAAACTACTCCTTTCTCCCCAGGGAACTCTGGGGATTGTAGTTTTTGTGAACTAGGGGATTTCTAACAGATGATCACTGCTATCCCCACTGAAATACAATTTCCAGGATTCTTTAGAGTTCTACTGGTGTAAAACCAACATAACTGGCTAGATGGCTATATTCTTTTTTGTTTTGTTTTGTTTTTTGTTAAGAACTGTGAACTGTGAGGTGAGAAGTCTCCAAATCCTCCACATCTAAGATACAATTCATTAAGTGATCTAAGATAAGTCACTCTTCTCACGGCTTCACCCCAAATCCTGCAACATGAAGATAATAATGCTGACCTACCTTATGAGGCTGTTATAAACATTACTAAAATAAGTAACTTCCATAAAGCAGTCTGAAACACTTGAAACATGATCTATTATCATCATCAGATGGGGCTTGAACTTGCCCACCAACAACACCTGGACAGCAGACTGAGCAAGGCACATAGGCCACCTGGTCATGGTCTTCCCCACTATGGGGAGATGTACTGTGTTTATATTTAAATTGTAAAAAAAATAATAATTCTAAATTTGCATATAAATTAGCATATGCAAACTTTGTGCAAATTGGTGCATTCTTTTTGGGTGATGCATTTCCTTTTTTATGGGGTGTCATAAGTGACTGCACTGTGCATTGCTGCAGGGAAAGAACACAGGAACGCAAACAGGAATGCAAGAAATACAATCTTGCATATGTTTCCTAACCTTGCAGGAGCGAAAGTAAATCAGGATGTTGCACAGCTAATATGAGCTCTTCTTTGAAATATGTTTACTATCATTCATAGATTTCATAGATCATAGAGTTGGAAGGAGCCTACAAGGCTATCGAGTCCAACCCCCTGCTCAATGCAGGAAACTAGAGGAGGGGTCTCCCATCCAAGTAACAACCAGGCTTGACCCTGCTTAGCTTTCCACGCTCAGACAAGCTGAGCCAGCGTAAGCCACATTCTCTAAGTGGTAGGAAGTTCTATGGGCCAGCCTTGTCAGAAGAAAAGCCTGGAAATGTACCGGTATGTCTTTTTTGTTTTGTCCTATCTGTTCATTTACTAGTATAGAAGCTGAGCATGGGGAAACAGGTAAGCACTCAGGCACAGTGCTACCCTTTAAGCAAGGAGCACTTCCTCCCAATGCCAGCTCCAGGTTTTCGACTCGGGGGCCCTTGGGCAAGACACCCACAAGAACCCTCCCGCTCAGTGAGTATATTTTCTGATTACCATTGTCATCAGCTGATCTTGTTCCTCATCCCCCTAGAGGAGCAACTCCAGGGGCTCTTGTCAGTGGACCCCTGTTGGGCTGCGGGCTGTCAGCAGGTGCCCAACCATGCCTACCCTTGACGCCAGCCCTGCCCCCCCCCAAAAAAGCTGCTTCTTCCAGCCAGCTACAATATTCACACCTATGCCTTTTTCATTGGCTTTATTCCAGCTACCCAAACTCTCACACACATATTCACACACCACTGGCCTCAGCAGCTAGTCGTCACCAAACATTAAGGACTGTTAGGCCAGAAACTTCCATTAGCTCTAGGAGGATTAGCTGACCATAACCAACCATTAGCAAGCATCCAAAATATATACAACATGAGACTTCCTTTTCCTTTTTCTTTTTTTAGTGTAAGCTTTGGGAAGGAACTATTTTCTGATGTGTTCTGTAAAACACCTAGTGTCTGTACTTCACACTGCTGAACAGAAATAGCTGTTTTCAACTATTCTCTTTTTAGCAAAGCATGCGCGTGCGCGCGCACACATACAATCCTGAAATATATGGAGGCGGTGGGGCCTTATTTGAACTGAATTTAAAGGCCCCTGTTGTCAAAAAGCATTTGGTGTAAGCTTTAGAAAAGGGCCACAGGAATCTTTTATCATTTAAAGCATTAGGCAACTTAAGCATTGTTCTGACTACCAGCTCCTCCTAAGATAGCAATAATAATACATTTCAATTATAAGACAATTATGTTCAATGTTCATACCTCAGTGTTTAAATCTAATTTTCACAATTCACTTATACGTGAAAGTGGTCTGTTGTGTGTTTTTGCCTGAGGGGCTGAGTATGTGTAACACCCACTGAAACCTACTGAGAGAGTGAGGGAATAAAAATGAAAAGAGAGTGTTCTGGGTGGGGAGAATAATAAAGGAATGGTAATAAGGAAAAGTTAGATTTACACCACATAATTGTTACAGAACAGCACCAAGGTCCTTGCCGTGTGATATTGTATCTGCACAATCTATTTGGCCTTTCTTAAAATGTGCTAAATATAGAGTCAATGCGGCAACAAAGGGGGAAATGAATTGATAGGAAAATAAGCACAGCAGTGCCTTGAAGAGATTGTAAAAAAAAACAAAAACAAAAAAACCAAAAAAAACCTCTCTAAGAGTCCTTGAAAACATTCCCAGATTCTTCATTCTGAAGCTCAGCTGGGAGCCACTAGCTAGGCCCACCAAGAGGAATAGTGAAGAGACATACACAGTAGGACTTTTCACTGCACAGCAGTGCAGGAAAGAAGAAATAGTGGTAACAGTGATGGATGGAATGCGGGATGCAGATAAAAGAGGTTTGGGTGCTACTCCGCAAAAAGAGAAGATCAAAATTTAGCACACACCTCGCCCTACACCATCTGGCTCGGATCGAGCTATCCCAGAAGAGTTGTAGTGGCAGCTCGGCTCCGCAAAAATGTTGCGCAAGCAGTAGCGCAACATACACAGATTGAAATCTGGTCTTGCAGTGAGAGTGCAGGATAAGTTGAGCAACGTTGCACAAGAACCTAGCATTCATGAACCCAGCATGCTGGATCAGAATCCTAGCATTAGTGAGACGACATTGTAGAATGGGGAAATTGTCATTGCGTTTGCGCAACTTGCCTTCCATTCATCCAACGCTCTGCTTTTATCATAGTAAGTGATCTGTTATTATGAGTAGATATAATCTTGGCCATCTGGTTATGATTATGGCTCACAAGGAAGACCACAGCAGACCCCAGGTTGGTTAAGCTTGGGTTTGTGAGAAGAGAGCAGCCTAAGCCACTGACTGGACTGGCAAATTGAGGGAGAAGATGCAAATGAGGGCTTGAATGGAGAGTGATTGGAAGACACAAATGGGCAGTGGCTGAAGTCTTGCAATGATCAGATTAACACGCATGGCCTAAAGGCAC
The DNA here is from genome assembly GCA_021292165.1 of Shinisaurus crocodilurus. NCBI lineage: Eukaryota > Metazoa > Chordata > Lepidosauria > Squamata > Shinisauridae > Shinisaurus > Shinisaurus crocodilurus. The sequence continues at coordinate 161,204,228 of CM037879.1, forward strand.
AGGGAGAGAAACTCCTGAAAAGAAATGGAAACAGCCCTGGAAAAAGGATGGTCTCCCACCCAGGACAAGGTTCCTTCAGAGTCTTAAACTAATCAGGTGAGGGGAACCTACAAAGCATTCCCCCTCTCAATAACACCCATCCACCTATCAAAAGCCCCGGCGATCACACATAGGATAAGATACCCTCAGCAATGGGCACACAAGGAAAATCAAAGTGGCGGGCACTCAACAGGGTGATTAAGAACATCAGGGAAAGAAAAGAGACCCTTGCCCCTCTCCTGTAACAAGGAACTCAGGGAAAGGTATAAGGACGGAGGTCTTAGTAATGGGAGTGTGTGTCGGGAGAGATTCAAGGGAGTCATCCTAAGTCATCTAGCACACGGGCGTGTTGAGACACAGGCCTCTTGCTCACCTCCTGCCTCCACAGGAGTACGGTTGGGAATCCACTGCAGAGACCACAGTGGATTAGACATTCCAAAGGCAGTGTAGTAACCAGGACTTCTTCCCTTTTAGATAGAAGCCTTTCTTCTACCCCCTTTCTATCTATAGGCTTACTCCCCTTGGTCTTGCAGGATTCCCATGTGAGTGTTTGGATGAAGAGCACTATCTCTAAGCTGCATTCTTTTGGCTTATCATCACAGCATTTATTAACGTTGGGATTTATCAAAGCAAAAGTCCTAATTAGACAGCACCTACATGATATTGAGCAACAGAATAATTTGTGATGTGCCGAGCCGGGGAAAGGTAAGTCGCGTGGAACTCGGGGGGCGAGTGGGGTGAGTTCACCCCGCTTCCACACACCCCACCGAGTTCCGCACATATCCCTAGAGGGAGTTATGATACAGGAAAGACAGTGGCCTGGTTTGCACAACATGACAACCCATCATGGGTAAGTAGCCATGGTTGGTTGTTGTCATGTCATCCGAACCCAGACCGCTTCCACCAGGGTGGCTCAGGTTTTTTTCAAACAAGCCATTCTGGGAACCCATGCACTGTTCTAGGGGTTGTTTTACCCACAGTGGGTTGTCATTGTCACACCCCACCCCTCAACAGGGTCTCAAGCTTGCCCTCCTTATTGGGATCTCTGGGTGCACTTACGTAAGGTTGGGGTTTTCTTATCCTCTAACCCTTACTCTTATACCTCTCACACTGCCTTTGGAATGTCTAATCCAGGGCTCTCCAACTACAACCTTGGGTCCCCAGATGTTGCTGGACTACAGCTCCCAGAATCCCTTGCCATTAGCCATGCTGGCTGGGTATGCTGGGAGCTGTAGGCCAGCAACATCTGGGGACCCAAGGTTAGAGAGCCCTGATCTAATCCCTACCTTATATCTCTTTGCCCAGTACAATAAGCACAGCTTCCCACACAGGCTGTTTCAAATAACAAACGTTTATTTTAAAATACAAGAGGTTCTGGAAATAAGTTTTATGTGTAAGTTTCAGTCAATCCTAAGCAATGTACTACTATCTTATCCTAGTACCAATCCTCCCTCAACAACTGTTCCCAATATCAGTCCCTGCACTCACTAGCTAAACTCTTAACAATCCTCTCATTCCTTCTCACTCCTGCACACTCTTCACAAAATCCCCTCAAAACCCTTCCTGGACTGTTTATATAACACAGGTTCTACCCCCCCTTCTCACTCTCTCAGGAAATCATGTCACATATGTAAACACACCATTCTTCCTGCCCATCCTTTCTCACTCACCCACCCAGATACAATTGGACTTATGCAAGTGCGGAGGTGCGCACTTTCATGGGTCCAAAATAGGGAAGCCTCGCCTGAGCAATATCCTGGGGGCTACCTGCTGTCAAAGTGCAACAGATACCAACCCTGGACATTGACCCAGAGAGGCTCCATTTAGGTTTATTTTTTACTTTGCTTTCCAGTGACAGCTGTCAAAGGGCTAGCTGTCAAGGGAAGGCAAAGCCATGAGTGACCTTTGCTGACGAAAGGGGGTAGATGTATTCCTCCCCTTCGCAGCAAGATCCTCAGGATTTTCAGTGTCCCCCCACCCCATAGATCCCATTACCCCCCCCCCCACTTTTCCACCCATTCCTGGGACTCAAGGTGCTTGGGAAGGTGGAAAAGTGCATCCCACCCCCTTTTTGCTGACATTTGCTTCTGACAGCTGTCAGAAGTAGGGTTATTTTTTTTAAAAGCAGGGATTCAGGCAGGGCAAAACTGGGTAGTATACAGATTTCATATGTATATTTCCCTGTCCAAATTATCCAGTTTTGCCCTGTCTAAATCCTTGGTTTAAAAAAACCCCACAACCCTACCTTTGACAGCTGTCAAAGGAAAGTGTCAGCATAAAGGGGGTGGGCTGCACTTTTCCACCTTCCTGAGCAGCTAGAGTCTCGGAATAGGTGGGTAAATGGGGGTCTGCTTCAGTTGTGGATTCAAGCTTTGGCCAAAGCAGATGCACACCCTTAATTAATACTCTAAAGAACATCAACTGTGCTACACCAAATACATTTTGATGAGCATGGGGTCTAGTAACTAATAACTCGTAATAATCCTGCATAATATAATCCATAAAAAGCCACAATGTATACAAACATTAAGGCTGCCAATAACAGTCCATAGATCTGTTCCTGTCAAAGATAGTGCTGACAGATAAATTAAACCACTCAAATTACTTTGCTTGGCTTAGGTAATTCGATATATGCATGTATGTACAACAGCTGATGATGCTTGGCTCCTTTCATACACTCTCTACTGCAATTGCCACAAGAATGGGAAAACCCTGATGTGATGTGCTTTCCTTATGGCTCTCACCTGGCAAATCGCTAGACCTTCAATATTAAGGAGCAGCATGGATCGGCATGCTAGTCATCTATGTTAGGGCCTGGTAGAGTGACAGATGCAGCTACTCACTATTACGTGTTGCAATAACAAACCAGAAAGTCATAGGGTGGGTGCTGAACCTAGAAATCTCATGCTGAGAGGCACAACAAGAGAAACACTCTCCTAAAGCTTCCTTGCTCTACCAAAATACAAACCAGAGTTTGCGTAAGCTGCTGCTCCCCGTGTTTCACACATGTCCCAATATACATAATACATAACTCCACCCTACCTATGGTAAATCAATGGCAAATGGAACAGCAACCACTGTGGTTTCATTTTCTGAAGCCAGGAGCAATGCTCAACTAGGAAGAAATAACCAGGAATCACTAACTGTGGCGAACACTTGGGTTCATATCTGTTTTGCCACAGGTTCCCCAAAAGGGATTGGCAAAGGTTCTTTGAAGGATTTTCAGACCATAATAAATACTCCTCCAGGAAGTTAAAGCCAAACATCTTTATTGCAAAGCTGAGCATGAAATGCAACAATGCTATGCCTTCCTCCAAGTTCCCTGGTGGAACTCCCACCCCTTAGCTACACAGTCACTGTATTATTTCCAACCAACCCTGCCAGTTCCAGCAGCTCTCCATCTGGGTATCAGCTTTCAGCGTTGGGGCTTCTGCAGGGCCCTCTGAACAGCTTCCTCTGATCCTCCTTGCTCCTTCCGATTCTTCAGCACTCCACCACTACACACACAACCAACCAACCACTACCAACCACCACCACTACCAACAACAACAACCTTAGTCTGCATTTGCTCATCTTATATACTTTTCTAGCACCAAACTCCATGGGCTGCAGACCTCATGCCTAATTGGTAGCACCTGGGCTGTTGTGCAGTGTCATTCCTCTGGCCTGCAGCCAGGTCACACACCAGCAAGTTGCTGAAGATTGCATCAGCCTGGCTAGCAGCCAACTCACAATTTAAGCAAGGTCATGCCTTGCTATTACAGAGCAAAATTCAGGGTAGAATACCATACAGAGCATAATACAGAGCATAGTATCATGCAAAGCATAATACAGGGCATTGAGGCACGACTGTTGTGCAACACTGCATGCCTCACCATCTTCCGCAACTCCCATTACAATATCCAGGGTGATAATATAAGCCTTCTCCTCCTGATCTTGATTATGCATACAGCAGAAATCATATTATTAGTACTGTGAATTTCAGGCCTCTCAGGCTCATGCACTTCTCCCCACTCTTCCAACTAGGTTGTGAGAAGGACATCAGTAGCTTTTAAGTAGTTTATATATATTATGTTTATTGTTTTTATTAACAACAGTTTAGTATTATTACATCCAAGTCCTAAATGGTGGTTATTCTTATCTATGGTTTGTTGAAACAAGCCAGCTTCACAACCCATGGTTTGAACTTGGCTTGTTTCAACAAGCCACAGGTGAGATTGGCCACAGTTTGCCAGGTCTGGATGTCACAAGGAGCTGCAGTTAATCAAAAAGAGAAGTGAAAGTTTCCAATCTCCTCATGGCAGTACTGGAGGAGGACAGGGCAGAAGGGATTGTTCAAACTCAAGGCTTGCTGTGGCTCATTCCCATAACAATAAACCATAGTTTATCGTTACATCCAAACCGGGCCGAGGAGACCTGCTCAGGATTCCTGGTGTTTAAAATAAGAAGAAGCAAAAATTGCTAACATATCTAAAACATCATTATTACAGCACTGCACAATTATTTATTTGGGGTTAATTTAAGACAGGGTTCATCTGTACTTGGGGCTTGTTTTCTGTGCATGGGGCCTGACTTCCAGGCATGCCTGAGCCCCAGCACAAGTCTTTTAAAAATGAAGTGCAGTATATAATTAGGATAAAGAATTCAAAAGCAAAGGGAAAGGATGTTAAATATCAGGGAACTCTCCTCAACAGTGAAAGCTATTAGAGTGTGGCATAGTTTTCCCAACAGGAATTAGAAATGCTCCATTACCTTCAACATTAGGAAACTACACTGGACAAAGCAATATGCTTTAGGGGACCATCTTATATAAGCAAAGGGAATGAAGTAGGCATCCTTTTTGGGTAAGAAGAATAAGGCCAAAGAAAAGAAAGAAGATTATTGCAATGCCCTGGGAACAGTGAGGAAGTGATTTTGCTAACACTGAAAATGTAAAAAACAAAAAAGAGCCACAAGCTGTTGAAGCAAGCAGGCCATGTTTCAAGCTTAAGCATAAGTGGGCATAATGGAACAGGCTAAAGTATTAGGGTGGAAAATAATAATAATAATAATTTATTATTATTATTATTATTATTATTATTATTATTATTATTATTTCTTACGCGCCTCTCTGTTTGGATCGAGGCGGGGAACAACAATAAACATAATATATATAAACTACTTAAAAACATAATATACATTATTAAAACATCTTGAAAACATCTTAAAAGCATCCTAAAATTCCACTGGATAGGCCTGCCAGAAGAGATCAGTCTTTATGACTTTCTTGAATTCCAAAAGACTGCTAAGTTGACAAATCAACCTGGTTAACTTAAAGAAGTTTTAGGGGCAGTAAAGAAGGGCTTCTTAGGTGGGCATCCACACATCATACATATATAGTCTTTGTCTCTTGGATCATCTACACTTTTTCCTACAGATGTGTGGCCTAAGGCAGCTGTCAAAATGGCTGCTGTATTTTGTAAAGCAGGGCTCTCCAACCTTGGGTCCCCAGATGTTGCTGGCCTACAGCTCCCAGCATACCCAGCCAGCATGGCTAATGGCAAGGGATTCTGGGAGCTGTAGTCCAGCAACATCTGGGGACCCAAGGTTGGAGAAAGGAAAAGATCCGTATTTCTTTTGTTCTGTGTTAGATCCTGTCTGAAGCCAAATATACTGTACAAGTAGGACCTGCAACAAAATATAATCGTGTATCCTTACCTTCTAGCATGGGCGCTCCCATTCAGAGTTATGCCCTCCTCCAGAATACCATATGCTGTAAGGGGTCGAAGCAGGCCAATTCACCCCCACCCACTTTCTATTTTCTCTTTCCAACTAATGCTCAACATTCCATGCCACTTGGCGTATACTCAATTGTCATATTTGTTTTATTAGGTTGTTTTATTTATTTATTATATTTCTATCCCGCCTTTTTTCCTGCAGGGAACCCAAGGCATCTTACATAATCCTCCTCTCTATTTTATCCTCACAACAACCCTGTGAGGTAGGTTAGGCTGAGGGTCAGTGACTGGCCCAAAGTCACCCAGTGAGTTTCATGGCAGAGTGGGGACTAGAACCCAGTCCAACACTCTAACCACTACGCCACACTGGCTCTTCAGAGGGGTTTTTCCACGTTTTGGTTTTTCTTATTGTGTTGTACTTCTATATACTTCAGGATTCAGCCAAGTATGCTGATATCTCCCTGTTCTTTCTCAGTGACCCAGTTTGGCTCCAATCCTGTTGGCACTCCACCACCTGAGTTCGCTGTTAGAAGGAATAATAGAATACAGCCATATATTTACATATTATCCATTTCACAGATGAAAATACAGACATGGTTGCAATTTACTTGTTCTTATACCGTACCAAGATTCACTATGAAAGGCCTCCCCCACCCCTGTTCATCCAGCGAAGCCAATTCTGACAGCAGTTGCCCTGTGGGTTAAGGTGGGCTATGAGCTACCTTCCATTCTAAACCCCTCAATTCTTATACCCTGGCATTTTCCTCTCTGTTTATCCTATGGAGAGGGGAGCGGTCCCCTCTAGTGAGCCAGTAACTCCTGACATGTCCTACAGTGATCCCCCTATTGTATTCAAAGTTGGGCAATACCTTTATTAGGAATTTTGGTTGGTCATAAGGTATCCAACTATGCATGTTGGTACTTTAAGAGTTGTATGATGATGCGGTTGCTAGAAACTTAATAGTGCAGCATTTGGTGTAGATTTTAGGATTTCAAGAGGTTAGAAACCAAGAACTGTTGAAAAAATGTGTTCTAGAATTCCAGAAATGACCAAAATACAATGAGGAGCCACCTTTGGTGGTGGCTCTCTTTGCCTCCTCACCTGGTCAGGGGACCAGGAGTGGTAAAGCAACATCCTCCAGTCCTGAGATCTCTGACCCGTGCTGTTGTGCTTGTTGGTGATTGGGAGGGTGGGGAAGAGTGAGAATTGATTTACTCAGAAGTAAATGCGACTATGTTTAATGGGAGTTACTCCCTAGAAATTTTATACGTTTGCAGCCTAAGAGCATATTAGGTTATTATACTCTACAATACCCTCCCACACTCTCCCGTACCAGTGTGCCATGTTCAGTTTGCAGTTAATCGGAAAATACTTAAGCTGCCATATGGCTTTTTGATGGTCTCAGGCACTCCATCCTCTCCATCTGAATTTGGGCCTGAAAGACCAAGGAAAAGTGTGGGTGCATGGAGGGTAAGTCGTAAGCAAGTACAACTTGGGACATTGCACAGTTCTGTCCTGAAAGCAAGCAAGAGCTTGCCTTCTATAAAATTAGCTTGCCTTCCATAAAATTTAAATTATAGTAATTATTTCTAATTATGTACATATATTTGCATAAAGCAGCACATGCAAAATTGTGCTTTTTTTTTTTTGTCCTATGGGCCTTAGCCCCATATCTTTTAGATACCTAGCATTGCCCTTGCCCATGATTCATCTGAAAACCAAACCACGTAACCTTTTATGCAGCACTGCTGCTAGCAATGGTAGCCTTTGAAACCGAGCTACCATACACCTGGATCCAATGACCAAGGAGTGAGTCCCAGTGCTCTATCTGAGGATCCTTAGTTCAAGTGATTCACACATCAAAAACAATCCCCTGCTTTCCTTCTTTCCCTGGAGTGTGAACTCCATGCTCCAAACCCTAGACCTGGAAGTAAAGACAGCCAGTGTGGCGTAGTGGTGAGAGTGTTGGACTGGGACTCGGGAGATCCGGGTTCTAGTCCCTGCTCAACCATGAAACTCACTGGGTGACTTTGAGCCAGTCACTGACTCTCAGCCTAACCTACCTCACAGGGTTGTTGTGAGGATAAAATGGAGAGGAGGAAGATTATGTAAGCCACCTTGGGTTCCTTGCAGGAAAAAAGGCAGGGTATAAATATAATAAATAAATATAAATAAATAAATAAACAAAGCATCTCAGCCAGTATATCTCCCCTCACCCACCGACCCCTTGACGTCACATTGTGTTTACTATCTAGCATAACAAACAGTACGAGTGCCCTTTCTGAGTTAGCAGATGTGATGTCTGCTAGTGCCTTCCTTCCTTAACATTCTCGCATTCTTGGAGGTTTATTTGGGGGCATTAGTTCCAGATGCTAAACTTGCATATGCAGGTTTGACATTTCAATAGCCAGTCATCTGCAAATATCATTTATTTCAGGCATTTCTCATTTTTATTTTATTTTCCATTATAATAATTCCTTTAAAATATTTCTAATGCATTGTGAAGGTCTTCTCACCATAAAAAAAAAAAAAGAGGAGGGGGTAAAATGATCTTCAGTGACCGGCAATCCATTGGCTATCTGCTTCTAATTCATGTGCTCTGCTTGATAACATTCATTTCAAATGCTTGGCAATCCACATGCCTGCCTTTTAAGAGGAAATGGTGGAGACGAGAAAGACAGGGGGGATGTTCCACTTCATTATGATATTGTAAATCAGCTACAACCAAGTAGTTAAACTAATAAATAGCTTTGAAAATCCAAGCAGTTGGGGGTTATCCTTTCGCTATGTAAGCTAATGTTGCACAACAAAGTAGCTTCCCCCCCCCCTTCCTCTGAGCTTCTGTTGCATTGTAACAAAAAGAGGAACCAGTTTTCTGGACATGTTGCAGGTTTTATTCGGTAATGCACCATCGGAGGAGGCTGGTAGAGAATTCTTTACTATAACAAACAAAATGTGGCCCAAATCCCTCTTTCCCTGTTACACAAAAGAAAGAGAGATAGTTCTGCGACAACACAGTCCCTTACACTTTAGGACCAGGCGCAAAAACCCTTCTCAGGCTAAGCATCAACACTTAAAAACCTGAGGGGAGGGTCAAATGAAACCTTTCCCCTACTACTGAGGGAAAAGATTAATTCTGGTTAAGAATCTATTTTTAAATTTATGATGCGGTGGGTACAAAGGTGTGTGTGTAGATTTCAAAGTAAAGCAGGTTAATAACGCCAAGCTGACACGTAGGATTTGGGTAGCAAACAAAATAAAAATAAGTTTATTTTAATTCTCAAATCTTAGTTCCAGAAAATAACTTAAACCTGACTACACCAAACACTGTATTATTAACTTAAGTCCCTATAATGCTAAATACTTTCACTCCTCAGACAAGCACTGATTTCTCTCAAAACTCCTGACAAGACACGAATAACCCAACTAACCTAACTCCCAAACTCTCTAACACTCCCAACACACTCTAACCACTCAAAACTAAAAACTGACATCACTCAAACACTCCTTATATACTCCTCCCCCCACCCTTTCCAAGATATCACAAACCACACCCACTCGGTTCAACATTCTAGACACACTAAACATACTAATGCAGACATACACCAGGGAACTGAATTGTGGGGTTACGCCACAAGTTCTTCTAAACATAAGCAATTAGAAACGGTAATGGATGACAGAACTTCAGCAAGGGCTCAAAAGCATCTGGGTCTGGCTCAACCACCCAGCTTCTCCACTATTGACCTGCAGGTGGCTCTGTTCTGATTGAAATTTGTAGGGCTTACCCACCCCCAGCTGGCATCAAGGGTAGGCATGGTTGGGCACCTGCAAAAGGACCACACTCCTGCAGTGGCCCACTGACAAGTCCCCTGGACTCGCTCCTCTTCTTCACCATCACAACCCGCTTGTTCACCTACCCCTCACTTTGGCTCAGACAACGATGGTGGTGAGAAGGAGGAGCAGCGGATGCCACTGCCTGCTTGCTCCCTGGCTCTCTGCCTCTCAAGCAATCTAATGGTAGCAACAATGAGAAAAGAGGATGAGGAGCAATAGCGGCTGGTGACAATGGCAGGGAGAATGTAGTTTCACCAAGGTAGAGAGCCCATTCAGAGTGTTAAAAGGGGATTGGACAAATTAATGGAGAAGGCCATCAATGGCTACTAGTCTTGATTGGCTATATGCTTCCTCCAGTATCAGAGGCAGCATGCCAATTACCCAGTTGCTGGGGAACATGGGTGGAAGGGTGCTGTTGCTCTCATGTCCTGCTTGTGGGATCCCGTGGGCAGCTGGTTGGCCACTGTGTGAACAGAATGCTGGACTAGATGGACTCTTGGTCTGATCTAGCATGGCTCGTCTTACATTCTTAAAACCTGGAGGTAGCACTAGCAGCCAGGTGTCCTACTTTACATAGGGCAGCCCACTATTTTGGAAAGCTGACAGAGGGCAGTCCTTTATTTTAAGAGGTGTCCAGTCCAAGTCTGGTTTAAAGTCAAAGAATCATAAGGGGGCAGATTGGGGCCTTGACATTGCCCATCCACAGTTGGCATCTGGGCAGCAAACTGAGCAGGCACACAGGTCACCTAGTCAGTCTTCTCCAATACGGTGAGATGTGTCACATTTCTATTTAAATTATAGTTATTCTTTCTAAATTTACACCTATATATGAATATGCATATGCAAATGTGATACAAATTGGTGTCTTCTTTTACCCTCTCTTTTGGTGATGAGTCAGCGGCCATGCTACTTGCCACACTTCTCTATGGTCCCCAGGGATGGGGACTCGGACTCGAGGACTCGACTCGTGAGTCGGACTGAGTCCCCCCTCTGACTTGACTCGGACTCGAGTCCCAATATTTTTAATGGGACTCGAGACTCGAGACCAAGGACTCTTCAACATCCCTGGGCTGTGCCAGAAGGAGTGGAGAGGAGCGTGGTTGCCGGCGAAGAGCGCATGGAAGCGAGGTGTGCCGCTGCTCGGCCACTATGGACGGCTACCAGGAGTGCAGCCCCAACAGTGTGTCAAGATTTATTTTGATTGATGTGTTGCGTACTTGGGAGAGGCAGAAGAAGGACCTGAGATTACTCTGTGTGGCTGCTCTGAGTGTGTTTCTGGTTCCAGCAAGTTCATCACCAGTGGAGCGGGTGTTCAGTGAGGGTGGAATTGTGATGAGATCTCACCGTTCCAGAATGGGGGCCAAACATTTAGAAAAAATCATGTTCCTCAAATGCAACATGGATAAGTTTTAGGAAGTACAGCAAGTTTATTTTTTAAAATCATTTTTCTAAAATGCAACCTTTCAGACATTTTGGGTTTGGCTGCCTCTGCCTGCCTGGTCTCTTCTTGACCAGTTCAACAGTTGAATTGTCCAAGACAAAGGCCTCTGCCTGCCTGCTTTGGGGTTCCCTGCCTCCTCTGCCTGCCTGGTTATTTTGGGTTTTTCTGCCTGGTCTGTTCTTGCCTAAATCAGTTGCAGAGTTTTGAAATCTGAAGTAGCCTTATTTTGTTGGGGAAAAACCCCATTGATTTTAATAGGGACTCGTGGAGTCAGCTTTGGGAATGACTCGTGACTCGTGACTCGTGAGTCACCATTTTGGACCAAGGACTCAGACTCGGACTCGAGACTCGGGTCCAAAGACTCGTGACTTGACTCGTGACTCGAGACCAAGGACTCTTCAACATCCCTGATGGTCCCCAATCTGCCATAAATGTTTCTGGGTAGCTTTTAGTTTTTACTGAGGGCCAAAACAAATGTGACACAGAATAGCCACACTCAGATTTTCAGATCCCTTAAGAAGAAGAAAAAACCAGCTGGTGGGGGCTCCAATTTTTTATCAGAGCAGCAGTAGAGTGGGAGGTTGTTCAACTCTTTTCTGCTGCACTGTCCTCCAACTGAAATTGCCTCCACCTCTAAAGATGCTGTTAGCCCACTAGAGGAGGAAGACAAGAAGACTAATAGTGTGGGGAGAGGGAGGCTGATTGGGGCAACAGCTTGAGAGGAAGTTAAACACCCACACACACACATTTATCATGAGCTGTCATTCTGCAGTCCTAATCCTGCAAGGATCTCTACATCTGCAAGCACAACCCAGCAAGCCCCCCTATGGCCCCTATGACTAAAACCTGAAAAATGCAATATTATTATTATCATCATCATCATTATTACTAACAGTATATCTAAGCAGATTCCGGAGCAGTGAACAGTAAAAAGACAAAAACAAATAAAAGAAACAAAAACAATACATTGAAAACAAAGTAACAATTATAGTGGTGGTTGGAGAGCAGAGAAGGCTTACTGGAACAAGGAGGTCTTCAGCAGGCACCAAAAGCAGCACAATATAAAACATAAGCTAAAAACTATTTACTTACAAAAACAATTTAAAACAATCAACAATAAAAATCCCAGGACCAGTTAAAACCTTATCATATGCTGTCAAATGCCTGAGAGTAGAGGAACATCTTAACCTGGCACTGAAAGGATGACAGTGTTGGTGCCATGCAGACCTCAATGGGGAGAGTGTTCCAGAATCAGGGGGTCACCACTGAAAAGGCCCTCTCCATTGCTGCCATCCTTCAAACCTCCCTTGAAAGTATTGAAAGAGAGTGCCTTAACTAAGGCAGAAGTGGGGAACGTGTTGTTAGACAACTACCGGCACTCATCATGTGATTTTTTTTTCATGGTGAATCCATGTGATGCACATGTGCTGAGGACACAGCCAATCTTGACTTCATAGCATATGTACACGTAGTGAAAAGACATGTCTGCCACCATCACATATTACAATCTACATACAGTTTTCACACATCTGCCTAATGGAAGAGCTTTTCACATAGGCAAAGCTTAATGTCTGGTGTGGGCCTCAGTCAAACTTAGCTCTGGATTTCTTTAGCTGCACATTTGCCCTGCCACAGAACAGAAAGACAGAAGCTGATAAATTAAACTGAAGGAAGCCATCCTGTCAACTCTCACCTCAGCCTTTTCACCTCCTCAATCTTCGAAGCAAGCAAGCATAATTGAGCAAGTACTTTGCTTCAGTCCTGCTTTCTAGTCTTAATCTTCCAGCTTCCACACACACACCCTGTTCAATTGACCATCAGAGAAGCAGGCAGAGGGTGCCTTAATGAACCACAAATTTTGCTCAGATCATTAGCTGCCCCAGAAAGAAAGTTAATGAACCCTGCATGTATAAAGACAAAAATCAAGTTTTCCTTTAATGGCCTCCATACCAAGAGTATCATTTTAGGTTAGTCTAATCCCTGGATGATTTACTTTTGAGTCCCATCTTTTCTTTTTCTTTTTTGCAGTCAGTGGTGGAGAACATCTGTTCATTAAGTGTACACGGACAATGTTCGGAGACAGTGTGGAGGGATTGATGGCGAAAGCCTGGAGATAGAACATAAGCCATCTATTTCAAAAAAGACTTGCAAGGGAGGAGAAGTGGATTTAGATTTCTTTCTTACTTTCTTACTTTCTTTCTTTCTTTACAAGTATGAGAAAGGGATACCTCTTGCTGAACATTTTGCACCCCTGGGACAAGTTGGAGAACTAAAATTGAGAAGCAGCAGTAGCCCATAATAAGAGCCAAAACAGGCAATACTTTAAATGTGTGTCTAGCAGCAATGTCTCTCCCCCCCCCCCAGTTTTACTCTAGAGTAGCTGCAGGGTGGTGAGCTGGGTCTTAAAAGCCCCCTGTTCCACACACACTAGGGTCCCAATCTGGATGTCTGTTTTGGCCATAAGAATAGCTTTGCCTATGTTTCTACATGCATCAGGAGCTGTGCTGAAATAATATGGTGGAGGAGTAACATGAGTCCTTTCCCTCCACCACACAGATAACCTGTTGTATAGCCAATGCCTCCACAGGAACACCTGATTATTTGGGGCCCTGTTTGTACATTTTCTCCTCACCCCTTTGTATTGAGAAGGACAAATTGTGCAAACAAGTGTTTGTGTGGAGGCCTCAGCTCACACAGAAGATTATCTGCCTGGTGGATAAAACTCCACATATGAATGTAAGAAGAGCCATGCTGGATCAGACCAAAGGCCTATCTAGCCCAGCCTTCTGTCCCCACAGTGGCCTACAAGATGCCCCAATGGGAAGCCCACAAGTAAGACATGAGGGCACTAGCACCCTTCTGCTTGTGTTCGCCAGCAACTGGTGTACATAGGCATATTTCCTCTGATACCGGAAGTAAGATATAGCCATCATGGTTGGTGGCCATTGATAGCCTTATCCCCCATGATGCTATTTCAGCATTGGGTCCCAGTGAACGTATAAACTGGAAGTGTGAGTGTTTGAAGGAACATGCTGCATACTATTGTATATTAATTTGTCTAACCCATGCTGAGCCAAACCAGCATCTTTAGGACAGGGCAGGTGTCAAACTCAGTTCCTGAGTCAAGTTGGAAGAGCAAGATGGAAGCTGAAGCAGAGGCAAAAAATAAAATAAAATAAAAAGGTCAGTCTTCATGGGGAAAATAAGAAGGCATAAGGGCAATGGTGGCATAGACAGTGCCACTGGGAGAGCAAGGATGGGCAAACTTCCACCCAGAAAACTGACTTGCCCAGTGTTTTCCCCTCCACAGAGCTAGGGACCATAGCTCAGCTGTAGAGCACATGCTTTGCATGCAGAAGGTTCCACATTCAATCCCTGGTATCTCAAGCTAGGGTTAGGAAAGATTCTTGCCCGAAACCCTGGAAATCCGCTGCCATTCAGTGTCGACAACACTGGGCTAGATAGACCAATACTCTGACTCCATGTATGGCAGCTTCCTGTGTTCCTGTGAGTGGTGGTTCATAGAAGAACAATTCAGTTGTGTCTAGGTTTCCCTTATTTTATTATTTATTTATTTATTATATTTATACCCTGCCTTTTTTCCTGCAAGGAACCCAAGGCGGCTTACATAATCATCCTCCTCCTCTCCATTTTATCCCCACAACAACCCTGTGAGGTAGGTTAGGCTGAGAGTCAGTGACTGTCCCAAAGTCACCCAGTGAGTTTCATGGCTGAGCGGGGACTAGAACACGGATCTCCAGAGTCCCAGGCCAAGACTCTCACCACTATGCCACACTGGCTCTTATATCTATTAGGGGAGGGCTGTAGCTCAGTGGTAGAGTGTATGCTTTGCATTTGCATGCATAAAAGGTCTCTCATCCAATCCCTGGCATATCTAGGTAGAATTGGGAAAGACTGAGCAAAAAAGGCTGCCACTCAGTTCCTGGAGAGATGCTGTCCATCAGCCTAAACCAGGGGTGCTGTACCTCTTTCAGCCAGAGGGCCAAGTTCAATTTTCAGAGAAGCTTTTGGGGGGGCGCATGCCAGTGGTGGGTGGCGCTAAAGGCAAAAGGGAAGGGCCAGGGGCAAAGGGAGTGGGGCCAAAAATGCCAGCATATTTTAGCTTATAGATTTCATAGAGTTGGAAGGAGCCTACAAGGCCATCGAGTCCACAGGGCCGGCGCTACCGCTAGGCAGGCCCAGGCGGCTGCCTAGGGCGCGTGGCAGAAGAGGGCGCAGAAATGCTGCGCTCCTTCCTCGCCGCCAGCGCGCTCCTGGCCCGCCTGCCGCCTCCGCCGTGCCTCCCCCCCGCTGCCACCGCTGCACCTCCCCCCCCCGCATGCGCCCGTGCCCGCCGGCCAGCCAGCCAGCCAGCCAGCCACCTACCTTCACGTCGCTTCCGGAGCCCCGCTGGCGTTGTTTTGGCGGGAGGAACCAGGGCAACAGGGCTTAAACAGCCCTGTTGCCCTGGTTTCCCCAGCAAAAAAAAAAGTGTGGGGGTCCCATCGCGTCACTTCCTCCTCCTCGGAGGAGGAGGAGGAGGCGGCGGCAGCAGCAGCAGCAGCCAGCAGCCAGCAGCGGGGGGGGGGGGTAGGTAGGTAGGTAGGTAGGTGGTGGTGGTGGCGGCGGCGGCGGCACGGGGGGGTTGCAGAGCAGGGCTGCTTTGCTCCGGAGCCCCCCCCACGGCACGAGAGGGGGGGCGCTAAATATAATTTGGCCTAGGGCGCCAAACAGCCCTGCACCGGTCCTGCGAGTCCAACCCCCTGCTCAATGCAGGAAACTAGAGGAGGGGTCTCCCATCCAGGTAATAACCAGGCATGACCCTGCTTAGCTTTCCATGCTCAGACAAGCTGAGCCAGCATAAAGCTCTTACTGCCAGTAACTACCTTTTAGAATGGGGAAAACTCAAAACTCTGCTAAACCCAGGAAACCATTGGTGGTTGGGGAAAAGGGTCGGGGCTTGGAGGAAAGGGCAAGGCCATCTGGGAAACCCTGGAGGGCTGGCTTGGGACTGCAGTTTGGCCAGATTTGGCCCATGGCCCTGAGGTTCCCCACCCCTGTTATAGACAATATTAAGCCAGATGTACCCATAGTCTGGATCAGTATAAGGTAGTTTCTGATGTTTATTTCTCAAGGTATTTCTGAGACAGCTTGGAATCTGCAGTTATTATCACCTTTTTCTGCCACCCTTTTGAAAGCTGCAAAACCGGCAGAAATTCGACATGTGAACACTTTCCATCGATATATTTCAGTTTGGAAAGGCACAACATGTGACACAGAGCCCGTCCTGCTCAAAATCTGCTTTGGCCATTCTTCCTCTCTGCCATTTTTTCCCCCTGGTGCTGCCACTGGGTGGTGGCGGCGGCAGCTTTTGTCGCTCAGACCAGTGAGCAAGTTTGTTCATAGCAGTCTGGTAGTAAGTAATATGTGGCCCACCCTAATCTGTTGCTGTTCTTATTCAGCTTTCTTCCCAATATCCCTGCTGTTCCCACCGCCACCGCTTGCCTTTTGACCAACTTTTTAATGGTAGTGCACAGGTTGGCCTGTTGCCTGACATCAGGTTCCAGTTTCACTGCAGGCTTTAATGGAACATAAATTAAAATAAGAAACCATGAAGGGATGGCTCTCCGTTACCCTTCGTTTAAAAGAAGACAAAGGAATCTGTTGGGGAAATAAAGAGCTACTCTGTTTATGAGAAATCTGTGGCCTGCAAAACAAATCCAGAGCCTTGGAATATCTTATATTAGCCAAATTTGCCTCGACTTACACTATATTAAAACTGATCAGCAGAAGCAATGATGACAGACACCATGTTGTTCCTTTCCAGAACTGCAACAGCATGATAAACACATGGGAAGTAATTGAATATTTTTCACCTTGTTAAACTACTTAACAAGCTACTTGATTGCATATTGTACCTTTAAAAGACAGAAATCAGGGAGTAAGTTCCAAGAGTGATATTTCTCTGTGTGATGAGAAGTCGGCAGAATGATGGAGGCTGTGGGAGGATGTGCAAAGCCGGCAACTTTGTAAACTTTTAATAGTGATTACTTTTTAGCACCCTTCAGAAGCCTAAACAGAATTTGGGTACTATTTATTTTAAAAAAGAAAAGAACAGAAACTGATCTTGGACTGTTTTATACAACAAATCCAGCCTCATTTCTTAAAAGCATAGTATATTATCACCATTATCCCTGCAATCTACACTATGGTCAACCCAATGTCAGTGGGCCTTAGGTACAGATTGGCTTTTTATCGGGAGATTTGCTTTCCTATAGCAAAATGAAGATCCGTGATCAAATACTTCAGGGGCTTCAGATGCTAGGCTGCAATCTGAAGCACTCTTGCCAGGCAGTCAGCCCTTTTGAAATCAGTTGGATTTTGATCTAATGTTTAGGATTGTGCCAAAGATCCCAGATTCGCGAATTGCCGGGGGTACCTATGGAAGCAGGCTAGTTTCTCACTAAATGAATAGGCAGAATAGTGGCTGCACATTTGCCTCTTATCTCGGGTTCTACAGGGGCTAGAGACTTGTGTTTTTTTAATGCAAGCTGGCAATCTGGAGATTATGGCTCATCCCCGGGCGGTCAACTGCACTTCCTTGCCCCTTTCTCTGGATTCCCATGAGCATGGATGAAATTTAAAATGGCTATCCTCATAATGTGACAGCCATCTCTCCCTTTCATCACTTTCCCAGCCTTTGTGGGTGAAAGCACAGGGTTTTAAGGTGCTTCCACGTACCAACATTAACAGTCCAGTCCTAAACATGTTTACCAGGGGGGTGAGGTTAAACCACAAAAAGCCAGGGGGTGTAAGGAGTGCATCTTCCCTTGTGATTCTGGGACTGGCAGGGATTGTCCTTACGAGTCACACCCCCGCACACTTCCCAGATGGGTGACGTTCCTGTGTTCTATCCCCACCTCACCTGTGGGCTGTGGGAAACAACTCATTGGTTCACTTTAAATTAAAGTGAACTCAGCCAGGGGCCCATACCAGGTGGAGCAGGATGGGAAGTCAGTGATTTGCATAGTCACAGTCAGTGAGGGAGCCCGTCAGACTAGTTTGCTTTACGAAGCAGGTGCTCCTGCAGGCTACCAAACCGAGGACCTAACAGGCTGTGGCGGTGCCTGGCTGGGCCTGCCAGAAAGCCGACCTCACTGTCCCTTCCAGGCCTGTGTTCTACCATTTGCCTTTGCAGCCACTCCCAACTGAGCTTGATGGAATCCCACCCCCAGGTTTAATTTACTGACCTCCCCTGGCTGGGCCTCGCCTGCCCGTGTTGCGGGGAACTGAAGAGTAGCGATAGATGGAGGCAGGTGTGTGGAGCACAAGGCGCTGTTGCCGCTCTCAGAATGGAGCTATGTTGGCATGCTGCGGCCTGCTACTACTGCTTTGCTTTACGAGGCAGGCGCTCCCACAGCACCGGGTAAACACAAAGACTTCCCACCACCACTCCCGTGTTTAATTTACTAACCTCCTGTCCTGTCCTGAGCTTTGTCCATGTGGCTGGACAGAGATAGCCCTGCTGAAAGGCCACCCTCATGACGGCTCCTCCTCCCTCAACTGTCACCACCAGCAGCCATTCCAGCAGGCTGAGAGGAGGGAGAAGAGAGGGAGCGCAGGGCCATTCCACCAGCCCTGCCAGGAGTATTCATTAATATTCCCCCTCCTTCCCTCCCCATTCCTTTTTCCTTGTGTGTCGTGTCTTTTTAGATTGTAAGCCTGCGGGCAGGGACTGTCTTGTTAATTGTTGTAAATCGCCCAGAGAGCTTCGGCTATTGGGCGGTATAAAAATGAAATAAATAAATAAATAGATGGAGCAGGCACGGCACAGCAGCTCTCAGAATGACATTGTGACTGGAATCCAGGGGTGGGCAGTTGCACCCCCTTGCCTCTATGAGTGGATGCCCCCATACTTCTTGGTCCCTTGAAGAGCCACTACCACATTATGCAGAGGTCAACCAATCATGCTTGCGGCCTAATCAGCACAGCTGTATGTTACATGTGTTCCTAAAACATATGTCTGTATGCTTCCAGTTGGCCAGGAGTTTTTGCTTTCTCCTGCACCATAAAGCATCTTATTGCCTTAACAACTTCATGGAAGTGGTTGAGATGGCTGGCAGGGCCCAGCCTGCACTCTGCGCTGAGGGGTGCTTGGTAGACAACAGCAGGCGCAGATGCCTTTAGGCCAAGGTATGTGCTCAGTCAAACCATTGACAACGTCCTGGGACCTAAAGGCTGCAATCCTGTACAAACATACCTAGGCATAAGTCTCACTGAACTCAATGCACCTTACTTCTGAGTAGAGATGGTTAGGATTGCACTGTATGGTGACCGATAATTAAGCTGGGAGATGTGGATTAATTTCCAGATGTCCAGTGAACATGAGAGTAATTAATCCATTTTTCCTAGATTAATTACAAAGCAGATATGAGGGTGTTCATCCATCCCTAATTCTGAAAAAGCCACCAGAAGCAAATAATAATAATAAATAAAGGGCCTAGAAAAATAACAGAAGAATCAGGAGACATTCTCTTGCTTTTCAGAAGCTGTTATTTATCCTGGAGCCCTAAGCAAGACACTAGTCTATAAATCCAACATGGAAATACTAATAATGCAGTCTGGAGTGAGAATTTGTATTATATCAGTGTCTTTGTCATTATAATAGCAAAATATCTTATGTACAGGAGCACAATACACTGCATTTTGCCAACATATTGCATTGGCCACTAATCTGTTGAGAAGGTCATGTACACATTTTCGATGAGCTTTTATTATTGCTTTCTGTATTGTATTGATAACCCAGTTTCTGACCCAGTCTCTTATTCACCATTCTTTCTGAATAGTAATTGAGGGTTGGTTTTTATATATAATCAAATCCTTTTTTAAATTATTATTGTTAATGCCAATGAGTAGCATTTTATTTTCCTTTAATGTCTAGGCAGGGTGATTTATTAGAAAGTATTTTTACCCCCATCTCCTCTTGTCAGATCAGGTATTGAAGCACTGCTGTATCATCTTCCTGGGCTTTTAATAATTGTTTGCCAAAAATATATATTAAAAAACAGAGCTAATCATGGTGCATTGTGTTTATACAACCAGCAGCAGGAAACACATAGTCAGGAGAAATGACCACATCTTTAATGTAGAAAGCTGTCTGAAATTTGAGGCCCAATCTTGACCCACATTTGCCAGCTCAGCATTATATACCATTTCCTTTCCTAATAACCCTATCTTGGATGACATTTGTGGAAAGGCGTTATGTAGATATTATAAATAAATAAATGACAGGTCTTCTGGTTGTTCCTGAGAAACCATTTATATGGATTGAAAAAAAAACAAGATACTTCTTGTGTCCTGCCTCTCCTCCAAGAAACTGGGTGGCACTCATAGTCATTCGGTTATCTGTGATGACGTAGATTAGACTGAGACAGTGACCACATACAACAGGGACGGGCAACTGTGGCCCTCAAGATGTTCTGGCCTACAACTTTGATCAGCCCAAGCCAGCATAGCCAATGGTGAGGGATGATGTAAGTTGCAGGCCCAAAAATACCTGAAGGGCCACAAGTTGCCAACCCGACATACAATGTTGACAGCATGTTTACTTGTTCGGTTGGGCTTACTCCCATGTAAGCATACCTAGGTTTGCAACCTGACTCTGTGTTTTCCTCATCCAAACCCAAGATTCTAGACACTGTACAACACTTTAGCAGTACCCCCCATTAAACAATGGCCTGGTTCAGATGTAACACTAAACTAAGTGGAGTTTATTGTTACATCTGAACTGGACCAAACTGTGATTCATTTAAACAATGTTTTATTGAAATAAGCCAAGATCAAGCCAAGGTTCAGCTTATTTTTTAAAAAAAAAAAATCTGGCAAATAGCCCAAAATTCTGGTTTATGGTCTTGGCTTGTTTGGATAAGCTGCAGTTTAACCTAACCACAGTTCCCAGTTTGGCCATAGCAATAAACTGCAGTTAGTTTAAACCAGGAAGTGGATGCTTCCAATCTCCTCCTTGTGACTATGCTGGAGGAGAAGAGAGGACAGAGGAGCACTTGTGTACGATGCTGGATCAAGCTCATTCATGTAATGCTAAATGATGATTTATGATTCATTTATGTCTGAACTGAGCCAATATCTAAGTTGCTCCATCACCATGTAATAGTCTGAACAATGCAGGTCTGATCTTGGAATATTTTCATTTAAGAGGTCTGAATGGTCAAATTAAAAACTTGTACGGGTCTTTTCTTCCAAAAGGCTTGCAGCCACATGGGACAGACTAACATCAATTTATAACATTCCAGACCAAGCATTAACACTTTATCAGTGTGGGAGAGTTCTACTCATGTTCAAGCAAACGCAAGTAGAACTCCTGTGCAGACCTTGACGCTCAACATGGCAAGGTTGGAAATGGGGGAGCGGGGGCAGCACATATTGGGATGTAGGGGGCATGGCCAGTGTGTGTGGTCGTGTGGCCCTACTCCCATGTTCCCCAAGCTTATTAAGGCTTAACACCTGATCAGGGCTGAAGTGAAACTGATGATGCTGACTTACCGTGCAATCCTATGCATGTCTACTCAGAAGTTAGACCTGTTGAGTTCAATGGGACTTAGTCCCATGTAAAAGTGTATAGAATTGCAGACGTACAGCACAACTCTATTTATCTACTCAAAGGTTCCATTGAATTCAATGGGGCTTACTTCCAGGTAAGTAGGCATAGGATTGCAGCCTCAAGTTTTCAAGGTTCAGCTTTATTTTTTAAAAAAATCTGGCAAATAGCCCAAAATTCTGTCTTTTATACACACAAAAACTCAGGTATTTGGCGTGGTAGTTAAAAAGAAAGAAAGCAAATCTGAGACTTTTTTTTTCTTGTTGGTTGGCCACCCTAGAGTCAAATCTGAGACATATGACTGCTAAGAAGAAAGACTGCTTTGTGAATCAGCTCATACTGAATTAAGATCAAGGGAAAGAGTTCCATGGGATAGAAATTATACCCTAAATTGTCATCCCACTTTTTTTAAAGGGAATGAGCTTGTTATTTATGCAACAATTTAATGATTGTTGGTGGGTGGGGGGAGAGAGAGAGACTTGCTCCATGTGAGACCCTGCATGCTCTCAATTATATTTTAACGCATGCAAGTCATTCTGAATATTCTGACCCCTCAAAGGAAAGCTTCCCTATTCTGCCTGTGTTCATTATAGGCCTTTGTGCGCCCATTTGAATAATGTCAAATCTTTATTTCCACAGGACAACGTCATGCTTAACCCTTCAGCATAACTGGAATTGTAACTCGCACACTAAGAATTCATTGAAATGATCTGGGATTTCAGCATAAATTCCCTTCTTCTTACTATCTCTTTATCAGGAAGTAGTTCATTACTTCTTTGTTAGCATAGGGACAGCATTGGCACCTGGCATCCATGGGCACCTGGCATCCATGGGCAACTGCTAAGAGGCCCGGCCCTGGCAGGACCCCTTGCTACTGTCAGGTATTACGATCTGCATTTCCCATATGAGGCTGTTTTCCCTATCCTGTCTTACTATCCAAGAAAAGAAGATACAACTGAGCATATGCAGAATGGTTTTGCCTGACCACAGAATTTGCCTTAGCCAGTTGTCATTTTTCTGAGGTTTAGGTATACTGCCATCAGGTTGCCATTATGTTTTGTTTTGGTACCGCTTGTTTCTTATTTCTATCAGTGTTTCTATGCTTTTGATAGCTCTATGAGAGACAATTGAGGTGGGGGGATCACATCTCGAATTCCTACCTGCCATGGAGCCTTTAAATGGTGTCAACTCCATCTTAGGAAGAGTTGAACTTCTATTATAAGTAAGGGGTGATTCAATAGTAATATTTGTGTGCGGTGATGCCTCATGATTCTCTGCATAATGGAACATATATAAACCTTAATCAAGTGTGAAGGAGATACATTTATTCCTTTAGTTATTAGGCATGCCTAAATAAAAGATAACTTTCTTATTCAAGTTCATTGTAAGAAAAAATAATATTCCATCAAAGTGGTCTTAGGCCACCTAAAAGGGCTCCCCTTGCTGTTGCTTTAGCCACTAATCATCCGGAAACAATTCAGAGGGACAGAGCCATCAGGAACTGGCTTATCACTGTTGGCAGCAAAAAGATTATCATAATCCCCCCCCCCATGAAACCATTGGGAGAGAGGTCAAGTGGCTAAACAGCTTTCACACACACTCTAACTCTTGGCAAACCTTAACCCCCACAGAGTATATACATCTTCAGGGGGAATCCCACCCACTCCCCAAAAAAGAGCATGGATCATCGCTAGCCATTAACTTCAAAATGAGCGATTGGACGACACGATGGTCTTTGTAGAAATAGCATGAGGAGCTATGGCAGAGCATCCAAAGATTAGCTAATGACTGGAAATGGCTGGAATCAGCTTAAGAGAGAGAGGAATGTACAATATTCAACTTTTGATCATTGCTTTATGAACATACCCTGGCTTCTTGTTAGGAACAGGAAAGCATATTTATGAGATCATCTACCATGCAGCTCTACTACAGAAGCTAAGCAGGGCTGGCGTTCAGTGCTGCCAATGCCTAGATGTGGAACAGCCTGGGTTCCATATCTGAACTGTTCAGAGCTCTTTGGAGTCAGAGCAGGGTACAGATATTATTTAATTTATTATGTGTTTGTTATATTGATATCCTGCCTTTTTTCCTGCAAGAAATCCAAGGCAGTTTACATAATCCTCCTCTCCATTTTATCCTCACAACAACCCTGTGAGGCAGGTTAGGCTGAGAGTCAGTGACTGGCCCAAAGTCACCCAGTGAGTTTCATGGCCAAGCAGGGACTAGAACCTGGATATCCCGAGTCCCAGTCCAACACTCTAACCACTACACCACACTGGCTGTATATAAGAAATCAGGTGGGTTGGTTACTCTTTAACACATTTGTATCCTGTGTAGAGGGGCTATTGCCCACTGGTAGAGACCTGCTTTGCATGTAGAAATTGCCAGATTCACTCTCAACCACCTCTGGATAAAAGAATCTCAGATGGCAGGTGATGGCCTGAGGCTTTGGAAGGCCACTGCCAGTAAGAGCCGACAGACAGTACTCTGCTAGATGAACCAATGTTCTGTCTCAGAAAGAGGGAGGGTCATAGGGTCATGCTGACTAGCCCTGCCCCCAATAATGGTGTGTCCACCAGCCACACAGCAGCCATGTTTTGTTTTGTTTTGTTGTAATTCAAAAGAGAAAGAAAAAAAGTGAAGGGGCACTACATGCATACTGACCTATTCACGTAGGGTTTCTTCCAGGGGGAATCCTAGACGTGCATAGAGACACTTCAATGGCCACCAAATGTGCAACCAGTGAAAAGCATGGTCAGTACATGTGCACATTCAACACAAGCAGTGGTTCATGTGAATCCTCCCAGTATTAATCAGTTGGGGGGGGTGTTCTACAACCCCATTCCATGCTCTGAAAAAGCACACAGAAGGAGCTGTGGGGCTGCGTTGACTAGCCCCATCCACTGCCAGTACCATGCACTACCTCCCCTGATGAACGTCTAGTGGATGTTCATGAGAAAGAGTTCCTCGTGTGAGGGCCCTTACACTTGAGGAGGGATACTGCTCAATCAGGATGCCTCCTTGAGTACAGCAGATCTGCATGCGTTTATCTGTACAGACAAAGAGCTCCTTCCCATAAAGGTTCAGCAGTGGGGGCGGGGGAGACGGCATACAATCCTGGCAGTGGGTGGGGCTAGCCCTCATGTCCCCAAGAATTCCTCTGTGCATATTTTGGTCATATAATGGGAAATGAAGAATATGGACTGTTGCAGCTGATTATACAAGGGAAAATAAATGGGGAAAGAGGTGTAGGAAGGAGGAGGAGGTGGTGGTTGTGGCTGAAAAACCTTAAAGAAAGGATTGGGGGCAATACAGCATCATTGTTTAGAGTGGCCATATCTAAAGAGTGTTTAGCCATGATGATGTCCACCCTCCAGTAGGAGAGGAACGAGAAGAAGATGATTTATTGAATGCATGAAAAAGAAAAACTTTGTGTGAAGCTCTCCTCCTCGCTATCAGTTCTATGTAACTTCTGTCCACATAGATAGGGTGGTAAAAAACAGGTGTGTGTGTGTTTTCAACTCTTCAGTTTTGTTTTATGTGTGGCATGTGAATTCTAATATACACTGATTATTATGATGGCAGAACAGCATGTAGGAGGCAACAGGACCAGCATATTAATTAACCTGTAACTAAATAGTGTGCACTCTTATAGAACCTCCTCTTCAAGCCTCAATATATTTACCTGGACATAATCTATCTATGTAAGTATTATTACACCCTGATGCTCAACACATTTCATAGGAATATATGCCCTTGAATTCAGTGGAACTCACTTCCACATAATCTTTTTACAATTAGGGTGTCTATTATTGAAGGAGCAATGGAAACAGGTATTAAGCTAGTAGTAGCATCCCATTATATTCACAAGCCACTGATATAGTTGTAGGATCATTGACGTGAGAGGGATGCTAGTTAAAGAAATGATATGTGAATTGCCTTTTCGAAAAGAGCAGCCTAATCATGGGGAAGGCTGATGGTCCTTCCTCAAACACCAAATTTGGACTATGACTTATGGGCAACCAATTTTACAGGCTAGGTATAAACGAATCTGTCAATTTCAGTTTCCCATTTTTCCAGCCTTAAATTTAGCTCATCCCAAACTTTTAGAATGTTTCCAATCTTAAATTGGTTTGTCTTGAACTTCAAGAATTTTTTTTAAGTCCGTGTGAAAAGTTGTACACATTTTTGTGTTCCTGTTGCCAAATACATGCATTTTTGTATGCAGTTTTGCCCAGTGTACACATTTTTGCAAGCAATTTGCCTAATAGGATGCATTTTAATGTTATTTTCACAAATATATGCATTTTGTGTGCAGTTTTCCCTAATATATGCATTTTTGTACACATTTTTTGATTGGAGAATTCCATTGCAAAATTTGGAGAAGTGCAAATTTCAAAGGAAAACTGAGTTGCAGTTTGCATACCAGTTCAAAAGTGAGACATTAGGTAAGTTTGCATTAAAATGCAAACCAAGCAAATTTCTCCTTTATCCCTAGTTCAGCCCCTGGGCCACCCAGCCCATTAGGATATGTGGTGACAGCAGGCAAGGTATACAAGTGTGACTTCCTAAGCAATTGCCCCTACACTGGAGGATCATTAGATACAGTATGTATGGGGGGGTGGGATCCAGCCCTATGTATAAAGCAAAACTCCTAGATTATCTGGGACAATGAAAAATCCAGGGGCATGTCTTGACAGCCAGGGGAGTGCTGTATAAAATGTAAAAAAGACTGAATGTTTCTAGTTACTGTGCATTTTATTGATACTGTGTTATTTCCTCCAGCAAACTGCACTTTTAAAACTCTGAAGACTGTATTATCTGCGTAAGCAAGTACAGAGCGGCTACCTGCTGCAGTGATATGATGACAGTCCAAAGAAGTTGCACACAAAGAACCTTTGCTTCTGTTTTTTTCCCCCCTTCTTCATTCAGTCTAGAATAACAGACATCTGAAAGTACTTGCTTGTTGTATGTGAAAAGAAAGTCATCTAGCTACCAGACTCCCTCTGCTGCTATACCTTAATGTTTAGTCTCCACACAAGTTCCTTTTCTCTGTGCTGTAGCAGTTATATCACAAGATCAAACGCTTCCAGCACAATCCACTTTTCTTTTCTTTTTTTATTTATCCAGGCATTTTAAATTCTGCTAGTGGCATCTTCTTCCTTTTTACTTTGTGATTTGATTATACTGTTATTTTTGTCGTGTTTTTAATTCATTTTATTGAGAAAGAAGGGGTAGTATGTTAATATTCCATAGATAGTTGGATGATAGATAGGAGCCCCACTGTGTTCAATAAGATTTACTTCAGGGTAATTGTGCATAGGATTGCAGCGTTAGACTCTGGGTTAATATAACATGGAATACTGATCACCCCTCAGTTCTGTACTTCTCACAAAGACAAAATAGAAGCCCCCACAGGCAGCACTGTATTGAAATTCACTCAAAGAATATGGAAAAGCAGTCCTTTAGCAGCTTGACTACAAGAAAAGATGATTAAAGTGGTAATTAATATATCTTATGTGATCTTAATGCTGAGTCAATTATCTATATTGTTCAGGGCCTGTTCCTGTTGGAGGATATGGGAAGGAGTCGGTCCTATACTGGTTAGGCCGAAGCAGAGGTTCCCCCCTTATGCACAGCCTGGTTATTGAAACTGGTTATCACCACGTGGGTTGCTAAACTCTTGCTAAAAGGCTCTTAAAAGGAAACGGATTGTCCATACAAGATATTTATTAGTTTTACTTACAGTCCATTTATTCGTGTGGGTGTGTCCATCATGTTGGAGCGGGGGGGGGGGGAGGGGGAGAGAGAGAGAGAGAGAGAGAGAGAGAGAGGCAGGAAGTAGGGAGGAGGGCTTACAAAACATGCACCCTGGAGAATTGTTCAATTAACCCTTTCCTCCCACTCTAACTAGTGGTTACATTGCCTTGTTGATTTTAAGCAGGCGACATCACGATTTCCATCAGTTCCTACTTTTGTTCATATTGGCATGGGCAACCTGCAGCCCCTCCGCCTAATTTCAAAACCCCTTTGCAAGTGAACCGTTCAGAACTCCGTCAAGAGCCATCTGTCCCTTCCCCAACTAGGGTGGTGGTGGCCCCTTGTGAATTGCCCAGAAAGAGGGCATGCATCACCAAAAAAAGAGGACGGACGAGGGAACCAATTTGCATTGAAAACTGCATATGCTAATTTATATGTATAGACCAGTGTTCTCCAACCTTGGGTCCCCAGGTGTTTTTGGCCTACAACTCCCAGCATGCCCCAGCCAGCATAGCTGGGAGTTGTAGGCCAAAAACATCTGGGGACCCAAGGTTGGAGAACACTGGTATAGACGCAGATTTAGAAATAATGATTGTAATTTAAATAGAAACACAGTACATCTCCCCATAGTGTGGAAGACGATGAGCAGGTGACCTGTATGCCTGCCTAGCCTACTCAGTCTGCTGTCCAAGTGCTGTTGATGGGGAACTTCAAGTCCCGCCTCGTCCTTCTGATGATTCTTTATCTTCAACCTGGATGAGCCTTCGAACAGAGGCCCTTCAAAATACTGGCCCTTCAAATAGATGTGGACTGGATGGCTCTTCAAACAGAGGATGACTACAAAATCGAGAATGGTCCTGTGGCAGCCCTTCAAATAGAGGAGTGTCCTCTGTAAAAGAGGACACATGGCCACGCTATTTCCAACAGCCCGCAGGGCAGGGAGGAAAAGTGGGGGAGAGAGACAGGGGTGTCAGAGTCAAGACAGAGAAAGAAAAGGGGTGACAGAGAGAGAGAAGGGATGGTCGCACCACTGGTCTTTCCCACCACTTTCTCTTGACTTTCTTCTTCCTTTCTGAGATTCCTTTCTGTTCCTCATTTTTATCACTTTAAGGAACAATAATAGTATTCTTTTGTGGTGGGGGGGGTGGCTCACTGGAGTGTTGAGTACTCAGGAATACAGTAGACTTTTATGTTCTTGGGTACGCAAGTATTACATTTCTGCAGTCCGTACATAAACAGTTGATTAGATGGGATTTCAGTGCAAGAACTAGTAAGAGCAAACACCTTGCCAGAGACACATGTTCCCTCTCCTTTCTCTCCTCTCCCCCACCCCACACTTCTCGGTCCTTGGCAAGCTTTAAAACGTGGAGCAGGTGCAGGGATATGGGTCACCTTGCTGCCAAGTTGGCATTCTCAAGCTACGGGGCGGCAGGAGTGCCGATCCTTCCTTATATTCCTAAAAGGAAGTGATAAGCCCTTCTATATTGAATGTGAGCACTCTACAGACAGGAGGATAGAAGCTTGAGAAGTGAAATCCCTGCAGTGAGGGGATTTGAGGGATTTGGCACAAAATCTGCATTAGGATACTGAGCTCTTTTTCACAAGAGGGGTGGGGGAGAAGGAGCTCACAGACCCTCGCTGAAGAAAAGCATAGATGGTCTCCTGCTACGGCCGCTCTGCCAGGGACACAGGAGAGACAAAACCGAGTGCCTGTCAAAAAGAAGTTATCTCCTTCCTGCGTCTGTCTCAGCACGGAAAATGTATGAGTACAGGTCTTACATGCCAAGATCCTGCAGCTTGTAGTCTTATGCAGTATAGAAATGCTAACGGCATTGGGCCTTCGCGGAGACTAAGATGGCTACATGCTGCAAATCCTGTTATTTGTTACACCATTTTGTAGTGAATATAGGAAGCTGCCTTATGCTGAGCCAGATCCTTGGTCCTTCTAGTCCAGTGTTGTACTGTACTGAAACATGATTCTGTTTGAAACACCAATAATAGCAACAGCATAGAGACATATCCCAGATCCTAGTTGAATTTAGGGATATACCAGAATGATTGTACTTTGGTCTTGGCTCAAGGCACTTTTTTATTGGTTCTGCCCAACAAACAAAAAAAGTCTTAATGCTTCAAGAATGAATTGCACCAACTTTTCTGACACCAAGCGTATTGATATCACAACAGAGTTCTTTAAAAGAAAATGACTGGGTTCACACAACACAATAAGCCATGGTGGCTTACAAGCCATGTTTGTTTCAGAGTGGCTTGTCGCGTTATCTGAACCCGGCCAGAGTGGCTTGTGTGTGGTTAACAAACCATGCTGATGGATTCAGACAACACAACAAGCCACTCTGAAACAAACATGGCTTATAAGCCACCATGGCTTATCGTGTTGTGTGAATCTAAGCTTCAGAAGTAGGGGTTCTCTGTATTGTTTGTGCAAAGTTTGTAGGTGATGCAGTAGGAATGAACTCTTAAATATCCCTTTTGATAAAGACCGTGAGTATGATCCCATTTAAAGAGTAATTCATTGGAAATACATCCTTTTGTACTTGCCTGGATCAATGGGGAGATGAGATCTGGCGCTGAGTTCTCTTTTTGTATCCATATGAATGACACATTGGGTTGGATCCAGATTTACAGCGGATCAACTCTGCTGATGGAAGTGGGCTTCCCTGCCTCCTTCTTCCCATAGCAGCCCCTCCAGCCCCCTGAAAATTCAACACAGAGTCAGGAGACCCTGCTGAATGGGGTGAGCTGTGATGTGGGCGGAGGAAGGATTCAAAAAAAACAGGCAGAGGGACCTTCTGCAAGCAGTTCCTGTCCTGTCGTGGAAGGCAGAACCTGGATACAATCCATTCCAGCTTTTCCGCCCTTCTTTCTATAATAATATACAGCTACTGCTACTTGAGTGTCTTTCGTTTTAAATTGGCATCACTCTTTTGTTTTGGGGGGGGGGAACTTCCCTCCTTATGGTTTTGCAGAGTCCTGCCATATATTCCAGTCAACCTCCTGAAAGTGGGTGTGAGGTCAGGGAATGCAGCCAACAGCCCCGCAAAAGTCAGGGACAAACAAGACGTGAGGTTCAAGGCGTCTTTGCATTTAACATGCAGGTTTTTAAACATGCAAATAGCATCAGCTGGGGGTGGGTAGGCTGATCATTGTCGGGATTCTCCACCTTTCACCAGATTCTCCTCCTAATGCAAATAGCAGATTCAGAGGAGGGTTTTTTTCCTCGGGACCAAACGCAGGGGGGAAGGGTTAAATTCCCCCTCCATGCCTGCTGTGATCCTGATCATTGTTATATGCACACTCAAGGCTGCCATTTGCATTCTAAAAATCCTGCACATTAAATGCAAGGACACATTGAACCTCACACATTAGGATTGAATCCAAA
This sequence comes from Shinisaurus crocodilurus, assembly GCA_021292165.1. NCBI lineage: Eukaryota > Metazoa > Chordata > Lepidosauria > Squamata > Shinisauridae > Shinisaurus > Shinisaurus crocodilurus. The sequence goes on from CM037879.1 coordinate 161,235,032, forward strand.
CTTCTGCCTCACCCCCTCCTCCCCTGGCTGGCAGCCCCTCCAGCGCCTGAAAACGCTACACAGGGAGCCAGGAGACCCTGCTGAATGGGGTGAGGTGAGCTATGGTGAAGAGGGGATCCCTGAAAATCAGGCTCTGGTTGAAGGTCCCTCCCTTCCTGGATCCAAGCCCTAGGAGATACCTATGAGCCAAATTGCATGTTACGCTAATTGCTTAGCATGGGCGGGGGACCTCTTTCAGCCTGAGGGACAAATTCCATTCTGGAGAAGCACTCAGCAGCTGCATTCCAGGCATGGGCGGGGCTGAAGGCAAAGGGGGCGGGGCCAAAAATACACAAATACCAGCATATTTTATCTGAAAGCTCTTACGGCCACTAACTAAGCCTTAGGAGAGGCATTTCCACCTTTTTGAATGGGGGGGAACTGCGCAAAAGCTGTGAAACCACCAAATGATCGGTGGTTGGGGGAAGGGGTGGAGCCAGGGGAAGGGGAAGGGCCATCTGGGGAACCCAGGAGAGCTGAATTAGGACCCTAGGAGGGCCAGATTTGGCCCCCAGGGCTGAGGTTACCCATCGTGACCTAGCGTGTAGCTGAGGATTGGCTTTTTATTTACACCAGTGTCAGTGTGCATGGCCCCAGTTTGGATCAGAACCATTGCACATTAGAAGGGGAGGATTAAACCTTCCCTCCATACCATTTTTCCTGAAATCCCACCCACCTACCCACCCACTGAGGAGTTGAAAAAAAGTCTCTATTGGCATCCATGGAGGCTTTTTCGTTAAACCCCCTCCCTAGTGTGTGTGGGGGGGCAGATTTGGGGGAAAATGCTGGGGGGAAGGTTTAATCCTCCCCTCCTAATGCATGGTGGTCCTAATCTGAATTGGGGCTGCACACACTTACACTGGAGTAAATGAAAAGCTAGCCTTCAGCTACACAATACTCAATTAGTGTAACGTGTCCTTTGACTCTAAGAGGTGACTTCATGAGTGTCGGTTGATCATGTAAAGCTTTCTGAACCATTGTTCAGTTTTCTAAGGCTACATTTCAGTGCTACCCCTTAAAAAAACACTTTACAGCTATGAATTCCTTCCGTACTCCCTCACATTTCCCTCTGACTCATTTATGATATTATTATCTTCCTGAAATAATTTGTAAACTCTGGGTGATTCATGCATGGGAATTATTACATCCTACGAATGTGGGTGGAGAACCCCCTCCCCCCACTTTTAGCTCAGTGTGACACAGTGAAGTGACATTTCCAAATATTCCACATCAATGGAAGTTAAGTGCAGGGTCTACACTTTGCAAACACTCTTACCTTCATAGTTATTCAAGTCCTCTTAAAATGTTAATTATGCAGCATGCAAAAGAGTTTCTCTTCAACAGTGTGATACGGCTGCAAAAAAGGCTAATGTGATTTTAGGCTGCATTGATAGAACCATCTTTTCCAAGTCATGGGAAGTCATTGTCCCACTTTATGCTGCACTGGTGAGGCCTCATCTGGCCTGGAATACCGGGTCTAGTCCTGGAAGCCACACTTTAGGGAGGATATAGACACATTGAAAGCGGTTTGGAGAAAGGCAACAAAATGAAGGTGGTCAGGTATATAGAAAATAAGTCCTTTGAGGAAAGGTTGAAGGTTGATGTTTTATCTGGAGAAGAGAAGACTGGAGAAAGGGGAATGAGAACACTTTTCAAATAACAGAAAGGCTTTCACATACAAGAGGACAAAGACTTGCTCTCTGCTAGATCTAATGGCTTAAGTGACAAGGCGGTGGATTTGGGTTGATTATTAGAAGAAACTTCTTAATGGTAAGAGCAGTTCAACAATGGGACCAAGTACTGGGGGTCTTTAAGCAGAGGCAGGCCTGTGTACCATTTCAGGCCATGAGCTCTGATGATGCTCTGAGATATAGCTTGGGTGGCAGAGTTCTGCTAGGGACCAGATCTTGAGCACAGCTCAGGTTGGGCCAGGTTTCTCAGGAAGTAGGCCTTGAGGGGTTGCACTTGGCATTAGGCCATAGAGACAGATAGAGGATGCTGCTGGTGTACCGCCCAATCTGCTGCCCAGCATCCTCTCTTACCGAGCTGGCAGAGGTGGTCTCGGGAGGGGGGAGGGATATTGGAGGAACCCAGGACGGTGATCCTGGGAGACTTTAATTTCCGTGCTGAGGCTGCTTTTGGAGCTCCAGCTTGGGACTTCATGGCCTCCATGACATCCATGGGGCTGTCTCAGTTTGTCATCGGCCCATCACATGAAGTGGGGCATACCCTTGACTTGGTATTTTCTCCAGGGTGTGAGATGGGTAGTCTGGAAATGGGGGGGGGGGTTTTCCAAGTAACCCCACTGTCATGGTCAGACCATTTCCTGGTGAGGTTTGAACTCACAGCATTACTTTCTTCCTGCAGGGGTGGAGGGGCATTTGGATGGTCCGTCCCAGGAGACCAAAGGATTTCTGAATGCTCTTGGGGATTTTCCAGTGGATAGAGCTGGTGATCCAGCCAAGGCCCTGGTCTCACTGTAGAATGGTGAGATGCAGAGGCCATCAAGTCAATTGTTCCTGAGTGCAAGTGCCCTCTCTGGCTCTGCAGAGCCCACTCTGCTCCTTGGTATACTGGGGAACTGCAGTCCATGAAAGAGGCTGGATGTCGGCTAGAGCACAAATGGTGTAAGACTCGAAGCGAAGATGACCAAGCATGCTGTAGAGTGCGTAATCGTGCCTATTGCGCAGCAGTGCAGGCAGCAATGAAGCATTACTTTGCTGCCTCCATTGCATCCTTGAGTAGCCGTCCAGCGGAGCTCTTTCGGGTGGTCCGGGGGCTGTTAAGACTCTCCCCAGTGAATGGGGCCCTGGCCCCCTCAAAGTTCCACTGTGTCCTTTTTGCATCGCACTTTGAGGATAAAATAGCTCGTCTCCACAGCGAACTCGAACTGTTGTTAGCGCAGCTCCAGTTGAGGTATCTGATGCCACCATCTGCCCAATTTTGTGGGATCATTTTAAGTTGCTGCGGCCTGATGATGTGGACAAGGTGCTTGCAGCATTGTGACCAACCACGTGCCCTCTTGATCTTGCCTCTCCTGGCTTATAAAAGCTAGCCAAGGGGGGGTTGGCTGGGTGGGTCCAGGGAGTGGTGAACGGGTGAATCCTGCTGTCCTTAAGGAAGCAGTAGTGCGACCACTCCTGAAAAAACCCACTCTGGACCCAACAGTGTTTGATACCTATCGCCCAGTTGCAAATACCCCTTTCTTAGGGAAGGTTCTTGAGAGGGTCATGGCGAAGCAACTGCAGGCACTCTTGGAGGATACTGATTAGATTCTAGACCCATTCCAGTCTGCGTTTCAACCTGGTTATGGGACTGAATCAGCCTTGGTCGCCCTGATGGATGACCTTTATCAAGTGAAGGATAGTGGGAGTGCGACGCTGTTAATTCTACATGATCTCTCAGTGGCTTTCGATACCATTGACTATGGTATCCTCCTGGATCGACTCTGCAGGTTTGGCATTGGAGGCATTGTATTACAGTGGTTTTGGTCCTACCTGCGGGGTCGATTTCAGAGAGTAAGATTGAGTGACTATTCCTCAGACCCTTGGCAATTGCGCTATGGGGTTCCACAATGCACCGTCTTGTCCCCAATGTTGTTTAACATCTATATGAAGCCGCTGGGAGCAGTCATTAGGGGATTTGGAGCCAAGTGCCATCAGTATGCTGATGGCACACAGCTCTATATCCCTGTCACCAACTGAATCAGGAGAGGCTGTGTAAGTCCTGGATCAGTGCCTGAACTCAGTGATGCCCTGGATGAGAGCCAATAAACTGAGGCTGAATAAACTGGGCAAGATGAAAGCCCAGTGGGTGAGTGGACCTTAGTGGTGGGGCCGAGCCTGGAGTCGGCTCAGGGCTCGCTCCTCCTGGCTCGGCCCTCGAGGTGGCGGCGGCCGATCTCGACATTCAGAGTGGCGCGGAGCGTTCTCCGTGCCGCTCGAGCCACTGCTGCCGCCGCCACCCCCCACAGCCACCGGACCCCCCGCCACCCCCGCAGCCGCCGGACTCCCCCCGCCACCCCCGCAGCCACCGGACCCCCTCCGCCACCCCCCACAGCCACCGGACCCCCCCGCCACCCCCCGCCACCTACCTTCTCCGTGCCGCCTCTGCCGCTGCCGGAGCCCTGCCCACGCTCTGTTTTGGCGGGAGGAACCAGGGCAACAGGGCTTAAACAGCCCTGTTGCCCTGGTTTCCCCAGCCAAAACCAGAGTGCGGGGGTCCCGTCGCGTCACTTCCTCCGTGCCGGAAGGACGCTGACGGGACCAGCGGACGGGGAGGCAGGCTCTCTGGAGAGCCGGAGAGCCTGCTGGCAGGTAAGCTTGCGCAGGTCGAGTAGCTCGGCGGACACGAGCAGGCCCAGTTTGGGCTGCTCGGTAACGTCCAGGCTACTCGGCTACATCCCTATGAGTGGTTCCCAAGTCCAGGAGACAGACTCATTGCCTGTTCTGGATATGGTTGCACGCACTCCCTTTGAAAGATCAGGTTCGTAGTCTGGGGGTACTCCTAGATCCATCATTATCGCTGGAGTCCCAAGTGATTGCGGCAGCTTGGGGTACCTTTTACCATCTTTGATTGGTTCGCCAGCTAAGGCCCCTCCTGGACAGGGATAGCTTGGCTACAGTGATACAGGCACTAGTAACCTCAAGACTGGGTTACTGCAATGCACTCTATGTGGGGCTCCCCTTAAGGCTGATCTGGAAGCTGGAGCTAGTGCAGAATGCAGCAGCTCGGTTATTGTCGGGAGCTGCCCCTTTTCAGCATGCAACCTCTTTGCTGAAGGAACTGCACTGGCTACCTAGTTGCTACCGAGTCAGGCTTAAGGTTCTGGTACTAGTGTACAAAGCCTGAAACAACTTGGGACCAGGTTACCTGAGAGAGCGCCTCGTCCCATACCAACCTGCCCGGTCGCTGAGGTCATCAGATGGCATGCTCCTGGTGGTTCCTCATAGACCTTTGGCCTGATTGGAGTCAACAAGAAGAAGAGCCTTCAGTGTGGTGGCTCCATTTCTGTGGAACTCCCTGCCTCTGGAGATCAGGCAGACTCCAACATTGTGCTGCTCTTGGCTCCTGCTGAAGACCTCCTTGTTCCAGGAAGCCTTCTCTGCTCTCCGACCACCATTGTAATGTTACTTTGTTTTCAATGTATTGTCTGTTTTTATCTTTTTATTGTTCACCGCTCCGGAATCTGCTTGATGTGGAGCGGTATACAAATACTGTAGATGATGATGATGATGATGATGATGATGATGATGATGATGATGATGATATCAGCACCACAAACAGATCTGAGTGGTGCTGGGGCTGGAAGCCATAAAGATTGTCTGAACATTGCTCCAACAAAGATCAGAGGCTTAAACAGGAACTTACTGGCCTTTAGGCTGTTAAGCTCCACCTCTCCATTGACTGAGGCTTTGACCCTTAAAGGCACCTGGTCTGTTTTAACAGCCTCGGGCTGTGGCAACATTGAAGCAGGTGTGTATCCTGCTTAAGGCTAGCCAGCAGCCAGCAGCTGACTTTGCATCTGGGAGCACTGCCAAAAGTCCAGCTGATAAGAATTTAGCAGGGAACAGGGAGAGCGTAGTCAGACAGTCCAGGGATTTTAGCCAGTAAAGTTCTTACAAAAGTCCAAGGATCAAGCAAAGCCGTTGTCAGGGTCAGTCCAAGTAGAGTCCAAGAGTCCAGGGTTCAAGGCAAGGTTCAGGAGCAGGGTCAGGGATCAGGAACAAGAGTCAAGGAAGATGTCGTTTCCCGATGCCCAGGCTTCAGTGAGTGAGTGCTTTTCTACTGCCTGCTGCCGGGGCACACCCGTCCCGCAGCTGTAGCTCCTTAGCAGCAGGCTGATTATAAAAGCCTGGGACTCGGGAGATCCGGGTTCTAGTCCCCACTTAGCCATGAAACTCACTGGGTGACTTTGGGCCAGTCACTGACTCTCAGCCTAACCTACCTCACAGGGTTGTTGTGAGGATAAAATGGAGAGGAGGAGGAGGAGGATTATGTAAGCCGCCTTGGGCTCCTTGCAGGAAAAAAGGCGGGGTATAAATATAATAAATTAATAAATTAATTAATTAATTAATTTTGCAGCCTCCTCCTGGGCTGGGGAACTCCCACGGGTCATGCCAGAGGGGCCTGCCAGCTCTTCAGCTGCCCGGTAGGCCCCATCTGGAGCAGCAGTGTCTGAACTCTGCTCCTGAGGAGTGTCCAGGGTCCTGGGTGAGTCACACTCGTCCTCAGAGGAGGATTCCTAGAGGGGGGGGTCATGAACTGTGTGGCACGCTAATCCCTTCATGGTTCCAGTCCTCAGAGTTTCATAGATTCATAGATCATAGAGTTGGAAGGAGCCTACAAGGCTATCGAGTCCAACCCCCTGCTCAATGCAGGAAACTAGAGGAGGGGTCTCCCATCCAAGTAATAACCAGGCCTGACCCTGCTTAGCTTTCCACACTCAGACAAGCTGAGCCAGCATAAGCCACAGGCCTGTATTTGAGGATACAGGCCTGTGTTTGAGGATAGTAATGGAGCCTGCTCTGGACGCAAGGGAGTGGCCCCCTGGGGTTCCTTTGGAGAACTGGTCCAGAAGAGATGGAAGCCTCGCAATCCCGTTCCATGACTGAGCCTTCTCCTGTGGTCTCCAGAGCCTCTTCTGAGGATGAGGGGTCAGAATCCTCTGAGGGTGATGGTTCGGGGTGCTGGTCCATGATAATCAGCCATCTGTTGGGGATGCTTTAGCTCTGGGTTTCCTGCATCAAAAAGTGGGTTGGACCTATGATTCTATGGTCCCCCTAGCAAAGGGGTAGGCAACCTTTTTGGGCCCATGGCCACATTTGGCAATTTGAGGAACTGTCCTGGGCACCACCACAAAATGGTCATACTGCAGACAAAAGTATAGGCCTGCAGCCATCTGCCATCTCCATTTCCTAAGAATGGCTTTGAGCCCCACATGTGGGCCAGAGGAATTTGGGGGGGGGGGACATGGGAGAAGCTAGAGGCCCTCACTTTGCTTTGAAGCAATCCCAGGCTGCCAGTAAGACATTTTGCAGGACGGGTAGAAAGGTGTCCAAGAGCACCTTGGTGCCCATGAGTGTTGTGGTGCGTTGCCTACCGCTGCCCTGGCAAAAGCTGGCTGAGGTTGTGTTCTAACATTGCCTAGTGATGAAGTGCACTACATGCTGAAATTAAATATCAACAAGAGACTTTATTAAAAAAAATAAAATAAAAAAAAATCTTATTTGGATAAACAACATGCTCCTTTTCATAATGATAATGAGATTTATTCCTTGGTTTCCACCACCTCCACTTCTCCTCCCTCCCTCCCCGCTTACACTGTACTGCTGTTACAAATGAGAGACTAGTGCACTGCTAAAATAAGAGAAAGAGAAAGAAAACTCTGATTATCTTCTCAATGTACTGGCCTGGAGGTCTACAATGCTCCTAAAGTAAACGTTACCCTTTGGGAGCATGAGTCATACAGTGTTGCTGGTTTTGGATGCTTGTCTTTCTTTGGGGCTACATTTTTGATACTTAATGTGTCATTTCCCCCCCACCCTTAGTTTGCTCAGAAATGCTGCTGCAAAGCAAGGCACTTGTAACAGTATGAAAATGTCCCTGAGGAACATGTCTGAAATCTCAATAATCCACTTTTGGTACTTCCTGAGAATCAGGAGAGTTCAGTGGAGTGCAGTGGGAAGCTGAAGACCTTCAATATCTCGCTGTAATAACGGAATGACAGCAGCTATGATGGAAATAGCAAAGGGTGGTTTAAATGTAATTCCCTGCTCCTTACAACAGGTCATCTCTGTGTGTACGGAGCATATGCATGGTGCATACAGAAAACAACACAGATACCGGCAGCGAGGCATGGATAAAAAGAATTTCTAAAAGATTCTGCCAACTACAGCCAAAAGAAATACAGCTTGATGTACACAACAACATTTCCAGGCCTGCCCACATAGTGCCGTGTTAAAAGAATTATGGTGCTTCCAAACAAGGTTTTTTTAAATTATTAATTAATTAATTATTTACAGCATTTTTACCCCTTTTCAGCCAGAAAAGGCTTCCAGAGTAGCTTACAAAGATTAATACTAGACAGTCCCTGCTCTCAGGTTTACAATCTAAAAGACATGACACAAAAGGAAAAGGGAGCCTCAAACATGGAATTTTAAGCAGTGGGGGGGAACGTTCCAAATAATGTTGGCTTCCATTTGTTTTCCCGCTGCCTCTTCTATCTTCCCACACACACACACACAAAATAAATCCATTAAGGAGGAAAAGATGGAATAGCTGCACAATGCGTTTTGATTAGTGGTACTGAGAGCTGTCTGTCTGAAAGCACCTTCAGAAGGGTATTCGAGACATGCCAAAGGCCCACACCATAGCCTCTTGCTTGGCCCAGACAGACACTGGTGGTGGTGAAAAAGAGGAGCAGGAGTCAGGAGATGCCACTGCCTACTCGCTCACTGGCTCTCTGCCAATCATGCAAGCAATGAGAAGAAAGAGGGTGAGGAGCAAGAGCAGCAGGTGACAATGGCAGTGAGGAGGTAGACTCACCTTGAGAGGGAGCCATTGAGGGTGTCTAGCCCAAGAGTCCTCAACAACCTGGAGCTGGTGCTGGTATTCTGTGCGGCACTTTATAAAAATCAACCCGAGTCCCTTACCTTGTTGGCCTGAATCTACACTCATTTCCAGGGGCTATGTCAGTAGGGCTCCTTTTCTGTTCTAGCTTTTATTCTGAGTTATATTGGAGCTATCCATGGTGCTCCATGTTGGTGAACCTATTTGGAGGGTTCCATGGATGGATAGCTCCTATAAAGCTCAGGATAAAAGCTGCAATGGATGAGGAGCCCCACTGACCCAGGAGTCATCAGCCTCCCCTGCTCATGGAGTTTGAGATATGTTTGAAACTCTTCAGCATTGTGCCATTTAGCAAATTTCAATCCTGAAAGAAGCACAGCTCAGTTTGGCCTTCAAGCGCTGTCATTTTACCTGACTGGCAATCATTTTCATTTGTTTAAATGAACCAACCATCTGCTCAGCATTTTTGACAGATGAATGGTTATTGCTCAGATAATTTTCTCTGACACATAAAACTTTTTTTTAACAACCAATTCTTCGGGGCGCATTCTGATGTATCATTTCATACTTACGCAGTTAATTTTGAAAGTCATCCTGTGACCACATCCACACATGAGGCAAAGTATCTTGGAGAGGGTTGTCTTACTTCACTTTTCCAGTGGTGATGTTGCAAGGAATATCTAAAAGGATTCTGTTTACAGGACAAGGATACCTTCCTGATGAGTGATTGTATGAGAGAGCAAATGAGTAAGTTGTGGGTTATTGTTTCTTCTCATGTGTAAATTTTGCATCTGCCAGAATCTTCTATTCACCCATAGTTCCTGTTCAAAAGGGGGATTTCCTTAGAACTGGGAGTGTAACTTGGCCCTGTTTTGTACATATAGAATCATACAATCACAGAATCATAGAAAAGTAGAGTTGGAAGGGGCCTACAAGGCCATCGAGTCCAACCCCCTGCTCAATGCAGGAATCCAGGTCAAAGCATCCCTGACAGATGGCTGTCCAGCCACACCTTGAATGCCTCCAGAGTGGGAGAGCTCACCACCTCCCTAGGTAGTTGGTTCCATTGTCTTATTGCTCTAACAGTCAGGAATTTTTTCTGATGTTTAGGTGGAATCTGGGTTCCTGTAACTTGAGCCCATTATTCCAGTGTCCTGCAAACTGGGATGATCAAGAAGAGATCCTGGCCCTCCTCTTTGTGACAACCCTTCAAGTACTGAAAGAGTGCTATCATATCTCCCCTCAGTCTCCTCTTCTGAAGGCTAAACATGCCCAGTTCTTTCAGTCTCTCCTCATAGGGCCTTGTTTCCAGTCCTTTTATCATCCTTGTTGCCCTCTGCAAATTTGTCATCTGCAAATTTGATAAGCATTCCCTGCACCTCCTCATCCAAGTGATTAATAAAAATGTTGAATAGCACTGGGCCCAGAACTGAGCCCCACTTGTTACCTCTCCCCAGTTTGAGAAGGTACCATTGACAACAGGGCCGGATTTAGATGAAAAGAGGCCCTAGGCTATTCCACTTATGAGGCCCTTTCACCTCCCATTTTTAAGTTTGTAAATTACATGAGAGATAATAAAATACATTATTACTGTGATATATATCAATATGTTAAATGTTGTGATTGGTACTAACCTTTATAAAAAATGTGGCACGGATAATAAATAAAAAAAAGTCGAGAACACTTATTTGGACATTTATTCTCAGCACCATATATAGTACTTGTAACAATAACTAATGAAACATAACACACAACATTTACAAAGAAACAAAATTCAAATAATGAAGATCTTTGACTACAAAAATAAAATACGCAATAAAAATTATCATATTTTCTATCGAATTAAATTAAATATATTCAATACATTGAAGATTAAACCAAATTCAATTCAGATAAATTTATTTTATAATAATTCGCATTTAAAGTTTAAGTATGAATTATTATGAATTTTAAGTCTTAAACTAAACCAAAAATGGAACTTTATTCAAACAAAATCCAGATCACAAAAAGAAAATATCAAATTGTATATCATATTAAATTTTATGTAAATAGTTATTTTATTTAAGAACTGATTCAATCCAAGTATACATTTAAAACGAAATACCGTAGATTAGAAGAATTTCTTTCTAAACTTTTTCACACAGAATTCTTCTATAAGTTCATCAAAATCTATTTTTCTGAAGGTCTCATTTTCGATGCACAAAATACTCAATGAAGACAACCTCGTCTGGGTCATTGTGCTTCTTAACTGATTTTTGATATTTTTAAGTCTTGAAAAATGACCTTTCTCCAGTACAATTAGTGACTATTAAACTGAGAAACAGCTGTAAGATTGATTCCACATTGGGGAAGGCCAGTTGAATATTTTCTTTGAATATTATTTGATACGACAATGTATGCGACAATGTGGAATTTTTTGAAGGCTTATGCGTTTGTCTCACATATGTGTGGAAATGAAATAGTTCTTCAGTAAGATTTTGGTTGACATCTTCTGGGTATTGTTGCATTAACAGCTCAACACCTCTTTGAAGTTCTACCTTTGATAACGTAAGATCGGCAAGAAAGGAAAATATTTTCACTACATCATCATAAACAGAAGCTCTTCTTCCTAAATTTGATTCTAGTGCATCTAATATAGGAATAAATGATTTAATCCTAAATTTATCTCTTGAAGAGTTCGTCTAAGGCATCAGGGTCAGATGAATTTTCGTAATTCCCTTGCCTTTTACTTCTTATTATCCTTCTGGCAGTTCTATATTCAGTATTTGGCAATGTGTTTTTTGCTTGTTGCTCAAGTGCATCAAAATCTTCCCTAATTTCACGTAAAATATCCAAAAGTGACCTGTACCAATCTGCACAACTACTAAGTAAAATATTAGGGCTTTGAAGAATTTTATTTACTCTTGAAAAATGTCTCAGTATTCGATTCCAGAAATGGAGCATAAACACGAATTCAAATTCTTCCATCTTCTCTAAAAGATTGTTGGCCCTCAATCTAGTATCGCCCTTTGTATTATTATCTGAATGTAAATAATTGAGTGCATCGGTGATATCATTGTAATTTTCTAAAATAGCTTCTGTAGCTTTTGCGTGTGCCTCCCACCTAGTGTCTGATAAATATTTAGGCACTTTAGAATGAGGTTTCAAATGTGATTTCAGAACTGCCCATCTTTTTGTGGAAGACGAAAAAAAGATATAAACTTCGTTCACAACACCAAAAAAATTAACAGCATCAAGGCAACAATCAACAGCTGAACGACCTACTAAATTTAAAGAGTGACCAGCGCATGGAACAAATCTTGCAAACTTGTTTTTTTCGATAATTTTTTGCTGCATACCATTGTATCTACCAGCCATATTGGCTGCATTATCATAAGACTGTCCTCGGCATTTTCTGAAATCAATTTCAAGTTCAGTAGTGATATAGTTAAATACTAAATCAGCTATGCTTTCCCCTGAGTGATCTTTTAGCTCAAGGAAAGTTAAAAATCTCTCAGTTGACAAACCATCTTCAGGTGACACATATCTAATAATTAAGGTCAACTGATCAGTATGAGATATGTCAGGAGTGGAATCTACTGAAAAGCTAAAATAGCCAGCCTTTTTCACTTCCGCCACAATTGTGTCTTTCACTTTATTTGCCATAAGTTGAATAATTTCCTCACATATAGTTTTAGACAGATATGAAGGTTTTCCTGAGCCGGTATTTCCATATCGATCGATATGATCTCTTAAAAATGGGTCGAATTTTGCTACTAGTTCTAGAAGACCAAAGTAATTGCTGTTGCAGAAGATGCAATATTTGGAAAGAGTTTACAAACAAAGCAAAAAACGCGGCCTTTTGAGGGAGAGTACACAAGCCATTCAAGGGTATATTTTTCTCCATTGGCTTTTGTTGAATAAAAAATTGCTTTTGTACAAAATCTGGACTGATTCTTATATTCTCGCTTAGAATTTAAAAATGGTCCACAGTGATACTGAACTTGAGAAGGGCCCTTCTCTACCCAATATGATACATCATTTTGCGATAAATTTGTCCACAAGCCAACATCTGTTACAGTAGACATATATTTGACATCACTATCTAAATTTGCAATATCTTGAACTTGGTGTTTCTCATTAGGTGTCTGAAAAAAATTCTGAATATTCGAATTATTTTCTTGTGGCTCGTTTGTATATTCGTGTTCAGTAAGTTGCTCTTGAATTAGTTCCATATTTTCACTTTGTGTTGGTGCAACGGCCGTGTCCTCACATACAACGTGCTGCATTGCTTCCAATTGAGTAGTACTAGTTGGCACATGCATGTAAGCAGTAATCGGTATTAGCTTCTTTGCCTCATACTCTTGTAGCTTCTTTTTCTTGCATTTGCAAGCGCCACTTTCAAATCTTTTACTCATTCTTAGATTAGAATCTAGAACAAAATATTTGAGCTATTAATTATTGTGCATAAATAAAAGTTAATTATTGTATTAATTAATACAAACAATAACATTTTACGTATTTGAACTGTGGTAAGTTTTCTTTTGTTTATCGAAATTTTCGATAAACAATTCATTTTCGAATAATAAATTGAAGTAAAACAAAAACTCATTTCCGTGAATAGCGCGTCTCTTATAATAGTCATTGTCAATGACATAAAGGCCGATGGGGCGTTGTTTGTCAAAAAACTGTATAAATTCGAAGGATGAAAATTTTGCCCTTTATTTTTGGGGGGGAAAAGTCGGATAACTAACAAATCAGAAAATCACTCCAATGCCCAGATAAGACCAACACTTTCTTTTATTTTACACATTTGAATAAATTTTACATTAATTTTGAATTTTTTAATTTTTCAAATTTTTGTACAAATTAAAATTAAAGGCTTTAAAAATACTGTAACAAATATCAAAATAAAAAGGAAATTTCATGAAATTAAACAAATCAAACATTTAATTAAAATTCTATAAAAATCAATAAACTTATAAAATTAAATTTAATAACTCAGTGAGGGCATTTTTTTGAATATTCTCGATTAAGCATTACTTTCACTAATTGCAAAGTCACTTTTTTAAATGTTCGTTGTCTTAATGGAACATTTGCCTTGACATGACACCAATTTCCTTCAATAGTATTTGTATGCACTCCAGTAATTGGGTCTACAAAATACTTTGAATGATTAACTTTGGAATGCTCTTCAAATAATATATTGAGTTGTTCATAGGATACCACTACACAGGGCTTTTTTTCTCAGAGAAAAGGTGGTGGAACTCACCCTCCTCCCCTGGCCACACCCCTACCCACCCCCAGACACCCCCTGCCACCATACCTGCACCCGCCGCCGCCGAAAAAGCCCCGCCGCCGCCGCAGCCCGCTGCCGCTGCCTCGCCGCCGCTCACGTCACTGCCGTCGCCGTTTCACCTCGCCGCCACCCGCTCGCAGCCACCGCCGCCGCCATCGCACGCCACGCCACCCGCGCCGGTCCCATCATCATTTTCGGCGTGGCGGAAGTGACGCGCCGGGCCCCTGCTCCAGCGCGCTTGGCCGCCGCCGCTCTAAACAGAGCTCTAAACAGCTCTGACTGAAAATAGGTGGCGGAACGCCATTCTGGTGCGTTCCGCCAGAAAAAAAGCCCTGCCACTACGGCCTTGGATCCAGGAGAATCTAGTACTACTGACTTGCTACCTTGGGGATAGCCGTCAGCTCCGAACACGAAACACCATATGTCAGACTCACTTAGGCTGGCCAAAGGTCAGCAAGCAGTCCTTGACTTAATGGGCGGACACAACCGTAAAAGCGCATCCTCCAGACATCATTCGCCGTTCCAACCCCTCTCCCTGGGGTACGCCATAGCCATGGGCCGTAGGCTGTGTGCGATTTTCAATCTCTAGCTCTGTATAGAGGAGGCCCACTCTATCCAAACCTATACATCCCGGCCACTGAGAGAGCTTTCCCTAGGTTCCACCCATTGACCAGGACCCGGAACCCCTTCCGGCTGGAGCTGCCGCAGCTAGTGTAGTGGAACTGCTCTACTTGCCTATTGGTAGAGACGCATCGCGCTCGCTTTTCTCCGGGTTTGGTGTGTATCCCCGCGCAAAGCGCTGGGGCTCAGTGGGAGATTTCTCCTTATTTTCAGTCCAGTGTTTTGGTGTTCACTGTTTTTAGAATAGTGTAATTTTAATTTTGCTAACAATTTGAATGTAGGCCCCTCTTGATCTTGAGGCCCTAGGCTGAAGCCTAGTTAGCCTATAGGAAAATCCGGCCCTGATTGACAAGCACTCTTTGAGTCTAATTCTGTAGCCAATTGTGGATCCACCTGATAGTTGTTCCATCTAGCCCACTTTTAGCTAGCTTGCTAATCAGGATGTCATGACTCATGAGGCACTTTGTCGAAAGCTTTGCTGAAGTCCAGATATATTATGTCCACCGCATTCCCACAGTCCACAAGGGAGGTTACCCGATCAAAAAATGAGATCAGATTAGTCTGGCAGGATTTGTTCTTGACAAATCCATGCTGGCTACTAGTAATCACTGCATTGATTTCAAGGTGCTTCAGACTGACTTTTTTATAATCTGCTCCAAAAATTTCCCAGGGATTGATGTCAGACTGACTGGCCTATAGTTCCCAGGTTCCTCCTTCTTACCCTTTTTGAAGATGGGAACAACATTTGCCCTCCTCCAGTCATCTAGCACTTCACCTGTCCTCCATGATTTCTCAAAGATAATAGACAGTGGTTCTGAGAGTTCTTCTGCCAGTTTCTTTATTACTCTAGGATGCAGCTCATCAGGCCCTGGACATTTAAACTCGTTCAAAGTAATCAGTTGTTCCTTGACCATTTGCCTATCAATCTCAAGCTGCAATCCTGTCCCTTCAGTCTGCACATCAGGTTTGCCAGGGGGGACATAAACTCTCTTTTGGGAGAAGACCGAGCCAAAGTAGGAATTGAACACTTCTGACTTTTCTTTGTCTTCTGTTATCAATTTGCCATCCTCATTGCGTAGTTGAACCACCATTTCTATCCTCTGTCTTTTGCTATGCATGTATCTGAAGAAAGCTTTTTTGTTGTTTTTAGCATGTTCACCACTTCCTAGATGTTAGATCTACCACAACTGACAGCATTTTTGTCTCACCTCACATTGCTTAAGAACGTAAGAGCTGTGCTGGATCAGACCAAGGGTACATCTGTCCCAGCATTCTGTTCACACAGTGGCCAACCAGTTGCCTGTGGGAAACCCACTAACAGGACATGAGTGCAATATCACCCTCCCACTCATGTTCCCTAGCAACTAGTGTACCTAGGCGTACTGTCTCTGATACTGGAGGTAGCATATAGCCATCAGGACTAATAGCCATTGATAGCCTTGTCCTCCGTGGATTTGTCTAA
The DNA here is from genome assembly GCA_021292165.1 of Shinisaurus crocodilurus. NCBI lineage: Eukaryota > Metazoa > Chordata > Lepidosauria > Squamata > Shinisauridae > Shinisaurus > Shinisaurus crocodilurus. The sequence goes on from CM037879.1 coordinate 161,251,003, forward strand.
CCCCCTTTTAATGCTATCCAAATTGGTGGCCATCACTACATCTTGTGGTAGCAAATTCCATCGTTTAACTAAGTCCTTCCTTTTATCTGTCCTAAATCTCCCACTAATCAGCTTCATGAGATGACCCCGGATTCTAGTATCATGAGAGAGGGGGGAAATGACTCCATATCCACTTTCTCCACAACAGGCATAATTTTGCTTCCAATGCAGTGCTCTTCAATGGAGTCAGTTCACACACATTCAGCTGGGAGTCCTCAAGTGCCAAGGAAGCAAGTGATAAGAAATCAAATGATGTGCATGCATGTGTGTCTTCGTCCTTTGTTATTCTTCGGTAACTGTTTTGCTTATCTTGGGAGACTTCATTTACCTTTTCAATAGGACACAGGATTGGTTTGTTGAAGCGCTGATCAGAGAGATAGTTGTTTGAAATGTGGAAAGTTAAGATGATGGCACCATAGAATGTTTGTTTGTTTTATTTTAAGGATTTACATGTCACCCTGCAGTTTCAATATTATATAATAAGACTCAGAAGGCAGCAGATAAAATCAGTGTAAAACAGCACAGCTTGTTGGTTTTGTTTGTTTATTAAATTTATGTCCTGTGCTTTTGGCACAAAGAGATCCAAGGGCAGCTAACAAAACATATAAAAACAATACAGTCAATCAGTAATAATCCATAAATTGACAAAGAGCAGCAAAGAAAACTGAGCTGATATATAAATCAGGGGTGAGCAACTAGTGGCCCTCCAGATGTTTTGGCTTACAACTCCCATCACCCCTAGCCAGCAAAGCCAATGGTGAAGGATCCTGGGATTGTAGGCCACAATTTGCCCACCTAGGATAAAAATGAACAAACACACAAATAAATGAATAAAGGAGGTGTGTGTTTAAAAAAAAACACCCAATGGCTTAAATAGATCTAGAAGTTAAAAGATCTGAAAGGCCTGGGGAAATTAGAATGTCTTAGCCTGGTGCTGAAAAGATAGTAGCATGGGCACCAAGCAAGTCTCCATGGGGAGGGCTTTCCAAAGGCACGGCACCACAAGTGGAAAAAGCTCACTTTCCAGGCACAACCTCTTGCATCTCAGAAGGTCAGGGAGAGCCTCCGAGGAGAGCTGCAGTGACCAGGCAGGTTGGTGTAGGGGAAGGTGGTCTAACAACTGCCTGGGTCTTCCTAGGCCACTAAGGGCTTCAAAAGAGAGCACCAAGACGTAGAACAACAGGGAGCCATTAAGAGTTAAAAGACCTGGGAAAATGAAAAGGTCCTCATCTGTCACCAAAAATACATCAGGGTAGTTAGTTGTCATATGCAGGGCACTGTCTCATTCAATCCAAGAACAAGCCAGGCCATCTTTCCTGTTTACGCTTTTACTATCAGAGGGAAACAGTTTGAAAGCTTTCAGTGTGAAAACAACATCCAAATTACTGTCCAGAAATTGGCATGCCATGCTGGTGTGAGGAAATGCTGCACATGTGGTCTCCTCCCATTTGGCCCCCAGACTTGTGCTGCTTCATTCATGGTGTGGTAAGGCACTTACAGCAGTGTCTTCCACCCCACAAAAAGACTGTGAGATGGGGCCTTAGACTGGATCTTCCATGCCCAAACTCTCCTATACTCAAGGCAACACTATGTACCATACACTAAGAACAGAAGTGTACAGTACAGTACAGCTTTTCATCTCCGTATGAGGTCTTAAACTCTTGTCGGCATATACCAGCAGATTATGTGTCTGTCTGTCTGTCTGTCTCTCTCTCTCTCTCACACACACACACACACACACACACACACACACAAAGGTCCATGACCATTCTTAAGGCTTGTCAACTGGCCAGGATGCACATATGTGGGCTCAAATCGATATTACTTTAAATTTGTGTCCAGCAGCTATGTCCTTTTTTTTTTCTTTTCATTTTTACTCTAGTGTAGGTGCAGAGAGCTCCCCTACCCCCCCCCGATCCAGATCAGGGGCCCTGCACCTACTCTAGAGTAAATATGAAAAACAAAAAGACATAGCTGTTTAAACACAGATTTAAAGTAATGTCTGTTTTGGCACCAGGAGTGTTCTTGAAGCAGGACTCTGAGCAGCCAGGCTCCAGTGCCAGACACGCCCACCCTCCACACCACCAGTTTTCTGTTCCTGCTGCAAGCCTACTAGACTAAGCTCTGCACTTCAGGGGCTCCATCGAGGCTGCAGTACCAGTCTGCCTGAGCATCCAGTCAGTTGCTCCCGAGGGCCAAAGTCCGTGTGCCAGGCTCCATAAAGTCCTGGCCTCAAAGCTAGTTCCACAGTCTGAAACATTTGTTTCTAGTGTGAACACTTTGACTAGCTCCTGCTCCTTCTTCTTGATACCTTCCATCTGTTGACCTCTGCTCGTCTTCTTCAAACCCTCCTTCCGAAAGCAACCCTCCATCCCTCTGAAAATGATACACAGAGTCAGGACCGGTGCAGGGCAGTTTGGCACCCTAGGCGAAATTATATTTAGCGCCCCCCCTCTCGTGCCGTGGGGGGGTGCAAAAACCCCCCCACGCCGCCACCACCTACCTACCTACCTTCCCCCCACCCTGGCTGCCGCTGCCTCTGAAGAGGAAGTGACGTGACGGGACCCCCGCGCTCTGTTTTTTGCCGGGGAAACCAGGGCAACAGGGCTGTTTAAGCCCTGTTGCCCTGGTTCCTCCCGCCAAAAAAATGCGGGCGGGGCTCCGGAAGCGACGTGGAGAAGGTAGGGGGGGAGGGCCGGGGGTGCGGCGACGGGCGGGGGAGACGCGGCGGTGGCGGGCAGGGAGGCGCGGCGGGGGGAGGCACGGCGGCGGCTTCGGCGGGTGGGGCAGCGGCTTCGGCGGGCAGGCGGGGTGACGGGGGGGAGGCGCTGTGGGGGTGGCGCGGCGGCAGCAGCGAAGAAGAGCGCAGCGTTTCTGCGCCCTCTTCAGCCACACGCCCTAGGCAACCGCCTAGTTTGCCTAGCGGTAGCGCCAGCCCTGCACAGAGTGCCAGGAGACCCTGCTGCATGGTGATGAGCTGTGGTGTGGTGGGGAGGGGGGATCCCCAAAAACTGAGTGGAGGGGCCTTTCACCAGCAGAACCCTTCTACGTCTGGAAGGTCCCTTCCTCTTGCAGAAGGCAGATCCTGTATCCAGCCCATGGAATACTATTTTGAAATATAAAGTTAAAATTACAGGCAACAAAAAGGAAGGACACATACAACAATACAACATCACAGATTAAGGGGGGAATGCACTGGTTGCAGTCTTGAGTATATCTTGGCTAAGCTTGTGGGACCATTAGAGTAAAACAGCCTAAGGAGAAGCTCCTTAATGATTGAGAAAGTTTGCATGTGTGGGTTAAGTAGCTGCATCATAGTCAGAAAAATGTATATGCATCTGTATCAGACTGGAATGTGATCAGAAAAAGCCGGGGGGGGGGCAGAAAAAAATGGAGAAAACCTCAGAAAAACTGGGGGGGTAATGACCACCCCTCTCCCTATACGCAGGCGGGGGTGTTGCCGCTTCACCTAGTGACTGAGGACCCCTGTCTCCCCTCAGGATCTGCCCTGCCACCCAGGTGCACCTCACAGATAGCCAGTGCCTATCACCTCACCACTATTGGGATGGCTGCCACCGCCGGGGCTTTCCTGCCAGCCAGACTGGTAAACACAATAGGTGCTGCTCTTTCCCACTTATTTTTCCACCTATTGTGGGTTTTACTCTTCAGGTATGCTGCCACCAAACCCCTAAGTAGTGTGTGACCCTTGCAAGGCATGTGGGGTTAACTAAAGCCTTATCTATCAATATAAATAGGGAACGGGCTGTTTATACACACACACAGAGAGAGAGAGAGAGAGAGAGAGAAAACAATATTTATTTTGGGAACACATGTAGAATGTCAGGGAATTTAAGGGATTCAGGGATTAAATACGGGTTTCAGGCAATAACAGGTAATTAAATACTTTTCTGGATATAGCACTTTTCACTCTTTTAACAGACTAATCTCTCAAACCTTTCTATCTCCTTACCTCCCTCCTTCCACACCCACCCCCTCTGTCTAACTGCCTCAAACTGCCCCCCTCTCTCTTTTTTAAAATCCAGTCACTCCTTCCCCAGCCAATCACACGCAAGCCGCATCTGAACATTCCATTCACTCCAGCTGTCAATCATACACCCCAGGCACACTATATCCCAACCTCAGGATGTATTTTCCACTTTAAATAGAACTAAAATTGTCACCGGGGGGGGGGGGCGACGACATTTTTCCCCCTCCAGGGAAATCCTCTTACCCATTTCAGGACTACTTGGATGGGCAGCCAGTTTCTCGTGTACTGGAACACGCTGGCCTAGAGGCAGGCCCCACAGAGGCCTGACTATGCAAGAACCCTCATGCACCCTGGATTTGTTTCAGACTGATTTAGTGGTGCTGCAGGCAGGAGGCTAGCCATGATGATAACCCCCGTGCACAAAATGCACCAGGTTCTCTGTGAGAACCAGTCGTCTCAAACCCTGTTCAATAAGAAGAACTACTCAACCCTGATGGCAATTTTTTTTAAGCAAGGTAATATTGACTTGAAAGTGTTCCGAGTGTGTGCAAAAAGTTTCGTGTCACATTTCCATATCAGTTAACGGGACTTAAAATACTATAACAGCTACCACCCTAGAGAATTAAATATTCACATGCAGGTAACATATTAGCTGTGCCAGCAAGCAGCATGAAATAATCATGTATAGGTGACAAATTAACTCAGCTATCGAGGAGCATTAAATAACCATATATGGGTGACAAATGAATTGTTCAAGCTAATAAATTTGAGAGCCAGCTGAAAAGCCAGGAATATCCCCAGGAATAACTCCTCATCTTTATAAATACATTTTAAACAGTGCATTGAATACCAGTCTAGTTAGCTGATATTTGAATATTCCTGAAGAGTAGCTTTGAAGTCTATAAAAGCAAGAAGAAAAGGGGCGGGGTGCAAAGGATCACACAATTCATTCATGACACAAGGCCGTCCTTAGGGCATGGCCGTCGTAAAGCATTTTGCTGCCTGAGGCAAAAGGCAAGGTGGTGCCCCGCCCAGTCCAATGAAGCATATGGAAGCTGACCAGATGGGCAGCTGAAACTTACTTCAATATTGGCAATGGGACAGCATTTTCCAGCACACCAGAGGGCAGGAATCTAGCTTAGGCAATGTAAAGCAGGCCACATGGCACACAGCTCCAACACCGCTTAGAGATATTTTTTAATGTGTTCAGTGGTATATGAATCTAATAAACAAATTAAAACACCTCGTTGCCACTGCCTGCCCCCCAGCATCCACTGCCTGGGGCGGCCATCTCATGCTGCCTAACGGTAGAGCCAGCCCTGTGTGTTTCCCCAAACGGCAACCCTCTTTGGAAACAGAGGGAAGTTCCAAAAGCAGTTTTAGATACAAAATGGGGAATATGTTGTACAAAGGAGGAGAAAGTAAAAAATCTCACTGGGTATGCCAAAAGTAATTCTTTGGAACTCTTTGAAAGGCTGCAGTTTCTCACACAGTTCAAATTCCACTGAAGTAAGTTGTATCTAAGTAGCTTAACCGTACTTGGGACTGGTAAAAAGAAAGTTGGTGCAGGTAGCCTAAAGACTGATTCATTGTGCTCCTTCGTTAAGCACAGGGCTTTTTTTCCATGCCTTGCCATTCCAGTTTATTTTCTTAACCAAAGGAAGAGTGAGCACCAACTTGGCACCACCACTACCACTAACATAATGCAGTCTCCAACATCTGCAATGACATACATGGCACACAGCTTAGAGTCCATTCCAGGTTGGTGCATATCCACTCCACAACTGAGATATGGTGCTATATTAATGACATGAGACAATTGTGCAACACAGCATATCCAATATTAATTTGCTCACAGATTTACAGGAGTGCTGTCTTAAGGCTAATAATTCACACATCCCCAAATGCCATATAAAAATTTCTTGTAAACCCCGGGCAGTACCCAGCGTTGGCAATCTGCCAATGCCAATCATGTTGTGCTAGTGGGAATGACTGCTGGCACAACAGGAAGCTAGCTAGCTCTTCATAGCATGACCCTGGAAACTAGCTCAAACTAGCACTTCCAGAATGAGACAAGTCAGCAGTGTCCCCTTCTGCAAGCTCTGCTGACTTGTTGCATTCCAGAAGTGTTCATTTGGGCTAGCTTCCAGTTGCGCAATCAAACACTGGCTTTTCCTTGAGCTAGCAGTCATTCCCGCTAGTGCAAGGGTAGCATTGCATACTGCCCCTGGGTTTCCCAAATTGGCAGATATGCTCTTCTGGTGAGCTATAGGAAGTTTAGCGTGTTTGTGGGAGTTTTATCCTAGTTACTGGACTTTCCATACTGGAAACTGGAAGATACTGGGGGGGGAAATGCTTGGTCATTCACAGATATGGCTTCATGGCCCTGGGATATTTGATCACAAACTAAATGCATCCCATGTGCAGCTGGTTGGCCACTGTGTGAACATAATACTGGACTAGATGGACCCTTGGTCTGATCCAGCATGGCTCTTCTTATGTTCTTATGTTCTTAACAGAAGTGTTGCATATACCCCACTGTTGAAGGAATGGAGGTTGCTTGGAAGATAACTCTTCTGGGGCTCGTATGTACATATCTTTTCCCCCAAGCTATGAGAGATGGCTTCCCCAATGGAGAGGGCAGCTTCACATACACAGCCATTTGTGTACATCATCTTTTCCTTCCATGGAAGTGAATGGAGAAGGCTTCACAAGGAGGGTTCTGCTTGTGCCCTTCTGACCTCCTGCAGCCACAAAGAATCATTGAATCAAAGTGCTTGTGTTTTGGCAAGATTCATATACATTCATTGATTTGCACCCCAAGGGGTAGTGACCATCTTTTCTCAAATCACATTAGGTATAAGGTGACAGTACCTCCAGTAAATTGGGCTAGTGCCGATGTAGCACTGGATTGCTCAAATCAAGAGCAAGTAGTATGCATGCCATCCTCCCATCCCTTCCTCTCTGGCACAAATCCCCCCACCCCGGCCACCTTGACTATAATTAAGAGAAACATCGACCCCAAACATACGGTAACTGTGGTTAATGCTAACCGGGGTTCCCATTTAACTGGGATCTGAAACAATGGCTTAAATTAGCAAAAACAACAAAGAGTTGTGGAATCTTTAAAAACTAACAAATTTATTCTGGCATAAGCTTTCTTGGGCTATTTTTATGGACTACAGTATGTTTTTGCTGCAATAGATTAACCTGGTTTAAATTAGGATTCAGATCCTGTCTTCAGAGAAAGCCTGATTAGGGTTAAGCACAGCTAACCTCAGTGCCAACACCTTATTTCAGAAGGACAGAGTGTATGTTCTCAATGCTAGCTCCTGATGTCACAACAACAGGTTTATTTGTGCAGTGGCCCATTCTTTCTTGCCTCTAGTGAAATGCCTCTAGCCACCACTTAATTGCAGTCAATGAACTTGCAAGAACCGAGAGGTAAACACAGCAGTTACTAATTGATACAGCAACTGAAAGATAAGATGCAGTGTTTCCACAAACTCCTCAGATTACTGTCTTTGGCATGAGCAGATGAGGTATCTGCATGATTTCTGGCATGGTAACAATTAAGGCCACTGTGTTCTGTGGCAATGCCAATAAATAATCATTGTGGCTGCAGTCCTAACACCACTTACACTGGAGTACTCCCACCTGTGTGCTCTGGAGTGAGTGGTTTCATCAACCCAGTTTATGACTGTCATTTATATCGATTTCAAGGAAACACTTGTACCAAGGCTGCCAGAGGGAAAGGGAAAGGAGGAGGACAGGTGTCACTCACAACTAGTGTAGATTTGGGCCAATAAATAAAACAGTCCTCATTTAGGCACAGGTTCCATTAGAGTTACACAGTTTTTACTGAAAAGGGTAACCCAAATGATCAAGGGGCTGGAGCAACTGCCCTATGAAAAAAGGTTACAATGTCTGGGGCTGTTTAGCTTAGAAAATGGGGTGAATAAGGTGGGCGCACGCGCACGCACACACACACACACACACACACAAGATAGAGATACATAAAATTATGCATGGTGTAGATAAAGTGGATAGGGTAGGGAGATGTTTTTCTCCCTCTCTCAAAATACTGGAACCCAGGGAGATCTAATGCAGATGAATGATGGGAGATTCAGGACAATAAAAGGAAGTACCGTACTTCTTTGCTACCACAAGATGTAGTGATGGCCACCAACATGGATGGCTTTAAAATTTGATAAGACAAATTCATGGAGGATAAAGCTATCAACTATATATATTGCCTCCAGTATCAGAGACAGTACCCCTCTGAACACCAGTTGCTGGCGAACATGAGCAGGAAGGTGCTACTGCACTCATGTTCTCCTTGTGGGTTTCCCATAGGTATCTAGTTGGCCACCGTGAATGCTGGGTTAGATAGGCCAACATGACTCTTCTTAAAGTAAGCCCTTTGGGAAGGAAACTAACATAAACAAATATAAACTAACATAAACAAATATGCTGCTTCTCAAGTGGGACCTGTGAGAAAATGTTGCAGTGTGGAGTGCTGCTTTTCAAGAGACACCATTCCATTCCCCCTCCCTTCCAGTTTTCTATCCCCCCCACCCCACCCGAACAACAGTCAGTCAGCATCCCATAGTCACTGAGCATGATCAGCCCTCACCGGGCAGTTGCAGGAAGGCTTGTCCCCACCTTAAGCTTTTTTCCCTAAAGACTTTTTGTATATCTACAAACCTGGGGGTTTCCCCATGCCTCCATGGATAGTGCTTTTCCACAAAGCATGGTTGGTGCTTTTTTAGCTATAAAAGCAACAGCACTCACATTTGAACATTGGTAATAGAGGGAATTACAAATATGTTGGCCATGTTTTGATATTAAGGCTCCCTTTATAAATAGTTTATCAATGCATAATTAATTATTAATCGGCATGATAAACGGATTACTGCATGCACTGCAGATTGTTAAAATCATCTTAGTAAAGTGACTTTAGCAACCCTGTCCATAGGACATTCTGCACCCAGAAAATAAAGCACCTATTGTTGCTCCCATGACATGAAGTTATGCCAGCACTGCAATTGCATCCTTGCTCTAGTGAAAAGGCTTTAGGACTGAAGACACAGACTGGGTTCAGACAACACAATAAACCACACTCAAGGGTTGAGTGTGGGTTGTCATTAAACCACGAGTTGTTGTTGAAATACAGGTTATTGTGTTGTTTGAACCCAGCTATGCTAACGAGCCATGGCTTGTTAACCATGAACAACCCATGAAGGTAACCCATGGTTTATTGTTGGGTTGTGAACTGTGGGTTGTTCACCATGGTTTGTTATCTCAGCTGGGTTCAGACAACACGATAACCTACAGTTCAACAACAGCCCATGGTTCAACCACAACCCACACTCAACCCATGGGTGTGGATTATCGTGTTTGAATCCAGTCACTGAGGGTAGTGAAATATCACAGAAACGTCTTACTAACTCACAAACAAATCATTTACCTGTAGATATTCTCACCTCTTCCTTGGAAGCATCAAAGTGGCCAAGAGCTGATCAGATTCTATCCAATTGTAAACCCATGGACATTGAAAACCACTTTTAATACAGTGTCTAGCAAGTCTATAAGCCTCTGCATACTTCTGTGGGAGTAAGGCGCATTGCCCACAGTGCAACTTACTTCCCAGTATATGTGCACAGGATTGTGGTGCACACATCTTAAGCAATGCAATTAAAAGGGCATCCTGGATGGGGATAAACCTGAGCTAGAATAAGGTTGTATTTAACTTGCTTTGTTGTGAAGAACAGAAAACAGCAGACCCTTTGCTAACCAGGTCCTTGCTAAAGTTTCTTCTCCCATCTCTTCTGGTTCATACTGGCTGGAACCAATTCCATGTTGTTAACATAGCTCAAACGGAACAGCCTTTGCCGGAATACAGTGTAGCTCTGAGGGCTGCTCCACATAATTTTCCAGTGGTTTTCCATACATCTCTGAGTGACCAGCATAATATAGGGAGGAGCAATTCACTGAGGTTCCTGAGCGCATATTTACAATGTGTTGTCAAATACAAGTCTTTCATATGTGACAGTTTTTTGTCACATAGACAAACACTTAGAGAACCAGGAATTCAGCTTTTCCATAAGATGTGATGTCAGTAGCCCCTGAGATGTGTGACTGGAGGACAAACATTTGAAAACATGGCCAAAACTGTGTGTCAACATTCACATGTGATGTGACCATACATACGGTACATCACAAACATTTGCACCTACACCCATGTTCCATCATCCCTCTCTCTATATTTTAAGAACATGGGGTTTATTTAATTTTGTTACTTTGTTCAACATATTTATGCCCCACATTTCCACAATTGCTCAAGGTAGATCACACTGGGCCAGTTCGCTTGATCATTGCAGCCCACCATGGCTTACCAGCAGCCATTCTGAGTCTTCAAGCCACAGTGGGCAGTCTCCACAGCTTATCATGACATCCAAACCCAGCAAGGGTGGTTTGTTGCTGTGGTTAACAAACCACCCACAACTCATGGGCTGGTTTGGGGTGGTTTGTTAACCATGGCAACAACCCACCCTGTGCCTGGTTTGGACATCACGATAAGCCACAGTGACCGCCTACCACAGCTTGAATATTCATAATGGCCACCAGGACACACTGCAACCCACCATGGCTTATTTAAATAAGCCACTATGCGCTGTGGTGATGGTGCAGACCAGGTCATTGTCACTTTAAACAATTTATAATGAACAATGAAAGGAACTACAATAAACACTAATAAGCACAATAAAATTAAAGCTTAAACAGCAACAGTGCCAGAAACCAGAGTACATTCCTCCCTCCAGCTAACTCAGTCTTCACAACTTGGTGCCCTGTAGCTTTGTTGGACTACAGATCCCATTATCCACAGCCATCATAGCCAAGGGCAGATGGTGGGAGCTGTAGACCGACACAGCTGGAAGGCTCCAGGGTGTGGAAGGCTGATCTAATCCAAGGCCTCCTGAAACAGATGGGTCTTACAGAAGTCGGGGGGGGGACTGCAGGTGGAAGGAACCACGATGATAATCTCTTGGAGGAGATCATTCCACAAAACCAGGTCAGCCACTGAGAAAGCCTTGCACCCTTGCCAGTGACTGATCATTTGACCTCCCCAAAAGGAAGTACTCAAAACACAGCTCTCAACCATTTACATTTGCTTGCTTGCTCATTCATTCACTCTAGAGCAGGGCTTTCCAACCTTGGGTCCCCAGATGTTGCTGGCCTACAGCTCCCAGCATACCCAGTCAGCATGGCTAATGGCAAGGGATTTTGGGAGCTGTAGTCCAGCAACATCTGGGGACCCAAGGTTGGAGAGCCCTGCTCTAGGATTTTTATTCAACCTTTCAACATTTGAGAAAGTGCTGAAGATGGTTAACATAGATACTTATGACCTTAAGTGGCAAACGGGTTCGCAGAGGCAGGGGCACTCTCTAAGATATGTCAGTTCCTGGCCATAAAGGGTTTTAAAGGTGAGAAGCAGCACTTTAACCACCACCAACACACACACATACACACACGGAGTTTAGATGGGAATACGTATTCCCTCACTTAATTCAAAATGTGGTGAGCTAGTCTTGCTGTGTTTGGGCACCCTCTGGCACATTCTGCTTAGTGGGGCCTGGACTTCTGCCCCCAAATCCTACGCCGATGGGACCACTGAAGCTGACTCTCTGTACTGAGGAGGGAGGACCATTCTCCACTAGAACATTCCTGAAAGATTTGCCTGCACCTTGTAATTTACTGTGGACCACAGGCAGACAACAGAAGGTTCCAGGTACATTGTGTGAGTGGCAGCAGATGGACTTGACTGAACGGATGGTGACTGAACATGAGGTGGCAGAACAACTCCAGGGTTTCCTTAAAGTCACATCCTTCCTTATCTTTTCAATCTGGTTTCTGAATTGGTTATAGAACTGAGATGGCTTTTGTTGCACTGGTGGATTATCACCAGGAGATCGGGGGAATGCTGATTCCCCAGTGGTGTTCCAAGCTGTTGTCTATGACATCTTATTATTTCACTGTCTGAACATTTGGTAGAGGTAATACAGGGAGGGGGGGTTGGCTTCACTCATTTTTATCAAAGCAATTCCAGAAGGTGGTTATTGGCAATTTCAGCTATACCCCTTCATTGTGGATTTCTATCGGAGTCAGTTCTATCAACCATGTTAATATATTTATGAAGTCGCTTGGAGAGATTGCCCAGAGCTTTGGGGTTGAGTGTCAACTATGTGCTGATGAAATCCAGCACTATTTTTTTTTAACTAAGCAAACGGGGCAGCTGTCACAATTCTGAACCAGTGTCTGGAAGCTATGGTCAGGTGGATTCACTGGGTGGTGGCCAAGCATTATGGCCCCCATTTCAGGAAGAGGCACCACACTTTAAGAAGGATGTAGACAAACTGGAGAGGGTTCAGAGGAGGGCAACAAAGATGTTAAAGGGACTGGAAACAAGGCCCTATGAGGAGAGACTGAAAGAACTGGGCATGTTTAGCCTTCAGAAGAGGAGAGTAAGGGGAGATATGATAGCACTCTTCCAGTACTTGAAGGGTTGTCACAAAGAGGAGGGCCAGGATCTCTTCTTGATCATCCCAGTTTGCAGGACACGGAATAATGGACTCAAGTTACAGGAACCCAGATTCCACCTAAACATCAGAAAAAATTCCTGACTGTTAGAGCAATAAGACAATGGAACCAACTATACCTAGGGAGGTGGTGGGCTCTCCCACTCTGGAGGCATTCAAGGTGCAGCTGGACAGCCATCTGTCAGGGATGCTTTGACTTGGATTCCTGCATTGAGCAGGGGGTTGGACTTGATGGCCTTGTAGGCCCCTTCCAACTCTACTTTTCTATGATTCTGTGATTCTATGAACAAGAGGGAGACAGCTTGCCCCATCTCAATTCAAGTGTCCTTCCCAGACCTGCAAATCACTTTTGGTTTGAAGATGCAGACAGAAGCTCCTGAAAAAGTAATCATGTGACGTGGAGGGCTGTGGTGCATTGTGGGTAGTGTCTAGGGGGTTAGGGTAGCTATGTGTCCTACTTGATAGAGGGAATCCTCCATTTGAGTTTTAAAAAATGAATAAATAAATATCTGAAGGGCTGTCCAATCCAAGTCTGGTTTAAAGATAAAGAAAGCTGGGCCATGAAGTTGCCCATCAACAGAACCTGGACAGTAGACTGAGCAAGGCACAAAGGTCACCCGGTCACAGTCTCCCACATTACAGTGAGATGTATTGTATTTCTATTTAAATTATACTAAATTATTTCTAAACTTGCATATAAATTAGCACATGCACTTTTTCTGCAAATCTGTGCCCTCTTTTATCCTCTTTTTTGGCAGGTGCACTTCCTCTCCAAATTTTGGCAATGCAACCCTAGATGGGTTGGGGATATGAAAAATTGTATAGGTCCAGGCTTAGCAACAGTTCAAGAAAGGTGAATGGACAAAGGAAGATCCCAAAACGTGGCTCCCAGACTACTTGTTAATCCATGGCAACAAGAAGCCAAAAGATGTGACAACCACTATCTCAGGACTGAGACTGCTGGCTGGGCCAGTACCTGGTTTGAGGAGACCCTGGACAAAGTACCACTCTCCAGTGCCATCACTGTGGACCCTTCCAAAGTAAGCTTACCAGGGTGATGGGAACGAATGGGGATAAGTGGTGCAGCTGTAGCAGTTGCCACCATCTTCATTTTCCCAGAATACCTCTGGGCCCTGAGGCACTGGAGATAATGCATATGGTGTCAGCTGCAGCCGCCTGCTCTGGTTCTTCTCTTCACAGCAAGCAGGCCCTAAAAATAAATTTTAAACGAAACAAAACAAAAAAGGAAAGGGGTGCTGGCATTAGCAGCTTTGGGGCCTCCAGGGTCCATAGGCCCCAGCATTTGATTCACCAAGCTGGGTGCTGAGACCAGGCCTGTCCTCTGGGATTTCTCCTTTCATCAGGAATGGTGCAGGGCTGTTTGGCACCCTAGGCCAAATTATATTAAGCGCCCCCCCTCTCGTGCCATGGGGGGGCTCCGGAGCAAAGCAGCCCTGCTCTGCAACCACCACCCCCGCGCCGCCACCGCCGCCCCACCACCACCTACCTTCCCCCCGCCCCCGCTGCTGGCTGCTGCTGCTGCCGCTGCCGCCGCCGCCTCCTCCGACGCGACGGGACCCCCACGCTTTTTTTTTTTGCCGGGGAAACCAGGGCAACAGGGCTGTTTAAGCCCTGTTGCCCTGGTTCCTCCTCCCGCCAAAACAACGCCGGTGGGGCTCCAGAAACGACGGGAAGGTAGGTAGGTGACGGGCGGGCGGGCGCGCAAGGGGGGGGAGGTGCGGCGGCAGCAGCGGCTGGCAGGCGGGCGGGGAGGCGCGGCGGAGGCGGCAGGCGGGGCAGGAGCGCGCCGGAGGCGAGGAAGGGGCGCAGAAACACTGCGCCCTCTTCCGCCACGCGCCCTAGGCAGCCGCCTGGGTCTGCCTAGCGGTAGCGCCGGCCCTGCCTTTCATGACTCCCTAACACCGCTGCTCAAATAAAGCATTGGCCCTATCTGAGCCCTCAGTTTCAACAGAAGAGTACTCCTTTTTCTTGTTTTAATTTTGCAAACTTATCATATGAATAAGGTTCAACTCCTATCTAGGTGATGCATCAGGCAAATAAGTTTGCAACAACAAGCTGCCTAGTATTAAGAGAGCGAGAGCGAGCATTTTATACGGGACATAACAAATGTTAGCCTGGAAATTATAGAAAAAACAGTTTCCTCCCAGTAAGATCTCAGCCAAAAATGGCAGCTTCTTGATACCCATTTCAACACAAGGGAACATGAACCACCTGTTCTCCTAAGAGTGCAACACACATCTCAAATGCATTTAATTGGCCTTTCCAGTGAAACCCAAAAGTGGTCTGTGTATTGGGGGGGAAAGCTGCTAATTAGTTTAGTGATGCTCAAGGGCTTTTGTATGAACACCCACCCACCGTCAGTGGGCAAGCTCTGTTATGTGAATGACAGATATTCCACTTATTAATTTGCGTTAAAATCGTGGGCACACAGAGCCCCATGCTGCTGTGTCAACTTGCAACCAGTTAACTCCTGACTCAACTAGAGCAATTTGCCCCTGAAAGAAATCGCAAAGCAGCCCTCATCATAATAGGAACACTGGAACTTATAATTGGACTTTAAAAAAAAAAAAAAAAAAAGCTATCTGCTTGTTATATTTTATTTCTTGCATAGTTAAAGATGTTACTTGCTTCAGCAGCTTGCCTGCCTCATTTGTGGAGACTTGAAGAGACTGCTGCCTCAGCACTATCTGGGGCCAGAATTAAAGTGGTCTTAAACTGTTTTGGCCTGTAGAAAACCATCTGGGCAATGAATCTGAAAATTGGGCTCAGGTTTCTCAACCGTCTGTAAACACAGCAATCTGTAGGTATACAGGCTAGGCTTCAAAAAGTGCACTCAGACAAATAACTAATGAAAATATTCACACTCTCGAAAACCCTGAAAAATGAGAAACCAGCTCATGTGCATTGTTGCTGGGGGGGGGGGGTTAAATTTAAAATAAACTACGGTATGTAGTCATGCAAAGTAATGTGGTTTTACTGACTGTGAATCACTTTATGTGTAGCTTGAGCCTCTCATGTTTACTCAACAGTAAGTCTCACTACATTCAGTGCGGCTTACTCCCAGGTAAGTGTGCATATCAGTGCAGCTTTAATTCTTCAATTTGAAGAATGATGCAAATCTGAAACAGGCAAATATACTTTTTGGTTTCATATCTTCTTCCACTTTGGGGGAGGGAGGGGGACCTCCTTCCTGTCTCTTTTTTATGTGTATGGATTTGTATGTCTTTTTGTAAATTGGCTCTTTTTGTATTTAAAAGAAATATTCAAGATTCTCTGTTAAAGATTGAGGCTCCAATTCCATATACACTTCCCTGGAAGTACCAGCTGAACTCAATGGGGCTTCCTTCTGAGTAGACATGCATAGGATTGCACCGCATGAAAGTGTGGGTATATTGCCAGAAACGAGAGACTGGGGACAGGTGGGTGTTCAGAATATTCTCCCACAAATTCTCTGCAAATCCCGACAGTGAATGTTCTCTGGAGGTACAAATATTCAGCAAACGTTGTGTATTCAACATCATAATTTGACATCCAAAAATTCTGAAGTAGCAGTCGGTATTTGACAGTATCAGACACATAGCAGTCGATATTTGACAAGATTTGATGACAGACCTGCATTTGCAGTCAGCATTTGAACTGGCTTCTGACATGCAATAGCTGTTGGTATTTGACAGCATCTGATGAGTAGCGGTGGCATGTGATATATATATATATATATATATATATACCAGTCAGTATTTGACAAGATTTTTTACATATGGTATGAAGTAGATGTCAACACAATTGTACCACAATCTACTTTAGACATTTCAAAATTTTGCAAAATATTCTTTCGGCTCTACCACAGCATAGGGATAGGCATATCTGTCAAGTCCATTCCAAGGATTCCCCCCCCCTTTCCCCCACTTCCAAGTCTGTTCCATAACTGTTCCATCCAGGGATTTGGGGTTTTATGGGGGGGGGGAATCCATATGCATTTTTGGGCACATTTTTCAAATGGACACATTAATGGATGAATTAACAGACACATTCCCCCGTTGACTAAAGCAGGTTTGTGCACATGTTAGAAATGTATGTGGGGGAGGGGTTGTGCATTTTGTCAAATCTGCGCATGCTACTGAACGCATTTTTTTTTCTTTTGCGGAATGCATCAACTCCACTCTCTTTCCAACATATTTGAGGAGGTGGGGTAAAGGTCAGGCACATCATGTGTACATTCATATGCTCATTCATCCAGGTCTCACATTACTGTGCCTGGGGGGGGGGGGTTTGGACTTCCGAAGCTTTGAGTCATGCTCCATCACACATAAGCTAAAACTGGGTCTGGCAACACCCGAAGAAGCCTACACAGCATGAATTCAAAGCCAAATATTGACCAAATGGATCCCCACCACCACCACCACCATACCCATTTGGAGGTTTTTAAGCACCCTTAAGCTTAACCAAATTTGAAGTTGCAATTATTGTCACTGACATATGCAAATGGGCAACGGGATGGGTCCTCGCCCACTTTGACAGGCAGTACTCTTTCATCTTCCCAGTAGGACATAGAACACAGATTCCTGCTTCAGGACTACAGATATACCAGCCCTGACATTTTAAGCAAGACTGAGCTAGTCAAGCGCAAAATAGCTGAACCAATTTTCTTAACAGCTGAAAAACACTCAGCTAAGTAGAAAATAGCTGAACCAATTTTCGTCAAACTTTCCAGAGCAACACACCTCTGGGCAAACAGCAAGCCTGCTAAACTTCAGCACATGATAGAAGTTCCTTCTTTAAATGTTTTATTTATTCATTTATTTATTTATTTATGCATTTATTTATGAGCCGCTTTTCTGTTCAAAATACATGAACAGGTGTAGAAAAAACCAAATACAAAACAAAATGCAGTTTTATTTTTTATTTTTTTAAAAAATGACAATCCAAATGCAATGAAATAAGTACACTGACAGCTGAATATCAGCAGTGGCAATTAAGGTGAAGCCAGTTAACCAGCCCAAGGTGGGCTCTCTCTCAAACAGCCATTCTTCGGCTGACTTATATGGCAGGAGGAGTATATAGCTGCTGTGTATTGGGAAGGCAGGCTTCCCTGAGTGGGGAGTACCAAAGAGTCAGTGTTACCACCAAACAGGCCCTGCTCCAAGTCCACATCAGTCCCAACTCTGAGAGGGAGGGAACTCAGACCAGAGCCCCCACCAGTCCTCAGAAGCTAAGGAGGAATGATGTGGCCCCTTCAGGTACACAGGGACAAGGTTGCATAGGGCTTTAAAGTCATAGCCAGCAGCTTGAACTGCAGGGCCAGCCCTACCATTAGGCAGAATGAGATGGTTGGCTCTGATAGCAGATGCTGGCGGGGCAGGAATTGGCAGTGTGGTGTTGAAAGACAGAGCCCACTGTGTGTGTGTGTGTGTGTCTGTGTGTGTGTGTGTGCCATGTGGCCTGCCCAAACACTCTCTAAGCTAGCCTGCTGCCCTTAGGTGTGGTGGGGGATGTTGCCCATCACTAGTGCTGAAGTAAGATTCAAGTGCCAGGCCTATTGACTTCTATATGGGGGAGTGGGGTGCCATCTTGTCCTTTGTCTCAGGCAGTAAAGTGTCTTGGGCCAATCCTGATGAGCTGTGCCTAGAAGCCAACTGGCAGCCAGTGCAGATGAGTTGGAGTAGATACAGTATGTTCCTTGCAATCCACTCTGAATGAACAACAGTCTACGGAATTCTGAAATATCTTCAAGGAAATGCATCGCAGTAATCCAAACTGGAGGTCACTGAATCATGTAAGCCAGTACCAAGGTCTGAGTCCAAGGGAAGGGGGCCCTAGCAAGTCATTAGCCAAAGCTGATCAAACATGGATCCAACCACTACAACCACCTCTAAAACCCGCAGCAAGGCAGAGTCTAGAGTATCACTAGTCATGCGAACCTGATCCTTCATGGGGATCCATCCGAATATATAGCCATCGTGGCTTTATAAAGGGATCCCTCCCTTTAAATATTAGGCTAGCATTCTCTTTGTTCTACTTTAAGGAATTGTGCTTCTCCTTTGCCTTTCCTTTTTTTTTTTTTAATTTAAATTTTTAATTTTTCACATCTTACAACTACTAATGAATACAACAACAAAAAATACAACATAAACATTGTGCATCCCCCCACCTCTTGGGACCAAGTTATATTTCTCACCCCAATTTTTATATATATATAAAAATACATATATATATGTATGTATATATATATACAAGATATTATTCTATATTCCAAAAATATAACAAATCTTGACAAGGTTTGTTCCCCCTCCCCTTTACCAACACATAATCCAAAAATTTGCCCCAAATGTTCACAAAGGTGTCTTTCTCCAATTGTCCTTTTTGACACTTATTATTACAAGTTAATTTATCATTTAATTAATGATAAATTAATTATCATTAATTAATCCCATACCTCTTTATACCATTCATTAATTGAAAACACATGTTGAACCTTCCAATTCCTAGCTATCATTAATTTTGCTGCTGTTAACAAATTCACAATCAATTCTTTTGTATTTTTTAAACAAACTAACTTTTCTGTAATTGTTAACAATGCTAATTTTGGGCAGACTTCTAATTCCATTCCAATTATTTCTGTTATTTCTGCAAATACTTTCTGCCAAAATTCCAGAACATTTTTACAGCTCCACCACATGTGGGCATACGTACCTTTTACATTACATCCTCTCCAACACAATGCGGAGCAATTTTTATCTATCCAATTTAATCTTACTGGAGTTAAATACCATCTCCATACCACTTTATAAAAGTTCTCTTTTATCCTAGTTGACATAACTCTTACAATACGTCTATCCCAAATATTTTTCCAACTTTGTTTCGATATTTCCTCATCAAATTCATTATCCCATAACACTTTAAGAGAATCTTTATGCTCTTCTTCTTTTTGTATCATCGTATATAAAGCCTTTGTTGTGCCTCTTGTTGAAACATTACCTTCTATAGCTTCTCTAGTCAAAACTATCTTTTCAAAATTGGTTAATTCTCTTTCGCTGTCCATTCTTGTCCTCCACTTCTTTAACCACAGTTCCAATTGCATTGAATTTAACCATGATATTCTCTCTCTTCCTACTATTTCTATTATATGTTCTCTAGTCTTCAATTTTTCCACCCAATCCATTAATTTAATTTATTTATTTATTTATTTATTACATTTATCAATCGCCCATCTGGCCGGTCACCAAATTTAATCACCTTTTTTCTCCTTAATATAGCTTCTAGATGTCTTACATTTTCTGGAAAGTCCTCCATGACCACTACCGGAGTTAACGGGGATACCTCTGGTGTAAAAATTTTCCTCGTGCTATTCCAACTCTCTAACATACTCCTCAAAAAGGGATTTTCTAGTCCTTTTATAATATTATTTATATTTTTCTTAAATAATATATTCACCATCATGTTTCCTAATTCTCGTGATTCCAATTCCAACCACATTTTGTCTTTCCCTGCTATAATGTCCAAAATATGTCTTACTTGGTTGGCTAAATAATACCACTTTATATTAGGAAGACCTAAACCACCTATTTTTTGCGCTTTATACCAACTATATTTATTAATCCTTGATCTTTTCCTTCCATTACAATACTCATTAATAATTGATTGCCAATCTTTAATTTCTTTTTCTGTAATCTTTACTGGTAACATCTTAAACAAAAAGTTTATTTTAGGCAATATCTTCATTTTAACCAACGCTATTCTACCAAACCAAGAAAGTCCCATTTTTTTATACTCCTCTATTTTATTTTTAACCTCTCCTTTGTCTTTCCTTCTTAATGTTCTATTTCATTGCTCTGATTCTTTTCCTTTTGTTATTGTACAGGTTTTACTTAAATTATTTCTGCTGCCTTTTTGTTTCATTCAGCAAGTGCAAAGTTTTCCCTCTCCTATTATCTCATGTTTTTCCATTGTGAAGCTGTAGGCAGGGACCTGCTCATTCATTCATTCATTCATTCATAAATAAAAAAATAAATTGTGTTCAGCGCCTAGTATATTTTAGGGCCTTGTATAAGGAAGCACACTTAGATTTCGCAAAAGACTGACGCCTTTGAGGGTCAGAACAGGGATGCTCATGTATCCCTAACACAACAACAGCCTCTGACCAAACTCCAAACTGAACCCCAATTGATATGGATCAACAAAAACCAATCTTTCATTGCAGAGCAGTGTAATGAGGATAACTGAGATCAGAACTGCACTTTGAACTCTACAAATATTTTAAAGAACAACCACCAACATAGATTTGATTCAAAACTAAAGAACGTGGATAGGACGACGACTAGTGAGAGTTCTCGTTGAAGCCACATGGTTGTGATGGGGCACCTGGGGGTATTTTACAGCATGTGTGGGCAACTTGTGTCCCTCCAGATGGTTTGATCTACCACTCACATCGTGCCTCACCATTGGCTATGTTGGCAAGGGCTGATGGGAGTTGTGGGCCAAAACATCTGGAGGGCCACAAGTTGCCCATGCCTGGTCTATAGCTTTTTTTTCCACCTGCAATCCTATACACCCTTACCTAGGAGTAAATTCCTTTGAGTTCAATGGCACTGAGTAGGTGCATACAGGATTGCATTGTTCTTCTACTTCTGTACAAATGAGAGCCCTAGAGGAGAAAAAACATCCTACGTTTCCCGTGAGCCTTCTTTTTTGTGGAATGCACATTCTTAAAAGAGTAAGTAATAAGGTTGTGTCTTATAAGTATTCATGTCCCTTTAATATTCACCGAATTTGTTTTCTGCTTCCATCCTCTGTTCCCATGAGAAAAAGTCTCAGATGTATTACATGGATTTACACGGTTTTCTCCTTTATTCTCCAGAGTAGCTCAGAAAATGAGATTTAAATGCAAAATACAGAATTCCAAAATTGTAGCAATGTTAAAGAAAGGAACGTTTTTACATAAGACCGGTGACACCCTGACTGTACATTTACACCTCCATTCAAGAAACCTTTAGAATGGCAGAAGGCTGCTCGCTTCCTGCTGCATTCATGGACTTAGAGGTCCTTCAGATATTAATTCAGACACATAGTACAGTCCTCCACAAAACCAGGCTACCTATAGAAGTACACATAGAGGGTTGCTTCTTTGAAATCACTCAGTCACATCAAAATCAATCTGCCTTTGCATAATAACCCAATAATCTCCTTCTCCCGACACATTATCCATCATATCCTTTCTGCAGATGGTACAGCCTTATGAAGTTTGTACCATGTGCCAGCATTCCTGTTTAAACTGGGTCTTCTTACTACCATATTTAGGATTTACGGTATTTAGGATCAGGGTGTAAGAAAGGAAGGTCAAAAGATAAATTGCTTTGGGGGATTCATTTACATGTCCAGAACATGATTCACCATGACTTTCAGTATCTCCAGAAGATGAGCTGAAACAGGATAAGTGATGAAACATACTCAGCAGAAGTTCAGCTTGCCAAAATCCACGGACGAGTGATTCCAACAGGGAGAAAAGGTCACATGCCCAGAGTCTATGCAAATGTGCAGTGTATCTGAAAACAGATCTTGCATGGTGATAAGCCAGCCAGTGCTAAATTCATTATAGGGTTGAAATTATTTGAAATAGCCAGTGCTTCTGGGGAAAGCAAAAAAAAAAAAAAGAATGGGGAAAGGAAATGAATGATTCAGTATATTATCTCTTCGGGATCTAATAAATGGAGCTGCCAGCTTCATCTTTACAAGCACTTTAATTTCAAGAGACAAAGGTCTCATTTCTAATATTAGTCTTCTATTCATTGAAAATTACATTTTAACCTAGTGAGCCCCACATGCCAACTGGTGTCAGCAGCAACCAATTTACACCTGGAAAGGAAATATTAGGAGTGTCCAATTTGCTCCACATAGTCAGACCAGTGGTCCATCTGAAATCAGCATGGTGTCTTGGTGTCGCTTAATAATTAATGCTCGATATGCAGGCTGAACCAATTAGACACACAACACAATAGCTTCTCATTTCAATAAAGTCTGTTCGCTTCTATTTATGCTCTGCTTCCACACATTAATTTGAAACTGAGACCATGATCTGAATTTTGCAGATTGGTTCAAGATTGGATACAAAAATCTGCTATTGTTTTTCTACAGAAGCCTCCATTCTGATGTCAGGGCTTCATGAGTATCTGAAATCCGCAAAGATTTGTTTCTTTGTGAAAAGCTCAGTCTCCCTTTGAGAAAACGCAGTCACATTCTTTTAAGAGGGGGAAAAAATCTCATTTTCTGCCCTCTCATTACTTCACAATAATCCAAGAATCCTGACCGGGTGATAGGAGTGAACTCTATAAAAGTCCTGCATTAAAACAAGTAATGCAGCATAAAACCCATGCTGGGTTCTTTATCCTAACTGAATTATAAAACACCATGTTTACATGTGATGCATTTGCGATAACGTGACTGAGCATAGCTCCAGCAAAATGAGCTGACTGAGGGCAGTGGATTCATATTCAAGTTGTCTGAATTATTTATAACAAATAGCTGGGTGATATACACTAGCAATATGCATTCAAATCTCTTTGGGGCTGTGCTTTCTTCATGTTGGAAGTTGACATGAAAATCTCTTCCCACATTCTGGCAACCACTGTAAAAAAAAAAAAAAAAAAAAAAGATATCAGTGTATATTATATAGCAAGATCCAAAGGACCTTGTGTGGGCTTCTACATATACACTGAGAGTTGTCAGGCCTCCCTTGCCCACCAAAAAGCCACTCTGGATGTTACAGAACATTCCAGAGTAGACCTGTGAAGCTGCCACATCCCAAGTCAGGCCTTTGGTCTGTTTAGCCCAGTACTGTCAGCTCCAAGACGCACAGCATTCACAACCTAGATCTCCAAATTATTTTCCCTTTCAGATTTCTTTTAATTATTACTTAAATATCCCGCTTTTCCTCCATGGAGGCCAAGGCAGATAGTTTTATTTTTACAACAATCCTTTGAAGTAGGATAGGCTGTGAGATAGCGACTGAGTTCACACAACATGATAAGCCATGGTGGCTTAGAAGCCATGTTTGTTTCAGAGTGGCTTGTCATGTTGTCTGAACCTGGCCAGAGTGCTTTGTGCATGGTTAACAAACCACGTCGCTGGGTTCAGATGACATGACAAGCCACAACAAACATGGCTTACAAACTACCATGGCTTATCATGTTGTGTCAACCCAGTCAGTAACTGGCCATAGGTCACCCTGTGATCATCATGGCTGAGTGGGAGTATAAACTTGATTATCCCCAATCCTAGTCTAACCAGTACACTACACTGTCTTAATACCAAAGGCTGAACCTGGAACCTTCTGTATGCAAAGCATGTACAATGTCACTGAACTCTGAGCCTTTTCCAAAAGGGCAGCAAGATGGCTTGCAGAAGGAATAAAAACCAAGGCAGCTGGTTGGCCACTGTGTGAAAGGAATGTTGGACTAGATGGACCCTTGGTCTGATTCAGCAGGGCTCTTCTTATGTTCTTATGATGGCTCCACGGGTGCATGGAACAACTTTAGGGTGTTAGGATCCTAGCTGTAAGTAACATGCAAGGGCACCCTTCTCAAGGACTTGGTGTCCAAAGTAGAGATAGTTTATTGTATTTATTACTATATTTAAATAGCCACCCCATAAGAAAAGTTCCCTGGGCAGCTTGTGAAGCAAATACAATATTAAAATACAATATAAAACAAAGGGCTAAATAGTTGTTTTATTCTTTACTTGTACTTTTTAACAATATAAACACAACTCTGCAATCACCATTCACTGAAACAATTTACAACTTATCAAAACAAAATTTCAAGTCAAGTTTCAAACACACACAATAACATTAGAATCTCTCATTTACAATCTCCAATTTTACAAAAGGAAACCATCCTTTCATCACAAAAACCATTAAATCTTTCCAAGTGAGTTGTTTGTGTAATTTCTAACCAAAGCCATCTCCAAATGGTTTGGTTTCTCTTTGAAAGAATGAAACCACAGATGCACCCAAGAAAGAGTTATAATACACAAAACACATCAGGCAAGAAATGGTCTGCTGTGCACTTTTGAGGTCTCTGCGCCTTCCATTCTTGCATTTGGTGCCTCCCCTCTTTCCTTTGTCAAAGAATAGGGAAAGCCCAACCCAGCCACATCAATATGCATCATCCAGTAACATGGGAAACTGCCTTGTACCAAGCTCAGCACTGTCTGTACCGAGATGGGCAGCAGGCCTCCAAGGTTTCAGACTGGAGCCCTACCTGGAGATAGCAGAGATTCAACTGGGGACCTTTTGCATGCAAGGCAGGTGCTCTGCGACTGCAACTGAGCTACACCCCCTCCACAGTTTATCCATGAGTCGACAAGTTCCTGATAGAAGATGGAGATGGATTTTTACAGATACTCCCTCCCTTCTGCAGCCCCCAGCACCAGCTCTCACACTGTTCCCGAGGGTCACCCTACCCTCTAGAGCAGTGTTCTCCAACCTAGGGTCCCCAGATGCTTTTGGCCTACAACTCCCAGCATGCCCCAGCCAGCGTAGCATGCTGGGAGTTGTAGGCCAAAAGCATCTGGGGACCCAAGGTTGGAGAACACTGCTCTAGTGCAGCTCTTCAGGAGGCATGGGGACTGCAGGGGAGGAGGAGGAACACTGTGCATGTGATGCTCCCACTAGCAGAGTGGGGAGCTGATTTTCACAAATTCCTTCTTCCCCGCACAGAGCCCCCAAAAGTTGTTGTGGAGGGTTGGGGAACCCTCCAGATCAGTGTGGGAGGCGGCACAGGGGGCTGCAGGGGAAAGAGAATGGGTGAAAATTGCCTCCCCGCTTCTAGCAGGAGCCTTCACTGGATCAGAAAGGAAGGTCAAAAGATAAATTGCTCCAGTCTATCTCAAGGAGCGTCTCCAGCAACACCAAGTGGGCCGCTCAACAAGATCTGCCACAGATGGCCTTCTCCTTGTCCCTTCAGCCAGAGCAGCTAGACTGGTGGGGATGAGGAAGAGGGCCTTTTCTGTGGCGACCCCCGTACTGTGGAACTCTCTCCCGAGTAACCTCTGCCATGCCCCCTCTCTGCTGAGCTTCCGTCGCTCATTAAAAACCTGGTTATTCAGGCGGGAATATGGGGTGGGTTAAGATTTTAAATTTTTTATATTGTTTTAAATGTATTTTATTGTATGTACATTGCCCAGGGTGGCCGGTTGCCAGCCAGATGGGCGATAAATAATAATAATAATAATAATAATAATAATAATAAGTGAATGGATGGAAGGAGCCTTTCCATTTGTGGATGTGACATTCTGGATCCAAGCCATTACTGTCAGTCCCGCCCACAGGGTTTGTGATTCATGAGTTCACAGGGTAAGATTCTTGTGGGGACATAAAACAGCACAAACGTAAATACAAGTAGTCTAATGTGTTTAACATTCAAATTGTAGTTGTTATTTTTAAATAAAAACATTAAAAACAAGTGTCCACGTGCTTGCTGATCATCCAAACACATTTGAAATAAACAAATCAATACATTATGTGATTTCCTTCTGGATCATGGCCATTATCTGAAAGGGAAAGTGTGTATCATATTAGTTAATTAACATGGCAATGGGTAAACAAACATTTTGTTCTCTTTCTATTCTTTTCAGCTTTACAAAATTCCATTTTCTGAAATACATTTGTGAAAAGAAAAGCTGTTTCCAAAAAAATAAAGGATATAAATCCAGGAAACTGGCCAATCTGATGCAGGAGTGTTTATGTGTTATACATTTGAGACACAACCCACAGATTACTTTTTTTTTTTCCCCTGTTCTGCCACATGCAATACTTCATGGCAGTTTCCTTCTATGGCATAGAATTCAACTGAAAATCTCTTTTAGGAGTCTTTATGACCCAGCATCAACACCCGAGTGATCCCTGAAGTGCCACCTGTATTATTGTGATCAATGTGACACAGATTTGTCTTTAGACCACCTTCCTGTAGTCCATGTCTTCTGGAGATCCTTTCATTCATATCTACTACCATTACTTCTCATTGTAACCAGGAATGGATGAACCTGTGTTAAGTTCGATTGCTCACTTCCTCATTTTCCCAACATTAAGTTCGCTCCATCTCATTTTTGCATCAATATGTGATTTCCCCCCTAAAACATCTGCCTGAAAATCCATATGTATTTTTGTGTGCATTTCTCAAACTGTATACATTTTTGCAGTTTTCTAAATATACATGTTTTTACATGCACTTATCCAAATATACACATCTTTTCCTTCAGGTGATTTGCCCCTAATATAATGCATTTTTGTGTGTGCTTTTTACTATTATACATTTTGTGCACTTTTTAAAAAATAATAATTGTGAACTACATCACAAAATTCTGAAAAATGCAAATATTATTGTGTTCTGGTTCATGTGTTTGGGAAGTGCAAGTTTGCAAGAAAATGCAAGCCCAACAAATGTCTCACCCATCCCTATAAATTTGTAGAGGCAGTGTTCCCCTGACTGCAAGATGGTGAGGACAATCAATGGCAGAGGATTGTTGACTTCACATTCTGCTTGTGGGTTTCCCAGATATCTTTCACTGGCTATTGGTGGTAAAAGGAAGCTGGACTAGATGGACACTGGGTCTGATTCAGAAAGGGAGGGTGTGTGTGTGTGTGTGTGTGTGTGTGTGTGTGTGTGCATTTTTTCCTTTCTACACCACTTAATTAAAGAAAAAATGATACTAATTATACTCCACATTCCTGTCCTCTATTTCCAATATTCTTTGATGAAAGGAGGCGAGCAGGGTCACTTCCCCCAAATGTCAACTTTTCATCAAGCTCTTTCTCACACAGAACCTTGTTGCTAGAAGCCAGGAAATGTTGCATATTGATCATACAGCCTGGAGAACCTTTCACTGGTTCACTTGTGATGAATGTATGAAATGTTCTTATCCAGCTCTGCCACATTGAAGGATAGATGGGGCAGCAGTCTGCTGTGACGTCACGTGTTTTCTTACTGTCAGGGATGATGTGTTGAGGAGCTGGGGGATTTGTCTCCCACTGAATTAGTAATGTGGCAGATTATAAAGGCGTTATGTTTGAGTGTATGCCTGGGCAGTGTGCCTAGCAATCCATTAGGCATTCAGACCTTTGGCAGGAACTCATCTCACAGGAAAAATGGCCTCCACCCATACTGTACTTTGGCAGATGTAATGCCAGTGACGAAGCTTGCCTGTTTTTATTTACATTTTTAAAAATTATTCTAATAACTACTATGATGCCTTTTTTAGGCAAAACCATAACTGTCATTGTTTTTGTACCACATTTTGGGGCATGCACCATCCCATGCAGATCCTAATGTATATACTTCTTAAACATAATTCAAATTCAATGTAAAAATACACTTCTTTTGAGATAATTCTATTTAGCACAATAAAAGTATTTTACTATAGCCAATGTCTCATTACTCAACAAACCAGCCAAAGAGGGGTACAGAGGAATCATACTGGAGCAAACAATATATTGTAGAGCAGTGTTCTCCAACCTTGGGCCCCCAGATGTTTTTGGCCTGCAACTCCCAGCATGCCCCAGCCAGCTACATTGGCTGGGGCATGCTGGGAGTTGTAGGCCAAAAACATCTGGGGACCCAAGGTTGGAGAACACTGTTGTAGAGGTACATTCACCAGAAGAGAAACTGTTAATACAGAATGATAAAAAGACAACTGTGAAAAGCAGACTACCACAAGGAGTGTTTATATGTTCAGCAATACAGAAACAAGTACATGGAAGATGGGATCACTCACACCCACCCTTCACCCATTCATCCAAAGCTGTGGAAACAGCCTAAACACCTGCAACTTGCATACATGTAGGCTCTTTCTGAGCAATCAGGGACCCTGCACATATTACATTTGTAGGCTCTTCTTCACAGATTTGGATGAAGCCACGCAAGGTAGTGCCAGTGGCCATGTTCTTGCTCTCCTCCATGCATTCATTTCTACACAGATATATGTGTAAATGGTCCTGGAATGCATTTGAGAGATACAGTGAGAGTGACATCAGAAATTCCATGTAGTAAAATGATATTAGAACAGCATAGAGCTGGGTTCAGTGCGTTGATGTCAGAAGCATGGCTACCTGCCCCCACGCACATGATCACTGAATGCATAATGAGCACTTCACGTGCAGAGCGTAGAAGTTTTGCCTAATCAAGTGATGAGAAACAAATAATGTGCAATCATGTGTGACCTGACTCTAAGGCTGCAATCCTATATACCCTCTTACCTGGAGGTAAGTTCCCTTATACTCAATGGTGAGCCGGTTTGCATGACACAGCCTCACTGTGGGTTATTTAACCCACAGTGAGGCTGTGGCATGTGCAGGGCATGTGTGGCCACCATTGACACTGCTTGATCTCTCAGTGGCTCTTGATATCGTTGACCACAGTATTTTTTGGGATCATCTCCATGAGTTGGGAATTAGTTGCAGGGATGGTTCCAGAAAGCAGCACTGGGGGACTGTGCCTCAGCTCCCTGGCAATTAAGCTGTGGAGTGTCCCGCTGGGGGCAGTCATTAGGAGTTTGTGGGCAAGGTGTCATCAGTATGCTGACACTGGTGCCTGGATACAGTGATTGGTTGGATCTGAGGGCCAACAAACTGAGACTGAATCCTGACAAGATGAAGACTCTGTGGGTGGATGGTTCCCAGGTATGGGAATTGGGGAGTTTGCTTATTCTAGACAGGGTTGCACCTCCACAATCACATATAACCATCTGGAAAGACCTAATTAATAGTCCCTGACTAAATTTAGATTGGTAGACCCTCCAGAGGAAGCTTAACCCTACAGTTTTATATACCTGACTGTATTGTTATATCCAGGTCATTGCTGATAGGTTATTTCATGCTTGGTGTCAGTTATATTTTCATGTTGTATTGTTTGTTGATAAAATAATAAGAATGAAAGAACAGGTACATATATAGTTTGGGAGTGCTCCTGGATTCATCATTGTCAATAGAGGCCCAAGTGGCTTCTGTGGCGAAGAGTGTCTACTACCAACTCAGGTCGGTATATCAGCTGGCTACACCCTTTCCTGGACAGGGATAACCTGACCACTGTAGTCCAGTGGTCCATTGATAACTTCATGTTTAGATTAGTGTAATGTGCTTTATGTGGGCTTACCCTCGTGCTTGGTCCAGAAGCAGCAGCTGGTACAGAATGTGGGAGCCAGGACACTGAGTGGAGCGCCTGGCCATGTACAGTGTTAAAGCAACTGCACTGGCTACCTATTAGCTACCGAGCCAAGTACACGGTCTTGCTGTTGGCAAATAAAGTCCTGACCAGCTTGGGACCAGGTTACCTATCAGGTTGGCTTCCCCAATACAGACCTGTGCAAGCACTAAGATCATCGGAGGAAGTCTCGCTGGTTGCACCACGATGTGCAGATGGTCATCTCGCAGAAACCAGGAAGCAGGCCTTCTCCGTGATGGTGCCCAATTCATGGAATGATCTCCCCCGCCTGGTATTCAGGAGGCGCCAATTGTATCATGCTTTGGGTGCCAATTCAAGGCCTTCCCTGCGTGAATGAGCTGCCCGGTGTGTTTGTAAATATGGTGTTGATTTCATGGATTTTAGTTGATTTTAATGTTTTTATTAATGTTTTATATAAATGTTTTACTGTAGCAATTTTGTTGTATTTTAATGTATATTATGTATTTTCTGAACTGCTCAGAGATATTTTTTAAATATGTTCAGCAGTATATAAACCTATTAAATACATAAATACATACATTTTGCATATCCAACCCCTGCTCAGGGATTGTCGTTTCATGCTAACCCTGCAAGCGTTAACAGACCTCACATAACCCAAGCTCACTGGATTTGCATGACATGACCCCCCACTTGGGGGTTGGAGATGCAAAGTGGCACCTGCAGACACCGTGGGTTAAATAACCCACAATGAGCCACACCGTGTCATGTGAACCAGGTCAATGTGGCTAACTTCTGAACAGACAAGTATAGAATTGCATTGTAAGTTATAAAAATAATTGAATAACTGAACTGGGTGCATCAAACTACACATCCTTGTAAAGTAGAGGCTTAACCATTCATTGTTTTTTTTTTCATTAACTTTTTATTGTGACTAACAAAAATCAAAACAAAAAAAAGATAAAAAACAAGTAAAGAAACCATTCATTGTTTAAACCACTCAGTACTGAATTTTTCACATTGTAGGTCACAAACTCTATGGAAACAATGTTAATTTGGAGTTAATCTCTGGGAAAAAGCAAACATTTTTTATCTAGAATAATTCCTTACTACTCGTTTTTCATTCCGGGGTTACAGAGATCATGTGGAAAGAAAAGAAAACTGGCACTAAACAATATCAGTGTATTGCCCTTTATTGGACACGGATGGTAATTCTTCCTTATGATTTTTCATATTTGATTAACATTTTAATGGGGGCTATTTGATTTTTGATCTGCCTCAATACATTACATGACCTGTTCTGTAACTTTATGTCTTGCACTATCCACTGATGGTCCTTTGGTCAGGAACCCATCAGTTTGTTGTTATCGGTTTGAAATATCATTATTCTACTAATGTTCTTTTCCTTACATGAAGAAATCATTGTCTCAATTTAAAAAAAAATAATATTGGCTGGATCCAGAGTAATGCTCAGCAGAGTACTGCTCACGCTGGAGGAAGGAGACGGGGAGGTGATCTTCACGATCCCTCCTTACCCCTGCCCTGCAGCTCCCTGTGCCTCCTGTAAAGCTTCTCTGAAGGGCTATGAGACCCTTCGAAGCAGCATGAGAGACAACACAGAGGCTGGGTTCCGACAACATGATAACCCACACCATGTTGTCTGGACCCAGTCAGAGCAAGGGGATATTGGCGAAGATTGCCTCCCCTCCCCCCTTCCTCCAGCAGGGACCCTCTGCTGGATCTCAGTGCCTTTTCTCAATGGAAGAAGCCCTCCTATTCATGGAATGGTCAATCTGGACCCACCTCAATTAAAAAAAAGAAAACCTCATAAAAATGGGAAGTCCATAACAAAATTGTCAGCTCTTCAGGAACAAAATAGAGGATAGAGTACGAAGCATTGAATCAAGAAAGCACCTGCCACATGAATGATTTTAAGCACATGACTATATGCATGACTATGTTCTTACACTGCTCTCAGAGCTACTGACACTAGGTGAGCCATCACTCTGTGTCCTTCTGAGAGCTCTAAACTTAGAGGTAATTTAAGGCCTGAGGGCAAGCTGACCGTTGCTACCTCACCAAGGCACTATTAATAAACTGTTTCACCAAACCTGTGTTTCCCCCAAAGAAAATAGCCCAGGGTCAAAAGGTTTATATTTTTTCAAATGACTATGTCTACACAGTATGGTTATAATAAATGTAAGTGCAATTTCATTGAACTTGAGGTGCCATGACCACAGATCTCTATTTTTCCCCCTTTGTGAGAATAAACAATTTGACAAAAGATAGAAATTAACAGCTTGGAAGTTGAAGACATTTGTTTACCCCCAGGACAACTAAGTGGCAAGTGCTCCTCAGCAGTCTGCTCTTTTGTTAACAAGTCTCAATCTTATCTGCAGAAACCCTATCAGGGAAGGTAGACATTGTACACCAATAGGCAATTACTGTTTTAAAAGGGGGGGGGAGGTTTCCCCCGTTATGCACTCATTTCCAACTGATAATTGAACTGAGGCCACAATGCTAATTCCAATTGCCTTCTAAAGAAAGATCATATCAATTCATAACTGCCTTTGGTCATTTCTTAGTTGAAATAAGGAATAAAATAGCAATGGAATTTATTGCTGCAATCCTATACCCACTTACCTCAACAGGACTTCTTTCTGAAATGGCATGTATAGCATTTTACGGCATGTCTAGCAAAAACAAATGGAGGGGTATGGTTAAGCTACCAAATTCCACCCAAAATGGGATTCAGGATGATACCTCGGATTCCACTGTTCTGGAACTGCATTACTGAAATCTGTATTTGACAACAAATGGTTTTTATTTATTTATTTATTTATTATATTTCTAAATCGCCCATCTGGCTGGTCACCCGGCCACCCTGGGCAATGTACAATCAAGATAAATATAATAAATACCATTAAAACACCATTAAAACAATTAACATACAATTAAAACAATATAAGAGGTTTAAAACAAAAACAAAAAACCCTAACCCACCCCATATTCCCGCCTGAAAAGCCATGTTTATAAAGTCCGTCGGAAGTTCATCCGGGAGGGGGCATGGCGAAGGTCACTGGGGAGGGAGTTCCATAGCCTGGGGGCCACCACAGAAAAACCCTCTTCCTAGTCCCCACCAGCCTGGCTGCTCTGGCTGATGGGACAAAGAGAAGGCCGTCCGTGGCAGACCTTGTTGAGCAGCCTACTTGATGTTTCTGGAGGCGCTCCTTGAGATAAGCTGGACCGGAGCCGTATAGGGTTTTAAAGGTCAAAACCTACACCTTGAATTCAGCCCGGCAAGCAACTGGTAGCCAGTGCAACTCCTTGAGCACCGGAGTAATGTGATCTCACTGGCGGCTGCCTTTAACCAGGCGAGCCGCCACGTTCTATACCAGCTGTAGCTTCCGAACCGTCTTCCAAGGTAACCCCACATAGAACGCATTACAGTAGTCTAGGTGAGAGGAGACCAAGGCATGAACCACTGATGGGAGCAGATGATTAGGAAGGTAGGGGCGCAGCTGCCGTATCAGATGGAGTTGATACAGCACCGCCCGGCTCACAGCTGACACCTGGGCCTCCATGGACAGCTGGGAGTCTAGAATGACTCCCAAGCTGCGGACCTGGTCTTTCAGGGGTAGATGTACCCCATTCAGTACCACGTCAACATCCCCTTGTCACCCACCAGAAGTACCTCAGTCTTGTCGGGGTTCAGCCTCAGCATATAGGGAAATTATATGGGAAATCATAGAATTATAGAATCATAGAAAAGTAGAGTTGGAAGGGGCCTACCAGGCCATCAAGTCCAACCCCCTGCTCAATGCAGGAATCCAGGTCAAAGCATCCCTGACAGATGGCTGTCCAGCTGCACCTTGAATGCCTCCAGAGTGGGAGAGAATGATCAATGTAACCTTATATGGGAAATGATTATATGGGAAATGATCAATGTAACCTTGACTTCAAAATGCATAAGGCAATGTTATGCGACTATGAACAATGTATGCATGTGCAAAAATATTTGAAGCATGCAATTCGAGACAGAAATTTTAATGGGTGTATGAACAAGTCAAGCCAAAATCCAAATGGCTGCCAGATTTACTCATTCTAGGAAAAACAACCATTTTAGTCTGGTGTAGCAAACATCACAACAAACTGTATTATCATGTCATTGTTAACATTTTTCAATGGGTCTTCAATTGCAATCAGAAAAATGCTAAAAAGCTGGTAAAATGTGCATTCATAGATATGTTCAATTCATATATTGTTTATATATGGGTTGTTTATTATTGTAATGATGTACTATTGTAATTAATGTATTGGTGTGCTTTCTTGTTCTTGTATTACTGTCGTGTTGTAGTTGCTTTGGGCACTTTTTGTGGGAAAGCAGCATATACATTAAATGATTATGGTGGTGGTGGTGATGATGATGATATATTTAATTTTAGCAGCAAAATATGTTTTGCCACACTGAGATTTTTTTTAAGTTCCTAATTTGATATTACATATAGCAAAAGAAGGTGTTTGATCCATAGAACAGCATGGGTCATTATGTATGTAAAAGCACAGAGGCAGGGACAGGAAAGGGATCATTGGAGTAGGGGCTGCAAACTATGCTGAATGTGGAAGTACCTCCCTTTTACTTTTAGTAGTAAAAGTACTTTTACCACCCTTCCAGGAGCCCCACCACCACAGCGCAAATATGGCTACACAGATTTCCAGAGTCTCTCTCTCTACAGTTTTGTCTTTATATTAGGTTGAGCATCAGGCTTTAGGAAGCCAAACACACAAGTTATTGAAGCTACTTCCCTAGTTCCTCAACGGTACTAACCGCAACCTTCATAAAAACTCACAAAAGGCTTGTTTCAAGGGAGTGAGAGAACAGAAGAAAGCAGATAACTGAAGTCCACTCCCCTGGAACAGGTATAATTCTGGCCTGTGATATTAACCCGCCTGGACTTCCTTATCAGCGCAGGAGCCCTGAGCAATTGATGCTGCTTTCCACTGCTTTGTCATGCAATGCGTGTGCGTTCATCATGTTCTTATTACCTTCATTCTTTGAGCATTACTGAAAGCTACTGTAGGGTAGTGGCTAAGAGACTGAGCTTTGAACTAAAAAGTCCCTGGTTCAAATATTACCTCTGCTGTGAGCTCAGCAGGTTGACTTAGGCAAACAACTACCTGTCAGTTTCAGCTGCCCATGTAGAATATGGGAGAAATAATATTTACCTACCTTAATTGTTCTGCAGGTGCCCACCCATGATATACTGAGGACTGTAATGAGTGAGTTTCCTTTCGCTCTTAATGAGTGGTCTTGTTGTATTATTATTCAGAGTTCTTCCTTTTTGTTGCCTCTGTTTTCAATCGCAAAATAAAATTTCATGTCCAAAGAAAAAAAGCTGCAGCTGAGACAGACACTAAGTGGGTTTATCACTGAGCTTGCATTTGAAACCTATATCTCTAGCATGCTAGCTGCTGAAGCACACTAGCTCCATAAATGTTCTCTTAATTTGCTAGACTAGATAATGACCTAGATATAAATGTCTTAATAGCCAAATACCAAACCCATGGATGTGTTACATGTAAAAATACTATGGGCAGTATCCAATGGCGCCACTGCACTTATGCAACTGACATAGCGCTGGTGTAAGTAACCTCTAGTGCAACACTAATAGTGTAAACTGGAGCAATGGGTTTTCCAGGGAAACTTGTCAGGTCAGCTTACGCTACTAGCGTTGCACTAGAGGTCACTTACACTAGCACGATGTCAATTGCGTAAGTGCAGTGGCGCCGTTGGATACTGCCCTATATAATCATTTCTTCTTGTTTTCCTAAGTCTTTCCCCTTGGCTGGGATATTTCATATATAAGCATGATCATGGCATCCTTGTTTATAATGGAGGGCTTGGTGTCCTCTGTTTGAGAGATCAGGCTGGTAGTTATTATGGTGATATAAGCATGGATGGAATCATTTCCTTTGAAGGACCTGAGGAGTAATTCAGTCCTACACCTATCCACACTAAAATGTGTAATGAATAAGAAACAGACATGGCCACTCAAAACTGTAAAGTGACATAAATAAAGCAGAGCTCTCCAGCCAAACATACTGAAGACCCTCTGACTAACAACTGAACATCTCAATCCCCAGAGGTGATTTTCTCATACAATACACAACGTATATATGTTTAATGATATTCCATAATATCAATTCCCGCCTACATCAGGGGTGGGCAACCTATGGCCCATGGGCTCATGTGGCTCTTACTGCCCAATCGTGCAGCCCTGCTGGCCCCTGCTGACCTGACCTGCCGAATTTCTGGCAGCAAAAACATCAGTTCACTATCACTACAGAAGCCTAAAAAGGTCAAATCTTACTTAAAAACCCCTGCCAAGCAGCCAAAATTTGCAGTGGCAAAAACATTGGTTCGCTACTACTTTGGAAGCCTAAATCAGCCAGATCTCACTTGAAAACAAGCAAAATTCAGCTGCTTTAGGCTTCATCAGCAGTTTGTTGCCGAAAATCAGTGGCAAACTGGTGGGGACCCCTGGACCCCTGCCCTCCATCTGTCCCATCCTGGCCTCCCACAGACGAGGCAAGAGTTGCAGGAACCAGCTTTTATTACAGTAATTCCCCCAATGAGCAAGCAGCTCTCACAGAGGCAATAAATGTCCAAATAAACCATGTGATAACAAGTCCCAGGCTGTAAATCCAGCCCTCCAGAGCAAGATCAGAGTGCAACACACCCAGTGCTGCTCACCAAGTCCGTTCACAATGTTCCTGTTTCCAAGTAGGTGGGAAGCTGTCCAGGATGGTGGTGCGTTGTCTCTTATGAGGGCTACAGGGAGCTACCAAGGTTTATATACAGGGAGCGGCTACTAGGAATCACTATCAGAGATTGGGTCCTGGCAGGGAAACCACCCCCTCAACCAATGGCTACACTTTCCTGCCCTCTTCTGCTGGCACCAGACCAAAGGGGCGATCCCTGAAACACCCTCTCCAGGAGATCCCTCCTCCTGCTGCCCTGTTGCCAGGGATGATGTCCCTGACTGATAAGCAGGAGCCTCCATCAAGGTTGAGCCGTCTGCTGCAGAGTGCAGAGAGTTGTCCGTATCAGCCTCCAGTGCCTCATTCACCCACCCACCCATTCACTGGGCAGTGGGAGGCCTGGCAGAGCTGAACTGTCAAGTCTCTCATTCCCCACAGCTGGGCCCAACTCTACCACCTCTTCCCCCAAGTCAGAACCCATGCCTGAAACTGAAGTTCCCTCCAAGCTAGGGCAAGGCCATCAACCTTGCCTTGCCATCAACCATCTATCTGATAAACAAGGCCAGCTGCCAGAGCCTGGCAAGACCCACCTGCTCTGGGACCCCCTTATATTTTTTTTCTAAACAGCAGCAGCTGACTGGATCTTGCCATTGTTTTCAATTTCCCACAATGCATCACTCTGGGCCTGGGGCACTGTGAGAAATTTCAAGGGTAGTTTCCCAGGGCTACTAAGAGCTAGGTAACCCTGCCAGGGCCCACCAGAGGGTGCTTTGCCCGGGGCCTCCTCAACCATGCAGCCAGCACTGCCCCTAAATCCTTCATTATGTTCTTTTTCCTCAAAATATTTCATATCATAGAGACATCAGAGAAATTCCTAAGCAGATGGCAAAAGAGTTTCAAGGAGAAGCCACGCTTCTTTTTACCAGGAGGTTCATGATACAGTCTAGGGAGTTTTATTTTAATATGCCCAGAGAATTAATTTTTCTTTCCTTTACATTCCAGCAGCCACTCCACCATATCTGTTTACAGTCCTGTGACACCAATGGTATAAGCCAACAGCTTTCTAATTAAACTCTCGTTACAGTTCTGTTGAGGACTCTAGTTAAATATAATGAAAGCAATCCATCTGCAAGTGTCAAGATGTATTTTATTTCCATTTCTGAACACAGGTATAATACTACTGACCCTCACTGGTGGTAAAAGGATCAAGCTTTATACTGATATGTAAATCAAACAAGTCATGAGCCGCAGATTAAAGCCATGAAGTGGAGGTTCAACTAAATAAAGGATAGCTTCCAACTTTCTAATTCTGGCACAAAAGTTTTCTGTCTCTTAAACTTTTTAATATATGGTATCAAATCAGTGCAGGATATAAGTCTTTCTGCCTGACTACCATCTAAGATGTCAATTTAGCACAAAATAGCTGATACGCTACAATATATTCATATACAATTTTTTAAAGAGATTTAAAATTGGATTTTTTTTAACAGTATGCATTAAGCTTGTTAATAAGGAGCTAGGTATGGGAAAACTCAAATGTAAAAAAATCAAGTGAGACTGGAAGATTCTACAATGTTTTCTTTAGTTCCGTCTTGGAATACTCTCGGGTGGTCAGCCTTAGGACTTGCCATCAAATCTAATGATTCACTCTATGATCATAGCATCAGGGAATTATCGAGTTGGATGGGACGTTGGAGGTCATCTCATGCAGGATCTGCAGTGCAGAATACAACTACAGCATCCCTGACAGATACTCATCCAGACTCTGTGTAAATACCAACAATGAAAGAGCCCACCACCTCCCCAAGCAGTCTGTCAAACAGCTCTTAGGACATTTCTCTAACGTTCAGCCAAAATCTGCTCTCTTGTAATTTCCACCCATTGGTCCTAGTCCTGTACAAAATACTAGATTCTATGGAAATCTGGGAAAAGACAGTTGTCATATTTTTAAAAAATGACATTGCAGCAAGTCCCTCAGCTGTGATGCAACAGAGATTTCCTTTTAGCTTTGCAAATTGAAAAGACAAATGTGCATATCAGCAAACTGAGCCCTGGGTCAGCCGTTAGTTTTGCCCTCTCCCCATGGCTTCAGCCACATGTTCATGTATAGCTTCTCATGCACTGGAGGGGATAGATTCGTCCTGTGGTGTGTGTGTGTTTTTAATCAGAATGTATTAAGGCTGCAACATTGAATCAATATATTGGTTAGATTTACAGTGCCTTGCAGAAGTATTCACCCCTCTTTGACTTTTCCACATTTTGTTGTGTTTCAACCTGGAATTGAAATGGATGTAATTGGCTTTGTTAACACTTGATGTACACAAGATATTCAACACTGTGAAGGTGTGAAATATTTTTATTGTGGCACAAAAGTTAAGTAAACAAAAACAAACTGGCACTTGTTGGTTCCATAAGTATTCAACCCCTCTGCTGTGACATGCCTAAATAAGCTCTGGGGCAACCCACTGCCTCCAGAAGTCACACACTGTACAGTAAGTAGTTGAATGGAGTCGACCTGTCTCTGTGTGCAATTCCAGTGCCACATGATCTCAGATTAAATACATTGGTCTCTGGAAGACCTCAGAGTTTGTCGGAGAGCATACCTAAACAAACAGCATCATGAACACCAAGGAACTATCAAAATAACTCCAGGATAAAATTGTGCAGAACCACCAATCAGGATTGGGTTATTTAAAAAAAATGTCCCAAACTATGAACATCCCCCAGAGCACCGTTAAATCCATGATTGCAAAATGGAAAGAATATGGCTCAACCGTGACTCTCCCTAGAGAAGGCCATCCACCAAAACTCAGTGACCAGGTAAGGGGGGCATTAGTCAGAGAAGCAACCAAGAGGCCAAATGTAACTCTGAAGGAGCTGGAGAGATCCGCAGCTGAGATGGGAGAAACAGTCCATGGGAAAACTATCATCCGGACACACCACAAAGCTGGACTTTATGGAAGAGTGGTGAGAAGAAACTCATTGCTGAAACCAGCCCATATCAAAGCCCATTTGGAGTTTGCAAAAAGGCATGTGGGAGACACAGCAAACATGTGGGGAAAGCTTCTCTGCTCTGATGAGTCCAAAACTGAAGTTTTTGGCTGTCCGAAAAAAGGCTATCTGTGGCGCAAAGCCAACATGCTCATTGCCCAGGACCGGTGCAGGGCAGTTTGGCGCCCTAGGCGGAATTATATTTAGCGCCCCCCCTCTCGTGCCGTGGGGGGGCTCTGGAGCAAAGCAGCCCTGCTCTGCAAGCCCCTCCGCGCCGCCACCACCTACCTACCTTCCTTCCCCCCGCCCTGGCTGCTGCTGCCGCCGCCGCCGCCTCCAAGGAGGAAGTGACGCGACGGGACCCCCATGCTCTGTTTTTTGCCGGGGAAACCAGGGCAACAGGGCTGTTTAAGCCCTGTTGCCCTGGTTCCTCCTGCCAAAACAACGCGGGCGGGGCTCCGGAAGCGACGCGGAGAAGGTAGGTGGCGAGGGGAGGGGAGGAGAGGCACGGCGGCGGCAGGAGGGGAGGTGCGGCGGCGGTGGCGGGCGGGGAGGCGCAGTGGTGGCGGGCGGGCGGGGAGGCGCAGCGGAGGCTTTGGCGGGCGGGGGAGGCACGGCGGGGGCAGCGCGGCGGCGGCAGCAAAGAGGAGCGCAGCGTTTCTGCGCCCTCTTCAGCCACGTGCCCTAGGCAACTGCCTAGTTTGCCTAGCGGTAGCGCTGGCCCTGTCATTGCCCTGGGAACACCATCCCCATAGTGAAGCGTGGTGGTGGCAGCATCTTGTTGTGGGGATGCTTTTCCTCGGCAGGGACTGGGAAACTGGTCAGGATTGAGGGCAAGATGGATGGAGCCCAATACAGGGCAATTCTAGAGGAAAACCTGTTCCAGTCTACAAAGGACCTGGGACTGTGGTGGAGGTTCACCTTCCAGCAGTTCAATGACCCTCAACACACAGCCAAAGTAACACCGGAGTGGTTTAAAAACAAGAACCTGAAAGTCTTAGAATAGCCCAGTCACATCCCAGACCTGTGGCAAGACCAGAAAGTTGCTGTTCACCAATGGTCCCCTTCCAACCTGACGCTGGAGCAATTTTGCCTGGCAGGATGCAGCTGCATAAAGCTGATAGAAACTTACCCAAGAAGACTGGCAGCTGTAAATGCTGCCAAAGATGCTTCTACCCAGTATTGACTCGGGGGGGGGGGGGGGGTGAATACTTATGCAACCAACAAGTGCCAGTTTGTTTTTGTTTACTTAACTTTTGTGCCACAATAAACATATTTGGCACCTTCACAGTGTTGAGAATCTTGTGTACATCAAGCGGTAACAATGCCAATTAAATCCATTTCAATTCCAGGTTGTAACACAACAAAATGTGGAAAAGTCAAAGAGGGGTGAATACTTCTTCAAGGCACTGTATCCATTTAGGGTGCAATCGTATGCATGATTAGACAGGAAAATGTCCTACAACTCTCAGCATTCCTCAACCAGCTATGCTTAAAGTCTTTGATCACAAAAAGGCACCTGAATTAAAGGGGCAGAAGTATTATATATTTTTAATACAGGTACTTATAAAAACTGCAAATGACAAGCACTATCTTAGATAAAGAATTCTCCCTTTTCTCACACAGAATCATAAAAGTTCTCTTCAGATGATGCTTGATATGACACATGCATGCATCATATAAAGACGGGGGGGGGGGAATTGTTCTAGAACGACTGCATCTTCTCATTTAAAATTTATACAAATTTAGTTAATCAATTAAAATTCATATGATGAATCAAGATTTCTTTAACAAGGTGGAATTTACACAAATTCTAATTTTTCAAATGCTAGATCAGAAGTGGTTTTGAACTTTGATTGAGAACCAGAAAATGGAAAAGTACCAACAAAGGCAAATAGCTAAAAAGTGTTTTCACAGTACCCTTACAAGCAGATTAGCTGCCGTTTTGGTGTTACACATATATTCAATATGTGGAAGTGTCTAATATTGATCTTCAATATATGAAAGTGCCTAACATTGATCTTAGGAGGTGGGGGTTAATCACTAATTATAATTAACAGGAGAGCAGTGAAAATACTACAGGAAAAGGAATGCTGTGTAGCGTAGCCACCTAAGAACATAAGAACATAGGAGCATAAGAAGAGCCCTGATGCTGGATCAGACCAAAAGTCCATCTAGTCCAGCATTCTGTTCACACAGTGGCCAACCAGCTGCCCACAGGATCCCACTATTTATTTATTTATTTATTTTATACCCCACCTTTTTTTCCTGCAAGGAACATGAGTGCAAGAGCACCTATAAAAGAGAGCCAGTGTGGCATAGTGGTGAGAGTGTTGGACTGGGACTCAGAAGATCCGGGTTCTAATCCCCGCTCGGCCATGAAACTCACTGGGTGACTTGGGGCCAGTCACTGACTTTCAGCCTAACCTACCTCACAGGGTTGTTGTGAGGATAAAATGGAGAGGAGGAGGAGGATTATGTAAGCCGCCTTGTGTTCCTTGCGGGGGAAAAGGTGGGGTATAAATATAATTAATGAATTAATTAATAAAAGCACCTCATTTTTATAGAACAAATGCAGCTGGAAGAAAGCTATCTGGTTGCCATCTTCTCCCATATACCTTATTTTTAGACACCATGTTGGGGTCTAGAGTCAATCTGAAGACATAAAATAGTACTTTAAGGCTGCAATCCTATACATTCTTACATGGGAGTACGTCCCATTGATCTCAGTGGGGCTTCTGAGTAGACATGCATAGGATGCACTATAACAGTGCACATTACTATACATGACTACTCAAAAGTAAGTCTTGTGTAGTTCAGCAGGCTTACTCCCAGGAAAGTGGGCACAGAACTGCAGCCCAAGTTACCTTGCAAAATGCAAGGCTTGGGTTACCAAATTTCAATAGTCCTAAGGAATAGGGTATTCATATTAAATATGGTCTAAGTATTGCAAATATCAGCCAGACCAATGAAAATACTTGCTAGATAGCAATCCTAGTGGGGAGGCTGGTGACTTCTGTGTCAGTGGGGCTCCTTATCCATTGCATCTTTTTGTTTGAGCTTTATAGGAGCTATCCATGGTGCTGAACTCCATCTGCAAAATAGGTTCACCACCATGGAGCACCATGGATAGCTCCTACAAAACTCAAACAAAAAGATGCAATGGATAAGGAGCTCCACTGACACAAGAGTCAAAGCCTCCACAGCAAGTACTTATCTACCTAACTTCAGTCCTTACATTTCCTAATCAACCAAATTGGGCAAGTTATTTCAGATGTGGAGTATCTCTGCTTCTGTGGATCCATGCCAGTTAACATTAGTACAAATTTTGAGCGAAACATTATTTATCTTCCCGGTATTGCCAAATAGATGACATTTGTAAATCTATTATGTTACAATCACTCGCATTCATAAGCTCATAGGATTTATAGGGGTCCTTCAGTTATTTCAATGTCTTATACAAGAAGTGATGACAAACTCTCCTGACATTTTACTGCATCTAGGAAAAATA
The DNA here is from genome assembly GCA_021292165.1 of Shinisaurus crocodilurus. NCBI lineage: Eukaryota > Metazoa > Chordata > Lepidosauria > Squamata > Shinisauridae > Shinisaurus > Shinisaurus crocodilurus. Next base: position 161,294,080 of record CM037879.1, read on the forward strand.
TTTCTGCCACTTCATTATGTTTCCTGTTGCATTCCTGCAGAAAGTAATGCAAAGAATATTTTCAAATGTTGTGTAACTATACCGAAAAGTTGGCATGGAAGAAATACTTCGGGGTCGATAAGGAATTCAGTATTATAAGGTACTGTGAATTCTAACACACAGAAGTTACCTAATTTCCGTTCATCACAAAACACCATGAGGAAAATGGCCTTTCCACTCTGATGTACAGTAAAGCAATTAGATAGAGTTTCAGGAAAGTAGACAGGTTCTCATGGACAGATGAGATGAAGTCAAATAATTATTGTGAATGCAGTAGGCAACCAAAGTTCAATGAGACAAAGAACTGGAAATTACACATATACATTTAGATTTCAGGTTCAGTGAGGGGGGAAAAGACACTTCAGTCATTTGGAAAACTATTTCCATAATGTTTTGCATTTACGCAGCTAAAATTCAAGCATTTGTAAGGACAAAGGGATTAGAAAGAATGTGTAAAATGGTAAAACATGTTTCTGATTAGGTGTTCTGATGGCAAGACCCTATAAGAAAAGACTGCCGTTTGATTTCAGACCTGGTCAGAAATTGCAACTACAATTGACAAAAGATTACAAAACACACACACACACACACACACACAAACACATGAGACATCTCAAGACAAGAGTGAGAATATTCTTCATGGCCCTTTCCTTGGGCTGGTTCACTTCATATATGAATGTTCACCACTTGATGACTGCAACAGTGAGGAACAGTACAGAGGAACCAACAGGGTAGCGAATGGCCAAAGGAATGCTATTATTCTATCTACATCAGACATTCCTTCCAACAAAGGTACGAGAAATCTCTTCCTGGGACCAGCATACAATGCACAGAAGAATAAAAAATGAATAATATTCTCTATTTGTGAGGCCCCACATATACAAAGACGTTGAAATATAGGATGTATTTAAATATAAGCGTAATTCCATAAATGCCTTCCTTAGTGCAAAGTGAATCAAGGAATTAAGTTAATGAGAGAAGAATCGTTCACCCTTATAGAGATGGTACCACCTACTAAATCCTGTTTGTTGGATGGTTTCCAAATTTTTCTTAGCATCCTGTGAGGATAACCTATCTCTAATGTGTGCACCAGCCCAAGGAAAGGATAATCAAGAGCTTTGCTCTTGAAGTCTGGCTTTGAATCCCTGTGTATTCAACCATGTTAGTGCTCAGTTAGGGTTGTCACCTCTTTTTCCTGACAGGTGCCTTGTCTTTAACAGCTACATGGCAGGCAGGTACATCATCACCCTCTCCATGCTGGGAATACATCCCGGCAACGATGTCACTGGGTGGCACCAACGCTCCCCACCAGTGGCGCAATTCGGCGTCACACCCCGCGCGCTGGCTCAGGCCATGACGTGGTGGGCAGGGACCTATTGAATTTGGTTGGTATAGATGGATGAGGATTTCATTTCAGTTCCTTTGTTTATAAGAATTTACCATAAGAGAGACAACTTGAGATTTTTTTAAAAAAAAAAAAAATGCAGAAGAAAGGGAAACTAGCAAATTTGCCTATCCCTAGGGCTGATGGATGGGAGGCTGTGTGAAAGCTCTGGAGGCCAGACCTGTGGGCCAATAGTTTCTCGTCCCTGGTCTGGACAGTCAGATTCATTCACAGCTAAACAACGCTGTGGGTTGAACCATAGGCCTGGAAGGATATTTCACATTAACAACCTTTTGTTACTACTAGAGACTCGGTGACTGCTTCACATATATAGATCACAAGTAGTAGAGAGCAGGAAGATCCTTTGCCCCAAACCCTGGAGAACTGTTGCAAGATTTGGCCTAGTGACGTATAGTATATAACAGTGATGGCGAACCTATGGCATGCGTGCCACAGCTGGCACGCAGGGAATGCTCTGTGGGCATGCGAGCCATAGGTCGCCAGCCCTCGAGTGGCTTTGGGGGCACAGAGCTCGAGAGCAGGGGGGCAAAGCCACTGAAGGAGGGAGGCGGGCGGAGTGGCCGCTCCTGCCTGCCACGCGTCGCCCGGCACGCCGCAGGCCTTCTGCAGGGGAAGGGCCGAGAAGGTCTTCCCGGGATGGGCAGGCCTGGAGAGCCGCTGTCACCCCGGCGACGATGTCACTGGGTGGCGCCAATGCTCCCTCCCCGCTTCATGCCCTGCGTCCAGGCTCAGGCTGTGACGCAGTGGGTGGGGCCGACAGGAGCGGCCGCTCCTGCCCGCCACTGCATCGCCCGGCATCCTGCAGGCCGCCGCCTCTGCTGAAGAAGGGCCGAGAAGGTCCTCCCGGGGTGGGGTGGGGCGGGGCGGGCAGGCCTGGAGAGCCGCTGTTCGCCCCGGCAATGATGTCACTGGGTGGCACCAATGCTCCCCACCAGTGGCGCAATTCGGCGTCACACCCCGCGCGCTGGCTCAGGCCATGACGTGGTGGGCAGGGCCGACGGGAGCGCCCGCTCTTCACAGGGCGCATGGGCTGCCTCCCCACATCCGGCGCCACCTCCGTGGCCCTTCCGCAGCCCGAGGTGTGGCCCCTCGGGAAGCGAGCTTACAAGTGCCGCAGGGCTCTTCTTCGGCCCAGCACTGTGGAGGGCGGCCTGGGCATGCCGGCAGCAAAGAGGCCAGAGCGGCCAGAGGGCTGCTGGGCCAAGTCCCGCCTCAGGAGGCTCTGCGGACGTCACCGCGGTGGGCCAGGAGGCTGACCAGTTCCCTGGAGGAGGGCAGCGGCGAGGAAAGGCAGGCCGCGCGTGCATTATTTTTATTTTATTATATTTGTTAATCACCCATCTGGCCCATCTGGCATAAACACACATTGAAGCGCTCTCTCTCGCTCTCGCTCTCTCTCTCACACACACACACAGTGCTGTGTTTAAAAACAGATTTAATTCAGGTTTAATTGCAGTGTTGGCACTTTGAAATAAATAAGTTGGTTTTGTGTTGCAGTTTAGGCACTCGGGCTCAAAAAGGTTCACCATCACTGGTATATAATATAATTTCTCATATCCTTACTAATGCTGCTTAACACATTCATCATTGTCTTTCCTCAGAATGCAATAAACTTCCATTATTACATCTATAGAGGGGTAAGTCTGGGTCATTAGAAAGCTTGTTTTTCAAGGTTACAATCCCCAGAAGACTTCATCAAGAAGTACAATACTGAGGAATATTCTAGGATAAGTAGTTTCATAACTGCAGCCTCATAGAGACCAGGAACATGTTGATGTGTACTTTAATTCAAGATGGGGTTTTTGCTGTTGTTGTTTAAAAATACATTATCTGGGAACTGTGTTAGTCATATCCCTTTCTTAAAGTTTCAACAGGCAATTTTCACAAATTCAACTATTCAGTGCATTAGTCACACTAACACTTATTTTACCAGATACAAATAATAGTAAGTTTGGTATACTATTCCCATAGATAATAACCAAAAGTAATTTGTCTGAAAACTTCTACATTCTAAGAGAGTTGATTGATTTAAAGCAAGGCGATTTAAATCAATGATTTAAATCAGCAAGAAAAATGGCTGCTTTAAATCAAGTTTCCCATTGAAACTTTTGCATGTATTTCCTGAACACTGATACAAATCTGACCACAAAGCCATGTTAATGTACAACAAAATAGGGTATTATTTACACAGTTTCATTCTTACAAAAGGCTTTGCATCTCTTTGTCTCACTGTCAGAATATATTTTGCACACTTTCCTTTTTACTTATAGAGAGAATGTCTTTAACATATTCCCATATAGGGTCTTACGTATGACCGACACCGATGACCGGCACAATCCTATACAGGTCTCCTCAGAAATAAGTTCCATTTCATTCAATGGGGCTTACCCCCCAGGTAAGTAGATATAGTACTACAGCCTTAGTATGCAAATACAGGAAGATGCACACTGGACAATTTTGTCTTCTCTCTTTCCAGTCTTGCTCCTTTCTGCTTCTCTCTGTCTTGGCCCTGCCTTGCCCTCACAAAAAACAAAGTAGCAAACAAAAATGAAATGTCCATGACTGATAGGTCAAAGCAAGATTTGATAGATATTGGGCTGAAAAAAATCCAATTTATTCTTTTTAATCCAATTATTGAGATTTTTTAAAGCATCGATTTTTATCCACCCTGTCATATTGTCTTTCTGTCTTAACTACTCTGCCTTGCTTGGCCCAACCCAACCACCACATAAGTACAGGAAAACAAACCTATGTAGCCTGTGCCTTTGCACATGTGATTTTGCACATGCGAAACTGAAAGTCCCAAACTTTCAAGATACAAGAGCTGTAAGTCAGGCTGGACACATAGACATAGCCAATTTTCATGAGGGGTAAAACTGAAATTAATGTCCGTGTTTGATTGTTAGGTAGCCTCGTTTTTATGAGACTGTAAGTGTAGGTGTGGTACATTATAGATGAGTTTTAATTATAACTATGTCTTTTTTAAGTTAGAGAGAAATTTAGTATTTTATTTATGACTTTAAAAAAAAATATCAAAACATTGATTTAAAATTTTTTTAAACCAATTTAAAATTTTAAAATGTGATTTAATATTTTTTTTTAATGATTTTTATCCATCCTGGATTCTCAAGGGTTTCAAAACATCATCAGCTCAGACTACACCCACCACCCTCCGACCATATACACTTAAATTAAGGCATTTGTTTTTATGGGCTTATTTATTATATTTGTGATTCATTTTATAAAACACATGCTCTAAGGCAGGGCTCTCCAACCTTGGGTCCCCAGATGTTTTTGGCCTACAACTCCCAGCATGCCGGGAGTTGTAGGCCACAAACATCTGGGGACTCAAGGTTGGAGAGCACTGCTCTGAGGGCACACTCCAATGGGGATGCCCACAAGCCTCCGAACTCAGTGGATTACAGGCATCCTATGCAGGGTGGGAGAGATTCCGGATGTCTAGCTGCGCGGCTTCAGATGGGGAGGGAAGGATGCTGGAGTGCCACCAGGGACACGTCATATCCTGGCAGACCCAGTCTCCTCCCCTCCCCTCCCCACCCCCGGAACGCCCCCTTTACCCCTCCTCCGAGGTCGCTCAGTTCTTTCCGCACAGGCTGCGAGGCCGGGGAGGCCATCCAAGCGCGGATGCCCAGCTCCGAGGTCGGAGCTCTTTTCCTACCTCGAATCCGGGAATCCGAAGCATCCCAATGGCCCTCCAGATGCTGCCGGGGGGGGGGCCATAGGATCGCTCTGCCCATGATGTACAAAATGAAATGTAAAACCAAATTAAAACAATAAAAATACAGCTATTAACAATAAACTCCAAGTCTGACATAAAAGGATAACACAAATGCCAGCACCAATCACATAAATCGCCTATCACATAAATGAGTTTAAAAAAAAAAAAAAATTAAAAACAGCCAGTAACCATTATCAGCATAATAGAAAAGCCTGGTTATTACTTGGATGGGAGATCCCTCCTCTAGTTTCCTGCATTGAGCAGGGGGGTTGGACTCGATGGCCTTGTCATCATCATCAGGCGATCACTCGTGACCGAGTAAGATTGTCTTCCGGGATAAAAGGAGGAAATTCTAAAGAAGATTGTGTAGACTCTAGCGATGGGTCCGTAAGTGACTGTGGAGGCCAATTCTAGATCCTCACAGCTTCCCACAGTGAGGACACAGGTTACCAGATAGAAGATGGTCCTGTAAAGGATTCATTTGACGTGCTTTTCGCTTAGCACGTTTCTCCCTTTCACCTTGCACTCGGGCTTCTTCAAAGTCCATGGAACCTTTGTGAAAGGCCAACCTCCATTTAGATCGTTCATGGGCCAGAGCTTCCCAGTTTTCGATGTTTATATTGCATTTTTTTAGATTAGCCTTATGAACATCTTTAAACCTCTTATATTGACCACCGATATTCCGCTTTCCATCCTTGAGTTGGGAATAAAGTAACTGCTTTGGGAGACGGCAGTCAGGCATTCGAACAACATGACCGGTCCACTGAAGTTGGCGTTGAAGGATCATTTTTTCAATGCTAGTAGTCTTTGCTTCTTCCAGTACACTGACATTTGTTCGCCTATCTTCCCAAGTAATTCGCAGGATTTTCCGGAGGCAACGTTGATGAAACCTTTCAAGGAGATGGAAGTGACGTTTATAGATAGTCCATGTTTCGCAGGCATACAATAAAGTTGGCAATACAATGGCTTCATAAACCAGTGTTTTGGTCTTCTTACAAATATCCCGATCCTCGAACACTCTATGTTTCATTCGAGAAAAAGCGGCACTTGCGGAGCTCAGACGATGCTGGATTTCACTGTCGATGTTAGCTGTAACAGAAAGATAGCTGCCAAGATAGAGAAAATGATCGACATTTTCCAGTATTGTCCCGCCAAGCTGGATAGATGGCATCACCAAAGGGTTAGCTTGCACTTGCTGATGAAGCACTTTGGTTTTTTTGATGTTAAGTGAGAGGCCAAGTTTTCCGTATGCTTCTGCAAAAGCATTTAGGATAGTTTGGAGATCATCCTCTGAATGTGCGGAGACCACATTATCATCAGCATACTGAAGGTCCACATCGGAGGTTGTAATTACCTTACTTTTTGCTTTCAGCCTGCTGAGATTAAAAAGCTTTCCATCTTGTAGGCTTGTAGGCTCCTTCCAACTCTATGATCTATGAAATCTATGAAATCTATGAATCATGTTAACATGATGTTTAAAAGTCCTGGGAAAATAAAAACGTCTTGGGGCACAATCCAATCAGTATGCTTGTAAGCCCCCAAACTCGGGGGATTATGGGGATCCTATGCAGACCGGGAGGAGCCGCAGAGCCTTCTCCCGCTCTGCATTTTTCGCTAGTCAGGCGTCTTTGGCTGTCTAGTTGGGGCACTTCAGAGTGGGATGGAAGGAGGCTGGAGCAGCATCAGGATACCTTGTATCCTAGCTGCTCTAGCATCCTCCCCTTCCCGCCCGCCCCAAACTTCCCCCCTCTCTGAGGTCACTTTCCTGATATTGGAGAGCTGCCGGTGTGGTGCTTTCAGTGCCAGCTACAACAGGGTCGGGGAGGGGGATCGGAGCGCCACTCCCCAGCTCTGAGATCTGAGCACTGTCTCCGACCTCAGAACTGGGACTCCAAATGTTCCCATGGCCTCCCAGACAATGTCTAGGGGCCATAGGATCATTGCCGCCATCTGCTGCCAAAAAGATACTAAAGAGGGCACCAGGTCAGGTGACCCTCTCGTGGGAGAGCATTTCATGAATGGGGGGGGGGGGACCATCAAAAAGGTAATCCTCTGGACTTCAGATTGAGAGCGCACTCAAAGAAGGACCCTGCTAATGATCTTAAAACACTGGCAGGTATACATGGGAAGAGGAGCTCCTTTAGGTATTGAGATCCCAAGCTGCGTAGGGCTTTGTAGTTCAAAACCAGCACTTTGAACTGAGCCTGGAAATGAATAGGGAGACGGTGCAAGTGAGAAAGGATCAGTGTGATATATTCATAACACCTGGTCTCAGTTAACAATCTCGCTGCCATATTCTCCACCAGCTGCAGTTTGTGAACTGCCTGCAAAGGCAGTCATACATACAATGCAGTACAGTAGAAGGCTACCAGAGCATGGAAGCTAGGTTATCTTATCCACATCCAGATAGGGTTGTAGCTGGTAAAAGGCAATCCATGTCACCCTCTAATGACAGTTGTGGATCTAAGACGACCCACAAGCTATGAGCCTGCTCCTGTAGTGGGAGTGTCGTCTCTGTCTTTTCTGAATTGAGGTTCAGTTTATTAGCCCTCATCCAGTCCATTAGCACAGCCAACCACTAATCTAGTACACTGACCACCTTATTTGGTTGAGACAAAAGAGCAGGATAGAGAGCTGTATGTTATGTCGCTTTCCCGTGATTTCAGACTCATTGACGCTAAGTTTTCCAGAATGCAGCTTTTCAGCTATGGAAAACAACGAAGCCCTCCTTAATTATCTTCCCAGAAGGGGTTTTAATTTTTGTCTCAAGATACTGATTATGCATCTGCCTGCCACATGTAATAATGGAACCACTTCATTGTCTCCCTGTTGGACCATTTGTCTGAATATCCCATTTCTGGGAGTAGGCAACCCTAGAGGCTACAACTAAAATGTCACAGCACAGGACATGAACAGAATATTTCAGTCCCTGTAAATCCCTCCTAGGTTCCTGCAGACTAATGGTTAGGGACACATTTAAAAAAAAAAAAAAAAAAAAGGCAGTGCCCAACAACCTCAGTTAATAGTCACAATCACTGAAACATAAGCTGTGGTTTTTCCCCTCCTTGATTTCTGTACGCTAAAATCCCTGTGTGCAAAACATGGTATTCATCCTTTGTTAATTAGTATTCATCAAATCCTAGTGAAGAAAATTCCCTTTTTAAAGAAAAGAGCTTAGCAAGTGACAGACTTCCCACCACCCCACATCTCTGCTCTCTATGATCCAGTCATTGAGCTTGGATAAACCAGATGATGATGATGATGATGATGAATGATTGAAACTTTTGTGTTGCTTCCCACTGCAAAAAGCAGCCTCAACGCAGCAGGGAGCAAAATCCAATGTGGCTGCCCGTAACCCTCCAAACTTGGTAGATTATAGGCACCCAATGGAAGGCGGGAGGAGCGCTGAGGCGTGGCTTGTCCCTGCGCTTCCTTCTCCCTCCAAAACACTTAGATGGCCGATTCCAGCCGTCTGAGTGTTTTACACCGGCTTGTGAGGAGAGGAGCCAGCGGCACCACCAGGATTCCTCATAGGGTGGCAGTGGCTCACTCCTCCCCTCCACTCCCTGCCACCCAGAACTCCCCCCCCATGCTGGCTCCAAAGTCAGTCTTCCAGCATCGGAGCCACGCAGAAAGGTCCATGCTGCCTGCGAGGGTGGAGGGAGGGCGCTCCAAAGTTGGAGTCCCAGCTCCGACAGAGCACTTTTCTGAGGTCGGAGCTTGGACTCCAACTTTTCCTGCGGCCGTTTAGACAGCATCTAGCGGCCACAGGACTGTGCCCTTAGGCGAGCAATCCTATACATGAACCTATTCCTACAAGGGGAGTGCAGCCCCATCCAGAACAGGGCGAGCACCCTCCATCAGGTCAGAAGAATCATCCGCTTTGATGCAGCTGCCCTTTCTCTACTCACTTTAGCTGTTTTCATTTTATTGTTTATATTAAATTTTGTTTTCAGGTGTGCTTGTGATCTGCCTTGGAGGAGGGAGTACGAGGGACCAAGAAACAGGAGCCCAAATACATCAAGATCTCTTCTTAAAACAACCTACTGCAGGCCCTTTAAAATGTGCACTGCTTTATAACCGCTCAGATCAGTTTTAATGTGAATGAAAGCGAGTCCACTGCTGACCACTGAATTGCATCCACCCAACTGCATGCAAACCGAAGTTCCCCATGATGGTATCCTGGAAATCTTGACTATTTCACCCTTCATTATGCTAGGCAGCCCTGCTTCAAGTGGCAGAATCTAGAAAGTTACTGTGTTATACTTCAGCCACTCAAAAAACAAATTCAGTTTGAGGCATTTATGCCATATGAAATTCCATTTCTGAGAGTAAAGGAACAGCGGGCTTGTGTGAAAATGCTTCCTACCTGTGCAAAATTCCCAGCAACACATTTTTAATATACCTCACCTCTTTGGTTTCCTTCAACAGAGCCATTATGATACGTAAACATAAAATTGGTCCTTCTGGTTCATTTTTTCCTCCCTTCTTCTCAGGGGTATCATTATGTGTGACCACTTATATCGGTGGTCAATATAAGAGGTTTAAAGATGTTCTTAAGGCTAATCTAAAAAAATGCAATATAAACATCAAAAACTGGGAAGCTCTGGCCCATGAATGATCTAACTGGAGGTTGGCCTTTCACAAAGGTTCTATGGACTTTGAAGAAGCTCGAGTGCAAGGTGAAAGGGAGAAACGTGCTAAGCGAAAAGCACGTCAAATGAATCCTTTACAGGACCATCTTCCATCTGGTAACCTGTGTCCTCACTGTGGGAAGCTGTGTGGATCTAGAATTGGCCTCCACAGTCACTTACAGACCCATCGCTAGAGTCTACACAATTTTCTTTAGAATTTTCCTCCTTTTAAAATCTCCTTTTTGTAATTTTTTTATTATTATTATTATTATTTTATCCTGGAAGACAATCTTACTCGGTCACGAGTGATCGCCTGACTGACTGACTGACAGGTGCCCATGGAAAGTCCTGGCTCTTTACACCTTTTATGGCTGAGGCTTGGTTATGAATTCTAAAAAGGTGGGTATCCTGTTTCAGATAGGCTGAACTTAACCTTCGCCCCTCCTATGTACGCATCTCTCCAAGGCAACTTTGACGACAGTAAAATTGTGCTCTTTTGCAACCAAAACTGCTCTGCAGTGCACGTCATTAACATTCATGATTCCAACGTACGTGTCTTTCTCCAGACTTTGGTTTACAATAGAACCCTGAGAGCTTTTTAAAAAATTATAAATTAAATTAAATTATCACTGCCAGATGCTTAAAATGTTATTATTTTGTATCATTGTTTCAGATTAATATGAAAAGGGAAAATCAAGAAATTGGAACACATTGTGCTAAAACAAACATTTATTATTTTGACAAATCATGCAAGAAAACCTACTTATAACAACAAGTGACATTTAAATAGTGCCTTTCATCCAGGGATCCCAGGACATTTGACAAACTTTACATACTGATTCTATTTCTCCCTGAGCTTTTCTGGAGAATTCAAATTGACTGCAGAGGGAGTTCTACATATGGTAGACTAGAAGCCAAATTAAAATGTACACAGCTGACTTCCCTTACAGATGTGAAGATAACGCATATGTTCCAACTGTCCCTATTTACCAAAGAGGGCCCCAATTTTCTGGTAACCATCCTTACATAAATCACTGCCCCTGTTTTGTTCCTGTTTTTCACTTTTGGAGAATGCCTTGTAGAACTGTTGCTCGTGTGAATTGCTCAAGGTGTCGTTCTTCAGCATTCAACTCTTCCCCAAGTGTCTCTAGAACAGGGCTCTCCAACCTTGGGTCCCCAGATGTTGCTGGCCTACAGCTCCCAGCATACCCAGCCAGCATGGCTAATGGCAAGGGATTCTGGGAGCTGTAGTCCAGCAACATCTGGGGACCCAAGGTTGGAGAGCCCTGCTCTAGAAGTTCAGTCTCAAGTAGGGGGGAATGGATAATCCTGACTTTATTCAAGGACGACTCAAGACATTTTGCTGCCTGAGGCAAAAGACAAGATGTCCCCTACCCTAGTGCTGGCTCCAGGTTTTTGAGGGGCCTTGGGCAAGCCACCCTTAATGGGGCCCCTCCCTCAAGGAATTTACCTTCTCACTGGCATTGTCAGTAGCAGCTATTGCTCCTCATCTTCTCTGTCATCATGGCTACCACTTGCTTGCTTGACATACAGAGAGCCAGGGAGCAAGTCGGCAGGGGCATCTACTGCTCCTCCTTTTCACCGCCACCGTAGCCTGGGCCACAGCGAGAGGCAGCTAAACACACAGGTTCAATGGTGAAGAGGAGAAGCAAATCCAGGGGACTCTTGTCAGTGGGCCCCTACCGGGGTGTGGACCCTCGGTAGTTGCCCAACCATACCTACCCTTGGTGCCAACCCTGCTCTGCCCAAAATTCCACGTACAGAAGTTGACTGTACTGGCAATTGGACCTTACTTTGGAGAGCCTCTTCCATTACACATAAGGGCAGGCTAGCTTAGGAGGTGCAGGGCAGGCTGCCTGAGGCACACAGCTCTGTCCTCCAACACCTCTTGGCTGCTACTGCCTGCCCCCCAGCATCCATCGCCTGATGATAGGGCTGGCCCTGACATTAGTACATATCTAGTAAAAGCATGCACATGAACACTAAGGCGCCGTGAGTTCACTAAGGCACAGCCAGCCACCGCAGCTGCTGAAGTCCGCTGCAGGTCCCATGCCTGGATTAAAAAATAAGCAGCCAAATAATTGATTGCGAGCTCAAGTAAAAAATGAATTTGAATATGGAGGATTCTTAGAGCCCACGAACAACAAGTTACATCGTAAGACTGTTCCTGGACTATAAAACTTCAGACTCTAGTTATGTTGGCAGGAAGGATTTGCATCTCCTTCATACAAAATAACATCATATATCCACAGAAACACATCGAGGAGAAGCTTATGTTAGAACCTTTCTCCCTGACATCTAGTTTCCCATGTGTAGAGAGGTTTAAAAAAAAAAAAGTGTAGAAGCATTCAATCTTGTTTCACCTGCTAAATTATTCCTCGTTCAGGGTCCAGAAATTTTCTTTTGGTAGGGCCCAAGAAATTCTTCAAGGAGGAGAAGAAATGGGTATGCTTGATCAGGGTTTAGGTTTCTAGAAAAGCATGGACTACTCCGTTTACTTTTCACATTGTTCTCAGTCACTTTTTCACATAATACATATGTTGCATGAGTTGAATGTTGAACTGCACAAGTGTTTTTTTGGAACTGCACACATGTCTGCTTGCTCATTTTAAAAAGCCCTGCTATGCAGACATTCCTTTGATCTACGGTGTGCAATTATTGCATGTGTTTATAAATCTTCTACAATACCAAACAATACCATCCACAAATGTTATCAGGCCCTATATATCAACATAACTCAGTCCAGACTACAGCTGCTCTACAATCAGAAAGCAGCAGAACACCTACACACAGAGAAGCCTCAAGAGTGACTGAGCCAAGCCACAGATTACAGGCCATGTCACACATGTTATACCTTATATGATTAAGGAATTACACATTTAGATTTCCTAGAAAACATGTACCCATTTTAGAGATGGGGTACACACGTGGCATGTCACTTAGAGATGACAGCACGCATAGCCTTCTTTCTTCCTCATGCATGATGAACAACCAGACATAACACACACCTTTCTCTCTCTGAATATCAAATGCTGAGGACAAACTGGAGAATGGTGTTGTCCTCATGCCCTGCTTTTTAAAGCTCCCAAAGAAATACTCCAAGCATGTGCAGAAAAGGCACTCTATGCATGCCTACAGGCACACTATTAAAGGGGAGTTCTTCATGTATGCTAATAAAAGTTAGAAACTTATACAGCAGGGGTGCACAACCTTTTCAGCCCTGAGGGCCACATCTGGCATCTCATGGGGAGCCATGGGCCACACATGTGCATGCATGCACACTCACACTCAGCCTCCTCAGTGCTCCAGAGTCCCCAATATTAGCAGCAGTAAAGCAGCCACCCAGGCTAGTTTCAGGGTTGTGGGAGGACGGCGCCATTAGCACTGCATGACTGTGTTGTTTTTTTACAGTGGTGGTTTTCACACCAGCACCTGGGGGCCTTTGGGGGGGGGCTGCACACTAGGGCTTTGAGGGCAGGTTGTGCACCCCTGTTATACAGCAATGTAATCAACATTCCAAACAATGAGAGAGAGAGCTAACATGTCAATGTAAACCAAAACACCAAGCAGCTACACGTGCCCAAAGAAAAACATGATATACGTAGTCTGTAGCCAAAATCAAGAGCATCTATTTAGATGCCTTATAGTGCAATCCTAAGCATGTTTACTCAGAAGTAAATGGCACTGTATCAATGAGGCTCACTCCCAGGTAAGTGTAAGTCTGAGGCTGCAACCCTATGAACACTTCCTGTGGAGTAAGCCTCCTTGAACACAATGGGACTTACTTCTGAGCAGATGTACACAGGCTTACTTGCTCACTCCCTTGCTCTCGTACACATACATTTGTTCATACCTGCTTAAGGGAGGAGAACCCCCTAAGAGCTGAGAAGGAGGAGGAGAGAGGGAGAAGAGAAAAGAGAGTGTGGGGGGAAACAGAAGAGGCACTGGGGGAGGGAAAGAAAAACTCATCCCTTCTGCTGGGGTGGAAAGGATCCTCTTACCTAGATGAGTCATGTGGAAGCCAAGCTGGAGAACAAGCCGGCAGAGGCAGCCATTGTTTGTCTGCCCACCGCAGTTCCTTCCAACCCCTTCTCCTCTTCTTCTTCCAAGCCAACAGGAAGTGGGGAATTTGTGCAGAAGCTTAAATTGCAGCCTAGTGTGCCTGCATCAGAGCTCAATGGGGATGTAAGTGGCCGCCGACATTGCAACTGCCTCTGGGAGAACTCTACCCCTCCACAAGCAACAGGGCAGGCTCCAGTCCATAACTCAGGCCAGCATGCCAAGAAGGAAGAGAGGAACCCGTCACACAGTTGATTGGTGGCTTGAGACCACCACCCACCCTGCAGCCGCATCACACAGCTCAGGAGCAGGGAGAGCCTATCAGGAGGGGAACCAATCAGAGACTTGGAGCCACAGCACCACTACCCTCTACCTTTGCCCGGAGGTTTGTGGATAACAGGGGGTCGCTGTCCTAGCAACACCACTCAGCACTGCTTCATGAGTAGGCAGGAGGCAAGGAGCCTCATAGGGCCAGAGACTAGTGGCCCGAATTCCATCTGTCCTTATGAATGGTCACAGGAGCCCTGTGATTGTGAATAACCAGAATCGAGATGTTTCTGTCCATAAATTATGCTCGGTTCTCTGTCTATCACACAGAAACCATCATGCAGGTACACCAAGGCAGGCACTATCCAAGCCACCCATTCCAGCCAACAGTACACCTGAAATCTTTCTTCGCTCAGCAAACGCAATTACTCTATCCTATAATACAGCACAGCAGCATAGAGCTCCTATGACTTTTCATAAACCGCTGATTCCCTAAGCCTGAGAACGTGCCACATTGCCCCTTGTTCCCACACGGAGGTGAGTAATTTACAGCTTTGCCCTTAATGAGGAACAGTTTAGCAATGACAAAACCATTTATTTTTTGCTATTTCCCACTTCTTTATGGTTATACAGATGGTCTCGTAAATCTTCCTAATTAATTCTTAAGGGTTTTTATTCATTTGCTTCTTATTTACATTGCAAAATATCAGGTGAGCCTGACTGCAATCTTTCTTTTGCTGAAGGGCTTTGGTTACATATTTGGAGACCTGAATGTCAACAGCACTGAACACAGGAGCTTGAGTCCAGCAAAAAAAATGGACAAGCCCAGCCAAATTAGCAAATCAGTTCTGTGTCTTGTTTCCTTTAGAATACAACTGAATTTGAATTTGTAGCCACCAAGAGTAAGAATTTGTTTCAGCAGCTGTAGCAAGACTTAAACCAAATGTTTTGTTTCCGCTGCTATGGCACAGGTGAGACATCCTCAAATAACTCAATGTTTCATGATTGAGGTGTCTGACACACAGCTCAAATAATTACAAATGAAACAGTGAGTCACAATTGAACTGGAGACAGACAATAGTTTAAGAGAACTGAGCATGCTATGACATCACTTCCTATTTCTTTTCTCCCAGTATTGTCTCTAGTCACATAGGGGTGCTTTTGTTTTAGGTTTTTGAAGCACTACAACATACCCTCCAACATTTCACAGATGAAAATAGGGACAACATGTGAATTTTTAAGAGATTTGGTTAAGCAACATGAAGGTGTGATCAAGAGGGTGTGGCCAGGCAACATGAGGGCGTGGCAAAGGGTATAGCCAGCCAGGCAGCCAGCCCAGGATGCTCTAACCATTTAAGGGCTCTGACCACTCTGAAGCCACTTTGATCTCCAGACCCAAGATGATGATGATGGTGATTGCTGTTGTTGTCATTATTATTATTGTACCATCAATGTGCATGGTGCTTTACTGAGTATAAGGGAACAGTTCCCTGCCCCAAAGAGCTTACAATCTAAAATGCAATATAGAGGAGACAACAAATGGTAGGAAGGGGTAAACCGGGGAGGAATATGCCATTATTTCAATCAAACATAACTTTCAGCCTACTTTCCCCACATTGTGCAGGAAACTCCTTGTTTTAACAATCTCCCTCCCACTTTAAAAATGGATCCCTCCATGGTGGCTTTGTTCTCATTAGTAGTTTGCCAAAGAAATAATAATATTTCACATTGCGATATCTCTCAGTGTGCAAAGTGGTTCACAGGCCCACCCTGCAAACTCCTATTTTCTCCACTCAGAAAAAACAACAACATGTGGGCTCTATTGTACCTTATTAAAAAAACAACACCAACACTGTGATTGAACAATAATGCCAAAATGGAATGATGATATTTGTTGCTGCTATTTGAGGTAGTTGGGATTTTTTCTTTCTTTCTCTTGAGGAGGGTGTGTTTTCTGCTAAAAAAAAATATTTTTTAAAATTCCTAATGCATTTAAAAAAGAGCAATCCAAAATCCCTGCAGAATAATCCTAATCATTACTGTAGAGAGCTTTCTCCATGGCACTTCAGCATGTGTTAGAAAAAGACTTTCACATGGGGTACACAGGTAGAGCCAAGTAAAATTTACCACTGCTCTGAAAACAGAGTAACAGTGCAATCCTATGCATGTGTACTCAGAAGTAAGTCCTATTACATTCAATGGGACTTACTCACAGGAAAGTGTGTATGGGGGGGTCAGTGCTTGCAGGGCAATCCCTTTCTTTTTGTTTTAAAATTGTCAGAATTGGCACAAATTCAACAGGTGATGCTTACCCGCCCCACCCACCCCAACATGGAGCTTCAGAGAAGGGGAAGTTTCTTGTAAACTCACCTGTTAGAGGCAAAATCTGTGTCAATATAAAGATAGGAATCATATCCAGGGCTGCTGGTGCCACCTCCTTTCTGGCTCAGACACACACACACACACACATCCCCTAGCGTCTGTTCCCTCCCTGCTTACTGTTTCTTAAAGGGGCCATCGGAAAAATTGCAGCTAAGCACGGGAGAATTCGGGACATTCCATAACAAAGGGAAAAGCCGTGATGGCTTAAGGGTGATTGAGAAGGTCCTGGGATATTCGGGGCAGTTGGAGGGTATGCTACAAAAGTATGAAAAATGTAGACACTTGTTTATTTATAACATCCTGAGACTGCATTTCCAGACCATTTGGTCCCTTAAAACTATGCAGTGGTGCTGTTAGGGCAGGAATTTGGGGCAGAGGTCCAAGGCCCCACTCATCAGAATGAACGGGCGGGCTCCCAAACACAGCAGGGCTGATCTACCACAGTTTGAAGTAAGTGAAGCAACACACATTATATCTAAACTTTAGATTCTGGTCAGAGAAGCCGTTTAAGACCATTAAGTCCAGAGTCTAAAATTACCAAACTGCATAATAATAATAAAAAGGAAAACGGCTACATCCAAATTTACAATTTAAAATCTGCACATATAGAGATAATAACGGCATGGACTTGTACACCCCACAGGCAATAATGTCTCAGCTGTAGCATCTTCTCCCATTGAAAAAAGCTGTCATGTATCTTCAGCCTTTGTCAAGACTGAGTAATAAATTGCACATTCACAAACACTGAATACGCCATTGAAGAATACATGGGGTGCAATTCACACCCCACAAAAGTCAATTGCAAAACTCCCATTGATTTTAATGGTTCTTGATAGGCTCATTCTTGCCATGAAGAAATCACTTCAGGTGGCCGTTGCCAGAGGAGGAGGAGGAGGAGGCTTTTTTCCTGCCTCCACCTCTTTGTATCATTTTAAAAAATAAGTAGCTGAGAAGATGTCATTTTGACTTTTTGTTTCAAGCACAAATATATTGAAGGCCAGCCCTAACTCAAGACTGCATCGATTATTGGACAGCATTGTTAGAATATAGGGGGGGGGGATTCCTCTGATGTTTTAAGAGGCCATGCTGATGAGAAACTCAAGCCATATAAATTCATGCTATTTGCCAAATTCAAATGCATGCTCATCTGCGCCAGATGGTGTACACTTAACAGCGTAAGTGGTATCAAAATTCAGATCCTCGAAGGGACTCCTGAAAGCTATCCAGCAAAAAAGAGTGCAGGGAGTGCAAACCACCAAATATTTAATATTTAAGCAAACAGAATCACTTTTTGCTTAGTTTTTCAAAAAGTCAGAATACTTAGAGCCATGATGAACATAAAAGGGCAGTCTTAACTGCCCCCCAAAAATGATTGGGAAAAGGCACTTACAGCTAATGCACAGCATGACGGACAATTTGAAAGGACACCTGGCCAAATGGGAGGACAAGGCTCAGCTTGGGATCCAGTAATGGACCAAATAACTGTGCTAAGTAGCTCTAAGTCAAACCTTCCCTGGCACCATTAATCTGTCATTTCACCCATTTGTGTATAAGTATCAGCACTGGAGGGTCTCACCAATGTGTAATATAAAATGGATCCATCTGCACCAGAAAAATGCAGTCTCTCCATGCACAAACACACACATACTCAGGCCCAGTTCTTAATGTATTATTTATTTATTACATCTATTATATTTATATTTATTTATTATATTTATACCCCGCCTTTTTTCCTGAAAGGAACCCAAAGCGGCTTACATAATCCTCCTCCTCCTCTCCATTTTATCCTCACAACAACCCTGTGAGGTAGGTTAGGCTGAGAGTCAGTGACTGGCCCAAAGTCACCCAGTGAGTTTCAATGGCCGAGCGGGGACTAGAACCCGGATCTCCCGAGTCCAACACTCTCACCACTATGCCAAACTGGCTCTCTGCCATTCATTCTTAGAAGCTTAATTCATTCCTAGAAGCTTAGGTTCCACGGCTTACTGCAGTCAAAGTGTTACCAGGCCATAAAACTGTACAAAATTACAGGATAATAGTGACTGACAAAGAGTACTAAGAATAAAGATTTGTTGGCGGCTGGGAGCAGGTCTTTCAGAAGCTACGACTAAATAATTCCCTACAGACAAACCCCAAATTCTCTGAACACCCCCACCCCTCCCCAGCTCGTAAGATGTAGCATCGTCATTTTCTGGTTGATCAAATTTCATTGTGACCCGATCTTGGTGATATGCCACCTGGAACGAAGGAAGTATGAATTCATTTTTGGCTACTTCCATTCACAAGAGCGATAGTTCAGTGTTCTTTCTAAGCGCCGAATGAATAGAATGCTTTGTTCCAAAAGAAGTTGTCTTCTGCCTGATCCTGTGAATAGATTCCTATGTATATCGTTCGAAGGACTGGAACTACCAGATGTACAAGAAGTGACTGAAAATGAACGCACTGAAGTTAATTAAGAGGCTTGTGTGAAATTACGAGACACAAAAAGATGTAAATGTACCTAGCTTTAATTAAAACCTAAGTTAAATCTAGTGAAATTTTCATGATTGTGATTTTTGGGGGGATTTTTTTTTTAATGGCACCATACAGTCTGCATATACATTCACCAAGTGCAAAGGCCCTTAACCTTCATTCCTTTTAAAATTACCCCCCCCCAAAAAAAGAGACACACAAAAACCCCTGACCCACAATTTCAATTCCTAGGGGAAACATCTGCTTGAACGCACAGTTGATTTCATAGATTTCTTAGATCATAGAGTTGGAAGGAGCCTACAAGGCTATCGAGTCCAACCCCCTAGGTTGGGTCTCCCATCCAAGTAATAACCAAGCTTGACCCTGCTTAGCTTTCCATGCTCAGACAAGCTGAGCCAGCATAAGCCACAGGCCTTTATGTCCACAGTTTCCAATTCAACAAGTGATACAAGAATGCAAGCCTTTTTATGGCTGCAGAAGGCCTGAATTAGGAGTGAACAGTGAAGTGGCCAAGTTTGCTGATGACACCAAATCATTTAGAGTGGTTAAAACAAAATGGGGTTGCAAAGAGTCCAAAAGGTTCAAACTGAGGGAATGAGCATTAAAATGGCAAATGCAGTTCAATGTAAGCAAGTGCAAAGTGATGCACATTGGGGCAAAAAAATCCCAACTTCACATATTCATTGATGGGATCCAAGCTGGTGGTGACTAACCAAGAAAGAGATCTCAGGGTTGTGGTGGATAGTTGGATAAAAATGTCTGCTCAGTGTGCGGCTACTGTGAAAAAGGCAACTTCCATGTTCAGCATAATTAGGAAATGAATTGAAAATAAAACTGGCAATATCATACTGCCCTGGTGCAAATCTATAGTGCAACCGTACTAGAATTGGAGTACTGTAGGATACTGTTTATAGTTCTGGTCACCGAACCTCAAAAAGGATATTGTAAGGTTGGAAAAGGTGCAGAAAAGAACAACCAAGATGATAAAAAGGCTGGAACAACTCCACTATGAAGAAAGGTTACAACATCTGGGAGGGTTTAGCTGAGAAAAAAAGTATAGCGAGACATGATGGAGGCATACAATATTATGCATGGTGTGGGAAAGTAGGTAGGGAACTTCTTCCTCTCTCATAATACTAGAAACCTGGGTTCATACCATGAAGTTGAATGGTGGGAGATTCAGGACAAATAAATGGAAATATGACTACAGACCACTTATACTTAAGCTATGGAATTCACTATCACAATACCGTAAGTAGTGATGGCATACCCTCCAACTGACCTGAAAATCCCTGGACCTTCATGAAAACCTTTAAGCCATCATGGCTTCTCCCTGCTTTAACCTTTCAGCTTAGCTGCAATTTTAAGAAACAGTAAGCAGGGAGGGAACAGACGCTAGGGTGGGTGGGTGTGCGCGTGTGCGCATGGGCATGGGCATGCACCTGAAAAGGAAAGGAGGTGGAGGTGGCACCAGCTGGTCTGGACATGATTCCTATCTTTATATTGCCACAGATTTTATTTCCTAACAGAGCTGACTCTTTGCCTCTAACAGGTGAGTTTACAGTGTCAGAAGGAAATGCAAGAAAGTTTCCCTTCTCTGTGAAGCTCCATGTTTGGGTGGGTGGGTGGGTGGGTAAGCTTCACCTGTTGAATTTGTGCCAATCCTGACAATTTTAAAACAAAAAGAAAGGGATTGCCCTGCAAGCACTGACCACCACCCCAATGTAAAACACCAGATATCAATAATTAAGGGTTTAAGTAAGGTAATATATATTACAAAAGCCACTTATAAGATTTTATAAAATAATATATAATATAATAATGTAATAATTATAATATATAAGATATTATATAATAAGACAAGACCGAGGTACTTCTGGTGGGGGACAAGGGGAGGTTAGGGGATGTTGACCTGGTGCTGAATGGGGTACATCTACCCCTGAAGGACCAGGTCCGCAGCTTGGGGGTCATTCTAGACTCCCAGCTGTCCATGGAGGCTCAGGTGTCAGCTGTGATCTGATACGGCAGCTGCACCCCTACCTTCCTAATCACCTGCTCCCATCAGTGGTTCATGCCTTGGTCTTCTCTCGCCTAGACTACTGTAATGCGCTCTACGTGGGGTTACCTTTGAAGACAGTTCGGAAGCTACAGCTGGTACAGAACGCGGCAGGCTCGCCTGGTTAAAGGCAGCCGGCGGCGGGATCACATCACTCCAGTGCTCAAGGAGCTGCACTGGCTACCAGTTGCTTGCCGAGCCGAATTCAAGGTGTTGGTTTTGACCTTTAAAACCCTATACGGCTCCGGTCCAGCCTATCTCAAGGAGTGTCTCCAGCAACACCAAGTAGGCCACTCAACAAGATCTGCCACAGATGGCCTTCTCCTTGTCCCTTCAGCCAGAGCAGCTAGACTGGTGGGGACTAGAAAGAGGGCCTTTTCTATGGCGGCCCCCGTACTGTGGAACTCTCTCCTGAGTGACCTCCGCCATGCCCCCTCTCTGCTGATCTTCTGCTGCTCACTAAAAACTTGGCTGTTCAGGTGGTAATATGGGGTGGGGTAAGATTTTAAAATTTTATACTGTTTTAAATGTATTTTATCCTGTTTTCATCTTATGTACATCGCCAAGGGTGGCCGGTTTGCCAGCCAGATGGGCAATAAATAAATCATCATCATCATCATCATCATCATCATCATCATCATCATCATCATCATCTGGAAAAGTCATCTAGCACTGGCGCTGCCGCTCCTACCTCTTCTTCTAGCAAGGAGCAGCATTTCATAATTATCCCTCAGTTACACAATACTTCTTCACACAATGCATAATAAATTTGCTACCACACGATGTGATGGTCAGTGTTGTAGATTGCTTTAAAATTTACACACTTTCCTGTGAGTAAGTCCCATTGAATGTAATAGGACTTACTTCTGAGTACACATGCATAGGATTGCACTGTTACTCTGTTTTCAGAGCAGTGGTAAATTTTACTTGGCTCTACCTGTGTACCCCATGTGAAAGTCTTTTTCTAACACATGCTGAAGTGCCATGGAGAAAGCTCTCTACAGTAATGATTAGGATTATTCTGCAGGGATTTTGGATTGCTCTTTTTTAAATGCATTAGAAATTTAATATATATATATATATATATATATATATATTAGCAGAAAACACACCCTCCTCAAGAGAAAGAAATAAAAAATCCCCTGTGAGTACCCCTCTGAATTCTAGTTGCTGGGGATCACAAGCAAGAGGTTGCTATTGCACTCATGTCCTTCTTGTGACTCATGTCTTTCTTGTGGGTTTCCCATAGGCAGCTGGTTGGTCACAGTGTGTGAACAGAATCCTGGACTGGGTAGGCCTTTGTTCTGATCCAGCATGACTATTCTTACATTCTTAAGCCTGTTTATGCACATTGATTTTACTATTTAAAAAATTGTCTGTTGTTGTCTTTCTCTAATCCATACAAGACTGGTTAACTTAGTCATTGCAGCCATATCCCAGACTTGGTAATAAAAAAATTCAGAGAGATTTTTCCAGGAGAAACTTTGTTGGTTCTATTCTTATATCATCCTTCCTGCTATGAGAAAAGCTAATTAACAGCAGGACACAGATTAAAACTAGGAGGGTGTTTGTCTATAAGTAACCAATCTGTTCATAAATATTATTGTCTATGTTTGTGTGCCATATTCCCTATGTGTATATAAATATCTATTCCTTTTTCCCCTCCCACTCTAACACATCTTTGGTTTGTATTTATATTTTCAATGTGTTAATGGATTGTCTTTATTACTCATGTTTCAGTCTTATTATATGCACAAAAAAATTGTCTTTAGGAGTGAGAAAGGAACTACTCAAAGAATTTAGATGCCATATTTTTTGGCATTTTAAAGTTCCAGATTCTGTAGCAACTCCAGCCCTAGATTCAGTTCTTTCCACAGGCTGGATGAGGCCTGGCATTTCCTGCACTGCTTTCAATAAAACAGGCCCGTTTGTAGTCCATTTTACCTCTCTGTATCTTTTTCTGTCCATGAAGTATGCCACTGTTGGGAACAGCTGGAGCAAGAGCTGTAAATCCTTAGTTTTACCCCAGATGGCCCTTGCGGTAAGCCACAAGAGGCACAATCCTATGCAAGTTTAGACAGGAAAAAAGGCATGCTGGGAGTTGTAGGCCTTTTTTCTGTCTAAACTTGCATAGGATTGCACCCTAGGTCACAGAATCACTCTAGACACAAATGAGTTCCCAAGCGACAGAGTGATTCCATTCTTCCATTGGCTCTCTCCAAAAGGAAGGGCTATAAAGGCTTCCTGTTCAGTGTGGCACTCTTCCGGGGCAATGATGGCCTTCACTGGGTCTGAGCCAGGGGTGTAGTGGAGTCAGGGCTCACAGGGTCGAAGCACCAGGACCTTTGGATTAGCAGGGATGATGACATCATCTGTCACCCCTCTCCCAGACCTCAATCCGATTGAGAATCTGTGGCAAGACTTGAAAGTTGCTGTTCATCAACAGTCCCCATCCAGCCTGACAGAGCTGGAGCAATTTTGCCAGGAAGAATGGGCAAACATGGCAGGATGCAGATGCGCAAAGCCAATAGTTACCTAAGAAGATTCACAGTTGTAATTGCTGCCAAAGGAGCTTCTACCCAGTATTGACTCAGCGGGGTGAATACTTCTGCAACCAACAAGTGTCCTCCCTCCTCCCGGAGGGAATCTTTAACCCTTTCTCCCCCTCCCTGTAGCCGATCGATATCCCGTTTGTTATCTGTTCCCATTGAAAAAAATCAGTCCCTGCGTCTGTTGCCCCCGGTTCACTGCCTGTCACTTTTCCCGCTTTCGCCCGGCTGTCTTCACCACTGTGGAGAAGCGTTCCCCACCCCCATCCACCCCCACACACCCATTCCTGGCACCCCTAGTACGAACTGTGGCTTGACTTTCTCCTAACCAGGACCGGTGCAAGGCAGTTTGGTGCCCTAGGCAAGATCAGATATTTAGCGCGCCCCCTTCCCACTTGAGAGCGCTGTACTTTTTTTTCAAGGCATTTCTGGTGCCCCCTTTAGCCTTGCGCCCTAGGCAGCTGCCTAGTTGGCCTAATGGTAGCACCGGCCCTGCTCCTAACCCAGCCGCCACCACCCCACAATCTTGCCACCTGCCACAAACACCTTTTACACTCCCCCTTCTCCCTCCCGCCTTTGTTCCCAGCTGGTCTACCATACAGGTGATGTTTATTAACACATTATACGCCCTCCCCCACACTGCCTGGCTGGCGCCCCTTGTCCAGGCAGCAGCTTTTGATCCTTGCCCCCTACCCTCTGCTCTTGGCATCGCCCAGCACCAAAGCTGCTCTCGCTCTCCCTTATCCCCAGGGGAGGCTGGTGACTCCGATTTCAGTGGAGCTCCTTATCCATTGCAGGTTTTATTTGGAGCTTTATAGGAGCTGTCCATGGTTCTGAACTCCATCCCCAAACTAGCTGTACCACCATGGAGCACCATAGATAGCTCCTATAAAGCTCCAAATAAAACCTGCAATGGATAAGGAGCCTCCCCTGCCTATCCCTCCCACCTTCCCTCCCACCTTGGCTAGGAAACAGGTGACGGCTGGGTTAGGAGCCTCTTCCCCCCTCCGTGCCTGGCTCTGCTTAGCACTGCACTTCTTTTACTTCTTCCCTCCCACCTCGCGTCCCCGCACAGCAGAGAACCTGCTATCTCTAGCAGCTCTCCCATCCATCCTGCCTCCCACCAGTGTTACAAGTCTGAACTAGATCTTTTCCACACCTTCCCTCCCCCAAAGCTTTTCTCACTCCTGTAGCCACAGTTTAGCCTTAACTTCATTTTTCTAGCCCTCTGCTTACTACCCAACTACCACCTCACCTCCCCCCACCAGACACTTGTAAAGGTAAAGTTCTCAGATTGTAATCCATGGCTTTAAAAGAATCACAGCAATTTTTCTATTAAAAGCATACTTTAGTTTGATATATATATATATATATATATATAGACCATTTTTTATATTCTGAATGTAAAAGTAAAAATCACCCTACAATTAAAATATTTCTTTATTGACTAATTCAAATACTGCTGTGATTGTTTTACTGCCTCATACCTGTGCTCCTCTTCCGTGTCCTACCTTATTTATTTATTTATTTATTTATTCATTCATTCATCCATTCATTTTCTATACCGCCCAATAGCCGAAGCTCTCTGGGCAGTGTACAACAATAATTCAAAACAAACAATAAAATACAGTTAAAAATATAATTAAAACATTATGAAATTTTTAAAAACCAATTTACATTTTTTTAAAAAACAAGTTAATGAAAACACGACTGCTAAAACTAATTTACCACCACACCATATACCATTTAATTATTAAAAGCCTCAACGTAGAGGGCAGTCTTAACCTGGCACCGAAAAGATAATAGAGTTGGTGCCAGGCGGGCTTCAGGGGGGAGCTTGTTCCACAGTTGGGGGGCTACCACAGAAAAGGCCCTCCCCCTTGTCATTGCCCTCCGAGCCTCACGTGGAGGTGGCAGTCGGAGGAAGGCCCCAGATGTTGAACATACTGTATGGGTAGATTGTGGTTGGGAGAGGCGTTCCATCAGGTATTGTCAGGTACCTTAAAGAAAACATGCTTTGTTTTATGCCCTCCTAAAGGAATGTTCCTACAGGGGAATACAATAATGTTCTAGCTTTTCCTGTTTGATAAGTACTCAAGTACTACTTTGGCTACATTCTTATAAGAGGAGAAAGCCTGTCAAAGTAAAGCAAGCAGCAACGTGTCTGTTGCTAGGCAGACATCGGGAATCGAGATCAGATTACTGGAGTGGCTGCTTGTTTTGCCACTCTTCCCATGCAACTCTGAAGGATTCTAGAACCACCAATGATAAAACAGCTTTCCCTGGTTCGGATGTCACAATTGGTTCTTATCATGGTTTTCACAGACAAAACTAACAATTGTTGGTAACTACAACTGGGTTCAGACGTCACGACCAACAAACAATAACAATCAATGATTGGTTGTCATGTCATGCGATCCCAGTCATTGTCTTCACTACTTTCTGCAATAGACTATGCTGGCATACAGTGCCTTGCAGAAGTATGCACACACACCCCTTTGACTTTCCCACATTTTCTTGTGTTACAACCTGGAATTGAAATGGATTTAATTGGCATTGTTACCACTTGATGATGTACGCAAGATTCTCAACACTGTGAAGGTGCCAAATATTTTTATTGTGGCACAAAAGTTAAGTAAACAAAAACAAACTGGCATCATCTATATACCATGTTCATCACAAATACCATGCATTGAATGGTCATACTGTGAACACTATAAGTATTCCCACATTTGCTTAGGCAAACATGGCATTTTCTTTCAACTACGATCATAGGAGCAACCTCCATTTTCTCTTTATCAGCAGCATTTTCTTTGTTGTTGTTTTTAAACCATCATGTTGCATTCGTTCACCCAGATTCCTCTTCTCTCTGTCCAACAACTATTTCTAGATCTTCATCTGTTTCAGTCTCTAATCCCTTTTTTCAACATAAAGTTTATAGTGCTAATTTCTGTTCACTTATGTTAAGCCAGTAGTCAGGTGAAATTATGCTTTGCGTTTACCTTAATAAGTAACATATGTAAATCAGTTGGCTCTGTCACACACAATATGTAGCCAATACTAATTGAAACAGCAGCTTTCATCCGATTCATTTCCTTCTTTGGGGGGTAACGATTTTCCCCCCCTATCTCCCTCATTTCCATTTCTTTTGGCAGCTCTTCTGCAGCAGTTAACATCAGTGAACATCTGTCCAGCAGGCAAGTGATTATTGACTCCAACCAAGCATTAGCTTAAAGATTTGAGGGAGATAATTCCCTGTCTTCTTTACTCTCTAAAGAATGTCCCTAATGCATAATATATTGGCTGAAAGGGGAAATCTGCAAGTCTGTTTCTTTCTTCTTTTTTGTTTTAGGAATAGACATTGTTGTGGAATCTGATGAAACAGCTTGGACGCCCAAATTCTCAGAGTAAGGGGGGGGCGAGTAAGACACCTCCACTTAAAGGCATTTATAATTAGTCTGTTTGTTAAGGATTTATATCCCACCTTTCTATGGAAAATATTCAAGGTGGCAGACTGTACGACAAAATTAAAACAATACATCAAACATTAAACATTCATTGCTAGTTCCAGTGCTGGCATTCCAGAGCAGTTCCATCAAATCAGCGGAGAGCACTGTTTCGGTAGCCTGTTCTCCTATGCAGCACTCTTTTGCTTAGCACCAGGAGCTCTAGCTTTGGTCCATCTAATTCCCTACCGTTCTGAGTAAGGATATAAGAAAAGCAAGAGTTGCCATCCCTGCTTTCAGCCAAGTTACATTATGTAGTTATTTGCTTAGCAATAGCAGAAGCCCTGTTCACACAACCCGCTGGCTCAGCTGGTCTGAGCGTGGAAAGCTAAGCAGGGCCAGGCCTGGTTATTACTTGGATGGGAGACCCCTCCTCTAGTTTCCTGCATTGAGCAGGGGGTTGGACTCAATAGCCTTGTAGGCTCCTTCCAACTCTATGATCTATCTATGAAACCCATGTGTGTACAATGAACATGTGGAAGGGAGGGAGGGAGGGAGCACACACACCCGTATCCCACCCCTCCATCCCCCACAGATCCTGCTCCCAACCTCCACATGTTCATCCAGAGGACTAAACAGAGCCTACACATCTACAAGGTGCATGTGCATAGTCTGTGTTCCAGCCTCCAAATTCATGCATGGAGGTTGGGGGCAGAATCAGTTGTATACGCACAGGGTCAGCATTTAGGCTGTGTTTCGCAAGAGCCCAGACCTCAGCCTTGATCTGATCTGGCAACAGTTATCCATGTCTTGCTTACCTCACAATTGGACTACTGCAATGTGCTCTACATGGGGCTACGCTTGGAGAGCGTCCAGAAGCTTCCATTGGAGCAAAAAGCAGCAGCTCGGCTGCTAACTGGTGCATGGCATCGTGACCACATCACCCCAATACTGAAAGATCTACACTGGTTGACAGTAGTTTTCCGGGCTCAATTCAAATTGTGGGTCTCAACTGTTAAAGCTCTAAACAGCTTAGGGTCTGTCTGAAAGGCCACCTGTCTCGGTATGAACCTGCTCAGTTATTCAGATCAGCAGGAGAGGCCCTTTGGAAGGCACCCTTGCTTAGAGGTCTGCTTGTTGGGCACACAGGAAAGGGATTTCTCCTGTGTTGCTCCCACACTTTGGAACGCACTCCCACTGGAGTTGTGGCTGGTCCCCACTTCCCCTGCACTCAGTAAGATTGGCTTTTTAAACTGTTATTATGGTTTTTAAGGTTGCTTTTAGTGTTTTATTATGCATTTCTTTGATTGCTTAAATCTTCTGATTTTTTTGTAAATTGCCTTTGTTGGCTTCGGAAAGGCAGTATAGAAATAGCATAAATACAACATTCATAGATAGATAGATATTCAATGTGTTTGTTTCCAGCTGGACAGATTTCTGAGTGGCACCAGGGCCTGCAGCCAATCCTGGAACTTTGAAAACACTGCAGTGACTAGAGATTCAAAGAGAAGGCAGAGGGAGGCCAAGAGTCTCTGCCCCCTTCATTCCAGTAACCATCAGCTCCCGTTGAATCGCTCTGGCTGTGCTGTGCTTTGCTAGAGCTCAGCTTCCCACCCACCCCTCCATCTGTCCATTTCCAGTTTAATATCCCAACTGGCTTATGAGTAAGCATGCCATAAGTGCATGCTTGTGTGATATTTTTAACATATAAAGACTTACATGGCCCAGGACCACAATACCTGATGAAGCAACCTCTCCCGACCTGAACCTACCTGTATACTATGCTAATCATTCCAGGTCCTCCTCCAGGTGCCTCCTCCAAGGGAGGCTTGGAAGGTAGCAACAAGCAAGAGAGTCTTCTCAGTGGTGGCCCCCCAATTGTGGAATGCTCTCTCCACTGAGGTCCACCTGGGCACCAACACTGTCACCTTTTTGGTACTAGGTTAAGATTGTTCTCTACTCCCAGGCATTTGATGGCATATGATGGAGCATTTGTGTCAGTTGTTTCTATCAGGTTCAGTATCTTATTGCAAATGTTTTAACTGTTTAAATTGTTTTAAATTTTGCATGTTACAGATTTTATATTATATATTTTTTATTATCTTGCATTATGATGTATATTTTTGGTGAACTGCCCAGAAAGCTTCAGCTATTGGGCAGTATAGAAATAAAATAAATAAATAAATAAAATATCATGGCTCCCTTTTTCTCTCTGGGGTTCATTCCTATATGCATCCATGTAGCACGGTCAAGAAATAACTGCCTTGGTCTGTTTTGTTGTCCCCATCCTTTCCAGTGTGTGCAATGCAGCTTCCCCCAGCCTGGTGCCCTCCAGAGGTGTTGGATGACAACCCCCATCAACCCCAGCCAGCATAGCCAATGGCTGATGATGTGCGTTGACACCAGGATGGGGATGTCTGGTGTCATGGATAGAGCAGGGATCCCGCAGCTTTTGGGACCCGTGGCCACATTTGGGAATTTCAGAAACTGCTGCAGGCACCACCACAAAATGGCTCCCACAAAGGCTGTAGCTAGTCACATAATGGCTGCTGTGGGGGCCTGGTTAGTCAAAAATAAGCTAAAGAGGTGGGGGGGGAGAAATAGTGAGGCTAGAGGCTGCGGGAGGGGGAAATAGCAAGGCAAAGGGGGAGAAGGGAGAGAAAGAGCAGAGCTAGAGGCTAGGAGGGGGAGAAAGAAAAAGGCTAGGGACAGGGGGGAGAGAGAAATAGCGAGGAAAGGGGTTGTGGGAGAGAAAGAGTGAGGCTAGAGACTGGGAGTGGGTGGAGAGAGAGAGAGAGAGAGAGAGAGAGAGAGAGAGAGCAAAGGGGAAAGGTCTATGTGGGCAGGAGAAGACTGGGCAGGACCAGGAAGCAACTCTTTCCTTCTCTGCCACTGCTGCCAACAGCTGATCTGCCACAGGTGCAGGAAGAGGAAGGAGAACCTGGCCCCCTACTGTTTCCAGTTTTTTACTAAAAAATAAATTATTGAAGCGGGCAGGGAGTGGAGAGCACCACTGGAGGTCCCTGCAGGCACCATGTTGCTTACAAGCACCATGCTGGGGACCCTTGGGACAGAGCATTGGGCTTCATCTAGGAAGACCTGGGTCCAAAGCCACAAAGCTCACTGGTGACCTTGGGCCTGTCGGTATCCCTCAGCCTAGCCTACTTCAACGGTTTGTTGTAAGGATAAAATGGGGGGGAAGCTCCTTGTATACCAATGAAAGCTACTTGGAAGAAGGGTAGGAAACAAATCAAAATGTTACGTACGAGCCCTTGTGGCCTGCTGACTAATAGGAGGGTTGTGGTGGTGTTAACTCAATATGAGCCAAGCACTAGGGTCTGAACCATGCAAGAGGTGAAATAGCCTCTCTTTCTTTTTTGATAAGCACGTGGGCCCATGATCTGGGCTTGGGCCCCATGTGCCTCCTTGTACGTAAAAACAAGAAAGAGAGGCTAAGCTGCATGCTACATATTCTGTATTTCGGCCCTAGCTGGAGCATTTGAAAGTTCACTTAGTGCTATCCTAGAATAAGCCACGGTCTCATTCACTTTCCAATATTTTTTCCACCAGCAGAGCTCTTTTGACTCTTACCCTTTACAGGGAATACCCGTATTTTTCCGTGTATAAGACGCCCCCATGTATAAGACGCCCCCCCCACTGGGCAGTTTCGCAACCACGCGGTTCTCTCCTCTGCTTACTTCCATGTATAAGACGTCCCTCAATTTTTAGTCTAACAATTTTAGGAAAAAGTATAGTCTTATACATGGAAAAATACTGTATGTTAACATGATGATTACGGTAGTTATGTCTGTCAGCAGCCAAACTAGCTGACTTAATATGAGGTGAAAGCCAGCTGGTACCCAGTAGGTACAATCTCCTACCTACAAATTCTCCTCCTTCTGCCCTTTCGTTTTGGTGGCAGCAAACAATGTGGGAGATGCAATTTTTTTACCTACCAAAAAAGGCCAGCAAGAGCAGCCATTATCCCACCAGAGCATGTGGAACTATTTCTGAAAATAAAGTCACCTCGTCAGAAGTCTGAACATTCCTAGGAATTTAAGTGAACACATTAGACTCGGGTATAGTTTAGATTAGAACATGTGGCAAGCAGATGCAAATATATGCCTTCCTCTGAACAACATTTCCCTTGACTAAACCGAATGTAATCAGCATCTGGAACCGGCTTGTGCACAAGGAAAGGCTATGTTGCTCAAGTCACATAGCTCAGCTGCACTGTTTCCCAGCTAGCATCTGTTCATAAGATTCTGGACAGTGTTCAAGCATTTGCCAAATGCTTCCACCTTTCCAGACTCTTATTCAGAATAGCTCTGTCAGGTCTCTACCCAGTGTACACGCACATATACATTTATACTTACATGCATTTCATAGTTATCATTCCGTCTAATAGCAAACGCAGGTGGCTGAGAGTGCTGACAGGATTGAGACCAAAATCCTCAATCACCACTGAGGGCCGAATGAGATGTGCACTTCTTCACATGGTTTGGCCTTCTGTGCGTGATTTTTTTTTTTTTTTTAAGGAAATAGCGGTGCCCATGAGAGCTTTCCTTCCATTATAGCCAGCATGGGGGAGGGGAGAGTTGATTCCAGTTGGAACCCTGGTGAGGGCATAGGGTTAAATCCTTCCTCCCCCTTCATGCCATGGTCCCAATCCAGCCTCCCTTTCCTTGCACCAGCTATTTACTTTTTAAAAAAAAGAAAAATCTTGCACACAAAGCCAAACCATAAAGCCAAGTCACATCCAGCTTGGCCCTGAGAAACAAGAGGTATGTATCAACATGGTTGGGTGAACCCTGAGGTATCAAAAGTAATAATAATAATCATCATCATCATCATCATCATCATCTGTTTAATTCCCCAAAATGGCCCCCAAAAATCCAATAAAAACCAGCCCAACGAGGACTGAGTGTGCCCATTGGCCTGCAGGAGCCACAGAATGTTAAATGAAATGAATGTTGAGGGGGGCAGGGTTTGAGCCCTTTATAGCTTATAGTACCCTGAAGGAGGGTATGGCCAGTTGGCTGGAACCCTGAATAGGAGCCTTTCTGGTAGTAAGGGGGTCAGACTGAAGAGGGCCGTGGGCAAGGTGACCTCCAGCCCACACACACCAAAGCCCTCCAAAATAAGCTTAGCGCGGGGGGCAAAGGAATGGGCAGCAAGGGATGAGAGGTGGTGCTCAGCCTGGCACTGGAAGAGAAAGACCAGCTGAAGCAGCTGCAGCTGCTATCTTTATTTCCCCAGAATGCCTGCACATTGGAGGCATGTTCCAGAGGCACTGGAGCTGAAGCAGATGGAGGTGGCTGCAGCTGTCTGGTCCAGCACTTCTCTTCACAGCACCAGTTGCTAAAACAAATTTTCTGAAAACAAAAATTAAGTGATCAGCCATGGCAGGCCCCGGCAATTGCCTCACCATGCCAGGTGCTGACGTCGGGCCTGTATGGGATAACAAGACACTGCAACCTTCTTTCTTTCGCCGGACATACTGGTTTTAGCCTATGAATAGTCCATCCCGTTCCAACGGCCTAAGGCAGGTAACAATATATTGCTCACAAAACTCCCAGTTACATTGCTTAAACCCCTGCCTTGCCATCTCCCAGCCACTTCCTGGCCACTCAAAGCCAAATTAAATTAAGGCAAAGGGAGGCTGGTGACTCCTCCGGCGGTGGGGCTTCTTATCCATCTAAGAGCTTTATAAGAGCTGTCCGTGGTGCTGAACTCCATCCCCACAATAGGTCCGCCACCAGGGAGCACCATGGACAGCTCCTATAAAGCTCTAACAAAAAGATGCAATGGATAAGGAGCCTCATTGACCAGGAGTCACCAGCCTCTCCATCCCAGCATTAAACTCCTGCACTCCAGATTTGGCAAACAGACAGATTCATGTCACGTGCAGTTTGAGCCGGAGCTTTTAGTGGGAAATTGAGGCTGCAGGTCCCAGACCCGAAGCCAGGCAGCTGGCAGGAGAGTAAGGCTTGGAAAATTACTCTCCCTTTTCCTATAATCACTAGCAGATTTAAGCCTAACGGTACTATAGTGTCCTAAGCAGATTCTTTGCATGCCATTTGAGGGAGAATGCTTGGGGGGGTTGGGGGGCTGTTGATTTTTGTTTTGTAAAT
Organism: Shinisaurus crocodilurus; assembly: GCA_021292165.1. Lineage (NCBI taxonomy): Eukaryota > Metazoa > Chordata > Lepidosauria > Squamata > Shinisauridae > Shinisaurus > Shinisaurus crocodilurus. Next base: position 161,327,283 of record CM037879.1, read on the forward strand.
TAAAAGCAAAATTATTTCACTTTATATTTTAAATAAGAGCCACTTCCGTTAGGTCTTGACAAAGAAAAATTTCTGTCAGAAGACAAAGGTTGCTCGCCATTAAATCCAAGTGAAGGGCTAGTTGACCTCAGCCAAGTTGTTAATGAGAAGGAAGCTAATGGGGAAAAATTGATCCCTTCATAATTTATCAAGTGAAATGGGGATGTTGCAAATGTGAAATCTCATTATTAACACAGTTTGGGGGAATAATAATAAAAAAAAATCTGTTGTAGTCAATGTTATTAGCTTCTTCCCAGGCAGAAACTTTACACTGCAGTGGCAGCAGCAAAAAACAGAGCTGGCCTGTTTTAAATCAGTCCTGCATGCTGAGCACTGTTTCCCTTCACTGGATAAAACCATCTGATGCTTTAATAAAGTTCTGCTCACTAGCAGATCTGCCAACTCTCCCAGAAATCCACGGGGCTGGCCTACAGGAAGTAGAAGATGGGAGCAGAAAATCTGAGATATGTGATCTTGGTTCTGGTTGAAATTCATCTGGCCCAGAATTAGAGCTGGAATGAAGCTTTGCAACAATGCAAAAATCCAGCAGTGTTACGCATTTTGTATTGGACTGCACTGTACGGCTTTCATAATGATTCTGGGTAGAATATAATACATTGTTTTTATTGTTTTTATTCTTTTATCTGTTTTATCTTTTTATTATTCACTACTCTGGAATCTCTCTAGATATGGAGCTGTATACAAACGTTGTAAATAAATAAATAGCTTCAGACTGGAATCTTGAGAAAGGACAAGATGTTCTGCATAGCTAAGTGGATTGTGCTTTAAGCATGGAATCTTAGCTGGAAGAGCTTCTGGACTCACCACTAAAAGATCAGATATTTTACAATAGGAGAGGCACATCTGTGAAATACCTTCATCAATGGACTCAGTTTCTTGAATAATTTGAACTGTTATGATGTAATGATGTGTTGCTAGACTCCATATCGCATGGGTGGGCAACCTACAGCATGTGGGCCTAATCTGGCCTGCAGAGGTTGCCCATCTGGCCTGACCCATCCATACAACCCTCTCTGCTCCAGGGCTTCAGTCTACAAGTTCCTCCTGAATCAGGCCCAGAGATGGAATTGTTGCACCCCAAGTTTCTTTAAAATCTCAACAACAACAAAAAGTAGTTTTGAAGGTTTTAGGCTACACATTGGCTACATAGCTAAGCTTTCTACTGAATCTGTAAGATGATGATGATACACAGGCCTGTGGTTTATGCTGGCTCAGCTTGTCTGAGCGTAGGAAAGCTAAGCAGGGTCAAGCCTGGTTATTACTTGGATGGGAGACCCCTCCTCTAGTTTCCTGCATTGAGCAGGGGGTTGGACTCGATAGCCTTGTAGACTCCTTCCAACTCTATGATCTATGAAATCTATGAATGATGTTCCCTGTAACAAGACTCCATAATTTGAATGGTGTTTTTGAAATATTGTATTGACAATACTGTTTGAACACTAGCTCAAGATTGGTTTAAAGAGCTTTTTATTCCTTAAAAGTCACAGGCAAAGTCACGCTTTTCCCTTCTAATTAAGTTGATGTATCGGACAAGGGGTTTCCTCATCCTACCTGTTTCTCAGGTTAGCTGTAAAACCATTCAGCCAAGTAGTGAGACAATGAGAGCTAATTAAAAGCACCAGTGTGGCAGTAGTAAAGTAGCACAGTATGCAGATAAGATCCAGCTCTTCTGAGTGTTGAAATTTAAATGTCTATACCGTGAATTAGTGAGCTTGCCTGTTTTTAATTGCTCAGGGAGATAGATAGACAGACAGACAAACAGATAGATAGATCTTTCTACAGAAATATATATACATCCTATCTAGATCCAGATCAGATTTAGATATAGATATAGATAGTATCACACAAACACACACACACACTTCTTAAAATATAATGATCAATATTGTAGCTTTTCTTTTCATGATCTACAAGCAAAATTAAACTGCTCAGAGATTCATTTAACCCCAGGTGACCGGTACATGGATAAAGCAAATTTTGTCGAGATAATTAATCAGCTTTCAAGCAAAGCATGCATAAGGGCACCTTTATTCATTAGCTAGCTGGAAGGAGCCAATAAAGCATAAATTGATTATTTCAACTACATTATCTTTTCTAGTTGCTGCCAACTCTGGCTTCACTTTCCTTATATTTAGTACATTAAAAAGAATCATGATTTCTATTATTTAGGATGGAACAAGATAGATAAATGAGAAATGTTCTAAATTGATAGAAAAATCAATAGTAACCAAAGGGACTGGCTAGCCCTTCTTTTGAAAATCATGACCATTAAATTCAGTAAACTCAAAAAGGAGACATCGTGTGCACCTTAAAGACTAACAGATTTATTGTTGCATTAGCTTTTATAGACTACGGCCCACTTCATCAGATGCTTAATAATGCCATCTTAGAAAGCACAATAATATTTTTTGTTTTAGCTGTAATGAACTAGCATGGCTGCATCTCCAGAATGAAATTTGCCATAAAACTGCCTTGTATAAAGAACATTAAGGATAGATTCGCATAAGCAATACTCATGGGTTGCAATCTTGTGTTCAGTTAGGCTGCCTAAATCCAACTGATGTCAATTAAACTACAGTGATTTTCATCTCCAACATTTATCCCTTATTACATATGACTAAACATATTCGAATGGATGGATATAATATTTGTCCCAGGCAGGCATCAGTAGCAAGAACACTTGAACCCTGGCCTTGTCCCCGCCAGGCCTTCCTTTGCTCCAACAGCCCCATGAAAACTTACAGCATGTCCACAAATTACCAGTTTCTAAGAAAGGGTTGATTGGTGTACCAAATAAGGAAATGTCTCTAAATTATAAACTATCACTATGTCTGGGTTAGCATCTGAACCAGACCTCGGTAAAACTGACAATACATTGTCATAGATGGTGATAACTGTGCATCTCTTACATCAGACAGAATGAGTTTGTGCTAATGAAACTGTTATAAGAGGTGTATACTATATTTCCAAAGATTTTACAGGAGACGAATCATGTAGAGATTAGATGAGGATGGTGATCGTTCATCTGATGAAGTGTCCATGGAAGCTTTTGCCATAATAAATGAGTTAGTCTTCAAGGTGTTATAAAACTCTTTGATGTTGTTGAAGTTGTTGTTTGTTGTTGTTCCCCTCCTCCACTATCATTTTTTGTCATCAAGCTGCATCTTAGGCCAGAAGTGATAATCTAAAATGACTAGCCATTCTCACAGCTTATCAGTTTGCTGTATTATCAGTACCTAGTCAAGCAGGGCAGTAGAAAGAGATCACATAAGCCAATTTTCCTCCACCTGGTTACCGTTTTCTAATCAACAAAGACCAATCTTTTTCTTGTATGATAAAAGTTCATAAAACTCAATAATTTAGCAGGTGTTCATGGCCAGTAGGTGGTTCAATGAATTACAGTGTTATGCTTGTTTGTCATCATACTTGTTAAACCAACTATTTACAAGTTTCTTCCAAACTCTAAAAACAAGGAATTATAACCCCATACTGTACAGAACAAATTATTTTAACAGTGGTTTCTTTTCCACCATGTATGTTTACTGCAAAAAGTCATTCATGCTGCAAATCAATAGGCATTTGCTAAGGTGAAGGGAAAAAGAAGAAGTTGGCGGAATACTGTTTACACTTTCCTTCCACTCTACTAGGTAAAGTGAATTCAAACCAGTGTGTCCAGTGGTTTGTTGGGTATTAATACCATGAAATACAGAGAGCATTATCAGGGAAATTGTTGTTTCTTCACGGATATCAGCAACTGAAGCCTCCACTCCTTCAATCCCTTATGCAGTTGTTTAACATGTGAAGGAGCTGGAGGGTAGGTAGCCTCAGGAAGATCTGGACCCAGAAAGTCAACCAATGCACTGGGGTCTGAGAGATATTGGAAGTCCAACATAGAGTTCAGGTACTGGGGGGAAAGTATTCCCACACTCCAACCTGCTACTCATATTCCTGAGGATTATGGGTGTATACACCATGAATGCTCAGCAACACTACCATCAGATATTGTCCTATGCCCCTTTCAGGAACATCTGAGTCTGACTACCACCCAGAAGTATAGCTGCCACATCTTTATTGTCCTCCAGACTCCAGAAAGTCACTCTTAAGTTACTTTCCTTCCATTTGCTTCGAGTCTATGCTGACTGAGTTTGTCCCTCCCTCTTCCTTCCAGAATTTTGGGAGCCCATGTAAGCTCCCACTATGGGTTCTTCAGAGCTTACAATTCTCTTCACCTGTTCTGTCAACTACTGGGGAATCAGCTTGGGTTATACATAGGTTATACATGTGGGGATTAGATGCACTGAATCAGGGCATCATAGTTTCCCTAAGGACCCCCATGCAAATGTACCCTTAATATGAAAGCAAAAACCCATCTGTTGAGTGTCCAACTTTTTGCAGATATAGAAGTTCTATTGCAATTTATTCTGCCACTTAAACCTCTCTGTGTAGTATGTGTGCAAATTGGAACTAAAACACTGCTGAATTGGAATTCTTCACTGATGTACACAGGTGACAGCCTTTTAAAATCCATTTCACATGCTCTTTTAAGAGCAATAATTGACGGAGCAGCAAGGTGCAAAGCACTGAAGAATGAGGCTCAGCAGCAATGCTTAATTTGGCTACAAGAACTTGTCTTCTCAAGAGTGTTATCATTTCGATGCAGCTGTCTTCTGCTTTCTAGATGCTAGTTTCTGAATCTAAAACAGCATTAAAATGCTCAGGAGGCTTAAATGGCAGAGTCGAAACAGAAGCTCTAGACCAAGGAAAAGAGGGATCTATTTATTTATTTATTTATTTTATTATATTTATACCCCACCTTTTTTCCTGCAAGGAACCCAAGGTGGCTTACATAAACCTCCTCCTCCATTTTATCCTCACAACAACCCTGTGAGGTACGTTAGGCTAAGAGTCAGTGACTGGCCCAAAGTCACCCAGTGAGTTTCATGGCCGAGTGGGGACTAGAACCCGGATCTCCAGAGTCCCAGTCCAACACTCTCACCACTACGCCACACTGGCTCTAGATGAGGAACCAAGAAATCTACCTTATAACAAGTCAGATCATTGATCCATCTAGCTCAGTATTGTCCATACTGACTAGCTGTGACTCTCCAGGGTTCCAGACAGAAATCTTTCCCAACTCTACCTGAAGATGCTCAGTATTGAACCTGGGACTTACTGCATATAAAGCAGATGCTGTACAACTCAGCTGTTGCCCATTTTTTGAGGCACAATATTGCACCCGTTTTATCCAAGAAAGACTGGTGTAGATTCACATTGTCCAAAGTAAAAAGTGTCACTGCAAGCAGTAACATTGGACATTCCCATCTTTGGAAAAGGAGCATCTGATCAAGGGCAATTATACCAATATCAGGGCATGAAAACTCTGCAAGACACTGTTACAAATAGAAAACATATGGGGAAAGTACAATGCTGTGGCTGCATAATACTGTCATGGAAGGTGGCCAGGTGGAAAGGGAAAGGTGAGTCATTGTTGTGGTATAGTGGAGGATGATGGATATGGGTCAAGTAGACTTGGGTTCAAGTCCCTGCATGGCTGTGCAAGTACTATATGACCTTGGATCAGCCACAGTTTATACTTTGGAGATCCCATTATAGATGCAAGGGCATCATCCAGTTCCATGCCAATGTTGCTAAACATGAAAGACTGCTGCACGAAAATGACCCTCTATCTGTCAGCTAGTTTCTCAGGGAAAGTATGCCATAAATTTGAAGAGAGCCCTATGTGTCTCCAAAAGTGAAAGCAACCCAGGATTGATGACAAACGAACTCGAGTTGAACTCTCCGAGTGGCAACTCAATGAGGAATAACAATGAGATATGCATGAGGATAATGGTGTGAAATAATTCTCTGGGACACAGGAGGCTGACCTCCTGTTCTGGTGTCAAGACAAACAAGGATCAGGTCTGACATGCTAACCAACCTGTCTCCTTGGCAGCTTATATAAGGAAGAAATGATGTTCTCCATATGAGCCTCATCTAATTTAATAACAAATGCTCATACATTTAAAATGCAGTGGGAACTTTCACAACTCACTTAGTGCTTTTAAATTACTGCTAAAAGTAATGTTACTGTATGCTAAAAATAAAACATGCCAAATGTTGATTCATGAATAAACCTTATAAGGCAGGTGAAGATCTGCATAGCAATTCTCAGCACCGTTGACTTCAAATATCTTCACCCCACCCCAAGTTTTATTTTCAAGGCTACTTCTTAAAAGATCATTTAGGGGCACTGGGAATCTGCATGGATCTTGGTTGCTGGCATACGATGTGAAACGTGGAATGGGATGGCTTCTTTAGAATCCAGGGAACCATCATTTTTATTGAACAGTATGATTATTTCCCATTTCCTGAGACATACTATGCATGCCTATCTCCCCTGCGATGTCCTATGTTCCACATCTCCTGCACTCAATTGCAGCAAATTTTCAAAATTTAGCAAAGCTCTGCCCCAGAAATTGTATATAAGCAAAACTCTGTATATATACTAAGGTTATGCACATTATGCCTGTGACCTATAATATAGTACAATCACAGCATAGAGGATTTTAAACCACCCTGACAATCACATCCTTGTGTGATTACTGTTTGCCTAAACTTGCACCCTTTCTCTTCAGCATGATGCCTCCAAAACATCTGTTGAATTTCTTGCTTCAAGTGCAAGTCATATAATGATTTGGCTGGTAATCTTGGATGATGATGATGATGATGATGATGATGATGATGATGATGATGATGATGATTTGCATTCCCATACTGTATGTTGCTTGGCTTGCTCCACTTAGACATCTGCAGCAACCAACTCTCCTGGCTATCTCTATGGTTTTGCAGTGCTCTGCTCCAAACTCTACTTTGTTAGCAGTGGGTTTGCTTTCTACAAATCAGGAAATAATTTAACGAGTAGCCACTTTCAACTCCCTTGGGAAAGAAAAGTAGAGTACAAATATGAAATTAAAATAATGGAGATTCAACAGATTCTGTAGCTGGATTCACATACAATCCAACCTACTTTTTTCAGCGGGTTTTAGGATAATTAGGTATTTTCCTAGAGGCGACTAAATGTACATAGAGTTGTACAGTCCCAGCCTCCATAGAGAACTAAGAGTGTAACTTGTATAGCTAGGCATTTGGGATGACAGAGATTTAAATCTCCGGAATTCTGAAGCTAAATAAAAGTTATTGCAGAGTAAAGGGAGCTTAGCTTGGTCAAGCAAGAGAAAGAAACAAATCCAGATAAGCTAAGTAACCAATATTCAAAGTGTGCATGTAAAGTGGCAAGAAGGTTTGTATTCAAAATTTGTTTAAACAAAATATTCATGGAACAATTTCAAGCAACAACCAAATGTGTAAATATGACCATCTGCTTGTGGGCCGATTAATACAAACAACAGCAACACATGCCACTGACATCATATGCCAACCATCACCTTGATCATCTTATGTTAGTTTCTGTCTCCGTCCTTTCCCTGAACTGTTGCATATGTATGTGCATATAAAAATCACTCAGCACAGTTGGAGCCCAATCCTTACGGGAGCTTTAGGTGCTTCCCCAGCATACATGATAACTAATCACAATACTCAAACATTTCCAAACAAGAAAAGGAGCTACAGTCACCAAATGACTTATTTACTGCAAATCCAGCTCTAATTAGAACACAAGGGGTTGCCAGCTTTCCAGTGCCCTACATCTCAACCCATGCGACCAAACAGCCTGATGCTCTGAACAAAGGAAAATACACATTGAACGGTAGTGGTCTGATTAATCCACAGTGATGGCTGACTCCTGTCCTTTGCAAAATAATAACAACAAGAAGATGTTAATGTTATTATGTGCCACCTCCCTTCAAGAAAAACTTGATTTCTCATTGCTGAGAATAAAGTGAACAAAAGAAGCTTCTCTTCCTCCTCTTGACAATATAAGGCAATCCAAATTTGCTTTCTCATTTTCTGAGCGCATCAGCTGGATTCATTGCGGCAACCCCCACACAAGCGCCTCAGGATTTATTTGAAGTTGTGACCATACTTTGAAGGGCACTTCCCTTTTAGATTTGAGGAAGCCAGGTTCAAGGAAATCATAGGCAGTAGGAGAGAGAACAACCGCCAATACCAGCTCTTAATAAAGACTGTTTTAGTTAAGGCCTATTGATGCCTCATTCCTGGACATTAAAGGACACATTGAGAGTGTGCAGGACTACTGCCATGCCCACACAGCTCACACAACAACACTCACACAGAGGCACCACTTGGGAGCACCAGTGCCTCCTGCAGTGGCTCATTTTTTAATTGCCTTAGTCGTATAACTATTGAATATTTTAGTCGTATAAACAGCAGCAACCCGATGTGATGATGTCCTCACATGGGGGTGCCAGTTCTCATGAATGCCATCTCTGTATTAGTCCTGCTGGGCCTTGGGGGCATTCTGTGGAGGATATGGGAAGGAGTCGGTCCTATACTGGTTAGGCCGAAGCAGAGTTTTCTCCCTTATGCACACAGCCTGGTTATTGAAACTGGTTATCACCACGTGGGTTGTTAAACCCTGCTAAAAAGGCTCTTAAAAGGAAACGGATTGTCCAAATAAGGTTTAAAACTAATAAATACATGTATTAGTTTTACTTACAGTCCATTTATTCATATGCGTGTGTCCATCATGTTTGGGAGAGGGAGAGAGAGGGAGAGCGGGCCAAAGAGAGACAGGAAGTAGGGAGGAGAGGTTAGAAAACATGCACCCTGGGGATTGTTCAATTAACCCTTTCCTCCCACTGTAACTAGAGGTTAGATTACCTCATTGATTTAAGCAGGCAATGTTACAATTTCCAACACATTCTCACATGCTCCTGAACCATTTCACAATGGGCAGAATCCAATGCTGCACTGTCACTATCATAAATGACATTGCGCTAGCGCAAACTATCTCTAGCACAACGCCAAGAGTGCTTGCTCCCCAGAAAACTCACCGCACCAGCAAGTGCTATCAGCATGACACTGACGATAGTTTATACTAGCACAGCATCATTTACATTAGGGGTAGCTCAGCACTGGATACTGCCCTCAGTCTCTGAAACAGAAACAGGCCTGTGGCTCACGCTGGCTCAGCTTGTCTGAGCGTGGAAAGCTAAGCAGGGTCAGGCCTGGTTATTACTTTGGATGGGAGACCCCTCTTCTAGTTTCCTGCATTGAGCAGGGGGTTGGACTTGATGGCCTTGTTGTAGCCTCCTTCCAACTCTATGATCTATGAAAATAGGCCTTTCTGAGGGTAGCAAAGAACAGAAGCCTGGTGTGGCACTCAGATTCATTTTTGACACAGTGAATTCAACACAAATTGACCTTTGCCCACCATTTTCACATTATTTATTTATTTATTATATCTATATCCGAACTTTCTTCCTGCAAGGAACCCAAGGTGGCTTACATAATCTTCCTCCTCTTCATTTTACCCTCACAACAACCCTGTGAGGTAGGTTAGGCAAAGTCACCCAGTGAGCTTCATGGCTGAGTGGGGACTAGAACCCAGATCTCCCAAGTCCCAGAATGCACTCCTACCTGGTTTTGGAGGATTAATTTATGGATCTCCAGGCATGGTAAATCCACCAATTAGGAGCACACTTCAATGAAACATTCAGCATTTGGATTATAAGTGCAAGGGTTTTTTTTAGTCATGTTTCCAGATAAATAGTAGCCTTATTTTTAAAACAACAACAAACCTGGCCATTAAATACACTAGTGTGTCTGTCATGTAAAGCTCACTTGCATTCAGAACTGGGGCGGGGGTTATATGGTGTTGATAATGACAATAAAGGAGGACCACATTACCCTTTGTGGTTATGTTACTTGGCATGCGGAAAACCTCAATCTGATGACCCCAGAAACAGATAGTAAGCTGTGGGTGGTTGCTAGGGAACTAATGGCATGGTTTATCCAGTGAAATTTGTTTCAGTAAAACTGAAAATATGAACAGAAGAATTCCCTTGTTGGATAAGACCAGTCTGTCAAGTCCAGCATTCTGTTTCCAGAAGATGCTAGTCAGAAGCCACAAACAGGATAGGAAAGTGATGGCTCTCATCCCATGACATCAACACATTTTGAGTTTCCCTGTCCTCATCAGCAACAGCCAGTGATATGGAGCAGGGGTAGTAAACACAGAGTATGATGGCACCAGTCACATGCTGAAGGCATGTAAACATTATAGAGCAGTGTTCTCCAACCTTGGGTCCCCTGATGTTTTTGGCCTACAACTCCCACCATACTGGGAGTTGTAGGCCAAAAACATCTGGGGACCCAAGGTTGGAGAACACTGTTATAGAGGGAAGAAAAATGACTTGCCAGGGGGGTGCCATTCCCAGCAGCACCCCATACCAGGGATCACATGCACTCACACTTTCATTCTGTACTCTCCACAGTCAGATATGGCTGACGAGAGGCAGTATTATTTCATGCAAATTGCATGTTTCAATGTAAACAGGAATGTAAACAGGAAAGCCGATTGGGCATGAAAGGGCAGGATATAAATTTGAGAAATAAAATAAATATTCTGAAGTTAAAATATGTATCACTGTATTCTTTTTTTTTTCCCCTGCTTCTTTTTAGGAGTTACGCTACAATGGTAAGAGTTTCAAGACATTAATCTGTATGAAATGTCTCTGGACTGGTTCAAAACTGGTTCAAAATGTCTGAACTGGAACCAAACTGGATATATTTAGAGATATTAGATATAGATATATAGATACTAAAAAAAAAAAAAAAAAAACCTGACCTGGAACTGAACACTCATGTTTAATGGTTCATCTCCCCCATTTCCAGCCCTGTGTGTGGCTGGCATGGCTGAGAAATGGAATCCATTTACTTTGGAATGTAAATGCCAGGATTGCAACTAACTGCAGCAGCATTCCAAGGTTCACTTTTACCCCACAAAGCATTTTTTAGATATGTTAAAAAAGGTCCTCGTACAATTCCTGCATACTGGAGCCTTACATCATTGTTACTTACTTCAAAGCCAAATATTGTGAAGTGTGCTCCTAACTCACTAGGAGAAATCACTCACAGAACTAGCAGGCAAGATGCCTTTGTACTAAGTAGAGAATGCTGTGCTGTGCATGCTGTAGAATAAAGGCAAAAATCATGTGAAAGTTGTGGCATGTGATGATATGAGTGCCTTTCCCATTCTCTGTCAGTGAATAGTGTTTTCCTCCTCCTTCTCCTAAGGGCTAAATGACATGGTGTGGTGGCAGCAGATTCATATGTTTAATCACAGGCCTGCCCCAATCCCACTGGAAGTGTGGTTGAGGGATCCAATTTTAACAGCAAAAGGGGTGTGCAGGCAAAGAGACCAGGATGAGTGAGGAATCCAACAGGGGAGTGAAAATCCAATGGATTTTCTTGACTCAGCCCCATGGATTCCATTCCATCAACCCTGCACTGGTGCAAACTTGTTCTGACACGAGCCAATCCAGCACGCGGACTTCCATTTTTAAAATGGGCCATGATTCGCATTTTAAAAATGAAAAAAAAAGCTGGGGGAATTTGTGCAAAATTTGGACCTCCAGTCTTCAATTTGCACAAATTTGTGCAAATTGCATAAATTGTGCAAATTTGTGCATATTGCAGAGCGGAAGCCCAATTTTTGCACAAATATGAAACTGTCAGATAATTCAAGGTAGCCAAGGTGGAGTGTGTGCATATGCAGTGAGAGGAGGATGCTTCTATACTTCTCATGCTAAATGCTACAACAACAACGACTCGCATTTAACTAGTTGGCCCAATTTGCACAATTTATGCCATTTGTGCAAATGTACACAATTTGCACAAATTGTGCTAGAGACATGCAGCTCTCAGCTCCACATTTGTGCAAATATTTTGAGCAATTTCACAGAAGCCAAAAAAACAACAACACCCAACTCGGCCCGCTTTTGGCCGTCAGGTGGGAAATGTGTCAAATGTCCATCAAGCTCAGACAGAATGAGTTTTCCAGTGTCGCACATCCCTATAAGAAAGCAGAAGCCTTTTCCTGCCTATGGTTTACCTGCCTGCAGCTCATGCTAGGGTGGCCGTGTGTTCTACTTTACAGAAGATAGTGTCCTGTTGGAAGGGCTTTCAGAGAACAGTTCTCTCTTTGAAGGAGTCCTCTGTTTGAAGGGCTGTCCAGTACAAGTCCAGTTTAAAAAATCCTCTTTTTTGGAGATGCATTTCTTCTCTTTTTGATGACATGTAAGTGGCTACCCATCTCAGCTATGAGTTGCCCAGGCTGAGGCAGGCAGTAGCCAGGGATGGGGACTCGGACTCGAGGACTCGACTCGTGAGTCGGACTGAGTCCCCCCTCTGACTCGAGTCAGACTCGAGTCCCAATATTTTTAATGGGACTCGAGACTCGACTCGGGACTCGAGACCAAGGACTCTTCAACATCCCTGGGCTGTGCCAGAAGGAGTGGAGAGGAGCGTGATTGCCAGCGAAGAGCGCATGGAAGCGAGGTGCGCCGCTGCTCAGCCACTATGGACGGCTACCAGGAGTGCAGCCCCAACAGTGTGTCAAGATTTATTTTGATTGATGTGTTGCGTACTTGGGAGAGGCAGAAGAAGGACCTGAGATTACTCTGTGCAGCTGCTCTGAGTGTGTTTCTGGTTCCAGCAAGTTCATCACCAGTGGAGTGGGTGTTCAGTGAGGATGGAATTGTGATGAGACCTCACCGTTCCAGAATGGGGGCCAAACATTTAGAAAAAATTGTGTTCCTCAAATGCAACATGGATAAGTTTTAGGAAGTACAGCAAGTTTATTTTTTAAAATCATTTTCCTAAAATGCAACCTTTCAGACATTTTGGATTTGGCTGCCTCTGCCTGCCTGCTTTGGGGTTCCCTGCCTCCTCTGCCTGCCTGGTTATTTTGGGTTTGTCTGCCTGGTCTGTTCTTGCCAAAATCAGTGGCAGAGCTTTGAAATAAAAAGGCACACTTGTGCCTAGAATTTCTTTAAGCCACACATCTGAAGTAGCCTTATTTTGTTGGGAAAACCCCCCATTGATTTTAATAGGGACTCGTGGAGTCAGCTTTGGGAGTGACTCGTGACTCGTGAGTCACCATTTTGGACCAAGGACTCGGACTCGGACTCGAGACTCGGGTCCAAAGACTCGTGACTCGACTCGTGACTCGAGACCAAGGACTCTTCAACATCCCTGGCAGTAGCACAGGTCTGGTTCTCTTGTATCACCTGGCTCCCAGTGCCCACAAGGATGCTGAGCTGTTGTAATTAAGTCCTAGCATGAGTCCCACCTGCAGCCACCTTCTCTGACCAGTGGCCAAGAATCAATGCATGACCCACAAGTCTGCCAGCTCAAACCCTCCCCACCCCGCTCATATTTTTTTTGCCAGGAAGCCCAGCTGCAGCCTTAGCTGTGCGTATGTCACTCTCACCTTTAAATTCCGTCGGCCATATCCTCAGTATATTTAAATCAACACTGTTCTATTGACTTCATCTTTGAAACTACACCAGCTGAGGATTCGGAGACATATGTTTTACACGCACACCTGCTAAAGAAAGGATTATTCTTCGAAAAGGAGCTTAGCTTTTCTTTGAATTGAAGAGTTTGGGGGCTTCGGAAAGCTGCTGTGGTTGCTGAATCCCAGAAGCACAGTGTCCTTTGTGGCATGGCTGCTGTCATTGTTTTTTTTTTTTAATGGAAGATCTTTTGCTAAGCAGAATAAAAATGGCTTGTCATGTTGAAGCATAATATCTATAGGTTGTTCTTTTATGAAAGCATCACCACACATTTGCACTATAAATACATAATAATGCTTCCATACATTAATCTGTATTCCCAGTCATGTCTCTTCTCACCATATTCGTATCTGAAGACAACAGATCTTGGAAAATAAGAACCTGACTTTAAATAGTGAATTGGGGTGGGTGGGAGAGAAGCCAGCCCAAACAAATAGCATTACCTTTTCCTAGGAATGAGAACCGCATTTGCTTTGAAAACTATTCTGAGATATTTTCTGTCGATGCAGGTCAGAGAGATGGTCTGTGGATTCTGGGAAAGGAGATTTGAATACACTATTCAATACAAATCAGATAACTTAAAAATCAATTTTGTTCCAGGGAAAAAGTTCTCTCAAACCAGAAGAGACTCAACTAATTACATCAAGCAAGGAGATGTAATATAGGCTATATGCACTTCAATAGATTTTTGTCTACGTGCAGAACAGACAGCTAGAAAACTATGGCAGCCAGGGCCAGACATGTTCAGAATGTTTAATCTGGTGCCTTTTGTGAAGAAACGGAGCACACACTATAAAAGCCACAGGGATGACACTGAAAATGGTCTCCCATGGTGGTCCCTTGACACAACACCATATGGATTGCAGCCACCGTGTCACACCTCCCCATGCCACTCCTAGCAGCAAGAACTCAACACGAGGCCAAGTGACTTGCAGTGTAGTATGGCCCTGATCCACATGCCATATGAATACTTCTGCATGGTCGTTTTTGGTGGCATCTCATGACAACCCATCAAATATGCACCCGATCTAAGAAACAGCCATGCAATTCTTACAGATATAGAGCGGAATCAGGAGGTCACTGACCCCTTGGTGGGCACACCTAGCAACATCTTATGGAGTGGCATGATCTCCATCACACTTTCCAGAAATCCTTGGAAGGTGGAGGGAGAGGGAAAGTTTGAAAATTATTTTTTATGTATTATTGTTCTGCTGTGAGCCACCTTGAGAAGATTTCTGGGGCTGGATCCAGACTGATGCTGGATCAACTGTACAGTTGGAAGTAGGCTTCTCAGCCCCCTCCATCCCACAGCAGCCTCCCAAAAATGCTACACAAAGAGCCAGGAAAACCTGCTGAGTGGGGTGAACTGTGGTGTGGGAGGATCCCAAAAATTCGGACAGAGGGACCCGAAACCAAAACAGACATTTCTGTGTACACTTAAGGCAGTGTGAACTGTGATATACAGGTAGCTGCTGTTTCCCAAGTCAGCTCATTGGTCCATCTAGCTCAGTATTGTCCTCAGCTAGGGATGGCTGGGAAATTTGCTCCCGTGAGGTCGTTTTATCCCATCTGAACTTTCTGAGCCTTTCAGCGAGCCAAGACAAAGTTTTGTATCGAAATCCGCATTTTTGCAAGCTTTCTGATACAGCTTGTCTTGGGGGGAAGTGTGCACAAAATGCAAATATTTGAGAAAGGTGTACACAAAACAGCATTTCAACAATGTAGAGTACTGGGCGGGGGGGGATATATAAGTTTAAAAATGTGCATTAAAATAATGACATTAATGTGCACATTATGAAAAATGCACACAGAAAAGGACGAATTTTCATATGGATTTCTTTTGAATTGCAAGCTCCTGTGGAAACTGGACAGCAAGACCACGTTTGGCAGATCCGTCCATCCCTGAGCTGCTACACTGACTGGCAGGGGCTCTCCAGGGGTTCAGGCAGGAGTCTTTCCCAACCTGACCTGGAGATGCTGGGGACTGCACCCAGGACCTTCTGCCATTGAGCCACAGCCCCTCCACCCGTGTCCTGCTCAGTCTTTGGACTGCCACTGAGAGATACATTCATGAGTCACTTGGGCCCTTCCCCCTCCTTCCAGGGTATGAATACTAGGCTGTTTATTAAATTGACTTTTTCTTTCTCCTTGGATGGAAAGGATTTGACTAAGAGGCAGACCGAGTGGAAAGAAAATACTCTGGACTGGTTCCAGATCGACTTAGGGTTTGGAGGTGGAAAGGTAATTTCAAACAGCTCACCGTGCCTGTGCTTGCTAGAATCCAAACAAATGACAGTGCGTGCATCATCCTCTCGAAGGGCAGAAGTAATCCCTGTGCCTTCCTTTCCCCTGAGGTAATCTCTCATACAATCTGCTTGAATAGAAGCATGCCCTGGCTAAGCAAACGATAGCTTAGCATTTTCTCCAGCACCTAGGAAGGAAAGACTAAAGATTCACAGAGCTGGGTCTGCACCTGCCACAAGAACGAAATTGTTTTACTTTGCTTGACAGTCTGGCTGGAGCATGATTGGGATGGGGAGGAAGGCTCATGGGAGGAATCACTCCCGAGTCCCGAGTCCCGAGTCCCGAGTCCCTCCCTCCTCAGCTAAATCACACTCTGGACAGCCCACTGGAGAGTTGCCCGGCAGGCTGGCAGAAGCACGGTTTACTAAGGGGGAATTCAGCTGCAAGGGGGGAAACTCAGTGGGGAGGGTGGCTTGGGTACCCAAGGGGCCATACTGAAGGCCTCTGTGGGGCATGTGTTACCCACATGTGATGGAAGGGCTGCCCTCATAACTGGGCTCATAACTGGGCAGCACACATGCACAGGCACTGATGGTTAGAATCAGTGCCAGTTCAACAGATTTCATAGATCATAGAGTTGGAAGGAGCCTACAAGGCTATCGAGTCCAACCCCCTGCTCAATGCAGGAAACTAGAGGAGGGGTCTCCCATCCAAGTAATAACCAGGCCTGAACCTGCTTCGCTTTCCACGCTCAGACAAGCTGAGCCAGCATAAGCCACAGGCCTGTATAGATCTCCCCCCCCCCCAAATGTCAGAGTGACAGAATATATTGGTGTTATTTTGTTGGCATCCCCCTAGCACCTTGTCTAATGCATCTAACATGTCTCTGTTTGGGGAAAGGCTGCATGCGTAAGAGGCTCATGGGAGCTGGGAGCAAAGGGATCCCGATAGTAGCATGCTAGCTACCTTCCGTCATTGTAATTGAACTTCTTGAACTATGTGTCCTCTACTGCATCTCAGTCAGTAGGAATTGCCCTCATGTGATTAGAAAAACAATGGGAATTCCAGATAAATGCAACTGTCTTCCTGATCACTAAGTCGCCACCCTAGTCAAGCAACCCACGAGGAAACCTACATATTGGTCAATCTAAAGGCTTGCCAGAAATATGATCCAGTCCTGAAGCATGCTCACCTCAAATTAAATGAAGTTGAAGCATCACACACGGTATCTTTCATGATCTCTTTTGTTCTAGGAACGTCTGCCTGTTTGTCCCCGGGAAGTCTAGCTTTTGTCATGTTTCACCAGCTAGCCCAAATTCAATCTAGAAGCCAGGAACCTAAGCAAGGCTTCTCTTCACTCCCCAGAATCAAGCTACTAAACCCTTTGTTTAGCCCCATTCCGAATATGCCCAAAGCCGTTGCCTCCATTGTGTTCTTAGCCTGAAATCAATAACTGCCCTTGAGAGTCCACGGTGCTTTGAGGAAATCAGTGAGAACTTCCACAGAAGCAAAAACTCACCTTGAATATCCAGATAGAGCTTCACACCGTATTGTTGCATTTAGGCAAAGGACTACCGTATTTTTCCGTGTATAAGACACCACCATGTATAAAACGCCCCCCACATTTCTGACCCAAATTCAGAAATCAATATTTTAAACATTAAACAGAACACGTTTTTTTAAATCAATATTTTTAAAAAAATAACAGAACACATTTTTATTTAGTGATTAGGCAACATTTACATACCAGTACTATGATATTGCGGTATGCATCACAAGGGAACAATGGGCCGCTTCCTCAGTCCAAGCCCCTCTTCAGCCTGAGCTGAGCTTGAAGGAAGAAAGCGAGACAAGACTCGCCTTAGCGTCGCCGACCTTTTCCTTCCACCCCCTCCCCGTCACCCTTCGACTCTCCAAGGTGCGCTGGGGGGGCGGAGGCTGGAAGAGACGCTGCCCGGGCAGCACCGGGCGGGGCAGGGAGTGGCAACGTGGTCCGGGCCGGCTTCTTGGTTCTCTCTTCCTTTGCACCCCCGCCATAGTTGCCACTCTCCTTCCCGGGCCCTCCTCTCACGCCGCCTGCCTGGCTCTGCTGCTTGGCTCCCTGGTCTTACGCGGGGCTCTCGCGTGGGCTGAGGAGACGGAAGAGGTGGCGGAGGCGGCAGGCACCGAGACGTACCCTCACGTGCGGCACCTTGACTATGCCGAGATGCTTCGCCATGGGGCCCAGAGCGCACCGCACTTCATGTTCTTTGCCCCATGGTGAGCAGCGGCCTGTAAAAGGACAAGGGGTGCGCCGGGCTCTCCTCTGCTTCTCCCCCTGACGTGGCAGCCAGAGGGAGACCTGGTGAGGGAGGCTGGGAAGGGGCCCGGACCGGAGGCGAAGTCAAGGGAGAGGGGCTCACTGTTACATATGTTCCCCATCTCCGTTCATTATCCCCCCCATCCATACACCCGAGGCTGTACATGCAAATTGTCCTCATTTTAAAGGGGTTTAGGGCGCAGTCCTGTGCATGTTTGGGTTTTTTTAAGCCCTACAATTCTCAGCATTCCCCAGGGATGCTGGGAGTTGCAGGACTTGTTCCTGATTCTCTCCTCGGCTTACCGTATTTCCGTGTATAAGACGACCCTCAATTTTTAGGCTAATGATTTTAGGAAAAAGTATCATCTTATACACGGGAAAATATGGTATTTCACTGGTGCCGCCTAATCCTGCTGGTATACCTGCTGGGAACACAGCCAACTTCCTGAAACCCCTCTGCACTGCATACATGACCACAACATTGGGGCCAGTCACTTGGAGCCCAGGGGGTCTGTGACTCGCAGTGGAAAGAAAGCAGAGTGACTGTTAAGGTGTAGTCTTTATACTCAGTAGTTTACTCTCCCTGGTGGCCAAGCAAAGAGCCAAGGGCATTCCACTAAGATTTTGCAGGATCTTGAGCCAAGTGCATCCTTGTTAGCTTTATTATTATTAGCATTTAGATACTGCTACATCTGCTAAAAAGCCATTAAAGTGGCATACAACAATTTAAAACAATAAAACCTTGTAACAACAACAAGAAGAAGAACATTAAAAAGGTAAAAAGAAAATTAAAACTACACATTTTAAAAGGCAACATTGAAAAGATGCATCTTTACACCCTTTCTTAAAGCCAGGAGAACGGGCGCTAATCACGACTCCAAAGGGAGCATGTTCAAGAATTTGGGAGCAATGCAGGAGAAAGCACTTCCCCATGTGCCCAAGAAGTGGACCTCTGGAAACTGGGGTTTCTTCTAAAGGGCATCCCCTGCAGATCTTAATATTCGGGCAGGTTCATAGCAAAACAGGTGGTCCCATAGATAGCCAAGACCTAAGGTGTTCAGAGCTATAAAGGTTAAAACCAACACTTTTAATTGAGCCCAGAAAATAATTGGCAACCAGTGAAGGTCTTTCAGGACAAGTGTAATATGGTCCCAATACCTAGCTGCTTCTTTCCCTTGCCTACTTCCCCTCAGTTTGTTATTTTTCTCGGGTTAGTCCAGGACCCAGGAGAGGTATTGCTTCACTGCCCTCCATTCCAAAGTCTGTTTTTGAACTGCATTCCACACTGTGCCAGGCTCCCCTCATAATGGATCAGCCTTCGAAAGGTCCCCCATCATCGCCTATATCATCCTTAGTCTGCATGGGGAGGCATTCTAGCCCATGTAGGTTTCCCATTTGTGCATAGAGAATTGGTATCCAAAAGCCTTGAGAAGCCAGGGTAGCCACTGCTCACTGAAGGTTTCCAAACGGCTGTAACCAACCAGTCAATGAATCTCTTTATATACCCACTCCAATTTTATTTTTATTTCTCTCATTATCACTTAAAATCTATCCATTCTATCCCTTATGTGGCCCGCCTTATGCCACTGACGCTCAGGGCACTCCACTGCACTTTGGCCACTAAGTACTGCCTTGCCATTTCCCTCACACCAATCCCCGCTCCTTACTGAGTGAACCATTGTTCCCAGACCCCATCTTCTCTTGCTTTATCACTCTACTAGGAATAGCCTGTCTCCCCAATGCTAGAGAGCGGTATACTAATCAATATTTATTTATTTATTTATTTATTATATTTATACCCCGCCTTTTTTCCTGCAAGGAACCCAAGGCAGCTTACATAATCCTCCTTCTCTCCATTTTATCCTCACAACAACCCTGTGAGGTAGGTTAGGCTGAGAGTCAGTGACTGGCCCAAAGTCACCCAGTCAGTTTCATGGCCGAGCGGGGACTAGAACCCAGATCTCCTGAGTCCCAGTCCAACACTCTCTCCACTACACCACTCTGGCTCTCCTTTCCTTTCTGTAAACATTCATGGTACAATCATGCTTAAGTACTTTAATCTGAGTATGTTGGTGAGCTAATTTCCCCCAGAGTGTCAGCTCCAGGGCATGAGGGGCAAGGGTCCTAGGCTGGAAAGCTGGGACCAGGGTTGATGGAGGTGGATGCAGGCTAGAGACAAAGCAGAGTCCAGGGCAAGCAATAGTCAAACATACACAATGGAGCAGGGCCAGAGGCATGAGCATAGTCCAGAGATGAGCAGAGGTCCAGTATGTATCAGGCAAGGTGGGGCCAGAGACAAGAAGCAAAAGTTAGGAGCAGATGCAGGTCAAACACAAATGAAGCAAGGATCACAGATGGTCATCAGGAACCAGCTGCAGACACAACAATGACTCATGTTGCTGTGGCTAAGGCTTGAGGGAAGAGGAAGCCTTTATGTAGGGCTTCCTGCAGCTCCCAGCTGGTCTGCATTAGCAAGCCTGGGAGCACCTGGAGGTCTAGGGCTGAACCCTGCAAGTACAGCAGTGTAGGCCAGGCTGCTTTCTGAAAAGTGGCCACCAGATGGAGCCACAGCGCTTACCAGCTGAGCAGATCCTGACATACAGTGCATAAAATAGCATGTGTGTGCCATGCCTCTGCAAAAGTTCCCAATGTATTGGTCAAGTGCACATGTATATATCTGCCGGGTCTTAGTCTCCAGTGTTTATAGCAGTTGAATCATGTGAGGTACCCAGAGCACAGCCTTGTCCAGTTTTCTTGGATGACTTTCAGTTGGTACAGCTCAAGGATGTTTGTGCAACCACTTCTGTACTGGATACTTACCCCTCTTGGCTTATAAAAACTAGCAGGGAGGGAACAGCTGTAACCAACCAGTCAATGAATCCCTTTATATACCCACTCCAATTTTATTTTTATTTCTCTCATTATCACTTAAAATCTATCCATTCTACCCCTTATGTGGCCCGCCTTATGCCACTGACGCTCAGGGCACTCCACTGCACTTTGGCCACTAAGTACTGCCTTGCCATTTCCCTCACACCAATCCCCGCTCCTTACTGAGTGAACCATTGTTCCCAGACCCCATCTTCTCTTGCTTTATCACTCTACTAGATGGGCCAGGGAGGTGATTAATGCCTCCCTGCAAGAGGGAATAGTCCCATGTTGTCTGAAAGAGGCAGCTGTGAGACCACTTCTGAAGAAATCATCTTTGGACCCGGAAGATCTTAACAACTTTAGGCTGGTGGCGAATGTTCCCTTTCTGGACAAGGTCCTTGAGCGGGTGGTGGCTAACCAGTTCCAGGCACTCTTGGATAAGACTGATTATCTGGATCCATTTCAGTCAGGGTTCAGGCCAGGTTTTGGCATGGAAACAGCTTTGGTCGCCCTGTATGATGACCTATGTCGGGAGAGGTACAGGGTCAGAGTGTGACCTTGTTGATACTCCTGGATCTCTCAGCAGCATTCAATACCATCGACCATGGTATTCTTCTGGGGCGACTGTCTGGGTTGGGGGGGGGGGTACTGCATTGCAGTGGTTCTCTGCTACTTGGATGACCGGCTCCAGAAGATGGTGCTTGGGGAATATTGCTCAGCCCCGTGGAATCTCCAGCATTGGAGTTCCTCAGGGGTCAGTCTTATCCCCCATGCTATTTAACATCTACATGAAACTGCTGAGTGGGGTCTGTAAAGGATTGAGGCCTACTCAGGCTTGAGTTTGTTGAAGCCTGAAGGCCCAAACACTTCCCTCGAGTAGTTGAAGCCTGAAGGCCCAAACACTTGGATGGGAGGGGGAGTTTGAGAGTTTAAGTTTACCCAATAGAAGTTAAGAATTAGATCTCCTATTCAAGGTCACATGATTATAACCTTCCATTCCTGGGAAGGCTATATATGTGGGGTGTGGTCAGCTAGCAGTTAGTGCAGAGAGTCAGCTAGAAGCAGCAGCAGAGAGACCAGCAGAGAGAGAAAGAGAAACTGGCTGCATAGGAGATAGGTAGTCTGAAGTTAATCTAGAGAACATTGGATTGTTTGTTTGTTTGTTTTATTTTATCATACTTGCTTTTGGATTATAACCACTCTATTAAGTAAATACCCTAATATTATAAGTAAAGTGCTGTTGTTTACCCTGAAAGTGTGGAGTGACTTATTCACCACGTCTACAGCCTACACCCATGCTATTGGAAGCTGTAAAAGGACTTGATCTCCTGGAACAGGAGGGGCTTTGAGGAGAGGCAGAGATCTCCCAAAGGAAGGTTAAGGGGTCCCTGCAGTAGCGGAACCTTGACAGGGTCATCCAGAGTTTTGGAGTGCGTTGTCATCAGTATGCCAACAGCTCTATTTCTCTTTTTCATTTTAATCAGGTGAGGCTGAGGATGTGCTAACCTGGTGCCTAGCTGTGACAATGGACTGGATGAGGGCTAATAAACTGAAGCTCAATCCAGACAAGACTGAGATGCTGCTAGTGGGTGGTTCTTCTGACCTGCTGGAGGGTGTTCAACCTGTTCTGGATAGGGTTGCACTCCCCCTGAAGGAGCAGGTTTGTAGCTTGGGGGCTCTCCTGGAGCCATCTTTGTCACTTGAGATCAGATAGCCTGAGTGGCATGGAGTGCCTTCTACCAGCTTCGGCTGGTGGCCCAGCTATGCCCCTATCTGGACAGGGATACCCTGGTTTCAGTAATCTATGCTCTGGTAATCTCTAAATTAGATTATTGCAATGCACTCTATGTGGGGCTGCCCTTGAAGACTGTTCAGAAACTGCAGCTTGTTCAAAATGCGGGAGCCAGATTAATAACTGGAACCAGAAGGTCTGAACATATAAGACCAATTCTGGCCCGCTTGCACTGGCTGCCTGTATGCTTCTGAACCCAATTCAAGGTGCTGGTTTTAACCTATAAAGCCCTACATACCTTGGGACCACAATACCTGACGGAATGCCTCTCCTGACCTGGATCTACCCAGACACTACGATCTACATCTGAGGCTTTCTTCTGAGTGCCACCTCTGAGGGAGGCTTGATTGGTGGCAACAAAGAAGAGGGCCTTCTCAGTGGCAGCCCCCCAGTTATGGAATAATCTCCCCACTGAGGCCCGACTGGCACCAACTTTGTCATCCTTTCAGCACCAGGTTAAGACTGCCCTCTATTCCCAGGCATTTAATGGCATATGATGGGACATGTCAACTGTTTTAACAGGTCTAGTTTTTTATTGAAATTGTTTTAACTGTTTTAATTTTTTAATGTCAGAAATGTATTGTATTTGTATTTTATTATTGTATTTGTATTTTATTATTATCTATTCTATTATTGTACCTATGTTATTAATTGTTGTGACCTGCCCAGAGAGCTTCGGCTATTGGGTGGCTAATAGAAATGAAAGAAATGAAATGAATAAATAAATTAATAATAATAATAATAATAATAATAATAATGTGAGTTCACATACATATGTGAATAAGGACACACAGTAATACAGCCTAAACCTCTTCCTCTCTCAGATACAGGTAATTCATGTAGTAAACATATTCCCATGCTAACCACCCTGAATGAAATTCATGGCCTTCTATCACTTCCTTCTTTTACTAAGAGTACAATTTACCTCCAGGACCTTACGTATTGTGTGTGGTGTGTACAGCGCTGAAACACGAGAAGGAAATGAAAGAATTATCTCAAAAGCCATGGACCAAGTGGCTGTTTAAATCTATTCAGATGTCTATTAAAAGTTCATTTTAAATGTGCTTTCTATACACCAAAAAGTTTTTCCACACATTTTGTTTCCCAGACAAAAGCACTGTTTCGTTGTTGTTTTTAAAACCAGAAATGCCATGCTGATCTCCAGAGCAATGTAGCTTTTTTCTCTTTCAGTTGTGGTTGCTTCTTAGCACTGTAATTAAGTCTGAATAATGCTGCCAAAGTAAATCATGCATTTTGCACAATTACTGTATGGCATGTAAGGGGGGGAAATATGATGTGAGCTTTGTTAAACTTATAATACACTTGGCAATCACTTAACTTAATCAGCTCCTTTCTCCTTCTGAAAAACTGCAAGGTTGTTAAAGATTATGCCTTCAACTGCGCTAGAGTAAAATGCTGTTCTTCCAGGTCTGAATCAACATATGCTGGCCCATTACCTGCCATTCCATTCTTTGTCAGGTATATTTAGGAAAGAAGACACTCTGGAATTTTAACCAGCAGACATAGGTTTAGTTCCTGTTCGTGCTGCTAATACAGTACAAGACTCCGAACCAATCACTTCCTGTTCGGGAGGGGGCACTTCACATGATACAACCCAAAGACATGAGTCTCCAAATAGGAGAACACACTGAGGAGAGATGGAGCAAATTAGGACTTCCTTTCTAAGCACCTGCCTATGAACATGTTTTAACACAAATATTTGCAAGTGCTATAGATTACTCTTTTAGCATAACCAATACAGGTGCACACTAAAATCATGAAACAGCCCTGGCATATATGCTGTATCATATCTAGTATTTCAATTTTGTGGTCTTTTAGCCTACAGTACAGTAGTAACCCACTTACTTCACAGTGGCCTCTTAGACTTCAAGGGAGTAGAAACGATAGCTCTCTTAGGGCACTTCATACATTACATGTTTAGGTATATGCCTAAAAATGCAAACAGTGGATGCAATAAGCATATGTTTCCAGTCATGTGTATCACAGAGGTACATTCATCAATAACCCATGACTGGCTGCAGCTTCTTGTTAAGCATACACTTGGAGCACACCCAGATTTGCCTCTGTGAAGGAATGAAACTGCTCAACTGTTAGATTATTTGGAGCAGCCTTCCCCGGTCGGGTGCCCTCTAGATGTCCTGAACTTCAACTCCCATCAGCCTCAGACAGCATGGCCATGCTTAGGAATGCTGGGAGCTATCGTCCAAAACATCTGGAGGACACCAGGTTGGAGGAGGCTAATTTGGCGTTTAGAGGCCATTCTTGCCAGGGGTTTCAAAACGTCGTAGAAGGTACAACGCATCAGCCCAGGAAACTGAAACCTACAGTGCGGAAAGAAACATAATTACCAGGAAAAACAGAAACTTAGCAAAAATCTACTACCCTTCTCACTGGCTAAGAGGTTGAGAAGGAGAGTTGGAATAATGTATATAAATTAAGCAGGCATACAGGAAGGCAGTTAATTCAAGAGCTAGAAATCGGGGGGGGGGGGGAGCCAGGACAGAAAGTTATGCAGAGGACTCGGACTCCAGGTACAAAAAGAAACAAAGCTGAAAGCAAGGAGGCTGGAGCTGCATTGCCAAAGGTCTAGGATTAGCTGAAAGAATTTGGTTTATTATTAGGACCACTTGAGTGGGAAAACAGTCTAGACAAGGTTTAGATGGATGCATTTTGTGATGCAGAGACTCAGGTAGGTCTGGCCATACCCGTTGTTGGCTCCAGCCCCACCTACTGCTGTCTTGCCACCCCCATTCCCCCAACAGCTTTCACCTGAGAGAATGTGGCCATCTGGGAAGAAAAGGTTCCCCACCCAGGTCCTAAATGGGTAGCGGTAGCGCTGGCCAACGTTATAGGAAGAAACCTCTTTACAAACTCAAGGAATTGGCAGCATCAGAAGGGAACACAACGTAAGGAAGAGGTACAGGATGAGAAGGCAAGTGAGTTCAGGTTAATGTACATTTTGTCTTGCCAGAAAGTAAATCAATAGATACTTGCCTAGATCAATTTTCTGTCATATCTATGCAACACGCTCAGGAAATGCAACAAAGGAATCATTTCATTTGCAGCCACAGCAAGTACCATAAGTATAAAACTGGCATTTAGATTATCACCCGAGCTGCTGCTGCTGCTGCTGTTGCTACAGAGTTTTGAATGACTAGTATTTTTTGGTTAGAGGAAGGAGGAGTTCATCGATGAGGCTGAAATCACATGTAGCCAGACTCTATAATATGTCCTATATCACCAGCTGTTTATGTTCTCTATCAATGAAAAAGTGTTTTGTCATTGGAATCTGAAGGCACCCCATAAACTTGCAGCAATTTATTTATGGGAGACACAGTACCTGCAGAAGTTGTTTACTAAGGTCACTGATACAAAATGTATGGCGCAGGCAAAAACAGTTTATCATTACAACAGCAAGCATAAAAATACTCCATGAAGCAGCTTGCCAAAAGCAGTTAGCTTTTGGTTCTTAAAGGGCTGTTTTTGATGCTAAGACAGCAGGACTTCCAGTAGGAAGCTGCCCTACACCAAGTCAGGCTGTTTGTCCATCTAATTCCAGATTGTGTACTCCAGGGGTAGACACCCCAGTGCCCTGCAGATGTTTTGGAAGAGAACTCCCATAATCCCTGGCCATTGGCCATGCTGGCTGGGGCTGACTGGGGTTATAAACCAAAACATCTGGAGGGCATCAGGTTGCCTCGCTCTGGTCTACTTTATTTATTTATTTGTTTGTTATATTTATATCCCACCTTTTTTCCTGCAAGGAACCCAAGGCAACTTACATAATAATCCTCCTCCACTCCATTTTATCCTCACAACGACCCTGCGAGGTAGGTTAGGCTGAGAGTCAGTGACTGGCCCAAAGTCACCCAGTGAGCTTCATGGTCGAGTAGGGACTAGAACACAGATCTCCCGAGTCCCAGTCCAACACTCTAACCACTACACCACACTGGCTCTCCAAAGCCTCAGGCCAAGGTCTTTCCCATCACCTGTGACCTGACCCTTTTAACTGGATATGGCAGGGGTTGAAATGACAATGAAATCCATGTTCCAGAGAGCCCTGGAATTCGTGTCCAAGTTTTTGATATTGTATTACTTCACTCCACCATCAGTGAGATACAGCAGGCTATAGAGAAACTATCCCAGGAACCCTTCAAAGTGCATGCACAGATGTGTGCGGGTGTGGCACTGTGTTAGGTTTGTACAATGGGAAGTCATGATACAAAGAGAGAAAACCAGGCCTTCCCAGGATCACAATCAGCAGCTACATTTGAGTTCCTTCCCTGCACAGCAGCCATTTTAATAACCAACTACTCTACTGAGGACAGGAAAATACGGACAGGCAACCTGCCATTGCCGCCGCCGCCACCACCACCTGATGCTGCTGTTCCCAGCTGAGGCAGGACTTCTCTCAGCACTCAGTGTGCATATGGATTTGTTGGGGCCTGTTTGCTAAACTAGCAGGGCCGGCGCTACCGCTAGGCAGACCCAGGCGGCTGCCTAGGGCGCGTGGCGGAAGAGGGCGCAGAAACACTGCGCTCCTTACTCGCCGCGGTGCGCTCTGCCTCTGCCGCGCCTCCCCGCCCGCCAGCTGCTGCCGCCGCTGCACCTCCCCCCCACGCATGCGCCCGCCCGCCAGCCACCTACCTACCTTCGCGTCGTTTCTGGAGCCCCGCCGGCGTTGTTTTGGCGGGAGGAACCAGGGCAACAGGGCTTAAACAGCCCTGTTGCCCTGGTTTCCCCGGCAAAAAAAAAAAAGCGCGGGGGTCCCGTCGCGTTGGAGGAGGCAGTGGCGGCGGCGGCGGCGGCAGCAGCAGCAGCCAGCAGCCAGCAGCCAGCAGCGGGTGGGGGAAGGTAGGTGGTGGTGGTGGCGGTGGCGCGGGGGGGGTTGCAGAGCAGGGCTGCTTTGCTCCGGAGCCCCCCCACGGCACGAGAGGGGGGGCGCTAAATATAATTTGGCCTAGGGCGCCAAACAGCCCTGCACCGGTCCTGTGAACTAGAGAGGCCCTCAGTCTGACGCAATGAGGAAATTCTTCTTAAGAACCAGATGTACCAGGATATTAAAATGTAAGGTTTGTGGAGGAGGGCAGGTATATATTCTTCTCTCCACCACCACCTGCTCTGCTTTAATTGTCTGATTTGCAGAAGGGGAAAAGTTAAAGATTTTTAAAATCTTATCATAGAATCATAGAGGTTGGAAGGGCCATCGAGTGTTGGGATATCAACAACATGCTGTGAGTTTTTTGTTTATGGTACAAGTGGTACTAGCTTTCCTAGGCAGGATGTTTTCGTCTGGGCTGCACAGTTTGTTGACATTAGCTATTCCTGGCCGTTTCTGCTAAAGCGTGGGAAATGATCTATGTGAACCAGAGTCATGTGACTTGTTCTTGTGACGTGCTGTGCTGTTCAGGCAGAAGCCATTATTAGCAGAAGGGCTGCTGCTCTTTGCATCATCATCATCATCTCTCTCTTTGATGGTGGGGTGAAGTTCTTCTTCTCTCCACTTGTATTATATACAAGTTCTTCTTGTATATAATATTCACCCATCATTCCCCTTCATCCCACCCCTTCCCTGCCCTACCCCTGTCTCCCAACGTCAATAGAAATTAAATTTGCTTGCTATGCTTTTATACTCTGCACATGGACTGTATCTATGGAATGTATACTCTGTAGTGCTTACTTTGAATAAGTAAATAAACAGGTAGAATAGACCTGCTGGTGTCTACAGAGTGATTCCTGGGTCCTGGATTAATCTGCAACTGGGGGAGTTGAACACTGCTGCATGAGAGAGCTGACACTCTGCTTGCTGTGTGTGGAAGGGCAAGGCTAGCACACGGATTACAATTTTCCATTCAACACCAACTTCAGTTGAGTCCAACCCCCTGCTCAATGCAGGAATCCAAGTCAAAGTCTTGAGCAAAGTGTGTGTGTGTGTGTGTGTGTGTACGTGCATGCATGCGCGCACACACGCACACCTGTGTCTGTGTATAGCCCACTACAACACTGTTGGTGGTCTTGTGAATTAATGTGCAGAATGTGGGGGGGGGGGTTTTGGGGTTGGTTAAATTAATGGTTTATTTCAATGCTTTTTCTAAACATTTGTATATAATATTCACCCATCATTCCCCTTCATCCCACCCCTTCCCTGCCCTACCCCTGTCTCCCAACGTCAATAGAAATTAAATAGGGCATAGAAAAGAAATAAGTAAATAAGCCATAGAAGGGTGCTGATACCACCACATATATCCCGTCTGCTTTACGCCATTCAAGCGTTGAATGCATTCAATGGTTCAAAAATCATTTGATCCCTCCTCTAATATGTTTGCCTCTCAGCTCCTTCATTCGTGGCTGTAAAAAACAAACATTTGCCTTGCTGCATAAGCCAAGTTGCAAGATCACTTTGTGTACTTTTATTAAGCAAATGCTTTGAACTCTGCACTGTAGCAGTGATCAGTTTTAATTTATTAATGATGAGTATTAATGAAATAAACAATACTTGAATGGTTAGCCTTTTTCTTTTCCAGATATGATGATCGCTAAGTCATTCCAGGCAAATCACAGGAAACAGGAACGAACGGAAGACATTTTCCCATTTTCCTCAACTGTGTCATGTTTTATAAGTATCTTGTTTACTGAAAATGGAATTCAAATGGAAACAGCCCAGGAGACATGCCCAAAGCCAAGAATAAATCAATAGGAACATGGATCTGTAAACCTAAGGCTTCCAATTCACCTCTCTACAAGTGTCTCATGTTCAGATTTGATATATGGAAATGATTAGGATCCTGCATCATCTCCATACCAAGCAAGCTTACCTCTGCTTCTTATATAAAGCACATAGGCTGTGACCATGAACATGTCCAATAAAAAAATTAGCTCCACAGAAATAAATGTGTTTAATGTTTGATGGATAGGAACCCAAATATCTTAGGAAGTAGCACAATAAGACCAAGGAGATATAGGTCCTCTTTGTTCTGTTTGGCTGCTTCATCAAATACATTTATAGCGATCATAAAGTTTGGCTTTAGCAGAAAACATATTAATAATGGAGCACCTCTACGTAGTAAGGTCAGTGGCTGTGGGAAGAGGTTCCTAGTCCTGACATCTTAATTATTTATTAATTAATTAATTTATAGTGTAAGGGAAAATTGCTTCACAATGTCACTACCGCAACTATCCATATATAGTCAAAGGCAACATATTGAAGCACATATTTGGAAGACAGTTGTAGCAAAATCAGCGGGGCTTATTGACATGGCTTTCTATCTAGTATCAGGGTGTTAAGTCTTATCAATGCCATTTAATGCACACAGCCATATCTATAATAAGAGAGGATGCGTGTGTGTCTGTCTGTTTCAGTACCATCGCTCCAAAACCAGGCTCTAGACACCTGAAACTTGGCAAGCATGCTAAGGCAGTGCTTCTCAAATAGTGGGGCGGGCCCCCCAGGGGGGGGCGCGAGGCTCCGTAAAGGGGGGCTCGTTTGACCTCAGTTAAAAGTTTTTTTTAATATTGTGTTCCTTTAAATCCTGTGCTCCTTTAAATCTTTTCTGCTACAGTTAATAAAGCTATTCTTTGTTGTAAATTGATCCACATTTCTTTCTTTTTTTATTCTCTTATACGTTAATAAGGATACAGTGTTATGCAGAGGTGTACTTATAACAATTTTATAGACAAATGATACTATTTACAGTCGCGCGGGGGGCGCGAAATGTTTTCTTCTTCCTAGGGGGGGCATGACAGAAAATAATTGAGAAGCACTGTGCTAAGGGGATCCTAGAAGTGGGCACCTCATGGTTGTTTCATTTTTAAAATGCATTAATTATTTTTAATAAATTTAAATGTGTCTGTGTGTTTGAAGTCTGCAGTTCCAACTTCAATCACGAGGTGAAAGACTTCTGTAACCTGCATATAGCTTTGCAGTCAATACAGTTTGAAGCCAGGGTGGTAGTCCAAAAAACAAAGTTATATGGTTGCCCATTCCCCCCAGCTGTGGGGCAGCCACCTCAGGGGAACGGAGTGGGCAAACCCTCAGAGGGCTATAGGGGTGCATCATGGCAGGGACCATGCCTAGGAATACCAGCAAGTGTCGCTTCATTCAGACAAGGTGGGCACAATGAGATGGTTGTGTAACTTTGTTTGAAGGCTTTGTGTATCAAAACAAGGGCTATTCCAACCCATGCGAAGCTGAGTACATTTGCCATATGTTGACCAACCTCCAACCAACCATTATGGTATAAGGACATTGAGAAGCTTGTTCTGCCACAGTTTCAGTCACACCTGGATGTGATCCTTTTCTTGGATCCCAACCAGCCTAATTTTCAACCTAGTCATAGCACTGGGACTACACATGTGACCTTGGCTGAGGATCTCTGCTTGGTTTTGACAGGAGACATTGTGCTCTGTTAATTTTATGATAATCTTTCGGCCTCTTTGGCATTGGTGACACAGCTGCAAGGGCAGGCAGGGGTTCCAAGACCCTTCTTGAAAGGTCCCATGAATTATTGTCTGGGGGTGGGGGCTCTGAGAGCATGAGGACAGACGATGGCTCACCATTACTAGAAAAGACACCAAAGTCCAAAATGGGGAGAGGGGACCAAAATGGTGAACATAACAGTTCACTGCTCCTATGCTGATTACGAGCCAAGTCCAAACTCCACCAAAGTAGAGGCCCAATTCATAAGAAGCTCACCCTAATGACATAATTTCCCGTAACTGCACTCCTTTACCTTCCGCTGAATCTTAGCTGGCAGTGGCTGTGGTGATGAGGAAGACTTCCTAGGGTGAACAACCATGAAATGGTGGTGTCCCAACAGTAGCTATGTCAGGTGTCCTGGAAATTACTGTCTTTTCCCAGAAATCGGTATTCAGAGGCATACTGATTTTAAAACTGGAGATCCCATGTAGTTATGGTGACTATTAGCCTTTGATAGATTTATCCTCCATAGATTTAGCTCAGGTAGTGGCCGTTGCCACATGTCTGGCAGCGAATTCCATAAATTAATTGTGATTGTGTCAAGATGTACTTTCTCTTGTCTGTCCTGACTTTCCTGCCCCAAGTTCCAGTATCGTGCGAGAAGGAGAGAAATATATCTCTATCCGCTTTCTCCACATTGTACATTACTTTATAAACTTTTATAAGACTTTATAAACATATAAAGTTTTATAAAGTTCTGTCATGTCATCGCTTACAGCACAATCCTATGGCCCTCGACCTCGTCTGGGGGGCCATAGGAGACATTGGACTCCCCGCTGTGACCTCAGAAATCGCAGCGGGGAGTCTGTACGCAGAGCGCCCACCCCCACCTCACAGCCAGCGCGGTTCTTTCTGCGCCGGCTGAGAACCAAAGCTGGGAGATCGACTTTGGTTCTGGCATGGAGGGCATTCCCGGGGTGGGGAGGGCCAGCTCTCAAGGAATCCAGGTGGTGCCTCAGTCTCTCCTCCTCGCAAGGAGAGGTAAAACATTTAGACTGCCGAAATTGGCCATCTAAATTTTTTTAGGGTGAGCGGAGCGCAGCGGCAATCCTATCCACCACGCTCCTCCCTCCCTCAATTGGATGCCTATAAACCTCCAGGTTCAGAGGGTTGCAGGCACCCACATAAGGTGGGGGGGGGGGGCCTGTTAGTCATCTTTTTTTCCTAAACTAAAAAGCCACAAACACTTTAGCATTTTCTTGTAGGAAATAGGCTCTGATTCCCTAATCATTTTGGTTGCCCTTTTCTGCACCTTTACCAGTATTTCAAACGCAGACACGTAAGGACATTACAATACTGGAATTTTTAAATGTTCTATCCCTGATGGAAATTGCCTCTTTCACCACACACACTACCACACACTGAGTTCATGACAGGCCAGGAAGGGATGGGGAAACAACTCCAACTATAAAGGTGCCCATTTGGAAGTCAAGCCAGTGCTGAAGCAACATCTAATCTTGCTGTGTTCCCTGTTGGACAGTTCTGATCTTTACTGTCCTGATCTTTGATTCACTAGATAGCTCCTAGTAGGGAGCCACATGGCAGGGTTTGCATGAATTAGACAAAAACATATAGGGAAGAGATCTTGCTTAACTTTTTACAAAAGATCTACAAATAAATCACTCCTCAAGAAGCTGGGGATAGTTTTCTTTTATGAAAAACAATTTCTTATGAGGAAATTGCTATCACACTGTGGGAATCCAAATGGGAGCAACTTAACACTGTTAACAACCACAAATGCTTTTATTTATTCATTAAATTGCCATTGTTCTCAAAGTAATAGCTCATACTGTTGTATATAAGGAAAGCAGATTTTGACAAAACTAACAGACTAAACAATGAAATAAGTAAAAGTAAAATAACAGCGGCTGATGGGTGTCATCCCACAGGCAGCTGGTTGGCCACTGTGTGAACAGAATGCTGGTCTAGATAGGCCTTTGGTCTGATTCAGCAGGGCTCTTCCTATGTCCTTATATATGTGTGGCAGATAAAGAGATCAAGGCTGGAGCTGGAACATATGACTTGGGCAGAATGGGGAATTAAAAGAGGAATGGTTTGAGCAGTAACAGGATGTAACTTCTAGGGTTGTGATACTTGGACCCTGCCACTTCAGCTCTCACATCTGCAAGTGGTTTGGGGTGCTCTCCCCAAAGATAGCAATGCCGAACTACATCTGCCATTGTGCTGCTCCAAACATACCAGATGTACCCAAAAGAGCATCCTCTACAGAAGTGACATCAATCTTCTCTCCACACTTCTGGGTCATTTATTTTATTTTATTTATTTTATTTATACCCCGCCTTTTTTCCTGCAAGGAACCCAAGGCAGCTTACATAATCCTCCTCCTCCTCCTCTCCATTTTATCTTCACAACAACCCTGTGAGGTAGGTTAGGCTGAGAGTCACTGACTGGCCCAAAGTCACCCAGTGAGTTTCATGGCCCAGCGGGGACTAGAACCCAGATCTCCCGAGTCCCAGTCCAACACTCTCACCACTATGCCACACTGGCACATTTCTAGTTTAATGATAAGCAAACGACTCCTATAGTGTGATCTTCAAGTTCTAAATGTTCATCAAGGTCATGCATCTCCCCATGGAACAGATGCACAAGCCACCACTTCAAACATCTCAGAAACTTGGAAAGAGGATGCCAGAGTCATTTGCTCATCTTCTTTTTTGGCATTCTCCAAGGCTGCCCTTGGTTTCATTGTTCTTCCTTGAAACTGAAAGTTAAAGCCAGTGGTGTCCTGCTGAGTGAACTAAAGCAAGCTAGTTTCTGGAACTGAATTCAATTGACGTTTCATCAGTTATGGATAAGAATTTGAAGATTAATTGGCCAGAGAATTGGGGTAAAAAGAGTAGAAGTGAGATCAGAAGCAGAAGTGAAGGACACAAAGTGTATGTGAAACAGAGATATTGCTGGGGAAAGTGGAACATAGGAAGCTTCTTTAGTCAGAGCATTGGTACATCAAGCTCAGGGGTGGGCAAAAGGTAGATCTCCAGATAGTTTGACTTCAACTCCCACAAGCCCTTGCCAGCATAGCCAATGGTTAGGAATTCTGGGAGTTGAAGTCCCAAACACCTGAAGATCTGCTTTCTTCACACACCGGATCTAGCTCAGTAATGCACTGGCTGGCAGCGGCTCTCCAGGGTTTCAAGCAGAAGATAATGGGGATTGAACATGGGACCTTCTGCATGCATAGCAGGTGCTCTACCATTGAGCTATGGCTGTCCCCCAAAAGGCTATGGCACAAAATATATTTTAGGAACAATATTATCCCTATTAATGATGTGCAACTTTCCAGGCCTTGTAAAAGCAACTATGTATTTATTTGTAAATATTAAGCTAACCTGATTAAAATTCACAGAAGGCATAAAAGCTGTCCTCAAAAGTGGCTTGCGCTCCTCATAACCATGTGTCAGTGACAGAGCCATAGGGCAGTCTGTGACAGGGACATCGCAACTGCAGGGAGAGGCTAAGAAAAAATGAGATTTTAATACTAGGAATATGTATTGGCTATTGTACATAGACTTGCTGTGATCCCTGCATATGAAGGAAAACAATTGTATTCTCTTAAGCATAATCGAGGCAGAGAGCTTTTATTTTTCTTTTAAGGCAAATGCATGACAGTAAATTCATTTAGTAAAATAAGTGATCATATCTGTTAGGGAAAGGAAGTATATTTTCATGTGGTTTCTATATTCTATCCATGTTGGGTCATCTCATTCGGTTCCCTGTGCCATTGAGAAAGCATCCAAGATGTGTTGTGTGCATAGAGTTGAGGAGATGCTTTATGTTATGTACTATTTCATTGATAACTTGTACGTCCCTTGCGTACTCAGTTTCACAGGTGTAGGAACAAAGCGATGTGGCCCTGTGCCGCCACATATCTCAATTTGTGAGTTATATTAATCTGCTGCGGCAATTTACACAGCAGTGAGTGGTGCTGTGCTGTGACTAACAGGGCCAGTTGCAATCCTGTTCTCTAACTTGCCTAGCCATGGGGTGGCAGAGGAGGGTCTCAGCATTGGGTATAGTGGCATGTTTTCACATATTACTCATGTTTTCTGTATCAGCAAGAGCAGAATGGTGGATAAGATGGAAACTAATTTGGCCAACGAGCCATCTCTCCCCAACCATTCGCCCAGTTTACTCTGGTGCAAGTTGGGTTGGGACAGCCATATGGCATAAATGTGTGCATGCAATGAAACTTTCAGTCAGTGATGCCAGCATAACACAATGACTAGCTGCATTACACTGGCATGAGAAATCTTGTGTGATCTTATCCCATTCCCATGCAGAGGATAGAATCACAACCATTTACCGATTGGGAAGTTACCACAACACCCATAAGCACGTATCATGAGAATTTATTATGCCCCTTCAGGCTGTGGGGGGGTGGGGGGTGGCATTGGGAGAAATTGCCCCAAGCTTCACACATGGAGGGAGCCACATCAACATTGGGGCAAACTATGGTACTATGCAAGTGGAACCTGCAACAAAATGCCATCATCTGGAATGCTCCTGTTTAGGACTCCTGCTGCTGCCAGCCAGATATATCTTCTTCCAAGTTACTTCATTCCATTCCCTCTGACTCCTCCTGGTTTTCTTCTCCCCACCCCTTTCAGCATTCTCTGGCCACGGTACATGCGGAGTCCTCTCAGTCCTGTTTTTGAATCTTTCCCTCTTTAGGATTCCCTCCCCCACCGCCACCCTAAAGAGATTTCTTGGTACTTCTGCAAACCGGGGGGGAGGGGTTTCCTCCTGATACCTCCCCCTTGTGTGTGGATGGTGCCATTTTGACTACAGAAGTATTATTGGCACTTGGAGAACGAGTTCACTGTTAGTGCACAGGATTTCAATCTTTGAAATGTTCAAATGGAAGGGAGAGATCAAAGTGAGAATTTCAAAAACAGCCTGCAGATACCTGACTGTACAGATGTGTGGTCGATTCCCCTGATCATATGGCCGGATGTTACAAATTGCCAACTCTCCCTGTGGCTGAATGCCAGCCAGGGCAAGTTTCCACTAGGCAAAGGGTTATCTGCATTCACCCTCAATATCGATTATTGAAAGACTCCATCTTTGAGCAAGGTGAATGATAGATAACAGTATGTTCACATTTCTCAGTCCTGCTCTTTCTGTGGATTAGTTACATCCAGTCATCTTATACTGGACACTTGAGAATCTTATAATACATTTCAAGGCTCAGTTAAATTATGGAAACAAAGCAAATGAAATAGGAAAGAACATGGAAATAAGTTCTTTTTAACAAAACAAAACAAAAACACCCCCAAAAAACACCTGATTTCAAAGTTAGGATTCATTATATTAAATAAGATCCAGAGCAAAAGGAGGCCAGACTTTGGAATGTATCCCTATACTAAGTACAATAATACCTTGGATTGCAAGTAACTTGGTTTGAGAGTGTTTTGCAGGACAAGCAAATTTTTAAATATTTATTTAATATATATTTTTTTACTTGATATACAAGCGACATCTTGCAATACAAGTACTGTAGTACGGCTTAAATTAAAAATCTCTGTACAAATTTTTTTGGGGGGATTTTGTTTTGATATAAGAGTGTTTTGGATTACAAGCACGTTTCCGGAACGAATTATGCTCTTAATCCAAGGCATGACTGTATAAGCTTGCACATATGACTTACAAAGAAACCACTCACACATCTATCCAGCTTTTGTGACCATCTCCAACAGGATGAAAAGCATCCTGCTAGAGTTGTCCCCCAATGCTAAAAGGCTACACTTGCAAAATGTGAAAGTTGCAATTAACCAATGTTATGGCGGTGACACAAACAAAATTAAATCAATGTGAAGACCGATGGCCTTTCTCTATCCTCTGTTGGGGCTTTCTTTCCCACTGTGGCATGATGAGATAAAAAGACAGACCCACATTCTTCTCTGGGTTAAATGACATGAAGCCCATCGAAACAGGTTGCTTTGGATGCAATTAGTTAAGGACTGCACATCAGCCTGATGTCTGAATATCTTGGCTCCTGGCCAGCCTGAGTCAACCAATTAATGAGCATAGAAGCAGAATTTTAAATATTTAATTCTAATAAAGACAACTCACGACCTCAGCAGTTATTGATAACATGTCATCTCAAAGGCAGATGTGTCCTGATTAGTGTAAACCAGGAATCATAAGTGGTGTGTGTGTGTGTGTGTGTGTGTGTGTGTGTGTGTGAGATTCAGTTTCCTAATCTCTTCCCCTATGGGGCCCCATGGTACAAAAAAGCAACTGGGAAGGCTCAGTACAAAGGGGACCAGTTCACACGACATGACAGCAGGGTGTGTGCAGCTGCCATTTTGCATATCCAACCCCCACTCGGGGGTTGTCGTGTTGTGTGGACCCAGAGAGTGTGTGTTATGTGAGGCTTGTTTAATCCTGGCCTAACCCATGCTTGGCGGATTTGCACAACATGACAACCCCCGAGTGGAGATTGGATTTGCAAAGTCGTGCCCATGGGCGCTGTGGCTTGTCATGGGTTAAATAACCCACGACGAGTCCCACACCGTGTTGCGTGAACCAGGTCAGCGCCTGCCAGATGAGACCTCCAGACGGGCTCATCCATTTCCCCCAGGACTAGACTGCAGTTATTGACTTACTACAGGTATGACATGGTGTTTATAAAGGTAAGGAATTTGTAGCTAAGGGCAATTAAAATCCCATCCCAAAAGGCTATGAAGCCTTAGAACAGAAGTGGGTAACTGGAGAGTCAGTGTGGTGTAGTGGTTAGAGTGTTTATTTATTTATTACATTTATATCCCACCTTTTTTCCTGCAAGGAACCCAAGGCGGCTTACATAATCATCATCATCCTCTCCATTTTACCCTCACAACAACCCTGTAAGGTAGGTTAGGCTGAGAGTCAGTGACTGGCCCAAAGTCACCCAGTGAGTGTTGGACTGGGACTTGGAAGACTTGGAAGATCCAGGTTCTAGTCCTCAACCAGCCATGAAGCTCACTGGGTGACTTTGGGCCAGTCACTGACTCGTGTACCCTCCAGATTTTTTGGCTTACAACTCCCTCACCCATACTTAGGTTGGGGTTGCAGGCGGAAACATCTGGAGGGCCACACAACTTGCCCATCCCTGCCTTAGACGGTATCATTGCAACCAATACTTATGGCTCCTGACTCCCAGCACTTACGTTTATGCCATACACGATGGAACCATGGTGGGATTACACAGTACCTCTGTTATGAACACTGTAATGTATAAAAATGACAAAAGAACCCACAGGCATGTACATTAAAAAAGAGAGAGAGAGAGAGAGAGAGAGAGAGAAATGCTTCATTTTCATTATTTCAGATGTTGAAATTTCTAGACCTGAAAGAACAAAAAGAGAAGGGTAAGCTTTACATATTTTTTTTTAAAAAATGCACTGCGAGATCCACAGAAGACAGAACCCCTTCATTCAATAGAGAGCACCCACGATCAAGACCCCTCCCCGCTTACACCAGCCTGGAGCTAGCAAACTTAATTCCTACACACACACACACACACACACACACTTTGGTTCTAGGTGTGGGAAAAAAGAGAAAGGAATCATGAGGGACAGTAAGTGGAAAACTACCACCCTCCACATGCCTCCCACCCTGGCTGGCATCGGTGAGCGGGGCTCTCCCGGCCCTGCCAACCCCCTTAGTACTGCAACCTAACAGAGCAGTCCCCTATACACTTCCCTGGGAGTAAGTCCCACTAAACGTAATGGGGCTTACTCCCGAGTAGAAATAGATAAGTTATAAATTTTAAAGACCTCCTATTCATTTTTTTTTCTCCTCAGATTGCTACTACTTTTCCTAACTGCTTTATTTTACATAAATAAAGTTTTCCCTTGGCCTCCTTCCACAGTTCCGTGCATTTATGTTCTATGCCTGTAAGCATTAAAAGAAAATAACGAACAACTAGGAAAACGGCAAATATGCATAAAAAAGTACACACAGCTGTTTATAACAGCATGCTGTAAAACAGCCCTGTATTTCAATAAAACTGAAGGCAATAATTAATTTCCTAAGATTTTGAAAAGGTTGTTTCCTTTGCTAGTCTAACAGACTGAATAGCTTCCCTCCCACTATAAATACAGGTTTTAAAAAGACATATCATGATTATTATTAGTATTCCAGCAACAAAGAGGCCAAAGATCAGAACCTCATTGTGTCAACTACTGTATAAACAGAACAGTAAGGGAGGATTCCTACCCTGAAGAAAAGCCACACAATAGGCAGGACAAGTAAGTATTAATGCTGTAATCCTACAGATGTCTACTCAAAAGCAAGCCTCATTAAGTTCAGTGAAACTTACACATGGGGACTTACTCCCAGGTACTCTCCTCTGCTTTTCTAAATTGACTCATAATGTTGGTTGGACCTTATTACATTGCCTTAAAACAGCCTTTCCCATCCTGGTAGCCTTCATGTATTTTGCATGAGAACAATCCCAAGCATATGGTCATGCTGGCTGGGGCTTATGGGAGTTGTAGACCAAACCATGTGGATGGCACCAGGTTGCCTACCCCTGCCTTAAAATGTCATATCTCTCTCTGACTGGGTTCAGACAACACGATAACCCACACTCCAATGTTGAATATGGGTTGAGTGTGGGTTGTTGTTCAAACGTGGTTTATCATGTTGTCTGAATCCAGCTGTGCTAACAAATCATGGCTTGTTAACCAGAAACAACCCATGATCAGAACCCATGGTTTGTTGTCGCATTGTGAACTGTGGGTTGTTCACCATGGTTTGTTATCTTGGCAGGGTTCAGACATGATAACCTACGTTTCAACGACAACCCACGGTTCAACGACAACCCACACTCAACCCATACTCAACTCTTGAATATGGGTTATTGTGTTGAGAGTGTCTGAACCCACTCTCTTTTCTTTTCTTTTTCTTTTTTGAGAGAGGGAGTGTCCAAGCACTAATCCCACCTCATTCTAAAAATAAACTTAAAAAGCAAAATGTGGTTTTGTCCCATATGTAATATGGCTTTGACCCATACATCGTGTGGCAATCCCCATTGCAGCAACAGTACCAATCTTCATTGCGCAGGGTAGGGAAATTTTACTCCTGATTGGGGCTAATATAAATGCCCTGCAAAGAGAGGAATCAAGAGCTCCAGTCTTTTCCCCGCTGCTAGTCTGCTTACACTATTGACATACCGCTGGCATAAACGAATATGCCAACAGCATAAGCTGGCCGACAGGTTTCCCTGGTAAACTCGACACACCAGATTATTACACTATTGCCACACTGCTAGAGGTTGCTTATGCTAGCGGTAGGTCAATAGTATGAGTGCTCTAGCAGTGCTGGTTAATGCCCTAGGATTACTGGCAATGGAAAGTACCAGGAACGCCAGGTTTGTACTTCTATGTTAACATAAAAGTTAATTTGCATGCAGGTTATAATGGGGCAGCCTAAGGGGTGATTCATGCTCCCAAACTCATGTAGTGGCATCATTCTTCCCTAGCCCACCATTTAGGAGAAGGACTTTATATCAGAAGAAAAGCTGACAAGTTGTTCTGGTCTTGAATTTGGCTATATCCGATGTTCAGTAATACAATATGCTCCAAGACGGGATTTAAAATTTACAGCTCTATACACTGAGAGTGTGATCTGGGCAAAGTCAGGCATTTTTAAGACCCATTGACCTCAACAGGAGAATTAAACACACACTCAACATTCTCCCATTGCTGCCACTAGGACTTCATAGTGTCTAACTTTGCCTGGATTGTGTCCTGGGTCAATACTGATAGGTGTACCCAATAAGTATGTTTCAGGACTTGCCTCACATGGGCTTGCTAGAATAAGGACAGTTCCAAAATTCTATGCATATTAATTGTTTACTTTTTAAAACCTCTTTCTCCAAATCTTATCTTTCAAGCAGTCAGTGTTTAATACCCAGTGTAATCTGAAGACGGGGAGGGGGGAGAGCCAGAGTAATTTAACTGCAGGAGTAGATAAAGAGTCTCTCTGCCTGCCCAGCATGTAAATTTGAAGAGCTGCTTTATTATACTTGCCAGATTTTGTGGAGAAAAGGATGAAACTATGTCAATGATAAAACTTGGAGGGCTATTATATGTCTGCCTGATAGTTTGAGATTGTGTTTTTTTAAAAAAAAAAAATTAAGCAGAGAAGATACAGATCTATATTACACCAAAGTAATATACTGACAGGACATCGAGGTCTAATAAATACACTGAACTAGGAATGACGTGAGCAACATAAACAAGTCATTGTCCAGAGTGTTCTTTAGAAGTTTGTAATGCATATGCTAAATCAAGTAACTCATGAAAAGTGCGGATGGATAACTTCAAGAGCTAATTCAAAACATTACAACCCCCACCTGGAGGCTCCACAGCGGGTTGCAACCTTTGAAAAACTTCTTAAAGCAAGATATCCTAGGCAAACGTCTGCTGTGATGTGGTTTTTGATTAACTCAATATGGGGGTATAAGTCAGCTTTCCCCAATCTGGTGCCCTCCAGATGTGTTGGATTGCAATGCCCATAGTTCCCAGCCAGCATGGCTAATAGCCATGCTGGCTGGGAATTATGGTCATTGTAGTCCAACACATCTGGAGGGCACCAAGTTGGGGAACCCTGGTACAAGTATTTCTTCAGCTCTGCAGGGAACAGACCCCACAGGACAGCAAGCTCGGATGAGTAGTTGGGTTTCTCATTTGTTCTCAACCCATTTTGGTAACTGCTTCAGAAGAAAAAGACACATGAGTAGAATGTCTGAACAGAGCATTTCTAGCCCATTTATTTTTGGTTCAATAAATGCACAATCGTTACTCATTTGTTGCCAGACATCTACGGTAGATGTCTTTTCCATCAAGGCAGCGCTACTGCTGCAAGGCACTTGCATTTTCCCAGCACTCAAAACTACAATATAGGTGCTTCCTTCAATATAGGCAGCTTTTGTCACGCAATCACCCTGCCTCATTAATGAAATTTTATGGAGGGTCCAGCTGACGTCCTCAACATGTAACATTCCCAGGCTTTCCCACTGCTTCTTCCTTCTTCTTTCTTTTCACAAAAAAATCTGTTAGGGTGCACTCCTATGCAAGTTTAGACAGAAAAAAGTCCTACAATGCCCAGCATGCCCCAGCATTCTGCTGTTTGCAAAACATGGAATTCCATCCATTGGTAGGCAAGTTATAGGACTTTCTGTCTAAACATGCTGCCCAATGTCTTTTCATTGGTAGCGCTAGGGACATTCCGTTTGCACGCTATTTTGTTGCCTAGAAAATGAAGGTTTCCCCTTCAGCTAGCAGATCAAATGCTCTTACATACCAGGAGGGATGTGCGCTTCTACAAGTGTTTCAGGAACCAATCTTTGGTGACATGACAGTCCTTTCTTCCTATCCATGCAATTGTGCTATCTTGACCGATTTAGTTTGTTTATTTATTTATTTATTCTGTTCTCTAGATGCTGAACATGCCCCTCTCTCCTGAATGTACTACTCATGTGCCCTTTTAAATAGATAAAAAGAGCAAACACATTTTTGGCTATATTCTTCTTCTACAGTAACTCCAACATTTAATGAACATTTCTTTTTCATTTGAAGATTGTCCAATGGTCTGTGATTATTTTCCTCTGTTAACCATTATCATCATCATCATCATCATCATTGAACAGACTCCATAGCAAGGCTACTGTGCCTCCATCAGGTGTGGAGTGGACAGGATATTGGGCAACTGCTGGTGAACTGGAGCTGGAATACATAAAATAGGCTATGTTTTAAAGTCATCTGGATCGGCCCTTAGTTTTGTGAACTGCCTTGAGAGGGATTTGGACCCTAAAAGCCAGCCTAAATATATTTTAAATAAATAAGGGTGCAATCCTATGCATGTTTAGACAGAAAACAAGGTCTACAACAGCATAGCTGGCTGGGGCATGCTGGGAGTTGTAGGCTTTTTTTCTGTCTAAACATGCATAGGATTGTGCCTTAAGTAAAGCAAGTGCTCTTAAAGTGCACTGGTTTTTGCACTTCAGCGTTGAATATGTTCAAAAGCAGGTCTTTGAAGCTTGACGTGAATCTCTGTCTCACACACTCACACACACAAACACGCACACAAAACTCTTTGCCTCTCACCCTACTGAAAACAGAAATGGAAGAGCTGGCTCCAGGTTTGAGGGGGCCCTAGGAAAAGTGCGCTCTGGTGAGCAGCAGCACTTCAGCCAGTGGTCTGAGCATAGGGTGGCCATGCACCCTACTTGATCGAGGACAGTCCTCCACTTGAAGATGTCCTCTGTTTGAAAGACTGTCCTGCCCAAGTCTGGTTTAAAGATAAAGAACCATAATAAGGGACAGAAAGCAGGAGCCTTAAAGTTGCCCTTCAGCAGTGAGCACCTGGGCAGCAGACTGGGCATGCACACACAGGTCTCTTAGACGCAGTCTTCCCCATTATGATGAGATGTATTGTGTTTGCGCGTGTAAAGGCGAGATAAAGAAGAGGCAGACACAGGGTATATGGTTTCAAATCAGGGCCACATTTATTGAATTGAAGATCTGTGAAGGGTGAAGTGCGGTTCTAACCTAGCCCGGCCCTTGGCCGGGAAAAAAGACCAATATTTGGCGAATGCATCCTAACTGAACCGGAGGCGGGATGGCCCGCCACCGCCCAGTTGCCCTCCATGTGGAGCTGGAGGGCCTTACCATCGTCACCTTACTTTGGCGCCTCCAGGCTCCCAAAGTAGGTGAGAAAGGTAAAACCCCAAAGCCGTCCCAATCTCCCTTGTGCCAAGCCTCATGGCATTGGCGAGGGCAGCCTTGGGTAAACGTCAGTCACCTTGAAAGGTGCCACTGGATGATCACCATAACCCTAATTGTTCCTGCCTAAACCCGCACTTCCCGCCACAGGGGGAGACAAGCTATCGCTTAGTCGAATCCCCCCCACCTGCACGATAAAAGAGCGAGCAGGGCCCTTCGCAGATCTCCAATAAACATATCATTGCCAATATCGGATAGGTGGACCCCATCCGGCCGATACAGCTCCCTCCGGACCAAGGTTATATTGGGATGGGGAATACAAAACCCGATCCCACCTATGGCCCTACATATTTCTCCATTCACCTTCCTCACCGCCCTATTCAAGGCCTTAGGCCAACTGAGGCGCGGTATGATGAACGACCAAAATATCCGAACCCCCGGCCACCGGTGTCGGATGGATGCTATGTTGCATAGCACCTGGCAAATCAGGGCCTTGCCTTTCAGCAAGCCCAAGTCATTCCCCCCCAAGTGCAGTACCAGGACATCTGGGGGGGACGAAAATTGGTCAGTCCGGAACAAACTGTGGAGGAGGTGGTGCCATCTCATGCCTCGGCGACCCATCCAATGGACGTCAGCCGAACGCTCGACCGCCAGGTGAGGCCCAAAGTCCGAATTGGTGGCTCGTCTTGCTGCCCAGTACACCATACTGTGCCCGCAAATCAGCACACGGACAGTCCTGCCTCCACTCCGGTGACCTGGAAGAAACAACACAGCCCACGGCAGTACCTTCAAGGCAGCTCTCGCACATAGGCCCGGTAAGACCGGGACCTCCAACGACCCATTGCTTGAACCTTTTCCTGAGAGAACCCCAATTCTGCCACAGTAGATGCAGCACCGATCCGGAAGGAGTGGGTACCAAAGTGCAAATGGGCCCAACCCGCCGCCGCCAGGGCAGACTTCGTTACCGACCAAAATTGAAACTTGGTTAA
Organism: Shinisaurus crocodilurus; assembly: GCA_021292165.1. Lineage (NCBI taxonomy): Eukaryota > Metazoa > Chordata > Lepidosauria > Squamata > Shinisauridae > Shinisaurus > Shinisaurus crocodilurus. The sequence continues at coordinate 161,372,271 of CM037879.1, forward strand.
TGGCGCACCATCTTGATGGCAAAACAAACTGCCATCAGCAATACCCCATATAGCCACAAATGCATGTAGGGCCTTAACAGGACACAGCTCTGTCATTGATCCTGCGTGTAGCAAGATGATAGAACCTTTACCCAACTGATCAGTCTTGGATCTTCTCACTTTTATTGTCGCCCACGAGGCGTGCAGGGAAAGGTCTAAAAATTGTAGGGCACATGCAGATCTATCAGAGTGGGATTGCACCACCAATTCAGAGATGCGAAGAGCACCGAAAAATGCCGTCAAGGCTGTTGCATGAAATAAAACCACCTCATGAGGAGAACGGCAGACTGTAGGCCATTGTTCGTGGACCTTGAGTAAAACCTCGGGTGACACCGGGGTCCTTGAGTCAGGTGAACGAGGGCACACCCTGGACCATCCTGCCAGGATTCTTTTTACCATAAAATCATACGCTCAATTAGATCGACTAGTTTTTCTCTTGGGGGGCGGGAATACTGCTGCACTGAATCTAATTCTATTCCAAGAAAACTGAGTGTGGAAACGGGACCCTCAGTCTTCTCGACTGCCAACGGAACACCTAGCTCTGAAGCCAAGTTATTAAACTAGTCCATCAAGAATGCACATTGCTCAGAGCAGGCTGGGCCTGCGAACAAAAAGTTGTCCAAATAGTGGACAACCTGTTCGAGGCCCGTCCCGTTCCTCAAGGCCCAATCAAGAAAAGAGCTAAAACATTCAAAAGCAGAGCACGATATGGAGCAGCCCATTTGAATGGCTCTATCGAAGTAAAATTTTCCTTGGAAACAAAACCCAAGAAGGTCAAAATCATCCAGGTGGACCGGCAGCAATCTAAATGCTGATTTAATATCAGGCTTTCCCATGAGGGCTCCAGTACCGCAGGAACGAATCATATCAACCGCGGAGTCAAATGACGCATACCAGACAGAACAAAGGTGTTCCGGTATAGCCTCATTCACTGAGGCCCCCATGGGAAAGGACAAGTTATGAATCATGCGAAACTCACCCGGGGCCTTCTTAGGAACTATTCCCGAAGGCGATATGCGCAGGGAGGGCACGGGTAACCAAGTAAATGGACCCAACACCCTCCCTGCACGCACTTCTTTATCAATTTTGGTTTGGACTATATACTCTGCTTCGATTACTGATTTTTGATTACGGGACATCATGTGCACATGAGGACCTTGAAAAGGAATTCTGAAACCATCTCTGAAACCACTTAGCAAGTAATTTGCATCAGGCTTGTTGGGGTAAGTAGACAGTAATGCAGCTAGCGTGTGTAAGCTAATTGGGCTGGGGCCCTTTTGTTGAAGGGTGTTGACCCGTCCCGTGTTGCCGCTTGGGCCCTGCACCCTTGAAACCGCCCCTTGAGCCCCTCAAACGGAAACAGGATGCTGACGTGTGGGAGCCTCCACAGACTGCACATGCATGCTTGTACGGACACTCCGTGCGCCCACAGTGCCCTTTGTAGGCATAATCCCAGCACGCCTGGTGGGGTTGAACCACCTGCCCCGTGGAAGCACGGGGGTTGAGGGCAGGCGCTCCCTTGGACAAAACATGACCACTCTCAGACCTCTCACCTGAAATAGGCCTGGCAGGGATCATGTATTCTAACCACAAATCATGATCTTTCTTGTCCCATCTTATGTCATCATGGAAGGCAGCCTTTTTCCTAAACCCTTCATCGTATGCCAACCAAGCACCACCCTCAAAACCAGAATAAGCACGATAAATAATATCTAGATATTTGGTGATGGTGGTTGCTCGATCAGGAAACTGCTGCTGAATGATACCCATATAAATGATAAACCCGGGCAACCAATTGGCCCAATTGCGTGCTGGTTTTTTGCGTTTTACTGCCTCCTGGTCTTTATCACTGGTTTTATCATTATCAGCAGTTTCATTTTCCCTTGTCAGGAGGGAGAAAATATCAATATATTCACCACGGAGTATTTTCTCCTTGGTTGCAGGGGCCAAATGGTATCCCAACGGAAAAGAGGGGGCGCCAGAGGGCATGGCGCCCGCCCCTACCCGAGGATAATGGTCCACCATATCAACTGTGGACTTCTTTTTTGACTCGGTCACAGTATGGCCCAGCGGGCCAGCCCACACTTTTACACATGCCTTCTTCACCTGTGAAGACTCCCCGTCACTATCTACTCTGCCTGCGGAATGAGTTTTTGGTGCTCTTCTGGAATGTGAGGGGGATCTTGCAGGCGAAGAAGGTGGGTGACCCCAGTAATACGGCCACCCAGGTGGGGGTGGCACAGCTGGGCCTTGATAATAATGATTGAAACCACGTGGTGGACTTGTGTGCCTATATGGCCATGATGCCCTGCCCTTGTGTGGGTAATACTCACCCCTCTCTGGTGAATATGTCTCATCAAATTCTTGGTCCCAAGCCCGTGGAGGCGATTCCACTGCGTGCTCCCTAGAAAATCGGCTAGTGCTGGGCTTTGACGGGGCCATGGCACTAATAGTGGCTGCCATTTCTTCTAATTGAGCTGAAAAAGAATGCAGAACATTATCTTTTGATCTGCTATGCATGGATAGGCCCTGCCCTGCCCTGCCCGCCCTTTCTTAGCAACCCCTGAAGCATCATGGTCCTCTTCATCTGAAGAGGAAACACGAGTCGGTGGCGGACGCTTTGCTGGTTGCCTAGGGGCACGTCCTTTGCCCTTCTTGCCACCCTGATTTTTCTTAGGAGGCATCTGGACCGGGACCTCAAACTGAAACACTAAAAGAAATTGATGAGAATAGTAACAAGATTACAGTAAAACTGCTTAACTTTCCCTTTCGGACTGGCTGTGCCCAAACAATAACGCACTGCAAAATTAAGAAAGGGAAGACTAATGGGGGGGGGGGTTTGAATTAAATCAATTGATTCAATTAATTAATCTAATTAATTACAGTTTATTTAAATTGATCAACTAAATTGATTAAATTGAGTAAAATTGAGTATAATTTATTCAAATGATTAGCTGATTAAATTGACTAGTTGATCAAATTGATTAAACCACTTAATTGAAATTGATTAAACCACTTAAATAACTTTGCAGCTTAATGTATTGAAATTATCAGATGCTTCTTTGTGAGCCCAAAGGCGCTGCAGCCCGCCTCTAAACAAAAGGCACAAAGGGCCAGCTGTTAAGCATTGCTTCCCCCCCCCCAATGCAGCTGAGAAGCAGTAAGCTAGAAGGCAACCAGCCAACAGCAAGGTCTTCAAGCCCCTGTTCAAAACGGAAGGGTAGGAAAGAGAAAGAAATAAACCAGCTGGTTGGAATCAAGAGTTTTCCAACTGCTGGTCAAGCTGGGGGGGGGGGGGGGAGGAGAAAGGAACAGAATCCTCGTGCTAGAACAGCTGATAGGTGGTGCTGCACCCTGATATGTGGTGGGAGGCTGGTGAAAACAGCTCAACCTAAAAGGGGAGCTCTGTTTAAAATGGGGAAGCTCTGAAACGGCAGAGCAATTCAACTTAAAAGGGAAGAAGGCAACCAGCCAACAGCAAGGTCTTCAAGCCCCTGTTCAAAACGGAAGGGTAGGAAAGAGAAAGAAATAAACCAGCTGGTTGGAATCAAGAGTTTTCAAACTGCTGGTCAAGCTTGGGGGGGGAAGGAGAAAGGAACAGAATCCTCGTGCTAGAACAGCTGATAGGTGGTGCTGCACCCTGATATGTGGTGGGAGGCTGGTGAAAACAGCTCAACCTAAAAGGGGGAGCTCTGTTTAAAATGGGGAAGCTCTGAAACGGCAGAGCAATTCAACTTAAAAGGGAAGAAGGCAACCAGCCAACAGCAACGTCTTCAAGCCCCTGTTCAAAACGGAAGGGTAGGAAAGAGAAAGAAATAAACCAGCTGGTTGGAATCTAGAGTTTTCAAACCGCTGGTCAAGCTGGAGGGGGGGGGGGAGGAGAAAGGAACAGAATCCTCGTGCTAGAAGGAGAAAGGAACAGAAATGTCCTGATCCCTGATATGTGGCGCGAGGCTGGTGAAAACAGCTCAACTTAAATGGGGAAGCTCTGTTTAAAAGAGGAAGCTCTGAAACGGCAGAGCAATTCAACTGTAAAAGGGGACAGAATCAAGCTCTGTAACGGCAGAGCAGTCCAACTTAATCTCTCCTCCCCCATTAAAGGGGAAAATCACAATAGCAAGCAGAAGATTACAATAGCAAGCAGCCAGGAGCCGGAGTAAGCGTCACCCCAGACAAACAACCATAAAACAGCAGCGCCACAAATCTAATCAACTCCAATAATAACACTGTTTAGCACTCCTTATTCTCCTTAAAGAAATCAACCCACACACCCAATCCCATCCCAACTCGCACACACGCGCGCGCACACACACACACACAAAGGAACGATACCACGAGGAGATCAGGGATGACGATGTGATGAGGGTCAGCTGGAAAACAGGAGCAAAGAGACTGAAGGCGGGAAACCCAGGAGCTTAAATAAGCTCTTACCTGGGTCCCCGCCCTTTTGAGCCATTGGCTCATTTCTTGTGACCCACCTGACCAGGTGCCTGCCTCCTCTCTCCTCCCCCACGCGCAAGCCTTCTCCCTGCTCCCACGTAGGGGCCATTGGAAGTTCTTTCTATTGAAATTATTGTAATTATTTCCAAATTCGCATCTAGACATAGAAATTAGTATATGCCAATGTTACTTTATTGATTTGTTACATTTACAGCCTGACTTTTCCTCCAAGGAGCCCAAGGCGGCTTACATGATCTTCCTCCTCTCCATTTTCTCCTCAGAACAACCCTGTGAGGTAGGTTAGGCTAAGAGTCAATGACTGGCCCAAAGTTACCCAGTGAACGTCATGGCGGAGTGTGGACTAGAACCTTGGCTTCCCCAGTCCCACTCCAACACTCTCACCACTACGCCACACTGGCTCCCTTGCAAATCTGTATCCCCTTTTGTCCTTTTTTTGATGATGTGTTTCCTCTTCTTTGGCAATTGATACATGGCTACCCTAAAGCATTGCCAAGCAGTTGGATCTAGCCGCTCTTTAAATTCCCCACGATGGAGCGATGTTCCACTGGGGGAATTTTGTGATGAATAGAACGGTGGCTAGACTCAGCTTGGAGCACCAGGCTGGAATTTCTTTTAAAGGGGAGCCTATGGCAACCCTCAACCATGGGCCCTGCCAGGACACTGGAACCCCGGCAACAGCTTGAGGATACCGGGTGTTCCCAATGGCCCTGGTAAGTGGCACTCCTGTGCGATGGATCTCAACTACATGATTCAACAGCCGTTGGCAAGACTGAATATACCTACCTTGAGAATATATCACCTTTTGAAAGGCAGCTCATACAGTTCTTAAATAAATAAATAAATAGATAAATAAAATGGTTCAAGAGAAATTTCTGAAGCAAACTTTGGAACATCTCCTTTCGCTTGCCGAGAAGACTGCATACTGAAATATATTTAGAAGGATGTTAAAATATAACTTTATTTCTTAGGATCTGTTTAAGGAGAGAAATGGGCCTAATGAGCTGCATCTCTGAAAACACTGAATTCCTTCCCAGTGAAGTCCTTTCTTAACGTTCACTTTCAGAACTGACTAGCGAAAAGAGCGCAGCAGCTAGTCCTTTCTAGCCAGTCATGATCTTTTAAAAGAGATCCATTCTCCCCTTTCCAAAACATGGAATTCCATCCATTGGTAGTCAATCGATTTAGTGATCCAGTCAACAAACCTCACAATAAAAGTTCTACATCAGCTAGCATGCAGAAATAAAGTTCAGAAACATCAATTAACATTACAGGAATAATGTCCAAAAACACAGGTTAAATATCTCTAATACAGAAAACCCAGATTGCTTCAACTGGATATTTTAGCTCATATTTATTTATATTTTATTTATTATATTTATACCCCGCCTTTTTTCCTGAAAGGAACCCGAGGCGGCTTACATAATCCTCATCCTCCTCTCCATTTTATCCTCACAACAACCCTGTGAGGTAGGTTAGGCTGAGAGCCAGTGAGTGGCCCAAAGTCACCCAGTGAGTTTCATGGCCGAGCGGGGACTAGAACCCGGATCTCCTGAGTCCCAGTCCAACACTCTAACCACTATGCCACACTGGCTCTCATTGCTCTTAGCAAAAAAAAAAATAGCTAGTTTCTGTAACAGACTCTTTTGCCCCATTGGTAGTCACTGAGAAACTGGGCCGGCCCTACCACTAGGTAGAGTTAGGCAGCTGCCTCAGGCAGACGATTTTTGATGTTGTGAAAAGGCAGCACATTTTTAGTTATTTATCATTATTGGGTTGGATCCAGTCTGACATACTTAGAGTAGAGCAGACCCATTGATTTTACTGCCAGGGAGGGGGAGAGGTGCTTCTGGGATTTTCTGCCTTAGGTAGCCAATCTAACTTGGTTGGCCTTCGGTACTATGCACCTTGACTGTGGAGGGGCCACTTTTTGTTGCTCTACCTCAGGCAGCAAAATGTTTTTGTTGCTCTACCTCGGCCCTGCTGAGGAACCTCTTAACTGTGGGATGTTGGGAGTTTTGGTGTTAGTGGTACACACCACTCTTGGGCATGAACAGTTTCTTAATACAAGAAATTGTGTGTGAGAGAGGGAAGGAGAGCGGGGGGGGGGGGGGGAAACGCTCCTTGTACAAACACATTCTAAAACATTTGCAGTACAAAGGAACGCATGGTGATCCCCACAAATAGCCCCAAACTTTGAAGATCAGAAAACAAATGTGAATTTGGAATAAGAGGGTACAGTTAAAGTTCAAATTTTGTTATGTCTTTCCTCTTGAAAGCTAAAGAGTTGACATTTTCTTTAAATGAAATTACTGTCAACGCAGCCTACTCAGGTTGACAAAGGGGTTCGTTTAAAGTTTAGTCAATTAAAGATTCAGGTGAAAAGCACTTCAGACATCACTGACCCAGATTTTTTCGGAGGTATTTATATTCATAAAAGAACAGGAATATGGACACGACTGCTTGTGAGGGAAATTCCCAGTACAGATGGTTAACTTGCCACTTTGCCCTTCGAGAGTTAAAATGGCAGAAAGGTGACAGAGTTTGATGTAGAGGGCTATTCCCTGAAACAAATGTAGGCTATTTTAATAATCATGAAGTTGCTGAGGAGGTTTCTTTAAGATGTAGCCCAACTGGATTCTGCTCTCACTGAGATTAGTTTTATAAACTAGTTAGAATTGAAATTGGATACTGGAGTGACTGCCAGTTCCTTTTCCATCTTCCAGCCGTGTATGGTTTCCAAATTCATCTTCAGTCAGCAAATTGGGCTCGTGTTGTATCCTTATTAGCATTTAGAGTCACTTCACCCTCTCAAATTACTCCACAGGATCCTATACAAGCAACAGCCATTTCGGTGATCACAAAATGGCTCCCTTGCATGATGTACATTTTACTGCTCCCTTTTTTCCATGCAGTCATATACCTGCCCACATCCACAACAATCACATGGAAGAATTGGACGTTGTATACCAGCCCCCCCCCCAGGGCCGGATTAAGATAGGGGCTATTGGAGCGGCAGCTCCAGGCCCGTCCCCAAAAATAGGCCCACCAATAGGGACGTGCGGCGCATCGCTCACCTGTCCTGCGGGGCGTTGCCGGAGGCGGAGCCCGGAGCGAGGCGAGCACACCGAGCGGCCGGCCGGTTGCCATTGATTCCCACGCTCGCTGACTCTGAGGCTCTGTCTGAGCTGTAACTGGGCTGCTGCAGTGCAGCCTGCAGAGAGCGGCCGCCCGCAGCCCAGACGCCGCCGGAGAACGGAGAAGGGCCTGACCCGCGCGAGCGAGGCACAGGGAGAGGACTTCTTTAGCCACTCAACAAGGTAAGGTGGTTGTTGCCCGCGCGTGCGCCCGGGTGGCGTGCAGCGGCCACCGCGCTCAGGCCCAGGCCGGGCGGGGCGGCCCCAGGGCGTGCAGAGGCACCTAGCGGCCCGCTTGGCCAGCCGAGCCGAGTCCCGAACCACATGCCGCCTCCGCCTTGCTGTGGGGCCGCCGGGTAGAGGCCTCAGCAGCTCCTCCATCGGGCGGTGGGAAGGGGCTGGCCTTTCAGGTCCTGGCCCGGGGCGGCGTTCCTGCGGCGGCCGAGGGAGGTCGAGGCCTTCGGGGACCTCCTGGTCCGGCCTTCCCCGACCTGGTGCCCCTCAGCTGCGTGGGACTGCAACCCCCATCATCCCCAAGCAGCCCAGAAGCTACGGCCCAACCCAACTGGAGGGCACCGGGTTGGGGGAGGCTGTTCTAAGGGACTACAGCTCCCAGCATCCTGTGGAAGCGGTAGTTTAAAGCGCCTGGGGGGACCTGGCTTGCCTGCCCCTGCTGAAGCCCGCCATTGGACTGGCAGTGGCAGCTCCCCGGGGCCCCGGGAAGAGAGGGGGCTTTCCCTGCCTGGACATGCTGCTGGAAAGAAGATCTCCCTTCTTGCCTGGACGTGCTGCCGGACAAAGTAGGCACCCTGCCCGGGGCTCTTGCCAGGGGAAATCCGCCGGAGCTTTGAGTCAGGAGCAGGAAACGAATGCTGGCGGGTCCATCTCTAGCTCGGTTGTTTATTGGGCTGTCTTGCTCCCATTCCTCCTCCTCCACCTTTTGGCACTGGGCCTTTGTCAGCATCCTGACCAGCAGGGTCTGGAACTGATCAGCTGTAAGAATGCAAGCAAGCTCCTATGGACAGCCATCTGGCCACACATTGGCACCTGAAGGGTGGTCAAACCCTCCTGGCTGCTTGGTAGGATGATAGATGAGAGCGCTCTACCACCAGCAGTTTGGTCATGTGTGTACTTACAGCAGCCTTCCCTAACCTAGTCCTTCAGATGGTCAGATGGGTTGGACTGCGGTTCCCATCATTCTCAGCCAGCATGGTGATGCTGATTGGGAATGATGGAAGTTGCAGCCCAACCCATCTGGGGAGCACCAGGTTGGGGGAGGCTGACGTAGGGATTTCTTTCTGTTTCGCACCAAAGTTGGAGGAGCTTTCTAAATGTGAACTTTCTATATAGTTCCAGAAGAAACTGTGTGCAGTACCAGAAGAAACTTAGCTGTATTTAGCCTGCAGCACAGTGTTTGTAGGAGCAAATTCTCTACTCCTTCAACTTCTGCTGTATTAAAAATGAGTCCTGTGTTGAATCTGCATTAGCACAAAAAAAGGGTTTGGTTTTATGCTCTTTTTTCTATTTGAAAATCAGTTTGGCTTTTTTCCGTTGTCCCCATTGCCATACATTTTGTGTATCTACCTCCCCCTTCATATTTATTTATTTATTTATTATATTTATACCCCGCCTTTCTTCCTGCAAGGAACCCAAGGTGGCTTACATAATAATCCTCCTCCTCTCTGTTTTATCCTCACAACAACCCTGTGAGGTAGGTTAGGCTGAGAGTCAGTGACTCTTTTATAATGTATTTCAGTTTACCCCACACAAAGCACTCACACACACAGAGCAGCCAGACAAAAGCAAAACACGCTTATAATTTGTAGGTAGCCTTTTATAATGTATTTCAATTTTAGACAGCAAAAAAGGTAGTACATTCTTATTTTTTTAAACCCACTTTTGCCATCGAAATAAAATTCCATCCTCCATTTAATCATTTATTATTTATTTATTTATTTATTGCATTTATACCCCGCTCTTCAGCCAGAAAAGGCTCTCAGAGCGGCTTACACTAATAATAAGACATTCCCTGCCCTCAGGCTCACAATCTAAAAGACATGACACAAAAGGAAAAGGGATTGGGAGGGAGGAGGAAGAATGCCAAACTCAGGCACCAATATAATGTTTGGCATTCTTCCTCCTCCTCCCCCCCAATCCCTTTTCCTTTTGTGTCACGTCTTTTAGATTGTGAGCCTGAGGGTAGGGAATGTCTTATTATTACCGGTAATCTGTGTAAACCGCTCTGAGAGCCTTTTCTGGCTGAAGAGCGGGGTATAAATGGAATAAATAAATAAATAAATCATTAATTTCTACCCACTTTTGCCATCAAAATAACATTCCATCCTCCATTTAATCACTTGTTAACATTATAATTAATTTATAATAACTTTCCATTTAAGAAAAAAAAAATCACCCCTATCAAGTGAAAAAAAATGACCCAGGTCCTTTTTTTTAACTTGATCCATTTGTTCTTTTTTTAAAAAAAAACTATAGTCCGGTCCCCCAACAGTCTGAGAGACAATGAACTGGCCCCCTGTTTAAAAAGTTTGAGGACCCCTGTTGTAATCCTTACATCAACCCTGTAAGGCAGGTCAATAGCATTCTCTCCATACAGCACGTGGGGGGGCAGCTGAGTAAGAGCTTGGTTCGTGTACATTGTTGCCTAACAGTCTGCATAATTCCCGAAGGGGTGGGCTGTGTTAGTCTATTGCAGCAAGAACAACAAGAGAGTCTTGTGGTACCCTAAAGACCAACACATTCATTCTGACATAAGCTTTCACGGACACTGCCCACTTCCATCAGGTTTTATTGAGTTAACAAGCTTATTGTTTACAAAAAAAGAAATATTTTCAATATGTTTCTGTTTTGGCACTTTAATGGTAATTAAAATATTTAATTTGTTTTAATATAAAATTGCGTCTTCATTTTATTTATTTCCATAAAAAGGCCCACCAAAATCCTCAGCACCAGGCCCATAATGCTCTTAATCCGGCCCTGCCCCCCCCCCCCCGGTCATTCTATTCTTAAGCCCCTTGGTACTGTGAGGAGTAGTTTGTGTGCCTTGCTTCAAAGAGCTTGTGTTGAGCATCCAAGATGTCCCTTTCTGCTTCGCAGCATGGGATGAAGAGAACACATTATCATGCATGCAGCAGACACCTCAAGGAGTCCAAAGCAAGGCCAGGGTAAGCAGACACAAAACTGTCCTGGCACACTCATAGTTAAGTGAATAATACAGTTATATCCTACTAGCGCCCCAAGTGGGTTGGGTAAGGCCAAGAGCCAAAATCTCAGGCAGGAGCACTCCTGGCTGGAACAGCATGCCCTAGTTAAAATGAGTGACATTTGAGAAGCAGGGTCCTTGAAGGCTGTGTTTACTCTCTGCCATGGTAAGGCAATAAGCAGACGGGACAGTGTGACATGGGGCTACCAAGCCAGGACACTCTGAGGGCATGCAGATTCCTGAAGCCTCCATTGATTGTGGCAGTCTCCAAATCTGAATCAGAGCACTGATTCTGTAGGGCGACTTGCTCAATGAGGACATGTTGCCCTATGCAAAAATGCTGGTAAAAACATCTTTTTCCCCGTGTATAATTCTAGACAAAGTAACAAGGAAGGAAGGCATATAAGAGTAGCAAAAATAAGCCATAGTCTGCCTTGGAAAATCAAAAGAGCAATTGTTTGGCTCTAAAAAAAAGCAAGTGGACCAAGTTATGGTAGGTGGATTACCAACTTTCTTACTGGCCCTGCTCCTGTGCCTTTAATAGCAACCTGACTTTGTGCTTAAATGAATGAAATGTTTTCACATCATTTTACCTCCATGCTAGGAAAAGCTTTCCCTACTTAATTTCTGTGCGCCAGCTTACTGTTAATTAAAGGCAGTCAAAACATTGGGAGCCCTAGGTTATGGCTTCATCAAAATCTATTAGAACAAAGTGGGAAAGGACATAGTAGAAAGGGGATGCATCTGAGTTTAAATACCTACAATGGGACTTATTTCTGAGTAGACATCTACAGGATTGTGCTGCTAGTTCATTTCAGAAAACTAATTTCCAGCTTTGCTAACAGAAGGCCTGCCACATTTTTCTTTCCTTCTCTTCTTTGCCATGCAAGTTACCTGTGAGTTTTGACTAGTGCTTAAAGACGTACTCAAATAACTGCTGGTTTTTGCATTTCTGAATGATGGAAGAACCTCTGTTATCCTCTGTCCCAGCATGCCTCTGTATAATCTGACGTTTTTTGCACAAGGCATAAGTCTAACGGATTTACAGTAGTGTGCAAAAGGGAGCCTCCATTGCCAACTGAACACTCAAACTGCAAATAGGTTGTTATAGTTGGTTGTAACAGAAATTCAGTAGTGTTCTCTGGCTTCCACTAAGAACAGCTACATCTTCTTACAAATCAACTTAAACTATCTAACTACAACCAGCCATCTTATTAGTAATAACAACCATAACCAGAGGTTTTTTTTCTTCCCATGCTGCCTCTGGGAGGCAGATGGCCCCTCCTACAAGTATTAACTCTTCTCTCAGCTCAGTACTGTTGCATGCACTTTACTACTACACACACAAATCAAAGACATCTTTTTGTCCCTTTTTAAAATGGAAGGGTCAGACTATTTTTTATTTGTGTCAGTTTCAATGTATTAATTTATAGGTCTGTTCCATGACCCTCCCTTTTATGCATTAATTTGCATTAAACAGACACACACACAAAAATTTTATACATTTTTATACATATCTCATGATAAAATATGCATTATACACATTTGATGGAAAAATACACATTTTATACCCATTTTGGTGTGTTTTTTAAGCCAAAAACTGCATTGCAAAATTCAGACAAGGGCAGAATCTGAAGGATAAATCTTCCAATCTGCATAATAGTTTGGGAGGTTCAAATCAGGTTAATTTGCTTCCAAATGTGGACCAAATGAAATCCTATCACATTCCTAATCCAGCCTAAGGAAGAGTTATTTGTAACGCAAAAGCTTGCATGCATCAGTCTATGTATCTTACATCAGCATTGGCTCTATTAACAATATGGGAAAAATAAAATGCAAAAGTGCCATCTAAGGAATTGTGTTCATGCTGATGGCAATTTGTAGGGTAATAGCTAAAAGCTGGGAAACTGCAGAATTTCTGACACTGAAGTCTTGGTACATGGAGCTGTGGCAAATAGCCATGGCAGAAAAATTGACTGAAATCAGCTAAAGTCAAAGTCAAAATATCTGATTTTTAAAAAATAAAATGTGGCATGATTTTATTGTATATACAAATCAGTTACATATGCAGCAATACCTGTCAAAGCCTTTCCTCAGATTTTGGAAAAGAGACTAAGGGCAAGGTCATGTGTTGCACCCTCGTTGAACGGAAGCCTCTGATCTCGGAGGCTGCCGAGTATCCCGTGCCCTGCCGGGGCGAGGCTGCTGCCAGCAGAGTGGGAGGAGCAACAGAGGCGGTCTCCACCTCTCTGTCCTCCTTTGTTGTATTCTTATTCTAGACAGGCCTCTGAGCCCGTCCAGCGGGGAGGCGCGCTGGTGGGGGTAGGGCAGGGACTGGAGAGGGTGTAAGGCCCTACTGAAGTCATAGCAGCATCTATGGCCTCAGGTGGGGGGGGGGGTTCCAAAGAATCTTATGGTCCCTGGGATGCTCTCCAGGCACCACAGGATTACTCTCTAAATATGATTTGTTATTACGAAGAACCATAATGAAAACCTCCAAGCAGCCAACAAATTCCACCTATATTTTTGTCTGCAAAGTAAAGGGGGGGGGACATTAAATGCACTATCCTCTGGCAACAATTAGGTTTAAATTCGATGTATTTTATTTATTTGTTTGTTTGTTTGTTTGTTATATTTATACCCCACCTTTTTTCCTGCAAGGAACCCAAGGCGGCTTACATAATCCTCCTCCTCCTCTCTATTTTATCCTCACAACAACCCTCACCCCCACCCCGCCACCTTGGAACCACAAAGGAGTTGATTTTCTTTGAGGATGGCATTTCTCATTTATAGAGCTGCTTTCATTGTAACTTTCCCAAAGATCTGATGTAACCAGCAAACCTCACATCGTTGCCTCTTTGATATCTACAGTTTATTGTGAGGTAGGTTAGGCTGAGAGGCAGTGACTAACCCAAAGCCACTCAGTGAGTTTCATGGCTGAGCGGGGACTAGAACCTGGATCTTCTGGGTCCCAGTCCAACACTCTCACCACTACGCCACACTGGCTCTCATCACTAGCTTGTTTATCATAAATAAAATAACACTTTAAAAAATGAAAGAAAGCATGTGTGCCACTTTTTGCAACTTGGTGGGTTCCAATATAGATACATGGCTTTCAACTTCCCTAAGCTCTGAGCAATGTCAAGGTCATCCTTTTGGTTAACCTTGAAAGTGACCTTGGCCAGTTTCCTTATGAGCAGACAGTTCACAAGATTTAATTGTGTTTTTAAAAAAACCCAAAACAGAAAATAACCTTGTAGCACCTTAAAGACTAACAAATTTATTCAGGCATAAGCTTTCATGGACACTGTCCACTACATTAGATGCATAAATTGTTAGCGTCAAATTAGCAGGTTTATTTGCACATGCTGCTGGTGTGGGGGGGGACAGACAGGCCTGTGGCTCACGCTGGCTCAGTTTGTCTGAGCGTGGAAAGCTAAGCAGGGTCAGGACTTGGATGGGAGACCCCTCCTCGAGTTTCCTGCATTGAGCAGGGGGTTGGACTCGATAGCCTTGTAGGCTCCTTCCAACTCTATAATCTATGAAATCTATGTAAACTGTATTGGCAGGGCGAATTTGTATAGACAGTAATGATTACCTTTACAGTTGCCATTCACAAAACATTGTTGGGTAATAAAAGAGACATCATTGCAATGATGAGCCAATTAACATATGTAATGTTACGATTAAAAAAAAACACAACCTTTGTCCTTATTCAAAGCACAGGAAATAAGAGTTGAATTGCCTGATGAATTGTACTTCAGCATTTTCACATTTATATCTGTCTTTGAAATCCCTTTGTTCAAGAATGACTTAAAAGTCATGGACAGAGCAATCCTATGGCCCCTGGACAGCATCTAGAGGGCCATAGGATCTTTCGGATCCCCAGATCTCCAACCTTGGATCTGGGGACCCGCATTTGGATCCCCCTCTCTCCCCCTCGCAGCCAGCACAGAAAAAACAACACCAGCTCCTTCTCCAAGGTCAGAAAAATGACTTCGGAGAAGGGGTTTAGGGGGTGGGGAAGGGGAAGGGGAAGGGGACAGGTTCCACCAAGATACGCTGTATCCTGGTGGTGCCTCAGCCTCCTTCCCTCCCCCTCTGAAGCGCCACAGTTAAATGGCCGAAATCAGCCTTCCAGCTGCTATGCAGAGCGGGAGGAGCGTGGCTGTGACCTTTGCCTCCATGCTCCTCCTGCCCTGCATAGGATGCCCGTAATCCTCCAAGTTCAGAGGGCTACGGCCAACCCCACTGGATTGCATCCTTAAGCTGTTTTGGTAACATCTGTTCATTTACAAATAGACAAACTGTGATAGACAAACAATATCAGTCCCTTCCCCCCCCCCACGCCGCCCCATAAGACAACAGCATATGCTTGTCATTTATCCCTTTTCTTGATTACTTTCAAGCTCCCCAACTGTTTGCTTCAAACTACATACGCAAAAGCAGAACTCTCATGCCATCCTCTCATCCTGGGTAATATATTATATGTTCTGTAATCAGTAGCCACACCAGCCATCAAAAGCATGTGAAGATATGAGTCAGGATGTTTACAATTTTACCATCCCTGTGCTATTTGTTGTAGTGGACCAACGCAACTGTCTGAGTTTTTCTTTTTAATATTTTGATCCTCTCCTTGCAGATGCACAGTGTGATGTGACAGAAGAGGGTGGTTTGAGTAGGCCCTTAGGCAGATCTAAATGGCTTGGCACTGCTTGCCAAGGACAGAATGCTGCCTTAGCTGTTACTGCACAAACCTTTGCTTGTTCTGCAACAGCAGACCACAAGATCAAGTTGCCTTACAGAATTCTCCATCTGCTAGGCCACAAATGCCATAATTCGTATTAATAGTCCAATCCAGGTCCTTGACTTGGCTCAATGCTCTAAAGACATGGGGGGGAATTAAAGCTCCTTCCTCCCCAGCTACCTCACAATAAACTGTAGATATCAAAGAGGCAACGATGTGAGGTTTGCTGGTTACATCAAATCTTTGGGAAAGTTACAATGAAAGCAGCTCTATAAATGAGAAATGCCATCCTCAAAGAAAATCAACTCCTTTGTGGTTCCAAGGTGGCGGGGTGGGGGTGGGGGCAGTGAACGAAAATAAATACAGATCAGCATATAAAATTAAGAAAGTAGGAGGAAAAGCTTTGCCGAACAGACATCATCAAAGCAATTCTTCTGGAACCTGACCAGCATGAATTTGTGAGGTGGACATCAGTTCAATAGTTCAATTATACAATTTCAGATTCAAAGGGAACTTCAGTGCAGCAATTGCCAGGTGATTCTATTACTGAAACCCTGAAAGAATGAAATTGAGTCTGAATGGTGTATAGGAGCAGTCATTGGCTGGAGGGAGTATTTGGGAGACATTAACCCCAGAAGTGCCAACGGTGCAGGGGCACATTGTGCATTCACTGAGCTGTTCCACTCTAAAGATTTTGGGCACATCGCTGTGTTTTTACTGAGTTTAATTGCGTGAAACCAATGAAACGATTGGTTCACACTTATACAGAGTAGTGCAGCCTTCCCCAATCTGGTGCCCTCCAGATGTGTTGGACTATGACTCCCATAATGCCCCAGCCAGCTATGCTGAGATTATGGGGGCTGTAGTCCAACGCAACTGGAGGGCAGCAGGTCAGGGAAGGCTGAAGTAGTGCCAAAAAAAGATAAGGGGTTAGGAGACTGAAGAACAATTTGGCTTTGCACAAACTGATGTTCCATAATGATCAACTTCTGCTTGTCTGTACCAGGCTGTAGCAACCACTATATGGGGGTGCTCTCACATGGCTGTTTTCACCGTGTGCTGCTCCCCCCTGCTGGTTATGAAGAGGAAAATCAGCCTGGAATATTTATTTATTTATTTATTTATTATATTTATACCCCGCCTTTTTTCCTGCAAGGAACCCAAAGTGGCTTACATAACCCTCCTCCTCCTCTCCATTTTATCCTCACAACAACCCTGTGAGGTAGGTTAGGCTGAGAGTCAGTGACTGGCCCAAGGTCACCCAGTGAGTTTCATGGCCGAACGGGGACTAGAACCCGGATCTCCTGAGTCCCAGTCCAACACTCTCACCACTACGCTACACTGGCTCTGTGTGAATATCCACTGTGCACACACTAAGGGATTTCTCACAAGATAGTTATTAGTTAAGAATAATAATAGCCAAATACAAAATACATGCAGGATTTTTTTTCACCCACAGGTAAACGATGATCCCACCTGCTCGCCCACCCCACATGCCAGTATTTTGAAGGGGAAAGGTGCATTTGAAACACCTGTGCCCTTCATACTAGACACAATACACATATTTTTTGTACTTGGATATCTGTCCCCAAATACAAAATGGGTCATGAGAAGATGCCATAATAAATGGATCTAATAAGTTAGGGAAGCTTCTTATAATTATAGTATCATGTCACCATTTACCATGTCAAAGCCATTTTTCTTTTCTTTTCTTTGCTCTGGATGTGAGTGACACTTTGACCCACATCACATACGAACAACATCAGCATGTATCAAATGCCAATAACACACAGCTGGAAAACAGCCTTAGTTGATATACTGTTAGCTTTTGAAAATATGCATTGACTCAAAGAAATAGACATCAGGTCATTGTATAGGCAGAGACTTATTCAGTCAGTTTGTTTAGTTATTTATAGCCCACTTTTCAATTTAAAAGACAAATTCCCAAAGTATGTGACAATATCAATTAAAATTAACAAAATGCAGGTTTCCTTTATATAGGCAGTGAAAAAGCAAAGGTTAGACTTTATCCACCTCTGGTTGCATGCTGGTTCACATGCCCGCATCTGACTGAGGTGCAACTTATATAGAAGCCTCCATGTGCCCTTAGCAGCTACCATTTCCAACTACTACAGGTACCTATGGCTGGAATGCTTCTCCCAGCCTTCCAAAAGTGTATATACTTTAGGACCTAAAGTTTAGATGCTCCATTAAGAGGCTGGCATGTAAAGCAGCCCCAAGAAGAATAGGAATACATGCTGATAATTAGGTGCTTTGCAATGAATGGAAAGCCTTTTAAAAATAGGATCTAATAAGGGACTTCCATGATAATGAATGACACTTGAGAGGTAAAATTAGTTGAGGAGCAGGTGGAGATTAAAGGAAAACATGATAACCTTTCAAATAAAAAGATTTCTATGAAGAAAGGGGAGTCACTGTTTAGCTCAGGCCATTATGATCAAGGCATGAAGTAATGAGCTCCAGTTGCAACAAAGCAGATGTAGGGGCAGTTCGCATGCAATGGCAGCAAATCATGATTAACCCACAATTTGCCGGAATGTGCACGCCGCACAAGCCTCTTCCACTTGGTGTAAACAACTTCCATTCAGCTCAATCAGAGGTTGTCAGCATGGTTTGAGATCCTGGACCAATGGGTTGTTTAGGGGATAAGCAACCCAGCAGTTAACCCAACAACAAACCATTAGGTGGAAGCAGCTCTCACACAGCAGCACACATCCCGTGACGTGCAAACAGGTATCAGGAAACAGGCTTCTTTTTTTTTCTTTTTTTAAAAATGCAATTATAACAGGAATTTTAAAAAAGAGAGGTCGGGGGAGGGAACTATCAACAACAACAACAACACCAAAAAGAACAACATAGCCATATTTTTTTAAAAAAAAAAAATCAGGAAAGGCTTCTTAAGGTTAATGAATGGAAGATGTTGTTAATTCTTCCTCTCCTACGGAATTTCAGATAGGAACCAAGGAAATCCCACTATTGCAAGCCATGAACTAGGGGACTTTCAGGGTCTCTTCCAGCTTTTATTCTAGTTCCATTAACACCCAGTTCATATCTGCAGCAATTGATTTGTGGCCTCTTATATAACAACCACATAGTCAGAGCACTATGGATTTAAACCCCATATGGATTTTAATCTTGCAAGAGCTAACTGTTGGAGGATATGGAAAGGAGTCGGTCCTATACTGGTTAGGCCGAAGCAGATTTCCCCCCCTTATGCGCAGCCTGGTTATTGAAACTGGTTATCACCACATGGGTTACTAAACCCTTGCTAAAAGGCTCTTAAAAGGAATGGATTGTCCATACAAGGTTTAAAACTAATAAAGACATTTATTAGTTTTACTTTCAGTTGGTTTATTCATATATGCAGGATGTATATAGGCAGGTTAGAGTCTTTGGTGTTAAGAGTCTGCTTCATTGGAGATCACTGGCTGGAAGCCAGCTCAGACCATGTGTCTATCAGGTTGGAGAGGGAGAGAGAGAGAGCTAGAGAGCTGGCCATGGAGAGGCCGGAAGTAGGGAGGAGGGGTTCCAAAACATGCACCCTGGGGATTGTTCAATTAACCCTTTCCTCCCACTGTAACTGGTGGTTACATTACCTTCGTTGACTTAAGCAGGCAACATTACAATTTCCATCACCAACACCTTGAAATAAAAGGTTGACTTGATTTTTGTATTCATTTATTTATGATATTTTTATCCCATCCTTCCTCCAAGGGGCTCAGGTTGACATAGATTGTTTCCCCACAATCACCATTTTATTTTCACAACAACCGTATAAGGTTCATTGGCCAAGAAATAGTGAATGGCCCAAGATCACCCAGTGAGCTTCATGGCTGAGTGAGAATTTGAACCCAGGTCTCCCCAGGTTTAGTCCAAAATTCTGACCACACCACCACACTGGAATGGTTATGATTCAGCCAAATGGCATCAGCGACTGTTCACACAAAGAGCTTGCCACTTGGATCTCTTCTGACATGATTGCCTTACAAGTGGCTGCCCACATGGTTCACTGACTGCATTTGTGAACCACACTTAAACGTGTCTAGAACCAGTGCTCTAAGATGTCACATCCCTGAATATTAAAATACGATCCTATAAAAATATAACTCCTATGACTAAGCCTCATCAAGCGGGCATTATGTGTGACCTTTCAAAACTTCATCATAGGATTGTGACATGCCATCGTGATCAATCAAGTGTTACTCCAGCACAAGCTTCATTCGTGTCAATGGAAATTTCATGAAGCTATGCTCAGTGCATCATGCCTTTAAGTTGCAGCCCTCAAAGTAATTGCTTCAGCATGGTCCCACTGGCTTGGGGCAGGGGGGGGGGGGAGGGATTCCAGAGTAAGTGGCTAAGTTGCTCTTACTACTTCATTGAAACCTCTGAAGGTTGCTCTGTGAAGAGCCTCCCTGGGTCTGTCAGGGGAGCATGGCAGAAGTAAAGCTCTTAATCTTGCTAGACAGCTGGGCTAAACATTTATATAGGAGACATTTTCAAAAGACTAGGCAGATTATAAAGGCAACAGGAGTCACGGAAATCTTGTTAAACATTGTTCGCTGCATCACTTTAGATTTTAGTTGGAACTTGCACTGACAGATAAATTCTATTTATCTCTTGAATGCTTTTCTCACTGTGAGTGTTTGTTGGACTGAATTCTCACCTTCAGCAAAGATTTACATTTCTGTCCTTGATCAAGTTAAAGATAATGCTCAATTTCAACCTTTCTTAGGTTTTGTTTTGTTTTTTTTAAATTAAAAGATACCATTTTCTAGTATCTTAGAGCCAGATCTGTAGTAACACAGATTTTTTTAAATGCTTATCTTCTAGTATCTCTCCAGAAAGTTAGTGTGTGTATATAATACTATAATTGAAATACTTTTCTATGTAACAAATGGTTATGCACCCATAGATTAATTTGGGAGTGCATCCATATTAGAGACAATAAACACAAGACCAAAGAAACAGGAAAGCATCCAAGCTATTGCAGGGGTAGGGCAGGGTGGGGGGGACCATTCTTTCTGGTAATCTAAAACTACTGAAAATGCAAATTGGCCACCTGCCTCAACTGTTGAAGGCAAAAGGAGATATCAGTGAAGGACACTAAGATTTTAAAGATCTCTAGCACTGTCACTAATGGGATGAGCTAATGATAAGGCAGTCAGACTAGTTTTCTTTATTAAGTGCATTATTGCAGTAATTAAGATTCATAGTGATTACCTGTCACCTTGTTAACGTCTTTCAGATAGACTAATTGTAGCTACGTATATTAAGTGTCAAGCTAAACATTTTTATGTCACAGGTTGCCAATACACAATCCATGTTTTGTTTACACTAATCCATTGTTCTCCTTATCTCTTATCCCCTTTTCTCACTGTGTTGTCTCCCTTAGCTTCTAAACTTCATGGGGCAGGGATCCTGCTTTTTTTGTGATTGCTCTGTAAGGTCAAGGAAACTCTTACTCTCCTAAGTGGTGTGTACGATGATGGCATCACATCAAATACAATAATCATTCTCATCATAACAATAAAAAGTTCAGCTATTCATATACTACTCTCCTACCAGAAGAGAAGCGGAGGCAGGAGTAAGGGGAAAGGAAATTCCAAGCAGGAGGAAGGAGGAGGAGGAGGAGGAGAAGGAAATCCTGAGTGGGGGGGGGGGGGCAGAGGAGGAAATCCAAGGTGAGCGTGGCAGTAGGTGGCAGAAGCAGCCGTGGCAGGGAGACAAGGAATTCCCAAGTGGGGAGGAAGGAGGTGGAGGAGATTCAAGGTGAGCACAGCGGTAAGCCACAGATGTGCGGGGAGGGCTGAGCAAGGGAGGAAGAGGAGCAGGGGGAAATCCCAGGGAAATGTTGGGGAAAGTGTACCCATCCCCAGTGACAATTTATGATGGCATCCATACACACC
This sequence comes from Shinisaurus crocodilurus, assembly GCA_021292165.1. Taxonomy (NCBI): domain Eukaryota; kingdom Metazoa; phylum Chordata; class Lepidosauria; order Squamata; family Shinisauridae; genus Shinisaurus; species Shinisaurus crocodilurus. The sequence continues at coordinate 161,393,799 of CM037879.1, forward strand.
CTTTCAACATGTCAAATGTGCCCGTTAGCCCAAAAAGGTTGCTAACCCCTGCAACAGAAGCCTTCCTAAATAATTCAAATAATAATAATAATAATTCAATTCAGCTAGCTATCAAAACTCCTTTTCCCAAGAAAAAGGGTGGAGGCCCTTTTGCATTTTCCCAAGCAGCTAGAGTCTCAGGGGAAAGTGCAAAATGTGCCCTACCCTGGACACTGTTAGGGGGGGGGGGGGAAGAAGAGGATCTTGCCACGAAGGGGTATAAGTCACACACACCCTTTTCATGAGCGAAGATCACTTGTGCCTTTGGTTTGTCTTGACAGCTTGCCTTTTGACAGCTGTCGAGAAACCAAAGGGGGGAAACCTACTTGGAGCCTCTTTTGGACAATGTCCAGGGTCGGTGCCTGCTGTACCTTGGCAGCAGGTTCCCCCCAGGACACTGCCCCAGCCAGGGCTTCAAATCCCTGCATTTGCGCAACTGCAAACATCCACAGTTGCACAAGTGTGGCTAAAATAAATAACACAAACCTATTTAGGTCCTAAGCCTCATATTTATACACTAAATTTTCATGAGCTTGCAAGTAATAGCTCACTTGAGAAAGGTCTTATTGGATATCATCGCTTAACAATGGACTGTTTAAGCTTCAGGTTATCCATTCTTTGCTCAACATTTCCGAACAATGTTTCCACAATCAAAACTTTTGAATTTAGGTGATATTTGAGTTTCCATTCTTTGATTCCCAAGTGTCTCTGGCAGTGGCCTAAGTGGTACATTTTGAAATGCAGGTACTCATCATGATAGACCCAATAGCCACATCCACGAGGAGGATCCAAGAATTCAGGCAGTTGTGCTGATCCATATCAACAAATCAGTTATATGAATTTTATCTCCAGCAGGAGCCGGACTTTTGTAAAGCCAATGAGAATTAATTGCCCATTCAAGACCATCCCACCACAAAAGAGTTTGCATTACAACAGGGAATAATACATTGTTGTTAGGAAAATTCATTCCCTTCCAACTACTGTGAGAATTGCATCTAAGCTCAGAAGGAACAGGGAATTCTGGAGGGGGGGGGGCAAATGACATCAGCATCCCTGCTAATAAAAAAAAGTGCCAGCACTGCATCTCTGCAAGTGCTGGCTCCATTATACCACTGGTCTCTAGGCCAGATTTATTATGAACTGCTCTGAACTCTGTTTACTCCCCTAAACATTCCCTCTCATCTCCATTTATTTCAGCATCATAAGCAGAAATACTAACCGTATAATCTTTACCAGCTAACCAACCTACCTCTGAATCCATTCTTCTCAAAGCCATTGTCCTCTTTTGCAAGAGGTTGGGAGATGCCCTGAGTTGACAGGAAATGACCTGGTTTACATGAACGTTGGGTTGTCATAACATGTGAACACAGTTGTGTTAACAAACCGTAGCTAAGAACAGTTGAAAAAGACAGAGACAAAAGATTGAATCAAGCTTAAAATGAGAGTAAATCTAACTTGTATTTTCTTAGTATACTCTGCAGGATATAAGGCAACAATCAACTTAAAGAAATGAGGTAAGGATTATCAAGCAGGTTTTTTAGAATGCAAGAATCTTACAAAGTTCAGGAATGCCAGAATAAGAGTGCATTAAGGAAAAGTACAAAGCTTCTCAGCTGACAGTCTCTAATATCTAATATATTTTAGCCCTTCCCAGCTGGTGAAACCCTCCCAAGAAGAAACAACTCAAATGTGAGAAGTTAAGAAGCTAACCTGAAGAATGCATGAAACTATTTTACTACAACAGAAACACTAGTTGAGGAATGGTACAAGTACGTGCTCATCGTGTTTGGAACTACATTACCCACAATGCTTAGCAGGAAGGCTCCATGATATAAAAGACCCCAGAAAAAGGGTGCACTTGACCCAGGCAGCAACTCAGGCAAGCAACTATGGAAGCCACCACAGCAAAGGGTCCAGCAAACTATGATGGAGCCCCCAAGAACAAATGGCCGTATCACATCCAACTCAAGATGGAAATGAGGAAAGTGGCATACAGGGAAACATGCTTGACATAGGAGGCAATGATACCACTCTGACACCACAATAACAGAGCCACCTTAATAGCTATTTTACATGTGAGCTTTCCTCCCAATGCAAATAGCAACTTCAGACAAACAGTTTTCATCAGGACCACAGCAGGGTGGTCCTGATAATTTTCAGCTGCCGCCAAGCAGCTGCTATTTACACATTTTAAATATACAACACAATTAATTCAAGACACATTTAATGTAATGCAGGGGTGGGCAACATGAGGCCTGCAGACCACATATGCCCCCCTCATCCTCTTCGACTGTTGAAATTGCCCTTGCTGCACTGCATGGCAACAAAAAAATATCACCAGCTTACTCCAAAATTCAGTGGCAAACCACTATGAATCCTTGAAAAGGACAAATTTAGTTTGCTTTCAAGCTAAATTTATCCTTTTTAAGGACCCATTGCAGTTTGCCACCAAATTTTGATGGCCAACTGTAGATTCGGGGTGGGTGGGTACCACCACTATATCATGGTGGCAGCAGCAGGAGTGTGACCGTCAGGAGGGTCCAGGCACTGGAAAGTGACCCCCAGGCCCCCCAGAGTTGCCCACCCCAATGTAATGTCTAGTTTACCCCTTAGTTAAGTTGTGTTGACTTGCCTAGAGAAAACAACAGCCCTGTCCTAATCAGAAAGTCTGGTCTCACCATCCTGTTTACCTCAGTAGGCGAGTACATCTCATTCCAGTACATGAGACAAAAAGGCAACATTGCAGCCAAACCAGGAATTACTATCAGTAAGATTCTGATACAGGAGAGCCAACTATTTATGCTTAATCCCTCTGAATGTGAAGAACACAGAATTGTTTGTGTGGGCATAATTCTAGAATCTGGGCCTAATTCTAGAATACCCATGCAGGGATGCTGAACCTCAGGCCCGAAGACCAAATCTGTCCCTCCTGTGATCCCCAGGTGGGCCCACCTCCTTCTCCTGGCCCGCCCCCCCTTTCCCCCAACCACTGATCATCTGGTGGTTTCCTGGCTTTTATGCACTCCCCCTCCCACATTCTAAAAGGCTGAAATGCCTCTTTTAAGGTGTAGTTACTGGCAGTAGAAGCTTTAAGATAAAATATGCCGGGTATTTTGGGCCCGCCCTTTTGTCTTTGGCCCTGCCTACCACTGGAAGGCAAGCCCTCAGAGCTTCTCTGAAGATCATTCCACCGACCAGCTGGAACGTTCTGATCAGGGATGCCTCTGCGGGGTTGGAAAGGAAGACGAGGCTTCTCCAGTGTGGTGTGTGGCCATACCTCATGCAGCTGTGATGGGGGGGCAGAGCTGAGCATTTTTAAGCCTGTTCTGTCCCTTGTTTCGGCCTCTTTTCTTTCAGCTGCACCCTCCCTCCCTATTTCAGTACAGGATTAGCTGGTCACTCAGCCCCTTCTGTGGCTGAGTAGGAATTTTTTCACCAACTGATTGGCATTGTTGGTGTGTCTTTCGCCTACTCTGTACTGAGGTGCAGGAGATGCCTTAGTAAAGTTGAGGGAAGTTAATCTGGTCACATTTGTTTGTTTATTTATTTATTTATTATATTTATATCCCGCCTTTTTTCCCGCAAGGAACCCAAGGCGACTTACATAATCCTCCTCTCCATTTTATCCTCACAATAACCCTGTGAGGTAGGTTAGGTTAGGTGGAGAGTCAGTGATTGGCCCAAAGTCACCCAGTGAACTTCATGGCTGAGTGGGGACTAGAACCCAGATCTCCCGAGTCCCAGTCCAACACTCTCACCACTACGCCACACTGGCTGTTTTGGTAAGGATGTGACAGGTAGAATTAGGAATTGGAGAGCACCTTGAGGCACCTTTACAGTGATTAACTATTCCTGAGACTTGTCACTTAGGGCTGTGCAACCTAGTGGCAGGGTAAGGATGGCTTCTGGAGCTAACCTGGATCATCCACCCAGAGCTATGTGGCACTGGGGGGCAGAGATCCAAGAAAGCTGCCTTCCACATTTGCAGGTGTGGCTTAAGGAAAGAGAGGCCCATTCCTGTCTCGGGGCAGGGTGTATTGCCCTAATCACTCATAGGCTGATGCCTGACCTGAATGGAGTGAGTTAGTCCTCCCACACAATCAGTTTCCCCCTTTCTGCAGATTTTGGTTAATAATTAAATAAATGTGGCCCATTTCCCATCCAATGCAGTTGTCTCTTCTCTTTATTTCTGCTACCACCGCAAATGTAAAATGGCCCTCAGCCTGAAAGAGGTTCGACACTCTGGCTATAATGGGTGCAAATGGTGTAATATTTTTTTTAATTACTCTTGTCGCTCTAGCTCAAGCAGTGGTGCAGTGCGGGCTAAAGACTTTAAACTGTCGCTTGCCTTTCACCACAGAGGATATTGCCATTCAGCCAGGGGGGAGAGGGAAGGCGGATTACGTTCTACTAGAGTGAGTTTGTGAAGTGCTTTGATTTCTTGTGCAGAGCAAAGTGCTATGAAGAGGTGGGGAAGGCGAGGCAAGGTGCTACATTATGATTAAAGTGACTAGCCAAGGTACCATTAAAACCACAGGAGAAACTGACAGGGTGGACATTTTTCTCTTTGTCAATTAGAAGAATCTGCACCTTTTGTGTTCTCAAAGTCATATTCAATCCTAAAATAGCTAGCCTCAGATGTCATGTATATAACACAGCCAACAACCATGAAGATGCCACTAGACTAGCCTACATCAGCTAGGACAGCACAATATATGGGGTCTGGTCATCCTGCATACAGGAAAGAACAATTCAGTTATATTCAGCCTTGAGAGCACAGGGACGTAGGATCACAACACATAAATAATACCAAATATGAGAACCATTACAGAGCTCTGCAAGTCCGCCACTGTTTCCCTCATGACAAGGCTCAGAGCAAGAATAGTCTAATGAGATAAACTTAGCCCAGACAGGGGAGAAAAGATTTAAAGTACTTAATGGCAGCCGCTGAAAGCACCTCAAGTTGCACCATGATCTTGAGAGGCCAGAACAATTTAAACAATTGGAATAACAGGAGAAAGACAGCACTCTGGGACACAAAGAGAATGGCAAAATACTTCGGGCTTTCTTTATTCTAGTGATCTATAGGGGATTAGTGAGGACCTCATATAGCTGAAGGGAAGGAGATGTTAGCCTTTTGATTGGGACACTGGAGAAAGCTATTTTACTTGGAAAACGTAAGAGTATTCACAGGCAGAATAAATCATGTCCATAGTAGCACACTGGAGAAAAACAGAGCTGGGCAGGGGGACAATGACGGCAGAGAGAAGGGCAATTTCTACAAGCAGATCTCACAAATGGAGGAGGGGGATATTAGACTCACAAGAGCCTTGTAGCTGGACCCATCACTGATCTGGGTGTGCCTGTAGCCTTGTTGAAGCTAAGCAGCTATGAAACCAGATCAGTGCCTGGACAGGACATCACTAGGAATGCCCTCCAAGTCACTTTGAGCTTTCTAGAAAGGGACAGTGGGACAGAATTGCAATGAATAAATAATGGATGTTGGAGATCATGTAGCATACTGAGGCAGGGCTAGGCAGCCTGGAGCCCTCCAGATGTTTTGGACTGCAACTCCCATAATCCCTGACCATTGGCCCTGCTGGCTGAGGCTTATGGGAGCTATAGTTCAAAACATATGGAGGGCACCAGGTTGGCTGAACCTGCACTAGGGGCTAGGCAGCTTAATGGGCTAACACACCCAATCGGTGCAACTTAAAAAGGAACAGTTTCAAACATGCCAATTTCTTCATGGACCTCACCCTGGCTGAAGTCAACTGCAGATCTTCTGCTTCCCTCTCTGAAATCTGCCCCTTGCAAGGATCAATCCCCATCCTCTCCCATTAAAAAAAGCATGGTCCCTTCATTCCAACAAGCATCATGCATGTCTTGTATTTACACAAATAAGGCATACAGGCAGGCTTCCATTCATCCCTCCTTGGCTTTCTCCCCTGTGTATTCTGATCCATCCTAATGTGTTTCAGTATCTCAGCTTTGTAATCTATTAGCCCTTGTTCAGAGTCCCTCCAACCTCTGGATGACACAGCTGGGTCTTTTCCTGACAGGTGATTAACCTGCAATCACACTGCAAGAGGAAGAATCTGGCCTTTAGCACAGACTCACATGCAACCAAGAGAACCCTGAGAATCTCAGCTTGATAAAGAAAAGCACATTTCAAAGACATTGATCAGGAAAGATGAAAAAAGATGGGGGGGGGGCTTCTAATAGCCATGGGAAGGAACTTCTTTATCCTTGCCCATCAATATCCCACGGGTGCCATCATCTTTCCCCTCTACCATTCCGTTACTGTGCTGTTCTGCAATTAGTAGATAGCACCTACCTTTAGCCCAGACAGGGCTTGTCTTGGGTAAGTGATACCACCTCTCCTGCTGTAGAACAAAAACCACACTGAAACAACTGATTTGATTGGCCTGACATGAAAAAGAAAAATGCAAATGGTAGCCTCCTTAAGGTAGAATTTGCTCCCAATGGAGCCCTACTAGGCTTGTTCCCAGTGCTTTTCAGAGTAGAGCTGGTGAAAACATGGCTGTTTAGACTAGGGATGAGTGAAAAATTTGCTCCATTGAGAAGTTTGCTCCATCGAGAAATTTGCTCCATCAAGGTTTTTCTTAATGGATTTACCCAATCCGCACCTCCTAGAACTGAAGGTAGAAATGGACAGAATTTGCAGTCAGAAATCTATACATTTCCAGGCATAGAATGTATTCCACAAAAGAAAAAAAATATGTGTTCAATAATGTGTGCACATTTGAAAAATGCACAAAAAACACTGCATACGTTTATAAGATGCATGCAAACATGCTTTAGTCAATGGGAGCAGGCATCCATTAATGCATCCATTTGGGAATACTGCACAAAAATATGTTTTTTAAAAAATCTGCATGGGACTGAAACAGAATGGCTTTGAAGTTGGGCAAAGGAGGAAACAGACTTAACAAATCCACTCATCCCTACTTTAGACTATCTATAATGCACTGCTGAACATACTGCTAGCGACCAGTGGTAATCTTTATTTTTTGAGAACGTAAGAATAGAAGCACTGTGCTGGATCAGACCAAAGGCCTACTTTAGACCAGAATTCTGTTCCCACAATGGCCAACCAGATTCCTATGGGAAATCCACAACCAGGATTTCAATGCAATAGCATCCTCTCGCTCATGTTCCCCAGCAACTGTTATTGAGAAGCATACTGCTTTCAATACTAAAAGTAATAAATAGCCATCGTGATTAGTAGCCATTGATGGCTTTATCCTCCATGAATTTGTCTAATCTCCTTTTAAAGCTGTCCTAGTTGGTGGCCATCACTAGGCCATGTGGTAGCAAACTCCATAGTTTAACTATGTGCTGTGTGAAGAAATGCTTCCATTTACCTATCCTGAATCTCCCACCATTCAGCATCATGGGATGACCCCAGGTTCTAGTATTATGGGAGTGGGGAAAAAACTCTCCCTAGCCACATTCTCCATACCATGCATAATCGTATACACCTCTATCATGTTCCCCCTTACTCACCCTTTTTCTAAGCTAAAAAGCCCTGAACATTGTCCTATTTCCTCATTAGGGGTGATTCTCCTGCCTCTTGATCATTTTGGTTGCACTTTGCTGCACCTTTTCCAACTCAACAGTACCCTTTTTGAGGTGTGGTGACCAGAACTGTACACAATATTCCAAGTGTGGTTGCACCATAGATTTATATAAGGGCATTATGATATTGCCAGTTTATGTTTTGTTTGTTTGTTTGTTTTCAATTCCTTTCTTAATGACCCCCAACTTGGAATTTGCCTTTTTTTTTAACCGCAGCTGCAAGCTGCATCAATGTTCTCATTGAGCTATTAACCGCAACCCCAAGATCCCTTTTCCTGATCAGTAACTGCCAGCTCAGATGCCACCAGCATATACATGGTTAGGATATTGTGCCTCATTGTGCATCAATGTTCACTTGCTTACACTGAACCGCATTTGCCATTTTGATGCCCACTTTCCCAGTTTGGAAAGATCCTTATGGAGCTCTTGGCAATTCCTTTTTGTTCTAACCACCCTCAATCATTTGGTGTTGTCAACAAACTTGGCCACCTCACTGCTCATCCCTAACCCAGATCAGGTAGGGAGGTAGAAACATAGGATGTCATAGTTTTCATAGATCATAGAGTTGGAAGGAGCCTACAAGGCTATCAAGTCCAACCCCCTGCTTAATGCAGGAAACTAGAGGAGGGGTCTCCCATCCAAGTAATAACCAGGCCTGACCCTGCTTAGCTTTCCACACTCAGACAAGCTGAGCCAACCAGTACTTTCTATTCTGACTGGCAGCAGCTCTCTCAGGCTATTCCCATCACAGCTACCTGATCCATTTACCTAGAGGTGCCAGTGTTGAACCTGGCATAGAAAGCACATACTCTGCCACTGACCTATTGTCCCTCCTTGCAGTTGTCCTTATATGATTGGTTTTACGTACGTTCTAAGCTGCCTTGAGATACCTTTGAGCTGCAAGATGGGATATACCAATACTGTAAGCAGCAGTGGCTGGTGGCTCCAATGTCAGTGGGGCGGTGTATCCACTCAGGGTTGTAGTCTGAACTTTTGAGGAGCTATCCATGGTGCTGAACCTATTTCGGGGTTTATGGTTCAGCACCATGGATAGCTCCTTTAAAGTTCAGACTAAACCCCAGAGTGGATTGTCAAGGTTCCACTACTGCCGGGACCCCTTGACCTGCTTTTTGAAGATCTCTGCCTCTTCTCAAAGCCTCTCCTGTTCCAGGAGACCAATCCTTTGCCTGTTACTTTCTTGTTCCCAGTAGCATGAGAATAGACTTCAGGCGTGGTGAATAAGTCACTCCAACAACTCAGGGTAACCAACAACACTTTACTTATTGCATTAGGGTATTTACACAATAGAGCAGTTATAATTCAAAAGCAAGTATGATAAAATTAAACAGACAAATAACGCAAGGTTCTCTAACTTAACTCCTGTCTACCTCTCTCCTCTGCAGTCAGTCTCTCCCTGGCTCTAGCTGACCACACCCCACACACAAAAAAAGCCTTCCCAGGATTGGAAAGTTATAACCATGTGACCTTGAACAGGAGAAATAATACTTAACTTCTATTGGGTGAACTGAAACTCACAAATGCCCCCTTCCATCCTGAAATGTTTGGGCCTTCAGGCTTCAACTAATTTAGGGAAGTGTTTGGGCCTACAGGCTTCAACTAACCTAAGCCTGTGTAGGCCTCAATCCTTCACATGGATACACCGCCCCACTGACATTGGAGCCACCAGCCTCCTCTAGATATAAGACTTGAATTAAATTTACTCTAGCTAAAATGTACCTGCAAACAGTGTCATCCTGTCCTCAACTTAAACCAGGTGGACTATAATACCTATTAAGTCCTGTTGCAGGATAGTGTGAATCCTAAAGATGCTTTGGCATCACAGGACCATAGGCTTGCCCTGCCTGTTTGATTTTCCCGCATGCAGAAGCTTGGCTATTCGTTCCCATTTTCTTTATCCCAGCCATCTTTATACTTAATAATATCATGTAACATGGCCAGTACACTCTAGTAACAAGATACCTGCTATAAATCTCTTAACAATAATGCCAACTTTTCCTTATTCAGTTCAAAGTATCAAGGGTACACTTTTCCTTGTTTTTAAAAAAAGAAGTTTTATGAGTCCAACATTCATAAATTCAACCTTCCAAAATTCTGGTAGTCGTGATATACCGTAAAAGGTGCCTGACATTACAGTCCTATGAAGGTTTACTCAGAAGTAAGTCCCACTTTATTCCATAGGGCTTACTCCCAGGAAAAGGTCCACAGGATTGCAGCCTATGAGTCACCTTGACAGAAGTCTGTACACTTGCCTTATACTTAACATCTTCATGGAAATGTTTATTTGAACTCAGCTGTGTCCAGGTGGTCAATTACCCTTATTTCTTCAATGTGAAATGTGTACGCCCAACACTTCCATGTTGCTAGCAATTACCGTAGGACCCGTTTTAGCCATAGGCAAAACAGGTTTTTGGCCCAGAGCGGCAGATTGCAGACTTTGGTTTTTTCTATTGCAGTCAAGGACAATCTTCTTCTTTTCTTTTTCTTCTTTTGGATGGTATGGTGGCATTTATGAGATGAGCATATTTTCATAGTTCTATATTTATCACAATGATGTCTGGTTTCAGGTGTTGGGGGTTTTTTTTACATTCCAATTTTTCTTTGCTACCCAGTATAGCCAATTTCTCCTTTTTCTTCATCCTTATAAAGGAGTCTCTGCAGGCTAAAATTCTAATTTGCCTGCATTACAAATGATGTTTTCTTGTGTAGGTAACTTGTGTATGTTAGAGGATAATTCTGCTACTTAACACCATTACCTCCCAATAACCTGTGCAAACTCTCATCGTCTTCTCTCAATTTCTGCTCAGTTTTTGTGACCTTTCCTTGTGAGCACTCAAAAAAAAAAAATCTGGAATAATTTCAAGTGCTCACAAGAAGCAAGTGAGTTAAGTAACCCTTCTTCCTCCATTCATCCATGAACCCTTAGACACAACAGCACTATCCCTTCCCTTCTCCCTAACTTACATGGCGATGCGGCACAGGCAGCGATGACAGCAGAAAGGTATCTCTCTCACTTGCACTCTCCCCCTCCAGAGGTCTGGGCACCTCCTTCTCATTCAATCCCTCCCTCAACCAGTGCCTAGAATGCATTAGCAACCTGGGGGGCTTACATAGTTCTTCAGGGCTACCAATTCAATAGTATGGTCACAGGAGCCCTAGAGAATGATGTTTCCCAGGTCTTTTGGTCCCTGGGATACTTTTTTTTTCCGTGTGCCCTAGTGGAGCAAGGGATGGGCCTTCCTGCTGTCACAGTGGCTACTAACCCTGCCCCCTAACCAAATAAATTTGGGAGAAAGGAAGAGAAGAGGTGATAGGGAAGGGAAGGAGGCGCAAATGCAGGGCCACCTGAAGATATTTTGCTGCCTGGGGCAAAGGACAAGATGGTACACACACCCCAGCTCCATTTCATGTACAGAAGCCAACCAGACTGGCAGTTGAATTTTACTTTAGTACTGGCAATGGGATAGCATCCTCCACCACACCTGATGGCAGGCAGGCTTGTTTAGGGGGTGTAGGAGAGGCCGTGTGGCACACCTAGCTCTGGCTTCCAAGAGAGGGGAATGCCCGAAGGAGCAGGCTCAAGACTTGGGGAGCTGCCCCTGCTGCCCCTGCCAGCATCTGCCACCTTCGGGAGTTACTCGCTCTGCCTAATGGTAGGGCTGGCCCTGCGCAAATTCAAAGGGTCTAGGCTTGCCTCAGCTTGGGGTTAGGTTTCTGAAGGTGGAAGTCCATATTCCAAGCTGCTGTAACTTGGACTTCTCAACCCCATCACTTTCCTTCATATATCCTTGAGATCATTATCATACATATTGCATGACAATGAACCTGACTTGATGAGGCAATCTTTCCAAATATGGTTTCTTCTTCATCAGTTCCCTCTGTTAGACTGCAATCCAGTGCACACTTACCTAGGTGAAAACCCCATTGAACTCACTAGGATCTACTTCTGAGAAGCCATGCATAGGATTACCCTGTTAGTCATTCTCACAACATACACTGTAAGATAGGTCACTACTGCACCCAAACAAAGCAGAGAACATCTTCCTCAAGGACACCCCGTAGTGGAGGGAACATATGAAATCTAGATCCCTCAGGACTAGGGTGACCAGATACAAAAGAGGACAAGACTCTTGCACCTTTAATCATTGGGGCTTTCAAATGACACTACATTTAAGCCATGAGAAGCTGCAGTGCCCATGGGTGCCATCATGAATATTCAACACACACACACACGGCCATGGCTTGTTGTGTCATGCAAACCCGGGCCTGCGGGCATTATGCAAGGGTTAAACAACAGGCCATGAGTTATGCAAAGGTTATATAACCCCTGCTGGCTGGGTTCACAGGAGGACACAACAACCCACAGTTGGAGGTTGAATATTCAGGATGGTGCTGCAGGTCATTGTGACTTAAATAAGCCACAATGAGCCATGGCATGGCATGTGAACCCAGCCACTGTGTAGAAGAGGTAATTTTAGCAGGCATGTCTTCTACCCAATGGGTGGGTTTGCACGATGACAAAGGGAAAATAAGCTACCATGGCTTATTTTCTCTCCATCATCATGCAAACCCGACCAATGGTTAAAAGTACAGGAGCCCTGTTGTGTGTTGCATCTGGCTCTTCTACTCAGGTCCAACTGCAACTAAAAGTGCTGAAGCCCTGCCCTGTCATCTTTTGCACCTGGCCACCCTACTGAGTTCCAAGCTCAATTAATCTGTCCTCTGGACACATTGCTCATAAAGAAATTGAAAAACAAAACAAACACCACTGTTTCCTGAGAAAACAGCTCTGATGAATACGCTCTTTGTGGAATTGTTAGAATGGGAAGCCATCAAAACCCAAGGAGCTCTGTTTTGAGCCCTTATTTGAAGAATGTTGATGTTGCTACATGTAAAGAAAAAAGCATTCATTTGGGTATAACCACCTTGGATTCAGTAGATTCACACTTGCCCAATCCTATGTAGAAAGGCTGAAGGAGTTTGGTATGTTTAGCCTGGAGAAGAGAAGATTAAGAGGCAATTTGATAACCATCTTCAACTATTTGAAGGCCTCTCACATAGATAATAGAATAAATTAGTTTTCTTTTGCTACAGAGGGAAGGACCCCTGAACCAGTGGCTCCAAATCACAAGAAAAAGAATTTTGACTAAATATTAGGAAGAATGTCCTGATGGGAACAGCTGTTTGACAGTAGAACAGACTGCCACAGAAGGTGCTGTATTCCTCTTCACTAGAAGTTTTGAAGCAAAGGTTGGATGGCCACCTATCAGGGTTGCTGTATCAGCATGGGTTTGGACTAGATTACCTTTCAGGTCTCTTCTAACTGTATGATTCTATGACATCCTAAGGATATACAGTAATACCTTGGATTGCAAGCATAATTCGTTCCGGAACCGTGCTTGTAATCCAAAACACTCTTATATCAAAGCGAGTCTCTGGCGGGCGTGAGCGGGGCCAATTTCGGCCCGTTACACCCGCTCGAGGCGAGCGGTTACACATCCCTATGACTTGCCTTGCAAGACCTTGCTCATTTATCAAGTCCAAATTTTTTTAAAAAATTTGCTTGTCTTGCAAAACGCTCTCAGACCAAGTTACTTGCAATCTAAGGTATTGCTGTAATTGTATGCTATTATTATGGAATAGCTATTAATATGAATAGGATGTCAGCAGTTCAATCACACCATGTATTGTCAGGAAGTTTTTATTGGAGACTATACGTCTTGACTCAGCTTAAGCCACCTTCATTGCCACTTTCTTTTTTTTTCTTTTTTTAAATTTTATTTAGTTATTATAAACTACATACAACCCTATAAAACAAAAACACACAACTACAGTAAATCATAAGGTGCACCCCCCACCCGCCTAGGGACCAACTAATGTACTTCCATCCCCTTAATCAATTGAATTCCATATTCCAAAAATATAACATGTCCTGACAAGGCATACTCCCCTTTCCCCTTTATTAATACATAGTCTAATAATTGATTCCATATATCCATAAAATTATTCTTCTTTAACTGTCCTTTTTTGCATTTAATACTACAAGTTAGTTTATCATTTAGGGCTATATCCCAAACTTCCTTATACCAATCAGTTATTAGAAAAACATGTTGTACTTTCCATTTCCTTGCTATCGTTAACCTGGCCGCTGTTAACAAGTTTACAATTAGTTCCTTCGTATTTTGAGCACAAGTGACTATCGGTTATTGATAACAATGCAAGTTTAGGACAGACCTCTAAATTAATACCAATAATTTCCGATATTTCTGTAGAATCTTCTCGCCAAAATTCCAGTACATTTTTACAACTCCACCACATATGGGCATATGTACCTATTTCCTGACATCCTCTCCAACAGAGTGCGGAGCAATTGTTATCTATTATATTTAATCTTACTGGAGTTAGGTACCATCTCCATATTAATTTATAGAAATTCTCCTTCATCCTAGTTGACATAATTTTCACAATCCGTCTATCCCATATATTGTTCCAGCCCACTTTCGAAGTCACCTCTTCGAATTCATTATCCCATACTGTCTTTAGATGGTCATCTTGTTCATTGCCACTTTCTATCATTTCTTCTGCTACAAATCATAAGCTAGAGCAAACAAATGAACCCTTTGGTCCAAATCTAGTCCCTGAGTCCTAACACCTGTCCACATGTGGAGTCAATCAAGGAGCATGGAGACAGTATAATCTCTGGCAATAGGATCTGTCAGAAAGTCAGAGAGATGTAAGATGGTGCAGCAGCCCTTCACCCACAACATCATTATCAAAAGTAGCCCTCCATGAAATCTAGCTGCTGACTATGTGCACAAGCTCTTCAAGATGGTTCTCTCTCATGTGTTACACAGAAGGATGGGAGAATCCCACCAGGTGTGGATCCTTCAGAACAGCATGGGAGGTGGCCCTGGGTGCTGGAAGAGGAATGGGGAATTGGTGAAACTCACCACCACCTCCTTCATTCAGCAGAATCCTGACTCCACTGGATTCCAATTTTCTCCATGAATGGAAGGAGCCCTTCCATTCATGGAGGGGCGAGTCTGGATCCAAACTTAGGTGTGTCTGTTTTTATTTACTCCCACACTTTCAACTTCCAAAAGTTACCAGGGCAGCTAACAATACAAAGCATAAAAACATAAAATGCCATCTCAATAAAATAAATCTACAAAAATTAAAAGAACAGCAATGTCTCTCCAAGAGCTCCAAAGTAAAGAAAATCCAGAATTTCTAACATTTCTTAAAATGCCTGGGAAAATTAAAAATAAAAATCTTCACCTGGCACCTAAAGGATACGAGCCTATGTGCCAGGGTACATAGATCGAGTAAAATATTTTAATTGTTTGGCAATTCTAATCAAAATGGGTAAAAATAACTCTGATCACAAGCAGTGAGGCTACTTCTGCCCAACTTCTCCTCACCTTCATTTTTATTGTCAAAGGTATTTGGAAAGCTTTTATAAATTTTCCAGACACAGTGCCCTGTATAGACACCTGCTCCTCGCACTCTCTTTCTCTCTCTGACATATTGCACATGCTGTGCGCTAGATCATAAATATGCATTTACATGACGGAGATGCTGATAACAGATATGAAGTAAATAGAAAATCTCACATTCAACAAGAGAAGGCTTCATTCTTTTTTCTTTTTTTTCTTCCATCAGCCTATATGTCTTGCTCTCAAATTCATTTCTTTCCACTGGATACAATCTAATGCAGCACGAGAGCAGCCCAGCTGCCTCTGTTGCGGTACCTGTTGAAATATACATGGCCACCACCTGGGGTGAGGATAAAACCTCAAAATGGAGAATAAATAACTTATTGTAAAGAACCAGCTATCCAATTGTTATTCACAGTAATAGAAAAAGAACTCCTGCTTTATAATTTAGGGACTCCATCAGGTTCACATCTTTACAATGCACTGAAGTCATATATCAGGTACAAGGGAGAATAAGCATTTACTTTTCCATTAGAAAAGAAAGGAGAAAGACAAGGCGGTTCAATATATAAATGCTAGCTCTGCCAGGGTGGCAGCTGGGCAAGTCCTATAGGGCTGAAAAAGCTACGATTGGTATTGCACAAATGAATAGAGATTTAATTTAATGGGATCATGAGAAGAATATATGAAAATCAGCTGAATGGAAGGAAGTGTTAGTGTTCTTAAACAGAGGGGGAGGGGGCAGGGATGAAGCTAGTAAAATAATTTACTAAAGCCTGAGGTCAAACAGGCACAAGACATCAACATGAGAACAGATTTGTGCTTCTGGCCCCAAGCCAGCCGGAGAATGAATTCTTAATGGAGGTGATGTCTTCTTCTTATTCCATGCAAGGTAGGATACTGGGCTACATTAATAATCGGCAGTGCCTTAACAGCAAATCCATGGACCTGTGAGGTAGCTAGTGCTGAATTGAGCACCTCACCCTCTTGGCAAGAACAAAAATCAAATGCCACAATATCACAGCAAGTGGAAACAGGGAGGTGGGGGACAAAAAGTCGGCAACAACTACACCAAAAAATAAAAAAATATAAAAAAATACACAGGAAAGAGATTTGAAGATACCTGCAGTAAGCTGACATTTGAACATTGTGTTTCATTTTTTTTAGAACAGATGGCTATTATGTGAAAGGCATGAAATATGACATTTTCCACTACCTAGCAGTGGGATTCTTGTTATATCTGTTACTTCTCTCCATGTGAGAGTCAGAAAAAGAGAGAGAGAGAGAGAATTTATTCCCTGAACCTTTGCATTGCCAAAAGCAATCTCACTGCCTGAGACCTAACCTACTTCTGAGATTCTCCTACTCTCCTGTTGAGACTGAACTGGAATTTTCAAAGCTGCTGAAGGCTGTGCCCGTAGCACCTTCCACAGTTTCACCTACAACATGGCAAGGAGCTGAAGGAAAGTTCCCCAAGGAACCTGGATCCTTGGGAGGGGGGGAGAGAAAACAGGGATAGTGTGGCATGGAAAGCCAGACACAACTTTGCTTTGGACCTCACATAGATGGCAACACAGCAACTGCAGAGTGGATCCCATCATTCTGTTATTAATCAGCACACAAAGAACATTATTATTTAATCCATTTCTCCACCACTTGACAAAAGGCATCTAAATGATATCTAAAAAGGCATCTTGAAGTGGTTTACAACATAAATATATAAAATACAAAACGTATTAGATTTGCAACCCTACAAACACAGCCTAAAATTCCACATCATGTTCTCATTCATTTTAACGGTAATTATCAGACATTAAAATTCAGAGGCAATTTACCTCTGAATACTGACTAAATGCTGGGAACAAGCAATAGGGAAGACTATAACCTTCATAGTCTGTTTATGAGCTCCCAGAGACATTTGGCTGGCCACTCTTGGAAACAGCATACTCAGAATAACAGTGCAATCCTATGCATTCAGGGTGAGGAAAGTGTGGTGTTGATGTTGTTGGGCTACAACCCCCATTGGCCATGGAGGTTGGGGCTGATGAGTTCAAGTCCAACAACATCTAGAAGACCACAACATCCCCAGGCCGTCTATACCTGTCTACTCTTGACTTTCTTGGACAGCTCGCAACTCCTAAGGTTTTCTTGAGCCTTACCTCTCTAAAATATTCAGAATTCTTTACAAATGAAGATTTTCTTAAGCATTATATACCTGTAGACCAGGGGTCCTCAAACTTTTTAAACAGGGGGCCAGTTCATTGTCCCTCAGACTGTTGGGGGGCCGGACTATAGTTTGAAAAAAATATGAACGAATGGATCAAGTAAAAAAAAAAGGACCCGGGTCCTTTTTTTTTTTACCTGGTTAAATGGAAAGTTATTATAAATTAATATTAAATTAATTATAAATTAATTTGCTGTCTAAAATTGAAATACATTAAATTTTAAAAAGGGATAGAAAGGCTTGATTTGCACACTGCACATATCTTATTTGTAGTGCAAAAAAAACAGGAAAAAACAATACAATATTTAAAGAAGGAGGCACAGCTGAGCCGGTGGTGGGGCGCAAGCTGCCCGGAGCCTGGCAGGGCAGGCGGCAGCGCCGTGGCCAGCATCTCCTCTGGTGGAGCCGGAAACATCTCCTTCTCCGAAAACTCTGGCTCGCGTACCTCTCTAGACTGGCTACTGACTTTCCCAAATTTGAGCTGCTGCCGCCACCACCACAACTTGGGGCACTGGAGAGCAACCACGAACGGGAAACTTGGTGCCGAGCCATCCTCATTGAGGCACTCACGTGGGCTCATGTTGATGTCATGCCCCCTCCCCATTCTCCTCCCTCTTCCCCGAGCGGGAGCATCAGGCTGAGGCGCTACTCCTGTAGCGAAGCAGCAGCAACTTTTGCCTGAGGCAATTCCGTTCTCCACCGTGCGGGAAGAGTGCCTCTAGATCGGCCAGCCGGGCCAGATGAAAAGACATGCCAGGACGGATGTGTCTCGCGGGCCATAGTTTGAGGACCCCTGCTGTAGACAGTTGGGTTTCCTTACCGTGGAATCCTATGCATGCCTACTTAGATGTAAGCCTTACTGAATGTAGTGGGGCTTAACCCTGGGTAAGTGGGTATAGGTTTGCAGTCTTAACTGAGAAAATTCATCAGTCAATGCAGATTTTAACTGGCTTTGATTTAGGGTCATCTAAGAGCATTTAAGACCAATTGCATGTTGTAAGCAATTTATGCACATCTCTCAGTTACAGCAGCAAATTTCAGCAAATTTAATTAGTGAAGATAAACTACTGACTTCATTATATCTTCTAAAAATATCATCAGTTCAGAGATTGTAATATTCGTAATCTAGACTCATTCCAGTTTTGGTTTCGACCTGGTTACGGGACTGAATCAGCCTTGGTCACCCTGATGGATGACCTTATCAACAGAGGGACAGTGGGAGTGAGACCCTGTTAATACTGCTTGATCTCTCATCAGCTTTCGATACCATCATCAGCCATGGTATTCTGGATCGACTCCATGGGCTGGGCATTGGAGGCACTGTGTTACAGTGGTTCTGGTCTTACCTGCGGGGTCAATTTCAGAAAGCAACATTGGATGACTATTCCTTGGTCCCTTGGTAACTGAACGATGGGGTTCTGCAGGGTACCATCTTGTCCCCATTATCATAGAATCAAAGAGTAGAGTTGGGAGGGTCCTATAAGGCCATCAAGTCCAACCCCCTGCTCAATGCAGGAGGTTGTTTAACATCTATATGAAGCTGCTGGGAGTGGTCATAGGGGATTTGGAGCCAAGTGCCATCAGTAGGCTGATGACACACAGTTCTATCTGATGACACACAGATATTAACTCCCCCCCCCCGCCGCCGCCGCCTTTTCAGAGCAGTAACTGCAGGTGCACAAATTTCCCCTCCATTTACTTCCCGGCCCTTAAATTGGCACACATTTCCCCTTCAGTTACTTCCCAGCTATTAAATTTGAGTATATTTCTGCAGTTTTTATAAAACTGTCAGGTAACCGCAGCAGTAAGTGCTCCAAAAAGGAGCTGCATAAAGTGGGGGGGGGGGGTTAATGTCTCTCCTTTCTTGAGTAGCTGCAGACTCAGGGAAGTGTTGAAAAGGTGGAGGACATTGAGAGCTCTCAGTTCAACACTTAAAAGTGACAGGATCATATTGCCAAGGAGGAGATATTGTCCCCCCACTTTTTGGTGCACCTACTTTTGCCACTTTTTTTGCCCTTTACTGGTGCTTTTCCATTGACAGCTAGGCAACTGTGCGCAAATTAGCCCGTATACCGTTTCACCTTGTCAATCTGTTACCTAGGGCTCCTCACTGCTCCCTTTGACAGTTGAAACAGACAAGGAACTTGACCAAGCAAGACTACACATATTGGATAGCTGTAAGTGCACACTTGTGCACTTGCAAAGGACCAGATTTTTTTTTTAAATTGCACAATTTTCAGGGGATGAAAAAATTAAAAATAAAAATATTGCTCCAATTATGCTTTTTTGAGATACACACACACACACACACACACACACACACACAAAAGCCAAGGAACAAGTCATGGTCCTTCCAAAGTGCCATTTTGGCATTGGTGGAAGGGCAGTCACCAGCAAGACCATGAAAGCGACAAGCAGGAGGGTTTGCCATTCTTGTCCAGTGGCTTCATAGCTGTTCCTGACAACCCATGATGAAGTCGCCCTGCAGGTTCGGATGATACAACAACCCATCATGGGCAAGAACAACCCTAAAACAAGCCATCATGGGCAAGAACAACCCTAAAACAAGCCATAGGTCCACAGGGTGGCTTGTTCATGAAAAATAATCCACCCTGCAGAAACTGCACTGGGTTCGGAGGACATGAGAACTCACCATGGCTGGCTACCCATGGTGGGTTGTCGTGTCAGGCGAACCACATCTATATGTGGATACCATCTGCAGAGCTGAATGCCTGTTTCTGTTATCATAATGGCACTTTCCTAGCTTCCATGATCATGGATATGGCTTCAGGATGCTGGTTGTGACTTTACTGTCCCTTTTCACCTGGTGGTAACTAGGGAGACACTGTAGCCAGTGTGGCATAGTGGTTACAGTGTCGGACTGGGACTCGGGAGATCCGGGTCCTAGTCCCCACTCGGCCATAAAACTCACTGGGTGACTTTGGGCCAGTCACTGACTCTCAGCCTAACCTACCTCACAGGGTTGTTGTGAGGATAAAGTGGAGAGGAGGAGGAGGAGGATTATGTAAGCCGCCTTGGGTTCCTTTCAGGAAAAAAGGTGGGGTATAAATATAATAAATAACATGTAGCTTGGGCCTTAGTGTCGGTACTAACTCAATGGGAAGATTTTTTTAAAATGCAAACATCATGTGACATTTAGAAACCACTGCTGTCCATTCCTTTGAGAAGCAACGGCTGGAGAAAGACATGCTAATTGCCTTAATTAACCATCTTAATTTGGCCAGGGAGACACTGCAGTTCCAAAAGAATTCCAAAACGCATTTTGAGCTGGGTAAGAATGCAATGCGACACATCTAGGGTCATACTGATAACAGGCTGCTGTTCTTAAGGTGGGGCATATATTTCTACACATATATGCTGAACAAATGTGAACCTGCAAACATTTACATAAAGACTTTTAAAAATGCTCTTTCCTTGGGTGACTATGGAGGCGGGTAGCGCCAGTGATGTAGTGGAGGAGCCAGGTCTTGCAGATCTCTGCCTCTTCTCAAAGCCTCTCCCGTTCCAGGAGATCAAATCCTTTGCCTGTTTCCAGTAGCATGGGAATAGGCTTTAGACGTGGTGAATAAGTCACTCCAATAACTCAGCGTACACAACAACACTTTACTTATTATATTAGGGTATTTACATAATAGAGCAGTTATATTCAAAAGCAAGTATGATAAAATTAAACAGACAAATAACACAAGGTTCTCTAGCTTAACTTCAGACTACCTCTCTCCTCTGCAGTCAGTCTCTCTCTCCTCCTAGCTGACCACACCCCACACATATATAGCCTTCCCAGGATTGGAAGGTTATAACCATGTGACCTTGAACAGGATAAATAATTCTTAACTTCTATTGGGTGAACTAAAACTCACAAATGCCCCCTCCCATCCTGAAATGTTTGGGCCTTCAGGCTTCAACTAATTTAGGGAAGTGTTTGGGCCTACAGGCTTCAACAAACTTAAGCCTGTGTAGGCCTCAATCCTTCACACAGGGATGCTGACTTCATCTGCTGCCACCTCTCTCAGAATTCCCTGCTCCCTCTGCACTTAACTGCAATCCTCACATTGGCTGTAAAGAAATGAATTTTCCCAGCAACAATATATTGTTTCCTGTTGTAGTGCAAAGTATTTTGGGGTGGCTTGGTCATGAATGGGCAATTAAGACTCATTGGATTTACAAAAGGCCTGGTCCTGGCAGAGATGAAAACTACTAGAATGGGTTTGTTGATATGGATCAACACAGTTTTGGACTGTCCTGGGGGGCATGGCTATGGGGACTGCCCTGCTGAGAGCCTGCACTTCAAAATCCACCACTACACCACTGGGTAATGCAGCGCAGTTTGCAGTCTCTTAGTTGCAGTCCACCTCTGAAATCAGAAGTAACAAGGTGGGGACCCTGAAGCAATGGAGTCAGGCAGGCCATAATAACGGACAGTGTTGGGAAAGGCTTAAACTGAGCACCGATTCATTCCTTGAACATGAGAAATAATAAAAAGGAGGGCCTCTGAGCAAATGTGGTATGGATTTTATTTATTTATTTATTTATTTATATTTATGCCCCACTTTTTTTCCTGCAAGGAACCCAAGGCAGCTTACATAAACCTCCTCCTCCTCTCCATTTTATCCTCACAACAACCCTGTGAGGAAGGTTAGGCTGAGAGTCAGTGACTGGCCCAAAGTCACCCAGTGAGTTTCATGGCTGAGCGGGGACTAGAACCCGGATCTCCCGAGTCCCAGTCCAACACTCTCACCACTACGCCACACTGGTGTAGTAGATTCACTACTAAATCTAGGGTGTGGTGTGATGTATGCAAGGCATCCAGTCGTAGTATCTATCTATTTGGAACATAACTGCTGGGCCCAGGGAATCTACACATGGGAGACAAGTAGAAGGAATAGGGGAGAAAAGAAGAGAAAGGAGCAGCCCTCAGGAATGAAGCCAAGCACTGGTAAGGGAGCTGCCACCCAGTCTCCTGCCCTGACTAGGGATGGCCAGAACAATCAAGCCTGATCTTGTCAAGGCTCTAGTTTATCCACTGCCAAGCTCATTCCGTCCTGGTTTCTGTATGGGGTTTTTCCGCACACAGAAAATTGTATGTATTTGTGTGCATATTTTTCAAATGTACACATTTTTGTACACATGCCCACATTGACTAAAGGAGGAGAGGACATCAGCAGTATCCATTCCACAGGCGCAACGAGGAAATTGGATCCAACCCTAAATCAGGTAGGAGTTTGTCTGTGTGTTTCGTGTGCTGCTATCACAACTTCCAGCAGGACTTAAGCTCAACTCCACCACCTCTGTCTCCAATGGGAGATGACAGTAGTGGGAAATAGGTCTCACAAGTAATTACCTGCTTAGTAAGAGGGGGGGGGTGCAGACTGGGTGCTCCCAAACTCAGTTCCACCGCCCTCTCCTTCCCTCCCTCTTCCTAATCAGCATAATTAGAGGCTTCTCATGCACATGCACCTTATGTGCAAATGAACACTTTTCTTGTAATTAAAATTCCAGCTTCTGACCTTTGGTCGTTCTTTTAAACTGGGATTTGATATGATTATTGTTGTGTCAATGCTCACAGCCTGCCTCTCACAGAGACCTCAGTGAAGTCAATCTCTGGCCCTGGTACCCAGTTAATTGTGCCTAAAGGGAACCTGGCAGGGCTGAGAAACCAATAATTCAGATTTAATAGTGAGAAATAAAAAGGTCAGCTTGTATAAAATACAAGCATTCATTTTGTTTAGAATTGTGGCTTGAACATTTCTAGCCAAAACTGCATGGGAAAAGCTTTAAATATATCTCAATGGTAGCCCAAATATACAATAGGGCCCAAACTGGCCTGCTGCATTCTGCTAACTGGGCTTTGTCAAAAGCTGGATTTGCTGACAGAGAATTGGGAAAGTCTCTTTCCAAAGGCTGCCTAAGAAAGCCAGACAACATACCAAAAAAATTAAGGTTGGATGGATCCGGACTTAGTCATGCTTATAGTAGACCTACTGAAATCAATGGGACTTGAGACTACCTTAAGTCCCATTGATTTCAATGGACCTACTCTAAGCATGACAAACTCTAGATCCAACCCATTAATTTCTCTGAGTTGGTAATACTTTCATAGTAGTAGATCTATACTGGATCTGTCTGTCAAGTCAAGATCAAATGCTTATGTGGTCCCCCTAGGTGCCCTCTACCTTACCTGGGGCTTTGTAGAGATGAATTAAAGAGTTGAAGCTCAATTCAAGGGATTTTATATCCCAGCAGTCTGATGGGTAGTTCTTCCCACACACATTTTTCTTCACACAGTACAGTATCTAATGAAACCAGAAGCGTACATATTATTGAATAGTACATAAAGTGGAGTTTTTTATCCAATCTTTTTTCCCCTTTTGACAGATAGCATAGTTCTACTTTCTCTCATTTATGAACATTTTTCTCGAATGAACTATGAATAATTAAAATCTAACTCCATTTGGCCTTTTATTTTCCTTAATTGAAGAAATTAAAGATGTATGTGCTAAGGATGTATGCACTAAGACTTCAAGGACAGCGTACAAAAATATATACATTATTTTATTCAGACAGCATGCTTTAACAGTGAGGTGCATTTAAAACAAAATTCCTTATCCAGTGTGGCAAATTAACCAAATAAAAGCAATTTTGTCTGACTTGATATGCCAGAACATAAGAATTCAAGATAGGGCATACCAACAGCTACATCAATACAATCTTTCAAAGCATAATTGTCTGGACAACCTATACATTTTTTACATATGTGGGACTCCAATCTGCACAGAGCTCTCTCATGTACAACAGCTTCCTCTTTCTTAATGGAGGGGGCACCTCTCCATGCAAAAAGAGATGAAGGCAAGGAGTTGCTACATCCATTGAAATAAATGAGCATAAAAGCTCCATGTGTGCTTTAGAGCAGGAGTGCACAACCTGTGGCCAGGGGCCGCATGCAGCCCTCCAAAGCCTTAACTGCAGATACCCCAAGCCCAGCTCACCACCATTGCCAATTTACCATTAATTGTACCATTACTACAAGTTATGCAGATCGCTCTTTCCAGTGAGGAAAGAGTAATCTGTATGAGGATCCCTGGGGGTGGGAGCAGAAAGCCTTCTGTACTGGGATCTCTGGGGGAGGCTGGACTCTGGAGAGAAGGCTCTCACTTCACTTCCACCCCTGCTGATCCTCATACAAATTACTCTTTCTCTACTGCTGCTAGCAGTGAGGGAAGAGTGACCTGTTTCAGGATCTCTAGCATGTGTGTGCATCTGTGCCTGTGTGTGCATGCCCCTCACCCCTGAGCCAGCATCGTATGTAGCCCTCAGGGCTGAAAAGATTGTGTACTCCTGCTTTAGAGTATGCATGGGCTTTGGACTTGGGCAAATGTAATTTCAATACTACAGCAATAATATACATGTTAAGGTCCAGAGCATTAGCATGCCTCTCCCACATGCCCCAACCTTGCTTTGCTTTCCCCCTTATTTTAATACTCCCCAAAAATTGTTGGGGCAAATTAAGAGATATAAAAATACCTATGAACACTCAAGTTTAGATTCAGCATGGAAGTTGGACCTAGCTCCTGCAAGGTCAACACTGCTTCACACATTACAGAACTTCAGTATGGTGTGTACTTCCAAGGACAAATGAATGTGAAACTCACATGATCAGGTGACATTCAATGTCACACAAGCAGACTTCCCCTTCCTCTCCTCCTCTGCTCCTCCATGTCCCCTCCAAGTCTGGTCCAGAGAGTCCCCCAACTCTCTGGAACAGATTTGAGGAGCTCAGGTGGGAGAAGAAATTTGTTCAGCCAGTGCTGTCCATTCCATTGGCAGACGAACACAGTTGGATACAACCCATGTCATCTTACATGTAAAGATGTAATTGTGTGCTGGAAACCTGTGATTGGCCATGGCTTTCCAGAATATTTACACCATGAAAATGAGCAGCAAATCCACTTCAAACGTAAGATAGCCACACATTATAATCAACCTATCTAAGGAACTGCCTGTCTCATTATGAACCTGCCCACTAAGAGTGAGATCTGAAGACGAACTTTCAGATAATGGCTCTTGAGGATGCCATTATCTGAAAAAGCCCATTGGTTGGGAACATGTGTGGCTCCCAAACTGTGGAATACACTGCCTCAAGAACTATGATTGGCTCCCATTCTCCTGGTTTTTAGAAAAGTGTGAAGACACATGTAGCTGTTTTAATGTTTTACTGTTTTTAATGTTCTTTTTTTATTATTATTGTGTTAAGATTTTATTATTTTAAATTGTTGTACATCCCCTTGATGGCTTTTTATCAAACAAGATGGCATATAAATATTAATATATAGTAATAAATACAGATGTTGCATTGTGTTAATTCCTATTCAAAAGTGACAAACAAGTAGGAATTGTGTTAAGATGTGATGCTTATTGGGTGATATATTTTACCTGTTCCGATTACGCTCTCATTGATCACAGTCATTCCAAATAGACTAAGGTGATACATCGCTTGTAGCCACTACATTTACTTTGACAGCTTTTCCAATATTGGTTGCAAAGCTCCTAGGGAAATATGAATTTGATTTCTGTTGTTAGCCATCACTGCTGTATATAACTGAACAGTATATACTAAAACATTTCTACAGCAGAACTACCTAGGACTTTGTTGTAAAAAATGCACTGAAGTTGCTAAGTGATGGCAATGTACTTGTCTGTTATGTGTCATTTCACAAAGTCAAGTGCTTAAAAGCAAGAAAACCAATGGCTGAAAACATCATAAATCTTGCAGGACTTACCGTACATGATGTACAAAGGCACATTATTTTTTGCCAAATATAATGGATTTTACATGCCTCATGCCACAAATCTTACAATCTTTCTTAAACTCCACCTTCAGAATCTCACCCTCTATTTGTTTGTGTTTTAACAATTATAACATGAATCATTACAACATTGTAAAATTATGGACCTTTATTCCCTCTGCCACAACTGTTACTAATGCTTATGCCAGGTGCACATAGAAATAAAATGCTGAAATCCCCCCCCCCCCGAAAATGCATATGAGGTTTGCACCAAGCAAACCATCTGAGTCTACCTAATTGCTCTATCCTCTGATCTTGGTTTCTCCTCCCTTTATTATCTACAATGTAAAGCTAACTTGGTTACAGGTTTGCAATATGCAGCCTTATGTGTTTGGGGAATTATTGTTATATCCTTTTTCTTCAGTGTGTAGTCCTGGTTTTATTATTTTTATAAAACAATACAAAGGGTTTTTAAAAACATATTTCCCTAGACTGTTTTCCTAACAGCTTGTGGGTTGCTAAGCCTTCTGAACTTCCACTGCAGTTAATACTATTGTTACACGCACCCCAATTCTCCAAGTGGCCAGGAGATTCAGTGTTGGAGCTCCTACTCAGGTTTGTTTTCCTTTGGAATGAGGTCACAGGAGGCTTACTGGTGCCTCATAATATCCATGCTTATTTACAAACATATAGGTTGAACATAGGTGGAGGTACAACCTTTACACTCCAACAGATGTCTCAAAATTCACGGCTCCTACATCAGATTTCTGGAGCACCCTATGATACCTCCAGATCCAATTCAACTCTCCGCTTCTTCTCAATCTGCCTTTCTCCAAACTGAATTTTCTTCACATACACACAGCTTGATGATATCATCCTCAACCTAGGGAGTGGGAAGGGAAGCCCCCCTTGGAACAGTCCCTGGCTATTTGCTTGTCATTCAAAAGGCCAGCTATTGAGAGCCATCAGCTAATTTCCCAAACAAAGGGAGCCAGCCACTTTGCCAGGAACCAGCATAGGACTCAGGAGATCTGGGTTCTATTCCCCACTTGGCCATGAAGCTCACTGGGTGACTTTGGGTCAGTCACTGACTCTCAGCCTAACCTACCTCACAGGATTGTTGTGAGGATAAAATGGAGAAGGATCATGTAAGCTGTCTTGGGTTCCTTGGAGGGGGAAAAGGCTATAAATGTAATAAAATTAATTAACCTAAACAAGTCCAAGGCTCTAATCAGGTATTCCTCAAGTAACCTACACTGATAGAAAATCCATTCCCAGAAAGAGTCAAGAATCAAAGTTCACCCCAAGAGGTCATCCAGCCCAACCTCCAATCCCATAACAATGTAACAAGGGTCTGATGCACCAGAGTAGTAAGAATATAATTGATTTCTTTCCATCCTTAGCCCACTGAGGAGAAACGCTACTTTATTTTCTTGGAAGAGGTTGTTGTCTATTTTGTGAATTTTCTTATTTGTTTTACAGCACTGCTGCTACTCATTCACTGCATTTATATCCTGCCCTTCTTCCATGGGAAGGGCTGTCTCCCCAGTGCTGCCTTCAGGTTTCTGAGGACCTTTGGGCAAGACACCCTCAATGTGCTCCTTCTCACTGCCATTGTCACCAGCTGCTGCTATTGCTCCTCATCTTCCTTCTCATCATTGCTACTGTTTGCTTGACAGGCAGAGAGCCGGTGAGCAAATAGGCAGAGGCATCTGCTGCTGCTGCTCCTTCTCACCTCCTCCATTGTCTGGGCCAGGGTCAGAGGCAGGTGAACACCCAGGTTATAACGATGAACAGTTGTGAGTCCAGGAGGCCCTTATCAGTGGGCCTAGGCAGGTGCCCAACTATGCCTACCCTTGACGCAGGCCCTCGGGGTCCCATCCATGCACTCATCCAATCTAGCCTTGCTTGGCTTCAGCATCTTCTGCATTCAGACCACACCTACCTCCTGTGCACTTTGAAACATTCCAAACCTTCTTCCAGCTGTTTTTAGCTTTTTCCTTGCTGCACCATCATCATCACTAGTCATTTGGGCACCGTTCAGATGGCTTTGGGGCAGTAGTTTACTTCCATTTGTATGCCACCTTTCATGCACAGCTCTCAGGGTGGTGTGCATATGGTGAGAGAGAGAGAGATACTTGCCAAAAGCCATCCAATGAACTTCATGGCTGGGTGAGAACTTAAATCAGGTCTCCTTGGCCCAAGCCCAACTCAGTCACTGCGTCACACTGACTATAAAGCTGACTATGACCCATGCTTTTTATAAAGAGAGAAGGATCCCTTTCCCTTACGGCATAACCAGTGGGGTGAGGAATGATTGCATGGGGGTGGGGAGGTGGAAAGAGACATCACTAGGTGGGACTCATTATAAAATGCTTAACGCTTGATCTGGGCTGAAGCCCAGGTTTGGGCTTTAAAGACATCACAAGACTTCAGGTGAGAGTCAGCAAAGAGTCCTGTCCCACCTTGCACTGCGTCAGTTGAGCTAGGCGGGAACACAAGCCTCCTTTTCACCCATTGGACTCCGGAGATCTTTCATGAGGGCTGGGAAGGACTGATGGCTGCTTTGATTGGCCATTGGGTGGGTACGTTTTAAATCTCCCTTAGGGTGTTCCTTCTCATCCTAGTCATGATGCCTCTGAATACCAGCACGCGTAGGCAGCAAAGTGGGTGAGAGTCATTGCCTTGAAGACAAGGCAGTAGATGCATCTGATCCAGCAGGACTCTCCTTCTATTCCTACATTATTTTATCTACTTATGTCCTGGTGGGCATTGGGAAAACTGGCTATGTTTAATTATTGTATTTGTCACAGCTTTGGCAAGTGAACTCACGTGGCTATGGAAAAGGGCCCTAGATTGGGTGGCATGGGAAGGTGCCTGGGAGGTTCATCCCTATATTAGTAAAGGATGGATGAACACTCACTGGGCTGAGTGGTTCTGGAGTGGTGTTGCTGTCCTTGATATCACCCAACAGAGTGTATAAAAGCAGAAGCCATTTTGGAAATCAGCAAGAAACTGAAAAAGAAGTTTCAAAGCAGGGCTGTAGTGTCTTTAAAAAAGAAAAAGTGCCCAGGTTCCTGCCCCTAAAAATATCATATTAAGAACACTTTCTTCCTTATTTATTTTTTAATTCATTTTTTTCCAGCTACTCTCTAGCTAGCACATTCAGGAACTTTGGTAATGAAACTGGTTAGACCAGAAGCTGCCTGTGATCCACTCCAGTCAATTTCACCCACACCCTTGAATTGTAAAGGGCCAGGGAGATACAGTTGCAATTTGGAATTAGGGGAGATGGAAAAGCCCATTTCTCTGGCTGCAAGTCTTTTTGCCCACCCATTACTTTTGTACAGTACAGTTAAACAGTAATGGAAAAGTTGTTCCCCTTAATCTACAGAAATGATTATCTATATTCAACCTATTGGCCCCTGATGCAGCACTGTAAACTAATTTTTAAACTCCTCGAGTAGTTTCAAAGGAGGTTGCCATGCAATGCTTTCTATGGAAAATGTCAAAAGGCCCTCTGGAATACAGGAACATCCCATGATTATCTGAGCCGAGGCTTCTGACATTCTAAACCAAACAGGGAATAATCCATGCAGAACTATCCATCCACATGTATATCCCTAGCTAGAACAAGACCCCCACATGCAAATGGACACGAAACATGTTTATTTATTTTATTTCTGTACCGCCTTTCCACCCCCACACCAAAAAAGGGGGGGAAGGCACTCAAAGCAGCTAATAATAAAATCCAGATTAGAAACAAAATCTTAATCAAAACATAGCATAAAAACAAATCAATTCAAACATAATTAGAGACATGACAATAAAAGAAATAAACAGTACTAACTAACCAATTAAAATCCTCTTCTGCGACAGACCAGCTTACATGCCAAAGGCCTGCCTAAATAAAAAATCCCTTGCCTGCAGGTTGTAAACCACCCAGGGAGCCTTTTGGCTGATGGGCGGTAAATAAATATATTAAATAATAAAATTAATAAATAAACAGAGAGGGGCCCAAACTAGCCTCCCTTATCAGGGAGTTCCAAAGCCTGGGAGCGGCTACTGAAAAGGCCCTCACATCCCCGCCAAACGTGCCTGTCTGATGGTGGCGGGACCGAGAGAACGGCCTCCCCCAAACCAGCCACCAGGACACCTCACAGGTTGTCTTGATCAGATTAATCAGAAACGCCACAAAAATCTTGTTCAGGGCCCTAGCCCTTCCCCGTCAAACAGCTGATCAGTGCAACTGCTGGTTACCTGGCCAGGACTAGGCCCATGCTGTCCTGCCTTCTGTGTTCACATGCTTGGGGACAGGGCCAATGGGTGAAGTAGCTGTGAAAGCAAGAGCATCTACCTGTTATTAGAGTAAAATTAATCCTTGATGACTGTACAGAAATAAAATAAGCCAGGTGCTAAGCCTATTTTGTTAATCTCTTGAATGAAAGTGGGGGAAACAATGAGAAAACATTGCTGCAAATGAATCTTGCATTCAATCTTCCAAGCGGTAAACTATTGTAAAGCTGCATCTCAGTCATTCATGACTCTCTCTTTTTTAGTGCCCCCCCCCTAGTAAAGCAAACCTAATATAAATGGGAATATGGTCTGAAGCACAGATGCTTGAGGAATTCCATCTTCATGAATTCTGCTGTGAACTAACTAGTGACAGGCGAACTTACCCCAAGTTAGTTTGTTATTTACTCAGAAAATAATGAACTCCCCCATGTAGGCTCGGGTAAGAGTTCTCCCTCAAAGCGAACTCTCATTCCTTGTAAGCAAGCTTTTGCACATGTGCGATATCAAAGTCCATCTTGGGAGCTGCAGTTTGGAATCACATAGTGCCTCCTTGAAGCCAGAACTGTGGTGGCAATGATGAGGGAAGTTGCTAAGGAGACTGTAGGATGACTGAAAAATTAGGAGGGGTGTTGCCGAGTCCTTCTTCTTGCGGGGTCAGTGTGGCAGTGGTGAGAAAGGAAGCAGCACCGGATTAGGCAAGAGAAGGGTTAATCCAACCCATGCAATGAATAGACAGAAATGCCATTGTTTAGATACAGACTGTGCTTGCGATCAATTCCGTACTTAATAGCAAATTTGTAAACCGTTGGTCCAGGCTCGGTAAAAAAGTGAGCATCGCGAACACATGAGGTTCGACCAGCAAGTGGACTAAATATGAAATTCAGTGGCATCACTAGAACTAACCTGGTTCTGCACCTCCTGAAGAACCATGCAGATTGGAACATTGTTACACATCTGACCTTTGCACTTCCTGACTGTTCTGGACACAATTCTCAGCTCAAGGACTGTATCAAAACAGGTCTTTAAATGCATATTTTGAGAGAACATATATTTAGAAATATAATTTCCCCCAAAATTCCATCCACCCACACACATGGGGGGGACAAGCTTCCGTTGTGTTATGACAGATGATTTTGGGCGTTAGATTCCCTTATAGAAGAGAGAGAGACTAACCCCACACTCAAAAGGTTTGGGATTTTTGGCTGGGTAAAGATGTGTGCTGCTGGGTGGAGTATGCACTTTGCCTTTTAACACTAAACAGACACACACACTGATGTCAGAAACAAAAGAGTTGTTTTATTACAGACGAAATATTGAGTAGGTACAGCATCTTACTTGTTGGTACAGCAAACCCAGTGATTTCAGGCAGCAAAATATCCTTACGCTATTGTCAAGAGGTCTGCATTCCAAGCAAGCTTGGACAGCTTATGGATGACTCTCTCGACCCTCTCCCAACACACCTTCCAGTCCAGTACTAAAACCCTCTGTTCTTATACCTTTCTCCTGCATTCCTGGTGATACGAGAGCAGCAGGGGCAGTTTCTGTCCCCCTGATGTTCTTAATTCCCACTAATCGCCCTATCCTTTGTGTGCCCCAGAAAATTGCACAATTGTGTTTGTACATCATGTTTTAATTAATTTTTTGTCCGTTTTTTGCAAGTGCGCTCTTGATGGGTAACATAAGGAAGACCTTTTGTGGGTTTGCCTTACCTGATGAGCTTAAATTTCTGGTTCAGTCCTGTTGGGGGGCTAGGGAGCCATCCTTGCAGGTCTATTTTTCTACATCCTACAGTCATCCTACAGTTTCTTTTTAGGAGAGTTCCTCTCTTGTGCCTTTAGGCCATGCATGTTAATCTAATCAGTGCAAGACTCTTGGCCACTGCCTATTCATTCATTAGGCTCTCAATCACTCTCCATTCAAACCTTCACTCGCATCCTGTGTGCCAGTCCAGCAGTTGTTCATTTCCCACAAACCCAAGCTTACCCAGCTCCTATTAGGGCCTGCTGTGATCTTCCTCGTGAGCCATAGTCCTAACCAAATGATCATAAATATATCCACTCATAACAATTGCCTCCAACAACTCAGTTGTTCAGTGGACATGTGGATGGGAAATTGCAATCAGAGCAGCAGACCCTACACTCGTCAGACATCGAGTGCTGTATGTGCTGTAGAATATTTGCAGGTTTGCAAGGAGGCGCATGAGCATAGATCCCTACACCCCTAAGAATCTATTTGCATTATCTGTACACTCCAATGCAGAACAAAATGTCACCTATCTCACAGTGCACAGATTGCACATATAGGGCCCTCTGCAAATGTATGCATGAACACTGAGAGAACAGAAAAGACAGGGCCTCCTGCAACAATCACAATCCTCCCCACTCAAAGACTAGAGAAGAATGTCTGCACAGGGCTCTTAAAAGCACCACATATATGTTTAAATTTTCCTATCCTAAAGAAATCTTGTTAAGAAATGGAAAAACGACTCATATGCAAATCAGAACAGAGAGGATGGCTCTTAATGTATTGTTTGGATAGTAGGGACTGTGACAAGATAAGTCATGTGATGCATAATTGCCCCTGTAGTATAATGTATACACTTTTATTAAAGTACAAGAAGAAAATTATTTTGTCAATCATTGCTAGAGAAAAAAGGGCCCTGGAGGGAGCATTAATTCATCTACTGTCACTTGATGCCAATGTAGCCCTCTTTATGCAGAACTGCACTTTTTAAAAATGTTGCTACTACACTTTGAATTTAACTCCATACAGTGTGTGTGTGTGTGGATAGAAACAAAGTATGAGCACAATCCAAAGTTGAGAACTGTGTGCAGCCCAGTCCTATGAATATTTCCTCTTCCCTTCCTCCATCTCCCACCGTGCTTTGCTTAACATCCAGCCTGATGAAGAGTTCTGGAGAACTCAAAAGCTTGCAAAGTATTTTGTGACATTTTGATTGATTCTAATAAAGGTTTTGCCAGACCATGCAGTTTGGAACTACTCTGAAGAAGTAAAAGTGTTTATCCTGGCTGGATCATGCTTTATTTTTATTTATTTATTTTATTTTTGAAGTGGTATGCATAGATGTGAAGAATTTCTTTTCTTTTCTTTCCTTCCTTCCTTCCTTTCTGCATTTCTAATGAGGCAACTATGACCATGTTACCAGCCTACATTTCTCTGTATATCTTTCTGATGTTCTTCCACCTGCTCAGAATTAAGCAGGCATGAAAAGACTGATCAAATTAAATAAAAATGCATTTCCTTATCTTTGTTCTTGCTTTAGCATTATCTGGGTTAATTGGGTTCACATACCTCTAACAAATAGACCATCTCTAAAAGCAGAAAAAAAGTGAAAAGGCCTTCTTTCCTTAAGGACTTGTTCAATAATGGAGAAGAGCCAGACAAAATGAACCCTCTTTCAAGGAAGGCACATCCCAGATGTCTTCGTTCCATCTAGTCGACATTTTAAAAAGCAAGTCCCTTTCCGTTATTTCCGTTCCTCCATTTTCTTACATAGGCAATAGGCAGACATTTAGATGATTTGTACATGCTCTATATTCCGTAGGAATTTCCTACAGAACTGAGACATGTTGGGGCAAAGAAACTCTCATAAACAGACACCAGGACTATATTCTGGTCCTGCATCTCCTATAGGCCAATTGCATGCCATAGTACGTACCGGTTCCAAATGCTGCACGGAATCAGCCCAGTGTGATGGTGACCAGAGATCATCATGTGATCAATAAAGCAGTAAGTTTACAGGTATGAGAATTATTTCATTTAGCTTACCTGTAGCCTATTTCACAATGTACCGTATTAAAAAAAATAATCCAAAGTAGGCTAAAAGTACCTGTATTTGCTATGGTCAGTATAAAATGCCTAGGCATTGTGTGAACACAGTAATCCAATATTATAGTACAGGCAGTCCCCTAGTTAAGAACGTCTGACTTACAGACAGCCATACTTAAGAACGGACTTCTGGGTTCCCCAGCGCTATGCCGTTTACGTAGAGTACACAGCGTAGTATACTACGCAATTTGCGTAATTTATACAATTTGCGTAAATGCCGAATTTAATGTATAGAACACTATGCTGTTCTGACTTACATACAAATTTGACTTAAATACATTCTCAAGAACGGAACTCGTTCGTAATCTGGGGACTGCCAGTATCTATTTTTCCATGCTTTACAATAACTAGACATTCCATATATAATTCTATTTTCTTCACCTTCCAGCTAGCAGATAACTGTGTTTCATCCCGCTGAAATTAATGGGGACTTAAATGAGCATAACAATATACTAGATTGCAGCCTTTGCTTGTTAATGGTGTTGTGTTGTATGGATACACACACACACACACACACACCTTCAAATTAACCAGGAGGAGGAGATTCTGAATGTTTGCTTGGTGGAGTTTGTTTAAAAGGTAGACAATATTCTTCTACCTTATTTAAGCTTCATTTAATTCAGACTCCCATCTGCCTCTATTTGATTGTGTTTTGAAAGCCTAAATAAAAGCAATAAGACTTTCTGCCAATGGTACATTAAGGCGGGGGACGGGGGTGGTATCCTTAAATATGCAGCTGGCAACATTCTACCAAACAAAAGGAAAATGCCAGCCCTCCCTACCCCATCGCCCACTCCCCACTCCTGCCCTTTCAAAATGGCACCATATATTTGTAACAAACCATTTACCAAGTGCATGTGTCTTCTTTATTGTTCTTCATAAACAGGCTGTTGGATCTTACTAGCTTCCAATGTGAAAAATGAAAGAATTTCCTCCTATTCGTGCCTCTCTTATCTCATAATTGTTTTGTTCAGAGCAGTAGGGGAGACCAATATAAATGTCTCGGCTGTTTTATTTGTCCTTTCCAAGCTCATTCATGCTTTCCTCTGGGGCATTTCCCCCTCCCCTTCCATGCAACTTTTGTATCTGTTTACTCTTAGCGTGCCTGTAGCAAGCAAAATGGTCTGGGGTTTTTACTGCTAAGTCTTATGTAATGAAGATGGAGATATGAAGAGGAGGGATGTGATATGTTTAATTCGCTGGGGCTTGTAGCATTGGTAAAAGGCAAAATAGGCAACACATAACAAAGACCTTATCCTTGTACTCCCCATTCATTAGGCTAATGAGATAAGATGCTTTGTTAGCACGCCTACCTGGCCTGACTGGGAGGGCTTTTTGGTTTCAACGCTCTAATCTGCTGCATTTGCTTTGGAAGCTAGCTTTATAGGATGCTAAAACAGTTTGACTCTTTTGTAGCAACTGTTTTTAACACAACTAAGGAGTGGGCCTTTTCGGTGGTGGCACCCCAGTTGTGGGGAATCCCCTCCGCAGAGTAGCTTGCTTGACATCTATGTTGTGGTTGTTTTGGTGCCAAGTGAAGACCCTTTTTTTATTTTCCCAGACTTTTCCTTCAGTTTTAAAAATCATGTTAGTGCATTTTTAGATCTTTGCCCTGTCACTCTTTTTTCACTTTTGTTTTTACATTGGTTTTATTCTTTTTTAAAACTTAAGGTTTTTATATTACTATGTTGTATTTTATGGTTTTAAGTTTTGTTTTGTGAACTGCCCACAGAACTTCAGCTATTGGATGGTATAGAAATGTAATAGATAAATAAACACATTATTGCTCTTCAGCTGGAGGCTCAGAACCTACCTCTGGGTGTCAGGGTTAAGCCCAGCACCTCTGCAGAGGTGCCTCAAGAAGATGTGGGATTTGATTCTGACTCAGACAAGGAGGGGAAAGAGGTGGCTGAGGCCTCAATGCCACAGTCGCTGGAGATAGGTGTGAATGGCACTGATAGTCCAACAGGCCCTTCTAAAACCATGGGAATGCCAAGCCAGAGCAAAGAGGAGAAGGAGGAGGGAGGAAGCATTAGAGAGCCCATGGTGAGATGTGAAATGAGGAGGGAGGAGCAGTGTAGAGTAATACAGCATTCCAAGTGATTCGCTGCCAAAGACACTCCTTAAGGAAAGGATCTGCCTTGAAGGCTGGGCTTTGTTAGCACACCTACCTGGCCTGACTGGGAGGGCTTTTTGGTTTCAACGCTCTAATCTGCTGCATTTGCTTTGGAAGCTGGCTTTATAGGATGCTAAAACAGTTTGACTCTTTTGTAGCAATTGTTTTTAACACAACCTGTTGTGTAGCCAGAAGCAAGGCTGGCTCACTTGTAAACTTTTTACATAATAAAAGCTAATTGATTAGAATTACAAATCAGTGACTGGTCTCCTGTGGGAGGCAGGGTGGCCTCTGACACTGGGTAAGGTGTGTGTGTGTGTGTGTGTGTGTGTGTGTGATGGAGATTGTAATAAAGACTTTTCACTTCCTCTCCTTTCCAACTAGCCATGTCCAAACATTTTTCAGTCACTCCCACTGCCATCTTTAATTCCACTTTCACAAATTGGAAGGAGCATAGCTCACTGCCAAAGTGCACAGTTGCATGCAGAAGGCCTCAAGTTCAATCCCTGGCATCGCCAGTTAAAATAGGATCAGGTCGCAGATGACAGAAAAGGCCCTCCCTACCCAGGTCCCTGGAGAGTACAGCTGGCCAGAATAGACAATAATGGGCTGGATGGACAAAGCTTCCTATTTAAAGTGTCCTCTGTTGTTGTTCATTTTTTAGATCGTGCCAACCACATACATGGTGCTTTACAAACAATGAGAGGGCAGGTTTCCACCCCCAAGAGAAAACGTATTCAAAAAATACATGTTTAAATATGAATTTTCATGCAGGGTTTTTTAAAATACCAAAATGAGGCAGAACTGGGACAGAATGGAGTTATGAATGAACACGTGCGAAACTGAGTTGGACAGACTGATCTGTCCATCCCTACAAAAAGTTGAAGACTATTTGACCTAGAGGCAGGCTCACATGTTTAGCTGGCTGAGGAACCAGTACAGAGGATGGAAGAATATCCGTGTGTGGAGAAAGCCTGAACACACACACGCAGTGACAGGAACCCTGACACAGTTTTCCCCTTGGTAACCACACATAGTTTTCCCCTAACAACCCCTGTCTGCATAATCCCCACATGGGGACAGGAGATGCAGGACTGGCCAGACAGGTGACACGCATATCCTCAACGGGGGCACATCGGACCGAATCCATAAGAAGAAGCATGGACCATCAGGAAATGTAGGGCAGTCTCAAAGAGCTGCTAAGTATGCTCAGAGGGCATGATAAGCCCAAAGGCGCCACCTGTTCCCAGGCAGGAACAAGCCCACCTGATCGTAAAGGGGGCAGGAATAAGCCCACCTGATCACCCAGGGGCGGGGAGGGGGCGTGCAGGGTAGAAAACCCCTCTGCCTGCTCCACGGAGGTTGTTGGGAACACGGGCAGGTGAACACATTCCAAAAGCCAGCACCGGCTGGGTCAAGCAGTTCTCTTCCCCGAGCACGGTGGCTCGGAGCCAGGCTAAAGCGGGGAGTCGTAGAGTCTCTGGTCTAAGGTAACTCCTTGCTTCAGTACGCTAGCCTGGGAACCAATTCAGTTAGTCAATTGAGGTCACGACCTAGTTTGTGTACGTTGTAGTATTCCTAGAAGTCTATTAGTTCCGCTCCATTTAACCTGTAGTAAATAAAGTGTCTATTCTTGTTTTGTGAATGGACTGGTGTGCTTTTTAAGCCACGGTTGAATTTTAATCACGTAATATCCCCTTGACGGGCTATATCTCAGTGCCAGTTAACCCATTAAGTGCAGAACTCATGCAGAAGACCCGGTTGCTGGTCTTCCACACCGTGTGTCTTCTCTCCCCCACCATGAAAACAAGGCAATACAGTTTTAAAGTGAGTTGAAAGTGATTCGAAAGCGGGATTGATTCACATGTATACACACACACATTTTTCTCTTATGCCACTTCTGCCTGTCTTCAAATTGAGTTTTGATAAAATACCAAAGCCTGCCAAACCCAATGGGTGAAAGGGAGATGAATAATTCACACATCATGAGGAGCAATCCCTCTTTAAATAACTTCCCACTCTCTCTAACACTCTCCTTGCCCCTCTCCCTCAAAAGAAAGAAAGAAATCCCTTTAATCCATCTCCAGCCTCTTTGGGGCAAGAGGGCAGGGGGAAGTGCTAGGATATTCTGTGGGAGTTATTTCCAAATCAATATGCTCAGGATCAAAGTGTAAGGGCCAGAGGTGATCCTGTCTCCCTACTGATTACTACTTTCCATGGGCATCAGGTATGTTGTGGAGGTATGGACTAGGAAAAGGGCTGCATTTGAAGAAATCAAAGTCTGCATTTGTGTCCCTGTGTAATGTTAGGTAGAGAAACATGCTTCAAAGCAGAAGCTAAAAAGACCTCCAACCCTGAGGCCATCTTTTTGTTAAAATTCCCCACTGACACATCCTCAGTTTTTAATCCTGAAAATGGTGAAAATTGAGAACCTTGTGAGCCTTTCACCATTTCAGCTAGTACCATACTGAGTGCACAGTCTCTGGAGCAGAAATTCTGGAATCCTTTGTTTTGTTCTCATGTCCTCCGATGCAAAGAACAGGGCAAAAAAAAAAGTAACACACTAGATTTATGACTTATATAATTAAAAAAGCGGGCTTTGTAGGTGCACTTATTGAAGGGACAGCAAGCAAGACATACGGTACCTTCAGGGACGCTCACTCCTAGCTGTTGAAAATTTGACCTGCAAAAGCACAAATGAATCAAATTGAAGGTTTTGGGGGTCTTGTGTTTTTTTTTCCTATATTCAACTTTTTACTTATCTTTCACTGAAATGTCAAAGATCAAGTCTAGAAATAATTATATTTTGGGGAGATAAGGAAGAGCACAAGATGTTTCATATGCTTGGGGAGCTGACATTGCACTTGAGTGATTATGAAGAACTTATTGGGCTCAAGGCAATCTGGTGGGACATGGAAGAACAACCACATATCCAAGATTTCCTGTATGTGCCCCACCTGAGCCATACAATTACTGGACTGCTGAGTCACTGCTCAGTGGGGAGGATTGGGCATGTGCCCTTCCCCTCCATCTCACACACCTTTCATAATGTGTCACATGACCATTGGCCATGTTGGCTGGGGCTTATGGGAGTTGTAGTCCAAAAGAATTGAAGGGTACCAAGCTGTTGCAGGGGAGGGGTGTGCGAGTTGGGGTGGAGGGAGGTGTGAAATGTAACCATTATGAAATGTAAGCAAAACTAGAGATCAAAAACTATTTGATACTTTGCAAAAATGCACTCTTTCTCACGAAACAGGCAGGAGTGTGATCATCAGAGATAACTGCTGGAGTGGAAGGTGAAAGTAAGACCACATCAATCTAACTCAGTGGTAGGCAATCACTCATGACCGAGTAAGATTGTCTTCCAGGATAAAAATTACAAAAAGAAAATTATAAAAGGAGGAAATTCTAAAAAAATTGTGTAGACTCTAGCGATGGGTCCGTAAGTGACTGTGGAGGCCAATTCTAGATCCACACAGCTTCCCACAGTGAGGACACAGGTTACCAGATAGAAGATGGTCCTGTAAAGGATTCATTTGACGTGCTTTTCGCTTAGCACGTTTCTCCCTTTCACCTTGCACTCGGGCTTCTTCAAAGTCCATGGAACCTTTGTGAAAGGCCAGCCTCCATTTAGATCGTTCATGGGCCAGAGTTTCCCAGTTTTCGATGTTTATACTGCATTGTTTTAGATTAGTCTTAAGAACATCTTTAAACCTCTTATACTGACCACTGATATTCCGCTTTCCATCCTTGAGTTGGGAATAAGGTAACTGCTTTGGGAGACAGCAGTCAGACATTCGAACAACATGACCGGTCCATTGAAGTTGGCGTTGAAGGATCATTTTTTCAACACTAGTAGTCTTTGCTTCTTCCAGTACACCGACATTTGTTTGCCTATCACTATCTATCTGAATTGGTAGCAGCTCTCTAGGTCCTCTGGGCAGTAAAGGTGATTCCCAGCACTGGTAACCTGAGATGGTTTACCTGGAGAGAATACTGGCTATGGAATGCTGGTCCCTTTAGCTGCTGCTAAAATGGACTCAGGCCATTCAGAAATGCTGAATAACTTGCAAATGGTCTAAGAAACAGAACTGGACTGCAGTTGTTGGAACTGTGCCCATTGCATTCATCACAAGGGCATCTTTACAGCGCAGTCCTGTGTATGCCTACTCAAAAGGAAGTCCCACTGAGTTCAATGAGGCTTACTCCCCAGTAACTGGATATAGGACAGTAGCCTTCATCTCTTTCACATTTCTCTGTGATCAAGGTGCCACACAGTATTTCTGATAAAGGTCAACAAATGTATTATTTTCCAGAAACCCGACAGTTTCAAAATAGGACATTTCCCCCTCATAATAGCCATAATAATGCTAATACGCGGCACTTAAATGGCGCTTCACATCTCCAAAGCACTGCAAAAACATTAGCTAATTTAACCCGAGCAGTCTCCTGCGAGGTCAGTAAGTATAATCTGCCATTCTCAAATGTGCTTTCTGACTTTCTCCTTTTCCCTTGCTAAGTGTGCAGTTGAAATTACAAACAAGGTGAATAATGCATCTGTGTGGTAACCATGGTAATCAGCTGTATTAACAATTTTAAATGACAGTGTATCTGCCAGGACTTCACAGAAGCAAACCAACCCTTGAATCCAACTTGAGGATTTTTGCCTTTCAGCCTGATCACAGACACATTTCTTGGAAGTAAGTCCTATTGAGTTAATGGAAGCTGATGCCATGTAAGTGTTCTTTGGGTTGCAGCCCTAGATACACTTGGGGAGGCTTGAAGAGTTTTCATTTGGAATTAAGGGAGCTCACTATGAAAAAGATCTAAAAATCCTGGACTATAATAACTTCATTCCCCCCCCCTTTTTTAAAAATCTTGGCCTAAATTTCCTTGCTTGCCAGTCTTTACGCTGCCATTCTTTTATTCTACAGACTTGTGTGTGTGTGTGCTCAAGACATTTGGGGAAATGATACGGCTCTGCATATGATAGTATATGGTGGGAAATGAGGTCAGGGAAGGTCAATGGATTGCCAAAATTCAACTTTGGGGTAAGGAAGTAGTTTTGTCAGCCCTGAGCCATGTAAATGTGCTGAGAGGTGGAAGTTCAAATTAGACCTGATCAAAAAATCAGGTATAAAAAAATCAGTATAAATTTTTTTTATACTGTTTTAAATGTATTTTATTCTGTTTTTATCTTATGTACATCGCCCAGGGTGGTCGGTGGCCGGCCAGATGGGCAATAAATAAATGTTAATAATAATAATAATAATAATAATAATAATAATAATAATAATCATCAACAACACATTGAGAAAACATCATGTGGTACAGCTCTTACTAGTCTGTACTTCTTCAGACTAGAGATGGGGGAAATCACATGTTTGAATGTCATCACTGAAAAAATGAGAGGGGAAGGCACCAATGTGTAACCAAAAACAACGGGAGACAGAAGAAAAGTGTCCCAAGTGCCTGTAAATACTGTTTATTGCCCAACACGTTTTGGAATTATCCTTCATTGGAGGGGGCAATAGTTTTTCGGATTTATTCTAACAGAATTCCTCGTCTATTTCCTTTCAATGTGAGTGTTCTGGGCAATACACGTTGGGCAATAGGCACTTGGGACACTTTTCTTCTTTCTCCTGAGTGTCATCACCCCCATGTACAAAACTCCTTCACAATGGCACTGCCAGCCAAAGACCTTGGGGCAGAAGTTTGGGGGCCCAGCTCACGCCCACTACTGCCTCCAAGAGTCTAATCACCCGCTGTGAGCCTCAGAAGCATACTGTTGTTTCAAATATAGCCACTGCTGCTTGATCAGCTTGGACAAACTAACTGACCATGTGCACTGCCACTGGCCCAAGAAGGTTACCATAGCATCCAATTGGAGCAAACGTAGCAGCAGCAGCAGCTCTGCTGTAATTGGCTGCCTGTGCCTTCTCACGCTAGTGACAGTGTACACTGTTGATCAGTTGTAGCAAGGTGAGCAACGGAACCAAATTACCTCACTCCCCCTTCCCCAATAACATCCTTCCCTAGAAGCAACAAGATAACCTGAAATGTGAGCCTACAGTCCTTGGGATTGCTCATAGCAGTCTTTGTGAGTCAGACTTACTACTGTAAGAGGGGGAGAGGGGGAAAGAACCAGAGGCAGCACAATCCTATGTATGTTTACTCAGAAGTAATCCCCAAGTAGGGGGGGGCAGCGTGGTGTAGTGGTTAGAGTATTGGACTGGGACTTGGGAGATCTGGGTTCTAGTTCCTACTCGACCATGAAGCTCCCTGGGTGACTTTGGGCCAGTTACTGACTCTCAGCCTAACCTACCTCACAGGGTTGTTGTGAGGATAAAATGGAGAGGAGGATTATGTAAGTCGCCTTGGGTTCCTTGCAGGAAAAAAGGTGGGATATAAATATAATAAATAAATTAAAAATAAATAAGTTTACTTAGGATTGCAGCCAGAGGCAGCACTGTAAATTGATCAGGGCAGAAGCTCTTACCCTGAAGAAGCAGGCAGACTGCAAAGAGTCATCCTGTGGCCAGATATTCCACCACCACCCCTGCCCTTTCTCACAGCCAGGCAGCCTTAATTCAGTGTGAATTACTCCTGAGTAAACATGCATAGGGCCAGGTTGCAGGGCAGCAATCCTTTGCATACTTCCCGGTGAGTAAGTCCCATTGAACAAAATGTGAATAGCTATTAAGTAGTACACATGTGTAGACAGAGTGGCTCATGCTGGCTCAGCTTGTCTGAGCGTGGAAAGCTAAGCAGGGTCAAGCCTGGTTATTACTTGGATGGGAGACCCCTCCTCTAGTTTCCTGCATTGAGCAGGGGGTTGGACTCGATGGCCTTGTAGGCTCCTTCCAACTCTATGATCTATGAAATCTATGAATCAGTCTGCTACCCTCATTTATGTGACTCTGCCTTTAAATTCCCAATGACACTTTTTAATTTTGCTTCCAGAGGAGGCTGGTGACTCCTATTTCGGTGGGGCTCCTTTTCCATTGCAGGTTCTGCAGCTTTTATTTGGAGCTTCATAGCAGCTATCCATGGTGCTGAACTTCATCCCCAAAATAGGTTCACCACCATGGAGCAGAAGCTCCAGATAAAAGCTGCAAAACCTGCAATGGAAAAGGAGCCCCACCGAAATAGGAGTCACCCTGGCTCTGACATTCGCCTCCAGTGCTGCATCATCCAAGGCTCCAAGCCTTGCAAGCAGTGGCAATGATCTCATACCCAGCCATCACCTGTGTCCTCATCCCTC
This sequence comes from Shinisaurus crocodilurus, assembly GCA_021292165.1. Taxonomy (NCBI): domain Eukaryota; kingdom Metazoa; phylum Chordata; class Lepidosauria; order Squamata; family Shinisauridae; genus Shinisaurus; species Shinisaurus crocodilurus. The sequence goes on from CM037879.1 coordinate 161,437,447, forward strand.
CTGCACCTGCCTCATTCCAAGGGGCGCACCCACTGCAGTGCATCCTGCAGTTGCACACCGAGAGGAGCCAGCCAGCAGGTGGGCCCCTCTGCCCCTCATCATACTCACCCAGCCAGCCGCCAACAAACCCAAACTCGAACGGTAAGGAACTTCTGAAAAGTTAAAATAAATGGAATTTTAAAATCCTCAAGTTTGGCTTGGAGAGGTGGGGTGAGGCAGGGAGGAGAAAAATGTGCCATTTGGGGATCAAAATGAGAGAAGCAAAGCATGTAAAAGTAAGAAATAGCTTGTGTGGGAGGAACTCCCCTTTAATGTTGATATTGATATGTGGAATAATAACAATAAGAACAACAACAACAATACCTCAAGGCATGTACAGAGTGTCTTCCTTTCCTTCCCACATGGCTGTCTTGACTCTCAAAGCATGTTTATTACATTAGATCAGGGCTCTCCAACCTTGGGTCCCCAGATGTTGCTGGCCTACAGCTCCCAGCATACCCAGCCAGCTTGGCTAATGGCAAGAGATTCTGGGAGCTGTAGTCCAGCAACATCTAGGGACCCAAGGCTGGAGAGCCCTGCATTAGATGAACAAATTCAAATATTTATTGCATTGTTCCCATACTATTGTGTGGCTCAGAACTTAGTTATCCACCAGCTTTTGTGCTTCATGAATGTTCCAACATAGTTCTCAGCTCAAAAAGGTATCATAATACATGTGGAAATTCATATTGTGGTAGGAAAGGCCTTCTAAGATACATATTTTAAGTTATTTTTATGTGAATTTCATGCTGATACTTTATTTATTCATTTTTTTAGAAACTGCAGATTAATGTGGAAATGGGACAGAACAACATAAGAATGTGACATGGATCAGAAATAAACCGATTCAGCTATCTCTTCTCCAGTGTGTAAGTAATCTTTTGCTGTACCTATATTTATTAATGTAGGTGAGGAAAGTCTTCAAACCCTTGGGGTATTGCAATGGCAACTAACCAAACATATTTAGAATTAAGAGTTCATAAGCGCTCTACTTTTTTGAGAAAGATTTGAAAACCAGACATTTCTGGAAGTCTCTGGAAACAGCTCTTTCCTGTTATCATGACCTTGGTCTTTATCAGTTAATTGGAGCCATTCTACTATAACTTACTCTTCCTAGACAACATCTCATTATTTCAGGCAATTAGTTGCAACACCTGGTAATGGCTGCCTCATCTTTGAGGAAAAGTTATTTTCCTTTATGAAATGGTTTTTTACTTTGTTTAAATTTTATTTTATTGTATTGCTTTCTTCTACTGGAAATGACTGAAACTAAGGTTCAGTCCTCTGCAAGCGGATTGACAATAGCTGGCTAACGTTCATGATTTTCTAATAGCAAACTTAGCACCTGCTGATAAAGGGAAACAGAATTTTACATTAGGACTAGAATGTGATGAACACTGACCTTCAGCTATTGGCATCTACTTGTCTTCTAAAAGAAAATGGTTGAGTTAACCTTTGATGAAGTGTACCTAAAGTGCAACTTATGAGCACCATCTTAGAAAACTATTTCAATAATACTCAAAAGCATAATACACAATCATTAACCTATGAAACAGGGCGGTGGGGGAACCTCCATTAATAAAAGTGCATTTCAAAAGATCTATACATAGCTCTCTCCCCCCCCCCCCCAAACAATAGTCATCCAGTTTGAGAACCTTCCCTCCTTTCACATTATTCTAGTAAGGCTGTGTGGGGCTGGAAATGAAGGAAGGAGGCAATTATAGATGTAGTTGCATTTTTTTATTTAAATTCCCTATATGGAAAAAGTGGAACCTTAAGATAGATCAAACAACATTTAAGGGCTTCTCAGTGTGCTGAAGAACCATTCATTTAGTGCCTATTATGCAAGTCTATTTTGTGACTGACAAGAGTAAAATGCATCTCCCCCTGGTGGACAACTTTATAAAGAGAAGACTTGACCCTCTGACCTAATGATACATCCCAATTTACATAAAGAGTGGCAAATTCCAAATAACACCACACCGTCCACCCCAATCCATCTCTTATAATTCTAATTATGTGGTGCTGATTTGTTTCATTTGGCAAGTAGAAACTTTTTTTTTTAATTCCAAAAGGTGTTTCTGCTATTGAGCTGTGGTATTGCACTTTTAGCCTCCTGCTGCTGCTGAAATGATTTTATTTTACTTTTTGCTGTTAAGTTATCTCAGTTGATTGGTCTTTGGTTTGCGCTATTTATTTAATTTTATTTAAGCTTTTATTAATTGCATTGCATTACATATCTTCTTTTTAAAAACTTTTATACAATGTTACATATACACCACTGCTGGCAAAGAATGTGGCTAAAATGTTTTAGAAATAAATAAATCAGGCTCTTAATATAAAGTTTCCTGTCTGCATGCTTCTGTACAAGAATAACATGTCCACTGAAGCTGCTAAATTAAGCTACCGTATATATTGTGCCTTTCTGTATGCAAGTGATTCTGGTTAGATTTGTTTATTATTATTATTTTTAATGTATTCCATGATTTAGGTATGGTTGTCTCCACAAGAGAGTGTAATGCTGCAATCTTATTATCTGGGAGTAAGTCCCACTGATCACGGTGGGATTTACTTTTGGGTAAACAGGTATAGAATTGCACTGCGAGGAACCAAAGCAGAGCAATTGTGGCATCAAAGAAAACAAAGAATCAAGGCAACTTAATAAATGCAGCATTCAACAAAAACAAGCACAAAAGGAAGGATCTAAGGAGCAATACAGAAGATGCCTTGATTCATCTGACTTTTACATTCTGAAATGCAAATACGTGTAATTGTTAACAAAAAAAGAAAGAAAGAAAACTATGCTTATGCCCAGAACAAAACAAAACAAAAGATTGGAGATCACATGAATGAAAATCAAAAGAGAATATAAATAGTTTCAGGGAGAGAGAGAGAATTTAGTCTTCTCTGTCATAGTATTTGGGTTCTGTTTTTTAACCCTTGCAGTATAAACTTTTCTATGCACCATTACTAAGCCACAGCACGGGAAAGGACAAAATTTGCCTTCACTTTCAAAACTCTGCACAAACTCCTGCATGCCTGTGTTTAGAAACCTTACCTTCTATTAAATTTAATCATTTCCCCCTGTGGCTTTAAATTGAGGGCATCTCCTGTTTAAATTCAATTACTTTCCCATTTAGATTGTATGCTGATTATAGTAATAATAATAGTTTAACTTTGCATAAAAGTACCCTGATAAAAGTGAATGGGGAAAGTATGGCAGTGGAACAGAGTGGCTACTAAACAATGATATATGAATTTATTAATAAAAAGAGAAGCATTTATTGCTGCTTTTGTGAAGATTTAAGTCCTTCCTATTAATAAAGGGAGTGAACTGTTGATCACCAGGGCAAGGCGCACTTGAATGCGATGGAGGTAAGGGGTCTTTCCCCCCCTCAGAAATCAATTATATTCCCTTAAGTGCAAGCTGTTATATAAAATCAATATATTATCGCTGTGGCTTATTTTGTGGATTCCTGTTATAAGGTTATTTCTGATTCCAGTAGAGGCCAAAATACCTGAAACGTGTTTCAGTTAAGAAGAGATCTAGTGGGGAGGTTTGGGCATAAGGAGCTGTATCCAATGGTGTCCGTTCACCAGTGGAATGGACACCATTGTCAGAATAGATTCCACCTCCCCCATGCAGACCCCAAGGTGCCCCCCCAAATCTTCTTGAGAGGGTTGGGGCCTCCAGAGCAGATTTAGAGGCACAGAGGAGGTGTATGTGGAGGAAAAGAAAGAGAAGTCTCGTTGCACAAGTGGAAGTCCACTCATGTAACACTGGATGGAGCCAAATGAATGATACCAAAGCATTTAAGCCTCATTCAAAATATTCACTGTCTGAGGGCCGGTTTGCACGACCCAGGCTGCGAGCGGGGAAGGCACCACGGGGCCGTCTGGGCGCCGCAGACGACCTGCGCCCGGTGTGCGTGGGCGGACCCCGGTGGAGCCGGCAGTCCCTGCACCGCAGCAGAGGCCTCCCGACGCTAGGGGGCGGCCGCTCGGGCTGCCCAGAGGGGCCGTTTGCCCCTATAGGCTGGAGCAGCCGCAGCTCCGGCCGCTCTGGGCTGCCACTTCTGTGCAGCCCCCGTGGGACAGCTGCCCGCTGTTCGCACAGCAGGGTGGCCACACGTGGTAGGGGCTTACCCCTCTCCCGCCCATGGTCACTTTGCGTGCATCCCACGCGCGGCCATCACGCAGGGGCACCCCCGGTTGGCGTTCGCACGACACGGGAACTGCAGGGGACTTCTGCTCCCCCACGGTTCCCGTGTCGTGCGAACACACCCTGTATCTCTCTTCAAAAATTCCACAAATTTAAAGAAGCATACAGCTTCATAACATGGAAACAACTATGAGAAATTTCTACCGTCTATAGCAGGGTGCCAACTTGTGACCCTCCATATATTTTGGCCTACAACTCCCATCAACTTTAGCCAGCATAGCCAATGGTGTGGGATCATGGGAATTGTAAGCCAAAACATCTGGAAGGCCACAATTTGCCCACCACTGATCTATGAGAGTCTATCAAAGCTGCTCTGGACAAGAGGATATAGATCCATACACAAGACCAGTGTGGCTCAGTCACCATTGGCATGGGCTCCAAAAATTGGATAATTACCACCACTCAAGAAACAGAAAATCATTATTCCACAGGTGCCAATATGACCAACAAAGAAAATCAATTACTGCAAAAGTAAAAACTGTTTCTTTCGAATGGTGATATTTAATTGTGTCTATCGAACTAGAGTAGTAAATTAATTTCATGAGGCAGCTTGCAAACACTTACCCTTTACAGAAATTAATGGATTTTATTTCCCCTTTCTTTGAAGGCTGTCATGGGCCCAGAGAGAATGCCCTAGATGACTGTCAGGGCTGAGCCAAGGGCAGCAGCCTGGAGTTAGTCAGGACCAAAGAGCAATCAGGATCAGAGGGCAAACCAGAAGGCAGACCCAGAGAACAAGCCAGGCGTCAAGACTGAGGACACACCAGAGCTCAGGTAGACCTTGCTACTTAAGTGAAGTTCCACTGAGACAGGTCTTCTTATACTGCTTTATGCCCAGGCTCACCAATCCGGGTGAAGTCAGTCCAGAATGTTCTTCACTGAGAAGCTGCAGTGACACAGCTTGCCACATGGGGCAGTGGTCAGCAGTTCCTGCTTGTCATATACCAGTGATGGTGAACCCTTTTGAGCCCGAGTGCCCAAACTGCAACACAAAACCAACTTATTTATTTCAAAGTGCCAACACTGCAATTAAACCTGAATACCGAGGTTTTAGTTTTAGAAAAACAACTCATACAGTTGTCCGAACTAATTAACATCTTTTGTCTTAAAAGAAAAACACAATAACAGAGCTTTCAATGATACAGTTTTTTGTTGGGAAAAAAATCAACTCAAAAAATTATTATAGTACTACATTGTACACATAGCCTGAAGGGAATTTATACAAACTTTTTAAATAATTAGGCACATGTATTTTTGGATAAGGGATTCTCAATTTGTAATATGATTATATGCCAGACTGAAATTGTATGTGGCAAGCTTTACCCCAGGTCCTTTCCCTGCTTCTACAGGTGTCAGATTAGTAAAAGTAAACCTGTACTCGGATGAGCAAGATAAACAAGAAAACTAAACATGCTTAACACATTTTAAGCACTTTATGTCTTGGACTGCAAACACTGCATTAGGTAAAAGTTTGCATTGGGCATGCTTTTGCACAATTAATGTGATTTTTGCTATTGCATGCATGCTGATAATTTGTCAAACCTTGGCTCATACTCCGTTAGTTTGAGAGCAACACATGCAGCACTCAGGTCAACTGCTAGGGCTTTACATCCAAGCCATGCTCTGTGCATCATTCTTCAAAATCTTTTAAATGTGATAACAATGTAGAAAAGAATTCTGTAACAGGAATTCTAGAATAAAATCATTCTGTTCCACACTGTGAGAAAGAACAAGATCATTAGTGTTTTGCAGAAGGGGACGGTCTTTTCGCGATCTGGTGACCAATGGCTCGAGTGCCCACAGAGAGGTCCCTGCATGCCAGCTGCGGCACCCGTGCCATAGGTTCGCCATCACTGTCATATACTGTACAAAATTGCTTTGAGATTACTTTTCATATGCAGGACTAGGCCAACCAGATTTCATTCTGGGATCTAGCTTGCCTCAGTGAATACCTTTGTTTACATCCAGGCATACAGGAGTTCCTGGGGATCCAAAGACAGAAGTAAAGCTCACCGTTAGCAGTAAACTTGTGTACACTTTTCTTAATGAAATCACGTGCTGTTACAAATTAACAATTGCTATTTTATATCAAGTTTAATGTGTTTCAAGCAAATGTGATTACCCTGAGTTAGTAATAATGCCTCCATTATCAAAGGAGGAATGACTATGTAATAAAGTGATGTCATATTGGGGAATAAACATTCTCTCAGTAGCTAGATATCTGGATACATGGTTCAGATTCTATGACAAACCAGGATCCTCGTTTGTTATCCTGGTTTGTGAATGATCTATAGTTTGCAGAAACCATTGTTTCTCATATTTGAATGAAACAGGAAGCTGTTTATCATAGTTAGCCACTGTCACGTCCCAGATAGGTAGAATGGTGCAGATTGGACTTCAGTGGTGAATGTAAAGCCACATTGACTGGTCTTTTTGGCAGGGTATAAGTAAAATAAAAATATGTGAAATTTTAGTACACATTTCAGGCACTTAGGGCAGCAGCTTCTGGGTAGTGCATCTTTTGACATATTAATGAATAGAACAGACATATGCATCTTTTGGGGGCAAAGGTTCACCTGATAAGATGAGAGGAGAGTCATAATTTTCAATGTTATGCTGGAACTATAATGGCCCTTGGGTGTGGTTAATGTGGGGATGAGCTTCCCTGCTCAACTCACAGTCCACTGCTAGGCCTTGCTCTCCAAGCTTCCACAACCCCATTCTTTATTGATATCTACATAAGAGGAAGAAGAGACTAACTCCTGAGGAGCCACACACCAGACTGCCTGGCTCCAAAGCCTACACAAAGAGAATAGAGAAGTGGCCCTGCCAAGGCTTCCAGAAATGAAAGAGAAACTAACAGCTGCAGGCTTCTTAAAGATATATCACAGGAACCATTAGACCAGTGTTCTCCAACCTTGGGTCCCCATATGTTTTTGGCCTACAACTCCCAGCATGCCCCAGCCAAAAACAAGAACACTGCATTAGACACAAGTAGGGATAAGAGGTATGTTAAAATATCAGACAAATCAGTTTAATTAAATGTTTACATAATTCCAAATCACATTTTTAAAAACCCGCTTTTATATGTGGCATTACAACTATAGAAGGATGCCAAGTATAGGATTATGTGCTTAATATTATGTAAGTCTATAAATGAATTATCTTATTGTATATGCATCTCTGACACATCCACTGATGTGCTGTTATTATGTTTATGCTTCAAGATGCATGTGCTGGAGAAATTTTTTAAAGGTCTAAGTCTAAGTCAAATGTTTGGAATCACCAAATCAAGCCTTCTCTGAGTTGCATTGACATTGCTTCTTGCTTTTTTATTGGTTTGAACCTATGGATTAGTTCTTTGCCTCCAGAGCACATAGGGATTCTAATAAAAATCCCAACATTCACTGCCAGTTCAGGTTTTCGAGGACTCTCAGGCAAGACACCCTCAATGGCCCCCCCTCTCTCAGTGAATCTATCTTCTTGCTGGCATTGTCACCAGGTGCTATTGCTTCTCATTCTCACTCTCTCATCATTGCTACCCACTTGTTTGCTTGGCAGCCAGAGTGCCAGGGAGCAAGTAGGCAGTGGCTACTGCTCTTCCTTTTCACCACCACCGTTGACTGGCCCAGAGTGACAGACAGCTAAACAAGCAGGTTGCAGTGATGAAGATGAGGAGAAATCTAGGGGACTATTCAGTGGGCCCCTGCTGGGGCGCAGGCCCTTGTCAGGTGCCCGATTGTGCCTACCCTTGACATCGTCCCTGTGTGGGTTCAGCTGATTCACTCTTGCCAGGAGTGGAGCCCAACCTAGACCTTGACACAGTTGCACCAAGCACTATTCATAGATGCATACCGCAATGGTTCCATACAAACTCCAGTGAACCACTCTGATGCAGCAGAGCAAGGGCCAGGGACAAAAAAGCCCTTCCATCCACTTGTGTTACATACTGTGGGCTTTTTGCCCCACAGGAGCCATGGAAACTAGTGCATGTGTACATGAGTCACTTCTTGTGATGATAGAGGGGAGAGCTAAACAGAAGAGGAGTTGGGCAGACGCAGAACCAGCAGGTTCTATGTTTGCACCAGGGGTGGGCAACTTGTGGCCCCCCAGATGTTTTAGCCTACAACTCCCATCATCCTTCACCTGTGATGCTGCCAGAGAGAAATTGTGAGTAGCCATCTCTCCCTGCTCACTTGCCCCCCCCTCTGGGCAGTGAAAGCATAGTGTTGGTCATGGAGGGTGCAGGTGCCTCTCCCGCACTCACCGGAATTCTCGCTCTGGGTGGCACAGTCTTTGGGACTGGGCCCAAGGTGCCAATGCTCCCCACCACACCACCTAGTGAGAGAGGATATGCAAACAGGTAGATATTACAGCTGCTCCTCCAAGGAGCAGCAACCTCCTCCTTTTGCTTATTTGCTTGCTTTGGATGGCCCCCATTGGGCCCAATCCTCCCCTCTGCACCAGGATGGGCATCTGGTAGCCCTCCAGAAGTTTTGGCCTACAGCTCCCATCATCCCTCACCGTTGTCTATGCTGGCTAGGGCTGGTGGAAGTTGTAGACCAAAATATCTGGAGCATCTCAAGTTGTCCACCACTGTCTTACACAAATCAGCTTCAGTCAACCCTTTCAATCGATCCACTCAAAATTCTTCTTTCAAATCCTCTTAAATTAGATCAAGGGTGGAAAACCTGTGGCCCTCCAGTTGTTGTTGGACACCAATTCCCATCACCCCCAGCCAGCATGGGAAATGGTCGGGGATGATGGGAGCTGTAGTCCAGAAACAGTTGGAGGACCACCACTCCCCCACACCTGGATTAGATGATAACCACTAATGTAATTGTTGTTGTTGTTTTAAAAAATGATTAGACAAATTTGTGGGAGATAGGTCTGTCAATAGATATTAGCCTTGTCAAGCCAAACCCAAGATTAGAGGCAGTAAACACCCGATTGTACAATGCTGGGAAGAAACAACTGGGGAATGACTAATACAGTCATGCCTTGGATTGAGAGCATAATTCGTTCCGGAAACGTGCTTGTAATCCAAAACACTCTTATATCAAAACGAAACCCCCCCAAAAAAAAATTGTACAGAGATTTTTAATTTAAGCTGTACTACAGTACTTGTGTTGCAAGACGTCACTTGTATATCAAGTCAAAAAAAATTAAATAAATATTTAAAATTTTGCTTGTCTTGCAAAATGCTCTCAAACCAAGTTACTTGCAATCCAAGGTATTACTGTACATCATGCCCTGACTATGAATTTCCCCTGGCTTGCTGGAGACAGAGAGAGCTGGACTAGATGGACCTGTAGTCTGATCCAGAAGGCAATTCTTAAATTCTTAGTTTCTCTTCTGTTATCAACAGTCCCCAGGTTTTCTGTCAGCCAACCATCATATACAAAATAGTCAGAATTATTGTGTTCATGACCAGGAAAGACAGCTCCTTTTTTTTTATTATTTAAGAGATAATAAGGACTGTTCCATAAGAGAATCCATCCAAACATTAGGATTCAGGTTAACTTGGTGCTCCTCTAGTAAGTCAATGTTTACAAAGCCTTTTAAGAACTTGTACTAATTCTTACTTCCTTGCATTTCACATTTCATAATAGCAACCAGAACACGACTTTCCAGGATGTGTTTTTAGGGCAATTACTCCAATTCTCGGGTGGTCACTTTGCATTAGATTTCAAGCCTTATAAAACAACATGAGGTGTGCTATAATCACTCTGAAATATACAGTCTTTCATTTCCTATTGCCTAATTATAGAGGGTATTTCACAGTGCAGATACAATTACCAGACCTGGTTTTTCTTGTTGCTGTTTGGGGCATGGGAGGGAGGGTTAACTAAACAAAAAAACAACAACAACCTCACATTCAACTGGCGAAGACACTAGAAATGGATGTGCTTTATTAATTAGAAAGGGAATAAATGCATTAAACAATATAAGGGTATTATACTAACATAGTGCACCGGTCTCCGTCTCTTGCATTCTGAATTACAATGGTTCTTCCTACTAAGGACAACTTTAATCTTAATCCCACGATGGGTCTTTTGTCCTGTATTTAATACTGAGCACCAGATCTCTTTACAGATTCCAAGAGGCAGAAAATACCCTGTCACATTAGTCCGGCTTTCCTCAATCTGATACCCTCCAGCTATATTTGACTACAGTGCCATCATCCCCACCCAGTAGGAATGATGGGAATTGTAGCCCAAGATATTTGGAGGGCACCAGATGGGGAAGGCTGCATTTGTCCTTTCTGGGTGGTGCTGATTTTTGTTCTTTTATTGACTGCTTTTTTAAGAGTGCCATTTGTAATGAAAGAAGCTAGTGTACGCTTGCACCTCCATCTGAGGTCAGTGGGAGTATGAAAAGCAACAAAAACAAATCCCTCTGTAAACCTCCTCACACATTTGGACCCTTGTGCTGAACTAAATAAAAATGTGCAGTAGAGAAAAATATATCCAGAAATGACCAAAACTCCTTAATAGGGTTGGATTCAGACTTTGGCCCCATTGGTGGAAGCTTGGCAGGCAACATTTTGCCTCTCCCCCTTCAGCAGCTTGCACCCTCAGAAAATCTGCTTCAGAGGGTTGGAGCAGATTTCCAGAGTGCACAAGTGGCTGCAGGGAAGAGAGAATGAGCAAAATTGCCTCCCACCCCTTTGGATCCTCTGGATCAAACATGTTCTGTGGACAGAAGGAGCGCTTCCATTTGCAGTATGTACATTTTGGAAACAGAATACAAAGTTCCTCATGCAAACACAGCTACTGTAGTCGTACCCTGTCATTAAACCAGAGTTTTAAGCACATAAAGTTGCTGCAATCTAGCTAACTCTGTGGTGGTCAAAAAGATGACACACTAACAAGCCATTCTCAGTCTTGTCCTCAATATGCCCCCAAAGTATTTTTTTAATATTATTATTTTACTTTAAATAATTATTATCCTGAGTCTTATCCCCAGTCTGCCTCCAAAGTGTTTTTATTTTTGCTTGTTCATCATCCGTATAAGACTTTTGCATGTGCCTGTGGCAATTCCACATCTAGTAGGGCTATGCCATTGAGTACAATTGATGCACACTCCAGATTGTTACATTTCTCCATGTCAGCAATGTTGCACCTGTTCCTGCATGCATTTGTGCTAGTGCAAGAAACCCAAAGGATTCAGTTTTGGGTTTGTTTATTAACATTTTCCTCTACCAGATAGTTTTAATTTCTTCATTCTGATCCACAGTGTGTCTGCATGTGTGGGATTTATGTTATGTGGATATGGGATTGTGTATGTTCATCTTAACGGCACTAGAGGATCACTTGACCAGGGTCAAGATCTATGTAACATCATCAGCACCACAGATTTTCCTCCCTCAACATGAACTGAAATTGGGGAAGTCAAGATTGAGTAAAACATTTAACATAACCATGTCAAGTTGTCTGCCTGTATAAATATACATAATGGGTTTGCTCCAGATTTAGTCATACTTAGAGCAGAACCATCGAAATCAATGGGAGTTGTTACTCATCACTCACTGAAGTCCCATTCATTTCACACTAAGGCTGCAATTCTATACCCACTTACCTGGTAGTAAGCCTTATTGAATTCAATGGGAGTTACTTCTGAGTAGACACATGTAGGATTGTGGTGTAAGTTGATTTTCTCCTTTGGTGGATGTCAGGGTTGCATGGTAAAAATATGCTGTGCGATAGCATTAATTTCTCCAATTATATAGTAATAACAAAAATGAGACTTGAAGCCTCCAGTGTTCTAATTACTCCTCCAGACATGAAATTCCCATTGACTTTATTGGTTCCTCCACACACTTAGTTCTATATCTAAAATACTACAACAGCAGTGTCTGAAATGCACATAAATCGATAACCCTGAAATGGAATTCAGCTATGATTCAGGATCCTGTGATTATTTTAGGTTCTTATGCTCGATAGTCTTCCTCCTGACAGACTCCGGTTAATAGGAAATAGCTCCATCCTTCAGGAATGTTGAAGAGTCCTTGGTCTCGAGTCACGAGTCGAGTCACGAGTCTTTGGACCCGAGTCTCAAGTCCGAGTCCGAGTCCTTGGTCCAAAATGGTGACTCCCGAGTCCTGAGTCCCGAGTCACTCCCAAAGCTGACTCCACGAGTCCCTATTAAAATCAATGGGGGGTTTTCCCAACAAAATAAGGCTACTTCAGATGTGTGGTTTAAATAAATTCTAGGCACAAGTGTGCCTTTTTATTTCAAAACTCTGCAACTGATTTTGACAAGAACAGACCAGGCAGAAAAACCCAAAATAACCAGGCAGGCAGAGGAGGCAGGGAACCCCAAAGCAGGTAGGCAGAGGCCTTTGTCTTGGACAATTCAACTGTGGAACTGGTTAAGAAGAGACCAGGCAGGCTGCGCTCCTGGTAGCCGTCCATAGTGGCTGAGCAGTAGCGCGCCTCACTTCCATGCGCTCTCTGCTGGCGATTGTGGCGAATCGCGCTCCTCTCCACTCCTTCTGGCACAGCCCAGGGATGTTGACGAGTCCTTGGTCTCGAGTCCCGAGTCGAGTCTCGAGTCCCATTAAAAATATTGGGACTCGAGTCAGACTCGAGTCAGAGGGGGGACTCAGTCCGACTCATGAGTCGAGTCCTGGAGTCCGAGTCCCCATCCCTGCCATCCTTACATAAAAATGAAGGCTTGTCAAATGACTCAAACAAAAGGGAGATTTCTCTTCTGTTGATTCAGGTGCACAGGTAGATGACCATTTACCTCCAGCGCAACTGGCACCATACCTGATGCCCCAAGCATCATGCAGCTTTTTCTCCAAGTGGATACTGTGGTAGTTATTGCTCCACCAATCAACTCTGGTGGGACTGAACATTTCAAATGTTTGGTTGTTTGGGACACGGGCCCAACAAATGCTACATCTTTATCTCTTCCAGGTTAGATAACTAACAGTGCGACCCTGCGCGTGTTTACTCAAAAGCAAATCCCACTGTGTTCAGTGGGGCTTATTCCCAGGTAAGTGTGCATTGATTGATTGATTGATGATTGATTGATGGACTGCTGAATTTATATCCTGCCTTTCTGCCAAAAAATGGCACTGAAGGTGGCTAACAATAAATGTATAGGACTGCAACCTTACATAATTTACATTGCCTTCCTTCTACCGTTTCAATGAGAACAGGGAACCTTTTTTTGCTTTCAAAAGCTGCATTCCCTTGGTGATAATCTGGGGGGGGGGGCTGCATGGCAGCGGTGGGCAGGGCCAAGGCCAATGGTGGGTGGGGCCATAAAAGCAAGTGAGGGCACCCCTTCTATCTTCCTCTCTCTCTTTCTCCCTGTCCACTGGGCTGCTGGGAAGGGACAGATCACTTTTGCTGGCAGTCTGAATCCGTTGCTTGCAGAGGGCCTTCAGAATTAGGCCAGGGGCTGCAGGTTGCCCATCCCTGCTCTACATTCATGTCAGCGGCAGGCAGTACTGGGCAGAAGAATGGATGTTTGAGACTACTGGAGGGGTTTTAACACTGTTGTTGAAGCAGAGGCGTAGCGTGGGGGGTGCAGGGGGGCCGGGCGCACCGGGCGCAACATCTGGGGGGGCGCGCTCGCACTCGCAGCTCTCTGCCCCTGCCTGGCTCACTCACTCTCTCTGCAGTGCTGGCTGTGCGAATCCGATCCGAGCCGCCGGGTCGCCGCCCACTGTGGAGGGGGGGGGGTGCCAGGCGTGCGGTGCGGTGGGTGCGAAGAGAGAGCGAGGGACTATCTGGGGGAGGGACAGTGCAGCGGCTCCCAAGGGGACATTCTGCTGTATACACGCTCCTTTTGGCTACTGATTGGCTGTTGCCTCCGTCAAGGCAGAGATCCAGGAGGTGCCATTAGTAACACTTCAGAGATCAGAGCGGCAGGAAAAACAAAAACCAAACAAAACAAAACGGGCTGGGGGGGGGGGCGGGAGGGAGATTTCAAAGTCTGGCACTCCCGAAGGAAGTTTCGCCGAGCTCCCTGCTAATTGTAAGCAAGGGGACCAGTAGTTCAACCCTACGCACGTTTACTCGCGAGTAAAGTCCCACTGGATCGCGCCCAAAGTATGTGCATAGCCCGGGATGTGCAGCCTGAGCGACGTGTTCTTAAGAAGGGGCACATGATGGGCGAGCCAGCACAAATGGCGGGGAGCCGCCTTGGCCCATTAAAAACCAGTCTGAAAACTTTGGAAACAAATTCAAAACTTTAAAAACAAACAAACAAATGGAACAACTTTAAACATTTACCTGCAGCTCAGGGTAAGTCAGTATAACTTTTCATGCATCTGATGATATGGACTTTAAGCTTATGCCATAATAAATGGGTTAGCCTTTAAGGTGCCACAGGACTCTTGGTTGTTTTTGTCTCTAACCGTTTGAATTCTCAAGATGGTATTCAGCACTTGTTAAACGCCCCTTCGTGGGGTGGAAGGAGGAGCCAAGAGGCAGATCTGGGTAAACGCGTGTATAGGGACTAAGTGGAGATTGCAATTCGGATTTGGTGATTGTGAGTACAGATCCGGAGGCGGAGGCAGCGGTTCCTCTAGAATAAATTAACACGGAACAAAACGAAAGCATGCCATTGATTTCAATGGGTTGCTACTGTTTTTGTGAGTTTCTCGTTTGAATTTTGTAACTGATTCAGCAGCAACTGTTTAACCTCTTCGATGCTCAAAGGAGCTAGGGTTGCCTAACGGTTAGAGTGTTGGACTGGGACTCGGGAGATCCGGGTTCTAGTCCCCACTCACTCTGCCATAAAGCTCACTGGGTGACTTCGAGCCAGTCACTGACTCCCAGCCTAACCTACCTCACAGGGTTGTTGTGAGGATAACATGGAGAGGAGGATTATTATGTAAACCGCCTGGGGTTCCTTGCAGGAAAAAAGGCGGGATATAAATGCAATAAATAAATACATAAAAATGTAAAACAAATCATAGCGTGTAAGGTAGTGGAGGTGCCTTCTGAGAGGCTTTCATGTTAATGAAGGAGACCGTCTCTGCCCGCTAAAGAGCACGGATCAGGGTTTCTTTAACTAATCTAGTGGAAGAGACTCGAGTGCTAAAATCCACGGGTTAGGGGGCGCAAATTACTTGCCTTGCCCCGGGTGCTGACAACCCACGCTACACCACTGTGTTGAAGATTGGGGGGGTGCCGAAACTCTTTCAGCCCGAGGGCTGGATTCTTTTTTGGAGAAGCCCTCAGGGGGGACTCACTCCAGGCAGAGCTGAAAGCAAGGGGTGGGGCCAAAGGCAAAAGTGGCTTCTGCCTTTCTTTTAATGTGACCAATGTTTCCCATATTTGTACTTTTAACAACAAAAACAGAAGTACATTGTGAGCATTGTGTGATTCTTCCTGTTTCTGTGCTGATTTGGGGCCAAAATAGGGGGAAACTAGCAGAGAACAACAGGGAGGTCACACACACACACACACACACACACACACTGTGGCTCACGCTGGCTCAGCTTGTCTGAGCGTGGAAAGCTAAGCAGGCTCAGGCCTGGTTATTACTTGGATGGGAGACCCCTCCTCTAGTTTCCTGCATTGAGCAGGGGGTTGGACTCGATAGCCTTGTAGGCCCCTTCCAACTCTATAAGATCTATGAATCTACACACACACACGCAACTGGATTCTGCATAAGAGCAGCTGTGCTACATCCAACCAAAGGCCTATCTAGTCGAGCTTTATGTTCGCAGAGTAGACAACCAGATGCCCATGAGAAGCATCAGGCTGAGCAATCCCTGATTATTCCACCTATGCTGGACAATAATAAGATGGGAGAGGGCAGATGTACATATTGCATTGGAGACCCAGCAAGCCGGGTGTGCATTGCAGTCAGCATCAGTCTGCTTACTGATAGCAAGGCGGGCCAGCCAAGGAATTAGCACAGCCCTGCTTCAGCTGGACCGTCCGTCCCCCCACCACACACACAACCATCACCCGCTGGCCTGTGGGAAGGGTCCTCAACAGGGAGCACTCCGCACCCCAGCATTCTGCTGCTGGCCCCACTTGAGAGTAGTCCCTTGGCCCAACATGGGGGTGCCCTAGCCTAGTCTAGGCTAATTTGGCAGTGCACAATGTCAGCCATCTCTAGGTAAATCTAGGGAAAGTAAGGGGACAATTGTGTGGCATTATGAGCACCCCTAACAGCACAGCATAGCTTTCCCTGGCTGGGGGCAATGCGGGTTGTAGTCCAACACATCTGGAGGGAAATAAGCTGCTAATTTCCATCATGAACTATTACAAAATTCAGCTTGGGGGCAAGTGTGTGTGTGTGTGTGTGTGTGAGAGAGAGAGAGAGAGAGAGAGAGAGGTGAGGAGGAAGAGACAAACAGACACTGATAGATGGGAATGAAAGGAAACCATGAGAAATAAAGACTTCTATATAGGACAAATGTCAAAGCAGGAGGCTTTTTTCTTTAATTAACTGTCCTTAGGCTGTCCCTTTAAGTTGGAAGTGCTGTGTGTCCGCAATCAACCTACATTTCTAAGAGCAGTTATTGCAGTGTCTCTCTGAACTGAAATGGTAATTTATGCATATTAAAGTGGGTTTCTTCTCACAGAAGGGAAAAGCCTGAGAAGGGCCTCTTTGTATATTTGAAATGAAGATGCTGAAAATAAGGGACAGAGGCATCTATCATCAGATGTCCAGTGAATAACAGGATAATCTTTTCAGACAAGGAGCACTGGTGATGCATCCATGAGTGTGGGACAAGACTACTCCCCTTCAAGAAGGAAAAGGGACTGACGTTTGGAGCCTGCAGCTCAGGTTAGAACAGTCTTCCCCAGCCTGGTGCTCTCTAGATGGGTTGGACTGCAACTCCCATCATGCCATGCTGGCTTGCAGGACCGGTGCAAGGCAGTTTGGTGCCCTAGGCAAGATCAGATATTTAGTGCCCCCCTTCCCACTTGAGAGCGCTGTATTTTTTCCCCAAGGTGTTTCTGGTGCCCCCTTTAGCCCTGCGCCCTAGGCAGCTGCCTTGTTAGCCTAATGGTAGCACCGGCCCTGCTGGCTTGGAATGATGGGAGTTGCAGTGCAACCCATCTGGAGGGCACCAAGCTGGGGAAGGCTGCCTTAGAAGATGGAGCCCCATCTCTCCTCCTTGCCTATGGACTTTTGAAAGCAATGATGCTCATGTACCAACTCCCACCATCCCCAGCCAGCATGGCCAATGGGAGTTGTAATCCAACACATCTGTAGGGCACCAAGTTCAGGAAGGCTGAGCTAACCCTTTTTAGTTTTTGCACTTTAAAAAAGAGTGGAGGAAAGTATGCATTCCAGTTATAGTATGGGTGGCTATGCTATATTTCACCATAGCATCGTGGCTAAGGGGCTGAGCTACAAATCAGGATTGTCCCCAGTTTGAATCTTGCTTCTGTCAGAAAATGATTAGGTGGCCTTAAGCCAGCCACTGGCTCACAGCCTCTGCTGCCCCTCCCGCCCTATCTGCAATATGGGGATAATAGTGCAGATTTCAATATACAATTTCTTTTAATGGTTATGCTTTAGAAATGGTACAAATTGTGGATTCAGTGGACAACATTAAATTCAACACAACGTTTTACATATGTGCGGTTTCTTAGGAGTATTATAAAATGCTAATAACGTTTTATGGTTCCATTTCAATTGCAGCCCCTGAGGAAGGGGAAAAAATTGTTTTTTCCAAAATGTGTTGGGCAAAATAAAAATAAAAAAAATTCTTCAGGCACCTCAGAATATTTTTCTCTTTTGTTGGGCGACACATTCGTGCCCTCCCCTCTTGTTTTCTGGATAATTATGCAGACCCACTTTATAGGCTTGTTGTAAGGATTTATTTATTTATTTATTATATTCCTATGCCACCCAATAGCTGAAGCTCTCTGGGTGGTTCACACAGCGACTGAGACCATAAAATGCAACATGACAAAATACAATATAAAAGTTTAAAGGATTACAAACAAATATATCTCTGAGTACTGGGGAGCTGAAAAAATTCTTTCAGCCGGAGGTCAGAATTCCCTTTGGAAGAAGCTCTCAAGGACCACATTCTAGTGGTAGGTGGGGGTGAAGGCTAAAGGGATGGGGGGGGAAGCAGGTGGGTTCAAAAAAAACAACAACCCCAGCATAGTTTAGCTTGGAGCTCTGACGTCAGGTAACTAGGCCTTAGGAGAGGCATTTCAACCTTTTAGAGTGCGGGGGTGGGGTGGGGGGGGTGGAACCACCAAACCACCGGTGGTTGGGGGAAAGGGGGGGGCAGGGGGCATGGCCATCTGGGAAACTCAGGAGGGCCAGATTGAAACCACAGGTGGGCCAAATTGGGGGCCTGGGCTTGAGGCTCTCCACCCCTGTGTTAGCACTTTGAAAATTCCGAAGTGATGTATACATGCGAAGTATAATGAGCTCTTCTAAATCAAGTGTTACATCAGTCTGACCATTTTGGGGTTTATCCTATACCGCACCAGGCAGTTTTAATTTGCAGAGTGGAGGCATGCTTGTGTATAGGTGTTTCAAAGTACAGTATGATATCATAGGTTTTCCTTACCGTTCCTTGACCTCACCTCATCCCAATAATATATTTTATTTATTTATTATATTTATACCCCGCCTTTTTTCCTGCAAGGAACCCAAGGCGGCTTACATAATCATCCTCCCCCTCTCCATTTTATCCTCACAACAACCCTGTGAGGTAGGTTAGGCTGAGAGTCAGTGACTGTCTATGTATATAATATTTTCTTATTTTGGTAAATGAAACCAGCATTGAATTGAGAAATACAGAGCAATAGCTTGTATACTGAATTGAGTGGAAACTACAGGGCCACTGAAGAAGGCCGTTGGGCCGAAATGCGTTTGGCTTCCACACAAGAGAGTAAGAAAGCTTACATGCTGTGAGGACCTTTCTCTGGAAGCATCAAACAAAAAACATTGGCATTAACAACACTTCGTCTAGAGATAAAGGTCCTCAAGTCTGAAAGGACATTTATTATCATCTTCACCCTAGAGAAGCTGTATTTTACATGTCTCTGTCTTATACATGTTTTATATATATATATTTTTAAAAAATATTTCTGGAAATTTATATATTACATTATAAAATTTAGTCTATTTCATTATATTTTCATGGTTATATTTTATATATATATTTCTTGACTTTTAAGTTTCTATATATAATATTTTCACAACTTACGCTCAGTGGCTAACCAGTTTTAAAGGTGTATATATATGTACATACGAAAAAGAGACAGGAGATTTACCTGCACTCTCTCAAACTAGCTACCTCTTTCCCTTTAATTAATTTTGCAAAGTCCATTTTTTCTACAAAGCCTTTCCTGGCCCATTATACCTTCCTTGCTTTTGGTTGTCAGTCAACCCTCTGCCTGCTCCCGTCAAGCACCTTTTAATATCTATGCTTGGCCAAAGGCTCCTAAGAGCGCAGGATGTGGAACATACTATTATGATGCTCACAGTATGTGCACTACATTTTCACCATTGTTCACCATTTTTGGCCATGGGCAAAAACGTGAACCTGTCTTAGCAAAGATAAGCAAGACAGTAGTAGTAGTAGTAGTAGTAGTAGTAGTTTATTATTTACGGTCTTCCGACCACATACATACAGAATAAAAGAATATACAAATATAAAATACATACTGAAAAATATAATACATAAGGGTTAAGAGCAGAATCATGAAACAACCATAGAAGGTCTGATCCAGATGGCTACATTTAAAAATTTAGCAAATTTCTCTGTAATTGAAATGTTAGAACCCTCAAGTAAAATAATCAGCAAGGATTCTAAGTATCACCCAGGGAAGAACTGCGAGGAAGCAAGATATTACATGGAATTTTCAAATCCTCGCTCCTACTTGAAATATGTAATGAAATTCAACCCCACCTCCATTTGTCTCATATTGAACTGCTTCCGTAAAATGCCACATAGGCTGGACATCATTTCAATGGTAAAAGAACACTAGATTATGCTTTTTTAAAAAAGCAAATTCTTAGGCACTTTTTCCAGATTTGTTTTGAAAATCAACATACAGAAGCAGTGTTGACTTCAGGTTTTGTGGGGAAAGGGGTTTGGGCAAGATGCCCTGTGTGAGCCCCCTTCTTTGAGTGGTCCACCTTCTCCTTGCTGCTGTCACAAGAGCAGCAGAGCCAGGAGATTTCAGGGAGTTGGCACAGGACCCCCATGGAGGGATGTGAGCCGCCTCGGCAGGTGCCTGATGATGCCATCATCCCAGGACAGTCGGGTGTAGAACCATTCTTTTTTCTCCTTGTAAATGATCAAATTTAAAGTATATAAGTAACGGAACATTAGTGTCATATATAAACAGTTTTTGTCGCTCCTTCTCCTAAATAAGCTGGCCCTGGACTCTGTTCCTCACCAGAAGTTGCTTCATACTATCCTATAGATAACAATACTTTACTGTCTGAGATGAAGATGGGTGTTTACAAGTAAGCAATTTCTGGGCGGGAAATAACATAAGTAATGGGAGTTGGGGTTGTTGTTTTTTAAGTCCTTGTAGAAAATGACATATTATTAGTTAAGTGAAAAGATAGCACTACACTAAACACCATATCTGAAGCAGCTAAATTGGCAGAAAACCACTTTTTAGAGGAAATTGCTCTAGACATAAAAATACTGCTGTGCCTCCAAAAATACCCAGCAGCCACAAAGTACAGAAATATTCTCCAGAAATATAATTGAATCTCATTTTCTGAACTCTATGGAACATACAGGGATGCTGTCACTCTATAATGTTCTGTATACATCACATAAACATCTCCCACCACTCAAGAGGTCAGCTCTGGCTGTATTTAAGACTTTCCTTAAATACATAGCCATGCTGAGATGGACCACAAGAGCTACTGGGGGGCGGGTGGGGGGAGACACTTTCCAAAGGAAGTTTCACAGAAATGTATTTCCCACTATTGTGTCTTTGCTCTTGATACAGCATCAATCACAACCACCTCCTGAGTAAGATACACAGGTACCAGAGAGTCCAGATCATTGTGTTGCTGTAGGCATCCAAACTGACAGTTTAAATGTAAGTAAAGGGACTGAGCTATGGTGTGTAGCCAACAAGCTGCATGAAAACTCATTGCCTGTGCTTCTTTCTCTGTATCCCTCCAATCACAGATGGTTTCTATCTATCCCTTGGTGGCGAAAGTGCCAGGGCCAATTATAGGCCCACACCTTTGTTGCTCGATTTATTATTTTATCTGTATAATGTTTCAGCAACCTTTCCAAACACCTGTTGCTCAAGAAAGTTTACAATATAAAATTGTGTGTGTGTGTGTGTGTGTGTGTGTGTGAATGTTAAAAATAAAATTTAGCCATATGATAACCCATATGGCAGCCATCCCCACTCAGACCAATGGTCAGGAATGTTGGGAGTTGTAGTCTAACACATCAGGAGGGTACCAGGTTGGGGAAGGCAACCATATGGCAATATAGGACTGCTTTCACTTCCTTCTTGACCCCTGAGAGCCAGTGTGGCGTAGTGGTTAGAGTGTTGGACTGGGACTCGGGAGATCCGGGTCCTAGTCCCCGCTCGGCCATGAAACTCACTGGGTGACTTTAGGCCAGTCACTGACTCTCAGCCTAACCTACCTCACAGGGTTGTTGTGAGGATAAAATGGAGAGGAGGAGGAGGATTATGTAAGCCGCCTTGGGTTCCTTGCAGGAAAAAAGGAGGGCTATAAATATAATAAATAAATAAATAGATGTGGGGCGCACCCACAAAAAAGCCCCTACCCTGACATGCCTAACCTGGTGAAGAGGTCTCAAGACAGACTTGATATAATGCAGCATTGTGAGCCCACCTCCACAACTTAACAGTCAGGGGCCAAACCAGATGTGATGCTCAAGGCTGGTTAAAGACATTTTGCTGCAGGAGGCAAAGGATAAGATGGTGCCCATCCCATATTCCATGACCAGAATCTGACTGGACTGGCAGTTGAGTCTTACTTCAGCACTGGTGATAGAATAATATCCTCCAGTTTACCTAGGGAAATAAGGACCATTAAACACTCTAATCTCTGATATATCTGGAACCATCTTCAGTCTGTTGATTCTCATCTATTAAGAGAGAGAAAGAGAGATAAGTTAACCGCTTGCTTTATTTTTACAGACTTCCCCTGAAAGAGATCCAGGATAATTTTATGAAACTCTCCTATTCATTCTTGATTAAACCTCTGCTATTCAATGTGATAGTTTAGGCTGCTATCCCTAAATACATTTACTAGGGAGTAAGCCTTGTTGAATACAACAGGCCTTAATTCTGAGCAAGATTGGGCTGTCAGCTCAGCAGCAGAATTGGACAGTGCCCCAAGTGCTGAATTTATTTCCGATAAAGGTTTCTGATGTCCTCATGTATGAAAGGAGTTTGGAAAGTCAGATTTATAAGGAATAAAGCAAAAAAAGTAAAATCTAAACAAGATGTTTGTTTTATATTCTCAAAAGTACATTGTTTAGATACCAGAATATTAGTATCCAAGGCAAGCTGTTTCCTTACTGCAGCTCACAGACAAGCCTTGAAAGTTGCTGACAAACTTCAAGAAAAGGTGCCCTTTCCTGTTTGCTGTCAAACTGAGGTGATTCTGTCACTTTCTCCCTGCCTCTAGTGGTTTTGTCATGTCTGAGGCCAGTTTTCAGCTTCTTGAACATGACTTGGGCTGTTCATGAAACGCAAAACCAACATCAACGATCAGTATCAACTTCAGCAAAGGAGCCTAGGGCGAAGACATACTGAAAACTGTATTCCCCCCCCCTCCCACAATGAAAAGAGGGGAGAAAACCTATATTCAGCCATTACCTAAGGGCTTTCATAGCCTTGGGCACTAACGGAATCCATATTTAGAGA
Source organism: Shinisaurus crocodilurus (assembly GCA_021292165.1). Lineage (NCBI taxonomy): Eukaryota > Metazoa > Chordata > Lepidosauria > Squamata > Shinisauridae > Shinisaurus > Shinisaurus crocodilurus. Next base: position 161,460,550 of record CM037879.1, read on the forward strand.
CTGCAGTCTAAACAGTTTCCCCTTCACTGTTTTCATCATTTGCTTCAGTGTCACTCTTCCCTGGTGTAAATCACGGGTCCGTTTTTAGATTGAACATGAACAGGTCTGCTCTCCCTTCAGTGCACAGTGGATTTATGTAGCCAAAATTAGAGTCAAAATCATCATCGGCAGAACAGAAATTCATTTCTTTGCAGCAGTACAAAAGAATAATGGCTGAGCCTGACAGTGACCTGGATCCATCAAAGTTCCAGTGTCCAGGTTAATGGACCATCTTTGAATCAGCTGTGTGGGTGACCCATTCTGATTAAGGGCAGCTTCACACTTCTACAAGTATGTAATGGCAAATGTGTACACTTCATGTATTTCCATGCACAGTGCAGACACCTTAGACACTTGTATGGTTAAACACTTGTGTATGTTTCCAGACATATCCGTGTTTAAAAACATGTGTAGACAGACACATGACATCTAGACTTCACAAGTTTGCAGTAGGAAATATGCAGAAATTGAGTGTGTGGTGTGGAACTGCTACATGTATTATCCAATACACTGATGTGTTATGCTACCTTGCGTGCCATTTTTGGTAGAAAGGCAGGGTACAAATCAAATGAATAAATAAAGGCTGATGTTGGGGCTAGCTCCCCTAGCCCCTCAAGTTACATCAAATAAAGAGGGGATAGCCGGCTGGGTCCAGGAGGTTGTAAACACCTCCTTGAGAGAGGGAGTGGTGCCGGCCTCTTTGAAGGAGGCGGTGATTAGGCCACTCCTCAAAAAGCCTAACCTGGACCCGGATGATGTTAATAACTACAGGCCGGTAGCTAATATCCCATTCCTGGGCAAGGTGCTTGAGCGGGTGTTTGCTGGTCAACTCCAGGCACTCTTGGATGAAACGGACTATCTAGATCCATTTCAATCTGAATTCAGGCCTGGTTTTGGAACGGAAACTGCCTTGGTCGCCCTGTGGGATAACCTCTGCCGGGAGAGGGACGGGGGGAAGTGCGACCCTGTTGATTCTCTTGGACCTCTCCGCAGCTTTCGATACCATCGACCATGGTATCCTTCTGGATAGGTTGTCTGGGTTGGGAGTTGGAGGCACTGCGCTCCAGTGGTTCCGATCCTACTTGGGTGGCCGATTCCAGAAGGTGGTGCTGGGGGATTACTGCTCTGTCCCTTGGCAGTTATGCCATGGGGTGCCACAGGGCTCTATTTTATCCCCTATGCTGTTTAACATCTACATGAAACCACTGGGAGAGGTTATCCGGAGGTGTGGGCTGAGGTGTGATCAATATGCAGATGACACCCAGCTCTATCTCTCCTTTTCATCTAATCCAGGTGAGGCAGTGGCTGTTCTGAATCAGTGCCTGGACAGAGTAATGGACTGGATGAGGGCTAATAAACTGAGACTCAATCCAGATAAGATGGAGGCACTGTTAGTGGGTGGTTTGTCTGCACGGCTAAGTGATATTCAACCAGTTCTGGATGGGGTTGCACTCCCCCTGAAGGATCAGGTTCATAGTTTGGGGGTGCTCTTGGATCCACAACTGTCACTCGAGGCACAGGTCAACTTGGTGGCACGGAGCACTTTTTATCAGCTTAGGCTGATATACCAACTATGTCCTTATCTGGACAGAGATAGCCTAGCTACAGTTATCCATGCTCTGGTAACCTCTCGTTTGGATTACTGCAATGCGTTATATGTGGGGCTGCCTTTGAAAACGGTCCGGAAACTTCAGCTCGTCCAAAATAGGGCAGTGAGATTATTAACCGGGACTGGCCGACGAGAACATATTATGCCAGTGCTTTCTCATCTGCACTGGCTGCCAGTCTGTTTCCGGGCCCGATTCAAAGTGCTGGTGCTAACATTTAAAGCCCTAAACGGCTTGGGGCCAGGGTATCTGAAGGATCGTCTCCTCCCATATGTTCCTGCCCGGACACTAAGATCTGCATCAGCGGTCCTTCTCCAAGAGCCCCTGCCAAAGGAAGTGAGGCAGGTGGCTACCAGGAGGAGGGCCTTTTCTGCTGTGGCACCCCGGTTATGGAATGAGCTCCCCAAAGAGGTTCGCCTGGCGCCTACTTTGTATTCTTTCCGGCGCCAGGTGACCTTTTTGTTCTCCCAGGCATTTAAATCATTTTAATCATCTTAATCATTTTAATCTTGTAGTTGTTTTTAATTCCATTATTGTAACTGCTGCTGCTAGCTCTGCTGTTTGTTTTTAATCTGTGGTTTTAAATTTTATATTTTATATTGTATTTTATGATTTTAACTGTTGTAAACCGCCCAGAGCGCTTTGGCTATTGGGCGGTATAAAAATTTATTAAATAAATAAATAAATAAATAAATTCCAACTCCCTATCCCCAAAACAACACTGGGCAGACTCCGTGGGAATGGATTCTGAAACGGAAGGGGAGGGGGAGTTAGAGGAGCAGTTAGAAGTGGAGCCACTCACGGTTGATAACACAGACCCAGCTGTGCCGTCAAGTTGCAGCCAGAGGGGGGGGGTAGAATCCCTAGGAACAGAGTCCTCGATGGGAGGGGAGGCAGAGCTCCTGATGGGGGGGGGAGCCAGCCTCCATGACGGATCCTCACGAGCGATGTCGCTTAAGGAGGCAAGAACAACTGACATGTCTTCATCACTCTGCTCAGTTGGCTAACAAGGCTTTTGACCCGCCCTAGGGGTGGAGAGGGTTCTCTGGTTTGAGGTTGGGAGTGCGCAAAACGTCTCAGTGCGGAATCAACTGTTGATCATTCCTGACCTCCCATTGCTGGGATAGATGGTCTTGAATCACTTTCTTTACTTTTGTGTAACACTTTTCTGCAACCGCCTGAGTTGCCCTGCTTTTTATAAGCTTTACAAAGAAACCCGTGAGCTGTGCCTGATGTTCTGCCTAGAGGGAGGGGAGTAGGAGCACATGTGAGAGACACAACAGCTATGTAACCAAAACAGGGCTACTGAGAAACAAGAAGGATGTATCAGCATGCTGGGGGGAAACCCAAGGGTTGCAGAAGAAACCCAAGGGGTTGCTGCAAACTGTATCTGAGGGCAGAAATGGCCGTTTGCAGCATAGAGAGTTGCTATCTTTCTTCCCGGTAGCTGCGAGGATAAAGGTAGCAACAATGTGGACGTCTCTGAAGGAACCATCTATACAGTGCTGGTTGACCAAAGTGTGGAACCTTGCCTGATGAAGAAGCTTACAAAACAGCTTTGTGTGCAAAGATACTAATTACTGGACAACTTTTATGCAATTTGGCACCCATTTATAGACTAAGCTCTGCATAATGCAACAGATTTAAGGCCACCTGGGAACCTTTGGAAAGATCTCTTGGGATGAACAGGACCTGTCCCAAAACCCCAACCCACCCCTTCAATAACAGTTGCCTGTGGTATGTCAACAAACCTTTTGTACATGTTGGCTTTGGGGATATCACAACATCTCTCATGATGGAGTGTTGTGATGGAGTTTGTGAGGTGGGGTGTGTGTTGGGTTATGTTATGTTATGCTATTATGCCATATTGAAAAAAACTTTAAAAAGAAAAGTAAAAACCTAAGGGGGCACATGCCCCCAAATAGCCCTATGAGGACTGAGCATGCCGAGTGCCTGTTGCATCTGTGGTGTGGGAAGGGAAGAACAGAAAACCTGGGAGGAGATGGAATGGAATTGAGTATCCTGAAAGAAGGCCTGGCTGACTGGAACACTGAACTGGAGCACTCCACACTGAAACTTTTTGTTGCAGTCCTACTTTGTACCTCTATTTCCCAGGTGCAGGGGTGAATGCCAGCCATTAGCCAAAATGTCACCATCCATATACAAAAGATATGCATTAGCGGGCAAACCCACAAGGTTTGCAGAAGTACTAAAATCTTAAGGGGGGAAATCTAATTGGGGGCAAACTCCCAAAACAGCCCAATGCGGACTGTTCAGTGTCCATATAACACTGGATCAGAGCCAGTGTGGCATAGTGGTGAGAGTGTTGGACTGGGACTCAGGAGATCCGGGTTCTAGTCCCCGCTCGGCCATGAAACTCACTGGGTGACTTTGGCCCAGTCACGGACTCTCAGCCTAACCTACCTCACAGGGTTGTTGTGAGGATAAAATGGAGAGGAGGAGGAGGATTATGTAAGCCGCCTTGGGTTCCTTGCAGGAAAAAAGACGGGGTATAAATATAATAAATACATGATAGATAGATAGATAGATAGATAGATAGATAGATAGATAGATAGATAGATAGATAGATAGATAATCATGGGGAGGGGGAATGAAATCAGCTGGCTGGCTGGAAGTGTCCAGTGAAGAGGAAGGTGTGGCAGCAGCAGCCCAGATTTCAAATCACTGCTAATCATTTGGCAGGACCAGCTACTGTAGCTAAGAGCTAAGACAAGATGCATGGGGGGGGGGGGGTAAAGGGGAGAGTGGACAGTGGACAGTTATATCTGTCTGTCTCTTCTTCTTCGATTGTCCTTTGCTCCATTTCTTTCCTCTTTCCTCCTCCAAAAGAAATGAGCTTTTTTAATATGAAAACGAGAAGGGCATAAATAGAGCATGCACAGAGAGAGGAGGGGAAAGAGGACAACTCCCATGACCCCTCACCATTGGCTATGCTGGCTAGGGCTGATGGGAGTTGTATGCCAAACAATCTGGAGGCCCACAAGTTACCAATCCCTGGATTATAGATAGGCTAACCGCATTATTATATTATAGGTTACATTTAATTGGGCTACTTTCTTTCTGTACCTACTTACCATGAACCTGGCGAACAAGGGTGATAAGTTCACCTTAAAAACATTAAGGGTGAGGGAACAGCTCCCACCCCCATAGGTGTTGGCATGTCACAGCCTCTCACCCTGATTTACACTCCCAACTGTTAAAACACTAACAAAATACCTAGCATTACAATGGTGTATGAGAGAAAGTCAGAAGGGAAGGCTTATATTTTGCAGGAACCCCTAGAGCAGGGGTGGAGAATGTGACACCCTCCAGATGGTGTTGGTCTACAACTCTCATCATCCCTCACCATTGGCTATGCTGGCAGGGGGCTGATGGGAGTTGCAGTCCAACCATTTCTGGAGAGCCACACATAGTTCCCCACCCTGCCCTAGACAGTGCAGCACATTTCACCCACGCTTATGGAAGAAGCAAAGGAATGCACTTGGGGACACCACTGGGGAACAGGCTAACCCTGTTCCCAGTCCCTGAGAAACAAGCCTGCTCCCATCCTCACAGCCCCCATCCCAGGATCTGTCTGATAAGCCCGCTTCACATGTTATATGTGGGGAGAAGACTCCATGCATAGAAAAGTCAGCAGGGTGATGGGCCACTAGTCCTGTCCCCAACATCAGCACAGGTGTAAACTCTCATGCCTTAATTCCAAACTGAACCAAAACAAAAAAGAAAGTTGCTCCATGCAAACTGTAACCTAAAAGGTTTAAAAAAACAAAAAAAAACAATGAAGCCAACATCTAATGTAAATAGTTATTTAAGTAAGGTAGAAAACTAAAACAGTTTATTTTTTGTAACATACAAGGACCTGATGCACAGGATCATCAAATGAACTGCTGTATTCTGAAGTCACAAAATGTCCATATGAAAATCTCTGGTTCATTTGATTTTTTTTTTAATTTTGATTTTTTTAAGGCCATAGCTTAGTGGTACTGCACATGATTTGCATGCATCTCCAGGTATGCTGAGAAAGAGTCCTGCCTGAAACCCTAGAGAGCTACTGCCCATCAGTGTCAACAATACTGGCCTAAGCGGACCAATGGGCTAACTCAGTTCCTATGTTCTTATACTGCCAAATAAGAAGTCCAAAATTCAGTGGAGACCAAACTCAGTAATGGTGGATGGGTAGAACATAAAGCTTGTTACCAAAGTTCAAAAATACTTACAATCTGCAATGTAAAAACTCATCTTTAGTAGAACAACCAGTCAGCTGCTTCTGTGGTCGTAAAATGGTTTTCTGATAGAGTCTGTTTGTTTTTTTACATTGCAAGTGTATGTGTTCTTTTGAACTTCGAAGATTGACCCTATTGGAAGCCTTATATTCTGCCCCTTTGCCTCTAAGGATTATAAACTTGGATATTGGATCTCTGAAGAGTTTGGTATAATATTACCAGCATCGAAAAACTGCAGGACTGTTATTGCAATTGTTACTCTGTTCGATTACTTTTTTACCATATGGAGCAGTGTTCTCCAACCTTGGGTCCCCAGATGTTTTTGGCCTACAACTCCCAGCATGCCCCAGCCAGCATAGCTGGCTGGGGCATGCTGGGAGTTGTAGGCCAAAAACATCTGGGGACCCAAAGTTGGAGAACACTGATATGGAGGATTCATCTCGGCTGCTGAAGTTCACTTCAATTTAGCTCCTCATTAAGATATTGTGGATTCAAATCCAGTGGCTAGTTACCTGTCAACCATTACTGACTTCACTGAATTTTGTGCACTTCCAGGGCTGTCTGTAATTTGGCAGTGTATCAGATCAGCCAGGGATTTTCATATAGACATTTTGTGACTTTGTAATATAGTCTCTTAACCTTAAAAAAAAAAAAAAAAAAAAAAAAGAATTCTTGTATCAGATCAGTATCTTATAAATACTGAGTGTTCCAATTTTGTATTTTACTTAAATATTAATTCCATCAGTTGTCTGATTTTTTTTAACCTTTTGGAGATACACTTACCGTAATTCCAAATTGAACCATCTCCTCTACTGCTGAAACTTAAAATGGCTGCAAACACAATTTACAATTTTGCTGAGTTACCCCTATAGTAAAGGAAGCTTAATGTAAATAAGAAAAAGTCATTTAGGTCTGTGCTGTAGGATATGATATGTGAACTTTAGAAAAGCTCTTCTAGCTATCCCAGCAGTACACTACCAGAATCCTAAATAGCAAAAAAAAATTAAAAATGCATTTTGGGGATTGGAGCCTTTAAATGTGTACTCATATATTATAAGGAATGTATCTACTAGTTTTATGTAAAGATGGGTCTAGGACAGAAACCTTTTATCAAGACAATAATTTTCTCCCCACACTCTAGAAACCTGGTTTCTCAAATGACTGAGCAGAAACCTTAATGTATAAGAATTGTCATGATACCCCATGGCTCATCTACTTCAGCATTCTGTCTCTAACATTAGTCTACCAAATGATTTAGGGCATAATCCTATACATGTTTAGACTGAACAAAGGCCTACAATTCCCAGCATCCCTCCACTAGCCTTGTTGACTGTGTGGCATGCTGGGAAATCCAGGATATTTTCCAGTCTAAACATGCATAGGATTGCACCGTTAGGGAAGTTCACAGGCAAGGTGAGATTGGATGTTATTTTCCCTGCCATCTAGTAATCCAAGATATAAGACTACCAGTCTTATACCTTGGATTATTAGAGGTTGGGTAGACTTGTTCGCACATAATGCCAAACCATGGTTTGTGGCTTCAGGAAAGAGTCTTGTGCTCACACATTCCCTCCTTCTGTCACACAGTTAATTAGTTGCTTCCTCTTTTATGGAAACCATAGTTTGCCATTATGTCCAATTAGCAAACTATGGTTTAGGCATGCCTTGCAAACCAGGATTGCAAACCAGCTTAAACCTATGGTTTGCAATCCCGGTCTGGACAGAAAGCATGCAAACTATAGTTTGCCAGTTCAGATGTAACAACAAACAACAGCTGGCACTAAAGCAGAAGTAACTAATTGCAATTAGGGGAGGATGGTTTGATATTATATTTATTATTTTATTGATGTTATTTTTTATTATGATGTTGCATCTAAATTGGTGTCTAAACATAAACATTTATTTTCTTTACATCACACCCAGTAACAACTGATAGGTCTAAAAATCTTCTCATTTATCCAATCCTTACAAAAATTATGCTGGCAACTCTCAAAGTAGCTTGTGGTAATTCTCAAAGTACTTTGCGGTAATTAACAGCATTAATTTTGGATCATATAAAGTACTTCCTTATTAGTCTTTAACTAATATGGCTCCATCTTCTTGCATTCTCAAAAAAAAAAAATCTCTGCCTGTGCATATTCACTTTTTATATATTACTCATACCTTTAAAATTGCTACTTGCTACTGTATTTCCTCCTTGGTTACATTTCTTTGGTTGCACTTTTTGGTTGTACTAAGCTAAAAACAAAAACAAAATCCAAACCAAAACATCCACGCACACCCCACTTGTTTGTCTCTTTGGTCCTTGGGGAGATAATGTACCCTCCTTGATTATTTTACAGTGCAATCCTATGCATGTCTACTCAAAAGTAAGTCCCACTGATTTCAATGGGGCTTGCTTCCAGGTCAGTGGGTATTGGATTGCCACCTCACTGTGCACATTTGGCTGAAATCCTATACCAGTGATGGCGAACCTATGGCATGGGTGCCACAGCTGGCACGCAGGGACCTCTCTGTGGGCACTTGAGCAATTGGTCACCAGATCGCGAAAAGACTGTCCCCTTCTGCAAAACACTAATTATTTTGTTCTTTCTCACAGTGTGGAACAGAATGATTTTATTCTAGAATTCCTGTTACAGAATTCTTTTCTACATTGTTATCACATTTAAAAGATTTTGAAGAATGATGCACAGAGCATGGCTTGGATGTAAAGCCCTAACAGTTGACCTGAGTGCTGCATGTGTTGCTCTCAAACTAACGGAGTATGAGCCAAGGTTTGACAAATTATCAGCATGCATGCAATAGCAAAAATCACATTAATTGTGAAAAGCATGCCCAATGCAAACTTTTACCTAATGCAGTGTTTGCAGTCCAAGACATAAAGTGTTTAAAATGTGTTAAGCACGTTTAGTTTTCTTCTTTATCTTGCTCATCCTAGTACAGGTTGACTTTTACTTTTACTAATCCGACACCTGTAGAAGCAGGGAAAGGACCCGGGGTAAAGCTTGCCCCATACAATCTCAGTCTGGCATATAATCATATTACAAGTTGAGAATCCCTTATCCAAAAATACATGTGCCTAATTCTTTAAAAAGTTTGCATAAATTCCCTTCAGGCTATGTGTACAATGTAGTACTATAATAATTTTTTGAGTTGATTTTTTTTTCAACAAAAAACTGTTTGTATCATTGAAAGCTCTGTTATTGTGTTTTTCTTTTAAGACAAAAGATGTTAATTAGTTCAGACAACTGTATGAGTTGTTTTTCTAAAACTAAAACCTCAGCATTCAGGTTTAATTGAAAGCTAAGCAGGGTCAGGCCTGGTTATTACTTGGATGGGAGACCCCTCCTCTAGTTTCCTGCATTGAGCAGGGGGTTGGACTCGATAGCCTTGTGGGCTCCTTCCAACTCTATGATCTATGAATTCTAAGTTGGTTCTCTGTTGCAGTTTGGGCACTCGGGCTCAAAAAGGTTCGCCATCACTGTCCTATACCAACTTACCTTGGAGTAAGGCCCATTGCATTCAATGGGTCCTACTTTGGAATAGACATGTATAGGATTGTGCTGTTGCTTGGGAGGAAGCTCCAATGAACACAGTGGGACTTGCTTCTGAGTAAACAGGCATTGGGTGAGTTTGCACAACATGGCAAACCACCCTGCGAATAAGTTACACAGCGTGGGTTGTTCATGAAACAACCAAGGATGCATCCGACAGACTATAGGGCTCACCATGGGTTGTCCCAGCTTGTTTAAGGAAATCATCCAAATTGGTTATTTCCTATAATGCCTCTCCTCCCCAACATTGTTCTGCTATGTTAAAATATAATTTCTGAAACTCCTTGAGAGATATGTCAGTGTCAGTGACAAAAAATAAACTACATTAAAATGAGCTAAGATTGCATTGTTTAGGTCACTATGAACCCTGTATAAAAGCATGGCATTTTTACAATTAAGATATACCATGCACAAATTATCAACACAGTTTTATAGCATCAAAATAAAAATAGGGGACAGAATGCCATCGTTCTTTTATTTCATAAGGAAGTCCTGGAACAACTGACAGGTTTCCCTGGATCCCAGCGTTTTTCTCCAAAGCAAGATCCTAAATAGATAATATTTTTGAGGCCTGTTAATCATAAGAAAACTAATCTATCAACATATAAGCAGTACTAGAAACGTAGCATAAAGTTAATTCGAAAGTGGGCCAATTCCATGGTCACATATGCTGCAGGGGGAGGGGAGGGACTGTTTTCTATTAGCAGACCGAGACCTAAGCCAAGGGGTTTATTATCGCATGGCATATGGGGAACTGTTTGTGTAAGTCTTGTTAAAATACCACAGCTTATCACTCTACTGAAACCTGTTTTGTGCTGCCAATAGTTCATCTGACTGCAGTGACATCAAGTGTTTTGAAGGCTTGAACAAAACACACAGCAAAAGAAAGTAGCGCTATATATCATCTGGTGTTCTATCTAAATAAAGTCCCACTGCAATGATCCTTGGTTCGTATTGACTCTGGTTGAACAAAAATTACTCACTGTATTTTGTGTTTGTTTTGATAAGTGAGATTTTTTGCACTCACCATATCAGTGATGTGCTTTTCTGTTCCATTTTCTTTCTTCTTTCTGGCATTATTTATTTATTCCAGTTATCCTCAAATGGCAGCATACATGGTCTCCTTCCATTTTATCCTCACAACAACCTTCAGAAGTAGGTTATGCTGAGAGATAGTGGGTTGTAGCCAATGTTAGTCTAAATTAATTCCCATTCATTTCAATTGGTTTACTCTACATGGGACAACACTGGATATAAATATAATAATATTACAAACATAGTTATAATATAATATTGCAAATAGAATTTAAAATAAACAATAAACAGTCCTCTAGTGTCACTTACATACACATTATCATAACTGGTTTCTCTTGTGGGCTATACAAATTTACTCTACCCTTGGATACAGAGTCCAAGCCCTACGGAGGAGTTGGCCGCAGTGTTAATACATTTCTTTTTGCTTTTAAAAAAGAGTTTGCAACAGTCCTGCTCAGCTGAGGGTGAGAGAAGGAATTAATCATCTTGGGCATGGGAGGAAATGTATGAGCTCTGCCATTCAGTACACCCAGATATATACTGCATGTTGAGAAGTCATGAACCTAAATAGTTCGATATTCACTGGTTTTATGTAAGACATCTTAAACCACAAGATATCAGGGCTGTAATTTATGTTGATTCCCCCCCCCCCCCACTGATGAGGACCATTAAGGTCGAAATATGTTTGGGATAGGGCATTGAAATTTTGTATAGCCCGCTACAGAAACCAGTTATGACCATGAGTATGTAAGTGACACTAGAGGACTGTTTATTGATTATTTTAAATTCTATTTGCAATATTATACTATAACTATGTTTGTAATGTTATATTAAAATTCATTTTATATTGGATAGGTGCACATATATATGTAATTTCCTAAAACCTACATTGTTCTGTGATCTAAGAGTGATTTAGGATAGAACTCTTTTTTTGTGACAACATTGGATACAACCTAGTGACTGGCCCAACATCACCCAGGAAGCTTCATGGCTGAAGAGGGATCTTACATTTTCCAAAAACTGAGTATATGATCAAGTCAGAGTATCTCAATTTTACTTACTTTACAGACTTATTGTGAAGTTCTAATGCCACGCTGAGCTCCTTAGATGAAGAATGGGACACAAGTGTAATAAGCAGGCAAACAGAGTAAAACCTTTTTCTTTCTTTCTTTCTTTTTTTTGAAAAAGATGTGTTAATTATATTATGATTTAAAGAACTACATAGATGTTTTGGACTTTGGATATTCTGAGATGTTTAGTGCATGACATCTTTTTAAAAGTTTAACTGTCTTTTATATATTTTTTTCACACAAATATTTTTTTGAAGCCTTTCCTGCCTTGAAATACATTGAGAATATTTATTTAAATTGAAATTTGGTAAACCCACTGGGATTAGATGTATTTTATTAACTTCAGTGTGCTGCTCTCTTAGTGTGGGATAAAAACATTCTGCAACAAAAATAGCCACAACACAAAGCTAGTGCACACATGCATACTTGAGTATGCCAAACCATGTCATATATTAATTTTAACAAATGTGCCTGTGGTCTTATTAAGGCTTTTTTACAAAAGCAAAGTTTGCTGTTATTACTGTTTTGGCAGGGTGGGGTGGGAGCATTGTTTCAAAGAGATCATGCTTCGGCTCCCTACCACTAATTAACAGCCTCGTTTCCAGCTATTTTACTTAAACTCATATTATGACCTCAAATGCCAATTTAACATGCCCAAGATTCCAGGAAGCAGAGAAGTGGCCCTTCAGGTTGCAGAACTGGGTCTGAGAGTGCATTGCAGCATGCTCTATAGAGCTGTGAGGGTCCTTTGCCACAAAGTGTGAAAGTGGTGAGAGGAAAGTTTCCCCAGGTTCTCCTTACAGCAGGAATGGGAACGGGTGGCCCTCCAGATGTTGTTGGACTGCAACTCCCTTCATCCCTCACCATTGGCTATGGTGGCTAGGGCTGATGGGAATTGCAATCCAACAATATCTGAAAGGCCTCACGTTCCCCACCCCTGGCATACCAGCCTGTGCATAATAGATGGCCAAGCAGGAAGTAAAGGTGGTCTGAGTCATTTCTTGCAGTAGAAAAGCAATGCACACTCTTGTCTTAGTTGACCAGCATATTTGCCTTATCCATTGGATAACTATGGTATTTGATTGTGAGGGATTGAGGCCTACACAGGCTTGGGTTTGTTGAGGCCTACACAGGCTTCAGTTTGTTGAAGCCTGAAGGCCCAAACACTTCCCTCGAGTAGTGAAGCCTGAAGGCCCAAACACTTGGATGGGAGGGGGAGTTTGAGAGTTTTAAGTTACCCAATAGAAGTTAAGAATTAGATATCCTATTCAAGGTCACATGATTATAATCTTCCATTCCTGGGAAGGCTATATATGTGGGGTGTGGTCAGCTAGCAGTCAGTTAGTGCTGGGAGAGAGCTAGAAGCAGAAGCACAGAAACAGCAGAGAGAAGCAGAGAGAGAGAAAGAGCTGGCTGGCTGCATAGGAACTAGGTAGTCTGAAGTTATACTAGAGAACATTGGATTGTTTGTTTGTTTTATTTTATCATACTTGCTTTTGAATTATAACCACTCTATTAATTATAAACCCTAATATTATAAGTAAAGTGCTGTTGTTTACCCTGGAGTTTGGAGTGACTTATTCACCACGTCTACAGCCTACACCCATGCTATTAGAAGCTGTAAAAGGACTTGATCTCCTGGAACGGGAGGGGCTTTGAGGAGAGGCATAGATCTCCCAAAGGAAGGTTAAGGGGTCCCTGCAGTAGCGGAACCTTGACAGATGGTGGCAGCGGAGCGATCCTGAACAGTGAGATTAAGCACTCCAAACAGCGATTGGGTTTTTTTACTAATAGAGCTGGCAAAAAGCAGTGTATGTTTGACTTCAGGACTGCAGAATAGGGACCCAGTGAGGCAATTAGGATGAGCCAGTATCTCTCCATGAATAAAACTGCCCTGATAGAGCAGTGTAAAAAGGACAATTGGCATGGGAGGAGAAAACAGCAGAGGAACTGAAAGTTATGCTGATCTCCCAGGCGGCAATAGAAGGAGCTGCACCCTCTAGCCCTAGGGTAGCAGGACCCCAAACAAAAGAATGGGAGCTCCGTGAACAGGAACTGCAGCTAGGGGCAAAGCAGAAGGAAGAAGAGACCAGGTTAGAGTGGGAAAGGCTTCGTCAGCAGGAAGAACAACGCAGACACGAGGAAAAGATGCAACAGGAGCAACGCAGACATGAGGAAAAGATGCAACAGGAGAAACTGCAAGCCCAGAAGGAGCAACTGCAAGCCCAGAAGGAGCAACTGCAAGCCCAAGAGGAACAACGCAGACACGAGGAAAGGATGATGAAATTGAAAGAGGAGCAGCCTGTCAGAGTTACCCCGAAGGACTTCACAGCATACACCCCAGGAGAAGACCCACAAGTGTTCCTGACCACTTTTGAAAGGGCAGCACAGAAGTGGGGATTGCAGGAGGGTGATTACATGAAGTTTGTGCCTAATTTAATCAAAGGGGAGCTGGCAGAGATTTATAATAGCATGCCAGAGGGGGAGGCTGTTTCCTATGCTCAATTCAAAGAAACTGTGTTTAAAAGGTTCAGGTTAGGCCCTGAGCACTTTAGGAAAAAGTTCAGAGGGTTAACACCTCAACCTGGTAAATCTATGGTAGAGTTTGCAACAAAATTAAAAAACCTGCTATTAAAATGGGTGGATGAGGCAAAAGCTGACAACAGGGAAAAGGTGCTAGAGCTTATGGCCCTGGATCAGTTTTATTTTCGGTTGCCCAGAGAAATAAAACTGAAGGTTAAGGATAAAGATCCTGAAACTGTAAACCAAGCTGCAGAAATGGCTGACAAATTGATTGAAAACCGGGAAGGGTTAGGCCCCAGGATTGAGTCTGAGAAGAAGGGGGGGAAATGGGAAGCCCCAAGTAAAAAGGAGTTCAAAAAACCTCCTTTTGATCCTTCTCACCCCAGAGACCGTGCCTGCTATTCGTGTGGTCAGACAGGCCACATCAGGAGTAGCTGCCCCAAGTTACAAGCAATAACACCAGCTAACCCAGGTAGTCCTAAACCCGAACAAACCAAACCACAAGGTGTGGCAAGTATAAAAAAACCTTATAATTGTGGATTTGTGATCACCAACAGGGAAGAGGTTAATAATCAGTTTAAAGAACCTGTTTATGTAAAGGATAAGACCATTATGGCAATGTTGGATTCTGGAGCTGATGTTTCTCTGATCCGAGCAGATTTGGTGAGACCTGAAGATTTGGTACCAGGAATGTCTATTGAGATTCAGGGAGTGAATGGTCCCTCCTTTGAAGTCCCAGTAGCAAGGTTATCCATAGAATGGAGGGGATGGAGGGGTCTGTATGAAGTTGGGGTGATGGAACCTCCAATCCAATTTGCCCCTATCATTGTGGGAAGGGATATAATGGGACCAGAAGCTCAAATATGTGTGGTAACCCACAAGCAAAAGGAAAGGGAGGAACTTTCAAGGCAGGACCAGGTAAAAGCTGATGGGGTAAAAGAAAAGGTACTAGAGGTACAACCCACAGTGATTCCGGAAGGTCCAAAACCAACCCCAGACCCTCCCCAAACCGAAACAACAGAACAAGCCTCCATGCAACCTGTTGACCTGAAAGCCAGTGAACCAACCGAGGCAGGTGGTTCTGTAGAGGAAAAGGCACTAGAGACCCCTTTTCCTGATTTAAGAGGAGTAGAGGAATTCAAGCAGGGAGTCCTCAGTGATCCCAGTTTGGAGCCTCTGAAAAGAGTTGCTCTCCCTCAAGAGAAGCCCTTCTCTGAGGAAAGAAGGGAGCAGATTATTTGGGAGAAAGGATTGCTGTATAGGCTGTGGTTACCAAAAACCCAAGAGTAGGATTGGGGCGGACGGAGCGAAAATGCTGGACTAGCGAACCAAGAGTTAACCTGGGAACCACTAAAGCAACTGGTAGTACCTAATCAATTCCGGCTAAGGTTGCTAGAACTAGCCCATGATGTGCCATGCGCAGGACACTTGGGGAAAAACAAGACTAAACAAAGGCTCATGGCAAACTTTTTTTGGCCTGGAATTGCTAAACAAGTAGCAGAGTACTGCAGGTCTTGTGAAACCTGTCAGTGTGTGGGGAAGGCAGGGCATCACAGTAAAGCCCCTTTGCAGCCTCTGCCCATTATAGGAGAAGCTTTCTTCAGGGTGGGCATGGATATTGTAGGGCCTTTCACTAAACCCACCCGCAAGGGAAAAAAAGTACATCCTTACAGTGGTGGATTTTGCCACAAGATACCCAGAAGCTGTAGCACTAGCCTCTATAGATGCTCCATCTGTAGCTGAGGCTTTGCTAACTATATTTTGCAGAACTGGATTTCCCTCTGAAATCTTAACAGATTGTGAGTCAAATTTCCTCTCCGAGATAATGGAATGCCTGTGGAAGTGTTGTGGGGTAAAATACTTGAAAACCACTCCTTATTACCCACAATGCAATGGAATGGTGGAAAGATTTAACGCCACACTCAAAGGAATGATTAGAGCTTATGTAAACACACACCCAAATGACTGGGATGACAAACTGCAACACCTACTTTTTGCCTACAGGGAAGTTCCACAGGAATCAACGGGATTCTCACCTTTCGAGCTGTTGTATGGCAGAAGAGTGAGAGGCCCTCTTGATCTCCTGAGGGAAAACTGGGAAGGTAAACTCATAGAAAACAAAACCTCAGTGGTGGATTATGTGTTAAAACTTAGACAAACTCTA